>CM075482.1:10862500-12177500 GCA_037950665.1 Hypophthalmichthys nobilis | reverse complement strand
AAGATGAAGACTACTGGGACTCTTTACTCTGGAGTGATGAGACCAAGATAAATGTTTTTGGAACTAATGGCTTCAAAACTGTATGGCGTGGCAAAGGTGAGGAATACAAAGAAAAATGTGTGGTGCCTACAGTGAAACATGGTGGTGGCAGTGTCCTTATGTGGAGCTGCATGAGTGCTGCTGGTGTCGGGGAGCTGCATTTCATTGATGGTATCATGAATTCACAGATGTACTGCTCCATACTGAAAGAGAAGATGCTACCATCACTCCGTGCCCTTAGTCGTCGTGTACTTTTCCAATGACAATAATCCTAAACACACATCTAAGGCCAGCGTTGGATTTCTGAAGAAGAACAGGGTGAAAGTGATTCAGTGGCCAAGTATGTCTCCTGATCTGAACCCAATCGAACACCTATGGGGAATTCTGAAGAGACAAGTTGAGCATCACTCTCCATCCAGCATCCAGTCTCTAAAAGAGGTCATTCTTGAAGAATGGAAAAAGATAGATGTTGCAAAATGTCACCAACTTGTTGATTCCATGCCTAGAAGACTTAGTGCTGTCATTAAAAATCATGAAGGCCATACAAAGTACTAGATGTAGTAGTTTTTGTTGTGGGGTGTACTCATTTTTGCATCACCCTAATTTGAGTAAAACTGAAAAATGTGTAATCCAAGTTATATTATTAACCTTACTTTCATGTTATAAGTTAAACAGATGTTATATTAAAATAATCTTGTCAACATTTTGAAAATTGTTTTTGTGTTCATTGAGAATGTTACTTTTCAAAGGGGGTGTACTCATTTATGCTGTGCACTGTATGTAAGGTAGTTAGGTATGTAATGTAGGTAAGGTAGGTAAAGTAGGTATGTAAGGTAGGTAGATATTTATGTTAGGTAGGTAGGCATGGCAGGTAAGGTAAGTAGGTATGTAAGGTAGATAGGTAGGTAGGCTTGTAAGGCATGTATGTAGATAGGTAGATAGGTGTGTATGGTAGATAGACAGAAGGACAGATTCTGAAAAAAAGAATCATAAATAAGAAAATCTATCATTTTTGTGCTCCATGTGTCAACCACCGGAGGAAATCCCAAACTCTAGGTAGGCAAGGCAGGTAGGTAGGTATTTATGTATGGTAGGTAGATAAGTAGATAGGTAAGGTAGGTATGTAAGGTAGGTAGGTATTTATGTAAGGTAAATAGGTAGGTAGGCATGTAAAGTAGTTAGTTAGGTAGGTAGGTATGTAAGGTAGGTAGGTAGCTAGGCAGGTAAGGTAAGTAGGAATGTAAGGTAGGTAGGTACTAGGTATGTAAAGTAGGTAGGCATGTAAGGTGTTTAGGTAAGTAGGTATATAAGGCAGGTAGGTAGGTAGGCTTGTAAGGTAGGTAGGTATGTTAAGGCAGGTAGGTAGGTATTTATGTAAGGTAGGTACTGTAGATAGGTAGGTAGGTAAGGTAGGTAAAGTAGGTATGTAAAGTAGATGGGTAGGTATTTATGTTAGGTAGGTAGGCTTTTGAGGTAGGGATGTAGGTAGGTAAGGCAGGTAGGTAGGTATGTAAGGTAGATATGTAGGTAGGTATGTACATAAGGTAGGTAGGAAGGTATTTATGTAAGGTAGATTGGTTGGTAAGCATGTAAGGTATTTAGGTAGGTATGTATATAAGGTAGGTACTGTAGGTAGGTAGGTATGTAAAGTAGGTAGATAGATAAGGCAGGTAGGTAGGTATTTATGTAAGGTAGATACGTAGGTATGTAAGGTAGGTAGATGGGTAGGTAGGCATGTTAGGTAGGTAGGTATGTGGGTAGGTAGGTAGGTAGATATGTGGGTAGGTAGGTAAATAGGTAGGCATGTAAGGTAGGTAGGTGGGTGGGTAGGTAAGGTAGATATGAAAGGTAGGTATGTATGTAAGGTTAGTAGGTAAGGTATGTATGTAGATAGGTAGATAGGTATGTATGGTGGATAGACAGAAGGACAGATTCTGAAAAAAAGAATAATAAATAAGAAAATCTATAATTTTTGTGCTCCATGTGTCAACCACCAGAGGAAATCCCAAACTCTATTTTTTATTTATGTATGGTATTTATGTATGGTAGGTAGATAAGTAGATAGGTAAGGTAGGTATGTAAGGTAGGTAGGTATTTATGTAAGGTAGATAGGTAGGTAGGCATGTAACTCTTGTGAGCCATTTTTAGAGCGGCTGGGGTACTCTATGCTGATAAGACCATCTGATTAACTCCTTTACCGCAGTGACTTTCAAAGTTATTGGAGCGATGCCAATGTCAGATACAAGTCTCTGACCAACACTCCACAGACAGCACATCATATTATCATCTGACACAACACAAATAAACAGACATGTGCTCACGTTTACACCTTTAACCTGAGCTACTGTCAGCTCCAAAAGTACCACACAGCGATCACACCGGAATGCCTATGACCCCTGCTAACTAAATAATTAGACTCAGAGATTCTTTCCCAGCGTGAACCCTTGAGCCAGAGCTCTCACTGTCAGAGGAACTTATCAAGAGGGGCGCTGTGCAAATAAATTACGCAGGTAATGAATGGAGCTATCCTTGAGCCTGAAATGAACCGAGGGTGCATGTTAAACAGAATGGACCCAATGTGTCTCTTAATTTAGTGATTTGTAAACGTGATCAAAATGAAGTTTTAAATCAAAATAATTTTTTTAAAAATAAAACATGGAAGTCACAATTACCTTGTGAAAGCTTCTGAAGTAAGCAGCTTTTTCATCTGGATATTTCTCTAATCGCCGTGGTCCTTTACTGGACGCCTTCTTGAATACAAGCCAGCATCTTCTGAAGATCTATTACAGAAAGATACATATGTATTTACTGCAATGTTTAGTGTTTTGGACGCAAAACAACAATTCTGAATTATGTGACATGCTGCGTAATCAAATCAAATAAAAGTACAATTAAAATAACCACTCACTATTTTGAGATTATATATATATATTTTATATATATATATATATATATATATATATTATATATATATACACACACACACACACACACACACAGTATGTAAATATATATATATATATATATATATATATACACATACACACACACACACATACACACAGTATATATATATATATATATATAAAAAAGTGACAATTATCTTAAAATAAGTACATAAGAACATTTGGAAACACTTTGCTTTACAGTGTCCTTGTTACAATTTACATGTACTTACTATAGTAATAACAGTAAATTATGCATAATTACATGCACCTAACACATGTTAATTATAATTACTCAGAACTTAAATGTATAATTACACCGTAACAATAACACCTTTAAATGAAGAGTAACCGAAAATTCAACAAAATATGACTTGCAAAGCATTCAATATAGAAAACATTTCCATAAAAGGATTTTTTCAGACAAATAAAACACCCTAGCCATACTTTCTGATATTACACAATGTACCGCTGAGCCATAAAACCATGAAAGAGCCTCTGGATCTCAGTGGCACTCTCATTTCAGTGTCCATTTGTCTGAATTTGCCCCCTGAATACTATTTAAAGAAATAAAGGCCTAAAATTCTCTCCGAAACATTCCTCCAAGCAACGTCTGAGACTTTCACAGATTAAACACTCACATTCCCCTGACAGCGTTTCAAGGTCAACAGAAAAGAGAGAATGTGCACAATCTCTATTAAAAAAAAGAATCCACAAACACACACACACATACTTATTTCAATCCATTTCCCCTGACACCTGTGTTTATTATCTTATACTGCCTAAAAAACAGACACAGTTCTCTCCCCAAAAGGCATGGGGAAAATCATAGCTTTACCCAATCAATAACCCAGCAGTTCTATAATTAACAAATGAGGTTTGAATGGCCTTTTCTCAGCGGGACCATCCACATCTGTTTAATATCTCTAATTTATTCACATAATAAAACATCATGTGTTTAAAAATGGCAGATGACTCTTCTAATGCCGTTGAACATTTTACACTGGACATTTACTGAGGCTTAAGAGTCCACCTGGATCTGCGCCAAGGTTTATTTTCTTAATATAATACTTTAATAGTACCAAAAATAAATTCTGCTCACCTACACTCTATAAATGGCTGGGTTAAAAACAACCCAAATGGCAACCCAGCGCTGGATAAAACTGGACAGAACACAAGCTAGGTTAAAGTAACCCAGCAAGTTGGGTTGGTAATTTAAGAAATGAAAGGACATTAAACAGTCTAAATCAAATAATTTTAGTGGATGGCAAGTTCATTAACAACATAAAACATTTAGGAAGTGACAGAAGCACAAGAAAAACTATTTTAGAGTGTATATTCTGTTTCGGGCAGAACAGACAAGTGCCACCTGAGTACACTTAAAAACATATGACCAAGCATGCTTTTGAGGTTAGGAGGATTATTATGCAGAAGGGATAACTCAATATCCTGCTTCAGACAGCCAATATTCATTTGTTGATGTATGTGTATTCCTGTTGGGATTCATATCCATGGGCGAGATTAATTTGTTTAGTCCAATGATGTAGTGCATGGAAAAAGAACAATGCTTAATTTGGCACTCAAAATAATTGATCTGGGTGCATTCCTGTACAACGCCTGGTGCTCCTGATACCTGCTATGTGCGTCGAGCCAAAAGGTTACACGCAAAATGGCTCAATTTCATTCACGTTGTTGCAAATGGGAAAATCAGAAATAATGAAACACTGTACACGCATGCCATCTGTTATCAAATGTGGTTATGGGGATTTGAGATTTGCAAGACCAGTGCTTTCTTGCCATTTGCTGGACTTTTGGGATGCCGACTGTTGTGATAGACAAGGCTGCTTATTCATGTTCATTCATATTAACATGCACCCTCTGACATGGATAAGGCAATTCAATACTATTAATTTTTTTATTTATGTTTTGCTACAGCATAAGCTATCTATAATCTTTTTTTTTTTTTTTTCTTTATTGATTTTGGTCTAGGAAGTCAATTTTATTTAGGTCAAGCAGAGCCAGCAAGAAGAAACCATCAATCATATTTTCCAAATGAATCGTTTCAACATTATGACATACCGCTGCCTCTTGACCTTCTACTAGAGAAGCAAACTTTTAGTCTTCTGACACCAACACTATGAAAGACTTTTAGCTGAGTCCTAGTCCGCCATGCCCCTTCAAACTGAAGTACTTTTTTGAACTTCCAAAAACTATAAATAAATAATTAAAATGATCATTGTTGGTAAAAAGGTCTAAAATGTTGTGACAGAACAGCCTAGGTTTTTGCATCTGAACTCTGAACTCTTCATTTATTATATAAGTAAATAGTTGTAGTATAATTAGCAAAAGTAAATGGATGGTAAAAAAAGTGTTTTTGTAGTGTTTTTTGCTTCTATTTTTATTTACATGGAATTTTAGGAAAACCTCGAGGACAAAAGATAAAAACGATGGTAAATGAAGCTTAACTTCATGTCTCCTGAGTAAACTTTCCTCTGGGTTGATCTGTATCAAGAGTTTAACCATGTAACTAAAGCTAATACATTTTATCATGTACTTCCCTTTCTTTTAGTTTCGCAACGATATGAAAAGTCAAACAAACTACTCAGAACAGGAACTTCTAAGGCAATGAAATGAAGGTTTCCCATGCTTGGCTCACTACGTCTGAGCAGAGTGTTTCTTGTGTTGCCCAGACCTGAACTAGTCTTAGATTTCGTTCTATCATTCTCAAAGTCATTTGATATATATATATCAGATGTAGATACTTTGTTTTGTCACATTACAAGTAGTTAAGGCAGTAAGTAAGACTGATGCCAATATTTCTTCATCCAAACACTATTCAGTAGAACTGACTGACATTCTTTTCCTAAAAAGCTGCTGATTTTCTGCTACAATCTAAATAGGCACTCACTGATTTTTTTTAAAGGTTGACACGGGTAAGTAAATGCAACTTGAGTGTGTAATAGCTTTATATAAATGCTAATTCTGACCATGCCATTTAGTTCTTTTCACTGTATTATCCCGAAATAAGCACACTACTCTTAGCCAATTTTCACTTTACTGCAACCATGGCCAAAGTCATCAAGCCTAACTATGACTGACATATGAATTTGCAATCAGCCTCCCTCTCTATCACTTAGTGCGGCTCAATCGACGGCAGGAGTTGCGGGTGGACAGTATCTCTCCGAGCTCTCTGATTGCATACTGAAATTTCAAAAGCTGATTAATGAAGAAACCTTCCGTCTCTGGATTGAATTGTTTAATTATGAATCAGGACACTGTGTACTCTCCAAACAGTCAAAATTATACGTACACACACAAGGACTCTTCAGTGAAAACAAAGCCAGGTAAATTTAGCCACTTTATTAAGAACCAACCGTAAACAGTGTTTATAAAAAAATTATGCAGAGTTTGATAAGAATTGATGCATGCACTGTAATGTTCAATAGAGCACTTAATTCCCTGTAGATTTTTGTACAGGATTCTCCAAGGAAAACCACCGCTTAAATTACTAGCAGGTAGAAACAAGCCAAAATGGTCATTTTTACGGCTTAATTCGTGCAACAGGGCAGCGTTTATCCCCAAAACTTTAAAATTAACAAAATATGCACTTTCATATGATATGTTTACACTATAAAATACATATGAATAATATTATGTTGTGATTAAAGTTATTGTCAATGTACTTTTACCTACCCATTACATTTTTAATATTGTTGAAAAGTGGTTAGGTTTAGAGATGGGATTAGGTGGCCAAAAACATTTAAACAAATGTAAAAGATAAAATGTATGTATATGATACTACAGTTACTGTGACGATCCTCGAAAACCAAACACCAATTGGACTTTTCACTTTTTCCATGACTTTTAATTGCGAGTTTCAGACAGACTATTTTTAGACAGACTATTTTTACATACTACTCTTTACACATATTGTTTTCTGCTCACTATATAGTAAGAAATGATGCGATTTCAGATGCAGCCGAGTCTTAAAGGGTTAGTTCACCCAAAAATGAAAATAATGTCTTTTATTACTCACTCTCATGTCGTTCTACAGCCGTAAGACCTACATTCATCTTCGGAACACAAATTAAGATATTGTTGATGAAATCCGATGGCTCAGTGAGGCCTCTACTGAGAGCAAAGCCATTGAAACTCTCAAGATCCATAAAGGTACTAAAAACATATTTGAAACAGTTCATGTGAGTTCATTGGTTCTATCTTAATAATTATAAAGCGACAATAATTCTTTTTGTGCGCCAAAAAAACAAAATAACGACTTTTCTAGTGATGGGCCGATTTCAAAACACTACTTCATGAACCTTCAAAGCTTTATGAATCTTTTGTTTTGAATTAGTGATTCGGATCTCCTATCAAACGGCTAAACTGCTGAAATCACATGACTTTGGTGCTCCGATCCACTGATTCGATTCGTAAAGCTCTGAATCGGTGTTCTGAAACCGGCCCATCACTATATATTGTTGAAAAGTCATTATTTGGTTTTTTTGGCGAACAAAAAGTATTCTTGTCGCTTTATAATATTAAGATAGAACCACTGAACTCACATGAACTGTTTCAAATATGTTTTTAGTACCTTTTTGGATCTTGAGAGTTTCAATGGCTTTGCTCTCAGTAGAGGCCTCACTGAGCCATTGGATTTCATCAACAATATCTTAATTGTTCCGAAGATGAACGAAGGTCTTACAGCTGTAGAATGACATGAGGGTGAGTAATTAATGACATTATTTTCATTTTTGGGTGAACTAACCCTTTAATGAGTGAATAATTTAATCATTCATTCAACTGAATCACTCAAAACCATAGATTCAATCAGAAACAAAACAAGTGACTGTCTTAAAGGGGTCATAAAATGCAGTTTTAGCTTTTTATATTATGTTTCTTCACGTTATTTTATTAAGTTTGCAAGTTTTTTGGATCAAAAAAGGTCCAATATTTGTATAAATGATCATTTTTCATCCTCATTTTCATTCTCTGGGAAAAACACTCAATTTCAAGGGGTGTTACCCTTTGCAGAAATGGAAGTAAACACCATTTGTTATGACTTAATTTTAATTTTTGGGATGAACTATCCCTTTAATAAAAGAAAAAAGTACTCACTCCTGCAGCTGCTGTTAATCACAGAATCACACCGGTTACAGTATATGCATGTACTAATGTAGCCATAAAAAATATGAAAATATGAACTGAATCAAGAGTTCACCTAAAGGCAGAGAATTCAGATATGAGCCCCAAAGCAAATCAATGCTACCGTAACCCTGTAAGCATGCAGGAATGTTTGCGTTTATGACATTGGCTGATCAAAAGACAATGCAGCTCAGTCAGAGAGACGGCTGACCTTTTCATGTGCCAGCAAGATGATGTGAACCACCTTGGAGGCTCCACTGTCTGACGTTTCACCTCTCTAATAAAATCAGTGTCTGCTGTGATCCACAAACCACCAGCTGATAGCGGAGAAAGTTATCTGATTACTTATAAGACACTGCTATCATACTCACTCTACACCCAGAGAGGGCAAGAAACAAAGAGAATCAACACTACCATAACTTGCTTTCTCAGATGATTTTGAACTGTAAAGCCCAGACCGATCTGAACAGACTGAATACACGGTTTAAATACACTGTACACTACCGTGTGACTTGAAAACAAATTAGTTTTCAAAGCAAACACTTGTAGAAAATTCCCTTAGGTTGTCATCAGATGTGTAGTACTATACATAATACTGTATGTTTTGATCATTTCAATGGGTTTCACGCTGCACAAATGACTTTCTGTAACGTCCACATACAGACAATAGAAACTCCCACTTTATTAATTACTACAAAGATCTTAATCCCATCAGCATAAGTACATAAATCACAGACATTATGCTAATAACCGTAAATGTAAACTGTAAATGAATCCTGTGTAAATACAGGTCATCTGCAAAGGCACATGAATAAACATTAAAGCTACAAGAGAATTGCTAAACACACACACACACACACACACACAAAGCAATTTCTGCTGATTTTGAGAAACCGTGAAGAATGAAGCTGCAAGACTGATGAGTACTGATGTTGTTTGGGAATATCCTGACACTGCGAGTAACATTTTCCAAACAAAAAAGGGCTCCTTTTGACATGATTGCCAAGCTGTTTTGGGACAGAGCTGTAGAGGATGCTATGATTTGATTTGTTATCTGGACGAGCAGTTGCTAAGGCCATCGTTACTGCAATCACATCGAGACTTCAGTTTGCATTCTGATAAAGCTTTTATTTGACTTTTACACTCAAGATTGGCAACATATGAGATATCAGGGCTTTACATTAATACTTGTAAGGGACAAGCCCAATATTGCTTATATATAGTATTTATACATTTTTTAATTAGCTTTCATTTTTATATTTTGAGTGTCCATTTTAATTTTAGGTTGTTTTAGTCATGGCGGCTGAGCAAATCCACTGTATTTTTTACAAATGCTACACTTGTTGTACCACAAACTGTAGTTTTAGGAGTTTTTTTTAGGGGAGAATGTAGCTGTTTAGACCTGAAATATGTGACTCATATTTAATCATAGTGCCTATTTTACAATTGGTTTAGACTTTTTCAGAGATGCAGGCCGTCAGCGGCCATTCAGTGCTCGTGTACCCGCCGAGAACAGCTTCATCTCGTCCAGTGCTTCTGGGATTTGCCGCTGTCTCTTATTAGTGGCTTAACATGAGATATAATTAATTTTGGGCACATAAAACAGGCAATCTTTGGTCTTAAGTTTGTTCCTGAGCAAATTGAGTTGGTCTATATTAAATTTAATAATTTAATATTAAGGCTATTTAACATACATCCTGTAGAGCACTGCTTTTGTACTTTTGACTGAATTGTACAATTGTTTATTTCCTATTGTCATTTATAATGGCTATTGTTGGTAATTTAAATGTTGTTCAATAAATATTATTTTATATAAATAATATGCTTATTTGATATTGAGAAAGGGTCCATTAGTGCGTAATATGGATTGAGTGAAAGTTATATTAATACGCCATTAGATAACAGCAAACTCTACGAGTGAATGAGTCAGTTGCGAGAGACTTTTAAATTGAAAGGGACTTTCGTAAATAAAGGACGTTGTTTTAGTGCTGTGAAAATTCCCTTAACTGTAAAAAGGACAAATACAAAGATCGCTTTCCTCAGCGGACATTCAAACAGATTTTTGTAATGGACATAATATTATGAACATTGACCTAAAGAATGAATGTTATATCAGACACAGGTAATGCTCGCTCAGGCAATCTCTCTTTCTCTCTCAATCTCAATTATACTGTACAAAATACAGTAAGTTTCAATGGAGGGACTCAACATTCCTTCATTACTAGTTCTAAAGTGACGTTTTAGAATTACTAACGGAGGCTTGGTCAAACTGTCAATTTGAGATTTAAATCCATGGTGGAAGGAAGTAGTTCTGCATGAAAGAGGGTTTTAAAGACACTCCGTTGTTATTTCTTATTTATTTACACACTTGTGCAGTCGAACTGTTAATATAACTGTAAAAATGCAATATCACACTTGTAGCCGTGCGATATGGCTGTATACGCTTTCATTACCTACGGCCGAATCATTGCTCATAGCTTTAAACGATATATATATAGCTTTAAAATCATGACAGAATTTTCATTCTTGGGTGAACTAGCCCTTTTTAGCTGTTAGGCAGGTAAACTATCAGTTTTACTTTGCCAGTAAAACAAGTATGTTTAAAAGTTTAATGTTGTGCCCTGGGTTAGATTCCACTCCCACTGTCTGCAAACCCACTTTAGGTTTATGCGTCTTGGGTGTAGACATCATTTAATTTATTCATTTGCTCAGTGACAACAATTGCTCCTAGGAAAGTGAAACTTCTTCCTGGTTAATCATAGATTACACTATCTGGGGCATTCCGAAAGTGAAACACATCGTTGCCCCAGTAGCAAGTAATCACAGTACAGCGCCGGCTCATTTCCCATGCACGGACGCTCTTTAATAAAATATCCATGGGCTTCCACCCAAGTCCAGAAATGTAATATGGAGTTAATGACATACGGCAAAGTGACACACAAACCAGTGGCGTGTGGTGGACTTGTGAAATGAGGAGGCAAGGTCTCTTCTGGGCTTTAGTCTAATGTAATTTCCAGGTTAAAGGCTTGGAAAACTGTTTACTTTACAGTATTAATAAGCAAATATAATATAGTTAAAGTCCAACCAACCAAACTTTTTAAACATATTTGCGTAATTTCTTTTAACCTTTATTTGTTACTACTACATAACTGTTGTTCAGCTAATAATAATATTAATAATAATAAAATCATAAATTATTATTTTTTGGGGGGGATTATTATTATGTATTATACAGATTTTTTTTTTTTTTTTTTTGGAGCAAGCACTGCCTTCCTTACCTCCTAGATGAAAGCACCGCTGGCACACACACACTCAGAGCCACACACTTTCACATATCAAAGAGATGCACACACACAACCCAACAAGGTCAAGCTGTGTCAGCATAGGGCTAATCCAAAGCCTAGCCTTTCAAAGATCTGCATGGATGATAACACTGCCAGCAAGAACCAGTGTCCAGCATAGTGCAGGAGGGGCAGAGAGAGACATTCTTGGCTTATAGCATTAGCATAACACTCTATTTACTTATTTCTCTTGCACACATTCAGTCCAGCAGAGCACCCATGCCGCTTTCCCTGTTACTGCGGCCAACAGATCTGAGAGCTGCAGGAGGAAATAGAATTCAGGTGACATTCAGCAGGTGCTGATGACTCACAAACATTTGGGTTATCAGAGCCGCCACATCCCTGTTTCGTATCAGGAACAGAAAGTTCTGTAACACACTTCATATGTTTCCTCTATAGAGCTAATTAAACTGTTGAATGACGCTGTTGCTATCAACGTCAAGTTATTATCTTCTTTAACGTCAGTCGCTTAATTTAAATTCTGAATAATTAACACTTCGTTTTTTGTGCGTTCTAACACTTAAGGCATCATTTCATTCAGGTGCAAGGAGAAAGAGGAGGGGAGAGAGAGAAAACTCCACATGGAGCATGTAGGTCACTCTAACCTTTTGTGAAGAACATTAGTTAAAATGTCAGGTTTGAGGCAGGTCTAACTGCCTGCCTGAGCCCTGCACATATACTAGTACATTACCAAAATAGCTGCAAAATAATGTTGAAACAATATGTAGGTCAAGTTTTCTCATCTTAAAGTGAAGCAGCGGCAGCGGGGATTATTCGGATACTAAAAACATCCATGTGCAAGCATTAAAATCTACCGTTATTAAATATTAAGGTTAGAAGCTTTTCAATTCATTTTTAAGTTTCGGTACCAAATCTTTGGTGTGGTAAGATCTGTAATGGTTTAGAATACTTCTGTAAGTCTCTTGTGCTCTTGTACATTTGTTTTTTATCAAAAAATACAGTAAAAACAGTACTATTGTGTCAGTGATGGCAAAATTTTCAGCAGCCACTACTTTAGTCTTCAGTGTCACATGATCCTTCAGAAATCATTCTGAAGGGGTGGGGGTTTCTTTGATTAATAAAAAGAACAGCATTTATATGAAAGAGAAATCTTTTGTAACATAAATGTCTTTACTGCAACTTTTATTTGATTTAATGCATCCTTGCAAAATAAAAAGTACAAATTTCTGTCAAAAATAAAAAAAATAAAATCTTACTGACCCTAAACTTTTGAAGGTTTGTACATCTTGTTAATAACAGCAGACGTCCCACAATAGGGCTTTTCACACTTGAAATAGTTAACTCTGGGTCATTCTAAACGTGGGTAAACGAGTTATCTTTATTCATGTTTCACACTGCTCATAATATACCCGGGGTTAACAGTTAATCCTGGGTGTTTTCATAAGCTGCCGTTTCACATTGCACATTCCTAAACCTGTTACTGACTGGACAAAAGCAGCATGTGACCTATTTACATAAAGGCTCTAGCATTGCGTGACCTCATATTACGCATATTACGTCTGCTCAAAGCACGTGAATATAAGGTGTGCGATAGGTTGTCGGTTGCTAAGCATCTAGTTGTAACATTCTAACACTGCATCATTTCACACTGTACAGTTTTGGCACCACAATGCGGGGTTAACACCACAGAAGCAGTGCTAACCCCGCATCTAAATTACAAGTGTGAAACGCTCCTTTACCCAGGGATAAAAGCGGTGTTTAGACTGACGATATCCCGGGGTTAAGCGCAGTGTGAAAAGCCCTAATGTTTCCTTAAAGGTAAAGCTCACCAAAAAATAATAATAATAATAATAATCTGTAATTATTTACACACCTTTTTGACTTTCTTTCTTGCAAAGATCACAAAAGGAATATTTTAATATTGTACTACTCTATGTTTTTAATGTAATAACAGTGGGCACTGGAGCTTTCAAGCTTCAAAAAGAATGCAAAAACACCATAAAAGTAGTACTAATGACTCAATATAGCAATATAATGATGGAGAGACCAAAATTTAAATTATATTTCACTGATAATTTATCACTCCAGTGGGCTGTTAACCACTGAAACTGGATCAAAGTCAGTACGCTGAACATAAGATCAGCTTGATTTGTGAAAGAATTATTAAATCTAGAATTATTCAAAGAGAATCACGTTGTGAACTGTAATCAACCGATTCAACAATTTGCACGTGAAATGGACAGTGTTATTTTCCTCATGAACGTGCCAAGGATAGCTAAAATGCACATTTTTGCTTGTGAGTCCAAAGATTGAAACCTCTATTGAAACCACAAACCTCTCACACTTTCCAGTCACTAGCTCTTTCTCAGAAGCATTCACTGTAGCAGTCTGGGAACTTGTAAAAATCACTCCGTTTCCATTTCCTTTGTGCACCCTGAAACTGAATAGAAGTCAGCCAATCAGACTTTTCCAGGCAGTTAGGTATTTTTGAGTGCAAGATGCATCAGACAGTCTGTGAATAGTCTGTGGGTGTGCCGTCTGAGACTGTAAGCCGGATAACTACCATATACTCTCATCCCATTTCTCTAATGGGGGATTTCATTTTTTTAATCATGCACGGTCGCTTGCCTATGGAATTATTTCTTTTATCCACTCCTTCTATTATGGGTCTCTCATACAAAAGCTGTGCAATCCATAAATCTGCCCAGGGACAAATACAGACCAGGAAGCACTACGCTATGCACAGAACTGTCAAGCTGGATGATCTATATGCCATAATAAAATATAAAAAAGGAATAATCAAACAAACAAACACGCCACCTCAGGTTTTTTTTTTAGAGATGCATATACCACACATGAATAACCTGGGGGTGGGACACATACAGGATTTCGTCAGTTTCAGTGGACACTGTTGGTTGAATTGTCAATTATCAGATGGAAGATGCAGCAAACCACCCAGAAACTGTCTAGAAAAGGTCATCTGTCAAAGCCCTCCAACCGAACAAGTAGGAGATTTGTGAGAGATGTCACAGAGAGGCCAACAATCACTTTGAAGGAGCTAAAGAGTTCAGTAGCCGAGGAGGAAGTGAAGGCGTATCCATGAACCATATCAAGCGCTCTGCAGTGCACTGGGACGGTGGAAACAAATTAAGCTATTTCTCCAAAAGAAATTAAAGCATGTCTAAACTTTGACAGAATGTATAATAATGACCCACAGGCATTCAATGTCTGAAAAAATTAGAAAAATTTTAAAGTTGTAGTTGGGTTATAATGGTCAAATCATTGTTTAAAAGGCACAATATGTAAGACTTTTAGATTAAAATATCCAAAAACCACTAGAACAATGTTAAATATTTTGTTGTCTTGTGTACTTTCATTATCCCAAACATTTCCAACAATGTTTAAATCCAGAGAAATCAGCAATTTTAACCAGGACAGGTGAGCAACAGTTTGGAGCAACAATATAGCTCAACACGGTTAGTGTTTTTGTTTAAATCACTTGTTTTCTTGATTTACCACGAGTACAATGTTTGTGCCTCAGAGACAACACTGTTTTGTCAAGTGGCTAACATAGCATAATCAGAGAGCTTTCTCCATCATACAATATACACTGCTCAAAAAAATTAAAGGAACACTTTGAAACACATCAGATCTCAAAGGGGAAAAATATAATGCTGGATATCTATACTGATATGGACTAGGTAATGTGTTAGGAACGAAAGGATGCCACATCGTTTGATGGAAATGAAAATTATCAACCTACAGAGGACTGAATTCAAAGATACCCCGAAAATCAAAGTGAAAAAATGATGTAGCGGGCTAGTCCATTTTGCTGAAATTTCATTGCAGCAACTCAAAATGGTACTCAGTAGTTTGTATGGCCCCCACGTGCTTGTATGCATGCCTGACAACATCGGGGCATACTCCTAATGACACTACGGATGGTGTCCTGAGGTATTTCCTCCCAGATCTGGACCAGGGCATCACTGAGGTCCTGGACAGTCTGAGGTGCAACCTGGTGGCATTGGATGGACCGAAACATAATGTCCCAGAGGTGTTCTATTGGATTTAGGTCAGGCAAGCGTGGCAGTCAGGGTGCCATTGTCTGGCCTGTAGAGGTCTGTGCGTCCCTCCATGGATATGCCTCCCCAGACCATCACTGACCCACCACCAAACTGGTCATGCTGAACGATGTTACAGGCAGCATCACGTTCTCCACGGCTTCTCCAGACCCTTTCGCGTCTGTCACGTGCTCAGGCTGAACCTGCTCCCATCTGTGAAAAGCACAGGGTGCCAGTGGCGGACCTGCCAATTCTGGTGTTCAATGGCAAATGCCAATCGAGCTCCTTGGTGCTGGGCAGTGAGCACAGGGCCCACTAGAGGACGTCGGGCCCTCGGGCCACCCTCATGAAGTCTGTTTCTGATTGTTTGGTCAGAGACATTCACACCAGTAGCCTGCTGGAGGTCATTTTGTAGGTCTCTGGCAGTGCTCATCCTGTTCCTCCTTGCACAAAGGAGCAGATACCGGTCCTGCTGATGGGTTTAGGACCTTCTACGGCCCTATCCAGCTCTCCTAGAGTAACTGCCTGTCTCTTGGAATCTCCTCCATGCTCTTGAGACTGTGCTGGGAGACACAGCAAAGCTTCTGGCAATGGCACATATTGATGTGCCATTCTGGAGAAGTTGGACTGCCTGTGCAACCTCTGTAGGGTCCAGGTATCGCCTCATGCTACCAGACTAGTGACACTGACCCTAGCCAAATGCAAAACTAGTGAAAAACAGTCAGGAAAGATGAGTAGGGAAAAAAATTTCAGTGGCCTCCACCTGTAAAACCATTCCTGTTTTGGGGGTCATCTCATTGTTGCCCATCTAGTGCACCTACAGTTAATTTCTTTAACACCAAAGCAGCTGAAACTGATTAACAACCCCCTCTGCTACTTAACTGACCAGATCAATATCCCATGAGTTTAACTGACTTGATGCTATTCTCTGATTAAAAAGTGTTCCTTTAATTTGGGTTACCAAATTAAAGTATGGGTTACCATACTTGGCTATATGTCACATCACTTTCATGTAACGTGCGATGAGTTTGCACTCATTTCACTGAATTTGCACTCAATTTAGAGGTTCTATCGGATTTACATCATGTAAATTCATCCATTTTTCCCCAAAATACCTAAAAGTAAATGGCCGGTGAACTAAGAATAGAGTAAACTTTAGAGAAGAATAGAGAAGAGAAGAATAGAGTAAACTTTATAGTTTCATACACAACATCTGATATGAATAAAACACTGTCAAATTATAATTGAAAGGATTATTGCAGCTTCCATAGACATCAGTGAATGAAATTTGAATTTAACAAACTATAAATGTCTTTTTTTATATAGCCTAGTACTTCATTTAAGTGTATATTTAAACGTCTGAAACATCAAATAAACATTATGTGGCTGAAAACACTGAATAGTTGTGAAATATGAAAAGTGCTGAGCGCATTCGTCTCTGGCTCAACGTCAGCATGAAAGCATGTTTAGCAGTGAGGTACTTAACGTTCTAATCACACCGGTGTGATTGTACCCGTCAAAGGCTTAAAATCAATTGCATTTTGGGGGTGGAGGAATTTGTCCCCACAAATTGAAACTGAGGGGGCACAAATCAGGTCTGAGGGGGCAATGCCCCCTTTTGCCCCCTCATGGCACCGGGCCTGGGCAACACAAAAGCACAAAAGTTCTGCAAGAGAATGCAAAAGCACTGAAAACATTAACACTAAAAAGCATTTGTAGCCAATGAATTATTTAACTAGAAAAAAAAATCTAGTTAACTACTTTCACTGATTAAGCAGAGGCTTTAATCTGAAGTAATTTACAAATGAGGAACATCACCAGCAATCTGCATACACAATGTCAGGTTTCAAGTTTCAAGTGATAGACTAGTAAAGAAGAAGTAAAATGCAGAAGAGAAAAAGTTGTTATAGTAAGTGCCTTTGTTCCAGAAGACTACTGAAACTTTCAAATTTTATGACTTCTCTAGGTCTTGAAAATCACAATTTCAAACCTCTTTCAGACAACGCACTTACTAGTCAATTATATCATTTTGCACATCCCTATCTGGAGCACTTTTGTAAACAACATATTTCAAATATTTATTTAATTAATCATATTTTCTTACATTGAAAATGCTATACACTTAATTTGAGTCAGTGTTTTGAAATAAAATAGTGATTAAAATAGAATGAGTTTGTAATTCAGCAAAATAAAAGAATTGGTTTAGGGTCTGATTGTATTTTCAAAGGCTCTCTGAGTTATTCATGAGCAAAGCTCTATCTTATTTAGACACATGGTTGAGAAACTCAAGGATGCTTTGATTTTCTGTCAGTTTAACTTGTTTACCTTCACGCCACCGTGACAACCATCTCCCACATGACAACACGATCAGTGGAGAATAATGAAGTGGAGTTTGGGGACACTGCTGGTTTGCTATTTTTGGACTAATCAACAAGGCTAAGCACGTGCACTCAAGCACCTGCATTGGTAAACAAACAGGATTAATGCAGCGTTATTGTTTGAAGACTGTTCCGAGAAATCACTGAGGTCCTTCCAGAAAGTCAGGTGCATGTCACATATATATATATATATATATATATATATACACACACACACACACACACACACACACACACACTGTATATATGGGTGATTCTGCAACTTCGGGCACTTTTAAGTCCCAGTAGTGAAATTTAAGGTTTATGTTAAAATTTGTCATCTAAAGCTTCATAAACACCGTGTCATTACACCTTGACTTAAAAAATAATGAATGAATACTATAGTTTAATGAAAAATTATGACACATTTATAGGTCCAAACACCATTTTTGCTCATGTCCCACACCTGTGGTTTCAATGCTAAAATGCGTAAAATTAGCTAATTCTTTTACAATATGACATTATTTCAAATGAATTAGTTTCATATAAATGTTACTTTGAACCATCTTAAAGTTCTTTTTTGTTTACTCATCATTTATATGATTTTTTTCATCTAAATACACCTGTCCCACACTTTTGAGTAGGCATGTGACGGTATCAAATTTTCATGTTGCGATAATTGCTGAAGCTTGTGCGCATGTTCTTTTGACGCAGCATACAGCGGTGTTGTGCATTTTATACAGTTGATGGGTAAAGTATTCTTAAAATGTATTATAAAAATGTTAATAATTCATAATAATAATTATTCACTGTATTTTGAAGTTCCCACGATAACAATATCGTGCATATTCATTATCGTGATCGTATTACCGAATATCGGCACGTCTACTTTTGAGTCCTTACCACAACACTGAAAAAAATACTCTTAATATGACATTTGTTCAAAGCCAAACAAATCTAGGTTCTATGGAAACAGAAATTAGCATGTGAGCACATGGCTTACAAAATGGGCCACCCCCATTAGATCCAAAAAACTAAGATAAAGATCATCTTTTCTTCATAAATATTTATTTACGTCCTTACCATTCAGCTTAGTAATTCTGTATTTTGAACTACATTTTAAAAATGAATTTATATTACTGTTGAATACATGTATATATGGTGCATAAGGTCTGTATCAGACCTTGCTAGCTGCCAGTTATCAGCAATATTAGCAACAAATTAGAGACAAATTCAAGTTTTATACTGTAATCTAAATATAAACATGCCATTTTTGCAACCCTTGATTATACCAAATTCATTTAATAAGATGACAGAAATGCAGAGACTTAAAAAGACAAATCAGAAAAAAAGACAGTGGAGGATAAACAAAAGAAACCAGAGGACAAAACAAAATACTGAAGGCCTCAAATTAGTTTGTTGTTATAATATCAGTTCATAAAAGTATTCGTTTTTTAACATAGTCTTTCCTGCAATACCTCTTTGACAAAATACCTTCTGTTTTGGTCTGTTATTGTTTTTCTCTACAGTAACCTATTGTTAAGGTTACATTATTAACATGTGTCATACTGTCATTACCGCAGCAATGATTTATTTTAATTATTAAATCAGACTGTTGTCTGCAAAAATTATTTTAACCCTCCAGTAGAGATGATATACACATTAAAATGACTATTTGTCATAAAAAGCGAAATATTGTATCTTTGGCGTGTATTAAAACAATTGATATCTATGGTTAGCATAAATATTTTCCATAGCATAAAGAATATTATAAAATCCCCTAATTTTAAATTATTTTTTAATATCTGTATTTACAAAAATGGACAAATCTTGAAAGTAACTATGTAAATGTATTACATTTTTATAGAAATTAAAAAAGAAAAGTGTATAAAATTACCGTTATTGTAATGTTGCAGTCAGGACATTTTGTAAGAAAAAGAGATGAAAACCATAAAAAAATAAATAAAATAAAAAACATGTTCCAGATTAAAATCTTGACGTCTACATTCAATTTTGTGCACATTTTTATATGCATTACAGACTGTGATGGTTAAAATTGAAATTCATGACTTTTTTTTAAACTGGGAGAGTCAAAAGTGCCCGTAGTTGCAGAAACACTCCATATATATATATATATATATATATATACACACACACACACACACACACACACACACACATTAATTCATGGTAAGAGTATTAATCTAGTATGAGACCTATGTGACACAGATTAGCAGAGACCTGAAGCACTTAAATGCACCAGTGCACACAGAAAATATCTATTCTGTGTCATTACATGCTTATTTTTATACTCACTTTTCTTTAAAAGAATGGATTTGATCCATAATTCAGGATAACCCATGCATAACAGCCTGGTTTCAAAAGGAAATCAAAGCCAAGTGTCTACAGAAACATTCTGAAAACTAACCAGTGGATGACAAAAGGAGATCATTCACTGCAATCATTTAATTGTCATACTGTGAATGAAGGACTGTGGTCAGAAATTTGCAGTTCAAGAACCCCTAATGGAACAGAAAGGTCTTGCAGACCTGAAAGGAAGCTTTTATCAAGAAGAACCACAGTAGCCTACAAATTCACAATCTTATAGGAATCTCCATTTCAGGGAATATATTTCATCATATTCATGACATATAATTTTGTTCCAGGCTATGTTCCCATAAATTACATGTTGTCTTTACTGTCCAGGCCATTTGTCTTCCCTGCATCTTCTACTATTGCCAATAAATTTCGCTGGACAAAAAAATGTTTTTGCCAAAATGAAAATTGTGCCTAATAAAAGGCAGAATTCATTCTACTGTCCAATAAAACGCTTTATATTCATCAAAAAAAGATTTGGCTCAGCAGCCATCTCTTTGCTCATTGTAGTCTATTACACTTATATGTGGGTGACTGATATTTCTCAACATAATGCCTACAGCATATATGTGTGAGGGACTGTTCATCATTCTGGCAGATATGACAAAGCAGAATGGGCAACCATTAAGTAAACACTGAATTTGATGGTACAGAGCGGGCAGCAAATCTCCAAAATAAGCCATTGTGGGGTCTGAAAAAAAAAATGATCACAAAACTAATTTCTGCTTGTAAATAACTCATTTTAAAAGGCCGGACAACATTTAACAGATTATTTGGACTTATACCAAGCCTTAGCTTTAGAGAAATTTCAAACCAAAGACTGACAGTATTATGGATGCGTGGAAAGCTGTTTGCATAACTTAGTGCAGGGATCAGGTGCTTAGTGAGTGGCTCTCCAATTAAAACAGAGCATGAAAACTCCCACGTACACACTCGGTCAGCTAAACTACACTTCACTGAACTGAGTTTTGCACTTGGAGCAAGATACAAACTGTATCAGCCTTCTGTAGTTAATGATGAAGGATTTTGTAAATCTTGTTATAAAAAACAAAGTCAAATTAAGTCGATATGATGATAATTAAAATACTAATACTGCTGACAAAAATATGACAGGAAAAATTAACACCGCATGATATTAACAATGTGCTTTTTAGAAGTAAAAAGGAAAAAAAATGTAGAAAGAATTACAGCTTGCCAGTGCAAGTTGTAATTACTGTATACAGTATATTTAGTTTGTGAAAATAAAAATATTAAATACAATTAGAAAATGTTAAATATAACTTATATAATATGGAACCCACAACAATTCACAAAAAAAAAAAAAAAAAAAATTAAAAATTAATTGTCCCTGTTTGTTTTTAATTCATAGATAAAAACAAGTGAGATTTCAATGATATTTTAACCACCGAACTAGAAAATGTCTCTTCAATTTCAGAAATCTGGTCGCCTTAGAAGATGCCTTTGCTCTAACATCGCATTATCAATAAGTCTGTAAAATACAGAAGTTAATTTCTGTAGTAGTATCAAATGAGCAAGAGGGCTGTTGTTCCTGAAAATCAGCATGGGAAAACAGCATGACTACTTCACTTATCATGGTTATGACTTATATTTTGATATTGTTTTGTTTCCTGTAGTTCCTGTTTCCCTGGTCTGTTTAGTTTTGTTTTTCTGGGTTACTTATATCCTTGTTTGTTTCTATGGTTACTTATAATTTGCACCTGTCTTTCATTATGTTCGCCTTTATACTCGTTACGTTCAGCAAGAACCATTTTCAGTCTCAGAGCAACACACAGTAATGGCGTTACTGGAAGAATCATTGTTTGAAAGAATGGGGTGAGTGAACAATTCAATGAATCACTCAAGTGTTTCATTCCTGAATGAATCAGCATTTTTGAACAAATCAATTGATTGGATGATTCAATGACTTAACAATGTATCCTGCAGAAAGAGTCTCAAAAAGTAGCGAAGGTTAAACAAAGCTTCGCGAAGCACCCAGGCTTTCCTTTCCTCTGTATCGTAAAAAGTTTCCTTACTCGAAGCTTTTCAGCACAGTCTACATTGTGGCCTGCAGCTTATTAATTTAATTTAATTTAATTTAATTTAATTTAATTTAATTTAATTTAATTTAATTTAATTTAATTTAATTTAAAATTTAATTTAAAATT
This sequence comes from Hypophthalmichthys nobilis, assembly GCA_037950665.1. Lineage (NCBI taxonomy): Eukaryota > Metazoa > Chordata > Actinopteri > Cypriniformes > Xenocyprididae > Hypophthalmichthys > Hypophthalmichthys nobilis. The sequence goes on along the minus strand of CM075482.1, from coordinate 12,155,113 downwards.
TTATTTTATTTTATTTTATTTTATTTTAAACAATTACATAAACAAAATCTGTGATCTCTCTGTTTTTAACCATAACCCAGCCCAGCTCAACTATTATTTCATAACCAAATGAACACTGAGCTCTTCATATATAAATTACAGTATTTATTGTTAAAAACAAAACAAAAACAAAATAAAATGAATAAGAGGAAGGAAAACCGCACTGGGTTTCGCTCCTTTTGAACCAGACACTGAAGCATTCACATGGTTCTCAGGTGAACAAAGCTTTGGATGTCATAGATCACATGATTTTGGCAAAAATGAATCAAGCTCTGAGGAAGTGCTTCAGTGTGAAAGAGAAACTTCAGTCTGTATATTACACTTGGTGTAAAAAAGACTAAAAGTGATGAATATGACATGACAATATGAAAACATTTTAGTCAAAATAAAAAAGTGAAAAAAAATATCACTGGCCTTCTGCATTTTATCTTGTAATACAGAGACATATTTACATAAATAAACTTTGAAGCAGTCCAGAGGCACATAGTGCCCTTAAACTAGGGTCATAACTACACATAACTGTACACGGTCTATGAAATTATGAGGAAAAGAATAAAGTCTAGCTATACTATGGATTGTGGTTTATCTGAGAGCACAAAGTAGCATGAAAAACACATTTTCGCTTCTGGCAGAGGAAAGCAGATAGCATGTCCACATAGCAAATTCTCAGAGGCCTGAAGCATCAAGAACTTTCTCAGCTTGAGAGAGAAGGAGGGGGTATAAAAAGAAAACCGAGATGTTCTGTGGGAAAAAAGAGTGATAGAACAGTGAAATAAAATTGCCCTGCGGAAAACAAAACCCCAAAAGTGTGTTCAATGGGCCATACTAGCATGACTGGAGATGGGCTGGGCTGGCCAGATTGGGTGCTGTTGCTTTAATCCAAAGCACATACTGTACTGTGCTGTGCTAAGAGACACTAGACAGCAGAATGACTAGAGATGAGCAAGACTCAGGAGACACAGACATGATTAATGCGTACCAAATGATTAGAAGACACAGCGGCTATGTGAATGGACCTATGGTACATTCATTCAGAGGTGAAAATTTTCCATACAAATTGAAAAAGTCTCTGAAGACTAGAAACCATACAACTGTGTTTTACAGGGTATGCTAGTCATTAATTAAGACTTGGCCGTTTTATCACCTCTCCTTCTCTGAGAAAATATGATTTTGCACTCAGATTAGGACAGATGTGATAGGACTGGTAAATTTTGAAACGGAGAGCTTCGGAAGTGGAAAACAATAATACAAAGAGAATTGCAAAGTTCTTAACTTATCTTAGCTTTTTAACTTAAATTTTAGCTTAAGTGAATACTAATTCCAAGACAGAAGGTCAACCCCCTGTGCACATTCTAAGACTCACAACTTGCACAAAAAGGATGCAAAAGCATAATATAATTATCATAAATGTGATCCATACTATTTAGAAAAGTTTTTTATGTAATGCACATTTTTTCTGGCCAAAATTTATTTAATATAAAAACTAAAACAGCACAGCTTAGGGAAAAAAATGTTTTAAGTTGAAAATATATTTAATTTAAACCTTCAAATGCAAAAATATATTACAAGATGTACTTCAAGGGGCAAGAAAATAGATTAGGAATTAAAGGAATAGAAAATAGAGAGTTTATTCACTATAGTTAAAAAAAAAAAAAAAAATGGTAATAAAATATGACAAGATCTCAGAGTTAAACTGTGTCAGAAAAAAATAATCTTAATTATGTCAGATAACACTTAAGCAAAACATGGTCAGGTCAAAGTGTCTGAATAATTTTTGGTCCCAAATTTTTATCAATGTTACTGGTAGTCCACTGAATAAAAATTTTTTGGGTATAATATGTCACAGTTTACTTTATTTTGCTTTCCTCACTTACATAAATGAACTATAGTGTCCTGCACTCACTAGTAAAAATATATCAAAAATGTCTGAATAATTTTGGGTCTGTCTGTCTCTCTCTCTGTCTCTCTCTCGAAAAAAAAAAACAAACGAAAAAAAAAAAACCCTACATTGTGAGGCCCAAATGTCCACACAAGGATAGTAATACCAGTCATTTTTGTCCTTGTGGAGACATTTGGTGCAGTGTTGCTCTGAAATGAGGCAAAGTCCTCACAAGTTTTATTTTTTCAAGTTTTATATTTTCAGGTTTTATTTTAACGTGACAATGTGGTGTTATTTCAGTGGGTGAGTTGTTTACTTTTTAATTTGTCTGCCCATTAACACCATTTATTCATTCAGACTGATTGGCGGACGCGGAACACGAACAAGAACAAGAGGCGGGATTTATCGCATAAACTAATCATATCCAATTAAAGCCAATCATAGCATGATGGAGGCATTGCCTCCTCTCACATGACACTAAACCCACAACACGCTTAAAGAGTTTGTTAAAACTCAACGGGCTCAGGGGAGGCATGGAAGACGCAGACTCCCGTTGTAACTTTACTTGCTGGTGTTGCTGTTGGACGGTACTACTTTAGAAAAACAAGTGATTTATTACACATTTTAATGTCATATTTTGTAATATTTGCATTGTTTTATATTTGTACTATGGATTATACTCTCCTCCAATTTTTTTGAGGAGGCTTGCCTCAATATATTCTTTTTATATTTGCTTCTGTGTTTAATCACTTTTTAACTGCAATATTTTTCTAATGTCTTCTCTAAAATTACATACATGCCACACCATACACACATATCAGCCACTTTATTAGGTATACCTTGCAAATGCCAGGTTGGACCCACTTTTGCCTTCAGAACTGCCTGAATTCTTCATGGAATAGATTCAACAGTGTGCTGGAAACATTCCTCTGAGATTTTGGTCCATATTGACATGATAGCATCACTGTGGGCCAGGTACACCTGTTCAACTGCTCGTTAACGCAAATGATCTAATCATCCAATCACATGACAGCAACTCAATGCATTTAGGCATTTAGACATGGTCAAGACGATCTGCTGAAGTTCAAACTGAGCATCAGAATGGGAAAGAAAAGTGATTTCAGTGACTTTAAACATGGCATGGTTGTTGGTGCCAGACATGCTGGTCTTGAGTATTTCAGAAACTGCTGATCTACTGGGATTTTCACGCACAACTATCTCTAGTGTTTACAGAAAATGGTGCAAAAAAGAAAATATCCAGTGAGTGGCAGTTCTGTGGGCAAAAATGTCTTGTTGATGCCAGAGGTCAAATGGCCAGACTGGTTCGAGCTGATAGAAAGGCAACAGTAACCCAAATGCAGGTACGAAGTTCAGTTCATCTCTGAACACACATGTCAAACCTTGAAACAGATGGGCTACAGCAGCAGAAGACCACACCGGCTGCCACTCCTGTCAGCTGAGAACAGGAAACTGAGGCTACAATTCGCACGGGCTCACCAAAATTGGACAACAGAAGATTGGAAAAATGTTGCCTGGTCTGATGAGTTTCGAATTCTGCTGCGACATTCAGATGGTAGGGTCAGAATTTGGCATAAACATTATGAAAGCATGGATCCATCCTCCCTTGTATCAATGGTTCAGGTTGCTGGTGGTGTAATGGTGTGTGGTATATTTTCTTGGCACACTTTGGGTCCTTTAGTACAAATTGAGCATCACTGAAACGCCACAGCCTACCTGCATATTGTTGCTGACCATGTCTATCCCTTTATGACCACAGTCCACTCATCTTCTGATGGCTACTTCCAGCAGGATAACATGCAATCTCACAAAGCTCAAATGAAAACTGGTTTCTTGAACAATGAGTTCACTATACTCAAATGGCCGCCACAGTCACCAGATTTTTGGGATGCGGTGGAACGAGAGATTTATATCATGGATGTATAGCTGACAAATCTGCAGCAACTGTGTTATTGCTATTATGTCAATACTTCAGTGGGTTGTTAAATAGTCAATGAGTTGTTAAGATTGTCGAGATTTTCAGTGAATAGTGACTTAAATTTCAATATACTGTATTCCTCATATAAAGTTAGTATTATGGACTACTTTTATAGTATTTTTATGGTGGGGCTTTTTGTCATTTTGGAGCTTGACATCCCCAGTTCTCATTTACTTTCATTACAGTGAAAAAAACTGTCCAGGTTATTCTTCAGAAATACACTTTTGTGTTCTACAAAAGAAGCTTGAATTGACATGAGGGTGCGTAAATATTGACAGAATCTCTGTGTGAACTCTTCCTTTATAACATGAAAAGGTGACAAGCTTCAGTCTAGTAGTCTGAACTCAGCTAAGAAGTTGGCAAAAACTTATCAAAGATAAAGGGCTCTTTTCAGATTCAACAGGATGTTTCAGTCTGGGTTGGGTAAATGGCAGATCTCAAATGACCTTGGATGAAAGACTTCTGACTATCATCAGGAGGAGAGCGTTAAGTTTTTCCTCTTTCAAGATTATTTAACTTCTAGACAGTATAAAGAATGAAAACAGTATAAAATACATAAATAATTGCTCAGAGTGTTGTGAGAACAAGAACATAAAATGACACAAATAGCACTGGCTCACTCAACATTGAAGAAACTACAATCAGTTGTGTCACACACATCCATGACAGCTAATAGTAATGTTTGCTCTTGTTCAAAACAAAAGTGTGTTTTGTAATTAAAAACAGCAGGGATCGATGATGTGAAATGTTGGAGTGAAGACTGAGAGGAGATTTATCTGCGAGAGAAATGGCACAATAGTGCGGCATTATTCACTCTGAATAACATTTGCCACTTCCACTGCTGTGGGGGGCAATTCATCAGCCCTAATAAGAGCCTCCAATTTATCTTCCGCTCTTTGTTTGAATCAATTTGATGAAGGCTGGATAAACACTATTAGCATGAACATGAAAACAGAATTGGTAAATGGCATAGTACCATGTAACGTAGCTGTGTGCACACAAGAGACAATAGAAAGAATTATGCAAAACTGCTGTCAGATATTATGCATCCATACAGTACATCAGTGGTCACAAAAGAATTGGTGTGCAGGTTTAGTTAGCACATAGTTGAAATTAAATATTTGCAAAGTGTGGATTTGAATGTTTAAGAGGACCTATTATGCTCCTTTTTACAATATGTAATGTAAGTCTCAGGGGTCCCCAGAATGTGTCTGTGAAGTTTCAGCTCAAAATACCCCACAGATCATTTATTATATCATGCTGTAAATGCCCATTTTTGAGTGGAAGGAAAAACATGTTTTTGTGCACATATCTTTAAATGCAAATGAGCTGCTGCTCCCCATCCCGCTTTCAAGAAGAGGGCGGAGCCTGTACAACTTGTGCCTCGGATAGTCTGACAAAAACTAACAAACATATGTTTGGTTTTGATTATCGTCTCTATCACGGCCACGCTCACGTGGTAGTTAAAGGTAACTAATTTTGATTTGGAGGTTTCCTAAAATAGGTTTACATACATCCAAGGTCAAAAAAATACTTTAATTTTCTCATAACACACATTGGAGCATCACCTTTCTCACAGTGTCTGAAACAGTTTGATAAAGGATTCAGTCTCTCTAAACCCTTCCTTTCCAAGAGCCTACTCTGCTCTGATTGGTCAGGTTGTGATTGGTCTACCGCTTATAGTGCATGTCAGAAACGAAACGCTCATAACTATATCTGAATTTCAGCTCCACAGACTTCCTCATCACTTGATACAGTGATACGAACAGTAAAAATGGCATTGGTTTTATCGTATCAATTCGAGCCTGAGTCCTCATACTTTGGAAGTGCATGCAAAGTGGTTTTGCTTTCACAGCGCAGAAAACAGCATCTTCTTGACATGTCGACAACATGAGCTCTTCCAGGTCTCAGATACAACTGCAGTGTGTTTGAGGGCCTGTCAAAGTAGACTTTGCGCGCATGATGCAAATTTCATAATCAGAAGTATACGCACTTACTGTACTGGCGTCGCCAGATTTTTTTTTGTAACCACATGTACTTTGTGCGCACAGGTCTCACATGCGCATTTAATTGTTATTGCAGTAATTAGTTTTTCCACAAGATGGCAACCGTGCCCTAGGGGCACGGATTCACAAAGTAGTCAAAGAAAAACTGAATAAACAGAACAGACCGGAACGTATGCAAGCTACAGCGACAATGGAGGCCTACATAGACGAGAGATTGTGCAAAGAGGTTAGAAGTACCCTCATTTGTACAACTCTAGCATGAAAGAATACAAATATGTTTACATGGGTTGTAACTCATGGAGAGAGATTGCTCAAAACTGCACGTGATAAACGCCTGTGTATGCGTATGAGTCGAATGAAGGCTGTGCGTTCGACTGTGCGCGAACAAAAAACGTATACCCAGGGCTTGAGATTTGGTATAGAACTTTCACTCAAAAATTGCTAGTAAATTTACTCCAATAATCTTCATTTACAATTTTGAAAAATATCTTAAAAACATTTAAAATGTATATCAAATTGCACATTGCCAGCTCTTTGACATGACATAACATAATGTGTACCTATAAGATGGGCTTTACTGCTAGACACTTTCATTGTCCAGAACCTTGTGTTAGGCTGATCTCTGTTAAACATTAATCTCTGGCATTACTAAACTGCCTGTGCGTTTAGAGACAGATGACAAAACACAGTTGTCAAATATGGGTCAAGTACTGGCTTGCAACAACAGCTTAAATAAGATTACAGTTCTGCTGGAAGTGTTGAGAGGAAAGGCCGCTTTAAGTCGACCGCTCCAGGGTAAGCCTGGTTGATTCTCTATGGATTCACAATGCATTATAAGGCTGTTTGTAAGTGTCATAAGCAGTGTCTGGGACAACAAAGACAACATAAACAGGAGGCATGAAATTATCCAAGGTTAAAGGGCATTTCAGTAAGGACAGAGTTTACATGGACAAGGTCCTGACTGCCTGTAAAGTAATACCATTCACTGTCTACTGAGCAGAAAGAAATTAAACTGACTGAAGTGATCCATCATACTGTACAAACAGTTGGTGTAAAAATCACTTTCCCTAAATATGGTACAGTTTGGCCTTTTGTAGAGCATTATAGGCACAAAATATTTTTGTTGGGAGAGCAATAAGTTATGTTCGATAAACTTTTTCACAAAATTAACCTAGCATGACAGTACCTAGTTTTAAACATATTAAAGGCACAATATGTAAGAATTTTTTTAAATAAAATATTCAAAATCTACTAGAACAATGTTATATATTTTGTTGACTTGTGTGCTTGCATTATCCCAGGTGTTTCCAAGAACGTTTAAATCCTGAAAAAAATAAGCAATTTTAACCAGGGCACGGACCGTGACATTTTGTCGCATATCAATGACATCAAACCCGCGTTACCCTCGGTTTCCGGTTTTATTTTGTAGAAACCATGGTGAGCAACTGTTTGAATACATTCATCGACAGAAAACTAATCAAGTTTTACAAAACGGTTAGTTCCTGTCCTTGATTCTGATTAGTCAATGGCTGTGTTTTATTCACGATAAAACACGGCTATGACCGCTTCACCCAACAGTTCTGTGTATCACTACACAACACCCTTAGCAACCACTCTTAGCAACGTAAACTGTTTGTTCTGAAATTATATTGTTCATTGAAGCTTAGTGTATTACGTAGAAGAGTATTGTGAAAAAAAGATTTTAATTAATTGTGAAAAGAAAGTTTATTAACTGCATTCAGATTTAGCAGTTTCCTTCAGGTCAGCCCTATGTTCATAATGAAACATCTGTTTAAATGTCCGATGTATTATCCTGTCCTTTTGGCAGTTAAGGGGTTTTCCCGTGACTGACAGCGCTAGTCAAAGCTTTTGTCAGTTGCGGCTTGTTCCGTGTTCACAGCAATTCAGTATTTCAATTTAAAAGTCTTTGCTACTGACTCACTCATAAAGACAGTCTTTGCCACCATCTAATGGCGTGAAAATGTAACTTCTGTTGCTGTTCATGGTCAGGGACTATTTTTTCCGGTGGAAGGAAGTCTTTTAGGGAAAGTTTACTTCATGAAAGTTGCATTGATACATATTTTTGGCTTTAATATTTGTATTGTGTGGTAACCATTTTATAAAAGCAATAAGGTACTCGAGGCTAGTACACGAGGCTTTGCGTCGTGCCTAACAACGCCCTTCAACCGTGGCTTATTCACGATACAGCACAGCTTCTCACAGTAAGGCTTATTGTTTAAATATCATTTTGTTGATGTACTGCGAGTACCATGTTTTACTATGCCTAATATCGATCTAGCTTACTGCAGTGTGCGACAAGTGTCTCATAGTAGCCGCCGAGTGAACGCAGAGTAGCACTATAACAACTTTACAACAACTTTATAACAACACGAATGTATCTAATATGATAAAACAGCACTACTTTACCCCACATACACTTGATCGGAAGGAATGGAAGTGGTGACTGCGGCATAATAAAATCTCCACTGCTCTCGATCTGTGTGTCATGCTCATCTCTCATTAGCAATCGCTTCTGCTCTGCTTCATACTACAGTAACGTTAATAATCTCATCCATAAACATGACTTCTGCCCCATCCCTATTCTTTTCCACCGGCTGTAGATGTGAAGACAACACCTCCCATGATTCCACGAAATAAAGGCGTCATCAAGCAACGCCTTTGTTTTGAACAAGCGACCTCTAGTGGCGAAAATCTACATATTGTGCCTTTAAATGTTTGTAACCCTCTTAAAATAGTGATTTTGGTCATCCCCATTTAAGAAGCAAAGTACTTTTTGAAAAAGTATTATATTTAAAAAAAAATTAATTATTATTAATATCATAAAAAAAATTCTTGAGCACCAAATCAGCATATTAGAATGATTTCTGAAGGATTATGTGACAATGAAGACTGTAATAAGCTTTGCCATCACAGGAATATATTGTTATTTTAAAATAGTGAGCTTGGTGAGCTGACCCCAAACTTATGAATGGTAGTGTATATTAACTCATTAATAAAATACTTTAAATTGTGACACCCAAGTAGTAAAATCTGTATTCGTCAAGCTCAAGCATTCATTTACCCATGATATTGCAAAAAATAAATAAATAAAAAAGATCAAACAAATATTTGGTCCCAGCTCACCCCTACTGAGTGACAGCTTAATTTAGATGAATAAAATAAATAGAAAATAACACATCTCATATAATATTGACCTCCTGTGGTTGTACGATCAACATTTTCTAGAGGTTAATCATTTACATTTTCAATTCACTTTGATCATTTACTGAAAGAGGGAGAACAATGTTGCATACCCTATTCATGGAAAGTGTCACAAAAAAAAAAGTAACTTACTTTTTATCTTTTTTACCCCATTTAGTTTTTAAATTGCATTACATTTCTAGGTCTCAGAAGATTGAGAATGAGAGGAGAGGAAAAACAAGAGGAACAGAGAGAGACATCAGAGGGAAACCCTAAGCTGATCCTGCTGTTCAAAACATGATACTCGCACTACAAAAAAGACTGTGCCAGCACTGATGAGACAAGTAGTCCTTCCCTCTAAAGCAGTCTTCAAAAGAGCAGCTGCCTGTTTCATCAGCATATTTTTATCAGATGAACAGATTACACTCAAACAGATACAAATGGCTGATAAAGACCAGTTTAGGGGCTTTTTAAATATCAGTAAAAACATTTTAAACCTTACATTTCTGCTTTTTTTCTATCAGATGGTTATCATCAACTTTTATACTAATATTTATTTAATAGCTAAAGGTTTGGTTATATTTTTACACAGATGTGTGTCAAATGGGAAAATGCCAAAGGTGCAGGAGTATGTGGGTTCAAAGGGCATTGTGTCTATGTGAGAAGGTCAGTTAATGTCAGGTGCGTTGAACTGTAAATTCATATGGCAGGATTTTACACGGATATCAAAGCAACTTTTAAACATATTTAAACATTCACTCTGTTCAATTAATGGCAAATGTGACCATGAAGATGTACCGCACATAATGGAAAAATAATGAGAGGGGTTATTCTTCCCAGTACTATTAGATGCTACTTCTATGCTCTGCAAGCAAGAACAATGCAGTAGATGTGGCAATACAGAGCAGTTTTCTTTATTTTAGTTTCAATGAGATGTGACCACTACTGTATATTTACAGGCTAATGTGAATCTGAAATGCAGCTGGTAAGTTTATACATGACCAATAAAAATCAACAAGCAATATGAAGCTGCACTTCAAATAATGCATTTAGAGTAAGCAATATCTGTGGAAAAACACTATCTCACATCTCATATCCCATGTCCAGGAGCAAAAACAAACCATCTTGGTCAAACATCCCTTAGACATCAAGTATTGATTGGAACTTTCAGTTATATTTGTTTTATTGCTAAAATAGACGTGTCTCCAACTTAAGACAAATACACTATATTCATTATTTGTTCATTTTATTTACAGTATAATAATATATAACATTAATTTTGTAAAAAAAAAAAAACAATATAATAATATAGTAGCAGAATAAAAACAGTTGCCACATAGTTTACCATTATTAAAAAAAAAAATTATATATATATATATATATATATATATATATATATATATATAGTCAAACCAAAAATTATTCAGACATTTTTGATATATTTTTACTAGTGGGTGCAGGACATATAGTTATTTATGTAAGTGAGGATAAAAAATTCTTCATTCAGTGGACTACCAGTAAAATTGATAAAAATTTGGAACCAAAAATTATTCAGACACTTTGACCTGACCATGTTTTGCTTAAGTGTTATCTGACATAATAAAGTTTTTTTTTTTTTTCTGACACACAGTTTAACTCTGAGATCTTGTCATATTTTATTACCATTTTTTTAAACTAGTGAATAAACTGTATTAATGAATGAAATGTTCAAGGTGTCTGAATAAATTTTGGTTTGACTGTACATACATATTTTATATAGACAAATAGATAGATAAATTTCTTATAACTATTTATTCTGCTTCTATATTGTCTATAATGTGCTCTACTGCACTGTGTTGTATATTGAAATTTATATTGTATATATTTATATTATATATACAAATTAATAAAAGAGAAATTTTGGCCAATAAAACCCTCATCGAACCCCTTATGCTGCAATAAAACTATAATTTGCATAGTTTACAGCATATCATACGATTGCGTAAGAAAGTGAATCTTGGTTGGATGAATTCACCTGCTGTATCACACAGACCTGATGACCTACAGTACTCACTCTGTTCACAGCTGCAGAATCAGAAGGACAATAAACAGATGATGCTGCATCTGTAGACTTGACTAATGTGTCTTCTCATAGGCAAAGAAACTACTGAAGACAGCAGATTCTTGATTAACTTTTTAAAATGTAATACACTTAAATCTATTTAACAGACAAGCCAATTATAACTTTATGGTAAAACAAGGTGACAAGTTTTGTTTAAACAACCCATATTTTCTCAAAGCACAAGCAATAAACCAATGAATGAGAATAGGCTACTAATTATCTACTTGTTCATATGGATAACATCAGAACAGGATTTCAGCAATAGGCTATATATACACTGAGTAATAAATATATGGTGAAAAAGAAAAACTAGTCATTAAGAATAAAACAAAAAGTAGCATGAGTTGCTCGTGCACATTGATAGCATGTTCTCCTCTCCTCGCGCGCTCCCTAAAGCCCTTTTAAATACAGATGCCCCAAAATTACTGACCACACAGTAACGTCCAGCAGATATTGACTATACTCACCCCCAATTTCTTACTCCGAATCCTTACGTAGCCCTGCTTCACTATATCGTTGAAGTTTGAAGCCATCCTAACAGCCTCTCTGTCCTCGTCCCCTCAGAAGTCAGTACGACATTCAGTCCTCAAACAACCTGCCTCAGTGCCGCCGCCGCCGCTGCTGCTGCTCGGGCAACCGGCTCGATCGGCTCATTCCACACGAGAATAGGGAGACAGCGCGCGTCAGATGATTTAATTCAGTGAAGAGTGCAGCTTCCTGGAATGCACCATGAGAGGGCTGTCGGAGGGGTGGACGCAGTGAACTACTTACTTGCGTAAAATGGAATAAAGAAATTATTTATTTATTTAGTAGTATTAGGAGTTTGTTTTTTGGGAATATGATAAATATCACTTTCACACAGGCACAGGAAATTTTCTTCTGGTGTGGATATCAGAATTAACAGCTGTATACTATTATAAAAAAACAAAATCGTTAAATTTGCCAACATTTTATTGATTATGAAATATATATGCTTTATGATATTTCTGTAGGCTTCTAGTCTGTTACTCTCTCTTTTTTTGGTATATAAAAGAATAGGCTTATATATATAATATATATTAAATTTGCTTTGTGAACTTTACACATCACATATTTTCATAAAAATAAAATCACTATATATATATATATATATATAGCCTATTTGTTTCTGTGTATTTAATTGTTAATCCTTGTGATTTTATTTTATTTTTATGTAAATATGTGTAAAGTTCACAAAGCAAATTTAAAAAGCAAAACAGTATAATAAATTGTTTATTTATTAATTAAAGGCTTTTTATTCATTTATTTACAGATTAGTATTAGGATTTTTAGGGGGGGATATGTTACATTTCACTGTCACAGGAAATTTCCTTTAGATGTGGATTTTAGAAATTAACAGCTGTATATTATAAAAAGTAATACACTAAAAAGAAAACGTTAAATTTGGAAACAATTTATTGATTATGATGATTATTATCAAGAATAGTCCTTCTAAAATGTTTTATGATATAGGCTTCTAGTCTGTTACTATGTTTTAATTGTTAATCATTGTGATTTTATTTTATGTAATTGTGCTAAAGCTCCACAAAGCAAATTTAAAATTAACTGATTGATTGATTGAGTGAGTGATTGAGTGATTGATTGGATTGATTGATTGATTGATTCATTCATTCATTGAGTGACAGACTGATTGATTGATTGATTAATTGATTGATTGATTGGTTGATTGGTTGATTGATTGATTGATTAGATTGATTAGATTGATTAGATTGATTAGATTGATTGATTCATTCATTCATTGAGTGACAGACTGATTGATTGATTGACTGATTGATTGATTGATTGATTGATTGATTGATTGATTGATTGATTGATTGGTTGATTGGTTGGTTGGTTGGTTGGTTGATTGATTGATTGATTGATTGATGATTTACAAGAATGGTATTGGGGAAGGAGGTCTTGAAACTAATGTCACAATGCATAAATTATTAATTGTCCTAAAAACAGGGTGAAACATGAAATATGACAGGTTTTGTGAGGTTGCATGTTATTATTAGCATGTCGTAAAACACACATGAAGTAAACCGACAAGTTAAGACATAAAAATGTCCTGCTGCTGATTTACATCTAACAACTACATGTGCTATGTGAGTGATATCTTTTAACTATGTATTTTGAGACTTCGTTTTCATTCATTAGCAAAAATACTTCCATATAATTATCCTTCTACAATAAAAGGGTTGTGATAACTAGTGGATGGGAGATTTGTTTTGTTGATTGGATCCTTGGGATTAAAAGATCAAAGAAGATCAAAAGCAAAAAAAAAAGACATGGATGGGATGTTAAATTCATATATTAGAGCATGCTGCAGCTCCACTGACACAAATTCTGAAAATGCCTGCAAAAGCCTCCTCCTTTAATCCTATATGAGACACCCTTTTGCCTGTAGAAAAATGCCAAAACCAATTTGATACAGCTGATGACACAGTTACACGTGTGAGAGGGTTTTCTGCATCTCTTGTGACAATGAAAGATGAAATTTTCGCTCACATTACTAAAGTCATATATGGTAAGATGGATCAGGCATACAATCTACATGGGTGATATAATTTGATCTATTCAGTAAAGTATAAATATAAGTATTTATTAGTTTGTCTCTCTGTCTATATTACCGTCTTTTCATACATCCATTCCACCACCACAGGAGTAGAAAAGAAGAAGGTCATTGGGAACTATAGTTAATTTGAGAGCTGTCATTTCCAATTTGTTATTTTGTTCTGAGGCACAACATTATACCACTGTTTCTCAATTATTTTTCCATTTCTCTTAGCCCTAAAAATTACATTAAAATATTACATTAAAAAAATTAAAGACAAACATATCTAGAGAATATGCTGCAAATGTCTGTTACTCAATGGCACATTTTATATGAGACAATGAGTGAAACAAAAGTTGTCCAATGACATCACCCTCATTTTTGAAATATTAAACTATAAAACATTGTTTTTTAATTAAATCATTAATCACTCATAAAACATTAAACATTTCATGCATATACAATGACTTGAAAACACCTCTTGAATAACATTTTTAACCTTTCTGAATGAAAGTCATTTTGATATTTTGAGGTCAGCAATGTTAAGGTGGCGTAATATATTACCTTAAATTATTAAAAACATTTGAGAATAATGATTAAGATGTGTACACTGACATGGATCCAACATGTAAGGAAAGCATGTTAGTACTTTCTACTTGATTGTTACAACATCTGGCATTTTTTAGATTTAAAAAAAAAAGATCAAAACTTTTGCTTAAATAGTATAAAAGTTTTTCAAAAATGCATGAAACCAACAAAAAATATTACATATAAAATCTGCCAAATGCATGTGAAACAATCTAAACTCACCTTGCAATAGGTTGGACCCCCTTTTTTTTGCTTTCAGAACTGACTTAATTCTTCATGGCATAGATTCAACAAGGTGCTGGAAACATTCCTCAGACATTTTGGTCTGTATTGACAAGACAGCATCACACAGTTGCTGAAAATTTGTCGGCTGCACATCCATGATGCAAATCTCCCTTTCCACCACATCCCAAAGGTGCTCCATTCTTTGATTGAGATATGGTGACTGTAGAGGCCATTTGAGTATAGTGAACTCAGTCATGTTCAAGAAACCAGTCTGAGATGATTTGAACTTTGTGAGATTGCATGTTATCCTGCTGGAAGTAGCCATCAGAAGATGAGTAGAGTGTGGTCATAAAGGAATGGACATGGTCAGCAACAAAACTCAGGTAGGCTGTGGCATTTAAATGATGTTAAATTGGTACGAAGGGGCCCAAAGTGTGCCAAGAAAATATCTCCCACACCATTACACCACCAGCAGCCTGAACCATTGATACAAGGCAGGATGGATCCATGCTTTCATGATGTTTATGCCAAATTCTGACCCTACCATCTGAATGTCGCAGCAGAAATCAAGACTCATCAGACCAGGCAACATTTTCCATTCTTCTCTTGTCCAATTTTAGTGAGCCAGTGCAAATTGTAGCCTCAGTTTCCTGTTCTCAGCTGACAGGAGTGGCATCCGGTGTGGTCTTTTGCTGCTGTAGCCCATCTGCTTCAAGGTTTGTTCAGAGATGAACTGAACTGCATACCTTGGTTGTAACAAGTGTTTATTTGAGTTACTGTTGCCTTTCTGTCAGCTCAAACCAGTCTGGCCATAACCCTCTGACCTCTGGCATCAACAAGGCATTTTCACCCACAGATCTGCACTCACTGGATGTTTTCTCTTTTCGGACAACTCTCTGTAAATTCTCCTCAACTCTGGACCTCGAGATCCATTTTCCTGCAGAGTTTAGCTCCAACCCTAATCAAACACACCTGAACAAGCTAATCAAGGTCTTCAGGATTACTACAAAGTTGCGTGTTTAATCCAGGTTGGAGCTAATCTCTAAAGGAAAGTGGATTTCGAGGTCCAGGGTTGAGGACCTCTGCTATAGGTTGTGCTTGAAAATCCCAGTAGATCAGCAGTTTCTGAAATACTCAGACCAGTTCCTCTGGCACCAACAACCATGCCACATTTAAAGTCAGTTAAATCACCTTTCTTCCCCATTCTGATGCTCAGTTTGAACTTCAGCAGATCGTCTTGACCATAGGTGCGTTCCATTTAACCGTAAGTGGACTGCGAAGTGGACTTCACAGGGTATTTCGCCATCTTATGAGATTCCAATCCGAAGGGAAGGGCACTGCGAACGGCATAGGGAATAAGGGAACATCGATACATCACTTCACAGGATGTAGGAATTTACGTATGTGTTTTGAGTATTCATAAATTTTGTTATTCTTATACGAACGAAAGTATGAATGGTTATCGCGATGAGTGTTACATTTGCATATTTTATTGTATGAATATGCATGACAAAGTAAAAGTGTTGAAAAGCAGCTGAGGCTCTGTCATTTTTTTATTTTACTTTATTTACCTCAGGAGTGTTTACTATGCGGCTGCGCGTGGAAAAGAAAGCGCACGAGATGAGACCCAGACCATGGATTAAGAATACATTTATACAGTTAACCATGAGAATTTATTTTCATATGGCATGACAGTTACAGCTTCAAATCTCTTAAGAGTCAATTTTAAATTCGAAAGTAAATTATAATATGTTTATTTATGTTTTATTTATGTTATATGTTATATCTGCGCAACACCGTCTTTGACTTTCTTTGATGACGCTTCCAAAATGAGCGATTATTGTCAGCGAAGTCCACTTCAAGTCCACCGTGCTCAGGGAGTAGGGAGCAGTGAACACTGCGTAGGGACCCTGTCGAATGGAAAGCAGCTCATGTCTACATGCCTAAATGCATTGAGTTGCTGCCATGTGATTGGATATTTGCGTTAACGAGCAGTTGAACAGGTGTACCTAATAAAGTGTCTTGTGTGTATTATATTGGTAGAATAAAGCAATGATACCTTGACCTCTACAAAACTTCAGGTTATTCATTATGTGTTAAGAAAGCAGATAATTTTGCATTCAAGTCTCACAACCAACATTTCATCTTTTTTTTTTTAAACAGACATGCAACCCTCAGATGAAGTACCTTTCACAGCAACTTTATTTGCAAGCACTCCACTTACTGTAATGCATAAAAAATGAAATCTTCACTGTCCACCCAGAGGAGTCTGGTGTCATAGTTATGATTTATTCATAACTGTTAAATAGGAAATGGTTTGAGGGCTTCTTTGACCTTCACTTTTGAGGTAACTTACTTTAGCAGCCCAGCTGCCTTTGAAGTAATTTACCCCTGCTGATGACATAGGTAACTCACCAATAAATGAAAGCTCTACAAAATGTAACCCTCGATGTACAAGGAGTCTGAAAGCTGTCACTAAAGGTGACAATAAAGGCTTCATTTGAAGATAGAACAAAGCCTTCCACTGGAATAAACATCACACATTTCATTGTGCAGTGTGTGAAGTGTGAACTCCAAACTATTAATCACAGGCTGGCTGTGCTATATTGAGATTTATTGTCAAAAAATGTGTGCCTTGTCACACTTCTAACTGTCACACTCATTCACACATGCACACAAATACACACCGTGCATGTGAAATATCACACTCTCACTGCCACTGCATGTTTGATCATGCTTGATAACTCAGCTGAAAGCACATTCTAAGCAGATGACTATTTTCATTCAACATCTAGTATTTTTTTTTCTTTGTTATTAAACGATTTCTTGCTGTATAGTAAAGCCATTAAAGTCGCTACGAATTCTTGTTTTTAAAGGGGTAATGATCTGCATTGTTTTATTATTTTATAATGTTTCCTGTGGTGCACATAATGTTAGTATGCTTTTCACATCAAAAAATGTCATAATTTAGAAATAAAATGCATTTTTCCTACCCTGATTTTAGCCCTCTTATTTGAAGGGGCGTGTCTGCTGTGAGACTTCAGTGTAAACGCACACTGCTGTGATTGGCTATCATCTTTGCCTAAAATAGCTTAGTATTACTCTCTCGAAAACTTTTAGCACATTTTTACTATTACAGCTCTCAAGGTTAACTAATCGTGAAAAGTGTTGATTATAGCATTACATTTAGATCTATGGCATTATATTTAGATCGTGGCAGAAAGGTTGCAGTGATGAACATTGTAGCAGATCACAGACATGTTGTTTAGTGCATGAAAGCAGTGATCTCGTCATTGCAACTCAATTTCTGCTCACTAACAAATGCTTTCATCATAACTAACAGTGCAAACGCGATGTAACTAAGATAAACTCGCACTGTTTGATTGACAGCTATAGTGACTGTAAAGGGAACGTTCTTTGATTCTATATATAATCACATCATTTGAATAACAGATTATTTTCATCCTACTAAGAGAAACAACATGAAGTTGGCTGTTTAGTCATTGGTTTGATTTACTGACACATAGACAAAGAACATCTGACTGTACATGAATCATTTCATATCAGATCAGGCATTAGAATTAGTACAGTTACTTACATGTTGTTGCATTACTGTCGAGTCCATATCGTAAAAGTCTGTTTGCAAAGCCTGCACCGAAATGCGATTGATTTGCCAAAGAATCCACAGTGAAATGTATTGAATACAAATAAATAATGCTCAACTGACACATTCACATTGTTGAAAATAAATAACCATATTCCTAGCATTAGGATCCTTTGAAAGGTAATGTTATTTTTAGTCCTGTATCGCTCTTCTCTTCTCGTCATCTCACTAACACTCCAGTGAGCGGAGCTAACGTTGCAATGATGAAGTAGGCGTGGATTTCTTCTGCGGAGGCGGCGTTCCACCCATCTATAGATAGGCACATTCCGGGACGAGTCGTTCGCTGGGCCTGATGTCAATAAAAGCTGTTATTGGACTAACAAGGAAGTTTCCAGTTCTGAAACTTACAGGATATATTCTTATAGTACGATGACCTCTTATATCAAAAGCTCAAGGAAAAGTTGATTTCTCAATTCATGACCCCTTTAATTGAGTATTGCAGTATTATAATTGATTTTATCCATGCACATCATTATTTTTTTAAATTCATGCACACTCATAATCTTTAATTAAAATAACTTCCCCTTCCTCTTGTAGAGTCATCTCCTCTCTTCTCTATTGACAAAAATCCAATCACTTCCTAATGGACAAAATCAAGTCCTGCTCTACATTTTTTCTTCCTCGAGAAGCCATTTCACTCAGATATATGTCACAATAGAGAAGAAAAGACCATTGCAACTTCTGTTTCATGCCGACTTTAAAGAATACTCTTTAATATGAGCTTTGGCAATAAATTAAATACCAGCAGCTTTTGGCTATTAACATCTACATTAGATGGTGAAACATTCTTAAATTAAATTATCATTAAAAAAAAAAAAAAAAACTTAATTTGCCTGTGCTCTAGAAACATGACTGAAATGACAAACACCTGCACTGTCAGCTGTCACAGCTGCTATTGTCCATTAGATGGCAATGTTACATTTGATGCATGTGGTAAGAAACCTAGTACATGCCAGTACTTGTCACATGGTCATTTAGCTGAGCTCCTGCAATATTTCAGCCCTCTATACCCAAGTAAATTTCATAGGCTATAATTTGGGTGCTTACTTTACATGATTGAGTCTCTTAGAGAAAAAGAAAGAAAGAAAGAAAGAAAGATGTTGGCTACCACACAGGGTTATTATAGTTAATTAAAACTAAAACCATAATATACATATTTTTTTTTATTACATAAAATTAAATAAACATTAACTGAAATAATATAAAATATAAACTTATTTAATTTCAGTTAGTTGCCAAAGCAACATTTTCTCATTTTCACTTTGTTTAACTTGATGTACTAAAATAACTAAAACTAAAATTGAAAAAGACATTTAAAAACAATAACAGAAAATGACAAAAACACACAACAAATTTACTAAAACTAACATTAAAATGAAAAATGTGAATAATTGAAAACATTTAAAAACAATAATAGTATCTCAATAATACTATGATATTAGGTTTATTTGAAATAATTTAAAGGAGTGGTTGATTATGATTTTACTTTTTTAACTTTAGTTAGTGTGTAATGTTGCTGTTAGAGCATAAAAAAAAGATATTTTCTTTTAAAGAATTCTCTGTTTAAGGACTACAACAAATGGCTGATAGGGATTACAACAAGCTTCTTCCTGGGTTTGTGACATCACTTACCCTATAATTTACATAAACCTTGCCCAAAGGGGGTGAGGCCATGTTGGGCTGCTTTAGAGAAGAGAAAGAGTTGTTGTAGTAGAGTGTTGTCCATGCCGTCATTTTACCCCAGACTGCTTCACAAACAAGGGTCAATTCAATGCTGGATTTGCACAAAAGATTAACATGACAACACATGCAAGTCAACAAGTTGAATCAACTCCACAGCAACTACATAAATTTATCCACTAACCGTTCAGAAACGTCCAGTTGCATTCTATAAGTTGTAACTTCTTCCTGAGTCTCTCCATCAGTGTCCGACTCGGTTCGAATAATGTAAGGCTGAACACCGTTATACTGACAATCCTCATTTTGGTTGCGTGAGATTCTCCAGCTTTGTTGTTGTTGAGCAACTGAAGCGCGAGCTGTTAAAGCTCCGCCCTCTTCTGGAAAGCGGCAGCTCATTTGCATTTAAATGGACACACAGAAAGAGCATGTTTTTGCTCACACCCAAATAGGGGCAAATTTGCTGTAATAAATGATCTGTGGGGTATTTTGAGCTGAAACTTCACAGACACATTCTTGGGACCCCTGAGACTTATATTACATCTTGTAAAAGGGGCATTATAGGACCCCTTTAATCTCAATATAAATATAGAGCCTGTATAAATCTGAGAGGAAATGTATAAAACTACTAAATTATATTCATCCAAGTTCATGTGACAATGAACCTCATCCACTAATAATTAGTGCAATTTGCATATTGATTATGTGCACAGGAAAATTGCACTCAAAATTTTTCCATAGGTGCATACTGCGTACACGCACTTAAATTTGTGCTAACCCTCTTTCTAATTGTTGATGAATCCATATTATTAGGGATTGCACATCCACAGCTAGTAATTTGCATAAAACAACGTCAACCTTTGCATGTCAACTTTTTGATGAATCAGGATTCTGTGTGAAAACGTTTGTATGCAGATTTTTCGCAAAAATACAGTACGTGCATATGCACAGTTAGTAGATGAAATCCAACATCTGTTACATCTGTTCCCTTTGCACAGTAATGTTTGACCTTGAAATATAAACCCAAACTATAGACAACACCGGAGCAGTGAAACTGAGTACAGATAGAGTGTTCAGAGAGTGCCATGTCATTTCAATAAAACAACCCTCTCCAGAGACACAATTTGTTTGTTTTTTTGGAGTCATAAATATTTATATGCAATTAACAATGCTCTGCCTAATGAATTGTTTGAAGACTGGAATCAATTATGAATTAAAACAGTAAGGCTTCAAAATTGGTCATCAAAATAAGTCATGCAAGAATATACCATCAGAGTATTAATGCTGCAATGCCTGTGCTAATTATAGA
Organism: Hypophthalmichthys nobilis; assembly: GCA_037950665.1. Taxonomy (NCBI): domain Eukaryota; kingdom Metazoa; phylum Chordata; class Actinopteri; order Cypriniformes; family Xenocyprididae; genus Hypophthalmichthys; species Hypophthalmichthys nobilis. Next base: position 12,133,853 of record CM075482.1, on the reverse strand, counting down.
AAACCGCTTACCGGCATCCTCTATCACACACAAGTTCTGCTGTTCTCAGTTTGGGTGTCTGACGTCATCACAGGCAAATGTTTTGCAGGTGGTGTGATGTGGATAACTGCTAGATATCAGTGATTCTCGTAATCGTTTCTCTGCTGTCCTTGATGATGCTGGGCCGTTTTGTTCTGCTGGGCCTTTAGAGAGTTTGGTCCTCATGGGCCTCAGACAATTGTCAATTGTTGGCATCCTATACTCCCCTCAAATTCAACAAACAATCATGCCAAGGACAGGGCACTCATGACGTCAATTCTTTTATATGTTTGATCAGTTATTTTCTCAATGGCTGGATGGTGCATTCTCAATACTGGGGAACAAAGTGGTTGAATTTATGACTTGTATAACTTGGCTTGGTTGATTTTTTTGTCTTCTCATATCTTCATTTTGTTTAGACCAGAATATGTCGACTTCAGTTTGTACACCCAGAGTTTATAATGATGTGTTGAAAGTAACCAAACTGAGGCTAATATAATAAAATGTATAAAATGGTTAGTTCCTGTCCTTGATTCTGATTGGTCAATAGCTGTGTTTTATTCACAATAAAACACGGCTATGACCGTTTCACCCAACGGTTCTGTGTATCACTTCACAACACCCTTAGCAACCACTCTTAGCAACGTAAACTTTTTTCTCAATTGATATTGTTCATTGAAGCTTAGTGTATTATGTAGAAGAGTGTTGTGAGAAAGAGATTGATTGAGCGAGTTTATTACCTGCATTCAGATTTAGCATTTTCCTTCAGATCAGTCCTATGTTCATAATAAAAAATCTGTTTAAATGTCCGATGTATTATCTTGTCCTTTTAACAGTTAAGGGGTTTTCCCGTGACTGACAGCGCTAGTCAAAGCATTTGTCAGTTGCGTCTTGTTCCGTGTTCACAACAATTCAGTCTTTTCAATGTAAAAGTCTTCGCTACTGACTGACTCACTGGTAAAGACAATCTTTGCCGCCATCTAATGGCGTGAAAATGTAACTTCTGTTGCTGTTCACAGTCAGGGACTATTTTTCCGGCGGAAGGAAGGCTTTTAGAAAAAGTTTACTTCATGAAAGTTGCATTAATACATATTTTTGGCTTTAATATTTGTATTGTGTGGTAACCGTTTTATAAAAGCAATAAGGTACTCGAGGCTAGTGCTGTATCGTGAATAAGTCATGGCTGAAGGGGTTGCAGGCACTCCGCTTCGCAGTCTGGTCAAAAATTATGTCTGCACAATGTGGCATGTTTAATTGCCTTATCACAGATAAAATAATTGACTCAGCACAACTACAAAATATTCATACGTCTTTAAAATTTTTTTAAATAATATTTGAATAAAGGATGAAGATGTCAATTTTCTTATAGGCCGGACATCACTTTTGGCCAGTACTGTAAAACTCTCCCTTTTGTAATACATACTGATTTTGGTCACAATAGCAAGATATTTTAGTTAAAAGAATGCTAAACACATGTAGGCCTACAATTTATTATTAATTCAGTGTACATTGAGGTCTGCGTTTGGATTACCTGCCCTTATAGACAAGCTGTGGCTGGACTTCAGATTTCTTGGAATATAATGCACAAGTTATTTTGCATTCTTTTTGAATACTTCAGTTCTCATTCATTGTAATTTTATAAAAAAAAGAGCAATTGAAAATCTCTCCTTTACATTTTTTTGGCCTCACTGAGCCATCGGATTTTATCAAAAATATCTTAATTTGTGTTCCGAATGTGAACGAAGGTCTTACGGGTGTGGAACGACATGAGGGCAAGTAATTAATAACATAATTTTCATTTTTGGGTGAACTAACCCTTTAAGGCTGTACTGATGCTGTATTGAATTTACACATAGGGCCTATTTTGGTATGGCTTTTATGCGCCTTAAAAGAATCAAGAGTTTTCAATCCCTAAAGTGGTGGTTTTAAAGTGAGAATGAATTGTATAGTCAAATAGTATTGTATTTGGGCATTGTTCTAAATATTATTTGAGTTCATTTGATTTACCGTTGTAATTTATTAATTGTTTTCGTGCATGCAACAAGTGATTGTAAGACTCAGTTAAATACTGATTATCTGGTATTGTTTATTGCTCTATTAGTTAATCAACTGGAGGGGAAATTAATTGATTAACAAGCAACTGTTGCTGACTTCAGACCAGATTTCATTACACAAGCTGTCACTGCAAGTGAGCTGTTTAGAATCATTCATTTGATCAGCTAGAAACCAGGGCCAGCGAGGGGGTAGAGGCGTGTATTTTGAATCACACTGTATTCACAGAAGTTTATCAGCTCACTCATTTAATCCGACAGGTTTAATATAAAACAAGTGAAGTTTGTGGAGCTCTGAATCTTGGCTGGTTTTGGCAGAAACATGTGTGGCCGCTGCTGCCATTTCATTAAGACAAAGTGACTCTTTTACCTCCCCATGGGTACTGACAACGGCTCATGTGTGGACATGGAAAAAGAAGCGAAATGAAATCCATTTTATAAACAGAGAAAGGTCAGTGGTGACGTAGATGAATAGGACAACCCCTAGTAGAAGTTAGTTACCTTAACTGTGTCCTGTATGTTGCTGTAACGGATATGAACCATATAAACTGACCATTATATATATATATATATATATATATATATATATATATACATATATATACATACATACATACACACACACACACACACAGTGGGGGAAATAAGTATTAAACATGTCAACATTTTTTTAAAATGACACAGTTCCAACGCAGCAATTCACATGAAATTTTGATCAGACATTGATATTCCCAACTCCTAAATGTTCCCGTAAGCACCAATGGAGCCATTTTCCACAACTGAAGGGAACATCATTCCACCATCAAGAGCCCATGCAAAGAAGTTCCTTGCAAGATTTCTGATCTGAGTACCCCAAGAGCCAAGGACCACTCGGAAAGAGGCCCAGAAAGACTTGGAGGCAGCAAGTACAGTTGTCACAGTGAAAACAATAGGAAATGCACTCCACTGCCACAGCCTCCATGTACGCTCACCACAGAAAGCTTCATTATTGAAAAAAAGGCATGTTGAAGCTCATTTGAAGTTTTCTACACAACATTTGGAAAGGTCTGAATTACTGGGAGAATTTAGTCTGGTCAGATGAGACAAAAATCGAACTTTTGGCAACAATACCATATGCCATGTTTGGAGGAGAAATGGCTTTGCATATGACCCTAAAAATACCATACCAACAGTAATGTTTGGAGGTGGAACATCATCATGGTATGGGGCTGTTTCTCTTCTCATGGTACTGGCAGAGTCAATATTATTAAAGGGAAGATGAATGGAGCCATGTACTGGGAAATTCTTGAGATGGATTTGTTGCCATCCACCAGGATAACGAGGATGAGACATTGGTGGACCTTCCACCAGGACAACAATTTAAAACACACTGCAAAGGTGAGTTTAAATTGGTTTTAGAAAAAAAAAAAAAAAAAAGTTGTTAGAATGTCCCAGTAAATCACCAAACCTAAACCCAACAGAGCATTTGTGGAAGGAACTGGAGATCAAAATTCACAAGAAAGACAGCCAGAATATTCAAAAATTTAAAGTTTGTTCATACAGAATGCACCTTGCAGCTGTTATTGCCAAAAAGACTTTTCCAATAACTATTAAAGTTTATATATATTCGGTCAATACAATCTGCTGAAGCTCAGGCTGAGCATTAGAATGGGGAAGAAAGGTGATTTTTGAACAAAGTGACTTTGAATGTGGTTGTTGGTGCCAGACGGGCTGGTCTTGAGTATTTCAGAGACTGCTGATCTAATGGGATTTTCACGCACAATCATCTCTAGGGTTTACAGAGAATGGTCCAAAAGAGAAAATATCCAGTGAGCATCAGTTCTGTGGGTGAAAATGCCTTGTTGATGCCAGAGGTCAGAGGAGAATGGCCAGACAGGTTCAAGCTGATAGAATGGCAACAGTAACTCAAATAACTACTTGTTACAACCAAGGTATGCAGTTCAATCCATCTCTGAACACAGAACACATCGAACCTTAAGCTGATGGCTACAGCAGCAGAAGACCACACCGGGTGCCACTCCTGTCAGCTGAGAACAGGAAACTGAGGCTATAATTCGCACGGGCTCACCAAAATTGGACAACAGAAGATTAGAAAAACATTGCCTGGTCTGATGAGTTTCGAATTCTGCTGCGACATTCAGATGGTAGGGTCAGAATTTGGCGTAAACAACATGAAAGCATGGACCCATCCTGCCTTGTATCAATGGTTCATGCTGCTGGTGGTGTAATGGTGATATCTTCTTGGCACACTTTGGGCCCCTTAAATGCCACAGCCTACCTGAGTATTGTTGCTGACCATGTCCATCCCTTTATGACCACAGTGTGCCCATCTTTTGATGTCTCACAAAACTCAAATCATCTCAAACTGGTTTCTTGATCATGACAATGAGTTCACTATACTCAAATGGCCTCCACAGTCACCAGACCTCAATCCAATAGAGCACCTTTGGGATGTGGTGGAACGGGAGATTTTCAGCATGGATATTTACCATAGATGTATATTGTGTTTATACATAGAGTGTATATATATATTCCTGACAAGCTCCCATATTTCCTTCATAAATTGATCTTTTGGATTCACTCGTCTTAGCTTAATTTTTTCTCCATTTGATTAGAAAAAAATAACGGTATTCTTCATCATCCTATTTGACCTAGATTCCTTCTCAAAAGAATGCCAAAATAGACAGCGCTCTAACGTCTGTGGCAGTTCCTGTATTTAAAAGTATTTCCTAATTTCACTAATGCGGTGTTGTTTCAGTAAACTAAAACAGCAGGACTTGTTCTCATTTAAGAAGAAGAAAGTACCTTTTGAGTTGCAGGATCATAATAATAACTTGTACAAATTAGAAAAGTACAACATCCATTTTCCAAGACTTTCATCATAAATCTTTCCTTGAATTTGATTATTAATGCACAAATACCAGCAGCTTTCCTGGGAATCTCTGGAGAAGATTTTGCATATTGGATTTTCTTGATACTTGTGAGCTTGCTTTAAAAGAAAACCTTCTACATATGGTACACACCTGAAGAAAAACTTTGTTATGGTTTTCCTGACATCTCATAAGAGAATGTTACATTGGTTTTACTGTAACTCAAATGAGCAAATGTTTTTCTTGGGCTTTTGTTGATGGAGTTTTGGCATGTATGTAATACAATGAATGGCAGCAATTACGTTTTTTTTTTCTAGGTGCAAATTTTAAGCAAAAATTCTTGTTTATATGAAGATAACAATAGCAATCTTGTTATTTCAACCAGTGATAGTATATTTGAGTAAAATGTCGTCCAAAAACTAACCATGATGGCACAGAATGCATGTTTAAAGGAAAAGTTTCACTCAGCACAAAATGGCTGCATTAGTGTGGAAACAAGACAGCTTTATTTATTCAATACTGGCTGTACTGGAGCACATGTTCCAGATCCATCTGACATCTCATCTGCTGTATTGATTGTTCAGTACTGTCTGTATAATGTTCAGATTGCTCTCTTTTGTGCAATTTGAAGTATTTTCTGTTTTTCTATCATGACTGACTGGTTACTTTAATAACCAGAAATATCGCAATGTGAAATTTGGTGTAAATCATATAGGGAACAGACTTGTCATTTTTATATGAACAAATGAGATGCTGATTGTGCTTAAAGTGAGATGTTATTAGTCATGTTAATGTGACAGAAGTAATAAATCAAATCACTCATTCACGTGCATATCACATTCATATTAATTCAAAACGTGCAGAAACAAGCAGGAGCTTGTGTTTCTGTAGTTCATATATAGTAATTAAATGATAAATCACGTCTTATATTTATATAGGGTTCCTGTCTAAAGAACTGAAACAGCTCTAATTTTAAGACTCATTTGGCAGGTCAAGAGAAGTCTAAAAAGCTCCTTCCACTTAAAATGTATTCAATTTGTGTTTCATATTTTTAGCGCTTCCCTTCATCTGTAAATTCAATTCCGATGCCAAGGAAAAGGTGGGCGTAAAAAGGCAGACATTACCTCTGGTCACCATAATATTTCAATTCATCGTCAACAACCTTGTGGTTGCCAGACTGAATCGTTTTCAAAGGTTTAGGAAAATGCCACATGTAAATAGAAAAACGACTGAGTAAGATTGTTGAAGATGTTCCAAAGGACTGAAAGAGAAAAGGCTAACATTTTCTTGCCAGGCAGTGAATATATGCTGCCTTCAGTTCAGTTCATCAAACTGCAGCTTAGAAAGTTATTAATGGTGACTGTTATTTCAAATGACTCTCAGAAAACATAAGTTTTAAGGTTTGTCTTTCATCATACACACAAACATCTTCAGTCTTCAATCTGCTGCTGCCAACCGCTGCATGTGTCAATGGAAAGTTGCGGCAACTCCCAGCCTCATTTGTCCTGCATGAACCTCTGCTGCCTTGCTGTCCAAAGACAGTCATTTATGCTCTATTTAGTCAAATGAACTACTTTCTTTTTCACACAACCTTCTGTTTGGGCTAATATGAAAAGTTTGAGTTTGGTTTGAGACAAAAATACCATCTGCATCTAAAGAAGACCTTTTATTTGGGTGTAAAGAAGTAAATAACACCTTTTGGGGTGCATAATGGTAGTTTAAAAACACTAGAAAGAGATTTCAAAAGCAGAGACTGGCTTTATAATCCATGAACCAAACTACATGGTGAATCAAAACAATATAAACTTTGATTTGAAATAAAAAAGTACTTGATACAAGACTGTGCTTGATGGCTTTAATAAGGGAAAGAACTATTAAACACTGCAAATGACAAAATCAAATGAAAAATGGCAGATAAATATGAAACTTAATTTGAGCTGATTGTGTATATAGAAATAACATTTTATGTTTATTGCAAAATATACACAAATATTATAGTAGTAAAGTAGGAAGCTGATTCGATTGTCATTCACAGTGCTTCATGGGAGTGGGCAGTTCTTTTAGTGCAATTTGATTGTTGCAATTCTCCAAATGGTGGAGATTTCTTTGCGGAATCATGGGTAATGTAGTTTTTCACCAGGAATTCCACTGTTAAACTCAACTATTGAAAAAAATATGCAGACTCACGGCTTCAACGAAAGCATATACCGTTAATTAACAACCTTGTATACACTGTAAACCCCAATGCTCAAAATACTGATTTGAGTAGGACAAACTTAAATTAAACAAATTAGTTCAGTTAAATTAACTGTTATGAATATTTAGAACTTTCTTTTTCTTTTGAGTTCACAGCACTGACATATTTCAAGTAAACCGAACTGTTTCATTGTTTTGAGTTGTATGAACTGATTTCTTTTAATTTAGACTAACTTAAGTTTAGGCTAAGTGAAACTAGGCTGGGATTTCTATTTCCCAGCATGCTTTGCCATGGCACTCGAAAGGGAGAGTAAATGCTAAAATTAAGTGTTATATAATGATTTTTTTTTAATGCAAGATTAATGGTAAGGTAGATTTAGTTGTGATTAATGTTTTGTTATTTAGAGCAGTTTCTGTTAATGTGGGTTTTTGGAGAGTTACCATCATGGTGACAAGTGGTGCATGTGGCTTGGTTTGAGAGCAGGTAAGTTACATGTTTTAAGTTGTTGTACTCATTCAGTAAGTGCTATACCATGCTATTGTTGCAAAATATTTACATTGAGATAACCTGATAATTTTAAGTTAAATATATATAAATTAGTGTACTCAAATATTTCAAGTTAAGAACAATAAAAATGTATAAGTTAGCTAACTCAGCACTTCAAGTTAGGAGCAATTAACATGCATGAGTACTACAAACTCAAAACTTGATAGTTATGCTTACTTAAAATTGGGAACATCATAACTCAAAAAAATTGATGTAACTGATTACATACAATTTGAGTTAGCTCAACTTATTCGGGTTTACAGTATAGCTCACAGGTCTGTCTTTAAAGGTTTATAAGTTATTTATAAAAATAATTTCGCTATGGAGAAAATTAATAGTTTTACTAATATTTTTAATAATAATACTAATAATTTTTACTTCCAGAAAGTGTCTTTTGCACTTTGGCTTTAGTTACATCACAGATATTAACATAATTGCTAGTTGATTGCAAATAATATTTGGGGGTGTGACATTCTTATTCTAGAGACTGTTTGATTGGACAAAAATCTGTGTAGTGCAGGATGAGTCATCAATAGTTTTGGCCCATTTTCCTACATTATATATAGAGGCTGTAAAGCTAAAAGAAATGGAATAAAACCCTCAAATACAAATGCACAAAGACCAATTTAAAGAAATAGCACCAAATAAACAAACAGAGTTGTCAACTGTTCTTCTAAGCAAAGACTGATTGCAAATATGCCATATTTCATACATTTAACTTTACAAGCAAAATTACATAGCAGACATGTAAATGAATATTCATAAATACATAAGAAAAGACCTTGTCATTCAACTTGCTCCAATTTGGTTCAATGGCCAGAATGATTCTGACATGCTCACAGTGTTGTTCTTTGTCTGTTCTCACTGCTGAAAAAGAGCAGTTGAGCATATAAACTTAATGTATTTCTGTATTTCATTTTCCTTAAATAGAGCGGGTATCTGTTTTTTTACATTTTGTCGATTATGATGTAAGAAAGTAGTGGTAACACTAATATTTCCATGTCCTACGTTATTGCTTTTTTGAGTGATTTCCATCCAAAGGCATCCTAACTCCAATAAACAGGCAAAGTTATTTATCAAGGTGTTGAAATCATGTCATTATATGTTAGTGGCACTTTATATTATAAACATATGTTAGTGCGGCAGTCACCCTGCATTACTCTGTTTTGTTATGATGTCAGTGTGGTGGCTGGTAATTACACTTGAGTTGTGTTTCTGGACTGCAGGCGTCCAGGCGGAACACAACCTGGATGGAGAATGATGTTTTGGACATTAGCCATAAATACTGGCTTTCTATGGCTCGGCAGACTGCGACTGTGGCAGGTCTAAAAAATTGCCAGGCAGCATTGACAAAGTGGACTTCTAACTAATAAACAAGTGGTTGAAACTGCAGATGTTTAATATTCACTAGCAGCACCCGCTTTAGTAGTTTATATTTACCCATCCTTCTTACCAAGAAGACATTTAATTCTTCTACCAAATTAGATCTACAGCATCTATCAACCTGAATGAATGAAAGTAATGTGGAAGTGTGTTCCTCAATAAAATGATTCTATAATCCATAAGGGAATTGTTTCAGCTGTTACTTTGAGGGTGAGAGAGCAGTAAACACTGAAAATTATTCCATCTGGTTTTCATTACAGACAGATGGCCTCAATCATTTCTCTATTCCATGCATTGTGCCAGTCCAGGGTTTCCAAAAAAGAAAAAATCACATTGTGAGCTGAAAACACTATATTTTCAGTTAAAAAGGCATAAAAAAAAAGATTGATTACATTTTTTGTAAAATGTTTCTTAAACAATGTGAGGTAGAAAACAAATAATTTGTTCAACCACATGCATACATTATACAAGGCCATTATAACAGACATTGTAAGGGGAGGACAATGGAAAATGCCAATCACCACCAGAAAGCAGTTTTGGAGATTTCAATCTTTCCTCATTCAAGCAGAAAATAGCTGTACTTAGGTGCTGCATGTAATTTACTAAAGCATAAAAATACCATAATGTGTTTGCAGATATTTAGAAAACATACTAAGATCTTGTTAAGTTTTTGTTTTGGTCTGTGTGATTCCGCCCACTGCCAATTTACCCAACAGTATTTCAACACCCCAGGTTGCCAGTCGGTGGAAAACACAGCGTAATGCAGACACAGAAGCCAGCAAACCTAATAATAATTCCATGCAACCTAATAAGCCTCTGCATCCATCTACAACCCGAATTCCGGAAATGTTGGGACGTTTTTTAAATTTGAATAAAATGAAAACTAAAAGACTTTCAAATCACATGAGCCAATATTTTATTCACAATAGAACATAGATAACATAAACGTTTAAACTGAGAAATTGTACAATTTTATGCACAAAATGAGCTCTTTTCAAATTTGATGCCTGCTATAGGTCTCAAAATAGTTGGGATGGGGGCATGTTTACCATGGAGTAGCATCTCCTCTTCTTTTCAAAACAGTGTGAAGACGTCTGGGCATCAAGGTTATGAGTTTCTGGAGTTTTGGTATTGGAATTTGGTCCCATTCTTGCCTAATATAGGTTTCCAGTTGCTGTTGAGTTTGTGGTTGTCTTTGTCGTATTTTTCTCTATAGGTGAAAGATCTGGACTGCAGGCAGGCCAATTCAGCACCTGGACTCTTCTACGACAAAGCCATGCTGTTGTAATAGCTGCAGTATGTGGTTTTGCATTGTCCTGCTGAAATACACAAGGCCTTCCCTGAAATAGACGTTGTCTGGAGGAGAGCATATGTTGCTCTAAAACCTTTATATACCTTTCAGCATTCATAGTGCCTTCTAAAACATGTAAGCTGCCCATACCGTATGCACTTATGCACCCCCATACCATCAGAGATGCTGGATTTTGAACTGAACACTGATAACATGCTGGAAGGTCTCCCTCCTCTTCAGCCCGGAGGACATGGTGTCTGTGATTTCCAACAAGAATGTCAAATTTGGACTCGTCTGACCATAGAACACTTTTCCACTTTGAAACAGTTCATTTTAAATGAGCCTTGGCCCACAGGACACGACAGCGCTTCTGGAGCATGTTCACATATGGCTTCCTTTTTGCATGATTCCTTTTAGTTGGCATCTGCAGATGGCACGGCGGATTGTGTTTACCGACAGTGGTTTCTGGAAGTATTCCTGGGCCCATTTAATAATGTCATTGACACAATCATGCCGATGAGTGATGCAGTGTCTGAGGGCCTGAAGACCACGGGCATCCAATAAAGTTCTTCAGCCTTGTCCCTTATGCACAGAGTTTCTCTGAATCTTTTGATGATGTTATGCACTGTAGATGATGAGATTTGCAAAGCCTTTGCAATTTGACGTTGAGGAACATTGTTTTTAAAGTATTCCACAATCTTTTTACGCACTCTTTCACAGCTCTGCCCATCTTTACTTCTAAGAGACTCTCTTTAAGACCCTCTTTAAGACATCCCTTTTATTGCTAATGATGTTACAGACCTGATATCAATAAACTTAATTAGTTGCTAGATGTTCTCCCAGTTTAATCTTTTCAAAATTTCTTGCTTTTTCAGCCATTTGGTGAACTTTTTTGAGACCTGTAGTAGGCATCAAATTTGAAATCAGCTCATTTAGTAGATAAAAGTGTAAAATTTCTCCGTTTAAACATTTGTTATGTTATCTATGTTCTATTGTGAATAAAATATTGGCTCATGTGATTTGAAAGTCTTATAGTTTTAATTTTATTAAAATTTAAAAAACGTCCCAACATTTCCGGAATTCGGGTTGTAAAAATCGTGAGCGTCGAGTCTGAGGAGGAGGGGGCAGGAGAAACAACTCTCTCCAATATTTTGAATTTGGACTGCAGTACACATTTCAACCTCTAGCTTTCAATAATATATACTGTATCTTTAAAATAGCTGCCAGGGGATGTTATCAAGATGGCCACCGAGTGAACTGACTTGCCTTAAAAAGGCTTTGCATTAAAGGTGCCGTCACATTACTTTTGCTCGACAAATTTTTGCAGATGAAATCCAGTCATTTCAATAGGAATCCACACGTTCGGGATTTTTGCATGAGGACAAAGATTTCCTCACACAGATTTCAAGTTTCCGTATTTATGTCCGAACGCTGGCTCAGTATTGGCCAATGCTGTTCACGTAAGCACCACGAATGCATGTGATGTTGATGCAGGAGCCAGCAAATACAGAGTTGGCGTTCGGACGTAGAACACGAAAGCGCTGCACTGCATTCACTGTCTCAACTGCATAGGAGACTGACAGGGAAGAGGAAAAATTGAATTAAGTAATTATTTTTGTTTTGTTTTTGTGCACAAAAAGTATTCTCGTTGCTTCATAATATTTAAGGTTGAACCACTGTAGGCACGTTGACTATTTTAACGATGTCTTTACTACTTCTCTGGACCTTGAATGTGGTCATTTCGTTGCTTTCTATGGGAGATAAAAAACCTCTCGGATTTCATCAAAAATATCCTAATTTGTGTTCTGAAGATAAAAAAAGGACTTTCATTTTTGGGTGAACTAACCCTTTAAGGCAGCAGTAAACAACTAGATTTGATTGGATGCACCAATGCCTTTGATGTTAACAACAAAATATACACGTTTTTTTGATACGCATATTTATTTGGCTTCCCTAAATATACACAATTATATGTTTAGCTGTTTTCCCATCAGAACAAACCTGTTATTCATTTTTGGGTTGCGACCCACCAGTTGAGAACCAATGCATTAAAGTAACCATGAAATCAAATTTGTCAATTGACAGCAATTCTCTTGCAACGACACCGTGTTTACTGGCACAAGGATGGCACAACCTGTCACTTACATTACAGCAATAACAAACCACAATGATCCAATTAATTCCCAATTGACAAAATCATGTCTTGCCCTACATTTTTTCTTGTTTGAAAAGCTGTTTCACTCAGATATACATCATAATAGGGAAGAAGAGACTATCGCAACTTCCATTTCATGTCGATTTTAAAGGGTTAGTTCACCCAAAAATGAAAATTCTATTAATTACTCACCCTCATGTCATTCCACACCCGTAAGACCTTCGTTCATCTTCTGAACACAAATGAAGATATTTTTGATAAAATCCGATGGCTCAGTGAGGCCTCCATGGCCAGTAAGATATTAACACTTTCAGATACCCAGAAAGGTACTAAAGACATATTTAAAACAGTTCATGTGACTACAGTGGTTTAACCTTAATGTTATGAAGTGACGAGAATACTTTTTGTGCGCCAAAAAACCAATTATCTAGTGATGGGCGATTTCAAAACGCTCTTCGAAGCTTTACGAATCTTTTGTTTTGAATCAGTGGTTTGGAGCTCCCCCCCAGTGGTGAACCACTGAAATTTCGAAACACTTATGATGTAACGAAGCCTTGTTTACTGAAATCACATGACTTTGGCATTTTGATACACGCTCCGAACCACTGATTTGAAACAAAAGATTCCTCAATGAGCCATCGGATTTTATCAAAAATATCTTCATTTGTGTTTCAAAGATGAACGAAGGTCTTACGGGTGTGGAACAACATGATGGTGAGTAATTAATGACAGAATTTTCATTTTTGGGTGAACTAACCCTTTAAGGAAATGCAAATGTTCAAAAACATGACAAACAAAAAAGCACCTCAAATTCATTTGGACATCATATAAAAGCTAGTTTTTAGCAACCTATAAAAATCATTAAATGATAATAAAGTTACACAACACACATGAATACAGCGCCTCATTACAAATAATACTATTAAGACAAGCTATTCAAAACAAGCTATTTACAGTGTTTAATAATGTGGACGTTTCATATAACGTTTTGTTGGATGTTTTTAGACGTAAACTCCTGCCCTGCAGGATTATATGCACATTCTTTATTATCATCACAATAATCTGCAAAAACCTTAAAACCTTATCAGCAGTCCTTTCTTGCCCTAAACTAAAGCCATATATATATATATATATATATATATGCACTACCAGTCAAAAGTTTGGAATCGGTAAGATATTTAATGTTTTTAAAAGAAGTTTCTTCTGCTCACCAAAGCTGCATTTATTTAATTAAAAATACAGTAAAAACAGTAATATTGTGAAATATTATTACAATTTAAAATAACTGTTTTCTGTTTGAATATATTTTATAAAGAAATTTATTCCTGTGATGGCAAAGCTGAATTTTCAGCATCATTACTCCAGTTTTCAGTGTCACATGACCCTTCAGAAATCATTCTAATATGCTGATTTGCTGCTCAAGAAACATTTATGATTATTATCAATGTTAAAAACAGTTGTGTACTTTTTTTTCAGGATTCCTTGATGAATAGAAAGTTCAAAAGAACAGCATTTATCTGAAATACAAAGCTTTTGTAACATTATACACTACCGTTCAAAAGTTTGGGGTCAGTAAGAATTTTTATTTTTATTTTTTTGAAAAGAAATTAAAGAAATTAATACTTTTATTCAGAAAGGATGCATTAAATTGATCAAAAGTGACAGTAAAGACATTTATAATGTTACAAAAGATTATATTTCAAATAAATGCTGTTCTTTTGAACTTTCTATTCATCAAAGAATCCTGAAAAAATATATTGTACACAAATATTTTGTACAATTGTACACAATAAATGTTTCTTGAGCAGCAGATCAGCATATTAGAATGATTTCTGAAGGATCATGTGACACTGAAGACTGGAGTAATGATGCTGAAAATTCAGCTTTGATCACAGGAATAAATTACTTTATAAAATATATTCAAACAGAAAACAGTTATTTTAAATTGTAATAACATTTCACAATATTACTGTTTTACTGTATTTTTATTTAAATAAATGCAGCCTTGGTGAGCAGACGAAACTTCTTTTAAAAACATTAAAAATCTTACCGATTCCAAACTTTTGACCGGTAGTGTATATGTTAAGGAAATTGTCATTATAAATGTGTCAATTTTTTCACTGCATATATATATATATATATATATATATATACATATAAATTTATAGTGACAATTTCCTTAACATGTTACTAAAATATATACAAAGATATGCTATCTTTATATGCTAACAGTCTCTGAAATGTTCTTTATGAAAATAATGGAAGATTAAAACTCAACTTAAGTGCTTTTTTCTCTGCAATATAGACACCATATTCCCTGAATAATCCTCTAATTACATGCTTTTTAGGCAATACAATTGCTAATCAGCTTGATGCATTTGAGAGGGTCTCCATCTATACAGCAAATTCTTACTTCAGTCAACATTTGTGTGAAAGGAAATACAGCATAGGCTGGTTAGAGAAGAAAAGGCCTCTCAATGGCCACTATTACAGCCTAATCAACAGAACGAGTTGATGAGTGGTCGCGATTTCAGCACACGCTCAAACAACTGCGAATACTCTGAATGCTTTGCCTCCCGTGGGGTTCTGCAGGCTGTGAGAGAACACAGAGGGTAAATAAGCAATGTTTCCCAACCCTTAAACATAATTGTGTTCATAATGACAACATTTGGTGAAAAGCTTACTTAGTGTAAGATGTTTATGATATTGTGACAAATCCTTTGTGATGATTTGATGGGATGGATATGTTCATTTTTTTAATAAAAACCATTGTGATATAAACATAATTGTATCGCATGTCGATTCATCCATGATTTTGTCTACCATTAGCAAGCCTACCTTCAAAGTGACTTGCAAAGTTTACTCTACCACGCTTGAAGTGGAACCACTGGTACAGCTCTACCCTAATCAGCTTTCTCAAAAAAGGCCTGTGATTTCAAAAGCTTAAGGAGAGACAGGCTGCCCCATACTCTGCCTTACACGGAGTGCACATGGGCCAGTTTGGGGATAAAACCTACCTTTCTGAGACTATGCCATTCTGGTATGAGGAAATGTACAGCTTCCTGTTGTCTGTGGGCATCACGTCAACGTAACCACCTGACCCATTGCTTAAGACGCCGGCATGAATTGCAGACCTACATATACTAGATTTCTGAAAAATAAACGCATTGAAGTCTTTAGTTGGACAGCAATTTTGTGCTTTAAAGGGATAGTTCATCCAAAAATGAAAATTCTGTTATCATTTACTCACTCATTTGTTCCAAACCTCTTTGAATTTCTTTCTTCTGCTGAATACAAAAGAAGATATTTTAAAGAATGTTGGTAACCAAACAGTTGATGAGCCCCATTGACCTCCATAGTACAGTATTTATACTAAGGAAGTCAGAGGGACCCTGGGCCTGTTTGGTTACCCTTATTCTTCAAAATATCTTCTTTTGTATTCAGCAGAAGAAATAGAGGTTGATGACAGAATTTTTTTTGGGTGAACTATCCCTATTTAAGCTTGATTTTGAAAAATAAAAAAGCTTACATCTGAATAAATTTGGGTGCCAATGACTCGAGAAAGGCGGGGATTTTCTTGCAGGCAGTTGCGAGGACAGTAAATCCTTGGGGGAAGACAAAACAGGTCATAAAGTTTCATGTTTGACACTGTAATAATAGCAGTTTCAAATGCTATTGGCAAGTTTAATTTCAAAACAGTCAAGATAAAACTTTTCAACTGGAGGTTTGGTTAATTACAGATTTTTACCTAGGACAGTGTCTTGCAGGCTTGTGGTAAGGGCACAGCACAGAAACTGTAGTCTCACATGTGATAACTTTTACTGCAACAAAGGAAAGATTATGAAATTAATAGTAAAGGTACTTTATGTAACCCTTTCAGGATGATACAAGACGCCCGTTTCGCATCAAGGTCCTGATCAATTATGTCAGGGTTTATTTTGAAATAATAACTGATTGGCTATACATTATTATGCATCTTACTCAGCTACTTAGCAAACACTCAGGGCCTAAAACTTTTGCCACAACTGCCAATAGCCGGTGACTTACAAAAATGTACCATAAATATTTTTTACCAGCCATGAAACATATATTAATCCTTTTTAAAGTTACAAAAGTTATTCAGTCAAGAGCAATGAGTGACTGTTCTTTGTCGTTTGTTGCCGTTTGTTGTCTTTCCTGTAGCTCAGTGGTTAGAGCATGGCACTAGCAATGCCAAGATCATGGGTTCGATCCCAGGGATTGCACATACTCAGATACAAATATATAGTATAATGCAATGTAAGTCACTTTGGATAAAAGCGTCTGCTAAATGCATAAATGTAAATGTAACGATTAACACTAAAAAAACAGACAGCAGCAGGAATATTAGGCTGCTGTCACTTTAAGAGCTAATGCACAAATCCAATATACTGTTACACATGAGTTTTCTTTCTCAACTCTTTACGTTCACTTAAGACATAACTGACTATGTTTACAAGGATACTTGCCAAGATGGACATTTTGACAATTTTTTTTGAAAATATCTGTTCATGTGCAAAAAGACGTGAAAGAGAGCTCAATTCAGTATTCGTGCGCTGTCTGAGACATGGATTTCTGGGAACACGCTTCGGAGTAACGAATTTAATTCTCTTTTTTGTCTTCTTGCGCTTGAATAGTTAAATTGGCAAGACTTTGATGATGATACAGCACTGCCCTGTCAACTGACCCAGGCATTGTTCACGTTTGTTCATGTAATGACACCATTACATATACTTGCCAACACCAATTTTTACTTGCATTTGGTGCTTGGCCAGTGTTAATTTTAGGCCCTGCACTACTGTTCAAAAGTTTGGGCTGAGTCATTTTTTATTTTTATATTTTTTAAAGTTGTTAACACTTTTTTTTAGGAATGGATGCATTGGATGCATTGATCGAAAGTGACAGTAAAGACATTTATAATGTCAAAAGAATATCAACGATTTCTATTTCAAATGCTGTCCTTTTGAACTTTCTGTTCAAAGAATCCTAAAAAAAAATGTAAAAATTTGAGAAAAAAATGTACACAAAAATATTAAGGAGCACAACTGTTTACAACATTGACAATAATAAGATCTCCAAATCAGCATATTAGAATTATTTCTGAAGGATCATGTGACACCGAAGACTGAATGCTCCAGCTGAACAATCAAAACTAAGTACTGCAGTGTGTAATAATATATTTAATATAGTTCTAATATATTTAATTAGAAAAACTGAAAAACTTAAAACTTACTTGTCACTTTGGATACTGTGAAGGCATTGGCACTCTGGTACTTCCTGTAACATTTTCATTATGTTAGATGGAGTTGTTTCTATAATGTACATGAAAGTCAATCTTGAACAGACTGTTTACCCAAGGGACTGAAGTCCATTTTTGTATGATTTGATGAAGAAGTCCTTTCTGCCCTCTCTTGTGACATCCATCCAGCCTCCATCATTGTCAATGACACCGTAATGAATGCCTGCACGGCAAATACTGGATTGCTGAGGGCGAAGATATTGTCAGCATTAAGTTTAGACTACACATGACATGATAAACTGAAAAAAAAAAATCTTTATGCCACACTTACCATGTCATAATACACTGTTCCAACCACTTTCGCCATGCTGTCTAAACAACCAGCAGGACACTCGTACCTTTACAGAGGCCAAAAAATAATTTGGGGGTGAAATTGCAGAAATTAAAAGATAAAATTGGATACAGATCATCAAATGGAAAAACAATTTACAGAATTGTGGCTCATAGATAAGTATAGTCAAGGATTATTATTATTAGTGTCAACAAAAAGACCAATATGACGTTTTAATTATTATTATTTTATCTCACCTATTACATGTGGTGCCTTTACACTGGTCTCTTAGCTTTGTGTCACAAGTCACAATCTGTGCTGCACAAAGGAGGAAAGAAACACAGGTGGTTCATTTATGTTTAGACATGCTGTATAGTTTAGCAGCGCTACAGAAATGCACAGCTCTGTTCCTGCAGTTCTGTAAAAGCAAGCTGTGGAATTCCAGCAGGAGCTCATGGTGGCCAACAGCAGGAGATCTCAGTTTTCAGTCCAAACCCCCTTTCAGCAAAGGAAGCAATTTAAAACCCACAAGTATTCATCGTCCCCAAAGCAAACATACTCAGCAGGGAGATCACCATTATGAGGAAAAAAAAAAAAAAACTCCCTGCTGCACAAAGTGACTTGCAATATTAAATATACGTTTGAAAAAAAACAAAAAAACGTATCGACAGATCCATGCCTGGTGAACATCAAAACAATCTGAGTTAAACAGAAATACGTTTAAGAGCCAGCAATTCTTTGGTGCAGACACTTTCAGAAAATGTATTTTCTTTAGATGAAACAGAACTTTTATTTCTGAAAGTGGTTCCCCCATGACTCTAAAAAGTATAATCAGTGAACCATAGCTTACACATCTGCTCTTTGCTCACAACTACATTTGGGCGTCTGGTTGGACTTGGGGCCGGTAAACGGGGTCTAGGGCTATGAGGGGCCTCAGGATCTATAGAATTTCTTTCGTCTGTTTCCTCACGTGGGCTTTGTCTATTTGTTCCATCACCTGAAAATGAAACAAAGTCATGAGTCTTCCATTTTGCCTACATCAAGTTATGGTACATTTGAAAAATTGGTCCTATTCATCAAGCAATCTATAAATGATTAAACGCAATGTATACACAATACCATTCAAAAGTTTGGGGTTGGTGATGAACAACTTTTTTGTAACAATTTAAATGTTAACACATCTTACTGACCCTAAACTTTTGAACAGTAGTGTATGTATGGAAAAAGTTGGAAGCTACTGCAGTATAAGCTCCACACCTTTATAACAGAGGTTTTCTCTGCAAACTCCTCCATAGCTAGGTGGGCAGGCAGAGCAAGGGCTGCCATGTTTATATGGTGCATATCCCCACCAGTTACCCCTGCACAAAACAAAACACAGAGAATGAGAGACAACACTGACAAGCTATCATAATACAAATGACAGAGAATGCAAATACAGTATTTAATAATAAATGAAGAATAATGAGTAAGAAACTCACTTTGGTGAGTAGTTGCACACAAGATAAACTGCTTTTGCCCAAATCTGGCCCCACACATTCATGTTGTAGCACACATTGATCGCACAGCCAATTCGACTACTAGTTGCCCAAACAAGCTGGAATAAGTAAGGAAGCAAAACAGTCAATAAATTATATCTGACTATAAGTAAGACTTGGAAAACAGTGCATGAGCCACATAAACTACCTTAATGGTGTTTTTGCTCTATTTGGAGTTTAAGATCAGACTTTAAGATCATGGTCGTTATTAATTGTTATTGTATGAAAAATCAAAAAGTATCTCCTTTTGTGTTAATTACAGATTTTTCATTTTGGGTGAATTTTTACTTTAAATTAGACTTTAATTGTTTGTTAGTTTTGGTACGGCTTAACTGTTCAGTAGTTGAAATTTTTTGTTGCCATTTGGCCGCGACTCAGCTGAACTTTTGATGTTCCTTGACTTTTGATCTTGAGACCTCTTTAGTTTTGATATGCCACTTTAAAATTCACAGTTACTACAACTGCCTTATAACATCTAAGAACCATGGTCAAAGAGGCACACAGATATTGGCACTCATGTTCACTGGTAGCAGACTGAAGCACATATTACATTGGTATTAAAATTAGGGCTGTCATTGTTAACGTGTTAACGCATGCGATAAATTAAAAATCCTTAACGCATTAAAATAATTTAACGCATATTTAACACAAAAAAATTATGGAAGCATGTGAAATTGCGTCATAACGTAATTTACGTCACGCAGTTAGATGATCTTGAAGTCCATGCTGATTATATCAGAGATGGCAGAGAGAATTATTCATTCCAGTGTCTGTTTCGCTTTAAAACACAAACTCTCCATCATATTCTGTCATTGTATCTGAAGAGCGTGAGCCTTCCCGCATCGCGCTGTTCCTGTCTGAATGGAATGTCAAAACATCCCACCGCTGCATGGCCAGATGATATGAAAACTATGTTTCTCGGCTGGATAAAGCAAACCAGCTTCTTGCTATGAAAGTTTTGATGGATGAGGATTGCAATCAAAGTAAAGACGATTGCGGTGACGTGCAGAAGCACGCGTGAGTCAGTCATAGTGATGCGCAAACAAATCATGTGTGAGCGCTCTCGATGCACTGATCGCACATTGTATTTATGCACAGACGCATTTCAGTACATTCACGTTGTTTTCACACACATTCAGCATAATGTTTGGATTTGTCCTGTGTATGTTGCTGTGTACTTTAGTATATATGCAGGTCAAGGCGGTTGGTTTAGGTTTTTTTGGCATCTCCATGTGGTCCTGTTCAGTATCGCAACTTGACTTGTCTATGTAAACAAGCTCTTTGCTGTTGCACATACTATACACTGAATTCTAAAATGTTTTTTTGCTGTGATTTTTTTTTTATGGGTGCTTTGGTGTAGCCTACATAAATGTGTGAATTATATGAAATCATATCATTTGGTTATTTGGTGTACTTTTTTGGAAAGACATCTAAATTTACCTTGAAATACAATAAATACAGTAATACAGTAAAAATACAGTATTGTGAAAATCATACTTCAATGATGGTTTACTTAGCTGGATATAGGCAATGATGGCAAAATGAACGTGTTAAACAATGGTGTATGCTTAATTTCATGATAAATGTGCAATTAATCATGATTAAGGGTGCCTGATTAATCGCGATTAAAAAAAATAAAAAAATCTATTGACAGCCCTAATTAAAATTCTTTCACTGCCTTCTCATAAATTTCAGAACTGTTTTCAGATTTGTCAAATCCATCAATGTGTTTGCACCTAAAGACACGTGTGATATACTTATGAGGTATGTTCCAGTAATTATATCTACCTGAGTGTAGTGGGTACAGACTGGACCACTACACCTAAAAGGGCAGTGAGGGTTACATTCCTGGGGGTATG
Organism: Hypophthalmichthys nobilis; assembly: GCA_037950665.1. Classification (NCBI taxonomy): domain Eukaryota; kingdom Metazoa; phylum Chordata; class Actinopteri; order Cypriniformes; family Xenocyprididae; genus Hypophthalmichthys; species Hypophthalmichthys nobilis. The sequence goes on along the minus strand of CM075482.1, from coordinate 12,112,360 downwards.
GGAATGAGTAGTCCTTGACCTCATCATACCAGGCTTGTACATGAGAAGTAGGTGGACGATACCTGGGGTGAACATCAAAAAAAGCATCATTAATAGTAACTTAAAATTCATGCATTGTCTAATGAAGAATAAAACCAACAGTTGGATTATTGCAAACATGTATACATAGTCATGCATAGCCAGGCCTTTGACAAAACATCATATGGTCTGGTGGTCTACAATGCACTCTAGCAAGGAACGGTCCACGTAGACCAGAAGATTGTCTAACTGACATTTACACTACCATTCAAGAGTTTGGGAACTATAAGATTTTTAAGTTTTTATATAAGTTTATATTTTATATAAGTTTTTAAAATAAACCATGGCTGCATTTATTTAATCAAAAATATAGTAAAACAGTAATATTGAGAATTATTATTATAATATAAAATAACTGTTTCTATTTTAATATATTTTAAAATGTAAAATTCTGATTTGGTGCTCAATAAACATTTATTATCAATATTATTATGTAGAAAACAGTTGAGCTGCTTAATATTTTTGTGGTAACCATTAACTTTTTTCAGTATTCTTTGTGAATAGAAAGTTCAAAAGAACACTATATATATATATATATATACAAAGCTTTTGTAACATTATTGTCGCGAATGTGGCTTCCACGCCTCCTCCTCCGCACCACCGGAGGGAGCCGTCACCCGAGTATTGACTGTTTCCCATTTGGACTACATTTCCCATAGGCCCTCATTCCTGGGACTGATTACACACACACCTGCACCTCATCACACTCACACTATTTAAGCCACACTCACACGCACTCACATTGCGAAGTCTTGATTTGCCCTGGTGATCATTTCTGAGCGTTTTCTTGTGGACTGTTACCCTGTTACCGTTGGACTGTTTATTACCCTGTGATTCTCTGCTGCCTGCCCTGATCTCTGCCTGTGTACTGGACTGTGTTTGTTTGCCGCCTGCCCTGATCCTTGCCTGTGACTCGATCCTGTTTGTCTGCCGCCTGCCTCGACCATTGCCTGTCCCTGTTTATGCTTCTGCCTTTGCCCTGTTACTTTTGGTGACTATATCAATAAAGCTGCAAATGGATCCCCACTCTGTTGACCCATCATTACAGAAGACTTCGCCAACTAGCGATCCAGCAGCATTCATGCAGATCTCCACCGAGCTGTCTGCCCAGGCCAACCAGCTCGCGGTTCATCAGCATCAACTGAATCGCTTGACTTCTTACCGAAGAGCTGGTGAAAACCCTGCAGAGTCTACGCTTCAACGCCGCCGAGGCCGCCACACCTCCACCCGCGGCACCCGTCAGTCAGGCCTTCACTGCTGCTCCCGCAGTCAATCCACGTCTCGCTCTCCCGGAGAAGTTCGATGGAACTCCCGCGAAGTGTAAGGGATTTCTTCTCCAATGTTCCTCTTTGTTAACCAGCAACCATCTCTCTATCCCACCGAAACCAGTCGGATTTCCTTCGTTTGCTCTCTGTTGACTGGTAAGGCGCTGGATTGGGCTACGGCTGTGTGGAGAGAGGATAGTTCTGTGTTCCCCACCTTTTCTGCTTTTTTACAAAGCTTCAAAGAGGTCTTCGAACACCCGGAGGGCGGCAAAAGCGCTGGGGACCAACTGCTGTCGCTGAGTCAAGGTGAAATCACAGCGGCTGAGTATGCATTACATTTCCGCACCCTTGCCGCTCAAACGAACTGGGTTGAAGACACACTGAAACTACTGTTTCGTAGAGGACTATCGCTGGAACTGCAAGCTGAGCTCACATGTCGTGACGAGGAAGATCGCTCAGTGAGTTCATCGAACTAACCATCTACATTGACAATCTACTTCGCCACGTCGACCGCACGCCTACTCCCTGTCACCAGCCCCACTATGGAACCTATGCAACTCGGATACACTCCACTTCACCCAGAGGAGAGAGAAAGAAGACAACAACTTCACCTGTGTCTGTACTGCGGTCAAGCTGGCCACATCAAACTCAACTGTCCTGCTCGACCTAACCCAGCTAACCCGAAGGCGGTGAGTTCCCAATACTCCACTAACTGCCTCAAGATCCCAGACAAATAACTGTAAATGACCAACATATAACCACGCACGCATTGCTGGACTCTGGGGCAGCGGGCAACTTCATGTCAGATACATTTATCAAAGAACACAACATTACATTAACGGACTGTAATTCCTCATTGACAGTGGAGGCGCTAGATGGGAGACCCATTGGAGGTGGAAAAGTGGAACACATCACCTCCGAGCTCTCTTTGCAAGTCGGAGTTCTCCATCAAGAACGCATCCGCTTCTACGTGGTTCATTCACCCAATAACCCAGTCATCCTTGGTCTCCCGTGGCTCAGAACTCACAATCCGCTCATCTCATGGAAGGAGGGTCAAATTGTTCAGTGGGATGCTGCTTGTCGTGGACGATGCTTAAAACGGATCACCCCCTTGCCAGTACAAACCATCGCAATTCATGAGCCCAACATCGATGCACCCAATATACCCGCTGAATATGCTGACCTGGCGGTCGCTTTTAGTAAAAGTAAATCTACCGAATTACCTCCTCATCGACCCAGTGACTGTGCTATTGACCTTTTGCCAGGTACCACACCCCCCAAGGGCAGAATATTTCCCCTGTCACAGCCGGAATCTGCTGCCATGAAGACCTACATCGAGGAGGAACTGGCCAAAGGGTTCATTCGACCGTCTACATCTCCGGCGGCATCCGGCTTCTTCTTCACAAAAGAAGGACGGCAGTCTTCGACCTTGTATAGACTATCGTGGTCTGAACGACATCACAGTCAAGTTCCGCTACCCACTACCATTGGTCCTCGCAGCTCTAGAACAACTAAGGCAAGCCCAATATTTCACCAAGTTGGACCTTCGCTGTGCCTATAATCTAATTCGCATCAGAGAGGCGACGAGTGGAAGACGGCTTTCTCTACTGCTACTGGCCACTACGAGACCCTTGTGATGCCGCTCGGGCTGTCCAATAGTCCTTCCGTCTTTCAGTCGCTTTATCAATGACGTCTTCGGGACATGCTCAATCGCTGGGTCATCGCCTCACATTGACGATATTCTCATTTACTCCAAGAACTTCAAAGAACACATCCAACATGTCAGGGCCGTGCTTCAACGTCTCATTCAACACAAGCTGTACGCCAAAGCGGAGAAATGTGAATTTCACCGCACTACAACATCTTTCCTGGGCTATGTCATCAGTCAAGAGGAGTGGCCATGGACGACAGCAAGGTAAAGGCAGTGCTTGAATGGCCCCAGCCTCGCACATTGAAGGAGTTACAGCGATTTCTGGGTTTCGCTAATTTCTACAGGCGTTTTATAAGAAACTTCAGTGGCGTTGCAGTACCATTAACATCCATGACCAAACGACAATCGACACGCCTTCTCTGGTCTCCTGAGGCGGTGCGCGCTTTCAAGAGTTGAAAGAACGATTCACGCCAGCACCCATTCTCCGTCATCCAGATCCTGAACTCCCTTTATAGTCGAGGTCGACGCTTCCAGTACTGGCATTGGGGCGTTCTCTCTCAGCGCCAAGATAATCCCAAAAATGTTCCCATGTGCTTTCTACTCACGCAAATTGTCAGCAGCAGAACGCAACTACGATGTTGGCAATCGCGAACTACTGGCCATGAAAGCGGCGTTGGAGGAGTGGCGCCATTGGCTAGAGGGAGCACAGCACCCGCTCACGATTCTCACCGATCACAAAAATCTGGAATACCTTCGTTCAGCAAAACGCCTAAACCCCGGCAAGCAAGATGGGCCATGTTCTTCACACGCTTCCAGTTCACAGTAACCTACAGACCCGGCTCAAAGAATGTCAAAGCGGATGCTCTCTCCCGCCAGTCTGAGGACGTGGAACAGTCGACTAATGAAGAAAGTATTCTACCAACCAAACTGCTACTCGCTCCGGTTCAGTGGGACGTCATGACTGAAATCACCCAAGCCAACGAACAAACCACACCACCTTCAGACTGTCCACCTAACCGCACTTTCGCCCCTGAACACCTACGCAACCAATTACTTCATCAAGTTCATGACTTTCCCAGTTCAGGTCACCCGGGCATTACGCCACGCAACACCTTCTACAAAATCGGTTCTGGTGGGACACCATGGTCACTGACACCGCTCAATTCATTAACGACTGCACACTCTGTCAAACTTCCAAGTCATCTCATCGAGTTCCAGCGGGCTGTTGCAGCCGTTACCCATTCCTCAACGCCCCTGGTCACATATTGCCATTGACTTCGTCACTGACCTCCCTGAATCCCGCGGTCACACCACCATCCTCACAGTGATTGACCGGTTCTCCAAAACATGTCGTCTCATCCCACTACCCAAATTACCTACAGCATTTGAAACGGCAGAAATTCTGTGCAACAACGTATTCCGCTTCTATGGCCTACCGGAGGATATTGTGTCAGACAGAGGACCTCAATTCACGCCTCGAGTGTGGTCAGCATTCTTCAAGCAACTAAATGTCAACGTCAGCCTCTCTTCTGGGTACCATCCGAATCCAATGGTCAGACCGAACGCATGAACCAAGAACTCACCAGATTCCTACGCACATACTGCCAACAGAACCAACCGGAATGGAGTCGCTACCTGATGTGGGCTGAATATGCCCAAAACTCGCTACAGAAACCTGCCACTGGGCTCACACCCTTCCAATGCGTCCTGGGGTTTCAACCACCTCTATTCCCTGGTCCGGGAACCATCTAATCTGCCTTCGGTAACCGAGTGGATGCAGCGAAGTGAGGAGACTTGGGATTTGGCCCATCATCATCTGCAGCGGGCGGTAAGAAGGCAGGAAACTCAAGCCAATCGACATCGTCGCCCCAATCCTGAATATGCTGTGGGTCAATGGGTCTGGCTATCCACAAGGGACCCACGTCTCAGACTTCCTGCAGAAAACTCAGTCCCAGGTTTGTAGGGCCTTTTCAAATTCTCAAACAAATTACTCCTGTATCATTCCGTTTAAACTTACCTGCTAATTACCGTGTCTCTCCCACTTTCCATGTGTCGTTGCTGAAACCCTCTGGTGGTCCGAGAGGAGACGCGGAGGGAGCCGTGGCCCGCAACCCCCCACCCTTGATGATTGAAGGCGAGGAGGCCTATCGGGTTCGAGAACTACTCGATTCCAGGCGCCGGGGTAGGAGGCTACAATATCTGGTCGACTGGGAGGGGTACGGCCCGGAGGAGCGATCCTGGGTTAACGCGGATGATATCCTGGACCCATCTCTCTTAGAGGAGTTTCATCGGACGCATCCGGAGAGGCCGGCCCCTCGACCCCGTGGTAGACCCCGGCGCCCGCTTCCTCGCGTCAGGAGCCGCTCGCAGGGGGCTCTGTCGCGACGTGGCTTCCACGCTCCTCCTCCGCACCACCGGAGGGAGCCGTCCACCAGTATTGACTGTTTCCCATTTGGACTACATTTCCCATAGGCCCTCATTCCTGGGACTGATTACACACACACCTGCACCTCATCACACTCACACTATTTAAGCCACACTCACACGCACTCACATTGCGAAGTCTTGATTTGCCCTGGTGATCATTTCTGAGTGTTTTCTTGTGGACTGTTACCCTGTTACCGTTGGACTGTTTATTACCCTGTGATTCTCTGCTGCCTGCCCTGATCTCTGCCTGTGTACTGGACTGTGTTTGTTTGCCGCCTGCCCTGATCCTTGCCTGTGACTCGATCCTGTTTGTCTGCCGCCTGCCTCGACCATTGCCTGTCCCTGTTTATGCTTCTGCCTTTGCCCTGTTACTTTTGGTGACTATATCAATAAAGCTGCAAATGGATCCCCACTCTGTTGACCCATCATTACAATTATACACTACCATTCAAAAGTTTGGGGTCAGTAAGAATTTTTATTTTTATGTTTTTGAAAAGAAATTAAAGAAATTAATACTTTTATTCAGCAAGGATGCATTAAATCAATCAAAAGTGACAGTAAAGACATTTATAATGTTACAAAAGATTATATTTCAAATAAATGCTGTTCTTTTGAACTTTCTATTCATCAAAGAATCCTGAAAAAAAAAAAATATTGTACACAAATATTTTGTACAATTGTACACAATAAATGTTTTTAAAAGAAGAAACTTCTTTTAAAAACATTAAAAATCTTACCGTGTCCAAATTTTTGACTGGTAGTGTATATATATATATATATATATGAAATAGAAATCTTCTGTAATAAAGTCTTTACTGTCAGTTTTAAAAAATTTAATCTGTTCTAAATAAAAGTATTAATTTCTTTAAAAAAAATTGTACTGAGCCCGTTTTTTTTTTTAACAGTAGTGTACAGTGACAAACCTCAGTTCATTTCGTTTTTATGCGTTCTTTAGTAGTTTTTGTTTTATGTGTTATTTAGAGTTTATTTGGAAAATATTACATCACAATAATAGTCCAGTATGGAAAAAAATAAAATGATAATATTAAAATATTGGAAAATATGTAGATTTACTGACATAATGTCACGGTTCTGTTCAGTTAGTTTCTTCTTCATGGACTTTTAGTTTGTTACTTTCAGTCACAAGTGCTTCCTTTGTCTAGTTTCCCGCCATAATCTGTCACCATGGACACTAATCCCAATCATCACAGCTGTTCGTCATATTAGTTAATTATCTGTGTATTTAAGGTCCCTGGTTTCTGTTCATTGTTGTTGGGTCTCATCTATGTTTGGATGTGTGTTATGGTCCTCTCTGTGGATTTATTAAAGACTGCCTTGTGTTCTTCATCTTCATGTTTGCGTGAGTTATACCAGCAAAATCCCTGACACATGACTCAAAAAATGAATGGTTAAATTGCTAGAAAGTGCCTTAAACAAAACTCTTAGTATCTTTCAAAGATCTGATGACAACTTCAAAAGTTCTTCAAAACTGTTCACTGTAACAAAATTTATCGCAAACATATTATGCAGCACAAATGTTTTCCACATTTACAATAATAAATGTTTCTTGAGCACCAAATCAGCATATTAAAATGATTTCTGAAGAATCATGTGACACTGAACACTGGAGTAATGATGCTGAAAATTCAGCTTTGCATCACAGGACTAAATTACATTTAAAAATATGTTCAAATAGAAAACAGTCCTTTTAAATTGTAATAATATTTCACAATATTACTGTTTTTACTCTTTTTCGATTAAATAAATGCAGCCTTTGGTGAGCATAAGATACTTCTTAAAAAAATATTTAAAAAATCTTGCTGAACCAAAACTTTTAAATATTAGTGTTAGTGTATTAATAAAGCTGAATTCTAGCTGTATTGTAGTTCAGATATCACATGTTATTTTAACACAGATATAACATGTTTTGACTATTAAGCTCACATTGCTAAAGCAACAAAGCACAATCAGACCTTCCCCAGTGCACTCCTAGGTTCTGACCAATCTGAGGCAGCAGGCCAGTTGGGCCATGTTCCCACAGGCAGGTCTCTGCCCATTCCTCAGCGCTCCTCTCCAGTTCAGTGTCCCACACCTAAAAGAAATACAGAGACAGGGCTCAGATTCAAACGGAAATGGGTGGCAAGCAGAGGACTACAGAAACAAAGCTTTCTGTTTAATCTTTTGTAAGTGTAGTTGTAATTATGAACTGGTTATAAGGCCGTTAACAGAAAAAAGGATTTGGTCTAGTGAAACACTGCTAAAGTCAATGGCTGTTTTAGTCAATATGATAGTTTTTGCAGATGAAGTTCACTTTAGCTGGCCTTCAATACAATGAGTGCTGCAGGCTGTATAAAGAACCAGGTTTCTCTCTGGACCACCTCTTGGTTTATTTTTCTTGTGCACTAATTCCAAAGACACAGTCAGTTTTTGGATACAGCTGTGGCTCTCAAAGTTTGGGGTGCACCTGCCAGGGGGGTTGGGGCACACAGGTACTGCAGGGGGTTTAAATGGAGGGCATGACCAAAAAATTGAGAATCACTGGGATATAGTAATGTTCTCCATATGTCTTTCTCTTCTGTATTTTCTACTTTGTTCCAAGTTTTGGTTGCATGCTATACCATTCAAGGCCACTCACAAATCTAATCATTTTTTTCTGTCTATCTGACCCACATTTTGCTGTTTAATAAAAACATATCATTATTCTGGAAAAGCAAAACGGCACTTTCACCTTGAATGGAAAGCATACAAAACTCAAGGTTGGAGAGAAATTTGAACCAGAATTACGGCGGGAGTGACTGGGGAGTTATCTTGCCCTGTCACTGCCCATTCATGTTACACTTTTTCCCTAGGAAGTCCCAAAGCACAATCCAGCGGTAAATGTGGCCTAAAAAGGTCCCCAAAATAGCTGAAACAATTGCCTGAGACATTAATCCTTGAAGTGAGTACCTGCCAACAGGATGTCTGCTTGGTTTGCAAAGCCACCCATCAAAGTTGGTCTTTATACTGCAGAGTTAAAGGTATATTCTGCATTCAACACAAGAAGTTCAATCGAGAGCAACTTGTGTATAAGTTAAAGGTGGGGTATGTATTTTTTCAACTACTCTGTTTGGAAGTTAGTCGGGCCGAAACCAACAACAAAAGTCTAACCAATCAGCATTAGGAGCGTATGACCGTCAATGAGAGAGAACGAGCAAGAGGGAGATTTGAAAGAAAAAAAAAAACACAGAAAGAGAAATGAGACAATACAAAACAGTTCAAAAGAATATCACTGGAATGAAGGTTTATTACTGGGCAAGCACTTTAGGACCAGCGTTAATATTAGAAAAGCTTTCCAGCGCTGAAGAGAGCTAAGCGGGAAGGCCTGAAAACAGCTGTGGAGGCTGCTTTGAATCCGCTTCACATGTGAATAAAACTGGGTTTGAGAGTCATTGATTGTCTGGAGCTGCTGTGTTGTTGGCGATAAACAACAAACTCTTGTTTGTATTTACTGTTGTGTACTGTACGTTCATGTTTTGTGCTTCCTTGTCGTTTGTTCATCAAATGCGCTTTATTTTTCATGAAGCATTTTGTTGCATGTTGTTGTGTCTCATTTCTCATTTCAGCTGTGATAAACAGACACCCACTCTCGTATTGCGTGTAACGGTGGCCAGATATTGAGAGTTGTGCAGGTAAACCACTGCACAGTGACGACCGCTAGAGAATGCGGTGTTTAGCGTCATTGTTACAACTTCACAAAGAAAAGGTTAATAATATCTTTATCTAGCACCTTTTATACAAAAATGTAGTACTTGCAAAGTTACTTATAGTCAGTAGAATGTCTGTTGGGGTACCATCAAAATAAAGAGTTAGCAGATATTAAGACAACTAATACTCTAACAGTTGACATGTAGCTGCAAAGTTACTTATAGTTTGTAGAATGTCTAAAGTGGACTATCGAAATAAAATGTTACCTTAAAAAGTAATAAGATACATTTTTGGCTTTCTTTAAAAAAAAAAATAAGTTTATTAGCAATGTTTCACATTAAAATCATATTAACATTTTGTATAAGTCTTGTGTCTGTACTATTGAAACGTATTTTAACATTTACAGATTGGCTCCATTCACTTCCATTGTAAGTACCCTTAACACTTTATTTTAAGGTGACATAGTAACACGTTACATGTAGTCACTATAGAAATAACAGTAAATTATGCATTATTACAACTAACCCTAAGCCAAATCCTAATCCTAGCCTTAACCCTATATTAAGTACATGTAGTTAATTAACATGACTCAGTACTTATTTGTGTAATTACACTGTAACAGTGTCATCTTATAGGGTTAGTTCACCCAAAAATGAAAAATCTGTCATTAATTACTCACCCTCATGTCGTTCCAAACCCATAAGACTTTCGTTCATCTTTGGAACACAATTGACCCTTCGCCGGGAGTTTGATTGACAAGCGACCTAACCAATCATAATACCGAATCCGCCATTTTGTCCGACAAAGCAGTCAGGAGTTAGAAGATTAACCTTGGTAGACTTGAGCTTGAAAAATAGTGTGTACTGATGTCTTTCCGCGTTTGAAACAACATTCCTTCTCATGTTCGTTCATGTTTATTTGATGCTATAAATCAACTAGTAGGAAGAGATGATCGGTTCACGAGCCGCTTGAGCTGAGATGCTACAGCAATCTGTCACAACACATTAAAGAGCCACAAAAGGGTTTTAATTGTTCAAATTTCTTTAAAAATTACACAATTTGAAAGCTGGGACTTTGTTTAATATCATAACTAACCTGCTCTGTCTTGTCTATCGACGTTTTGTCAGTTTCCTCTTTGCTCCGCAATGTATTTTTCCCTCTGAGTGGCGTGACAACGCCATGGCTTGACGGACAAAGCAACAGTAACTAAGGGTGGGCGGGTCTTTGCGAAGGCTAAATTAAGATATTTTTGGTGAAATCCGAGAGCTTTCTGATCCCCCATAGACAGCAACGCAGCTACCACTTTCAAGGCCAAGAAAGGTAGTAAAGACAATGTTAAAATAGTCCATGTGACTACAGTGTATTTTATGAAGCGACAAGAATACTTTTTGTGTGCAAAAAAAAATAAATTGCTGTTCACGTGAGCACCATGACGCATGCATGTGATGCTGATGAAGGAGCCGGCCAATATATTCTGACATAGAACCTGGAAGCGCTGCACTGTGTTTACAACATGAAAGAGCGTTTGAGACTGACACGGAAGAGAAGAAATTGTTGAATAACGTCATTATTCTTGATTTTGTTTTGTTTTTGCGCACAAAAAGTATTCTCGTCACTTCATAAAATTAAGGTTGAACCACTGTAGTCACATGGACTATTTTAACGATGTCTTTACTACCTTTCTGGACCTTGAAAATGGTAATTGCGTTGCTTTCTATGGGGAATCAAAAAAGCTCTCAGATTTCATCAAAAATGGCTTAATTTGTGTTCCAAAGATGAACGAAGGTCTTAAGGGCTTAGAACGACATGAAGGTGAATAATTAATGACAGAATTTTCCAACATGTTCTCCAACCAATACGCCTATATAGGTCGTTTGTCACTTTCCTGAAATATGACCCATAGGAGCGTTTGCTAAAGTTGTGCCCATATCGACAACAGGACACTTTCATTTTAATGCATTGTTCCCTTTTACCTGCGTCGTATTTCGGGTTTTGCATGGCTCAATTGGCAGAGCACTGCACTATACAACAATATGCAATCATGTGATCATGTGATCGTGGGTTCGATCCCATGTGCTCATAAAGTGTATATGCACTATAAATCACTAAGGGTAGGTTTAGGGGTCAGGTGGATGTAGTCGTTAATAAAAAAATGAGTTTCGCTAAATGGAAATAGGACAAATGGTGTAAAAAGTCCACACACTGCATTTACATGAACATGGATTTTGATTGGTAACGACAGACATACGTCATTTAATGACGGCAGACGTAACACAACATTATTTGTCATTATTTTTACGCCAGCTAGAGGGCACGAGTTTAAAACGTAAATACAGGTCGTAATAAGGTGCTTGAAAAACTTATAGGGTTGTTTTTTTTGGAGGACAGTCTGGAATTTTCATTTCAAACAAAGTGTAACATAAGTACCTCACTGGATCCCAGAAATTGCTTTTTTCAAAGAAAAGGAAGGGCCAGTCAAAATGAATTATTGTGGTAATCAACATCATGCCACAAGTACTGTTAACTGAGCTTAATTTGTTTTGAACAGAATATTCCTTCAAGCAGAAGGATAGGTGTCTATTTATCTATATTAACCAACACACATCAATGGAGAGATATATTCAGAATTCCATTTAGCATGTGTATATTGATGATCCAAGGTGATATGGTGTACCAACAAAATCAAATATTCTAAAACCACAAATAGATTTTTCAGTAGTCCAAAACCGAATGCCAGCTAGTACTATATTTCTAGCAATGAATGGTCTATCCTTCAAAACCTGTAAATTGAAAAAAGGGTAAACTGATTCTATTTACACAGCGTTCTCAGTAGGGGAGGCCCCAAAGAATCCGACCGCACTTAGACAGGACCAGTAAAGGAAAACACGTCCCGGCAGTGCAGACACTCACACTCTTTCACACACCATTGTTTACTTCATTTGACACCTCATCAGCTGCATGTTTTTTGTCATCTGGTCACATTCCAAGAAAGTGAAAAATTTCCAACGTCCCTCAGGAGCTAATTTTTTCTGTTAAGTGGCAAAACAGTGAAAGTATTAAATGAGGAACGTAGAGTCAATGTATCTGCTATACAGCGTGTGTGTCTGTGGGAATATGAGTGTGTTCTTGTTGAAATGAGGGTCTGTTGATTGCTTGATTTCCCTGCAGTCTGGAATTCTGCTGTTTTGCCTAGAATTCAGAACCGGTTATTGAAAGAGGCTGTGGAGGGTTGGAGCAGCGCATCATCACATTCCATGTCTCCACATCCATCACACCTGTCGTATTACTCTCACTCTGCTGAGCTGCCCAAACTCCACTCCCGACGCCCAGTTAACAATCCCGGCAAGGCATCTCTCAAACTATTGCCTGTCTTTCTGAAAAGCTGCAATATAAATGGGGTCTTACTGTTCAAGATGGCCATGCACCTATTTATTTATTTATTTATTTATCTATTTTCTGAAGTAAAGGTCTAAGCTGGGTTAGTCTCATGGTACTGTTTCGTTTAGCATGCAAGGAAACCCAGCTTTAAATTCTATCCTAATTTTAGCTTGGTTCTTTACACTACCGTAGTTTGGAAGCATGAAGGTTTTTTAATGTTTCGGAAAGAAGTCTCTTAATCTCACCAAACTTGCATTTATTTGATCAAAAAAACAAAAAAAAAGCAAAACAAAACAACAAGAAAACCAGCAATATTCTTAAATATTATTACAATTTAAAATAACTGTTTTATAATTGAATATAATTTAAAATATATTTTGTTCCTGTAATAGCAAAGATGTATTTTCAGCAGCCATTACTCCAGTTTTCAGTGTCACATGATCCTTCAGAAATCATTCTATGATCATTTATTATTATTATCAATGTTGAAAACAGTTTTTGCTTTTAATATTTTATTTTACTTTGTTTTATTTTTGTGGAAATCATGATACACTGCCATTCAAAAGTTTGGGGTAAGTAAGATTAAAATTAATAATTTTATTCAGCAAAGGCACATTAAATTGATCAAAAAATAGTAACAGTAAAGACATTTATGAAATATATTAATAATTCTACTTAAAATAAATGCTGTTATTTTTTAACTTTCTATTCATCAAAGAATCCTGAAAAAAAATATCAGTTTCCACAAAAATATTAAGCAGTTAAACTGTCAAACTGTTTTCAACATCGATAATAATAATACATTTTTCTTAAAGCACCAAATCAGCATTTGATTTCTGAAGGATCATGTGACTCTAAAACCTGGATGCTGAAAATTCAGCTTTGCCATCACAGGAATAAATTACATTTTAAAATATATTACAATATAAACCAGTTAATTTAAATTGTAATAATACTTCACAGTATTATTGTTTTTACTTCATTATTATTATTATTATTATTATTATTTGATCAAATAAATGCAGTCTTGGTGAGCATGAGATTACTTAAATAAACATTAAAAAAAAAAAAAAAAAGTCTTAATGATTCTAAACTTTTGACCAGTATAGTAAAACAGTAAATTTAGACACACCATAAAGAGACAGTTCCTCCAAACATGAAAATTCTGTCATGTTTTTTTCTTCATCTGGGGAACACAAAAGCAGATATTTTGAAGAACGTGCCAACAACATAAGGATGTATATGATGACAAATTGCTCATTTTTGAATGAACTATGACAATCCGTTTAATACCTCAAGGGAGTTGTAATATTTCATGCTAAGCCAGCCTGAAGAAGCATGAGGAAAGACTGCTTCTGAAACAATATTTAACTGCATTTGTTTTACAACACTTCAGATACTGACATTCTGCTGGTTTATATCCATGAGCCAACATTCTGCTGAAGGGTTATTTGTCAGTTTCATAGACAGACTGGAAGAACAATAGAAATAATAATTTATCTTCCATCTCGACAATGATCCTTCAGACAGAACAAAATATATGTGCTTTACATGCAGAACAAAGTAAGGTTGGTGATGAGTGTGTGGTCCGCTTTTAAACAGCTCATTGAAAACTGGCAGTGCTTAAACAAAGACATCAAAAAGTAATTATGCCACTATCAAACATTAGACAAAGCAATAAGTTCAGTCAAGCTGTACTAATGTTTCAATGTTCTTATTATTTTGTTACCTTATTTCTATTCTGCATTGACACCAATTTTCTGTAATATTCTCAAACCTTTTTATTCTTTTTTTCCCCCCACATAACCGTCCTGGAGTCCCACTATTCTCTTTGCAAACAAAGACCAGGTACATAAAGGCATAGTTCACCCAAAAATGAAATTGTACTCAATTGTACAGATTCTAAAGTTGTTGGTTACCAACTGGTTACCAACATTCTTCAAAATATCTTCTTTTGTGTTCAACAGCGCAAAGAAACTCATACAGGTTTAGAACAACTTGAGGGTAAGTAAATGATGACAAATTTCATTTTTGGGTGAACTATCCCTTTATCCCTTTAAGCATTTTTTTTCAAATCCTTTCCCAAAAAAACAGATAGAATTATTCATAATTTGTGTTATTTGCCATATTTTATTATTTGTAGTAGAGACATTTTACCATGTATTCCATATTTGAAGCCTGTGGGTAGACCTGCCCCCGAAGTTTGTTGTGAAGGTCCAGGATGGCCTGCATGTCACTGGCAGTGATGGCCCTCTTGCCTCGCTGTCTCTCTACCATCCGGTCTCCATCATCATCCAGGTACTTATCCAAGAGAATGCCAAGATCCGTGGCATTAAACAGCACCATTGCAAACACACCGTGGGTCATCAGCATGAGAGAAAGGCCCCTCAATAATGCAGAGGTTAAGTGACCCATAGTGGATGAGTTCTGATGATGACGTAATGATGACGTCTGAGGGTCTTCAGGTAACTGTTGAGAAGAGGAAGAGCTTTTAGGTAATAATGCTGAGAAATAAAACAGGTACAATAAAGAGAAAGCGATAGGGAAGGGCCTGCTGTGGATGACAATAGAAACATCAACACCAAGCTTTTGTTTACAAATTCAACATCAGTATGAGGATGCTACAAGGAACATCATTTTGCATGTTTTAGGGACAAAGAGCACGCATTTAAAACTATTAAAGGTACAATATGTCATTTCAT
Source organism: Hypophthalmichthys nobilis (assembly GCA_037950665.1). NCBI lineage: Eukaryota > Metazoa > Chordata > Actinopteri > Cypriniformes > Xenocyprididae > Hypophthalmichthys > Hypophthalmichthys nobilis. The sequence continues at coordinate 12,097,175 of CM075482.1, read as the reverse complement.
GTCATGTCAAAATCATTTTGTCCGCTAGAGGTCGCTAGAAACCTATTCAAAACAAAGGCGTAGCTTGATGACGCCAAGTTTTAGAGGGGAATCTTGGGACATGTGGTCTCCATCTCAACGGACGGTGCAAAAGAATAGGGATTGGAGTCAGGAAGAAATCATGTTCATGGATGCGATTATTAACGTTACTGTAGTATGAAGCAGAGCAGGACCGAGTGTTGTTGGAGCTGAACGAGGCCGCAGGAGCGATTGCGCAACACACGCCTCACGAGCAGCGGAACTTTTATTATGACACAGTCGCCGGCGCTGCTTCCGCTTTTCCGGTTATGAGTATGAGGTAACGCAGTTCTGTTTATCATATTAGACACATTTGAGAGTGTTGAAAATGATGTTATAACATTACTCTGTGCGTTCGCTCGGCGGCTGCTGTGAGACACTTGTTGCACACTGCAGTAAGATAGATCGATTTTAGAATATCATATTAAATGCCGGATGACTTGTGTTGATAAATGGCATGCAATTAATTTTAAAACGTATTGTATGATGGAGAAAATTATGTATTACTGTTAATAAAAATAAAGCTGCATCTGATTATGCTATGTTAGCTACTTGACAAAATAGTGTTTTTCTCTGAGGCATGGTAAAGCATGGTACTCGCAAGAAATCAAGAAAATTAGATTTAATCAATAAGACTAAACGTGTTGAGCTATATAACAATAATTAGTTTTCTGTGTATAAATATATCAAAACAGTTGTGCCTTTGTCTATTAAAACGTGTAATATTTTAAAGCGTCTTTGGTGTTTCCATGGTTTCTACAAAATAAAACCGGAAACCGAGGCAGACCGAGGGTTAACGCGGGTATGACGCAATTGACAGGCGACTCCTCACACGTCCCGGAGCCTTGGTTAAAATTGCAATTTTCTCACGATTTAAAAATAGTTGGAAACATTTGGGATATTGTAAGTACTCCAGTTAACAAAATATATAACACTGGCCTAGTGGTTTTTGGATATTTTACTGCAAAAATATTACATATTGCACCTTTAAAGGAAAGGCTGATTAAAGTTTTCAAAGAACTGAATCAGTTCATAACTTAAAGCAATTATTTTTAAGGCTGTTGTATTTGTATGTATCCACGTTCAGTTTGTTGCAGCCACGATTCAGCTAATAAAACTATAAAGTTTAACTCAAACCTAAAGATTTAACTTTATGTTAAATACAAAAAATAATTTACATCTCTTGTCTGCAAACGTTTGTTAATGTTTCGTATGTTCTGTAAAAAATGCAATGACATCTAAACATATTTCCAGTACCTTTTAATTGTAATATTTCTGATATTTTAAAACAACTTACTCTTCGTCGAGTTGTTGATTCGCTTACCGATTCAGTCCGCGTGCACGAATGGTTCAGATCGGTTCTTTGAACCGGTTCACCTGAGTCATTGAAAAGATTCGACCAAAAAGAACGGTTTGTTCACGCCGCTGAGTGTCAAACGGAAAGCAACTGAATGAAACTGAACGTTTTAGAAAAGATTGAAAACTATTTTTAATTTAAAGATATAGATTTCTGTCTGACGTAGCAAATAAAATAGCGACAAAAACGCGCGTTAGAACGACAAACACAAACCATTAGGCTATACAAAATATAAAATAGTCAATTCTTTTGCAGCTGCATAAAGTGAATTAAGACATAACAGTAGCTAGGCTATATGTATTTATAGTCTTTGATAAAACTTGACACGGTCAGACAACAATAATAAAGCAACCATAGACTTTGAACCAAGTGTTTTCGTGAAAAGATATTTGAAGCTGATTACCTGAGCTTCTGTATCCAGCGAATAAATGTTCACTCAGCTTTTCTGCAGACTTGCTGTAAGTTTCAGCCGGCTAATGAGAACTACTAGTATTGTGACAGTAATGTTTTGCGAATGCTCATCCATAGATCCCAAAGCATCTGTAAGCATGCTCATAAATGCAATTTAACGATCATCAATGTGCAGGGGAGACTCGGTTCCCCTATGTGGGACAGACTACAACATCTCTTTAAATCCAAACTCAACTTCTTTGACGCAGTTTCGAATTTCTTTGCAAACCACGCCTCCCATGTTTCAGTCAAACCACCCGTTAAACCTGGATTCAAAGGAATAATATTTACAAACTGTGTAAACAAATTTTTGTGCGTGTTTGTGTGGGAGAGACTAATCCAAAATGTATCATATGTTTTGCACCGTATTGTTATCCAGTTAAGCATGGACTTTCAGTGGCATGAATTCAACAAGCTACTAGAAACATTCCTGACAATGTTGACATGATGGCATCATGCATTTTAGAATCAGATCTGTTCCAAAATATCCCAAAATGACTTATTGGATTGAAGTCTATAAGTCCAAACTCATACCAGGAAACATCTACCATCCAGTTTTCAGCAGGTGCCTACTATATCCTGGAATGGTACCTGGGTTTAGGAACCTGGAAAGAAATGGTCTTCTGCTGCCGTCTGATGTACTTTACTTCAATGTTCGATGTGTGTTCAGAGACGTTCACAGCAGATATTTCACACACGGCTGCCTTTCTATCAGATTGCACCAGCCTGGTCATTCCGTCTCACCTCTCTCATTAATAAAGCATATCCCCCAACCCCTCCACAAAATGCCACTTACTAGTTGTTATTTTGTGTCTTCACTGTCCTCTATAGAGTCTGTTGTGCATGAAAATCCCAGAAGACCAGCAGTTTATACTCAACCATGTGTGGCACTATAAATCATTTAGTAGTTAAAGTCATAGATACATTTATTTATGTACATTTATGTACACTCTAGGACAAAAAAAAAAAAAAATCGGCTAAGCCAAAAATAACAAAAATATTTAGTTGTCTTCTAATGGTCTCAACCATTTTAATCACAAATCACTGGTCAGGAAATTAGAAAGATTTGCACAAATACTCTAGATAAAGTAACTTAGCATGGAATAGCATTCCCCTTTGTTTTCTTTATGCCGTGTGGGTAAACACAGACAGCTTTTTACAGGAAGGATGAACTCAATGTTGATGGCTTCAAACAGTTCATAGCTGAAAAATGTTTTCCAGTTAGAGTTTAATGTGAGACCAAATATTCCCAAATAGAAGGGTTCAAATCTGGACTCTGACCAGGCCAAAACATGAGCCTGATGAACTTGTTCTCAAGCCACTTCTTGGTTGTCTTTGCAATTTGGGCATTATCTTGTTGAAAAATAACATCTGATCATTTCTCTTTAGATAACATCTTTTCAATTGTGGGAAGCAAGCCATTTTGCAATATTTTCCTGTTCTCCAAAGCATAAATGACTTTTCACAGTGAAGTAGCTCACACATACCAGCAAATAAAAAGGCTCCCCACACCATGACACCTCTTCATCCATGCTTCACTGTGGTAGAGATGCATTATATCTCAAGATTTTCAAAGACGCCGCTCTGGAGCATCACCATGCAACTCGTGTTTCGCTCTGATTCATCACTCCACACAACTTCCCATATTCTGCCAAAAACTTCATTTTGCCTTTTATGTTTTTCTAAAACAATGGCTTCTTAAAGGGGTTGTTCCCCCAAAAATGAAAATTCTGTCATTAATTACTCACCCTCATGTTGTTCTACACCCGTAAGACCTTCGTTCATCTTCAGAACACAAATTAAGATATTTTTGATAAAATCCGATGGCTCAGTGAGGCCTCCATTGCCAGCAAGATAATTAACACTTTCAGATGCCCAGAAAGCTACTAAAGACATATTTAAAACAGTTCATGTGACTACAGTGGTTCAACCTTAATGTTATGAAGTGACAAGAATACTTTTTGTGCGCCAAAAAAACAAAATAACTTAATTCAAAAATATCTAGTGATGGGTGATTTCAAAACACTGCTTCATGAAGCTTTGAAGCTTTATGAATCTTTTGTTTCGAATCAGTGGTTCGGAGCATGTATCAAACTGTCGAAGTCACGCCCCCCCAACGGTAAACCATTGAAATTTCGAAACGCTTATGACATAACGAAGCCTTGTTTACTGAAATCACGTGACTTTGGCAGTTTGATCCACACTCCGAACCGATTCGAAACAAAAGATTCGTAAAGCTTCGAAGCTTCATGAAGCAGTGTTAATTATCTTGCTGGCAATAAAGGCCTCACTGAGCCATCGGATTTTATCAAAAATATCTTCATTTGTGTTCTGAAGATGAACGAAGGTCTTACAGGTGTGGAACGACATGAGGGTGAGTAAATAATGACAGAATTTTCATTTTTTGGTGAACTAACCCTTTAAGTAGTGCATTTGCTTAAATTTTGCTAATTTCCTGACCATTAATTTGTGGTTAAGACAATTAAAAGCTCAGTATTTAGCCATTTTGGGCATGGCTTTTTTCTTTTCTTTTCTTTTTCTTTTTTTTCGCCCAGGAGCATATTTCATTTAAAGGCAAGAACACACCAAGCCGACGGTCAGCCGTCGGGCAGTTTTTGTTCGTTGGCCGACTAAGTTTTCCCAGTGTGTTTGACACTGTCAGCTGAAATTGGTCCTCGTTGGCTTTTTTCCGGCCGATTCGACATGTTGAATCGGCGTCGGAGCTCATCGGTCCGTCGGGCCATCTGATCATTCTGATTGGCTGTTCAGCTACTGCCACCTGCTGGTACGGAAAGGCATTCTTGCGCAGGCGCAGAACGGACGTGCTACTTGGCCATCGGCTGTCGAGCGTCGGTTTGGTGTGTCAGGCCAACTTTGGACACAGACGCTGCCGACGTGAGCCAACCCCGCAGTCTGCTTTCATCGCCACTAGTTCGTCGGCGTCGGCTTGGTGTGTTCCTGCCTTAAGACATAAAATGAAGAAGATTATGCACTAGGTCACTAATCAAATAAGCAAATTTGTGACGCTAACCATGTGAACTCCTTTGCACAAAAAGTTACATTTTATTGCTTCCATTTGGATTCTGGAATTATGCTGAAAAGTATGATCATCACATCTTGAACAAACTTAGAGAGAAATTCATGTTCATTTTAATTTATCTTTTACCTCTGAAACCCTTTACTTGCATTTCATTTAGAGCTTTGGACCGAACTGCATTTGAAAAATAAACAACATATATAATTATCTGCTACATACAGGAGTTTTCATACTCAATTATAACACTACCATTATTATTTGACCTAACCAACACTTCCATTTATATTTAGATATTTGGCAAATGAACTTGCCAGAATATGAATTTTCCCTATTTGTTATATACTGCAGAGCTCACACTGTATTTATCTTAATGCAAATCACTGTTCAGTCTGGTATACCTCATGTGCATACATTTGAACTCAATCCAGTTTTATTGCTGACTCTCAAATTTATATTTAGCATCTCTGTACTGTCCAAACCAGAAGCTGTGGTTTTTGGAGTACAGCTTTACTTTGCACTTAATGCTATAATGAGCCTCTACAACATGACCTACCACATCTGAAACAGCAATGAACCAGAGTTTGCGGCTGGTTGTGTAGGTCAGTGGCGTGGGGCCGTGACCGCAGACATCAGAATGGATAGCTGTGTGAAGAGACCAGGACTGTCCACAACTGAAATAGAAATGCCAAGATGCTTTGAGTGCCAGCGAGAGCCCGCCACAAAACACTACAATAATTCATTAGCCACAGTATAGAGTGATGGCTGCTCTACACTTTAGAAAATAAGCATGGCAGTTCAGTAGAGGAGATTGTTGGTTTGGTTGAAGTCTGTTTGCACTTTTTTCTTATTTGGCAATAAAAACTTCCCAAGTGTACATGTGCTTTAAGGCTGATGAGAGACACGTTTTTAAGTTAGTATCCTGTCTATATTTACTTCCCAATAAACTGGATGAACCCATACTGTAAACACAAGACCAGAAACAGCTCAATGTCTCCCTCTACCGTTTTTTAGGTGGAATTATACCTACACACAGCGGGTTCATATGGTGTTGTTACTTCTATCATGTACCAGTGTATCACCATATTTTTTATGGATTGATACATTTACAACCATTTACATATGTCACAAGATTTACATACTATTTCCAAATTATATGATGCATACTTTGCATACATCATTGCTACAGTATGTAATGTACAGTCCTAAGTATATAAAAGAAGTGCTGTACAGGGTTTCAACTTTATATTGTACAGGTGTGCATAATACAGAATTTTAACTCAAAAAATTAAGTGTTTTTTGAAATTTAAAAATATTTTTTAATAGTAGTACCATTAAAACGATTTACATCATTTGTCACAATTTATAGCCGTGGGCAAAAGTATTGGCAGTAACAAATTTTGTCTTGCAAAATCTGCTGCTTCAATTGCTGTGGTGTTGATTCACATTGTTTTAAGATTATTGAGCAGAATTATCAGATGCATTTTAAAGTCTCCATGAAATCAAAATTTAAGTTTTTTGGCTTTTAGTATGGATATGTTAGCCTTAAAATTATCTATAAGCTAGTGTGTTCCAAAACAGTGACAAAATTTGCATTTAGAAGATAATAGGTGTGTTCGACTTGTCGCAACCCACTGTTGTAATGATGTAATCGATACCATCTTTATTTGAAGCATCAAGTTACTTTCAAAAGGTGATTTACTCTATTTTGATCGCTACCGTAGACATCAGTGTTTATATCCAAACTATAAACTTTTATCCCAGTACTTCTGTGATAATTTGAATTACTTTAAGACAAAAATAATTACTGCGTGGTTGAAAAGACTGTTTGTGAAATTGTTTCATACCTATACATGACAACTGCTCTCTCTGGGTCAAAGGCAGTGCAAACGCAAATTTGAATGTTTGCTGTGATCATACTTGTTAAAGATTTATTAGACATAGCGAAATCATTGTCATTTAGGAAAATGCGATCTTTCAACGATTAATTGCACAGCTCTACTGCAATGAATAAAGAATGGTATCAAAACGTCCTGCAAGGGCAACTTCTCCCAATGACCTAAGAGCAATTTGGTGATGATTCATGCATTTTCCAACATGATTTCCACCATGTCATAAGGCAAGAGTGATAATTAAGTGGCTCGGAGATGATTACATTGAAATTTTGGATATGTGGCCATGCAACTAGAGAACCTGTGGTCAGTCCTCCAAAGGCAAGTGGACAAGCAGGAGTCCACAAATTGTGATCAACTCTGAGCAGTAATGCGGCAAAAATGGATCGCCATTGGGCCCAGAAGCTGATATCCAGCATGCCAGAGCGAGCTGCAGAGGTTATGAAGAAGGGTCAATGCTGTAAACACTGACTCTTTGCATATATTGAATATTTTAGCCAATAAATGCCTTTGAAACTTATGAAATGCTTATCTAAAGTTTTTCCAGTATACCATAGAAACATGCGAACAAATAATCTACAAAAACTGAAGCAGCAAACATTGCGAAACACAAAATTTGTCACTGCCAATACTTTAGTTCTTGGATGGTTGGAAAGAGTAAATGTTCTTCAAATTAGCTTTTTATTGGCTCTGTGATGAATCACCAGAAGATGGCAATCTTGCCTAATTTTTAATGCAGCTCCACTCTGCTAATAATCATGCAATACCTTTTGTCATAATAATCTGGCACAACACATTTTAATGCAGCAGATTTAATGTGCACTAGGCAACAATAAAATTTATTTAAAAAAAAAAAATTAGAAAGCACTATGCAAAAAAGAAAAGAAAAAGAAAAAGGAAAGTACCTAATTTGATGTCTCTGATATATTATGCTGAATCTGCAGAGGGAAAAGAGAGGAATGGCCCTTTAAATCCTTATGTTTACATCACTGATGAGTGGTGCCAGGGAGGTTCTGCAATTGCCTGCGCAATAATGTTCAAAAAGATATGAGTAAATAAGACAATTCAGTGCACAATTCCCAAACAGAGATCTGTTGACATGTATGCATTCTACACAGATTATAATGAGATGTATGATAAATCAATGTACAAGGAGTAAAAATCTGTATATGTTTATTCCAACCAGCACAGGTAACGATTTCATAGCAGGAAAGCACTGGAAATCTTTCTGAATAGTTGGGAGGGCACATGGAACAATGACCGCCTTATTTATATTTTTATAGAGCATGTCTTACACTGCACCCCCCTGTAAACATCCACAGCAACAACATTAGTCAAGAGTGCTGTTTTTATTATCATTTGCACTGGTTTCAGGTTCTTCATAATATTCCTAAAGTGTAACTTTGCTCATTTTCAAACCGATTTGTATTATTACAATGTCGGTAGTATATGTAAATAAACAAAGTTTACTCATTTTCCGTGTTACTTGGAACAAGAAATTCACGTTTATTCGTAAGCAAAATTCCACCTGTTGACGCAAAACGTGTCATCTGGAGGACTTTTGACAGCTCCAGGGCTTTTGTGAAAACTACCGATTATACTTCCGCATTTTTGCATCCCCACCCATGGAAAGTCGGATCAGCAGAGGGTTATTAACAGAACAGTTATTGTAAGGGTTTGTTTATCATTGAAAATTGTATTGTACTATATCTACTATTTAAACAGCATTATGGTAAAAACGAAACACTATGCAACAGCTTTCTTACCTGTACCAAAGACTACAGATATACAAAGACGGTGCACTCCTATTACTTATGAATGGGAGAAACTGTAACGCGCAATATGGTGATTTCAGGATTTCCCCGTTCACATAGATAGGATTTGGTCTTGGATGCCGGAAATAGCTGCCCAGAGGCATTCTTGCGCCCGGGAACAATACATGTCATCACCATTATGACTAAAAGTTTGCTAATAAGTATTTCCTACAAAAGCAAGGCACAGAAGGCAGTATTTGACTCTGGTGGGAGTGGCCTTAGACGGCAACAAGCCCGGTGCATTATGCATTAAATGGATAAAAAAATGACAGTAAACAAATTTATAATGTTAAAAAAGATTTCTATTTCAAACAAGTTTGTGTTCAAAATCTTGGGATCAGGTCATGTGACCAACATTAAGGTACAAACCTTGATGAACCGACTGCGACTTCTGACCCAAAGAAGACCCATGCAGACTGGGAGGAGTGTGTCCCTGAATAACAGTGGATATTGCTCCGCTGTCTGACACAGTCACCCCAGAGCTGAAAAACAAAATACTCTGTTATTAGTCCACTAAACAAATTTATGTTCAAAATTAATTTCGTAAATTTGTTAATTTTATTTCCTAAAGACTACCACAAAGAGCAAGACTTCTTGATTCTGTAAATGACAATGCAGAATAACTTTGTTAAAAGTCTGGGGCAAGACAATCATTTGATTGTTCACTGAATCTTTGACCCTACCCAGACAGCTCTGGTACATGTGGATTACATGCGGACCAGATGTGGGCCAGATCTGGGCCGACACTATGTTGCTGTCTGGGTAATTACCTTTTGACTATGCCAGCAAAATACAGAAATACCAAAATAACCCGTTCATGGTTATATTGAAACACTTCTGAAACTGCAAAGTATTTCAGTTCAACAACAATTAAAATTCATTTATTTCAACAGTTTTGATGTCATAAAGTGTTTCTGACTGCATCATACATTAAAACATTGATTACTGTTGTGACTTATCATATATTTTATGTTTGTGGCTGAGAAGAAACACTTGACTGTTACAAAAATCTTGAATTTCTTGCTTATCATAAAATATTTGCAGCATCAGTGAGATAATTTAGAGGCACGGAGCCAGTATCAGTGAAATTGGTTGCTGGCAGAGATGAAGAGGCAGTGCCATTAAAGGCTGATAGAGGACTTGCTCCATAGGATATACACAAAAGCAGAATGTCAATAGCCAAACGGATTTCATTCATGACTGACATCCCAGCATATCACATGAAATCAAACCATTTCTTTAAAAGAATTTCTGCCTGCAAAATATAAAGTATAGCCTATAAAATATTAAAAACAACAAAAGATACAAGTCATACAGGCATATTCTGTTTAAAAACTTTTTTCGTCTATGGGAATTGTGTTGTGTAAAACTGTCGGACAAAATTGTGTCTGAGCAAACCTGGAGTGTTCACCCAGACAAATCAGGTGTCGGATACTGGATTCAGCTTTCAAAAGACAAGATCATCTATTTTCATAGGTCAAAGATCATCTAACAGACAGAGAGAAAGACAACACACAACAGACAGCAATGAATAATACAGAGGACAATTAACAGTGGCCAACAATAAAAATGTCTCTTCATTTGTGAGCAACTCATGGATTTCTTCAGGACTCAAACAGCAAATAATTCTATTTTTTAGACTGACCACAAAAATATGTCAACAGAGAGTGAAGCTGCCATGGAGTATGGTGTGCAGGGGTCAAGTTTTGCCTAAATTGCGGGGGAAACACTGTTTAAAACACATTTGAATAATGTTATATAATAGTTTTACAAAGGAAATTGAATGTTTACTTAAGTAGGTATACATAGGTCGGTTTTAGGTTGTTGCTTAATATATCTACTAATACATTATTATTACTTTTGCAATGTGTGAAGCTAGAAGGTCATAGACTGTAAAAAATAAATATATAACATTCCTTTCTCCGCCAAAAACAAACAAAACATCTGTTTGTTTTTGATTATAATCTCCATCGCGGTCAAGCTCACGTGACATTGCTATGGTGAATTGGCCACTCATGACAGTTTGTATTATTTGCATGCGTTTTAAAGCCATATCAGTTTAAACTTCTAATGTATAGTGAAAAAAATGCAAATATAGTGTTGGTAGCACATCCTGGGCTGCGTTTCTCAAAAGCATTGAGCTAAATTGGTCGTAGAGACGACGTCTTTTTATGGAAAACGCAGCCCTGATAGGTAGCATGCTGCTGTCTATTCTGCTATAAGAATCAAAAACAGAAAATCACTCACTGCTCTTGCCTGATTAACTTTAGTACCAATTTCTTACCTAAATATTCTCTAGCGAGGAGATAATAGCGGACCATATACAACACAGCGAACTCAAGGAGGAGCTTAATGGTTTCTGTCGCCAGTTAGGGGCGGGGCCTGTTTCCATGTGACGTCACAGCAGAAAACCATTATAAATAAAGCACGTTAGAATCATAGAGGTTAGAATGTTTCGCGGTTCCCTTTGGAGACAGTCTCTCGGCGTTGCATTCACAAGTGCTTATTATGGTTTCTGTTGCGACTTATGGGCGGGGCCTGTTTTCATGTGACGTCACAGCAGAAAAACCTTTATAAAGTGCTTTAGTTTAGAATGTTTCGCGGTTCCCTTTGAAGACAGAGTTTCGACGTTGCGTACATATATGGATCACATTCACAAACGCTTATAACTTAAGTTTCGTGCACAGATTTTTGTTTTTCTTCAACCGTTATGGAATAATAGACTTTTGGTCACACATATTTGCGCAACGAAAACTTAAGGCAAGTGGAAAGTAAGACATAATATCTCTACAATAATAAGACAAGCAGGCGTGAGACTACAACAGATAACAGAAGAGTCACCGAAAAGTAAGATTTCACAAATAACTATATTTAATATTTAAAAAAGCTAAATGAAATCTGAAATAGTTAAATTTATAATGAAACATAGTCAAACACATTTTCAATTGACAAAGCAAAACTAATGCCCAGATATAATTATTTTAAAAGATGAAATCTGTGGTGAATTGGCCTTTTTGTCATATTGGTTCCTATCTTTTGTGCAGCACTCCGGGCGGGACTGACCAGCTATATGCCCATCGCGCAGTCTGTTATCCAGAAAACCCTTTGCCGTCTGTACAATTAGGGAAAAGCTGCCCTTTCAAGTCAGGATTGTAGGGAAGTTGTGGCACTGAACTATGTGCGGGACAACTAACAATGGATCAAGAGCGCACTCTGCGCATTGCATACTTTGGCCAGATGGATATTTTGGCAAAGCTGTCAGTTCACCCCAAGTAAACACTTGGAGTTAGGACTAGGGTGTGTCCTGTAAGGTTGCGGTGGGTGGGACACAGGCTGCACCCTAGGTTGGGAAAAAAAATGACAAACAACTATTTAAAAAAAAGATTAATGAAATCTGAAATAGTTAAATTTATAATGAAACATAGTCAAACACATTTTCAAGTGACAAAGAAAAACTAATGCCCAGATATAATTATTTTAAAAGATGAAATCTGTGGTGAATTGGCCTTTTTGTCATATTGGTTCCTAGCTCTGGTGCAGCACTCTGGGCGGGACTGACCAGCTATGTGCCCATCGCGCAGTCTGTTGTAGTCTGCTTATCCAGAAAACCCTTAACCGTCTGTACAATTAGGGAAAAGCTGCCCTTTCAAGTCAAGAATGTAGGGAAGTTGTGGCACTGAAGTATGTGCGGGACAACTAGCAACGGACCAAGAGCGCACTCTGCGCATTGCATACTTTGGCCAGATGGATATTTTGGCAAAGCTGTCAGTTCACCCCAAGTAAACACTTGGAGTTAGGACTAGGGTGTGTCCTGTAAGGTTGTGGTGGGTGGGACACAGGCCGCACCCTAGGTTGCCAAAAAAAATGACAAACAATTATTTAAAAAAAAAAAGCTAAATGAAATCTAAAATAGTTAAATTTATAATGAAACATAGTCAAACACATTTTCAAGTGACAAAGCAAAACTAATGCCCAGATATAATTATTTTAAAACACGAAATCTGTGGTGAATTGGCCTTTTTGTCATATTGGTTCCTAGCTCTGGTGCAGCACTCTGGGCGGGACTGACCAGCTATGTGCCCATCGCGCAGTCTGTTATAGTCTGCTTATCCAGAAAACCCTTAACTGCCTGTACAATTAGGGTAAAAGCTGCCCTTTCAGGTCAGGAAAGTAGGGAAGTTGTGGCACTGAACTATATCAGCAGACATATCACCCTGTAGCCCAAGACTGGTTGCCCACTGAAGCTAAGCAGGGCCGAGCCTGGTTAGTACCTGGATGGGAGACCTCCTGGGAAAAAGTAGGTTGCTGCTGGAAGAGGTGTTAGTGAGGCCAGCAGGGGGTGCTCACCCTGTGGTCTGTGTGGGTAATAACACCCCAGTATAGTAATGAGGACACTATACTGTCAAGAAGCACCGTCCTTCGGATGAGACGTTAAACCGAGGTCCTGACTCTCTGTGGTCATTAAAAATCCCAGGATGTCCTTCGAAAAGAGTAGGGGTGTAACCCCGACATCCTGGCCAAATTTGCCCATTGCCCTCTGTCAATCATGGCCTCCTAATCATCCCCATCTACTGATTGGCTTCATCACTCTGTCTCCTCTCCACCAATAAGCTGGTGTGGGGTGGGCGTTCTGGCGCAATATGGCTGTCGTCACGTCATCCTTTTTTTTTTTTTTTGCCAAAAAAATGACGAACAAATATTTTTAAAAAAGCTAAATGGAATCTGAAATAGTTAAATTTATAATGAAACATAGTCAAACACATTTTCAATTGACAAAGCAAAACTAATGCCCAGATATAATTATTTTAAAACACAAAATCTGTGGTGAATTGGCCTTTTTGCCATATTGGTTCCTAGCTCTGGTGCAGCACTCTGGGCCGGACTGACCAGCTATGTGCCCATCGCGCAGTCTGTTGTAGTCTGCTTATCCAGAAAACCCTTAACCGCCTGTACAATTAGGAAAAAGCTGCCCTTTCAAGTCAGGAATGTAGGGAAGTTGTGGCACTGAACTATGTGAGGGACAACTAGCAACGGACCAAGAGCGCACTCTGCGCATTGCATACCTTGGCCAGTTGGATATTTTGGCAAAGCTTTCAGTTCACGCCAAGTAAACACTTGGAGTTAGGACTAGGGTGTGTCCTGTAAGGTTGCGGTGGGTGGGACACAGGCCGCACCCTAGGTTGCCAAAAAAATGACAAAAAATTATTTGAATAAGCTAAATAAAATCTGAAATAGTTAAATTTATAATGAAACATAGTCAAACACATTTTCAAGTGACAAAGCAAAACTATTGCCCAGATATAATTATTTTAAAACACGAAATCTGTGTGTAACCCTGACATCCTGGCCAAATTTGCCCATTGGCCTCTGTCAATCATTTAGCTTTTAAAAAACCTTGGCCAGTTGGATATTTGGCCAGTTGGATAAAATATCCAACCTTGGCCAGTTGGATATTTTGGCAAAGCTTTCAGTTCACGCCAAGTAAACACTTGGAGTTAGGACTAGGGTGTGTCCTGTAAGGTTGCAATGGGTGGGACACAGGCCGCACCCTAGGTTGCCAAAAAAATTACAAACAATTATTACAAAAAAAAAAAAAAAAGCTTAATGAAATTCGTAATATAATTAAGTTTATAATGAAACACAGTCAAACATTTTAAATGACAAACGTTGCTAAATATGCAGCACTCCCATTGAAAACAATTGACAATATGCTGGACTTAGGAAAAAATTCTTGAACACATGGCCTTAAGTTACTCCCATCCTACACAGCTCTAATGTAATGTATACATTTTAAGATGTAATCTCATAATACTTGTTGCTGTCTTAAATTGATTGTTTGTTACACAATCATAGTTTGATACATTGATATTTTATTTTTATATTTTAAATAGTTTGTGTTATTTTGTTTTCTCCAATAGCCCAAGCATACATACAGGCATATAGAATGATGCATCAAACAAATTCTTAAAGAGGAAAAAAAAGTAAATAAATCCGTTTCATAGCGATTAAGTGATCAAGGGATTAGGGTGTTTGATTAAACCTATTGCAAGGGTTCCACCAATTGTGGGCATTCATGCAACGTAAGCATGACGTACATCCGAGTCAACGAGGGAAGTTAGTGAGGGAAGGGCATAAAAAAGTGAAGTGGATCTTAGCCAAAATGATTGAAGTCCTGCATATGTCACAGAAAATTCTGACGTTTTCATCAGAAGATCAAGTTACTGTATACCATTTTGATTAACCCGAATGGTGCTCTTCGGGTCACTTTTGACCCCAAAATTTTACGTTTTGATTTTAAAACATAATTTTATTGAAACGGTACGAAACTTTGTGACTTATGTGAACATACACAAAAAAAAAAAAAAAAACATGATTGGAAAAATGCTAAATAGTTAAATAGTCATACTTGTGCAACATTCTGTAAAAAAATCAGAATTGTCAATTTTGATTTCATAGTGACTTTAAGGTCATATTATGTAAATGTTAAAGTCTATCATCTCATTTGTTAATGTACAATTATTAAGAAATCACACCAAGCATACAAGATTTATCTGAAAGTCCCATCACTGAAAGTCATGGGCCATTTCAGCTGAAGAACAGACTGATCTGTAGAGATCTACTTTTGTGTTATGAGAGAACAGGCTTAAGCAAACAACATGAAGTAGATGACATGTCACCATGTATGGTGAAACTGCCCATGGCTTATTTTTCTTGTTGAAAAGAGACACAGCTCACTAGGTTGCATCCTCAGAACGGATTCTGAGTGCTATCTAACCAAACTTTGCAGATTTACAACTGAGAACCTTTTAACAACCATGCACCAACATCTGTGAGGAACTCCAAACAGGCAGAGAGCCCTTGCTATCTGTCAAACAGATGTGTGCAAATTCACACAGCCATAATAAACCACCAAAACAGAGTTCTGTAGTCCTCCTCAGACTTTCATCAATGTGATTCATTGCTAAGGGGGACAAACAGCATGTGACAAAGTGACAAGCAATAAAAGTAGTTTCTTGTAAATCTGTCCTAACCAGTTTCACATGTACGTTAAACATTAAACATCTTCTAAATCGCTGTACTCACGTCAGCACAGCAGTTCCATATACTGTGTGTCTTTAGGACTTAAGTCGTTAGCCCTCATGCTAACTACACCATTCTAATGCCAAACAGCATCTGTCTCCATTGTCAGCCTTTGAAAAATAGCTGTATGTTCTGACAAGATGTGCTTTTTTTAGAAAATATTGCAAATATTTCATTATTTTATTGCAGAAGTTTTGTCAGAGACAAGTTTTGTTTTGTTTTTGAGAGCTTTTAAAGCATCACTATGTAGTTTTTTGACCTTAAAATAATGTCTCTAAAATTATTTCAGTGGTAGAACAACTCTTAACTGGACAAATTCTACTGCCGCTGCTACCTAAGCAGCCTCCCAGCGGCTGCAACCACTCTCTTCAAGTTTCGTGTTCGGGTCGGTACACACAGCCCCGCCCATCAACTGCCAGCGGAAGAGTGTGACCTGCTTTACGGCATCCGTCACATATTTTACATGTAGCCTGGAGTTAGCCAACAGCTAACTATAAGACGAAATGATCTAATATGCAAGTCTCAAAACCAACGCCATGGCAGAGCCAGCAAATAAACCAAAGAGGGTTTTGTCGGAGGAAGCGAAGAAAAGAAAGAGAGCGATCAGACACGAGCCCGAACACGAATCAATATCGGACGGGATTACACTCGGTGGCGCGAGCTGAAAGAGGCAACAGGTTGTGACACGGGCTACTTTACCTGGTCGGTGGACATGGTTTCCAAACACGGTTTCTGCATTCACCAGTTCTGTCAGCTTAGTCAACAAATTCACGTGTATTGCGCTTATCAACCACATGGGGGAACTGTGAGCAAATGTTCCATGGTGTTGCTTTAAAAGCACATTCTTGCCTTGTCTGTTCTTCACTGTTCTTTTTTTGAAAATAGGCTCATTTTCCAACTCCCCTTTTACCGTTTTCGAATCCATTCAGCCGATCTCAGGGTCTGTATATCGGCCATATCGGCCTAGAAAATCGCAACTTTTCATTTTCCGTCAGTGTTAGTACACGATGTAACTACAGAAGAGTTTTAAATAGGAAAAATATCGAAACTCTTTGGTCATTTTTTTGAGCGAGATGCTATTGGTCTTATCAGATTCAATGAACTATGCTAAGCTATGCTAATAGTGGTACCGCCAGACCCAGAGATCGGCTGAATGGATTCGAAAACGGTAAAACTCAACTGTTTAACTCGGGGGGAGTTGGAAAATGAGCCTATTTTCAAAAAAAGTGGAGTGTTCCTTTAAGTCCTCATGTGAAGTTTATTTTACGAGTTGGGAAGTCATAATTATGACGTCAAGTATGGTCACTTTAATCACTCTGGAAGTTTGCAGAGGACCCCTAGTGGATTCCGTTGTTGTTTTTTCTTGCCAGCATGCTTCCTAAACAAAGGCTTGCAAAATGTATCAGTTTATCTGTAACACTTTACAGCAAGGAGCCATTTGTTAACATTAGTAAACTACATAGGAAATAATAATAATAAAAAAAAACTTCTAAAGCATTTATTAATCTTAGTTAATGTTAATATCAACATTTAACAATACATTACTAAAATCAAAAGTTAGTAAGTAATCTGTAAAGATTAATGGTAACACTTTACAGTAAGGTTTCATTTGTTAACTTTAGTTAATATGAACTAACAATTAACAAAACGTCTAAAGCATTTATTAATCTTAATGAATGTTAATAATTTGCCAATACATTTTTAGGATCAAAAGTTGTATTTGTTAACATTAGTTAATGCACTGTGAACGAACATGAACATTTTTATTCACTAACGTTAGAAAAGGTTAAAAAATGCTGTAAAAATACAAAGTTCTGTCATGAAACTCTAGATGGCGTAGGCTGATAGGTCCTTAACTTAATCTGCTTGCAATCACATCCTTCTCTATAGGGCACAGCAGATTGGTTCCTGCTGTATTAGTAGCAATGAGCTCATTGCTCAACCTTCACAAACTTGGTCAGCATTTGCTGTAGCAGATGCAGCATGCTTTCAGAAACCCTTCACCTTCCCCAGCTACACCTGTATAGATCTGCTGTGGGTAAATCCTGTATGCTATATTGATGTTCATGTATGATATATGTATGCTATAATTCATGTATGCAGCAGCATGTCATGCATGTACTATGGGACCTCATTGTAAAGGGTTATTATCTTGTGATCAGTATAAACTGCAGTCAAAAAATAAATGCTCTATTTTATTTTTTATTTATTTATTTTTTTCAAATATTTCACTAACTTCCATATTTTGCTTCAGTTTGAGAGGAAACTTTAACTACAGTATTGATTGTTGTTTAAAAGTTAATCATTGTAACAGATAAAATATAAGTTAAATAAGTTCAAATATATTTAGAAGAATGTTTCAACTGTTTTTGCCCATAAAATAAGTCATTTTTCGAAATATATAGTATAAGAAGTCATACAGGTTTGGAATCACAAACAGGTGAGAAATTTTCATATTTTGGTGAACTGTCCCTTTAACACCTTTAGCTCTTTGCAGCATCTGCATTTGGAGAGATGGTTTGTCATTGCACAGGGGATGTTTACAGTCCGTTCTGTTGCTTTTGCAGCAGACCAGATCTAGCTGTGGAGAGCACCAGATGCAGGACTTTACTCCACAGACTCGGTCATCCTCCATTTCAACAAGTTTTTTTCTTTTCTTCTTTTTCCCCCAAGAATTAAAAGGTGAGTTTTGATAGTGTCCATAAATGCATAGCTTTCTTCCAAGCTGTATTTGGCAAGCATTATGTTAAGTTTAAAGCTCCATTATGATGAACAGCTGTTTTTTTCTCAAGAGTCATGGAAAGTGGGGACAGTGTTGAAGAGGCAGGCCGAGGACAGTAGAGGCCAGTCTGAACTTAGCCACCTCAGATGAGAGGAAGGAGGTGCAGGGAGAGGGGAGGAGGGACGGTTGTCGAATGAACAGATTTGTTGTGGGTTCCTCAGAGGAAATGGCAAACACAGAGGGAAAGAGAAAAAGCACACAAATAATTAAAAAAATGCTATCTGTGATAGATCCCGGGAGACATGAAAGAAAATGAGCGGGAGCCAAGTTTTCATCAGCAGGTTGTTGGTCTGTCATGCATAGTCTCAAGCCAAAGACACATTGGATCTTTCTTCTGATCTGCCGTCAGCCATTCACCTGATGTTTAGCTGGAAGAATATGAGGGCATGTTTGCAAAAAAAAAAAATTGCTGAAAGATCACATACTTTTATAATTTATCACCTGTTCTTCACATCTTCCAAGTAAAAGCCATAATGTTTCTGTATTTAATGAGAAAAAGTTTTAAAATGAGCAGTTTTGCACTATGAGATTGGAATTTTGTGACCCAAATTTGGGTTGCTCTAAAATGGATCATGTCAAATAGATTTTGTTAAATACAAACAAGTGCACAGTGAATCTTGTAATTCACACAGGTGGGGTATTTTTATTGCAGCTACAATCTCGGGTCCAAGGAACCTCTTGTTTAAAGACATTAAACTTTAATTTCCACTTGAGCTGGACTTTATAATGCATACTATTATTCATTTTGACCTGAGAGTTTAAAGCAAATTGAGGCCTATGAAACAATAAGGCAAGTGAAAAATCAGATTAGAAATTT
This sequence comes from Hypophthalmichthys nobilis, assembly GCA_037950665.1. Lineage (NCBI taxonomy): Eukaryota > Metazoa > Chordata > Actinopteri > Cypriniformes > Xenocyprididae > Hypophthalmichthys > Hypophthalmichthys nobilis. The sequence goes on along the minus strand of CM075482.1, from coordinate 12,077,892 downwards.
ACTCAACAGAACCTTTGACTAACAACGAGATACATAGTTAAATATAATGGAATAAACTGAAATGAAGTTGATGTGAAACCCCATTCACAGTAGATTTTACCTCAGTGAAGTATTTCCAAGTGAAAAAGGATTTTCAATTAGAACCATCCATTCAATCCACCATATCTCCAAACTTGTCTGTTTAATTAGTTTTAAATTTCACAGTTTTGAATTAAACTTGAGATCCAAATTTAGGTTGCTCTACAATGGACAATGTTAAATTTATTATGAATTTATGTTAAATACAAACAAGTACACAATGAACCGTACACAGGTTCTTTGTGTACAAAACACACAGAATTGTCAAAATGCCCAGTTTTGGTGAGTATTCTCATAAGAACAATTTTAAATGTGTTAAAGTTGTAAATGACGATAAAAAGTTGGGAGAAAATCGGATGTGTGTCAGATCCACATCATGTGCAGCAGGTCTTATGCTGCATTCCAAACAACATGGAACTCGGATTTTCCCCACCTCCTACTTGGGAAAAACATCTGAAACGCCGCTCCAAGTCGTACATCCAACCTGTGAACTCAGGGCAGATCGATCAACCCTGACCTCAGTGAGATGCATCATTTGACCTCACTTCCGAGATGGTGGCAAGTCCTAAAAACAAACTTTAACATCAGATGTTATGTTTATCTAACTATTACTTATTTTTTGCTTTTTGTCAGCTGTTTACAGAGCGAATGCCAGCATTTTCTTAATTTTTTTTTTTTTTTTGCCATAACTGACACAAAAACACAAAATGCTCTCATTGTGTCATACAGCAAAAACAAAGAATGACAATACAAGCCAACACGCATATATGTAAAACACGCTGCTGCATTAATAGACATTAATAAATCCTCACAAAGAGATCATATAAAGACACACTATACAGCCCCTCAACACAAGCAAATCTTTCGCCAATAAAAAACTGCTGCCGCTTCGAAGATCCATGAGAACCACATTTGCTAACTGTGTGCATGCTTTGCCAATTGGCAATCTAGTGGCTTGATCTATGGGATAGAGAAGCTGAAAGAGATGGAGAAAATAACCCCCAGCAACTATTACATTTTATTTTGATGGTCCGTCTTAGACATTCTATTGACTATAAGTAACATTGCACCTACCTGTCAATTAAATCTCATTGGATTATTAGAGTATTAATAGACCCTCTGCTTAATATCTGCTAACACTTTATTTTTATGGTCCTTCTACTGACTATAAGTAACTTTGCAACTACATGTCAACTTATTCTACTAACCCTAACCCTAAAAGTCTCTATGATATAATACTCTCATGAGAGTTAATTGACATGTAGATGCAACATTTCTTATAGTCAACAGAATGTCTCAAGGGGACCATCAAAAAAAAATATAACCAAAATGAGTTTCCATGCAAGCTATGCTTGCCTGTAACCTCATGGCAAAGTTGTCTTTGCTGTTGCTGTTATGACTCAAAATGCATGCTGTCATGCTAGCATTGCTTATGCTAAATCATTAACTCCTTGCCTCATGCACAACTTGCAAAACATTAAACGTGATTATAAATGTGTATTTACTGTTGCTGCTATTGTTGACTCAAATGCATATTCTCATACTTGCTTGCTTGTATGCTTAATTATTCATTATACACAACTTGTAAAACATTAAACATGACTTTGAACATGTGTCTGTTTGCTTCATTAATGAACTGATAAATGCAGACAGACCATGCAACATTTTTGAGTGATTTGGGATAATAAAAGATTAGAGGGTACATTTCATAGAAAGGACTACTACTTCTTCTTTTTTAACGGTGGTTGGCATCCAACGTTTTGGTGCATTACCGCCACCCTCTGCGCCGGAGTGTGGATCAGATTTTAGGTTTACAATCTAACTCTTTCTTTGGTGAGGGAAGTGGATAAAGGGAAGAAAAAACACATATACCATCATATCCTGTGAAAAATCCATTTCCCTCAAAAAGTTTATCAGTTCTCTATAACCTTCAATCTCATACTCATCTCCAAAGCTGCCTTTAAATTGAACTCTTGTACTCCTAATTTATTAAGGTTATTTTTCATTACCCCTTGCTCTATCACATATTTCCTGCAATTCAAAATTACATGTTCTACTGACTCCTCTTCCTGACACTCCTCACACAAGCCTGACTCATGCTTCCCTACCATTTTTAATGATTTTATTAAAACACAATGTACCAACCTTAACCTTGTCGGTTTTACTTCCTCTCTTCTGTCTCCACTGCCTACTCTTTGATATTCTTTTGGATATGATATAAATGTCTGCCCTTCTCCTATCCATCCCACCTATCTTGCCACATTTGTTTAATTTTTTCCCAGATTATACATTTCATCTCCCTTTACTAATTCGTATTTGCATCTCAACATTTGCTTTCATTAAAGGGATAGTTCACCCAAAAATGAAAATTATTCCATGATTTACTCATCCTCAAGCCATCCTAGGTGTATGACTATCTTCTTTCAGACGAACACAATCGGAGATATATTTAAAAAATATCCTTAGTCCTCCAAGGTTAATAATGGTTGTGAGTGGTACCCCAAATTCTGAAGACATCCATCCATAAAAAAAACAATGATTCCATATGTCTCCGGGGGGTTAATAAAGGCCTTCTGAAGCGAATCAATGCGAATAAAAAGCTTCCGGCGCAACAGCCATATGCATTTGACATACTGTATGTCCAAAAAGCGTTAACTTCCATGACGTAGTACACAATGCCATGACGTTCTACACAACAACGTGTAAGAACGCATTGTGTAAATCATGGAACAATTTTCATTTTTGGGTGAACTATCCCTTTAATGCATTTTTTTGGCACCTCTAATTTCCCTTCACTCCCACATGTGCTGGTACCCACAAGAATTTAACCTGGCCTCCCTGCTTTATTATCCTTGTTACAGACTGAAGTACTTCAAATAATATATCTTGTCGACTTTTGGATCGAAACGGTCTTTGGCTTACTAGGGCTGATGAAGAGACTGAACAAATGACAGCTTTGTCTATTTTTTGAATTTTCCACTCATCTCAGAGCAACCAAAATTCTCTACTCCTTAATTATTTGATTTCCTTCTATTAATTTCTATCCCTTTCCCTGGAATTACTACACCATATCCTGTCTCTTTGTTCCATCAGTGTATATCTACATAACATCTTTATATTTTTTTTTATTAAATGGACATTAAAAGCATCTGCCAAATCAATATTTGCCTCTTGTTTTATCTTTAACAATTTCTAATCTACTTCAGGACATACCATCTTCCATGGAGCCATTGCCGGGTATACCACTGTAAGGCTAACCTTCATATCACGCACCCCAATCACTTTTACCATTTTGTTTCCTATTCATCTAAAGTTATCTTTTTTACATTTCCCATATTCCCAACACACTTTTAGCAACCCTTTTGTAGGGTGTTCATCATTGTGCCCCTGCAAATTGGTCCAATAGTTAGCTATCAACTGCATCCATCTTATGTCCAGTGGCATTTCTCTCATTTCTATTTGCAACGCTAGAAAGGACTAGCCTGAAGCAAACACTGAACTAGACTATCTATCTATCCATCTATATAATTTAATTTTATCCTACGGAAATTGATTGGATCATGAAAGGGGTATTATGATGACCTGCAAAAAAGGCAGCAGGCCAGTAAAGGAAGTGGATCAGAGTTTAGTTTTGGGGTGAAAATGGACTTTGTCACCATTTCTGTTTTGCTACACTAGTTTGACATGGTCGTCACTGCAAACAGGTAGTTGGAGAGAAGTGGATGAAACGTTTGGCTAATTTCCCTGTCAATGCCGTCAGATTGACGTTAGTGGGAAAGGAAAGTCATTCAAGAGGAAGTGCAAGTTATTACATTTTGATTAAAGATTATGAAGATAACACATTTTTATTTTGAATAACACGCACTGAAGAATCATGCACAATAAGAAAGGTACCAAACAGAGTCCATTTTTTGATACTGACGTAGCCTGTCCATTCTGAATTACTGTACACCCACTTCATCCTTCCTGTGAAACACTACCTTTTTAATGTTTTGGCATATTTTTTTGCACAGCTACTGCATACCGTAAGGTTTAAAAAATTAAAAAAAAGTATGATGGCCTGTTATTCTTTGTACGGCATTGGCAGGATTTTGCCTCTTCTCACAGTTGGAAGTCTGTACAGGAACAGCTGTGTCTGTCCAATAGATCAAAACATTTATGGCATCATATTTCCCTGTGATATCTGCATACTTCTCCCAAATCTGCTGAATTTGGTAGTGGTGAGAGTCTGTCTGCCTGCTCGCCCCACCCTTTCCCAAATGAGTGCATGAGGTGGAGCCTGTAACTTTCACAGAGTTCATCGGTTTCATTCGCTCCGTTACAGGCCCCTCTAAGTAAGATCATATACATATTGTTTGTGTAGAAGACGGGTATCAGCTGGGCCAAAGTCAACGTTTTCTTATCAAGATATAATTGTAACCAGTTTTCATATCAAGGAAGTGGTCTTACAATTACAATGCTTAGTGAAATTGTAAACAGAGCATCAAAAGGAACAGGGATGAGAAAGAGTTTCTCAAAAGATCCCATAATCACTATCAGCTATGTCTGTTTCTGTGCAAAAAACAAAGAGAAGAAAATGAGAATGGGACGGGTTGACAGAGGTCAAAAAAAGAAGGGAATAAGGGACTGATTCACAGAATTGAAGAAAAAAAACTTTGGTTTTCAGCTTTATTCAACAATACAAAATACATCAGCAAGCAGTCTGATTAAAAAGTATAAATACAACATTAATTTAAACAGTCAACAAGGGTGGTGGTATTGTTTATACTTACATATACTTTAAATAATAATAGATTTTCTGATTTGAATGTATTTTCTTTTGCTTGTGGGCCAAAGTCCAAAATCATTTCAACCCTCAACCAGCACTGGTGATGTCTCTATCAACATCTAATCTTGATCCAAGACTGTCACCATAAAATCTGTTGCTTTACATGTTTGCCTGCCCATTCAGTCTGATACAGGAAATCAGTAATGCTGTGAAATATTACAATTTTAAAACACCGTTTTCTATTTTCATACTGTACATTTTAAATTTATTCCAGTGATGCAAAGCTGAATTGTCAGCATCATTACTCCAGTCTTCAGTGTCACATGATCCTTTAGAAATCATTCTGATATGCTGATTCGGTGCTGAAGAAACATTTCTTATTATTATCAATGTTGAAAACAGTTGTGCTGCTTAATATTTTTGAGGAAACCATGATAGTTTCAGGATTTTTTGATGAATAGAAAGCTCAAAAGAACAGCATTTATTTTGAAATAGAAATATTTTGTAACAGCATAAATGTCTTTAATGCCACTTTTGATCAATTTAATGTGTCCATGCTAAAAAAAAGTATTAGTTTCTTAAAATTTTACCGACCCAAAACCTTTGAACGCTGTTGCTTTGCAATGAGGCACAAAATGACAGGTTTAAATAACAATTTATATTAAAAAAAAAGATTTGTATAAAAAAAAAAAAAAAAAAAAAGGTTATGTACAGCTTATTTCAGATGATAAATAAATTGTTAATGAAATACAGTTGTCTTTTAGGTATATTGAATCTTAACAATAGGTGCAAATACACAAATTTACATTATGCTCATTAATTCCAGCACCAGAACTAGTTTTCAGAGGTCTACAAATACACAGTAACACAATAAGAGATGCAGTCTGTGACATCATTAAAAATCATATTTTACAGAACTGAATTTAGCAGAAAATACCATTTCCAAAAATGAAGTCATGTTGAACATTATGAATCTATGGAGGAAAAGGGATAAACAGCCCTTTCTATCCTCCATATGCAGAGCAGTGCCTGGTAGATTTCCCTAAGTGCTTGTGTGAAAAAAAAATACAAATTAACACAATACAATGCAATAGCATGCCACTGTTATGCATGCATTGTAGAGACTGTACTGCTGAATCCATAGTAAATGTATGTACAAATGGTAAAAATCACAAATAATGACAGCCTTCTAAATAACAATACATTATAAGGTGCACTTACACATAAAACATGTTTCCATGTTAATCCGCCTCAACATTTCATGAGGGTACAGCAAGATTAGCCATCTCACTAAATGTTCTTTCTGGGGTTGTAAAATGTAGAGGTTTTTACAAACTATGCCTAATCCACGATTTCTAAGCCCCAAGCACACGCTTGTAGGTTTTAAGCATCTGGAGGCCTTCCAAGAGGGAAGACCCAAAGCAAAGCATAACTAAGAATGCCAGTGAGTGTATTTAAACCAGTGAAGTTCTGTTGTGTCCCAGTTCAGGAAGAGCTAGCTTAACATTTCTTCTGAAGCACCAAAACCACCAGGGTTAATAGATATGCCATCATATGATTTAAAGGGATAGTTCGTGCTAAAATGACAATTCTGTCATTATTTACTTATCCCCATGTTGTTACAAACCTGTATGACTTTGTTTCTTATGTTGAACCAAAGTCCCTTTAAGACAAGTCATTTCACTCAGCGGCCATCTTTGAAACGCCTCTCGGGCATTCAAATGCAGCTTCTATCTCTTTGAATGGGGAAACATCAAATTCTCCAAAGCTGTTTGCCAAGCTTTCGATTAAATTTCATATTTGAAATCACCAATGAAATCTGACAACAGCTGTCTCATAAATTGTGTTTCCAAACGCTCAAATCATGACAAAAAAAAAAAAAAAAAAAAAAAAGGTATTTTTCAGGCTAGATCAAACTATAGGCAGGAACACACCAAGCCGACGCCGACAAACTAGTGGCGATGAAAGCAGACTGCGGGGTTGGCTCACGTCGACAGCGCCTGGGTCCATAGTTGCCCTGACACACCAAACCGAAACGCGACAGCCAACGGCCAAGTAACACGTCCGTTCTGCGCCTGCTAAGATGAAATGCCTTTCCGTACCAGCAGGTGGCAGTAGCTGAACAGCCAGTCAGAATGATCAGATGGCCCGACAGACCGACGCCGATTCGACATGTCGAATCGGCCAAAAAAAAAGCAGACGAGGACCAACTTCAGCCGACGGTGCGGAACACACTGAGAAATCTTAGTCGGCCGACGAACAGAAATTTCCCGACCGTCGGCTTGGTGTGTTCCTGCCTTAATGCGCATGCACAGTTCTAAATGCACGTCTTGCGTCATATTTCAGAGGCGCGCGTCTGACTGTTTCTATAGGAACCGGAGCTTCTAACGGCCGCTGCAGTGATGCAATGACTTTACCAATTGGCTCTTATTTAGAAGGCAGGACTTATTCCGCCATATTGCGCATTGCACTTTCTCCCATTCAAAACAATACGAGTGACGTGTCTTGTGTTATTCTATAGTCTTTGTGTTGAACATAATAGTAGTAGTAGTTTCGGTTCCCATTACCCAACATTATTTAAATGATCTTTTTTTGCGTTCTGCAGAAGAAAGAAAGTCAGACAGGTTTGGAACGACATTAGAATGAGTCCATCAGAACAGAATATCTTCTGCATACTGAATAGGGTTTCAGCCATTCAATAAAAGTCAATGGGGTCCAAAACTTTCAAGCTCCAAAAAGGACATAAAGGAGGTGTACAATTTGTTCTGACTCCCTTAATATAGACAAAAACAGCTGAAAAAGCCTTCAAAATGGCCACGGATGAAAGAAAGCCATAAGAGTTTGAAACGACTCTTGACGGTGTGTAAATTATGTCAGAATTTTCATTTTTGGGTGAACTATCCCTTTAAGACCAGTCTGGGACTACATACAATGTGCAATGTTAGACTTGCTAACAAAGCCTGATGGGAATTTTGACAACTGCACCTTATGTTCTTGGAATACAGTTACGGTTAAATACTGTAAGCACCAATCATGACTTGACAGATCACAGTAGAGTCCCTCTCAGGAAATAAACTATTTCCTATAAATGGGTACATACACAAAACAATATAATGGTATAAACACTGAAAAATAAGTTATGTACATGTCTTTAAAAACTTGCTGCCTTGCAATCCATGGTCCTATATGGCCCATATATAAAAAAACAGGGTGATGCAGGAATGTTGTGCAAATTCCCACGAGGGACAGTGTCTTTGTGATGGGGCATGTACATTCTGTCAGTGTTCATTTGAACCAGTGCAGGTAATTTGAGTTCACGGCAGGAAAGCACATGTTGTTACTGCATGATCCTCCATAGCTCGGAGGGCACATGGAACAAGGAACACCTACTTTATACGGGGCCTCACCAATCCAGTTCCCCCTGTAAACAACAATAGAATCAACATTGTCAATGACACAACAATGAGATATATTAGACTAAACTTTTTGAAATTACCTGTGACATGAAGCATACAATAACTATTTCCATTTTTACTGTGATTCTATGTTGGTTCTATGAGAAGACATTCTTTAAATCAATCCGGATCTACTTTAACTAGTTCTCAGATAGCAAGTCGGGTCTTTACTAGAGCTTAAAAATAACTGCAGTAGCCTAAGAATTTTCTCAAGTGTGCTGCCCTATAAGACTGAAAGGAGGAGGTCACAAGTCAGTCACAAGTCACCAGCCACACAAGATCATGGTGCTTTGATTCTGGAATTAGAGGCAGAATTCCGCTAAAAATTCCACATGCAGCAGGAATGCGAGAGGTCGTCTAGGTCTTTGAACCAGAAAGCCCCTTGGATGTCCATGTCAAAAAATGTTTTTAACAGAAGAGTGTCAAATTGCTAGCTTAGCCTAATTATGTTACTGAAGAGTTTCACTCTGGAGTTTAGCTTAGCTACAGCACAGAAAACATACTTACTTTGGAGAATAGTTGCACACCAAGTAGGTTGCCCTCTTCCATACTGAGCCCCAAACATTCATATTATGGCAAGTGTTGATGGCACATCCTACTTTATTTGAGGTTGCCCACACCATCTGGTAAAAACGTAAGCAACAAGTGAGCAATGGTCAAATGAGAATGATAAACACTGCCGTTCAAAAGTTTGGGGTCGGTAAGATGTTTTTGAAAGAAGTAAAAAATATAGTAAAAAACAGCATTATTATGAAATATATTATATAACAGTTTTCTTTTTTTTTTTTTTTTTTTATATATTTTATATTGGAAAACAATTTGAATTTTCAGCAGCCATTACTCCTGTCTTCAGTGTCACATGATCCTTCAGAAATCATTTTAATCTGCTGATTTGGTGCTCAAGGAGCGCTTTCCATTGTTATCAATGTTTAAAAAAAAAAAAAAAAGTTGTGCTGCTTAATATTTTTGATATTTATTTGAAATAAAAATCCTTTGTAACATTATAAATGTCTTTACTGTAACTTTTGATCTATTTCATGCATCCTTGCTGAATAAAAGTATTAATTTTTTTTTCAAAACAAAAAAATTTATTTCGGTTTTACCGAATGACACTTTTGGTTATACCGAATGACGATATTTTCAAACAGTGCTAACAGGCTGATATCTAACTAGCTAGCAAAAGGACAATCAAACATTTTATATTTAGTATGTTTTTAAAATATTACAACATTTTCCATGTTTTATAGCGGTTGTACCGAATGACCTGATGTTTCGGGACATGCGTATGAGCAAGTGAAAACATAAATATTTCAAATAGTTAAGAGAGAGTTAGTTACTTTGCTTCATGACCATGTGGTCCTTTGAAGGTGTCTGAATGATGTCACATCCTTGCACATGATATTGACCGCATGACTTGATCCAAAATGGTTCCTTTATATTGGTTACTCCGAATGACATCAATGAAATTCATTTTTCCGGACATTCTTTCTCATAACAAAGTGACGACTTCTTAATCTTAATACCATTTTGCACTATGTTGATATATGATGTTATAAAATCATGCCAGAATAAAAAATATAAACATTAATTACATTTAAAGATATTTTAATCACAAATGAAATGGCTGTATTGGCCTTTGGACGGTTAAACCGAATGACCTTTTGACACTAAAAAATCTTTAAAATACCTTTATATGTAGCAAAATATAATTAAAACCTTTTGGATTCAATAAAAGATCTAGTTGTACTACTTTACATACTTTTGGATGTCATATCTTTGTTTTTATTATTATTATTATTATTATTATTAAGGTCTTTGGACAAAAAAAGACCCGTCACGTCATTGACCCATAATCTTACTGACCCCAAACTGTGAACGGTATTATAGATGAAGAAATTAATTTCATGAAGACCATCTTAAATCAACTCACTTGTGTATAATGAGTGCACATAGGCCCGAAGCACTTAAGAGGACATCTGGGATTGCAGTCTCGAGGATAGGGAAAAGAATAGTCCTTCACTTCATCATGCCAGGGCTTCACCAGCTGCAAAATGGATCTGTACCTGTAAACAATCCAAACATAGCACTAAATCTCATTATGGTGTGATAAAGTGCTTAGCTTGGTCTTTCAGGCCAAAATGTCTATCGGTACAGTAAAAGCATCAGTGATCACAGACTGGGACTGAGGGTGGAGATGCATACCTTCCTGTTCGAACTGAAAGGTTCTGACCCAGAAATCTAAGAAGACTGCGAGGACCATGCTCCCAAATGCACGTAGACGCCCACTGCTCAGCTGTTTTTGCAAGAGTGTCATCCCAGACCTAAAACATGAAATACACTTTCATCAGACTACTAAAATAAATTAATTTATTCATTGCATTATTTAATAAATAATGTTTTAATTTTTTTAAGAGAGCATGATGGATTTCCACAGATAAAATTCTGTCTATAAAAGGAAGATTAAAAGCAAAATTCCAAACATTAACACAGGTTTGATAGATTCCTAAGTGAGTTAAGTCATAAAACATGGATACCCATTTTATACTGGAAAATATAGCTAAACTATTCAACACACAGTAGACCATTATATAATCTTTGCCCGTTTAACCAGAGTAAAATCAGAGAATTAGTTATATTTAGTCCATTTAAACATATTTAATACAGCATTTTCCATGACTGTGCACTTTTGAAAGTATTTCAGTGCTTAGCTGTAGTCTTAGCACACTGATAATGCTGGAAAGGATCTACTCTGGTGGTCCGAGCCAATTAAATCTGCTCAACAGCTGCTGTTGCCAAATGGACACAGAGAAGTTTGTCATTCCTGCATCCTGTGATGAGCGCAGTTACATGTGCAGTGTTCACGTGTCCAACTACAACAGCAGCAATGTGCTTTCCAGGCAAAATGCCAGGTAATTATACAATTAAATAAATAAAACAACTGAACCCGATGAACTGCCATGAGGGTGTAGAGCAAAAGTTCAAACAAGTAGAACTTTTTTTCTAAAATTCAAACTGTTCCTGATTGTATCACAGGCTACTTATTTAAAAACAAATGGTAATTATTTTAAGTGACTTACCATATATTCCATGTTTGAGGCTGGAGGGAAAACTTTCCCTCTAACTTTATTATGGTAATCAAGAATAGTGAGCATATCGTTCTGGGAAATATAACGTTTCCGTCTGGTTTTGGGAAGGTTTGCGGCCTCTGTGAGATATTTCGGAGGCGCAGAGCCAATATCAGTGAAATTGGTTGCTGGCAGAGATGAAGAGGCAGTGGGATTGAAGGCTGCCAGTGCACTTGCTCCACAGGATATACACAAGAGCAGAATGTCGATAGCCAAACGGTTTTCATTCATGATTTATGGCTGAGATGTGGTGAGAGGTTTCTATTCCTTTTTGCAGAATCTGCCTGTGAAACACAAATGATTCCCATTTATTAGAGAACACATTTAACCCTATTATATCAATTGAGCTTCACTGTACCATGAGACAACATTGAAAAAAAAGCATTTTCATCAATATAACATCTTTTCTTCTAACTTGTCAGAATAATTTCTATCATTTTTATTCAAATGTATTAGTTTTCAGAATTTTAGAATTATATTCACATTGGTTGTAAAAGTGCAATTAACTTATATATAAGGTATCAATTTCATATTAACTTGTTTTGATTTTAACAAAACGTTTTAGCATTGACACTACTATAATTAAAATGCTTTAAATAAAATGAGACTCAACTATTTATTCAACACTGAGCATGCAGGCATTTGTCTACACGCTACACAACAATAACCCAATACACAATCTAATTAAATTAAAGATAGCTTGTAAACACAAATGTCCCTACCTTCTCAGAGATGCTAGAGCAGTCTGTAGATATAAACACGTCTCCTATTTGCCTGAGTCTGTCCAGTAGTAGCTTTGTTTTAAGTCTTTGTGAACTCGCGAGCTCTTTCTCTTTCTCTCTCCCTCTCCCTGCTGAGAAGCGCTGCGGTTTTATATACGGCTGAGGTACCGGTTCAGGAAGTGTTCCGGCTTTGAAGGTGCGCGGGGTTCCGCCCCATTCGTCACCTGAAACGTGACATCATCTGAGACGTAACACTGCGTTTCTTTTATCCATTTCCTGGCAGATCCAAGCAGGTTTAATCAAAACATCTGCTTTTAGTTTGCACAGCTGGCGTGAGTAGAAAAGAAAACATAAGATAAGCAAGTGAATATTCCCGTGACCCCAAAATGCAGCTTAGTCCATTGCAACGGCCAATAAAGAGGTTCCAAATGAACAAATATATGAGTATTAAACCAGGGAGTGTTGTAACTAATTTTGTGTAAAAATCTGTAACTGTTAGTGCCGGATAGCCCCATATTAATTTACTTCAAATTACAGTCGTTTAGAAATCTACAGTTTATCCCTGTGAATTATTGTCTAGAACAAAGTGCTGTTGTTACAACCTACCACCCTAAAAATAAGTAAGGAAAAATGATGGAGTGTCCCAAAAAGCAATCAGGAATTTATTGGAATTTATTTATTACTTGTTTCGTTATTACATGATTCAACATTTTTGAACAAATCACTTGAGTGAATTATTCAATGACTCATTTGTATCACTTGTCGCGTTCCTGAATGGTTTACTGTTTTTAAACAAATCGGTTGAATGAATGATTCAATACTCACTTAATAAGAGCCATTTTGCCTTTGGAGTGCTGCTCGACCAATCAGATTTGAGGTGTAATACAACTCATGTTACAACAGGGTCTTCTCTACCTTATTATGCCTAGCATCCATATGCACTGCATATGCTATGCATATTACTTGTTATTCTTCCTTCAGTCAACCATCATGCCATGCAAAAGCATTCATATCTATTAAAACTGAGTTTTTATAGACAATAAACTGGTTTAAAGGTCTGTCAGTTAGGCTGCACCATAGTCTTACACTGTCTTAAATGGTCAAGTAATTAGGACATTCAAGAATAGCTGGGGAAAGTCCAGCAGTTTTTATACTTTAGAGCTAATGCTCTCAACTTTATTTTCTTTGTCTTATTTATAATAATTCATTAAATTGTACAAATTGCACTTGTTCAGTGTCGGAGTCAAGCCAATCTAGTGTGCCATAGCAATTGGCGAGCCAAGAGCAAAACCCCCTCAGCAGTTCAATCATTTTCTTTGGCAGCCTGAGGACAAATTAAAGTAACGTGACGCAGAAGCAGCCCTCTCCTCCACACAAACGGCAGTGGTTTCCAAACTTTTTTGGAAGTGATGGTCTTCAAGTGCTAGAATTGTGAAAAATAAAGCCGACATATTGTACAACTATGTTGTGAGAGCTGCTGGATTTTATGGGACAGTCTGTACTCTCTGTGGGAAAATCATGTATGGTAGCAGGTATGATTCCACATATACTACAACTTTAGTATATTAAGCCAGCTTTTAAAGGAACATGTCAATTGTGCCATTAAAGGGTTAGTTCACCCAAAAATGTCATTAATTACTCACTCTCATGTCGTTCCAAACCCTCAAGACCTTCGTTCATCTTCGGAACACAAATTAAGATATTTTTGATGAAATCCGAGAGGTTTTTTATCTTCCATAGAAAACAACAAAATTACCACATTCAAGGTCCGGAGAAGTAGTAAAGAAATAGTTATAATAGTGACTACAGTGATTCAAACTTGATGTTATGAAGCGACAAGAATACTTTTTGTGCGCAAAAACAAAACAATTTTTCCTCTTCCCTGTCAGTTTTCTACGCAGTTGAAGAGCTTTCATGTTCTATGTCAGAACATCGACGTATTGGCCGGCTCCTGCGTCAGCATCACACACATGTGTCGTGGTGCTCACGTGAACAGCATCGACCAATACTTTGCCGGCGTTCAGACGTAAACACGGAAGCTCTGCAAAGCGTTCACTGCGTCAACTGCGTAGAAGACTGACAGGGAAGAGGAAAAACTGTTGAATAAAGTCGTTATTTTTGTTTTGTTTTTGCGCACAAAATGTATTCTTGTCACTTCATAATATTAAGGTTGAACCACTGTAGTCAAGTTGACTATTTTAACAATGTCTTTACTACTTCTCTGGACCTTGAATGTAGTAATTTCTGTTGCTTTCTATTGGAGATAAAATAAAAAAAAAACATTTTGGAATTCATCAAAAATATCTTAATTTGTGTTCCGAAGATGAACAAAGGTCTTGCAGGTTTGGAACGACATGAGGGTAAGTAATTAATGACAGAAATTTCATTTTTGGGTGAACTCACCCTTTAAGCCTCAAGTCAAGTAACATCTATGGTCAAAACAAATTCACCCTCCCACTACATCAAAACATCAACCTTCATCAACAGGCCAATCCAAATTCAGTATGAACACATTAATAAACAGCCTTTACCATGACCTCACTGCACCTGCTCTGGTTTTACTGATGCACACTCCTGGACAGATGTTCTGCCATCACATTTAACAGAAAAGATGTCTGTCGTCTTACTATTTGATCGAGGTTTCATACTTGTTGAAAACAAGGGAACTTTCATCAGCCATCAAGAAATGTGTTCTCCCCATGTTATTTCAGGTACTTTAGATCTCTCAAATCCAAATGCTAATCTGTAACATCAACAGTCACCACTGCCCCAGGTAATTAGACCAGGTTTAATGATCACACAGTCAAACAAACAATCACTTCTCATTTGTGAGGAATAGACTGAGTAGAGGACTGTTATGGAGAAGCCCACTTTTTTCAGATGGAACATTTATTTACTTATTGCCTCATTCCAAGTTTCCCCTCGCGATCCCTCTCCGCAGCCTCGTGGAAGCCCTGCTGATGCCAACAGGATTAGACGCAAAAGAAGCTACACATCATGGAGTTCATCAGTGTGCCTTCGGCCCATACGTTCTTCAGACACAGACTCACAGCTGTGAACTCCACCCTGAGGCTTTAGTTTCTTCTCTGGCAGAGAACAGCATGTCTAGGAAAATCACTTAGCAGTCATCAGTGTGTGAATGAAACTAAAACACCACTGCCTTGAGACTAGCGAAACCAGTGTCTGCCCTCAGGGGTCGAATTTGAGAGCTACGCTGGAGCGGTGATTTGATTCACACAGTCATTGATCATTTGTTTTTGTTTGTAGTCATTGAAAGGGCCAGACTTATCTCAGGGATCTTTTCCAGTATGGAAATCATTAGTATGTTTTGTTCTCAAAAACTGGCACATCCAGTTCTTATTGAGATCAATTTAGACATAAACATAAGGTGGAGTGTACATAGTGTACATAGTGGCTTATCAACGTCATAGTGTTATGATATTTTCATGTGTTTCACATTGTTTTCTGGCCATGCTCAACCTTTGTCTAGATGTTTCTACACAGAATTGATACCATTACTTTTGAAAATGCAAAAACACTTACCGTTTTTTCTTGCATGGATATTGAAGTGCCATTTAAAGGAAAAGATATTTTTTATTTTTTTCGTGATTGTAGTGTTCGATTTAAACTATAATTCCATAAATTCCATATTCCATAACATGAATATGGGCATCAAAAAACCTTCATTTACATATTTTAAAATAGAAACAGGTCAATACTTCATTAAAGCTGCAGTCCGTAAGTTTTGCCCCTTTGTTGCCATCTCTGTTCAAAACCTGCAATTGCAGTTATTTGTGGAATTATCATCTTTTTGTGGGTTGTGCATCACCGCGGCTCCTCAGTGCGGATGAATCTAATGTTTTGAGGAGAATGTGTGGCTGTATTATTATTGTTATACTTTGTTCTCAAATTGTTAATGTTAACAACATTAGCATTGCGTGACTACGTGTATTAGTGTTACCTGTAGATTTCAATTTCTGTATAGTCTAATCTCTAATTGTCCATTTGTCATACCATACAATCCGCTTTAGTTATAATTATTGCAGCTGCTGTGAGAAAAGGCTATAAATGATCTGCCACCTGCAGCATCCTCACTTGATATAGCCTACTAGCTGGGACTCCTTTATGTAAACAGACGTGACGTAATGAGCAAAAACGAACGGCTGCATGCTCGAATTTCCCGCGGAAACCTACCAGTACCACCAGAATTAGAAAACATTATTGCAAGCTTACCGTTGTGAATCTGGCTAAGGTAAGGAGGTAGTTTTGAACACTGGCTGGTTATGTACTTGCTCAAAAATTTGATTTTGGATCATTTTTAATAAAAAAAAAGTTACGGACAGCAGCTTTAACAGAAATGGAAAGTAGCAAAAACAAAGGTGTGAATTAAGCATTCAAACCTTCAATCATGTCAACTCTCAAAGTATACTTTTGGGATTGAATATGGAAAGGTTGATGTATTTAGTCTTGCTATTGCCAGTAGATACACAGACATCTGTGAGCATGTAAGATATGCTGCTGCTGCATGAATAGACCTGAATATAGATTATAGATAGTTTTTCTTTACAAAGTGACATCACAGGCTACTGGCCTGGCATGTAGAATACAGTGTTTTTAATCATTTTTGTGGATCTGGGTGAACAGGGATCATTTCAACAACATTGTCACCTGTACTCAAAAAACACAATGAAAAAACTTTTCCTTTTTTAGTACATCGTTGTCGTGTAAACATACCCTAAATGTAGCTTTCTCCTTACCCTTGTTAGTTTCCTTGGGTACTCATTAGTTAATGATTATGTTAACCTGTCTCCCATTTAGTTCCCTTGTTAACTCTGTGTATAGGCTATAGACCCTTTTAGTGCTGATGTCACAATTACATCACGGCGTTAGCTGGAGACAAAGCAAAGGAAAAACTGGAGGTGGCCAATACATACCAGCACAGCGTTGCGGCTACATAAGGAGCTTAAAATGTCATCTTGTGTTGTTGGGTGCCAGAATCAATGGAGTACAGGCTCCAATTTGAAATTTTATCACATACCTGCTGCCACTGCCAAACAAAAAAACGACGACAGCTGTGGTTAAATGCAATAAAACGAGTGGACTGGACAGAAACAATCATCAAAAATGCTCATGTTTGCAGCGCACACTTCATATCATTTAAGGTTAAATAAACTATTGTCTTTTGTTGGTATGGATTATGGTTTGGTTACGTGTCTAGAGATTTCTCATGCATGCCCACCTAATCAGAAATTTGGTTAAATGTTAAGTGATTTCTCACGTAACGTTAACTTTTTTTAGTGCATAAGTTAGCTAACAACTACAGTATCTCACAGAAGTGAGTGCACCCCTCACATTTTTGTAAATATTTTATTATATCTTTTCATGTGACAACACTGAAGAATTGACACTTTGCTGCAATGTTAAGTGGTGAGTGTACAGCTTGTATAACAGTGTAAATTTGCTGTCCCCTCAAAATAACTCAACACACAGCCATTAATGTCTAAACCGCTGGCCACAAAAGTGAGTACACCCCTAAGTGAAAATGTCCAAATTGGGCCCAATTAGCCATTTTCTCTCCCCGGTGTCATGTGACTCATTAGTGTTACAAGGTCTCAGGTGTGAATGGGGAGCAGGTGTGTTAAATTTGGTGTCATCGCTCTCACGCTCTCATACTGGTCACTGGAAGTTCAACATGGCACCTCATGGCAAAGAACTCTCTGAGGATCTGAAAAAAAGAATTGTTGCTCTACATAAAGATGGCGTAGGCTATAAGAAGATTGCCAAGACCCTGAAACTGAGCTGCAGTACAGTGGCCAAGACCATACAGCGGTTTAACAGTACAGGTTCCAGTCAGAACAAGCCTCGCCATGGTCGACCAAAGAAGTTGAGTGCACCTTCTCAGTGTCATATCCAGAGGTTGTGTTTGGGAAATAGACGTATGAGTGCTGCCAGCATCGCTGCAGGGGACCATACGCCGCACACTGCATCAAATTGGTCTGCATGGCTGTCGTCCCAGAAGGAAGCCTCTTCTAAAGATGATGCATAAGAAAGCCCGCAAACAGTTTGCTGAAGACAAGCAGACTAAGGACATGGATTACTGGAACCATGTCCTGTGGTCTGATGAGACCAAGATAAACTTATTTGGTTCAGATGGTGTCAAGCGTGTGTGGCGGCAACCAGGTGAGGAGTACAAAGACAAGTGTGTCTTGCCTACAGTCAAGCATGGTGGTGGGAGTGTCATGGTCTGGGGCTGCATGAGTGCTGCCGACACTGGGGAGCTACAGTTCATGAATGCCAACATGTACTGTGACAGAGACTGGGCCACAGAGGGTTGACCAAGAGGGTTAAGGCAGTGCTGTAAAATAATGGTGGCCACACAAAATATTGACACTTTGGGCCCAATTTGGACATTTTCACTTAGGGGTGTACTCACTTTTGTGGCCAGCGGTTTAGACATTAATGGCTGTGTGTTGAGTTATTTTGAAGAGACAGCAAATTTACACTGTTATACAAGCTGTACACTCACTACTTTACATTGTAGCAAAGTGTCATTTCTTCAGTGTTGTCACATGAAAAGATACAATGAAATATTTGAGGGGTGTACTCACTTCTGTGAGATACTGTAAATATTTATATGCCTTCAGTTTATCTTTACTATACACGCTCGGTTTCTCTATAAGGTAGATGTAGATGTTAGGCCACTCAACCGGAGGTAATCCTATCAGATCGTCCATCCATTGAATGAGCGTGTACAGCCCGGGTCGTCCAATCTGGTTCCGTCCGTTTAAGTTAACTTTTTCAAATAGCAATCACGGTGACCTAAAATCAGATTTTCTTCAGTTATTGTTAAAAAACAGCTAACAAAAAACAAGCTAACAAGCTAGCTAGCGTTAGTTAAGTGGTCAGGGAAATCGTTTTGCCTCCACCTAAGCTCCACCCACAAAAAATGTCACAGTGTTTACTAACTGAAAAGGGGTCTATATGCTCCCTTTTCAGTTCAGTCCCTTGTCAGTTCTCATCCTTACGTTATGTGGTAATATGTATGTATATGTATATGTATGTGTATATATACAATATATACACACTTCTGATTGCCCCGTCCCTGGGACACGATTTCAACCGAGGTGGACCAACCCCCCCTGCCCCACATAATGTAAATATATACGTACACATGGTTGGTATATAGACCTCCTTGACTGAAAGCTACTAGTGTCTGTCTCAAACCTTTTGATCAGATGAGAAAAAGGGGATTGTCCAGAAAAGATGTTTCCCCACCATATTGTGGGAAATAGTCCACTATGTTGTGGGAAATGGTCACATGGTCCTTTCTGGGTTTTCAGTGATCTGTCAGGTTTGACAAGTGCACATACAAAAGTGAGCTCTTAAACCAAGATCAAGTGTAAACACTGTTACACAAATCCAGGTCCAACTGGAACTTTGGAATCCCCATAATAACTTTAATCTTAACACTACATAGAGCCACGTATTAAACATCTTGTACAGATATAAGAAACAACACCTGCACGTTATGAGGGTGAAAATCTTGTCTTGTCCACAGTAAATAAAGCTGAGGTGTGGGAACATGATCATGCATCTCCTTGCTACTGTATCTATTTTTACATACTACATTCCTGCACAGCCAAAATATTCTCACTCATATATATATAAGACATTTATGGCCATCTTTGATGCCAGGACCTTATAAGTGCGGGGGCAGTTGGCTTTGTGGCCGTCCTCAGACATTTCACAAGAGGTTCTGATGTAAACGCCGCAGGCACAAGTAAACATAAAATGCTCATCAGGTCTAAACTTAGCCAGTAGTGATTTTTTTTTTTTTTTTTTTTTCCTGAGAATGAAGTTGTACATGAATATAACATCAAGCACAAATGCATACATACAATTACAGTATTTTCTTTCAGAAAATTAAAATTTTTAAAAAGTAAAAAGTAAATTTTGATTATGGTTCCAAGAGTATATTTCAGTGTTATTTTTGTATTATTTATAACTATTATACTTTTTATTAATATTTTGATGTAGCTTCTATTGTTGTCATTTTAATTTTATTCTTTTTTTTTGTAATTAAGTTATGGGTTTTTGTCATTTTTATTAGTTTTGGGAGTTTTAAAATATTATTATTTAGGTTTGATTTATTTTTATTTCAGTTTTAGTTTTAGTTTTTATTTATTTCCAGTTAAATGAATTGCTTCTACTTAAACTTATTTCATTTAGCTGCCAAGACAATATTTTGTAATGTTTGTGTAAAGTTTTTCATCATTTTATTTCAGCTTTATTTTAATTAGCAAAAATGTTTTAATAGTTTTAGTTAAAAATAACAACAGTGGTATTTTATTTCATTCCAACATGTATGATTTTCTTCTGCACAAAAGAAAGAAGTTTAAAAGAAGATATTCTGAAGAATATTTCAGTTGTTTTTGCCTATATATGTTGTACAGTTGTACATTCCACAGAAGAAAGAAAGCCGTACAGATTCAAGTTTGGTTTTTAGGTGAACTATCCCTTTAATGGAACTGCCATTGTACTCTGGATGGTGTATGAAGATAAATGTTAGAGAAAAGACAGAATGTTCTGACATTTTACCTGTTTATAGTGGCTTTGGAGCACATCTCTGTTCTGGCCTTGGTGGGAATAAAAGTGTGCAGTGTGGGTCAGCGTGGTCTTGCAGATCTCCCTTGGTTGTGAAAATGAGCAAGCCGATTGGCTGCGGCTAAAGAGGGCCTGAGGCTGTCTAGACAGCAGATGAAAGATGACTTTCAACTTTGGCAGCTGGCGGTTTCAACCTTGTTCCCTAGCCAAGGTTTTCTACCTGTCATGGCTAATTCAAGAGCATGTATCCAAATCACACTGCATATGTGCAATATCTAACTTAATGTTGTATGTCAGATGCACACCCCAACGACGTGTGGCTTTCTTTCTTTGTTATTTGTACATGTCTCTTTTTACATGGCTAAAAATATCAGAACTGACTGCAGGAAATGTTGTACATCCAAAGCGATTTAGAGGATGAAGAATGGAATATTGTGTTTTATAAACTTCTGTTTTTGTCAAGATTAAAACACTTACTTTCTAATTCAAGTTGCCCAGCATTGTTTAAGATGCAAAGGGGAGAACAGATTTTCAAAGTGAAACAAAAAAGAGACTTTTTGCAAAAGAGATTCCAATTTTCCTGTATGGTAACTGCATCTGATGAAATGTTCAAATATACATTATTTTTTTATTACACTTTCATCTGCTTATACTTGACTCTCATGTAACACCCCTTTATTGCTGTGTATAAGTTACGTTGCCGTGCTATTTGATGCAAGTGCAAATAATCTGACGCCAGTTCAAATAAAAAAAAAAACACATTTTTGCCAATGAGCCTATGTTGAACAATGCTTACATGCTTTAGTATGTGAATTGTCTGGAACTCAAACCTGTATAATGTTGCTAGCCAAGTGCTACCAGATGAGCTACATGAACACATGTGCAGCAGGATAAACTTGTGCATAGATTTGTATGTGTGTTAAACACCATAAGCAGTACAGCTGAAAATCACAATATATGGTGAGTGGTAGATACATGCAGGTTCTTCTTTCAGCTGGCCTGTGTTTTTAAAATGTTAACTATCATAAATCCTTTTCCTACAATCAAAATGTTTTGGAGATTTATTCCCCCACTGTATTTTTCATCATGTAACTTCTGCAAAAACTGTCAAGTCAACAAACCGTAGAGGAATATTAGCAGGTTGTTTTAAAGTTCCTGGTTTGGCTTGTATTTTTAAGATCAGTTTGGATCTGATGACTGGTGTCTGTCTAAGAATTTACCTTCATAAAAGTTTAGGGGTTTGAAATTTGGCGCAAACAATTCAGTTTGAAATATAGTAAATCCCACCAGTTCAGTTTTTCAAAAGGCGGAAAAGGAAAGAGCAGCATGGACATGCAGTTGCAATACACAATGCGGACAGTCAATAATTTTAGATCAGATTTCAATCGGAAACACAAATAATTGGATTTTGACTGACAATGTGAATGTAGCCTAAGTCCGAGCTTAGGTGCAGTGGACTGTGTACATGTTCGCGACAAAAGCCTGTTGGCTCGCACCAAGATCTCACCCCTACTTCCCTGACTCCACTCCACTGTTTTGTAAAATAAATGCAAGAAGTGTTTTAAAAACCTGACCACCCCATTCATGATGACCTACTACTCGTTTAACTTGTCATTGTCAGGATGAGCTACCTTCTGAGAAAAAGAAAAAAAAGAAAGAACCCATGATGATGCTGTCTACACTGGACGCATTGCATAGCGACATAGACAGATGCTCCATCCTATTTCTGATGTAAGGTACTCCACATGCTTGTGGATAGCGAAAGGCTTAAGGCCTGGTCACACTCAGGGTGAAAATTTAGAATAATCATTATAATTCTATGAGAATAGGGAAGTCCACACACAACTGTAACAATAACAACATCATTAAAATCATTAAAATCACTTTCAGAAAAAAAAAATTTCAGCTAATGAACAATAAAAACATTGACAACGATTCAGAATCCACCCAACTTTAAAGAGCTTGAGCATTTAAACTGCAGTGTGTTCTTAAAATAAATGTTATTGTCCGTTTGTGTGGATGCTAATACAGTTATCGTTATAGTTATTGTTCTTGGTGTAAATGAGATTGGTGTATAATGCATTAGGTTAATAAATTAATTAAACTTAAAGGAATAGTTCACCCAAAAATGAAAATTCTTATTCACCCTCATGTTGTTCCAAACTGGTAAGACCTTCGTTCATCTTCGGAACACAAATTAAGATATTTTTAATGAAATCTGAGCAATTTCTGTCCCTCCATTGACAGCTACGCAACTACCACTTTGATGCTTCAAAAAGTTCATGAAGAGATTGTAAAACAAATCCATATGAATTGAGTGGTTTAGTCCAAATTTTCTGAAGAGACTCGATCGCTTTATATGATGAACATATTGAAATTAGGCTTTTATTCACATATAAACATTAATCAGTAAACATAAACCGAACCTGGTTGATGCGTGAGAACAAACCTCTTGTGGAAGCTCAAACGTGCTGCGTAACACACGAGAATGAACCTCATTGGTTCTCGCACGTCAAGCAAACATGCTTGAACTTCAGTTTACCTTAACTGATGTGAGTTGATGAATGTGAATAAAAGCCTAAATTAATTCTGTTCAGTATATAACGTAGGGCTGGACGATTAATCGAAAAGTAATCAAAACCGAAATTCAGAACCTCTAACCGACGTAATTTTCCCATGTCGGTTATTTTGGTTTTTTTTAACCCTTAAATGCATGCCTGTTTCACCAATCATTCTTACATATTCGGGTCTTTAGCGACCCAGATCTATATCTAACACGGATGGATCTCTACCTGTCGTGATAATATAAAACTCCTCTGATATTAGAGTAACAATTACAGAAGAATAAAATAAAGCATATTTTGTTACCTTTTGGAGCTTGGAAGGGCTCATTTTGAGCAGATGTTTTATGTCATCATCTGTCCTTGTCAGAGCTCATTTTCCAGTACATTCAGCAAATTATAGCTTTGAGAATATGTTTGAGATTGCGAATATGAGCCCATTCGCAATCTCAAAAAAATCCATCAAGTGACAGTGACACTAATATTTGATTGCTTTCAGTACTTGCTTTTACAAAAAATGAATGGGAAAACAGGCATTCTTTTATAATTTTATGATTTTTTTCTTATTATATTGTTTATAATAAATTGATTGAGGAATACTAAGAAGGTTGATGTCTATCTTTAAAAAATGAATGAGAAGGAGTGTAGTGAATGACGTCCCGGGTCGATAAAGACCCGAGGTATGCATTTAAGGGTTAATCCTGTTAATACTTTCCCCTTAAAAATATACTACCACGTGTGTAGTCACGTAACTTCGCCCTGTCCAGACAGCGCCATGGAATCAACACAGAGGCGAACTCAAACGCCAAGTCAACACACACAGACGGCGCGCGAGCGGCAGGCCCTGAAGTGAGATCACTTTCAATTGTGTCTTCATTAAACTTTGTCATTTGTATGTGTTTAAAGGCTTGCCAGTTTGGATATTTAAGTGATTTTAGACCATCAGATGTGTATTATTATATTGAGCTACTGTGCTGATGCATTGTGGCACACGAACACAGTAGCTGTACATCATGTGAAGATTGCGCGCACAGAGAGGAGCGCAGAAACTCGTTGTCAATGCTGTCCTGTGATTTATCACTAAAGTAGCTTAGAAACTCAAGTCATAGCATATATTTTTCTACTTTTACTAAGTAACACTTACAACCCACAGCTTCACATTTAGAGAGACGGTATGACTAATTCAAAAAAGCAATCGCTCTCATTAACGCATTCAAATAAATGTACTGGCACTGTGCTAATTTATCTGTATCTGATTTACAATGAGCAGAAATCTGTAAGAAATGTTACGAACCATAGATAAAATTACTGCTGAAAGTGAGCTGTTATGTCAGAGCACTCTTTCATTAGGAAAAAATATACCACCTTTAATAGTCAAGCATATTTACAGTACAAACCTTGTCAGTGAACTATGAGGGCAAAAACAAAATAATCGTTCATTAATTGTAATCAAGGTAAAATGTTCAATTAATCGAGATTTTGATTTTAGGTCATATCGGCCAGCTCTAATCTCTTTATGAACTTTTTGAAGCGTTAAAGTGGTAGTTATGTAGCTGTCAATGAAGGGACAGAAATCGCTCAAATTTCATTAAAAATGTATTAATTTGTGTTCTGAAGATCTTACAGGTTTGGAACGACCATGATATATATACTATAGTTTCCAAAAAAAAAAAAAAATCTCCTTGCATTGTCAAAAAGAGTTTTGTATGCTATAAACAATAATTTATATGATGAAAATCTAACTTCCAAGGCAACAAGATAGAGCCAAAGAAGCTGTACACCACATGGTTTAATGATAAATTGTACTCAATCCTTCAAAAAGAAGTGGAACTAAGCGTTTAAAGCTGGTAATGAAAGATTTCCAGTGTTACACTGTGTCCCCTTAATTGACCATTTTGGCTTTTTCTATTCAGAGGCTTTTAAGGCATGTTGGCAGTGCTGATGGTGACTGAAAATCCATCATAATTTCTGTGCTTTTGTTTGGCTTATTCAACAAAGAATCCATCACAATTTAACGATTTCAGTGTCTTTAAATCTGTCACCCATCAATCTAAGTGAAACAGTGCCGCATGACCTCATTGTCTCCAAAAACAAAGAATATCACACTCACAGTTTCTCTTGATATTATAACCACACTCGGCCCTCTGGCCTGCTCCATGTACGTGCTCAGCAGGTCTTGGTTTAGAAAAAGCTTTCTGCGAGGGCGTATCAGCTTTTATCAAATATCAAATAGGGTGGTTCGCTTTGAGGTCTTTCTCTAATTTCAAACAAATCATACAGTAAGCCGTGATACTGTCTTGTTTAATGAGACAATGAAAACTTGGCTAAAAATCTAGCTAGCTCATCCAGAGATGACCATGAGAATGTTGTTTTAGACTGGAGTGAGGATTATTCCCATCCCTGTATACCAAACGTTGACCTCACATGATGATGAAAAGAAACTTGAGTAAGCTTTTTCTTTATACAAGAAGGCAAGATTGCACATTTGTTTGTGCCATCTCTGCTTTAGTAAATCACTTCTCTCCTTATCTAAAAGCTTAATTTAAACAGTCATGCCTGATTTAAAAACACTGCTTTATCGCAAAGATCATATAGGAGAATTACTCTTTGATGTTTCTGGCTTCATTTATTATTTTATTTGCTACTCTGCTGTTTCAGCATCACTGCGTTTAGCAGACCAAACAAATGTAGCCACTCCAGGTGCAAAATACGTCACCGGACAGCCTAACTTATAATTGGTTAGTCATTGTGCTCTAGGGATCCAACGTTTTAGTGTTTGAACTCAACCAGACACACAAATCTGCATCACCTCAGTCTTTGTTTTGACTGCAGCACTACCGCTGGTCAGTTTCACCCACCATTTCTCCTTTGGCTTTCATTCCCATAGCAAGCCATTTTTTGTGCAACATAGACATAAGCTTGTTTCCTGGAATAAAGTGGCTGGAAAATGTAAATTACTTTTAGCTCTGTTTATGAATTTATGTAAGGTGTGTCTAGCGGTTACAGGCCCAGATAAGTTTTGACTTCCAACATCCCAAAGAGTAAAACCATGACATCATGTTTTACCACATCTGCATGGTGTTTGGGTCTCGCCAAAGCACTTAACCAGAAGATTCATTTTTCATTACATTCGAATGAAAATCAATAATGCGTCACTGCACTGAAAATCATGCCAGCAAGCTTTCAGTGACTTGCTGGGCTCCTCTTTTCACCTCTTCACTTCACGTGGTTTTCCACAAACAGTAGCCATGTGGTCGCTGGTGCAAACCTACAAGCATGACTATGACAATTGTATAATTCAGTCATATTACAGATAAAAAATTTCTGATGATGCCAGCATGAGCTTATTACATGAAATGCTGATGTTAAATAAACTTATATTTCAATCAACACAAAAAAAAGTTCTGCCTTTTTCGGAGTGTCTATTTACATTAAGTGCAAATAGCGTCCCTTGTTGGCAAACGCTATTTACACTAGCTCCGCCTACCAATGTCTGGTTGGGCCACTTGAGTTTTAAAAAAGACACACAGAATCCAATGTCTTCAGTGGTGCAGCAGTAGTGAGTAAGGCTCTCAAACTTGGCTTTTAACGCGATCGGCGCGGGTTCAAATCCACTTTTTGCAGAGCTCGCGTTTATTTTCAATGAAAATAATGTTCTAAAATTGGAAACAAATTGTGAATGAGTGTTTAATAATATAAAAAGTGTTTATTGGGTAGGGTTAGGGGAAGGTGCAGGGAAGGTTTTTATTCTCCCAATAAGGCAGCATCCATTTAATAATTTTAATAAATATAATCATTTACACTCTATGATATTATTGCATCCTGTTAATGTACAAAAATACTGAGGTACAAATAGTATCAGCTAATATAAAGTTTATATAGCATCTATTAATAGTCCTCCCAGTCGATGAGGTATTCAATCTGGGGACCCCGTCGTCGGGAGTCGAGGATCGCCCGCACCCGGTAGATGGTCTCTTCTTCAGCGATGTCAGGAGGAGGAGGTACCGCATCGTCACCAGGATCTGTGGAAGGAGAAGACAAGGGTTCAGTGTGGGGTTTCAACAGGGAGACATAGAATGAAGGTGAGATACGATACTGTGCAGGGAGGTTGAGACGGTAGGTGACCTCGTTGAGCTGCCTCTGTATGGTGAATGGACCTATGTACCGGGGACTCAGCTTGCGGCAGGGCAGTCGGAGACGGATGTCCCGCGTCGAAAGCCACACCTTCTGGCCAGGTTGGTAACAAGGAGTGGGGCCCCTTCTGGCGTCGGCATGCCTCTCATGTCTCCGAACTGCCTGCTGGAGATGGACATGAGCTGAGTCCCACACTCTCTCGCTCTGCTGGAACCAGTGGTTGACAGCTGGAACCTCTGAGGGCTCACCCGACCGGGGGAAGAGAGGTGGTTGGTAGTCCAGGATACACTGGAACGGGGTGAACCCTGTGGTGGTCTGCCGGAGGGAATTCTGGGCATACTCTGCCCAGGGAAGGAACTGGCTCCAGCTGTCCTGGTTCCGGTGGCAGTACAACCTCAGGTATCTCCCGATCTCCTGGATCTTGCGCTCAGTCTGGCCGTTGGTCTGTGGGTGGTATCCAGACGACAGGCTGACTGACACTCCTAGGAGATTGAAGAAGGCTTGCCACACTCAGGAAATGAACTGTGGTCCACGGTCGGAGACGATGTCCTCAGGGATGCCGAAATGTCGGAACACATTGTGGAACAAGGCTTCGGCGGCTTCAAACGTAGTGGGAAGGCCCTTGAGGGGTATAAGTTTACAAGCCTTAGAGAATCGGCCCGCAATTACCGGCATACAGGTGAAGTTATTTGATGGTGGTAAGTCTGTCATGAAGTCAATTCCCAGGTGTGTCCACGGTCTGCGAGGTATAGGTAAGGGAACCAGTTTACCTTCTGGAAGCCTCCTAGGAGTGTTGGCAACAGCGCAGACTGAGCATCCTCTGATGTAACAGGATACATCCTGAGTCATAGAGGGCCACCAGTAGTGTTGCCGCAGGAGCGAGAGGGTACGTGAATTGCCTGGGTGTCCAGAGCCCGGAGAGGTGTGAGCCAAGTCCATGAGGGGCTGACGGTGGGCCGGTGGAACATAGAGAAGCCCCTCAGGACCTCCTGGCGGAGCTGGTTCAGAGCGGTTATCTTGGGAAAATGCGTTGGTTGATGGACCACTGGATAGGGCTGACGATCATGGCTGGAGGGAAGGACAGGTTCAGATTCTCAGGATCGGGTTGATACAGCCGGGATAAGGCGTCTGCCTTGCAATTCTTGGTTCCCAGATGGTAGGAGACCGTGAAGTAGAATCTAGTGAAGAAGAGGGCCCAGCGGGCCTGGCGAGGGTTCAGTCTCTTAGCTTCTCGGAGGTACTCAAGGTTACGTTGATCCGTAATCACTTCAAACTGATGGTTCGCTCCCTCCAGCCAGTGTCTCCATTCCTCCAATGCTAACTTGATGGCAAGATGCTCTCTATTCCCGATGTCATAATTTTGCTCCGCCAGGGATAGCTTTTTGGAGTAAAGGCACATGGATGGAGTCGTGGTGGATCACCCTGCCGCTGTGACAACACCGGCCTGACCCCGGTGGATGAGGCGTCGAGTTCTACGACGAACGGGAGGTCAGGGTTCGGATGGACCAGGATCGGAGCGGTGAGGAAGGCTTTTAGGAGCTGGTGGAAGGCTTCTCAGGCAGATGGAGTCCAGGACAGAGACTTGGGCCGGCCTTTAAGGAGCGAGGTGAGGGGTGCACTGAGCAGACTGTAGTTGTGGATGAAGCGACAAAAGAAATTTGCAAACCCCAGAAAAAGGTTGTAACTCCTTTATGGTAGTGGGTAATGGCCAGTTGCGGATGGTTTCCACCTTCCTCTGGTCCATCTGCATGCCGAGTTGATCAATGACGTAGCCCAGGAAATGCACGGAGGTGGTATGGAACTCGCACTTCTCCAGCTTGAGGTATAGATGGTGTTGGCGGAGCTTCTCATGGACCTGGGAGACGTGTTGGCGATGTTCGGCCAGGTTCCGGGAGTAAATGAGGATGTCATCAATGTAGACTACTACAAACCGGTGGAGGAACTCCCGGAACACCTCATTCATGTAGTTCTGAAACACGGAGGGAGAGTTGGACAGGCCATGGCATAACCCAGTACTCGTAGTGTCCAGACGGTGTAATGAAGGCGGTTTTCCACTCATCCCCCCAGTGTATAGAAATGAGGTTATAAGTACTCCGCAGGTCTAGCTTGGAGAAGATACAAGCTCCCCGTAGCTGCTCCAGAGCCGCCGGGACCAGAGGAAGGGGATAGCTGAACTTTACCGTCTGGGAGTTCAGGTGACAGTAGTCGATGCACTGCCTCAAGCCTCCATCCTTCTTGGCCACGAAGAAGAAGCTAGAAGCGGCAGGGGATGTCGATGGTCGGATGAAACATTGTTTTAATGCCTCCTGAATGTACTCCTCCATGGCTTTCTGTTCCGGGATGGACAATGGGTAAACCCTACCCTTGGGTAGAGTAGCCCCAGGCAGCAGGTCAATAGCGCAGTCCCATGGCCGGTGAGGTGGTAATTGCGTTGCCAACCGCTTGCTGAATACATCCTGGAACGCCCAGTATTCAGGAGGAATTTCCACTTTGAGGTTTGTTTCAGGATTTTCAATGGAAGTGGAGAGGATAGGAAGGACGTTGGAGTCGGAAGAGGAAGATTGGAGATTTGAGGAAGACTGTCTGATAGGAGATAAACAGTTCTTGAAACATTTGTCACCCCACTTGAGGATCTCACCTGTGTTCCACTGGATGTCCGGCTGATGTTGTGTGAGCCAGGGGTGTCCCAGGATGATGTCCACGGTGGATCCTTCCAGCACCATAAATGTGATCTCCTCCATGTGAAGACAGCCAATGCAGAGCATCAGTGTGGGGGAGAAGTGCCGAATGTGACCACGGCCCAGTGGTTTTCCCTGGATTGTCTGAATGCTGAGATCCTGTTGGCAGCGTTTACGGCAAACGTTCAGTTTCTGGAGTATCTGGTTGCTGATGAAGTTCCTGGCGGAGCCGGAGTCGATGAGGGCTTGCGCTGAAACACAGACATGAGAATTAAGGATATGCGCAGTGGTTCTGGTGAGAGGTGCAATACAGGCGGGCAGTTGGATAGTACTCACCGCTGGGCGTGGTGGTCGGATGGGACAGGCAGCAATGACATGGTCCCCTCCCCCACAGTACAAACAGATGTTGCTGAATTCTTCTCTGACGCTCCACATGAGTCAGGCGATAGGAATCAACCTGCATAGATTCTGGTGCTGGAAGGGTGACAGATGGTGTGGCGGGCAGAGGATTGGCAGTGGGTGTGTGGAGAGTACATGCTGAAAAGCGCTGGGCAATGTGGATGGTCTTTTGGATAAGGTTTTCCAGCCCCATGATATCATCGTACACGACCATTAACTGTTTTAACTTGAGGATTCAAGCCCTGGCGAAAGGCTATTATCAGGGCCATTTCGTTCCAGCCACTAGCGGCCGCTAGTGTACGAAATCGGAGGGCATACATACTCACAGATTCATCACCTTGACGTAAATTGAAGATCTGGTCATGTACGGAGAGATCGGCGGTACTTTGTCCGAATACCTCCCGGAAGTGATTGAAGAAGGTGTCGATGGTGGCTGTTACTGGGGCGTTGGATTCCAGAGGGGTTGAGCCCATTGCAGCACTCGTCCAGAGAGCAAGGAGATTACGAACGCCACCCGTACTGCGTCGACCAGGATGGCAAACGGGTCCGGAGTACGACCCCCGCCTGTGTCCGAGGTGGTCTGCATTAGGTCTGGTCTTCTGTCAGGACACAGACGGAGGCAGAGAGGTGAGTGAACACTGATGTTTATTAAACAGAGGCACGAACACAGGTAAACGGTGGATGCAGGGGAGTCAATGAACAAGCACTTTCTGAACAGTCACTTAGCTGAAGGATAACAGATGTTTGTATTGCAGGTGACGGAATCAATGAGGAACGGAGAACAGGAGACAGAAGACAACAGGATGATGACACGGGAAACTCAGGTGAGTAGCGAGTAAGGAGTCCAGGTACGTATGACGAGACCAGACAATGATGTGGGGAAAGTGTGAGTCTTTATAGTGTCCTAGATGATGATGTGCAGGTGCAGGTGATTAGTACTCGGGAGACTGTGAACGAGTGGGTGGAGAGTGAAGATCTGGTGACGATGTATTGGTGTTGGTGGGTGATGGCTGTGACTCCGTGACAAAATTCCTCTGCCTTTTTTTCAACCTAAAATGAACTATTTTACCAATGTGTGTGCTTTGTATTTTTATGCTCATTGGAGCATTTTACCGTTAGCTTAGCAACATCAAATATCAAATTAGCTAACATCAAACTATTAAAATCAATTGCAAATCGTCACTTTTGATGTTCCATGACAGTTAGGATACAGCCTTACTTTTGGCATTGGAACATAAGTTGCCATAGTCTTTTCTTCCCTATTGTGATGTATACACTACCAGTCAAAAGATTTTTAATGTTTTTAAAATAAGTTTCATCTGCTCACCAAGGCTGCATTTATTTAATTAAAAATACAGTAAAAACAGTAATATTGTGAAATATTATTACAATTTAAAATAACTGTTTTCTGTTTGAATATATTTGAATATATATTATAAAGTAATTTATTCCTGTGATTGCAAAGCTGAATTTTCAGCATCATTACTCCAGTCTTCAGTTTCACATAATCCTTCAGAAATTATTTTAATATGCTGATTGCTGCTCAAGAAACATTTATGATTATTATCAATGTTGAAAACAGTTGTGTACTTTTTTTTCAGGATTCCTTGATGAATAGAAAGTTCAACAGAGCAGCATTTATCTGAAATACAAAGCTTTTGTAACATTATACACTACCGTTCAAAAGTTTGGGGTCAGTAAGAAATTTATTTTTATTTCTTTGAAAAGAAATTAAAGAAATTAATACTTTTATTCAGCAAGAATGCATTAAATGGATCAAAAGTGACAGTAAAGACATTTATAATGTTACAAAAGATTATATTTCAAATAAATGCTGTTCTTTTGAACATTCTATTCATCAAAGAATCCTGAAAAAAAAAATATTGTACACAATAAATGTTTCTTGAGCAGCAGATCAGCATATTAGAATGATTTCTGAAGGATCATGTGACACTGAAGACTGGAGTAATGATGCTGAAAATTCAGCTTTGATCACAGGAATAAATTACTTTAAAAAATATATTCAAACAGAAAACAGTTATTTTAAATTGTAATAATATTTCTCAATATTACTGTTTTTACTGTATTTTTAATTAAATAAATGCAGCCTTGGTGAGCAGACGAAACTTCTTTTAAAAACATTAAAAATCTTACCGTGTCCAAACTTTTGACTGGTAGTGTATATCTGAGTAAAACGGCTTCTCTAACAAGAAAAAATGTAGAGCAGGTTTTATCCATTGGGAATTGATAGGATGGGTGGATTGTTGTGGTTTGCTGTTGCTGTGAGTGACAGTCAAGTTATTTTGATTAAAAATAATGAGGGCACATGAATTAAAAAAATGATATGCATGGATAAATAATTTATAATAAATACTGAAATATTCCCTAAAAAATGATAACATGGTGATTTTAAAAGGAAGCTAGACTCTGGAACAGAGCTTCTGTATGCATATATATACATAAATGTATTCTTTGTTTTGGTATCTTTACACTAAAAACACTGCCTCACTCTCACTTTTTCATTTAAAGGGTTAGTTCACCCAAAAATGAAAATTCTGTCATTTATTACTCACCCTCATGCCGTTCCACACCCGTAAGACCTTCGTTAATCTTCGGAACACAAATTAAGATATTTTTGTTGAAATCTGATGGCTCCATGAGGCCTGCATAGGGAGCAATGATATTTCCTTTCTCAAGATCCATAAAGGTACTAAAAACATATTTAAAACAGTTCATGTGAGTACAGTGGTTCAATATTAATATTATAAAGTGACGAGAATATTTTTGAATAAAAAAAAACAAAACAAAATAACAACATATAGTGATGGCCGATTTCAAAACACTGCTTCAGGAAGCTTCGGAGCATTGTGGATCAGTGTGTCAAATCAGCAGTTTGGAGCGCCAAAGTCACATGATTTCAGCAGTTTGGCGGTTTGACACATTTTCCATGGCCTTCAAGTGAACCAGCAATGCACTAAAAGTTGCTAAATAGCTAATGCAGTCATATTTCTAGTCTTATATGCTTTCTGGATGTAGTGAAAAAGCAGAGAGGAAAAATGCATGTTCTGTTATAGTTGTTTTCTCCTACACAGTGGAACCAGCTCTGACCATTTATCTTACAACGAATAGGCCTCTACCATAGACTGTAAAAAAAGATGGACAACACACTCACACTCTTCCATTGTAGTAACTGAAGCCGCCAGTGAGTCAATATGGCATTGACATCTTGAGTCTCGAGTCTGCGCATAGTGAACTTGAAGCCCGAGTCTGTGCAGTAGTGAGCGCGAAGTGGAGCCGAGATATCAAGGTCCCGCCCAAAGTCCTGCAAAATCGGTTCATTACACATTATGTCGGTTGGTACTTCAGTGACAACTTCAGAAGCACCAGAGAAGCTGTCATCTCAGCTGTCAATCATGACCATGTTTTTATAGCATCAAATAACTAACTTAAAACAAACTTATTTTAAGAAAGAACACTTTAACTAACATCAGCTTGATAAAAACTGCCTAAAATGACAGAAACCATCTTTGGAAGAAAAAATATTTGATGTGTAATTTGACTGTTTAGTTTGTCTCACGCCCCATTACATTACATGGAGAGGGCGGAGTTTATGACCTATACTGCATCCAACCACCTGGGGGCGATCGAGACGCTTTGGCTTCACTTTTCAGGACTAGTGTGGCACGCTTAGTCTCTACAGACTGTGAAGTGTTTTGGTTGTCAGGGTCATATCTTAAAGTTTGCAATATGACTCTATCCAAAAATATTTTAGTAGGCATATTTACTATTACACTTTAAAAAATATTTTTCAAAGGTAAAATAAAACAGATTATTGTATTATGTTTTGCAAGAAACAACTATTTCAGTGTTTTATACTTCAAAAATTTGTTTAATATGATGTTACTCAATGTTTATTTATTTATTTTTTGTGATTATGTGTTAAATTTACTAGTAATTTTTTATTTAAAATTGTTTCAAAGTAAATCCTACACCAAATATTTTTCAGTATAGACATATATCTGTACTGTAACAATATTTACATTTCAAAGGTTGAACTCTTTTAGGTCCTAATAGGTTGGTTGTCTCTATTAGGTCACCTTTTACTCCTTGTGTTGTTTTTTCTCCCTTCCAGAAAGCTGGGGACCTGAGGTATCCCTTTGTGCCATTAGAATGACAAACCTTTAGCTGACCTATGACCCTGAACATCACACTGTACCAGAGTAAATCCAGATGGAACCACACTAAAAGGAATACAAAAAGAAACTCACAGTTAATGTCTCGTTTTATCATAGGCCTGTATGTTGTAATGAAGATGTTGTAATTATTTTAAGAAACACAATCCACACTAATACCTACACATTAAGGACTTTATTAGCAAGGGCACCTGAGAGAAAACCTACCTAACATCACTATAAAAGCACTGGAGAAACCATTTCCATCAATGACATTAACACAAACAGAACAGTCTGAGGAGAGATCTCTCTGAACTCGTTCCCGTCGTCAAACAAACCTCGGTAACTGTAGTAACTTGGACTTGGAGCCAGGAAAAGCAGTCTCCAAAGCTCCAAACAAGGTAAAAATAGTAGTAAAGCAAAACAAATTTATCTGTTAACAAAGATAAGAGAACTCAGTCATAGTTTGGGAAACCTCTGCTGAGCCTGTGACTAAACACTTTCTGGCCTATGATTTGTTGTATGAGCTTTCACATTTAGTGGTGATGTTCGACTATAATGACAAACACAGCCGTGTTTTGAAACCATTAGTCATTAAATGAACAAAATCACGTCCCTCCCTACTTTTTCTCTTGTTTGAGAAGCTGTTTTAATTGGATATACATCAGAAAATAGGGAAGAAAAGACTATTACAACTTCCGTTTAATGCCATTGAATATTGAAAATGCCATTTATAATTATTTGGGATAATAATGATGTGTCCAAAATTGGCTCTTATACATATAGTGCACTATATGAGAGGACAGCCATTTGTAGTGGTGTCCGAAACCATAGTGGGCATTATTAATCACGCTCATTGAATCCCCATAATGCACCTCAATAACGAGTGTATAACCAATGTACATTCAACGGCTAGCATGCACTGTGAGAGTTGCAGCAGTGGTCTTGGCTTAGTTTAGTGACACCTACTGGCATGGAGGCAGCATTGTGCTAAAAACCCTATGCCATTTTAGAAACTCTATTTGCAGCTGTGTTTTTCACCCATAATGAATTGATTCAACAATTGAAAGTGTGTTTGTCTTGTCATATGATCTCAACATGGCTGCCACCATGGGATCTGTTATCCAGAAAAGATTCGCTTTTTAAGCCACATCTATGGGGAAGCATGTCATTGTAAACATATTTGTCGAAAGTACTAGTCGATTTTTTTTTAAGTGGAAAAAATTACTTGGTGCACCTTTAAGTTGCATAAAAGACAGACACTGCATGCTTGTCATACTACTTCATGTAGTAATGGTAACTTTAATATTTTTCTTTGTCGTTGATTTGCAGATATATTTTCCAGGTTGTGATCCACACATATAAATTTAACATAAAAAGACAATTTTATTGGGATGTTTAGTTGAATGTCAGATATACCAATGATCACTATAAAGCTTGTCTTGTTGAAAATGGCACATGACATTGGCATATAGGATGGAAAACTGTAATCCGTTGCATAGTTTTTGAAGAATTTCCTTTTAAAAATAACTGCTTAAATCATTTGAATTCACAATGGTGGTGTGGCGGATTTTCTTGCTGCTTTTTTTCTGATATCTTGCCATGTTGAAAAGACTACTGTTAGGTGCTACCTTTTTTCTCTCTTTTTTTTTTTTACATGGAGGATCACAACATATTCACTTCTCACAGTGGAGAATAACCATATTCTTCACTTCTTATCAGAAAAAGACAATACAGTGAAAACATACAGTCATACAGATCTGTTGACGGCATTTTGGCATGCAAGCAGTGACCCTACTATTGTCACGGTCAGGATGAGGAAGAACACGAGGTGAGGCACAGAAGATCTAATTTGTAGCACTATTAAAGCTTCAATATGTAAATTTTTGCCGCTAGAGGTCACTTTTTCAAAACAAAGGTGTAGCTTGATGATGCCTTGATTTCACAGAATCATGGGAGGTGTTGTCTTCACGTCTACAGCTGGTGGAAAAGAATCAGGACTCGGGCAGAAATCATGCTCATGGAAGAGATTGTTAACGTTACTGTACTATGAAGCAGAGCAGGACCGAGTGCTGTGAGAGCAGAAAAGAGGCCGCTGGAGCGATTGATAATGAGAGACAAGCACGACACATGGCTCGAGAGAAGCAGAACTTTTATTATGCTGCTGTCGCCACTTCCGCTTCTTCCGGTCTTTGGTGTTTCCATGGTTTCTACAAAAATAAAACGGGAAACGCGGATATGATGTCACTGATAAGTGACACATGGACACAGTCCTAGCCCTGGTTAAGCATTTGGGATAATGTAAGTACACAAGTCGATAAAATATATAACACTGATCTAGTGTTTTTTTTAAAATTTTAATCCATAAATGTTACATATTGTGCCTTTAACTTTGATATACTAAACAAAACAAAGATACAAAACACTTCTAACAGTGCGAGCTAATACAAACAGCACCAGAAAAAAGAACAGATAGAACTGGGGGCAATATATACCAAGCAAACTCAATGAACAAAACAAGAATCAGGTGGATCAAATCAATCAAACAATGAGTCACTATGGCAACCAATGAAACCTTTCTAACCATGGGGGAAAAAAAGGAGACAAAAGTTGCGTCCCAAATGACGCACTATACACTATGTACTTATGTTCTATGTGTGAACTTTATAAGTTTATTTTGTCATTAAGCATCAAAATCTGATCCCCCCTCCGCAATGTAATTAAAGCTGTGACATTTGAGTGCAGGAAGTGTCCAACATTCCATACTTCATTTTTCCGTTAATTTAGTGCATCATGCGGTTATCTAAAGTGCACTTTTTATTTTTGGAATTTTCTGTGTAAACGCACTACTCAGACTATTTATACTTTAAAACGTTATAGAGTAGTGCACCAGTATGCAAACTGGGACGCATCTAAAGAGTTACAAACTAGAAGTCCAAAGGAACTATATGGGCATACTGAACTAAAATAAAACTCAATATTTGTTGAAAAAATTGCCAAATTATGTAAAACAAATCAAAACAATTTTATATTTTAGCTTCTTCAATGCTGTTCTCTAACCAGGTATCTACGCTGGATGGTTTTTAAACCATACTGACAGATTTCCCCTTATATAGATAAATAATTTAAAATATCTTATTTATAGGCAATTTATCTTGTATTTAAGCATAATCTTTTGATCTTTTAATGTTTATGATCATGGGAAGCATATATTTTGTCAAGTATTCAAACTTTTTCCTGGTAGTGTACTATAAATCAGGATTTTGAAAACCTATAAGGTAATGCAGTACTGCTTTAGCTCTGAGATAAATGCATACGAATGTGCTTCTACAGCCCTAGTGGCATTTAACACAGGCTATATTGCCTGACAAGTCTTTATTTTTACTGGCACCTGGTGATGGAGACTTGTGCTTGTTTGATGATCTGCTCAGCAGGACTGCTTTACTTCCAACAGCA
The DNA here is from genome assembly GCA_037950665.1 of Hypophthalmichthys nobilis. Taxonomy (NCBI): domain Eukaryota; kingdom Metazoa; phylum Chordata; class Actinopteri; order Cypriniformes; family Xenocyprididae; genus Hypophthalmichthys; species Hypophthalmichthys nobilis. The sequence continues at coordinate 12,039,740 of CM075482.1, read as the reverse complement.
AAGGATATCATATGTAAAACAGATTATCCAATAAAGCTTACTCTTCTTTTCCCACAATTAACAACTGAAATTGAGCAGTATGGGAGGATTTATCGTTTCGTATTTCTTAATACTTAATATTTCCAAAATTTGGCTAGCATTTTTATTGTGCATAGAGCACACATCCATCCAGGCTACTTTCACTGACAGGAGCAGAGAAAGAATGTTAGGGCCCACCTGCAATAAGCCTATATAGAAAGGTCAGTCTTTAGCCATGATAAAATACCAATATAGTATCTAATTCGAGCCAATTTGAAAAGAAGTCAAGTATGTCTACTGTACAACAGGTTATGTAACGTATTTTGCATTCTTCCAAATCAACAATTAATTTTCCACCTTGCCAAATCAAACTTTTACCTTGCCAGATCAAATTCAATTTATTGTCATGTACTAGACGTTAACTCAACAACCATACATTTTTTGTCCGGTGTTGTTATTGCAAGGTTACGCCATTTTTGAGAGTCTAGTCATGTGATTTTTAAGAAGTGAGTGTCAATGTATCGACCCTTGTCATCAAGAGACAGACAGGGAAACATACTCATATTACCGTCCATATGTTGGGCAAAACTGTGGGTGGTAGTGACGTAAAACGCTGAAAGACTGTTCTATTAACCTCCCAAAAAAACATTCCATTCATTCTAAGACCACTTTCATCAGTTTGACATGAGTGACCAACAGCTGTGGGGTATATGACGAAGATTATTCGATAAAAATTATTATTACTATTATTATGAATGCATACGTGTAAAATATGCTTTTTGAGGTTATTTATTTACTTGTCTCCAGTCTGGGCATCTTCCTGTGGCTGTGGTAAAGTCATTGATTAAAAGTTGTTTTCTCCCAGATGTACCTATGAGGCTTGTTCTCACCCCATGGGGAGCCCCTGTAGCAGATGATGAGAAAACCAGCTGTGGCTAATACTGCATTGACATAATATAGTAGTAGATTTTTAGTCGTAATGTGTGTCAGGTAATTTCTTAAATAGACCGAAACATAAAAATTTAATAATAATAAATATGCTTTAAAATATGGCTTTTAATTTAACAGTTTTTATCTTCTCTGCAAATTACATTCAGTATACTACCATTTACAAATTTAGGGTCTGTAAGACTTTTTAATATTTTTGAATGTCTCTTATGCTCACCAAGGCTATATTTACAGTATTTGATCATAATCAAAAATACAGTAAAACAGTAATATTGTGTTATATTATTATAAATTAAAATAATTTTTCTATTTTAATATATTTAAAAAACATTTGGCTGAATTTTCAGCGCCCATTACTCCGTCTTCAGTGTCACATGATCTTTCAGAGATCATCTAATGTGCTGATTTGGTGCTCAAGAGACAATAGCTGTCACGTTATGCTGGTCAAATAGCACGACGAAGGAGAAATATTCAAATAGGCTTTAATTAAAGGATTAGTTCACTTTCAAATGAAAATTTGAGAAATATTAATAAATATCCTGATGCATCCGAGATTTATAATGGCAGTGAGTGGGATCAATGAGTATGAGTGGAAGAAAGTGCCTCCATCCACATCCATCCAGCTGATTCTGAAGGTCTAATACTACTTTTCAAAGTATAATTAGATTATATAAAAGCAAAGTGTATGGACATGAGTTTATCTTTGTGGCTAATCATCAAGCACTAATACCTAAGATCATTTCATGAGGAAAACATTTATTAAAAATCAATGGTAATGATTGACATAAATCCCAAAATGCAACAGATCTGTTATTTTAGGGGAGCTGGTGGCACAGTGACGCAAGCTGCCACAAAGACTTAAGCTCTAAAATGGCTGAAGCATAACATTTTGGTTTCATTCATGCAGTTACACAAATACACATACTCTCAGAGCATGTAGCTTGGAGAAAATCACACTACCATTGATGCAATGTCAATAGTTCTCTGAAGACATTTACACATTTCCAAAACCCAGTTAAAATGTTTGATTGTAATAAATTAGGTCACACTCCCACTGTTGATGTTTGGGGAGTTTTTCTCGCAAATATGCAAGTAGGTCTCAATGATAAATGGACTGATGTTGTTTGATTTACGAGCTATCCTAAGTAAAAGCCAGGCTAAATTTTCATCCAGGGTTATTATTCAATGTTATTCTGTCCTTCCAGTCTACGCACTTCTCTTTTATCTGCACAATAAACCTAAATACAGTTAAACATTAATTATGATCTGAATGTGCTATAGTTATCTTTCTTCTGTGGAGAGCAAAAGAAGATATTTTGAAGAACATTTCAAATGTTTCAACTGCCCAAATGACGCTATTCAATGGGGTCCAAAACATCACTGGACCCCATTGACTTCCAATATGTGTCTCGTATTTACTGTGTTTAGTTCCTTTTTAAGTTCTTGCCTAGGGTTCCAATTCTCCCCCTGTTTGTTTCCATGGTTATTAAGTCCCACCTGTTCCTTGTGTTGTTTAATTAATGGTACAGCAAGCAATTAGATTCTCTCTACTCTCCTTACTCTCCACCACAGCGTGACAGAAGAACAGACCCTAATATGGATCTAGCGGCTGTACAACTCCTCCTCCTCACCCAGGGAGATCGCACCCTCAAGAACCATATCTGTGAGTTTTTGCTCCTAGCCAAATCAGTGTGCTTTCATGACAATTCCTTTATCTTATTTTTAGAGCAGGTTTAAACAAACCTTTGAAGTCACTGCTGCCTAAGGATAGTCCTCGAGTATGTGGATCTGGCCTGCAAATGGGTGGAGGAGGATCATGACTCCCCTGAGTAGTCAATAATCTGGTATGTCCATTTGACAAGCTGCTCCACATTCCTGCCCTCCCGGCTTTCTCCAGTCCTTAGGCTCCACCGGCGCGACCAAGGTTTCCTGGCCAGCCAGAGCCACCGCGTTCTTTAGAGTTGAGACATACAGAGTTACAACCCTTTGCCATCTCTGCCTCGGCCCTCTGATCCTGTGATTCTCTGAGTTCTTGACTCCACCGTGGTCTGTCAGCCTTCTGGCTCCACCAGGGTCCTTCAGCATGCTTACTCCTCCTTGGTCTGTCAACCCCTTGGCTCCACTATGGACTTTTGGTCCTCTAGCAGTGCGTTGTCCCTTCACCCTCCAAGTGCTTAATCTCTCAGGTTCCACCGTTGACCTCAGTCCCACCAGCTCCACTTCAGTCCTCCATTCCTTCAGCTCCACCTAGGTCTCCACCTCAGTCTACCAAACCACCAGCTCCCCCATGGTCAAGGGTCCAGCGGGCTCCACCATGGACCTCCATCCCACCGACTCTCCTCCATGGTCATCCACTCTGCAGGTTCCACCGTGGGCTTCCTTCCTACTGACTCCTCCATTGGGGTCTCCAGTTCCACCGTGGTACTTTCCTCCACCGGCTTTACTATGGTCTCTTCCTCCACCAGCTTCTCCATGGGGTCTCCAGCTCTGCTGTGGTCATCTCTTCTGCCAGTCCCACTATGGTCTCTTTCTTTCTGACTCCTCCATGGAGGTCTCCAGCTCCACTATGGTCACTTCCTCCACTAGTCATCTCCTTCACTGGCTCAAATAGGGTCTTTTCCTCCAATATAAATCATATTGTGGTGGAGAGTAAAGAGGATTTAATTGCTTGCTGTACTTTATATATATATATATATATATATATATATATATATAGTTTTTCTCAGAAAGGGTACAACTTTCTCATCATGTCCTCTCTAGATGATATTAACCTAATTAATAAGCTTAATTTCTTTTGTTTGGGTGGAACAGTACAATCTTTGCCCTGCCCTATATCAATTAATCCAATAATCAACTATTTTTCATGGAACAAAAACTGTCTAAAGCCTTATGGGCAGTAGCATGTTATTTTCTGTGGACTTTGAATACTTTTGAACTGTTCCTTTGGGTAAGAGAAGTTTATTTTATTATCCATTATCGAGCCATTTTGCTTTTTTCAAAGATTAGGTTCTGCTAGTTTGATTAATCTGATCACCAAAGAAAGGCCTGGATACTTTATCTTTGTCATTTAAAAAAGGTGATTAATAAGTCTCAGAAGAGCAATTTTCTTGTCTCAATTTAGAAGAGAAAGTAATGGACAGACAAGATGATATTCTTGGTATTGTCTTTGGACACTATTTCTGGTCAATGCAAATAAAGGCTTTCCTAATTAGCTATGATAAACATTATGAACTGAAATAATACTGCTAACATTGCACGATGGGAGTTTAGGCCACATTGCCCACTTCAGAGTTTGTCATTTCAGAAAATGTTAAATCCCTGCACAAGTGGAGAGAATGAAGAGCTTATTCACAAACTCAAAACCCATTTTTGGCTTTAACTGTGAGGTTCTATGCACGGCAATGTGGCTGTGGTCCTTCTTGTATATTGGGGTAGGGAAGTGTAAACACTAAAGCCTTAAAGCTGTAAATAAACACAAGGGTACTGAGTTCATGTATTTTCCCACTGTGAATTAAATTAACACAATAATATTTCCATCCAAGTGTCACAAGGTCCTGGCATGAGTCTGTTTCTTCCAATTTGAGTGGAAGAAACATTTTCTAATCTGTTTTTTTTTTTTTTTTTTTTTTTTTTTTTTTTGCCATGCAAAAGAGCTGACAGATTTGTTCATTCAAAAACAAATGTTCTTTTTGAACTGATTTCATGGAAGATATGATATCCTATTCTAAGCGTCCTGTAACTAGATGACTGCACCACTTGCACTTTCTGTAGCCTACTGTTTGAAACACTGAACTTTCAATCAGCAGTCAATCTTGGCAGGCAGTGTAATGCTCTGTTTAGGTAAATATAATTTGTAACTAAATGTGACTACACAAGAAACATTAACGGTGTCACGCTGTGGTGGCTGTAGCAATCATTCGACGCAGGAGAATCCAAACAAACACTTCTTTATTAATCCACAAAGTAGCATACAGGAGCAAAATGAACAACCACAAAACAAAGATAATACCAGACAGTGAAACAAAGGAAACTGAGGGCTTAAATGCACCAGGGAGTAATCAAGGTAAAACAGAACAGGTGCAGGACTAATTAACTACCAGGGAGACTAAAAATGATCAGGAACACAGGCAAAACAGGAACAGGGAAAACAGATCCAAAACACAATGAAACTAAACAGACATAGAACTACACATTACAACCGGAACCAGCATTACTAGGCATTTCACGAGTTTACACTTACATGAAATCAAAATAAAGTAATTCGTATAGTAATTCATGAGGAAATATTATTTATTTTAATATAGTTTAAATAATAGTTAATAATAAGAAATAAATTCTAGGTCTTCTGCTTTAATGTTCACTCCAGTCAGATACGTTATTCCAGTGTGTTGCTTAGCGACAATCAAATCTTTATGCTCTGGCTTCTTTTGGAACTATTTTCATTGGACAACTTTCCATGATCCGCAAGTTATTCATTTTTAACTTTTTGTTTATAGAATTGTATTGAATATTAATATGGTTGTGATTGTGATTATCTGCAACCAACTTATATTGCTTGATTATATTGCTTAACTAAGGTCTCTTCAGACCTTAGAACTGTACATGATTTATGAACTTCTACAACTGACCTCCTAACTAAACTCCTTACCACAAATTGATCATAGAAATAAAAACAGTATAAATAAGAAGGAATAAGTTTTCTCTTAGTCTTAGGCTTTTAAGGACAAACAATAAGTGCAACCATAATGAAAGTACTCTCCCAATATTCAAGATGCAAGTAGACCAATTTTTTCCTCAAGCATGACACAGAGCTACATGTAAGAGATGGTTACAACTACACAGCACAGCCAAAGATAGCTTTCATATTGGGAGATATTTGCATGCATCAGGGAGCCGCTTTCAAAATGCAGGATATTGAAATCGTTCGCGTTTTACTTTCGCTTTCGCTTTCGCGAACGTGCATACTCTGTCAATAGGGAGTGCCGGTACTGAGCACGCATTCTACAAGATAAGACATTTTCAGACGCATGGTCTCTGTTGTGGAACGAATCCCTCCGCTATGGTCTTGTCAGTCATCTCATCACTTACTCTCATCACATGATCAGTGAGCTCTGATTCCTGCTGCGCTACGTAAGACTATGCAGCTCATGTTTGATGAGCTGGATGGGATTGAAGTGACCTTTATCCAACTGAATTAAATGGTTTTTATTTCTATAAAAAGCAAAACGTAATGTAAACGTAGCAGTGGCATATTCTATCCTAATTTCACCCTCACACTCCATCATGCCAATATTGCGAGACAGCTTTTCACCTCGACAAGAAATCTCGTCACACGTGGCATGAGATCTCGTCACACCCCTATTAATTATAGAGTATTCTGTTTCCCTATGTATCACTGACATTGATACCCATTATAAATAAGCGTAGATCTATTTTTTGAGTATGTAAAGAAGTACAGTATGTAATTTGCCATTACTAGCAACAAATGACTGAACTCGGTTTTTGGCATAAGAATAAGGACATGAAAACTGAAAATATCCCACTGTTAACACCTCTCACACCACCCAAGGCATATTCCATGCTCCATATCCCTCTGGATTGGCTGATGATGTGTATTATGGTATAGAATGTACTGTTTCATTATATGAGGACATTTTATATGAGACTGTCAAAGCATATAATGTGCCTGGAAGAATGCATGACCAGAGTCTGCAATTCATCTTGTCTGAATCCTTTGTGTCTTGTCATTTTATTTGCTCAGAAATCCCTCAGTTCCATACCACTCCATGCCAGAAGGGAGAGTGGAGACAGTATCTGTTCTGAAATATGGTTAGGCGATTTCAGTTGGATGAGTGGAAAGGTAGGAGAAATGACGAGGTCGCTTCAGAGTGCAACATAAATTAGGAAACTTTTACCCTACTAACATAAATTATGACAGGAATGAAGCAGTTCCAAGATGTTCTGGTAAGAGGTCACCACTGTGGACATTTCACTCTTGAGAAACCAGCATGAATCATGTGGCTTATCTAACGTCTGAACAAAAGACAATAAATAGCTGCATTCAGAGCCAGTAATATAACGTAAAACTGGGTTCCCTTTCGAAAGGGAACTCTACACTGCGTTTACCGCATATGGGGAACGTCACTCGTGAACCGGTGTCTGAAAGCAATGTATCAAATCTCTCCAATCCTATTGGCCGGCGACAACCTATGCCGTCATCATGACGCGGCCCGGAAGTATAAAGGAGCCGCCAGTGAAGCAGTCAGTATCTTTTTGTCTTTCGGGACTGTTTTGTCTGATCGCGATTGCTATCGAATCCAGTAAGAATGTTTTTATGTCTAACAAACATTTCAGAATGTGTGTTCACCCATGTCCCAGGTGTTTGACACCCGGTGACACACACAATCTGTGTGTTTTTCTGTCTGGGAAAAGAGCATGCACGTTCAGTGCTTGAGCGCGCTGTCTGTGTGAATTCTGAGTGTCTGTCTATTTAGACGCTTCATTCTCGTTTGGCCCTCTTCTCGAGGGAAGAGGTGCCATATCTGTGCCTGTTGGTTATGGCCCCGCTTCTGCTGAGGCAGAGCGGTGGCTGAAATCATGAGGTTTTCAGGTGGAGGCTCGCTGAGGTGTTTGTGAGAGGTGTAATCTCTCTCAACCCACAGCGGCTGAAGAAGGATTAACTGTTGGATGACGATGACGTCCGCTAGCTGACGTCATCAGATTCAGCGGCGAGTGCTCTTCTAACTTCTAGCCCTAGAGAGCAGGAGATGGCTTTCGAAGAGGGAGCAGGTGAGCCTGCTGAGACTTGGAAGCCTCCCTGCCCTGCGTATGCGGAGCTGCTGGAGGTTATGGAACACGCTTCTGGCAGACTGCAGCTGCCTGGGAGCGTGTTAGGAGGGGGACCGCATGTGCGGTTCTTTTTCTGGCCATAACCCAGCAGCCCCCATGAGCCTTCCATGCCTTCCTGATCTATATGTTGAGATCGGAAGGGCATGGAAGAACCCATGTTCAGTTCATGTTCACCGACATCAGCGGGTGAATTTCGCTGATGTTGAGGGATTGAGCCAGCATGGGTATGTGTCGATGCCCCCTATTGATGAGATATTTACAAACTACCTCGTCACCGGGCGGGTCCCGTCACTAAGCGCTCCGGTCCTGCCCTTTAAGCATTATATCTCGCTTAAATGGCAGGGCATACGCGGCAGCTGGTTAATAGACCTACAGGCTGATATGCTGAGGGAGTTGGACTGAGGCGGTAAGAGTTGTGCCGCACCACGAATCATCTGTGGTTGAACCTGGCTGACATTAGGGAGAAGAGAGGGCTTTTCTTCCCAATGCGCCGGTGTCGCCCTCTGAGCTTTTCGGCACCCCCGTCGAGGCGGGGGTGGAAAAGTTTAGAGAGGCGAAGGGGCACTCAGCAGCGTGTGTTTTAAAAAAAAAAAAAAAAAAAACCCTGCATACCGCTCAGATCCGAGTCTAGGCCCAGACAGACAGGAGGTCCTGGCCCGTCCCGATTCAAGGATTGGAGACGGGGCTAGAAGTCCAGTATGGCCTCTCGGGCACCTCCTCCTCCACGGAGCAGGTCCCAGAGAAGGCGGGACTCGAGGAAGAAGAAGCAGGTTTGAGGGACATGTTCGATCGCAGATGCCAACAGCGTCGGGGATCCACTTCCTCTCTATGAGGGCAGTTTATTTCTGCCCTCTCCTTTCTTCTTCCACCTCCTGGGTTAGGGAATTTTGTAACATGCTCAGGCGCCTCTTACAGTCAGGCTGACGGCTGGGCCCATTATAATATTTCTAGGGCTCGTCTTCTGGCTTGATAGTGAGGAGGCTCTTTTAGGCTTAAAAGAACCCTAGATTCCATCCTTCCACAATGTAGAATCTTTGGTCTTCTAGCCGCAGGGAGGTAAGCTGGTTCTATATTTATGTTTATAATATATCGGCCTTGTTTTCCTGTATAGGTTTTCCTGAGCATGTAGATAGGAAAAAGATATGGTTTTTTGGGCACTGAAGTTCCATTAGGTTGGCTGGAACGTTTTATTGTACTGTGTTGGCCACAAAATGGCCGCCTCTCTGCCACCTTTTGGTAGAGTAGCTTCTCCGCTGGTTTAGCTAGAGTATGTTTGAGTTAGCACTCTTCGCTTCAGATAGATCTATGTTTAGCATCGGCCTCCGGGGCCGCCTGACATTGTTTGCCTTGGTTTAGCTTTGCTTCTCTTATTTAGAGTTATAGCCTCTTCTCTAGTTGAGTTCAGAGGTTGAGTTTAAGCCCCAGGCAGATCTATGCTTATGTGTGGCCCTATAGGCCCACAGCTTAGCTAGGCCTAGGCTAGAACTAGGATTTAGGTGATAAACTAAAGCATTCACCTCTTATTTTTTTCATTGCTAAACTATCCCTTGTCAGGTCGTATAGTTCCTAGTTCTGGCCTCCTCTTATCTGAGTTGTCAGGCCAAAACCCATTACCCCCTTTTTGGTGTAGGTGCAAGTTAGATAGCAGCTAAGGTAGCAGGCTATCACTAGCCTCCCTGGTGCTGTTGTCTCAGGTGGTAGACCCTTATCTTTATTTAGATAAGTGTATGCTATGTTGCCTAGGCCCCACTTTTCTAGAACTTCATTCATACTGAATTTGTCTTTCCCCTGAGCCCCTTGAATTAGCATTCAAGCTTGAGGTTACGGTGTTAGCTTGATTTAGCTCCCGTTCTCTAGGGTTCAGTACAGATTGTTTTTCTGTTTGGTGAAAGCATCCATTCTTTTAGAATGGTATGTATGAATAGCAAAGCTTTGTTTTGCTTTGAGTTCTAGTTTTTGCCCTACACGTGTGTAAGCCTAACTCTTTGCTGCCACACCTGTTCTTTTGAGAAGTAGGCTTGTTTCTAGCCTCCTTTAGGGCATGGTGACTATTTGTACTCCCCTTGCTTTTAGGGTAAAAGGTGCTTTAATGAGTACATGGCCTGCTGGATTGCATAGCTCAGGTTGAGTGTTATAGAACCTCACTTTCAGTTTGGTTCTGTTTAGCTCCCTTTAGAGTTAAACACTGCCACAACAGTTTATTGTGTCTGTGGAGTTGAAGGCTCTGGTGAATCTAAGCCTCCTTCTGAGCACAATAGCTTGTGGTATCACAAGTATTGTTGGCAGATGTTTCATGAGTTTTGCTCACTTAAGATTTAGCACTTCCACAGGTTTATGCCCATGTCTGTCCGAAGTAGTAGGCCAGTTCAGGCCTCATTCAGACCATGGTAGCATATGTCGTTGTGCTCCCCTTTCTGTAAGGGTTTAGTGTTTTTGTACCAAGTACATTTCCTGTTGGAATGTGTAGACTTAAGCTCAGGTATGAGTTAAGCTAGTTAACCGCAATTGCTTGTTGGGTTTTAGAGCTGGTTCCCTTTGAGCTTGGTCACCTGTGAATCCACCAGCTGACGCCTCGTGTCTTTTGGGGTTGCAGGCCCCGCTTGGGCCTCCTTTTATTCACATGTTGGTACAGTTCTGTGTTGGTTTTGCTATCACTGCCACTGGCTACGCCCATGTCTGCGGTTTGGGCCTCTCTCAGAGCATGCTGGTGGAGTATGTACTCCTCTTGCTTTAAGAGTAAAAGGTGTTTTTACTGAGTACAAGCTAAATAGTTACCTCACTAAGTAAGTCTGGTTCTATTATGGCTCCTAGAACTTTTAGTTGCCACTAGCTGGCGCCACGTGTCTGTGAGTTGCAGGCCCTCCGGGCCTCCTTTGAGAACACGTTGGCGTACGTCTGTGTACTCCTCTTGCTTAAAGAGTAAAAGGTGTTTTACTGAGTACATTGCTGAGTGGCCTTTGGGTTGAGTTTGAGTAGTTTTAGGTTGAGTTTATCTGGTTTACCTCACTTTGGTTCGGTTTTCTTAGGTTTGCTCCCTTTGAGCTCGAAACACTGCCAGGAGCTGACGCTACGTGTCTGTCCTAAGTCGTAGGCCTGCTTTTGGGCCTCCTACAGCACATGATGGCGTATGTTGTACTCCTCTTGCTTAAAGAGTAAAAGGTGTTTTACTGAGTACATTGCTGAGTGGCCGTAGGCTCAGGTTGAGTTTATCTAGTTAACCTCACTTTGGTTTGGTTTTCTTTTGCTCCCTTTGAACTTAAAACACTGCCACAAGCTGACGCTACGTGACTGTCTGAAGTCGTAGGCCTGCCTTTGGGCCTCCTACAGAACATGATGGCGTATGTTGTACTCCTCTTGCTTTAAGAGTAAAAGGTGCTTTTACTGAGTACACTGCTTGTCGGATTGTGTTAGGTGGACTGTTATGTGGGCACTCTACAGTCTTATCTGCTGGTTTAACTTGGTTTCATTTTGAACGAGTTATATGCTTGGGGGTTCTTCCTTCCAGCAAGCTGGCTTTTGAGGTGTTTGGCCCCAGCAGGCCGCCCTTGAAGCTTTCCCACCCCCACATCTGGGTGTTGAAACTTAAGCAGATTTAACATGTAGCTTCACATGTTGGCCTTTAGCAAGGCTGCTGTATTATTGTTATTTCTACACTGTGTAGAACTATTGTCATGTTGTAGACCCCTTTTTGGGCCTCCATGAGTTTGTGCCTACAGTACGGTCTACCTGTTAGGTTGAGCTCTGTACTCCCCTTGTTAGGGTCATTCTGCATAGTGCTTAGCTCCCTAAGCTGGTCAGTGGTTGAAGGCCTCTATGAGGCCTCCCGTTTGTGATCCAGCCCCCAGGCTGATTATTGTGCTCCCCTTGTTGGGGTGTTTTGAGCGCACAGCCTCCTCAGTGCGAATAATCAGGCGCTGAGTAGATCCTAGGATTGAGCAGTATTTACTCCCCTCATTTGTAGGGTTAAGAGCACTTAGCTGAGTCCTGCTCTCCAGGATGCCCGTCTCTACACTCTGGTCTGAAGTTGCTTACTGCCCCTTTGCAGTCACTCTTACTGGATATCTTCTCTGAAGATTGCGTTTTTGGAGGCTCTGTGTTCAGACAGGTTGCTGGCCAAGACTAAGTTGCTATCGGACTGGGTTGGCCTCCCTGGTGGCATTTGGGATGACTGTGTCCCCTTCTAGTGACTGGCTGGGGTTCCTTTGGGCCCCCTGGCTACATTCCCTTAAAGGGACCCTCCTTCCTCGGAAGGTTCGGTCCCAGAAGCCTTGGAGCGGCCTTGGTAGGCCTTCTGCGGAAAGCTCCTTTGAGGCTTATAGCTTGGGCTGCTGGCCGTAGGGAATGCTGTCACTGACAGCCTTGTTTGTCCCGAGGGGGAGTTGCTCTGGCGTTTCATTTGAAACTGCTAGTTGACGTTTGTCTAGCCATCTTCTTGGCATTCACTCCCCTCATGCATGGTGGTGTGGGTATATCGTTCCCCATATGCGGTAAACGCAGTGTAGAGTTCCCTTTCGAAAGGGAACGTCTCAGGTTACGTATGTAACGATGGTTCCCTGAGAACAGGGAACGAGACACTGTGTTCCTTGCCATGCATCAGGGCTGCCTGCTGAACAGTCCCTTCAGACAATAAGATACTGACTGCTTCACTGGCGGCTCCTTTATACTTCCGGGCCGCGTCATGATGACGTCATAGGCTGTCACCAGCCAATAGGATTGGAGAGATTTGATAAATTGCTGCGGTAAACGCAGTGTTTCGTTCCCTGTTCTCAGGGAACCATGGTTACATACGTAACCTGAACATAATGACCGTTCACACTTACTCGGCCCAGAAGTTTATCCTCATTATGCACACACTTGAGCTCAGCAGGGTGAGAGCTATCAACGATTATGCCAGACCTCCATTCACCTGCATTATCTAATGAACACCAGGACGAACCATTGCATATTGTACAGCCAAACCAAACATCTATTAAACACCTTTGTTAAATTTCCATTTTCTGCAGTGACCCATAAAGCTGATACGTCTGGATTGATTTTAAGATAGCGAAACCCTTTTTCTCTCAGACTAAATCCTGTCAGCATGATTTAAATGCACATGCACGGCTGAGATGTCTGCAGGGATTTATCACCATAAAGTTTACAAAGTGTTTCTTCTGTTTTTTTTGTGAATAAGCCAAGTTCTCTAAAACAAAGACTTTAGCTTTATTTAATTCACATCACTGTTTATGTCAAACTCTTGCTGTGTGTTTAATCATAGTTTGTGTCTTTTAAATGTCTTATTGCACCATTAGCTTATACTACATTAAGTAATAATGAATTATCTAACATTAACTATTCTTACAGCATTTATTAATGTTTGTTAATGTTGGTTAATAAAACAAATAATTCATTAATGTTAATTAAAGTTAACAGATGCAACTTTTGATGTTAAAAATGTGCTAGTAAATTATGAGATTAACATTAACTAAGATTAATAAATGCTGTAGAAGTATTCTTCATTGTTTGTTCATGTTAACTAATGTTAACAAATAAAACCTTATTGTAAAGTGTTACCTAATAATTTGTAAATAATAGAAGCAGGCAACATGCTAGTCAGAACCTCAAAATGTGAATCTTCAGAAAAGTACCATGATTGCTTTGATGGTGTATTATATGCACTATAGATTTGTGTTTAGTTTTTATTCATAGCTAGCAACTGAAGTAATCATAAACCAAAATATATCTCATAATAGTCTTTGCTAAGAAAGTACCTGCCAAGAAAACACTGTAAATGTAAATGACACAGATGATGTTGACGTGTGAAGGACAGTGAAAGCTGCTGAAACAGTCGAGTTTATGTTGAGTAGACTTGGAGCTGATGAGTGTGGCTTGTTGGAGTTTAGTTTAAGAATTAAACAGTGGAAATTAAACAGTGGAAAATAGCTTGGTTTTGAGTTTGCCAAAGCAACGTTTCAGCTTTCAGAGAAAACAGAGATCCTTAGTGAATACTTTAGGTCAATAAACCTTACTGCCTTCTCATTTAATGGATGTGTATTACAATGAATTACTGTTAATGCCTGTTCCCCAATGGGATATAACAACTGTTTAAAGGTAAAGTGTCCTTTTCTTCCATTGGTTGGACACACAGATAGTCCCGGCCCAAACTCACTATTGTTTGAGTCAATGCCGCCATGTTGGGATGGTCAGGGTGCTCAAACAATGTTTGATAGTGCCATATTTATGTGTCAGCCCAATATATATATATAATCATTGTCATGTTGGAAAAGTGCACAACGACCAAGGGCACGGAGTGATGGTAGCATCTTCTCTTTCAGTATGGAGCAGTACATCTGTGAACACCAGCAGCACCAGCAGCACTCATGCAGCTCCACATAAGGACACTGCCACCACCATGTTTCACTGTAGGCACCATGCACTTTTCTTTGTATTCCTCACCTTTGTGACGCCATACAGTTTTGAAGCCATCAGTTCCAAAAACATTTATCTTGGTCTCATCACTCCAGAGTGAAGAGTCCCAGTAGTCTTCATCTTTGTCAGCATAGGCCCTGGCAAACTCTAGGTGGGCTTTTTTGTGCCTGGGCTTTAGGAGAGGCTTCTTTCGTGGACGGCACCCATACATGTCATTCGTCTGCAGTGTATGCCATATTGTGTCATGGGAAATAGTCACCCCAGTTTTGGCTTTCTACTTCTTTAGATAACTGCAGTGAACTTGCAAACCGATTTTCTGCAACCCTTCTCATCAGAAGACGCTCCTGTCGAGGTGTTAACTTCCGTGGACGACCTGGACGTCTCTGTGAGATGGTTGCAGTTCCATCTTTTTAAAATTTTTGTACCACTTTTGCTACAGTATTCTGACAGATAAGTAAAGCTTTGCTGATCTTCTTGTAGCCTTCATCTTTCTGATGTAAAGAACTTATTTTCTTTCTCAGGTCTTGTGACATTTCTCTTCCATGTGGTGCCATTGCTGACAAGGGTTTTTTTTTTTTTTTTTTAGTTTTGTCAAAATTTTGGAAATTGTTTTTGTGTTCATTGAGATATTGTTTAAAATGTTCCTTTTCAAAGGGGGTGTACTCATTTACGCTGAGCACTGTATATATACTATACTGTATATGTATATTTTATATATATACTATATATATATATATATATATATATATACTGTATATGTATATTTTCTGCTATTTACGCTAAATTTGGAAATAGTCCAAAAATGTATGAAAGTTATGAAAGACATTTTGCAATTATGAAAACTGCAAAATTATATTACTATATTACACTATATATTATGAAAAAAAAATTGTATTACAGCATTGTGCAAAAGTTTCTTTCTTTTAACAGACTAAAGCAGCATTTTTGATAATGTCACATGTGCTCTGTGTCTGTCCTTGGACTTTTAAGTTGAAGTGTTTCCTGTGCGTTATGTTGTAGTTCTTTGTAGTTTTTCATGCGGATTTGTCTTCCCTGGTGTTTCTTGTTTCCTTGTTATCTTGTTAAGCCTGTTTGCCCTTGTATATATATATAGCCCTTGTGTTTTCTTGTTCTTTGCTAGTTCAATGATGCCTAGTTCAATGATGCCTTTGCATGAGCCTCATTAGACTCTGGAATTTTACATTGATTTGGCACTAAAATTGGGTGGCTCTGCTTTTACTGTGGGGGTTGCGGAGGAAGAACACGACATTCCTGCTGTATCAGAGATGGCCGCCATTCTAGAGCCTCGACACGTCTCAGCTGATCTTCCAGAGCCTCGTCACGTCTCAGCAGATCTTCCAGAGCCTTGTCACGTCTTAGCTGATCTTCCAGAGCCTCGTCACGTCTCAGCTGATCTTCCAGAGCAGGGGTGGGCAAACTCGGTCCTGGAGGGCCGCTGTCCCTGCAGAGTTTTGCTCCAACCCTAATCAAACACACCTGAACCAGCTAATCAAGGTCTTCAGGATTACACACAGGTGAGTTTTATCAGGGTTGCAGCTAAAATCTGCAGGACAGTGGCCCTCCAGGACCGAATTTGCCCACCTCTGTTCCAGAGCCTCGTCACATCTCAGCTGATCTTCCAGAGCCTCGTCCTAAGATGGCTGCCACGCCTGAGCCCTCAGAGCAGCACTGGCCATTATGGCCACAGCCATTTGGTGTGTGGGCTGTGCACACGTCGGCTCCAGTCCCTGAGCCTGCTCCAACCCATGAGTCCACTCCAGTGCCTGATCCAGCCCATGAATTCACTCCTGACCCTGTTTCAACCTATGAGTCCAATCCAGAGTCCACCTCAGTCCATGGGTCCACTCCAGAGTTTGCTGCAGTCCCAGAACCCAGCCTTGTGACCTATGAACTTCTTGTCTGCACTGATGCTACCATGGATGTCGTCCCTGAGTTCCCTGTCTGCCCTGATACGACCACGGAGGTCATCCCTGAGTTCTCTGTTTGCCCTGATATGACCACAGAGATTGTCCCTGAGTTCCCTATCTGCCCTGTTACAACTAAGGAGGTCGACCCTGAGTTCTGTCTGCCCTAATACAACTACAGAGGTCGTTCCTGAACTGTCTGCCTGTCCTGTTGCGGCCCTAGTGGTCATCCCTAACTTCTCTGTGCTTAATGTTCTAGTTTTGTCTGGTCAGCTGTGTTGGCCTCTAGATCTACCTGATCCGCCCAGAGAGTCTTCAGTTCCGTCTGCACGGCAGTGGTGGTCATCTGCTCCACCGAGGGGTTCTTCAAGTCTGTCTGCACTGCTGTGGTGGTCGTCTGCGCAACCGTGGGGATCTACAAGACCATCTACACGGCTGTGGTGGTCGTCTGCTCCGCCATGGGGATCTTTAAGCCCGTCTGCGCTACTGTGGTGGTCGTCTGCTCCGCCTTGGGGATCTTCAAGCCCATCTGTGCTACTGTGGTGGTCGTCTGCTCCGCCGTGGGGGTCTTCAAGCCCGTCTGCGCAACTGTGGTGGTCATCTGCTCTGCCGTGGGGATCTTCAAACCCGTCTGTGGTGGTCGTCTGGCCCTCCATCCCGCCCCTTAGTCTGCCTCCGTTCCGCCTCCCTCCTGGACTTTTATGACTGTTGGGAGCGTCTGGAAGCTGCTCCTTAGAAGGGGGCTCTGTCACATGTGCTCTGTGTCTGTCCATGGACTTTTAAGTTGAAGTGTTTCCTGTGCTTGATGTTGTAGTTTTTTTGTTGTATGTTGATTTGTCTCCCCAGGTGATTCTTGTTTCCTTGTTATCTTGTTAAAGGTGCACTATGTAAGATTTTCTGTCTGCTAGAGGTCACTAGAGGCCTATTCAAAACAAAGGCATAGCTTGATGACAGCAAGTTTGAGCGCGGAATCTTATGACATGTGGTTTTCACCTCAACGGCCGGTGGAAAAGAATTGGGATAGGACTCTGGAAGAAATCATGTTCATGGATGCGATTATTAATGTTATTGTAGTATAAAGCAGTGCAGGACCGAGTGTTGTGGGAGCTGAACGAGGCCACTGGAGCAATTGCGCAACACACGCCTCATGAGCAGTGGAACTTTTATTATGCCACAGTCGCCGGTGCTGCTTCCGCTTTTCCGGTCATGAGTATGAGGTAACACAGCTCTGTCTATCATATTAGATACATTTGAGTGTGTTGAATGATGTTATAACGTTACTCTGTGCGTTCGCTCGGCAGCTGCTGTGAGACACTGTTGCACACTGCAGTAAGATGGATCAATTTTAGAGTATCATATTAATAAATGCTGGATGTCTTGTGTTGATAAATAACATGCAATTAATTTTAAAACGTATTGTATGATGGAAAAAATTCTGTATTATTGTTACTAAAAATAAAGCTGCTTCTGATTATGTTATGTTAGCTACTTCACAAAATAGTGTTTTTCTCTGAGGCATGGTAAAGCATGGTACTCGCAAAAAATCAAGAAAATTAGATTTAAACAATAAGGCTAAACGTGTTGAGCTATATAACAATAATTAGTTTTCTGTCTATAAATATATCAAAACAGTTGTTTCCTTGCCTATTAAAACATGTAATATATTAAATCGTCTTTGGTGCTTCCATGGTTTCTACAAAATAAAACCAGAAACCGAGGGTAACGTGGGTATGACGCAATTCACAAGCGACTCCTCACACGTCCCAGAGCCTTGGTTAAAATTGCAATTTTCTCACAATTTACAAATAGTTGCAAACATTTGAGATGTTGTAAGTACTCAAGTGAACAAAATATATAACATGGGCCTAGTGGTTTTTGGATATTTTACTGCAAAATTCTTACATATTGCACCTTTAAGCCTGTTTGCCCTTGTGTATTTATAGCCCTTGTGTTTGCTTGTTCTTTGCTAGACATTGTTTAATGTTTTGTGACGGTTCGTGTTTATGTCTTGGGTCTAAGGTTCCAGTCTATTCGTGTGGAGTTTTGTTATTAAAAGGGTGCGTGCAATTGGATTCTCTCTCTGCTTCGTCTCTCAACGATCGTTACAGATAACTTCCTTATTCTTTCTCCTTTACATTTATAGTCTTTATTTCTTAGAGAGAGAATCTTTTTATAAATTCATGCTAAGATCCTGTATTTAAATAGACCTCAGGTATGTCATGGTTAGCTATAATTTATAATGTATATGTTTGATGGATCACTAACACTGTTTCTGGTTCAGCATGTTCACAATCTTCCCTCTGGGCTATTTACATGACTGTGTGTTTGATCTGAAGCAGGCCCCCTCATGGTCATTAGCATTATTAGTGGCTGATAGAGATCATAGTAATAGGCCCATGAAAGCCAATGATCTCCTGCCAAATGCAGCAGTGAGCCAAGCGCAGGTTTGGCCAAGAAACTATGACTGCTGTTATCTTTGGCTGCGGCCTGATCAAACTGTATTTGTCTTTTCAGACCAAGGGCTCCTCAAGCAGGACCAAAATCTTCAGTTTACAAAAAAAAAAAAAAAAATCAGCTGGCCATATTACCAGGCAGTGTTTAGTAATTAAAATGTGTGTCTTGAAAAGCTTTGGCATGAGGGTCACTTTTCTAGGAATGCATCCAGTGGACTGCATTCATCCAAACACACTCTTTTTTTTTTTGTCTCAGCATGTTCACACCTAAAGCATTGCATGCAGGGCAGTTCCAGCTACATGATCAGTAAACATGTTTCATCTGTATAGAATATAGGGTAGCCTATACTGTATATACCTTCATATAGTGTGTGTGTGTATATACAACACAATGCAATGTCTAATTTAAAATATGTGTTAAAAACTAAAAAAAATCAATATGGAAATTCCTCCATATTAACAGAGTACATTGCAAAGACTATAGAATAACACAAGACGCATCATTCGTATTGTTTTGAATGGGAGAAAGTGCAATATGGTGGAATAAGTCCCGCCTTCTAAATAAGAGCCATTTGCCGATTAAAGTAAAGTCATTGCTTCACTGCAGCGGCCGTTAGAAGCTCCGGTTCCTATAGAAACAGTCTACGCGCACTTCCTATAGAGACGCGCACTTAGGACTGTGCATGAGCATTAGCTTGATCCAGCCTTTTTGTCATGATTCGAGCGTTTAGAAACAAAATTTATGAGACAGTTGTTGTCAGATTTCATTGGTGATTTCGAATATGAAATTTAATCGAAAGCTTGGCAAACAGCTTTGGAGAATTTGATGTTTCCCCATTCAAAGAGATAGGAGCTGCACTTACATGCCCGAGAGGCATTTCAAAGATGGCCGCCGAGTGAAATGACTTGTCTTAAAGGGACTTTGGTACATTGGGCCCTATTTTTACTGACTTTTAAAAACCAGAGAGGTACTATTCATAAAAAAATCCACTCAAAGAAATTAAAAACAACCAAAAATTCATCCACCTGAAATAGTATGACTGATAAAATAAGACGCATTTTGTACAAATAAAAAAAATAACAGTTTAACAAAGCCCTTACACAAGCTACATATTTCTGCTTTGAAACCCTCCAGAATGCCTTGCCCCATAGTATTTAACTGTAAATTCACTGTAACTGTAAATGATTTTTGTTTTATTTTACATATAATCATGTCATTTCAGACTATTTCTTTAACCCTATAATCATTTATAGGGTTTTCCATAATCCAAAATGCTGATGTTTAAAAACAGCAGAACGTTACCATGTTTACCACACCACAAACACCT
Source organism: Hypophthalmichthys nobilis (assembly GCA_037950665.1). NCBI lineage: Eukaryota > Metazoa > Chordata > Actinopteri > Cypriniformes > Xenocyprididae > Hypophthalmichthys > Hypophthalmichthys nobilis. Next base: position 12,019,811 of record CM075482.1, on the reverse strand, counting down.
GAGTGGCTTGTTTTAACACCTGCCTGTGTTTGAGCTTGGCTGTCAGAATGCAAACACTACAGGGTCTGGTTGAATTGTACCTAGCACAGCAGCTCAACTCTTTGAGTCTCATGTGAAATGCATGTTTACAATGCTTTGATTTACTGTGTTGTGATAGCAATGTATGCTGCCCCATCTTTTGAGGCTGGACACAAGACTACATGTTTATCTGTATATGAGAATGGGGAATGTGAGAACACTTCTTACAAACTCTGCTTTCATATTGAAAATGACCCTTGACCACCAGACATTTGTACCAGGGTACATCGTATTGCTATATTATCTCATATGCAGTTCATTTGGCACATTGAGCTTTGCATAAAAAGTCAATCCTTGTGAGAAGAATGGCAAATGTATGGATTTAACAATTCAACTGTGACGCAACTCATTGCAGTATTGCTGTAAACTGTGTGTCTGCTGGAATACCTTCACATTCAGGACCATTACATAATGCCTGTGACAAAGAGCTTTATTAAAAAGGAATAATATTACACTCACAGACAGTATTAGCAGGTTTTCTCAGCCAAAGTAGGTTTCACAGATCATAGGCTTTACCTCAAATATTTTTCCCTTTATGGATGACTTGGGTAAGAAAAGAAAAAATCAACACGGCTCAACCAATGGCATGAGTTAAGCTGTGTCCCAATTTAGAGGCTGCATCCTTTGAAGGACGCAGACTTCAAAAGCCACACCTTCGAAATCCATGAAGGTCAAACCGAGCGTTGTTAAATGGGACAATCTAGCCTACAGATGATTGCTCTTGTCGCCTAGCAGCGGTTGACAATTTTACTGATCTTTTTTGAAAATTATATTCAACTTTTTTTTTTTACTTTTGTATCATTAGATCTTTGAGTAATTTAAAACCCAATACTTACATTTAAAAGTATAAACCGGCATTTTCTCTTAAAAAAAATTTCTGTCATCACTGGCACCCAATACATTTTTGGATAGGCTAGGCTGCAAAGGATTCACCCGTTCTATAATAAATAAATAAAATATAAATATTAGATGAAAAACATAAACTTAAAAAACTTAAAAGAAATGTTGCAGTGGCAACTAACTGAAAATAAAATGTGTTTAAGTTGAAGTAGTAAAAGTACAAAAAGGATCATTCCCTGTGACTCAACCAGAGGTCCTCGGCTCATATTTTTGATTTTGTTGATATTTTTTTTTCTGTATAAAGATAAACATAAATAGTGATGAAAGCCAAAATATTAAATGTCACAGATGTATATTTACTTGGTAATCCACTATTTTGTAGAGGGGGGACAATGACAATTTTCACCTGAGATTTGGAGCCAAATTAGAGGGGTGTAAAAATTACTTTAGAAAGATTGCAGCATCATTATTTTATTTTTACACAGAGATTGGTAGGTCTATTAGTAAAATCTATTGACTTTAGCAATCTTTGTTGCATTGTATGCCAACGGTGACACTTTCTGTGTTTTTTGCCTCAAGTTTGCATGCCTGTAACTCAAGAAGACATTAAAGATATCTTAATACCCTTTTAGATTCTGGTTCATGTGGCTCCATGAGTAAATTGGGAAATTGTACAGATTTTCAGTGGTCAAAAACCAAACGTGGGTTACTTTGCACACAGCTAAAACTAGAAATGTATCTCATTTTTTTCTATCATGAGAACATACTGAGTGCCATAAATGATCTTTTTCTAGTGTTGTCATGCCTGTAACTTTAAAAGTATTCAAGATATCTTAACATCCTTCTAGATTCTCATTCTTAATAAACCTTTTTATTGGAATCTTCATTTTTAAGGTCCCATATAGTTCAGTCCCATAGATGTGGGGATCTCAAAATTGCTCCATGTTCAAATAGTTGAATTTTACCCATTTTCAGTGATCGAAAACCAAATGTGGTTCACAGCTGATACTTATTGCATTTAAAGAGGAATGTCTGAAGAATAAATAATGTTTAAACTAGAAATGCATATTGTTTCCCTCTATCAAAAGAGTTGCATAAAACATAACTCTCTGAGTACCAAAACTTAAATAAATATCATGTAATAAAGTTAATGATCATGTAACCTGGTGAACCTAATGATCAAACCTCCTGTCCAAATGGTGCACATTATGCGAACTCTCTGTCTTCCAGAGTTCTAATGGCCCTTGTTTACACGTGTCTGTGAAGTCCATGAGGGTGTCCCATTTGTCATTTTATGATTCTGAAAGGTGTTCATGAGCTCTCCCTTTGCAGTCACTATATCTGCAGTTTTACCAAGATTGCACTTAGAGATACAGAACTTTACATTACCAAAGTTTGGACTCGAAGGACGACTACAAGGGCCTAGGGTGCATTTGGGATAGGTTCAAAGGGTCATTCTGTAAGGCCATGGCCCAGAATGTAACAGAAAATAAAGCATTTTTTATTTACAAAAACTGAGTTGGACATCATAATGCAATACTTCTCCTATCTAATATGATTGTAACTTTAAAGTCAACTCCTTGTTTCCAGTTATTAAAAAAAAAAAAAAAAAAAAACCAGTTGCTTTAGCCTTTGCATTCATTTAGATGTTGAATTCACATTTGCATGTTTAAGTATCTACTCAGTGCATGAGATGGCCTGAGCCGCTATAGATCAAAGCTGTTGGACACTGATGGTCTTGGCATATTTGTGCAGCAAACACATGAGTATTCACAGGCTGGTGAGAGGAGACACAGAGACCCAGCCGGAGCATGAGACCAGAAGCACTGGCTTGACTCAAAGCAGCCTCACAATGCAGAGATTTGAGAGCATTTGAGAAAAGAATGTCCATCATATCGGTCACATACTGCAGTCTCTCAAATAAGACAATAACTTGCAGTCAAATCCTCTAATCCAGTGGTTCTCAAACTTTTTTTTTTTTTTTTTATTATCAGAACCTTTTTTTTTACTTGAAGTACCCTCTGATTTTTTTTTTAAACTAATGTTAAGCTTTCAATTTTTTTAAAGGTTATAGGACTGTATGATTTTATAGGACTATGTATGTTTACATTTATTAATGTTGTATTTTTTTTCTTATTGTAATTGAAAAAAACTATACATTTTAAAATATATATATATTTAATGATAATTTAAAATAATTATCATTATATTATAATACAGTATTTTATAGTATTACTTTTACACATTTGTACACATAATAATACATTATTATTTTTACACAAAACAATAATACAGTATACAGTAAAATAATATAAACTCCACAGATTCCTAGGGGTTATTTTCCTGCCGCTTTATGTGTTTAGTCACATGGCATTTATTGAGTGAAAGAAAAAAGATTTCAACTAGGCCTATGTGGTTATACACTCTTGTTTAAATGGGAAAAGATGTTTTATATGGTAATGGTTTCATTTTTGAAATTTCTAAACATTTAAAATATGTAGTATTTCATTGCTTGTGACAGTTTGGACCAAAGCTATCCAATTCCTAGCTCTAGTTATGTTAAGAATTTTTGCTCATGTCAACAAGAAAGGACAAAAGCCTGAATATCTACCAACAATAATGTGTGGTTCCAAATATTGGCTTTATATAACATGTAATTTTCACAGTAAAAAAAAAGAGAAGGTATTTTAAAACAATGAGGCGGGATCATACAATCCAAATTGAAGCAGTGCCTTTTGCATTGGAGGCAACAAGTTCATTTCTGCACATTCAGAAAATTAATTAAGGTGTAAAATGAGCTGGTGTGCTTAGCTTGGCTGAGACGATCTCAGTAAGTAGGCTTTACAGTGGACAGATCCAGCAGCGATGACTTGGCTCTCCGGTGTGCTTGTATTTATGCAGTGCTTGTTTAAACATTTGAGGAGCACATGTACAGATGGATGATTGCAGCAGGTTTCATCATGAAGTTACGATGTTCAAACTTGCAGGGGGGTCATTCTAACACTCATGTCAACAATCCAGGAATGAAGCGGCCCAATCAGTAAATACCATAAAACAGACGCTGAAAGACATTTCGGGAAGATGGGCTGTTTTCTGAGAACTGTCTTTCTCCTTGAGCCTCAGGAGAATGTGTAATGACACCAAATGTGACTGAAAACATTTTCATTTTTACTTTGAAATGCTTCAAAGTCACTCACTATGGGGGACCATAATCATTTGATAGATTTGTAAATCAGCTGAGAACTGGATAAATAATTTGAGCAGTCAATTATAAACATGTGGAAGATAAAAAATCAAAAACAATCAATTAAAGGGTTAGTTCACCCAAAAATGAAAATAATGTCATTTATTACTCACCCTCATGCCGTTCCACACCCGTAAGACCTTCGTTAATCTTCGGAACACAAATTAAGATATTTTTGTTGAAATCTGATGACTCAGTGAGGCCTCCATAGCCAGCAATGACATTTCCTCTCTCAAGATCCATTAATGTACTAAAAACATATTTAAATCAGTTCATGTTAGTACAGTGGTTCAATATTAATATTATAAAGCGACGAGAATATTTTTGGTGTGCCAAAAAAACAAAATAATGACTTATTTAGTGATGGCCGATTTCAAAACACTGCTTCAGGAAGCTTCGGAGCATAATGAATCAGTACCTTTTTAGTACCTTTATGGATCTTGAGAGAGGAAATGTCATTGCTCCCTATGCAGGCCTCACGGAGCCATCGGATTTCAACAAAAATATCTCAATTTGCGTTCCGAAGATTAACGATGGTCTTACGGGTGTGGAACGACATGAGGGTGAGTAATAAATGACAGAATTTTCATTTTTGGGTGAACTAACTTTAATAAAAAATCCTGCAAATTTAAAATATAATGCAGTTTTTTATTATTATATGAGCAATATCACACTTGTAGTAGCCGGCTGTATATCAGTGATTCGGCTATAGGTAATCACAGTGTGCTGATATACAGCCATATCGCATGGCTACGAGTGTGTTACTGCATTTATACAACAGTTCGACGGCACAAGTGTGTAAATAAATAAGAACAACAATGGAATGTCTTCAAGAACTACTTCCGCCACAGATTCAAATCTCAAGTTGACAGTTTAACAGTTGAGCCCAAGCCTCTGTTACTAATTTTAAAACGTCACTTTAGAACTAGTAAAGAAGGAACATTGAGACACTACATCAGCGCTGAACGGTCGCTGAAAGCGCCTAAACAAATTTTCAAATAGGCACTATGTTTACATATAATTGGTCATAATCATGATTCGGATCGCGTGTCAAACCCCCAAACTGCTGAAATCACGTGACTGGCTCAAAAGACACAAAAGATTCATAAAGCTTCGAAGCTTCATGAAGCAGTGTTTTGAAATTGGCCATCACTATATATAAGTTGTTATTTTGTTTTTTTTTGGTACACAAAAAATATTCTTGTTGCTTTATAATATTAATATTGAACCACTATACTCTCATGAACTGATTTAAATATGTTTTTAGTACATTTATGGATCTTGAGAGAGGAAGTGTCATTGCTGGCTATGGAGGCCTCACTGAGCCATCGGATTTCAATAAAAATATCTTAATTTGTGTTCCGAAGATGAACGAAGGTCTTACAGGTGTGGAACGACATGAGGGTAAGTAATAAAAGACATTATTTTCATTTTTGGGTGAACTAACCCTTTAATCTCCTGCCATCAATCATTGCTCAGATGTTACTCTCATTAAAAGTATGTAGGCTATATAAGAATAAAATATAATGAGCAATACATTTGTTACAGTATTTATTGATCTTTGTTAATGTTAGCTAATAAAAATGTTTATGTTCATGTTCAGTGCATTAACTAACAAATATAACTTTTGATTTTAATAATTGTATTATTTTAGTGAATGTTGAAATTAACATTAACTAAGATTAATAAATGCTGTAGAAGTATTGTTTATTGTTAGTTCATATTAACTAAAGAATGTTAACTAATGAAATTTATTGTTGTGTTACCAAATATTTATATAATCATGTAAAATATGTAAAAAAAACAACGTAATTAAGAATATAATTAAATAATCTCACATTAAAAATGTAAAAATACAATTAAAATAATAATATAATTTACAATTACAATTATAAAATAATAATTTACAATTAAAAATAATATAATTGCATATGAAAAACATTTTCATTAAAAATTCTACACTTTTAATTGCTAAATTTAATATTGAAATTTTTTTTATCCGTTTTTATTGGTTTATCATTTGCTTTTTTGATTATTTAATTATTTTTCTCTACTTATTCACATTTATAATTGATTTCTCAAATTTATTAACTGATTTCTCAGCCAATTTACTGATTTATCAAATGATTATTATGTGGCTCTCATGGGCCCCAATAACCCACTGCAGCATCAGAGGGGTTTACTAGCTTGATTCCTTCCCCCCCAAAAACCAGTTCCTCATAAACTCCGCCCTGCAGCCGATTCTAACGATTTCATTGGTCAAGTCAACCACAGTGCGGAATGCCTACACAATGCTACAACAAATACTAAACCCTAACCATATACCCCACACCCTAATCTTACCCAACTGAATTTTCTGCAGGGCGGGATTTGTGCTGGTTTCAGGAAAACAATCATGCGGTTTACTTTAATGTTTAGTGCACATTAATGACCCTGCACATGTCACTGGCAGCCAGAATTATGAAAAAGGGTTGTCTGTATGCAAGCCAAGTGGTGGCAAGGTCAATCAAATGACCTCAGTGTGATACTAATCACCCTTTGGTTTTGGTACATTTGCAAAACCGCTTGGGCAGAATGTCAGCGCAGTGGTTTGGCCAAAAGACAAATTTCACAGTTTAGGTATGAAAGCTGTAACTTAAACACCTGACATCATATTCTGAGAATAGCAGTGGAGAAGGCCGTTGAACGGTGAGTCGATGGTAAGAACATCAAGCAAATATTCATTTGCCAATGACAGACAACAGACAGAGCCACATGAAGCAATATTTCTAGGGATCTTGCGAAGCATTCAGGAGTGTATATTAAGCGTGTCCATGGAAACTGGATTCTCTGCCCACTCCTAGCGTCTGTCTTTCTCCTGCACGACACTCAGGCCGCAAAGATGGACTGGCGAGAAAAAGCACCTTGGAAGTTTCCATCCACCCCACCCGTTAGGAGACCGGGATCTCTGCCACTCCACATTGAGCTGTGTGGGATGATATTTACCTTATACCCAAGGCCAAAATCCTCCCTTTCTCCTCCTCTGTTCGCTTTCATTTTATTACAGTCTGTCTGATCAGAGTTTTTCTCTCTTCAAGGGCAGGGCAAGCCTTGGCTCCTCCTTAAAGATAAGCAGGATAGATGTTTCAGACATTCCCTGCCAAATTTAAGATGCTTCAGTTGGTCATTGACTGTCTAAGGAATTGAGGTGGTCAAATATTAACCATATTCAGATTTATTTATGAAGCCATTAGTCCCTTTATTACAAGTTTATCAGTCTGAAGTGAATTTAAATCGAACACATGGTCAGTTTAAATATAAAGGGATTTAAATATAACCTGGTTTACCCCTATAAATTCAAAAGTTCTTCAACATTATGGTTACTTAAAAGCAACTGTTGTGTGAGCAACACAATAGATCATACAAATTATGGTCAAACAAGTCAAGTGTGTTGTGACACTAAAGAAGTGGTGTTGGATTTCAATGTTTTCTTTTTGTTGAGATGAAACTAGTCTTAGAATATACACTTAAAATGGGAAATGGTTCAAACAAGCACACAACGTCAGCAAACGGGCAAGCACAAAGCCTGGAGCTTATAAAATACTTGCTAAGACACTTTGTGTATCATAGACGAGACTCTGCTTTTCCATATTCATTTGTTTTATGGCAGCCTAATGGGCCGTATTGTAAATGTGAACTCTGTGTGAATCATCCAAATATATCTTACATTTGGCCAGAACACATTGATATGATGACATTTGCAATATTTATAAGACAGAACCACACCCAATATGTCTTACGTTTTGGAAGATGGCAAGAACTTCAACCAATTACTGAAACACAGCAACTGGCAACTAAAGGGCAATATGTCAAGTCCAATCAAATGAGAAATAGGAATGGGTGAGCTGCCTGATCAGTTGCTGAATGCAACATTTCTTTAACTTTATCTCTCAGTCCAATCAGAGGTCGCTATAGTTTCCTCTTTACATCGTCTTAATACTAAAATGGCAATACTGCCACCTCATGGTGACTTTGGTCCTACACAACATAGATCAATGGCACCAGATACAAGATGCAAACACTGCAAGATATTTAGTAGAACAAGTGTGGGGAAAAATAGTTAAACCTTTATAGGATTTAGTTAGTTTAGTTTGCATTGAAATTGAGGTTATCAATCAAATGTTCTGCAAATTAGGCAGTTGTGGCCTAATGGTTAGAGAGTCAGACTTGTAACCCGAAGGCTGCGGGTTTGAGTCTCAGTACCAGCAGGAAGTGTAAGTAGAATGACTCCCTGTGAATGAACAGCGCTCTCTTCCACTGTCATTACCCACAACTGAGGTGCCCTTGAGCAAGGCATCTAACCCCCGATCGCTCCCTGGGCACCGCAGCAAAAATGGCTGCCCACTGCTCTGGGAGTGTGTTCAATACTCACTACTGTGTGTGTGCACTTGAATGGGTGAAATGCAGAGCACAAATTCTGAGTATGGGACACCATACTTGGCTACACATCATGTCACTTTCACTATAGAGCTGGTGTTTTCGATCTGGGGTCCGCAAGAGAGTGGTAGTAAGTTTGAATAGTGTAATAGTATATATAAAAAAAAATCAAAACACGTATGTGCATATATATACACACACACACACAACAATCAGGCATAACATTATGACCACTGACAGGAAAAATGGGCAAGCGTAAGGATTTGAGCAAGTTTGACAAGGGCCAAATTGTGATGGCTAGACGACTGGGTCAGAGCATCTCCAAAACTGCAGCTCTTGTGGGGTGTTCCCGGTCTGCAGTGGTCACTATCTATCAAAAGTGGTCCAAGGAAGGAACAGTGGTGAACCGGCGACAGCAAGGCTCATTGATGCACGTGGGGAGCGAAGGTCCGATCCAACAGACGAGCTACTGTAGCTCAAATTGCTCAAGAAGTTAATGCTGGTTCTGATAGAAAGGTGTCAGAATACACAGTGCATCACAGTTTGTTGCGTATGGGGCTGCATAGCTGCAGACCAGTCAGGGTGTCCATGCTGACCCCTGTCCACCGCCGAAAGCACCAACAGTGGGCACGTGAGCATCAGAACTGGACCACGGAGCAATGGAAGAAGGTGTGTCCTGGTCTGATGGATCATGCTTTCTTTTACATCACGTGGATGGCCAGGTGCCTGTGCGTCGCCTACCTGGGAAACACATGCCATCCATGTGGATGTTACTTTGACACGTACCACCTACTAAGCATTGTTGCAGACCATGTACACCCTTTCATGGAAACGGTATTCCCTGGTGGCTGTGGTAATGCACCCTGCCACAAAGCAAAAATGGCTCAGGAATGGTTTGAGGAGCACAACAACGAGTTTGAGGTGTTGACTCAATCCAATCGATCATCTGTAGGATGTTCTGAACAAACAAGTCCGATCCATGGAGGCTCCACCTCACAACTTACAGGACTTAAAGGATCTTCTGCTAACATCTTGGTGTCAGATACCACAGCACACCTTCAGGGGTCTAGTGGAGTCCATGCCTCGACAGGTCAGGGCTGTTTTGGCAGCAAAAGATGGACCAACACAATATTTGAAAGGTGGTCATGATCGGTGTAGATTTTATATATGTATATATATATATTCCTCTGCTTAGCTTCAGCCTTCATGCAGTAGGCCTACTGATTTAAAAATAAATAAATTCTATAATTACTGTAAACCAGACACTTGCATAACTGAGAAATATGCTTTATTATATTTGTCTTTCCTGTGCAGAGAAATTACTGTTGCATATAGTATCATATATCCTTTGACTTATCAGGTGAAAAGCATGAATGAATGAAACTTACTAGTGCAGAACAGTCACAAACTCTCATCCTAATAATATACATTTTAATATAGGGATTATACAAACCTGATGCTAGGAAATCAGGGAATTTTTTCTTCTGTAATTGTGACCGAGACATTTAGACATACATTTTAGCATAAAACACATACTGGCCATGATGGATTTGCAGCAAGAATTGAAGCTGTGTAAGTCAGTTTAACGAACATGTCACTGTTTTCCAAACTGCTTTGCTTTATATTATGGAAGAAAAGTGCTTCTTGTGCAACAATCATCAAACTGTTACAGTATACATGAGCCAAATGTGACAATAAACATACACAGGTCAAGAGAGAGAGCAATGTTGAATGAGTCCCAATAGACGTCTCAAGATACAAGAAGTCTCTTTTTAAAATAATTGAAAGCCAGGTAAGTGGCACCCCCAATCAACCCAATCAATAAAGTGGCACCAACAAAGGCTGGAGCCTTTTTCTTTGCCACCCTGAATGCGGTGGGCAGCACAGCAGATATGAGGATGTTATTGACTTGTCCAAGTACTCTGCGGAAGGTCGGACGGTTCAGGACACGCTCATAATACGTCTCCAGGTTGACCCGGGTCCCATTTCCCCAATACCTACGTGACAGGCCCAGGAACTTAAGGCGATGAAGGGTGACAGCGAGGGAAACATCAGCAATGCTGAAAAACTCACCACAGAGCCAAGTCTGCTGACTGCCCTCTTCTAGAGAGAGAGATGAGAAGTTAAAAAAGCTAAAAGAAATTTAAATCAACATGAAATCGAAATTCACTGTTAATTTTTTTCTAAATGCATCTTAATGATCTTATTGTGAACAATTCATCCATGCATTTTCATTTTTTCATTTTCTAAATTTGTTTTGGACTTCTCTATGGTGACAAATGCCATACTTCTCCAATCATTTAGGCTGCATCCCAAAACTAAGCTTAGTGAAGATTGACATTTGATCAAAAAAATAATTTAATTAATTCAATTTTGAATAAAACCAGTTAATTTATTATGTCCCCACATCAAGCACATTTTAGGTTACTTGACAAAACATTTTTCCAATGTTTTTACTGTGTTTAACAGAAGATTCTCCCACCCGGTGTCTCCTCAATCCTCCTCTGCAGCTCCGTCTCCACTTGATCCAGAACATTCTCTAGTTCATCCAGGAGTTTCTTCAGGTATTTCATGTTATCATGGTCAAACAATTTACTCTAAAGAGATTCACATAAATACTATTTTATGACATTCAGCAATCACTTTCTTGGCATTGTAAGCAAGACTGTAATCTAAATTAGAAAGGGTAATCATATGAATAATTGAAACTGAACACTGCATGAATGTTTACTTACCTTCAGGCGCCTCTGTTTTGCAATATAAGCGTCTTTAAGATCAGGATTCTCTGCTGCTAGTTTCTTAAGCTCAGATTCTGTGTTTCCAATCTGTGCTATGAGACAGAAATCACAGTTAATTCATAGTATACCCAAAAACTGTATGTCCATATGAAGTTATTTACTTACTGCGAATGTGAGTGGTGGCATAAGCTGGGATGTGGGAGTCTACAGTGATCTCTGGGTGGAGGATGCAGCCATGGGTGTATGCATCCATCTGCAGGGAGTCCAGCAGTTCTCTGTAATGCTGTACTCGATGATAATATGTGCTTCCCTCTTCTGGGATCAGCTTGGGCATGTGCTCTGATTCAGAGAAACAAACAAAAGCAAAAATTTAGCTGCAATCTACATGAGCCTCTACACTCCAATAATAAATATCTTTGACTCACCCTCCAATGCCTCTCATGTTATCCAAAATTCTGCACAGGAGTGCTGAACTTAACATGGTGCATGCAAACATAAATGCAACCAACTGAAAAGAAGACAACAAATGCACTGAACACAGCAAAAACTGCTCAAACTTAAAACAAACAAACACACAACAAAAAATTGCAGCTATTAAAGGGTTAGATCACCCAAAAATGAAAATAATGTCATTTATTACTCACCCTCATGTTGTTACACACCTTCGTAAGACCTTCGTTCATCTTCGGAACACAAATTAAGATTTTTTGATGAAATCTGATGGCTCAGTGAGGCCTCTATTGCCAGCAATGTCACTAAACCTCTCTAGATCCAGAAAGGTACTAAGGACGTATTTAAAACGGTTCATGTGAGTACAGTGGTTCAACCTCGAATTCAAAACAACCACTCAGAACCACTGATTCAAAACAAAAGATTCGTAAAGCTTCATGAAGCAGTGTTTTGAAATCGCCCATCACTAGATATTATTGAAAAGTCGTTATTTTGTTTTTTTTTGGCACACAAAAAAGTATTCTTGTTGCTTTATAATATTAAGGTAGAACCACTGTAGTCACATGAACCGTTTTAAATATGTTTTTAGTACTTTTCTGGATCTTGAGAGGTTTAGTGACATTGCTGGCAATAGAGGCCTCACTGAGCCATCGGATTTCATCAAAAATATCTTAATTTTTGTTCCGAATATGAACGAAGGTCTTACGGGTGTGGAACGTCATGAGGGTGAGTAATAATAAATGACATAATTTTCATTTTTGGGTGATCTAACCCTTTAACACATGGAAATCAGCTGTTAATTTGTTTATTCTTACATTCATTAAACGCTCTGATGCATGAATTATTAAATCACTAAGAAAAAAGGTTAATGTTTCTTTTTACTTTAAAACAATAACAGAAACATTTTCAACAGTTTATTTTAATTTTATAAAATATATATATATATATATATATAAATTAAAATAAACTGTTGAAAATGTTTCTGTTATTGTTTTCTATTTGAATATTTTAAAATGTATTCCTGTGAGGAAATTATTTCTGAAGGATCATGTGACACTGAAGACTGGAGTAATTTAGCTTTGCCATCACAGGAATAAATTACATTTTAAATTGTAGTAATCTTTCATAATATTACAGTTTTTACTGTATTTTTGATCAAAGAAATGCAGCCTTGTTTCAAAAATCCTAACTATTCCAAACTTTTGACCAGTACTGTAGATATAATTCATATTATTTATTTTTTAAGTATTACTATATATATATATATATATACACACACATTTTTAATGCTTTATTTATTACATATTTTGAAAGAGTTACTCATCTACCAGTAGAGGATAATGGCAAAGATTCCAGAGGGACTTAGTCAGCCATTTTGAATTAAATAAATCCAAAATAAAACAATGAACTATTATTATTATTATTAGGATGTGACATCAAACCCTGGGTGATTAAAAAAGTTTTACATCAGAGGGTTAATCAACATTATCCTTTAGTACTCTTGTATTTATGGCATTTTTCACTTTAATTCATGCATTCTGGAATGTAAATACTGTTTTACACACAACATTAAGCCTTAATCCTAAGTGTTTACCATCACAGAAGTTCTGCTCCAAATAATCCATGATTTGTGTGAGGTCACAGATGACATTGTCATCGTGAACCAGAACAGGAACCTCACCAGTGGGGTTCAGACGCATAAACCAGGGCTCATTGTGTTCACTCAGAGGCAGACTCACATCATACTCTTCACACTGAAGACCTTTTTCAGCTATTGCCAGTCTCACCTATGACAGAAACATAATGTTCATTTGTTTGGCCTTTTAATTAGAATTTCATACCATAGAAACACTGAAACATCAGTCTCATTTGAAGAAAACAACAGCAGCCCAGCTAACAAAAATATGCTTTGAAAACGTTATTTCTGAATGTTCTCTCAAAATTCAAGACGTTTTTTTCTTGGTTATTCAAGGAAACATGCCATTTTATCATTTTGCAAACATTGTGGAAACGTTACTTACTTTTGAATGTTCTTTCTTAAACAAGTAGTAACCTTTAAAAAATGTTAGATGAAAGTCCAACTAATACGTTTCAGGAAAAAAATAAAAAAATAAAAACGTTCTATGAATGAAATTTAAATAATGATTTTGTCCTAACGTTTTGAGAACATTCCAGATAACACTGAATGAATGTTCTACTAACTATGTTTGTTCATAACTTTAGGAGAACCTTGCCAGAACGTTAGCCAAAGTTTTCTCTGGTTATACAATTTTACAATATAGTTGTGATTCAGGCATCTAATATTTATCTGTCCGTTATGATTCCAGTATTTCTACACAGTCTACACACTTGCATCATTAATAATGTAAAATTTATGAATAATTAACATGCATGCTGTAAATCAGCAATTGTTTAATTGAGACAGCCATATGAATAGAGGAATAATCCAAACAAATGTCAGGTGATTAAAAGTATGTGAATATCATAATCAAAACAACAGACTGCATCCACCCTGATGCTCTTGAGCTGCCTACGCCAGTAATGTGGAATTATGGGATCGCTTACCTTCTGAGAGCTGAATGACTGAGTCCAGTGGTACAATATCAGTTTGGACTCTTTGTTTTTTGTGCTCTCGACAACCTCACCGCTGTCAAGTGTATCCTTCTTAATAAGGATTTCCTTCTCATCCTGAGATTCATCGATGTTTTCCTCCGCCATTTTATCAGTCAACGGCTGTGTCTCAAACCCTAGTTAAATACGACAGTATCTTTATGTATCCTACGCGCGTGCAGCATTTTTGACCATAAGTACGCGCTTGCAGCGTCGATGGCCATCACAGGCGTGTACTCGCGTATTCTTCTGCGCCTTGAACCTGCTTGCGCGAGACTGTGATGGCCACAAATGATGTCTAGGTAGGCAACTCTCTAGGTTTTAAGACACAGCCAGTGTGTTGAACAGCGCAGCCTCCAGTGGTGGTACCCAACTTCTTAAAGGACACTCATCCACATTCATAATAATGAAATAAATACATATTAGGCTTTTTTCTAGGCTATTTAAATCAAATAAAACCACATTATAGCATTTATAGTGCTCTCAAATAAAATTAGTGAACAGCTTTATTTAAGAGTGAATATTTATAATGTATGAATTGTCACCTATAAATTAGGAGTGCACTTTTTTAAATGAACCAGCAGATGTCTCTGTAGACTGTTCTTCTTTATCAAGAAATCTTCTTGATAAAGAAATCTAGAAGATTTTTTCATAATTTATGATTTGCAGTATAATAATAGAAATATAACCTATTTCATACAAAAAAACATGAATGGGGTTCAATTCGGCTTTAAGTAACAAAACAGGTATCAAACCTGAAAAAAAAAAAAAATAAAAATAGTCACATATTTACAGTTTTTCTTACATATAATATCTATATTAAGTATGTTGTGGTCTTCAAGCCCCAATGTCCATGACAATATTCAAAATCTATGTATATAATTAACCACAATTAGTTTTGATTCCAGACATTTCAAGAACTTTATGTTTGAAAACAACAGTAGTTATTAAAATGAGAACAAAATAATTTAAGCAACATGATGTTCTGTTGTGCCTCATAGCAGTTTGTGGTCTTTTAATCAAGTTAGATTATTGTAATTTATTTTAACGACTTTAAAATCATCTTTGGAAGTATGCTGAGGCCCCCTGGTGGCTCCTGGGCTCCTGGTTGTGAACCACTGCCTCAAGGCATAATTTTGGTATAAAGGGAAAATCGAATTACAAAAATAAAGAACATTCTAGTAAGAATAGTTTTTAGTTTGTTCCAGAAGGTTAATTGAAAGTCATTTAATTGGTAAATTCTCTGTAGTAAGATATTTCTTTAAATTTGTTATTGATACATTTTTTCATTTTCCATGCTTTATTTTTACCAAATAAAGAATACAAAAAAAAAAAAAACAACAACACTTGGAACCATGCCGCCTACTCAGTGAGGGTGAAGTGGGCGTGGCCGCTGTGATGACGCGGGAGGATTGGCAGCGTCTTTCGCTGCTGAGCCGCGGTCTAGTTGTGTCTGCTCTGCGCAGCGCCTGCGAGCGGAGGGAGTCGGTGAAACGCAGCGGCGGTTCCAGCGTGTGCGGCTTCGGTAATGATGCACTAAACCTGCCTCCTCATTCATACTCTCACAACCCAACCAACAACATCTCCATTGTGATTAATTCTCCCAAGTTTCATCGTTGCTGCTGAACACGGCTGGGAAAAAAAAGGTTTAATGAAAGAAAAAGACGAGCAGAAGCGCACGGCAACGTTACGACTGTTTTTATTTTCATCCCATTCTGAATGACGGGCGGACGGTTCGACTTCGACGATGGAGGCACTTTCTGTGGCGGATGGGAGGACGGGAAAGCCCACGGACACGGCATCTGCACGGGACCCAAGGGTCAAGGCGAGTACGCCGGGTCTTGGTCCCACGGTTTTGAGATAGTCGGGGTCTACACCTGGCCCAGCGGGAATACATACCAGGGCTACTGGTCGCAAGGCAAACGCCACGGGCTTGGTGTTGAGACCAAGGGGAAATGGCTTTATCGTGGGGAGTGGAGTCACGGGTTCAAGGGTCGCTATGGAGTTCGGCAGAGCACCGATACACCTGCTAGATACGATGGGACGTGGAGTAATGGACTACAGGATGGCTATGGAGTCGAAACCTATGGGGATGGTGGTAAGTGCCACTGCTGTTTACAAATGTCATCTGTATGTTTAGGGATGCGAATCGTAAGCAGTTAAACGATTATGGTTCCTTTATTTAATGTCACATTAATGATTCTTTTAGTACTTTTGAGGAAGAAGCGTTTGGAAAAAAAAAAAACAAATTTTTTTGATTTACTGCTCTCAACAGCTTGTTGTCATATCATAATTACAGATAAAACAATTCAGGCATCAGTTATTTTTCTGTAAAAAGAAAATGCAAATGCTTGTCTTAACTGTATATTATAATAGTAGGCCTAAACAAACCAAAATATAACGTATTTCATTTATTCATTCATTCATTCATTCATACATACATACAGCAAAACTCATGTCATTGACTACAATTTGTCATATGAACAACCAGTCAGTAACGCTGATTTAAGCCTCAAGAGCCATAAGTGCAACATAACACTGTAACAGCTGTTGCTTCATTTCGATTCGGACAAGACGAAAGTAATAACTTGCGGTTCAGTAAATGAGTCAGATTAATTCAGAAACCTCTCCGACTGATCCATAATCGTTTTTGATTCACTAAAAAGAACCGGCTCGTAAGAATCCCTGCGTCTCAATCAGCTCCATAGGTCGTGAATCAGTATATCATGTAAATGAATGTGGCTGATTCCCTGATCAGTGCTCTGACTACTGAACTAGGGAGCTGAATGAGACGCACCTAAAGATTTGTTCGGGAGTCTTGAATGTTTTTGATTCACTTAAGCGAATCGGATCATACGAGTCATTCGTTTGAAAATCGGACACACACTGGTCTCACTGTGTTTTTTTATTTATTTATTTAAATTTAAAGTACATTAATGGCATGATTGTATTTACAGACAATATTGCCAAAGCATTATACACAAAACAAATAATGACAAGAAAAATAAATCTACAATATTACAATAAAATTAAAATACTATTAAAATAAGGTGGTATGTAATGAATAACATAAGATAAACTAATAAAATAAATGTATGTATAATATAAAATAAACATTTATCAAGACACTGTGAAAAAAAACCTGTAATATATTATGTACATTGATAGTCTTTGAATAGATTAATTATATATTCTCTAAAATGAGCCGAATCATGAGAGTCATTTGCTTGGGAATGGTGCACACTCTAGGTTTTTGCTCAATAATAAGAACCGGCTCATGAGAATCATTCGTTCGGGAATCAGACTTCACTGGTTGATGTATGTTTCCTACTGTAGATTCAGTAAAGGTCTTTACACTAAATATTAGGATGCAGTTCCATAAGAATGCAATTTTAAGAAATTTAACGGAATGGTACGGCATGAAAAAGAACCGATTCAAGATTCCTAACTCTATTTATGTTTTGGCCAACTGTCAGGTCACAGGTCATTGGGTGTAAATAAAACATAATGCCTTCAAAGTACACTAAACAAATGCTGGTGACAGAGGATGAATATACATAAATGCAGAACATATAGTACTTTGCACATGACATAATTTGAGCAAGATTGTATATTAAACTCAGTGCATTTCATGGCATCGCAATGTGACATCCAACATTTACCTAATGCTTTGCATTTTTGAGGCACATTAGTTTCCAAATGTCCTTGCTGATTTTGTGTGTACATTGTGTCAGTGATTTTAGATTAGGGAAGCTCTGATAAACATAAAACATAATTGTCATGCAACTAACATTAATTGATACTTGATATGCTACTGTACCTAAAATGCATGTTTTTTTTCATTAAGATTATCATTGAGACTAAAATTATGAATACGTTTCAAACCAACTTTACCATGGTATGAAACTTCTTGCACTGTTCATTTACTTGATCTACACGAGTTTAACATTCTTTTGTGTTTCATAAGGCACTTATCAAGGCCAGTGGATGGGGGGCATGAGGCATGGCTACGGTGTGCGACAGAGCGTGCCTTATGGAATGGCCACCATTATACGCTCTCCGCTTCGCACCTCCCTGGCCTCTCTAAGGAGTGTGCAAAGCAATGGCGCCATTCTGCAGGATACGGTACCCGACACGCCAGTTGGAAGCCGTGGTGGGTTCGTGCTGAATTTTCACAGCGACACCGAAGTCGTCACCGGGAAGAAGAAGGGCCTGTTCCGCCGCGGGTCCCTCTTTGGCAGCCTCCGCCAGCTAAGGAAATCTGACTCCAAAACGTCCATCTCTAGCAAACGGAGCTCTGCACGTAGTGACGCCACCATGAGCCGCATCAGCTCCAGCGACGCCAACTCCACCATCAGCTATGGAGATGGAGAGGTGACCGAAGAGTACACCCCCATGGAAGACCACGTGGATGCCACCACCACTGAGTCCTACATGGGCGAGTGGAAGAATGACAAGCGCAATGGGTTTGGAGTCAGTGAGAGATCCAATGGGCTGAAGTACGAAGGGGAATGGATGAACAACAAGAGGCATGGATATGGATGCACAATATTCCCAGATGGAACCAAAGAGGAGGGGAAGTATAAAAATAACGTGTTGGTGCGTGGGATAAGGAAGCAGCTTATTCCTCTTAAAAACCATAAAACTAAAGAAAAAGTGGACAGGGCTGTGGAGGGGGCTCGAAGAGCGGCAGCTATCGCCAGGACGAAAGTGGAAATAGCAGTTTCAAGGTAGGGCACCTCCTTTGCCAAAAATCTCCTCTCTGGGGCCAAAAATGAAAATTGTCATCATTTATTAACCCTCATGTTGTTTTAAACTTGTTTGACTTTCTTTCTTCAGTGGAATGCAAAAGGAGACATGTTGAAGAATGTCCTGGCCACTTTTTTCATGTAATGAAAGTTAATAGGAATCTGGGCTGTTGAGCTCCAAAATGACAACAAAGTAACAAAATTACATGTCTTCTGAAGCCATACAATAGTTTTGTGTGAAAAAAAAAAAAAAAAAAAAACAGACCCTAATTTAAAGGGGTCCTTGATTATGATTTCACTTTTTTTAACTTTAGTTAGTGTGTAATGTTGCTGTTTGAGCATAAACAACATCATCTTCTCGGGTTGGTGACATCACAAACCACAAAATTGACATAAACCCTGCCCCACAGGAACACGCAACAAAGGGGGTGAGGTCATGTTGGGCTGCTTTAGAGAAGAGAAAGAGTTGTTGTAGTAGGGTGTTGTTACTATGCCGTCATTTTACGCCAGACTGCTTCACAAACGAGGGTCAATTCAAAGCTGAATTTGCACAAAAGATTAACATGCGGGCACATGCTAGTCGATGATTTGAATCAACTCCACAGCAACTACATAAATTTATCCACTAACTGTTCAGAATCGTCCAGATGCATTCTAAAACTTCTTCCTGAGTCTCTCCATCAGTGTCTGACTCTGGTTTGAACAATGTAAGGCTGAACTGTGACTCACAATCGTCATTTTGGCTGCGTGAGATTCTCCAGCTTTGTTGTTGTTGAGCAACTGAAGCACGAGCTGTTAAAGCTCTGCCCTTTTCTGGAAAGCAGGCCGGGAGCAGCAGCTCATTTGCATTTAAAGGGACACACAAAAACGGCTTGTTTTTGCACACACCGAAATAGGGGCAAATTTGACAAGCTATAATAAATGATCTGTGGGGTATTTTGAGCTGAAACTTCACAGACACATTCTGGGGACACCGGAAAATTTATATTACATCTTGTGAAAAGGGGCATAATAGGTCCCCTTTAAATATTCCCTTCCACTGTAGTGTTACTGTTATCGAAAGCTAAAAGTATTAAAAATAGTTTCCGCTAATTAAATAAAAATCTTAAATAAAAAAATAATAATTATATATATATATATATATATATATATATATATATATGAAAAACTAAAATATAAATATTAAAAAATAAAATTAATAAAAATTACAAAAGCACATAAAATTACTAAAACTTAAAGTAAATAAAATGAAAACTAATATAAAAAAGCCTATTCAAAATATTAATAAATACTAAAATAGTCTATAAATAATATAATAAAATTATATAATAAAAATAAAATGATGACATCACAAACCACAATATTTACATAAACCCTGCCCCACGAGAACACGCAACAAAGGGGGCGAGACCATGTTTGGCTGCTTTAGAAAAGAGGAAGAGTTGTTGTAGTAGGGTGTTGTTACCATACCATTTTGCGGCGGACTGCTTCAGAAACGAGGGTCAATTCAATTCTGAAGTTTTCTTCAGAACCGAAAACTATCAGCCAAATTTTGGTCTGTTAGTCACAAAAAGCTAGGCTATATGGCTTTAAAATCAAAGGTATATAGCACATGAGTCTTATGGACTACTTTCCTGATAGTTTAATGGTGTGTTTTTGTCCATTTTGAAGCTCAACATCTCAGATCCCCGTTTACTGTCATTATATGGCCAGTACATTGTTCTCTTTTGTAAGAAAGTCAAGTGTTTTTGGAATGGCACGAGGGTGAGCAAATGATGACAGACATTATAACAAGAATACATGACTTGACTATCACAACTGTAGAGTCATCAAGAATTATTAATATATCATGTTGTGCAATCATGACAGGTTGATTTAACTGTTGTGCACTAGCCACGTCTAGTCTTCTGTAACATTCCTAAGATTGTTACTGCTTGTACTGTTAAGCTGTGATGTCTGCATAGTTCAGACATATGGCATATGGGGCAACTATTTAGATGTTATTCATTAATCATATGTCATAGACCTATTTTTAGATGTTGCTTCACAGTCACCACAACAATGTTCAGCAAAGCTCAGGTGTTTTTAACAGATTTCTTTTGTTCGATCTTCTTTAGGGGGTCTGAATTTTACAAGGAACCTTTTTGAGGATTGGTCTATTATTTGTCCATAGCTCAAAAGCACAGGGAGCAGTTATGGGGTCATGCATCTCATGCACACTATTATGATGTCTGTTCCCTTGCCAAGAGCCATACTAGACAGACATTTTAATGGATGTGTTGTGTAAACTACTTATTCAAGGCACACAAATTCATAGCATCCCAAACAGGTCTTGGGGAACTCACATGCTCATGTTACGTCCATTAACCACCCGAACAGATGCTTTGTCAAACATCTTCAAACAAACATCTTCAACAGACCAAATTCCAGTATAAGTTATGTATAAATTTATACACAGTCACGCACGGTATGAGCATAACCAGTGGATTAGAGAGGTTACTTGCAGCCACGTTCCATTAGTGTGTCAATGAAGGATTATCCAAGTCAGTGATTCTTACACAAACAAACATTAGAGTATTTTAATATAGTGAAAGCTATCCTTATGTGCTCCCACTCTAATGTTGAAGCCACCGGATGAGCAAGAATCTTGGTTTACAAATTAATGGGTTTTAAAGAGATAGTTCACCCAAAAATGAAAATTCTGACATCATTTACTCACCCTCAAGTTGTTCCAAACCTGTATGAATTTCTTTCTTCTGCTAAACACAAAAGATATTTTGAAGAATATGGGTAAACAAACAGGACCCTATTGACTTGCATAGTATGGAAAAAAAAAAAATTGACGCAGATGACGCAGTGCAGCGCTTCTGTGTTTACGTCCGTAAGCCGGCTCTAGTGACGCGCATTCTGCATACGGTCGTCTGCCGGAAGCTAGTTATTTGAATTTATAAATTTTTAAATATGGATATTTTTCTTACAAAACACGCATCGCTTTATTAACCCATTGGAGTCGTATGCATTATTTTTTACTTCAAAACACGGCCCCCCATTCACAACCATTATAAACCTTGGAGGGCTAAGGATATTTTTAAATATATCTCTGATTGTGTTCGTCTGAAAGAAGAAAGTCATATACACCTAGGATGGCTTGAGGGTGAGTAAATAATGGGCTAATTTTCATTTTTGGGTGAACTATCCCTTTAACCCCTACCCACTAACATAGGTGTAACGAATAAAAGCGCACTTTTCAGCCCAAATATTTTTTTTATGGGTTAAGACCACCGATATTAGTAAATGATTGATGGTATGTGTATATGAGCACGTCTGCCTCATGTATGTGCTCCGGCTGCCTCATGACTCTGACATTCTGACCTGTTAGTGATCAGTTGATCAATAAATAAATAACATGACGCAGAATATAGGCAGCACTTGTGCTGCCAGTGTTCAAAGAGGTCAGACAGGTTAACAGTTGGTTTGAGTGCCACTTTCAGGCTATTTACAGATTCTGTGTTTATTTTAACATGGAATAAGCCACATAGCACATACTGGGCACCATTAGCGGAGTAGTATCTGGCATTTGTCCCTCTCAAGAGTGGCCTGTGTTCTGTGGTTACCTCTCCCTCAGCGAGCAGTGGGTCAGGGTTACAGGGCTTACGCTCCTGGGTCAGTATCAGTGCTATGAAATTAAAGTAAAGCCATTTTACTATGCATTACTTGCATTCAGTTACAGCTGAGCTAGAGTTTGCTTGCAGGCTAAGGGTTACGATCTTGGCTGGCTAGTAATGTTTTAAAGGTTGATACAGTAATACTGCTTCGTATCTTCACTCCACCCTAGAGTGTATTCAAAGGGTCGTAAATATAACCCCCACCCCCTTCCTTAAGGGCAGGGCTATTGCTGTGGTCAACAGAATCTGCTGTTTTAGGAGTTAGTGTGAAAGGTTAACTTGCGTACTTGGCCTCACTTTGAAAGGAAACGTGATAGATTCAGTGTCAGGGCAACTACCGAACATAACAGGTTCACTTTAGGATAAGACAGTGTTAGTGAGGGAAATTGTTGACGATTTGGTTGGTTGTACACGTTGGCAGGGTTAGCTTTAACTTTGTTTGGACATACAATTAGGTTTACTCAAGCTCTTATTAATGGACAAATGAATAGCATTTCCTTATTATAACTCCTTAAAAAAGTGACACATCAAGAGCTTCAAAAAAAAAAAAAAAAAAAAAAGAAGAAGAAAAAAAACCCCACTGATACTCTGATTAATAATAATCAGAGACAAATTTGAATGATTGTAATGCCATGCCCAGGTCACATTTCACCATAGAATTGAAAGAAAAAATGAAAAAAAAAGTTAAATTTACATACACGTGAAAAAAATAAAGCCTGTTTTTGGGAACATAAATTGAGCAATTGAGCAATTCCTCTGCAATTTTACATTTGATTTTTTTTTTTTTTCAGTTGTGATTTTTATTATATTATTTTTTATTACTGTTATAAATTGTTTTTAATTTAAGGTTTTTTAATTCATAATTTAAAGGCGGTACAGAACATGCAATCATAATCAATAATCAATACTAGGGGTGTAATGATACCCTCATGTCATGATTTGATACATATCACGATACTGAACACACAATACGATATTATTGCGATACACCAAGACATATGGTAAAAGGTTAGCAAAAAATGTACTGTTGATTAAAATCCTAAATTTGGTATTACATTGGGGGTGGAAATGAATAGGCTTGGACTTGGTGCTTGTAACCCAATGCACAGGACAATGGTAACACCAGAATAAGAATAATCATGATTCTGAAGCTGAAAATACAGAATTATTTTAGATGAGTATGCTTGCACTCTGTCATTGAGATAAATTTAAAATAATGTAGGCCACTTTTTACTGGTAACATAAAGGACCCACAAAAATTCCCCCATTGCATTATTATACATTATATTCAACATTATATAGTAGTTTAATGTAGTACTGACACTAAAACTCTGTAAATTTGAGTTTTTCTCACACAGTAATTTTCATTTTGGGTGAACTATACACAATACTTATTGTCACTTAGTATCCACGATACATATTGTTGCATTTTTTTGTATTGCGATATATTGTGACACAATATACAGTATTATTTAAATAATTTCTTTTATCACTTTATGATTATGAGAAATAGGGTTGAAATTCATGAAAATAAAGTAAATTTAAAATTTTTCTTTTAAGTTTAGTTTCCTAATTTCTTATTTTTTCTTTAGGTTTTTCAGATAAAATATGACCCTAGGAACAACTTGAAACCTGTGTGGGTCACATTAAGGCATGGATATCTATTAACTCTCAATAAGTTGAGCATGAACATATATAATGACAGAAATTTCTAAATGTGGTATGGATATGTGCAAACCCCACCTCCCCCCATTTATAATGACTGCCTTGCCCATGGTTATGCTAGTGATTATGAATGAGAGAATGAGAGAGGTAAAAGAGCCCTTCAATTTTTCCTCCCACCTTTTCTCACCCTCTTCACACTCAGCTCCAGTTGATATTAGTCATTCACCATAAAAAGGAGGGAGTATAGGAGCATTTAATTGTTCAGTCAACCTACAGCCCTGTGCTCTCTCTCTCTCTCTCTCTCTCTCTCTCATGCTCTCTGGTGTGTCAGCAGCACAGAACTCTGGCTGACTAAATAAGGCAAGGATGGAGTCAACTTATCAGCTCTGGACAGAAATACATAAGCCAGTAACAGTTGATACAGTAGCCCATCACTGCCTGGCTGTCATCTGCCCTACGTGCCAATAGAGTTCACAAATGCTTATCGTCAGTCGCAACAATGACTTCATCTGCTTTTGTCCCTTACTCGCATGCAAGAACACCGATATAAACAAGCTGACACACACACTATGAGCCAGTTAGTTAAGAAAGGAAATAGCAAAGAATAACAATAATTATGACATAAAATGCTGGATGTAGGTTATTCCAATCAAATAAGAAATAGAAAGCTGCATTTACTTGATCAAAAATGCAGTAAAACAGTACTATTGTGATAGATTATTACAATTATAAATACCTGTTTTCTGTTTGAATACATTTTAAAATGTAATTTGTAATTCAGCATCATTACTCCAGTCTTCAGTGTCACATGAACCTTCAGAAATCATTCTAATATGCTGATTTGGTGCTCAAGAAACATATTATCAACGCTGAAAACAGTTACTGACTTTTGAACGGTAATGTATTTAACATAAAAATAATCAAAATGTGTATTATAAATAAATAAATAAATAAATATTAAAAGGCTAAGAAATTATAGTTTGCATGAGCCAATGTTCCAACAGTTGAATATAATATATAATTAGACGATTCATTTTAGGGTGTGCTTTCAGAGAAGGCACAGACCCAACTTTAAAAAGCACACTGTGTTTTACAGCATGTGAAAACATCCACTTACAGGAAAGAACAGACTCTGATTGGTTGAAGAAGCTGTCCGTTACCTGATTCGCCCAATCCCTGTGATCTGTTTACTGCTGTGGCAGAACTGCAGTGAGGGATTACTTCATGCTGACAGGTTATGAGTGAGGAGCCTGTCCACATCCAGCTCAACGCAGGCCCACGTGAGAGCCACCGTACCCTCCAGCACAGCGCAACCACTAAAATTAAACGTGCTGATGCCGAACTCCCCTTATTAGAGCTTAATATGAGCAACACATAAAAAGACTGATAGACACAGCAATCGTATTTTTAATTAATGCATTCTGGAATGAGGACACATAAATTAAAGCTGTGGTGAAAATGGAACACATGCTCAATCACATCTCAATTTCACTCAGAATGCTACCGTAATTAGTTTGTACAGTGGCAAGTCCATTGCTGGATAAGTAGAATGTCAGTAAAATGGAAGCGAAATGTGATTATTGAAACACCTGCATAATTTATGTTAATATCTAATAATCCACAGCTGTAGTGATTTGATATTAGCAATCGTGTTTAACGCCAAGATTAGTGTATTGCTGTCTGACAAAACATCTGCTAGCTTTATTATGCGGCCTCTTCACCCCTCACCCTCCCTTTTGGAGCATCACATGGTATTAATAACAGAAAGATCTCTGTGTACAGTAAATATTAGGAACGGCATGGAATTAGCGCGTAAAACTGCCCTGATCTGCACCAGGCCACCCCCCTTGTCAAAGATTTTTGTTTTTGTTAGTATCCGTGAGCCTTCAAATCTCTGCCTGTTTATTAATCCCACTGTATCTGTCTTAACGTCCAGTGCTACATCCCCTGCCTTTGTTCAATGCCACCACCTTATTCTAAGCTCATTAGATCATTCAGAAGATTTTAAATCCTATGTGCTTATCATAGAGCTTATTGAACTTTATATGACCCAATATGAATATAATATTCAGCACAGTGCCACTGCGAAATATCTTACTCCTTGTGTGGCAGTGAAAATATTTAACCACACTTTAAACAAGATATATTTATTTGAGAAGCAAATTGTGTATGATAATAGGCTGTAAAATGTTTTTAAAATAACTTAAACACCATTCAAATGTAATCTTAAGGACAAACCAAATGTCTAAGGGGGTAATAACATTTTAAAAGAATATTTATTCTGTACTGATATGATGTTATAAAGCACATAGGCTGCATTTATTTGATCAAAAATATTGAGAAAATATTGTGAAATATTATTACAGTTTAAAATAACTTTAATTGTCATATTTTTTTAATATGTAATTTTATTCCTGTGGTGGCAAAGCTGAATGTTCAGCATCATCCAGTCTTCTGTGTCACATGATCCTTCAGAAATCATTGTAATATGCTGATTTGATACGCAAGAAACATTTCTTATTATTATCAATGTTGAAAACAGTTGTACTGTTTAATATTTTTATGGAAAATATGATAAATTTTTTTCTCAGGATTTGTTTATGAACGGAAAGATAAAAAAAAAAGTTCTTTTGTAAGACTTATACATTTATTTTCTGTCACTTATAATCAGTTTAATGCATCCTTTCTGAATAAAAGTATTCATTTCTTTAAAAAAAAATGTAAAAAAAAAAATTGCCGAGCTTTTTAACAGCAGTGCATGTTTAGATAATTTTTTTGAAAAAGAATAATGATTAATCTTTTACAGTTCATATTGATTAAGAAAACTATATAATCAATATTATATATCAATATTGCACAAGTAAGCAACATACTAGTATTAAGACTTAAAGGGATAGTTCACCCAAAAATGAAAATTATCCCATAATTTACTCATCCTCAAGCCATCCTAGGTGTATATGACTTTCTTCTTTCAGCCAAACACAGTCGGAGTTATATTAAAAAAATATTCTGGCTCTTCCAAGCTTTATAATGGGAGTGAATAGTTACCTAGATTTTGAAGCCCAAAAAAGCACATCCATCCATCATAAAAGTAATCCATACGGCTCCAGGGGGTTAATAAAGGCCTTCTGAAGTGAAGCGATGAAAAATGTCCATAATTATAACTTTATAGACTATAATCACTAGCTTCCAATAACGTCTGTCTGTGCGTTCTTGAGAGAGTCGAGTTCCAGTGTATGACGCTGAATGTAGGAGTAGCACAAGCTTAGGTGAGAGTAGACACCTCTCGCGGTTCAAACAAATAGGGCTGGATGCGCTTTTTTGGGCTTCAAAATCTCGGTTACTATTCACGCCCATTATAAAGCTTGAAAGAGCCAGAATATTTTTTAATATAACTTTGATTGTGTTTGGCTGAAACTAGAAAGTCATATACACCTAGGATGGCTTGAGAGTGAGTAAATTATGAGATAATTTTCATTTTTGGGTGAACTATCCCTTTAATACTAATAGTATTAAGAAGTAAATTGTACCCTTCCCCTTTCACCTGTAGATTGTTATGAAAGATGTGTGCTGGAGTTGTTCGCTAATGCCATATGGATTTGTTTGCATGTGAATCAAAGCAATGAGGTGGAAGATGTGTTCACTTCACCTGCTTGTATTGACCGCACGCCTGTGAATGGAAGGCGAGAAGCACAGGGCAGGAAACTGTTTTGCCCTAATTAAAATTGCAGCTGGCATTCTGTTGCCAGGCGATGTGACCTTTCCTCTAACAGGGTGCTGTGAACGCTGTATAAGAGACATCAAGTTTCTCAACAACGTACGTGAGTGTGTGTTTAAGCTCACAAAGCTTTCGCTTGAATACACGACATGTAATATCCCACCCTGCTGGTAGATGTGTGTGTGTGTGCGCAAGAGTGTTAAATGAGTATATGTGATCCTGTATGCGCGCTATAGCCGTAAAGTCTTTATTCCGCTTGGTTTGTAAAGCTCTTGCTATTTGTTAACACAGGGCCAGATGATGTGTAGAAGCACCTGCCAGAGTGCTGTAGCGTTGCCATGGCGATCGCATCCAGTCATCCTGTCAGCCATGCACTGGTTTTTCTGCAGTAGAAGTGTTACTGTGAGGGAGGCAGATGGTTTGCTCCTACTTCCTGTTTATTTAATTAATTAATTAATTTAATAAAGAGTGAAAATTAGAAAGCGATGGCAACGTGACCACTGTGTGCTGATCACAAGATAAAAACAGATTGCAGTTCTCGCTGAATTGATGCAAATGTTGCAAGCTTTTGTTATAAGATGGCAGATATAAATAAGGTTCGCTAGTCGATGAACATCAAAATGAACAGGTGGACATTGTAATCTTTGATAATTGATACATTCTCAAGCTTAAGATGCCATGGCATGAAAAAAATGACTTGATCAAAATGATTTTTGGCTGTTAGGCTACGTTCACACTGCGAGCCTTAATGCTCAATTGTGATTGGTTGCTCAGATCCATTTTTTTAGTATAGCTGTTCACATTGTTGTTTTAAATGTGGCCAATATCAGATTCCAGTGCGAACAGATCATGGTCCTGAACTGCCCCGCATGCACAAAACGATAAAAAGCAGGGCCGTAACCACCATAGACATTGAGGGGGACAAGTTCCCCCCAATTATTAGAAATGGTCAAATTGTCCCCAATAACAAATAAAAGTGAATATATATATATATTTTGTAAAAATACTATTTGCAGATCACACTATAAATAAACAAACAATGAGGGACCATGATTTTTTTTTTTTTTTTTGAAAAAATTCATGGTCCCCAATGTTCAAGACATGGTTACGGCCTTGATAAAAAGATGTCATGCAGCACGCTGTCATATGAAAGTGAAAACGGAGGACATTAAAGTAAGTGATTACACATTTATTTATTGTGTGACCTGTCGCGGAAGCCAGCAAATCTATGTGCAGGCAATATAAAAAAACAAAAAAAAAAAAACAAAAAAACAAAGATGAAGATGAAGATGAAGATGCAAAAAGAGAGCAGAGTTTTAAACCAGTGGTCTCAAACTCAATTCCTGGAGGGCCACAGGTCTGCACAGTTTTGCTCCAACCCTAATCAAACACACCTGATCCAGTTAATCAAGGTCTTCAGGATTACTAGAAACTTCCAAGCAGGTGTGAGTTGGAGCTGGTTGGAGCTAAACTGTGCAGAGCTCTGGCCCTCCAGGAATTGAGTTTGAGACCACTGTTTTAAACATTTATGATACGAGTTTTGCTTGTATATCGGTCACTGTAATACTTATGAGTTCTGACACATCACTGTACTTCCACTGACTACCTTTTGCAACTGTCTTGATAACTTTGGGTATGTAAAATCTTTGAAGTGACTCCCATGAGTGCAGAATTGTGATGAATGTTGCTCTAGAGTGACGTAAAAGCATGAATTCTGATGTGACTGTTCAGACAGACTGCAGTCCCATTGCAAAACATCTGACCTGTATCGGATTTAGTACCACATATGGAAGTGGCACAAATCGGAATAGAAATGATCTGATTCCATGTGGTTTGTGCCGTTCACACTGTCATGAGAAAAACAGATCTGAGTCACGTGAAGAAAAATATCCATATTTATAAAGATGTTTTAAACACGTTATAAAGTAAAATAACTATCTTCCAGCCATATGGATTCTGCTTGCATCGTATAACGTAGGATGTCGCGTAGAATGTCATGGCGTCGCGTAAGTTTCGCTTTAGGCCGGAAGCTAGTTATTTTACTTTATAATGTGTTAAATATGGATGTTTTTCTTACACAAAATGCATCGCTTAACTTCAGAAGGCTTTTATTAACCCCCCGGAGCTGTGTGGAGTACGTTTGAGATGCACTTATTTGAGCGTCAAACTCGTGACCCCCGCTCAATGCCATTATAAAGCTTGATAGTGTCAGGGTGTTTATTAATATAACTCCAATTGTATTTGTCTGAAAGAAGAAAGTCATACACACCTAGGATGGCTCGAGGGTGAGTAAATTTTCATTTTAAAGTGAACTAATCCTTTAATATCTGTTAGCTTTGAGGTCAATCTAGTGTACTCCTTAAAATTGATAGAATTCACTTTTAATTCACAATTCTATGAGAATTCTCAACTCTATGAGAATCTCCCTCCCTCAGACATAGGGATGCATCCGAATATACATCCTTCCTATATAGTAGGCAAAAAACAGCATAGCCACTTTTCCACCGTCAGGCCAAACCGTTCTCTTTGCTTAACCGTTCCATACTGTGCCAATCTGGCCCAGCCAGTACGGATATGGTTTCATTTTTCACTGTGGGGCTTGGTAACGCAAAAGTGTACTGACAATATGAGATGTAATTAATGACCGCGTTATGGAGGATGATCAGATATTTCTTTTAATTTTAGTATTAATTTGTGTTTACGTCACTCAAATAGCTTGCTTAGTCAGCTACAGTCGCATGACTTCAGTGTCACCATCACTAAGCTTCCGACAACTCTTTCAGTCTTTATTTAAAAAACATTTTACCTGAAAGTTTGAGTTAGAGTAATATACAAGAGCATGGTTATAAACACAATGAGGCTGTAAAAGTGGACTAGTGAGTAGATGGGTTTACCTGTTTGTTTGGTGTGATGATGTTTAATGTCCCCACTGTAGTTCCATTTAGCAACATGTTTGCAACCGCCTTTTTCAAGACAAATAAAAGCTTTAAAAGAATCATGAGTGGGGTTTTACTGAGGTATTTTAGGTTGCAGAATAAAACGTGAAACAGGAAATCTTGAGCTTGTGTAAACCATAGACCTTATTTTGTCCATTTAACCAAAAACCCATTCAAAAAAACAATTTCCTGATGGAACCTGAAGTGTTTGTAGGTTTTGGCCTACAAAAATATGCTATCCCTGCACTATCACCCTTGAGGCCATGGGAAGGGATTTGTGAATGGCAGTGAAGTGACTCAACTGACAATGTAGGTCACATAACAATGACAACATGACTAATGTACTACAACTGGATTGCATTTTTACTATATAGAATGTACATTTTAATGGTCCCAAAAGACTTATTAAAAAAATTACCTTCTCAGAGAGTATTCGATTTTTGGCCGGGAGTCACAACAGAGTTTTCAAACAGCTGCATTAGTGTCATGTTTAACTCAGCAAGTTATTTTGCAATTTTATTCATTTTTGTGTAAAAAATGTCTTATCATCTGGTAGTCCAACCAAATAATCAGTCAAGATGAAAGAAAGATATTAATGTTGTGGCTGACATTACTTACGGTTCATCACATGGAAATGGCAAGTCAAGTCAAGCGCATGGAATACAGTATTCCACTCACTTAGCTCTGTTCTTTTGGTCATTTGGGTTATTCTGTCCTTACAGGAAATTTGCATTCTGTGCAAAGTATACATATGCTAAAGACCTTCAGCGACCTTGAGCTTGGAAAAGGTGCTTTATTAAGTAAAAATTATTGTTATTATGATGATTATTTTCAGAAATATTAAGATTAGTATGCCATTCCAAACATAGCCCATGCATTATAGATGTGTCGAATCTAAATACTATTAACTTACCAAGTGATTGCATAGGATTTTTAAGCAGAAGATCAAATAATGCTCACTTTAGTGGGTGTGTTGTGCGTGTAAATGCCTCGGGTCAACTCAGGACAGCAGCCTATGAGGCATAAAAGTAAAACTTTTCACACTGATCTGAGATGTGCCATGCAGTTTATTTAATTTTGGCATTTGAATATTTGTTCAATATTCAATTTTTTTAAGGCCTGCAATGGACATGGCATCCTTTCAGGGTGTTTACCTGCCTGTGGCCCAAGATGCTGGTTTACGCTCCAGCCCCCCGTGACCCTAATAAGGATAAAGCGGGATGGATGGATGGATGGAATATTTTTTTCAAGGCAGTATGTTCTAAAGAATCCACAGATGTCACTAAAAACTTTTGAGAATAATAAAAAAACATAGGCTACTTCCACTTTCTGATGTTAATAGAACATGCAGAAAATCAGCTGAAGTTTGCTATGAGTAAAATCTCATTAGTATTTATCTTATGTGGCTTTTTTGGATTTGATGTCACACTGAAACTCACACAAGCACAAGTGTCCAGGGTTATTGTGACCAGGTGATATCTGGAAAACTTCAAATCGTCAATGACTGCCACTCAAAGTAAGTATGTCAAAAACAGATTAAAGAGCTAATCCAGACAGAAATGCCCGTGCACTGGGTATTTTCTATTTAATCAAAGCTGATTTTGGCTATTTTCCCTGCCAAGCATCTGTCTGTGCTTAATGGATGCTGAATAGATGTTGCCTCTTTAGACTTTATGGGATATGTACGTGCTGAACAGCTCACTAACCTGAGTATGAACTTGCCAGCAACAGAAAACCAGGTTTCATTTCTAATTTCAGCCGTGTTGGAAATTCTGAAATGTGCTAATTTATTCCACCTGGTAGTGAAATTTGAGTGACAAGTTGGCTGAGGTGGAATATGCAATTCTTTTGGACAAGATCACACTGTTTTGCCTTATTTTTGCCCACCAAAGTATCCTACACCAAGAATGTCTACCAGTACCATCATAAATTATTATAGCCTCTTTTTTTGTATAACTCAATGCCAGTGCTTTTATCTCATTCTGAAAGCCTTCTCTCGCTTCATACTAGATAAATATTAGGATCTGTTTTTGTGCTGCTGTAGATCTTTTTCTAGATTAAATATATAAGCCTGACAGAATGCCATAGCATTAATATCTTCATGTTTACAATGGCTGACTGTATTCTTGTCATCAGTGTTTATGTAGGTTGTTCTGCGTACCATTTTGTTCCTCAACTCATTTGCAAATCAACACAGCTTGGATAAATGATTATGTTTTGTTGTTTATTTAAGCAAGCCATTAATTATGTCGGCGTAATTCCACATTCCCACCTGCTGGGAGTCCGGCATCAGAAGCTGCATGTATGTTAAAGCATTGTGCTAATTGTATACAATTTTAAGCATGCTAAACACTACATTTCAACCTCTGACTGATTATTTGAAGGGTATTCCACTCAGTCTATGTGCTTAATGCGCTTTTATACTACCTGTATTGTAATATAATTTCAAAATCATTTTCTATCATCATTTACTCAAACATTTTTTTTTTTTTGTGGAAAACAAAAAACTATCTTTTTGAAGAATCTACACTTATTTATTTTCCTTGACATGGAAAAGCTTCATGTCAGGTTTCAAAAATGGCGATAAACACCAAAAAACAACATTAATTTCTCTATATCACAACTTTTTGTTAAGAACTGAATCAAATTTAGTTGGGGTGTAATGGTACATAAAACTCACGGTTTGGTACGTAGTGAAGCCACGGTTCGGTACGGGTTCAGTATAGCAGGTAGGGAGAAAACTAAACATAAAATTGCTTCTTTTTTTATTAAACAGTGGTTTACTGAACAAATTGTGACTCTGTCTTTAAACTTTTAGTTATAATTTAATTTAATATATTTAAGGATAAAAAAAATTATCTCTGCTAATGCTATAAACTATGTAGGGAGCCCTTATTTGAACATTATGCTACTATAATATTAAAGGTTAAAAACAGAGCCCAAACTATTAGCCTAAATTCAATCGCTATTTATTTTAGATATAATAATCAACACTCAAATAACAAATTGTATACAAACATGTTGCACATGAGGCAGTTTTTGCATTAACTTCTAAATCTAATTATAAAATTATGTTTTACTCCAATTCGTTGTTGAAATACAATCATTAATACACAGTGGTTGTCATTTTCACGACAGATTTATTTGAACATACATTAAATAATCAAGACATCACTAACAAATTAAGTAAAATATATATATATATATATATATATATATAATGAATAATGGGTATAATGAATATATAGGCTAATATAGTGCATATATTAAGCGAAAGAGTAAATTTCTCTGGTGAACTAACAAGCTGTAGACACTAAATGGCTTTTCTGAGCTACATGACACATTGCTAGCTGTTTTATTGTGATGTCTTTCCGCCGTTGAAATGCTGATTTAGTGATTACACGAGATATGACCGTTTCAGTAATTTGTACTGTATCTTTCAACATACCTTCAGATGTTCATTCATGTTTATTCTGTAACTAGTATTAAAGAGGAAGAGATGATCGCGTTCACTCGCGCCCCGCGCTGCTGGTTGAACTGAGGCGCCTGTACAGTGATCTGTCACGCCACAACAAAGCGCGTCAAAACGGCATTTTCTGTTTGAATTTCGTGATTTCGTGGACAGAATTTGGATGACACTTTGTTTCTTGTCGAAAGTAACAAAAAGCAGAGCTTTTTGCGATTATTGGTGGTTAATGGTGGTTAGGCTACAATGCTGTATTCGTCGTGTACTG
Source organism: Hypophthalmichthys nobilis (assembly GCA_037950665.1). NCBI lineage: Eukaryota > Metazoa > Chordata > Actinopteri > Cypriniformes > Xenocyprididae > Hypophthalmichthys > Hypophthalmichthys nobilis. The sequence continues at coordinate 11,984,969 of CM075482.1, read as the reverse complement.
CTTTCGTCTTGTCCACCTGTCTTTGTCTGCTGTCGTAATTCACCGGGAAAGTGAAGTGTTCCCAAACAGTCGACCTTAATGTTGCAATGTAATCATTCGGTATACACATGCACCGTACTGAAAGCCCTGTACCGAAATGGTTCGGTACGAATACGTGTACTGTTACACCCCTAAATGAGCTGTTAACTGAATCGTAGAATCAGTGAGTTGAACTCAAGAATTGGATCAGTCCAATTCATAAACAAACCAGTCTAATATGTTAACCTGATTCATGTTAAACTTGATGACTTAATGATTTGGTCGCAGTGGTTCTCAATGCATAAGAACTATATGAGTCATCATACAAAGCTGTCGTTTGACTTCAGAAGATTTTGCATTCTGTTATCATGCAAAAAAATATATGGATACACTACTGTTCAAAAGCTTGGGGTCAGTTATTAGTCATTATTACTCCAGTCATTAGTGTCACATGATGCTACAGAAATCATTCTTATATGCTGATTTGCTGCTCAAGAAATATTCATCATTATTATCAATGTTGAAAACAGTTCTGCTGCTTAATATTTTTGTGGAAACCATAGTTCTTCCAGGATTCTTTGATGAATAGAAAGTTCAAAACTGCATTTATTCGAAAGAGAAATCTTTTGTAACATTATAAGTGTATTTAATGTCAATTTTGATCAATTTAAAGTGCCCTTGCTGCATTTCATTGTATTTTTAATAATGTCTTTAAAAAAACATTGATCACATACATTTAAACGTGTATTTATGCTACTTTTATGGGTCTTTTGGGGGCGATTATCAGATGTGGTCAATGAACTGTATGGGAAAGACCTGTGTGAAAAGATTTTGTGTTTCATGGAAAGAAAGTCATACAGGTTTGGAACAACATGATGGTGAGTAAATAATTGGTAACACTTTACAACAAGGTTTATTAGTTAAACATTAGTTAATATATTAACTAACATGAACTAACCATGAGCAATACATTTGTTACTGTATTTACTAATCTTCGTTAACGTTAGTTAATGAAAATACAGTTGTTCATTGTTTGTTCATGTTAGTTCACAGTGCATTAACTAATGTTAACAAGATTTTAATAATGTATTAGTAAATTTTGAAATTAACATTAACAAAGATTAATACATGCTGTATAAGTGCAGTTCATTATTAGTTCATGTTAACTAATGTAGTTAACTAATGTTAACTAATGAACCTCATTGTAATGTGTTACCAAATAATTCATTTATTTTTCTGTTTATGTGAACTATCCCTTTACTGTTTATCCAGTGCTTCATCAGCCCTTTTCATAGCCTTAAGGGATTTGTTATTCAAAGTGATATAACCAAAACCTCCCTCTTTATTAGTTATTCAAATACATAATACTCAGGTCTTTGTTATGATTCATCACCGAGACCCAGAGTTTGATTTATGTCTGTGTACCACATAAACATCTTAGGGGTAGATTTTGGCTTGTTGAATAAAATGCAAATATCTTCTGTATAACTGAGGAAATGTGGGAGGGAGAAGGTCACTGAGAGAGAGAGGTGGGCACATACTGTGCCAATTGCCAGCACCGGCTCATAGCAAAACCATGTCAGCAAATGTAGCAGAGATTCCGCAAATAGCTCCGGGTGGAAATGAACCTTTTGCTGTGATCAGGATGCAGCCTGTGGTACCAGAATCCTTATCTTAAGCCTTGTATGAAAACTAGCAAAACTGGTTTCAGATCAGCCATGTTAGCTCATCTCAATGTGGGCCAGTGGCCTGAGGGAGGACCAGCCAATCCCGCAGGCACATAGACGCTCATTTGTCCCGGCTCTGGCCTGAAAGGAGGTCACAGAGAGGGGGTGAAATTCAAGTGCACCATTAAAATTAGAGGGGTGCAGAGATGCATACCGAGGTTTTAAATACCCAGAGGTATTGAAGTAGGTACACACAGAAACTGATGCGTTTTGAATAGAGGGAGTATATGAAATAGAGAGGGATTTTTTATTGTTAGTGTCTCATTCTATAATTCTTTGCATGCTGTTGTATATGTACAGTCGAGTCTCTGAGACCACAGTGAAAATCGGGAATGAAAATCTACACTGTAAAAAATAAATCTGTAAAATAACGGAAAAAGTACCGGCAGCTCATTATTTGGACATTATCCAGTAATTTTATGGACATTTCCGTTGACCCTAAAACACAGCTCAATGAATTGCAAAATTCTAATACTGGTAAAACAACTGTAAAAAATAAATATGGAAAAATTAATACAGTTAAATGAATATAGTACATTGTGCCCTATTTTTTTTCGGATTTTTTAGAGTGTAATTAAACCTGCAAATAATATAAATAGTAATTTAAACAATATTTAATATATATAATAATAATAATATAAAAATAATAGTTGGAAAAGTTTATAGTAAAAAACTTTTAAATTACTCCAAATTATAGTAATTTTATAGTAATAAAAAGGTTGTTTTAATTTAAAGAATTTGAATAAAATGAAAACATGAATAATATGTATATCTATTCTTAGATGTATACCAAATACCAAAATATTCTGAAATTCATATACATTTTTCAATTAATGTTGATGGGGGGAAAATATTAAATTCTTTAATAAATATGAAATAGTGGTGTCAGACTTTTGGACTCCACTGAACCCTGTTTTTAATGTCTCTTCTGCTCACCGAGGCTGCATTTATGATCAAAAATATCGTAAAAGCAGTAATAATGTGAAATATTATTACAATTTAAAATAACCCTTTTCTATTTCAATACATTTTAAAATGCTATTTATTCCTGTGATGCAAAAATTAATTTTCAGCATCATTACTCCAGTCTTCAGTGTCACATGATCCTTCAGAATAATATGCTGATTTGCTCAAGAAACATTTCTTATTATTATCAATATTTTAAACAGTTGTGCTGCTCAATATATTTGTGGAAACAGAAATACATTTTTTAAGATTCTTTGAATAGAAAATTCATAAGAACAGCATTTATTTGAAATAGTAAACTTTTGTAACATTACAAATGTCTACTGTCACTTGACTTTTGATCAATTTAATGCATCAAGTATTAATTTCTTTCAAAAAATAAATCTTACTGACCTCAAACTTTTGAACAGTAGTGTATACAGTAGTGTATATAGTAGTGTATACAGTATCTCATATATGATATAAGTATACTTCATTGAGGTTTTACTGTGAAGAATTTTAAAACAGATTTGACACAGTTTGCATAGTGTATTTATTATAATAATGCGTTATGGATTTGCTTATTGAGCCTTGGATTTGCTTAAGACCCCACAGTCTTTCTTATACCCCAAATAGATGCGTCTAGAACTTCCTCACACTTTATCACTTGCTTTGCATGCTTCACACTGTCTACATGAGGACTCTACAATGATCGTTATTATGTGACGATCGGAAATAGAGGTCGATATGTGTCCGAATCTGAAGCTGGGCAAAAAGCACCTCTTTGTCCCCCAATGATAAGCTATTTTTGCACTGGCGGCCAGACTATCCCAAAGCATCTGGCCTCTTGCATTTGAAATATGGTTAATGATTAAAACAGACCTCCACTTTGTCTAAGAAGGGTTTAACGAAGCTGTAAACATCTCAATCCATCATGGTCACAGGAACAAACTGATTGATACTATATAGGGAACTAAAAGATTTAGTTTCTTTGCAAAACACTTAACGATTTATTTCAGACATCCTATTCTGCTGGCGCATCCTGACTCATATTTGGAGGTAGTTCTCACTGAAGCATCAAGTTGGACTAATCCCCTGCATTTTAGAGAGTTTATTTTGTGCTTTTGATGCTGGGTTGCGTAATAGTTATAGTAATAGCTCTGAACCGACGGGGTAAAATCCCTGATGCCTAATGCATACGCTGTACAGACTCAATCTGGCCGTTCTGTGAGAAGATGAAAACAGTGTGTGTTGCAGCACGTTGGGGGTTTTGAAGGGATTTGAGAAGCAGGTCACCTCTTGATAACTAAGCTTGTGTTTCAGTATGATGCATGCTTCATTAAAGCCGTCTGGAGGCCAAGCCTATCATGATCTCTTTTTGTGTGTGTGTGATGTTTACTTTTTTTGTGCTAGTTTACTTCATGATCATTTCCTGTGTTCATTATTATTTTGCCTTGACACATACGGAGAACTTTGCTTTTTCTCTTGAGAAAAAGACCCTTGTAATCTTACGCGTTTCCACTAGTTTTAGATCTCAACAATGTCACATGCTATACAATAAACATTAAATAAAAATGCAAAATATATATATATATTTTATATATATATATATATATATATATTAAAAATATATAAAGTATATATTAAAATGTATTTATATACTAAAGTATAAATACAATATTTATTGTATATATATATCAGTACCAGTCAAAAGTTTGGACACGGTAAGATTTTTAATGTTTTTAAAAGAAGTTTCGTCTGCTCACCAAGGCTGCATTTATTTAATTAAAAATACAGTAAAAACAGTTACTTTATAAAATATATTCAAGCAGAAAACAGTTATTTTAAATTGTAATAATATTTCACAATATAACTGTTTTTACTGTATTTTTAATTAAATAAATGCAGCCTTGGTGAGCAGACGAAACTTCTTTTAAAAAAATCTTACCGATTCCAAACTTTTGACTGGTAGTGTGTGTGTATGTATGTGTATATGTGTATCTGTATATATATACAGATAAATAAAGTAAATATTAAAATGTATTTATATACTAAAATATTATTGGCTCATTTTGTGTGTGTGTGTGTGTGTATGTATGTATGTGTGTGTATATATATATATATATAATTTTTTTTTTTTTTTTTTTTTTTTTTTAGTAAAATTGTTTGTTTATGTGTTTATTGGAATACAGGTCTTAGTGTTCTACCCATCACTTATGTCTGCTGAGTAAGAGGGATATGTTCCTGTGGTATGTGCCCTCTGACCAGATTAAATGCTTTGTCCCCGTCCATTTGTAAAAGCAGGATTTAGATTTGAGAAAAACAGGGGGGTCAGCACACCCCATAGTACTATTTAGGCAGAAGAATCCTCCACCCCTCCATACACATAGATACATGCGTGCACACATGTGCACATACGCACAGCTTGCCTCTGCCTCCCTCCCTCACTATACACAGCTAAAGGCAGGCCACATCAGTACAAAAGACAAGCATTCAGCAAACCACTCATTCAAAGAAATGCTCACTCACATACACTTTAAAGAGCACCTATTATGGAAAATTCACTTTTACATGGTGCTTAAACATACATGTAAATGTGTGTCAGCAGTGTGTGTACACAACCACCCTATAATGGTGGTTATAGGGGTCGGTTATAGAGGTTGGTTAAAATCCTACCTCTCCTCTTTTTTTAATCCCCATAAATCATAAGCAGTGTTTCAGAGCAAGCTGTTCGCAGATTCTGGGCAAATTGACGTCATTTTGCACAAGCCCCACCCACTACTGTTGACATAAACCCCGCCCTGAGCAAGTTGTTCACTGTGCGCCATTTTCTCCAGGCGGGAGCAGCTGTAGTAACAAGAATGTGTGAGATTGAGATGTTTTGTTGTTGGATGTAAGAGTGAACAAAACATGTACTCCCGACATCAGAGCCGCTGAAGTGGATTCAATTTATTTTTTGAAGGGAATGTGCCCCATATATCTAAATTTGTTTATGTCTGCGCAAATCATTTTACACCAGACTGCTTTATGAACGAGGGTTAATACAAAGGGACAATACAAAATTTGTTTTGCTAAAAAGTTGTTACTCAAGGATGAATCAATACAAACTGTTCATGATCCATCTTATAATCTCTGAAGCGATACTGGTCATGGCAGTAATGAAAGGGAGAGCACTTTATTACAGTTCATCGGAGTTGTTTTATGGATAAAAAGTTTTATTAAGCATCCCCTGAAAAGGCATAAGGTTTGTATATATTTGTTAACTGTTAGTTGTAACAAGTGTTTTTGTTTAATTTGATCGCTGTGTATGTTAATGCAAGGAAGAGAAAGAGTTTATGGATAAGACCAGTGGCGTAGCGTCTGAGCATGCAAGGTATGCATGTGCATATGGGCCCGGGCGGATTGGGGGCCCGCTATTACGGGCTTAACCCCAAAGTATACTTCGGGCGTCCGCGCACCGTCCGCATCGTGACATTTTCAACATCAGGATCCGCAACGCAAAGTCAAAATGATGGAGAAGCGCATATAGTACTGCAGTGCTGTTGTTGTCATTCCTTGATTTTTTTTTTTTTTTTTTTACCATTTTTGTCTGCATGTTAGTGATAATATCTTATTCATATTAAAGTCCTGGGACTCATTTGCATAAGACGCACATCCCCAACAACCACGTGAAACCGAGGGGGGCCCATCAATTTTTTTTGCATATGGGCCCGGGGCTGACTTGCTACGCCACTGGATAAGACTTTTGCGCACTTCTTGTACTGTGTTTTATTCAGCTCTTACGGTGATTTTCTGGAAACCTCATCTTTTGTGTGATGTACAATAAACTTCATAAAACAAATCAGTAAAGTTTTGGCCATCATTCGGATGGGGTCTGCAACAACAGGCTTGTACTAATAGTGGATAAAAGCAAGATGACAACATAAGTTATAACCTTAATTAAACTAAACTTTATCTGTTCTATCTCCATGCAGCATTTATTCTCTGGCCCTGTAGGCATCATTGTCTGACTCCGGTTCGAATATAGTATAAGACTGAGCAGTTGAACAGCACTACTGACAGTTTCAGATATTTTCAGTGCGTGAGATTGTCCTGTTTGTTTGTTGCATGAGCTCTTGAAGCCCCGCCCTCTTCTTGAAAGGGGGCCGGGAGCAGCAGCTCATTTGCATTTAAAGGGACACACAAAAACGGCGTGTTTTTTAACATATAAAAAAAACAATAGGTGGGGTATTTTGAGCTAAAACTTCACATACACACTCTAGGGACATCAAAGACTTATTTTACATTTTGCAAAAAGGGGCATAATAGGTGCCCTTTAAACAGTATGTACTGTATGTGTTCAATATATTAAATATATGTTTATGCATATTTCTGGATTTCAAATATACATAGCACAAACACACTTTTTACACCAAAACAATCAAAAAGACAATAGATATGAAAATTAAGTATTTGTGCACTTTCAAGTTAATAGAATGCGTTCATAAGTAATGTTACATGTGAACTTAATAATAATACGTTTATTTTATACACCGCCTTTCTGCAAACTTAAGGTCTCTTTACAATATTGCAACACAAATATGACAGCAGACAGAAGAACAATACGGAAACATAAAATACATAACATGAATCAGATCATACAGTCAGAGAAACAAGAAACAAAAAGATATGTTTTAAGGTGGGTTTTGAAATCATGAAATAATGAGAGATCACGAATGTGTTTGGGAATGGAGTTCCAGAGTGTGGGGGCGAGATGCAAAATGTCCGGCCACCAAACGATGCTAACTTATGCCGTGGAATCAACAACAGACCAGTATCAGAAGGTCTTAATGTGCGAACAGGAGAGTAGGTATTAATGAGATCAGAAATATACTGGGGGGCAAGACCATGAAGTGCTTTGAAGGAGTTTTTGTATTGAATATGAAAACGCACGGGTAGCCAGTCTGTGTAGAATGGGAGTAATTTATTTTAATGATGTATGCCATTAATTTTTTTTCTCACTTTCTCTGCCATGTGTGTGCAGGACGGCCCACGCAAGAACTAAGAGTGAAGCAGCAGACCAGGCCGCACTTGCAGCATGTCAGGAATCCGACTTAGCCAGAGCTGTGGCTTATGAATTATCTCCAAGCTTCAATCAACCAGGTACAGTTATACAGAAGAAACGTTTTACTTTCCCACACACACCCTTAAAAAAAAAAAAATCAAATACCTATGATGAAAGTCACCAGATTACCACACACCTGTACTTAAAACCTTGTAATAGATACGTTCTCTCCACATAAAACTAGCTCAGTGGAGCTCTGTTGAGGATAGAAGCAAAAGAGTATAAAACAGACATGAATGTTTTTTCTTTGCTAATCAAGTTGATCAGCCAGGTTTTTGACAGTGAAATGACATATTTTTCCAGGCTCTCTCTGAACCTGAGAGCTTATCAGGCTGTTTTGCTACTGTACCTTTAGGATTTCTTACCTCTGTTATGATTGACATTTATCAGGGCATTAATATGTAAATATTGGCAGTCATGTGTTAATGTACTCAAGTCTGTGACATGACCATTTCCAAAAGGATATTATTAATTTAATCTATTTAATTAATTTAATCTATTTTATACTGTATGTCTTGTCTCATCTTAGCAATGGTACACAGAATGGTATACAGTGGAGAAAATATCCATCAATCACTGAATGGTACACTCATTAATCAAGATGTTTACATGTAATGTACATGTTCCTGATAAATGGGATTAAATGTTCTTTTTTAAAAATAGACTAGTTGGCTGGATCCCACCATTAAAAAGAAGTCTGAAGGACTGATAATTAATTGTGGCAAACAAATGGGATGGGTTAACCCCTGGGAAAGAACCCAAAAACACGCTAATAGATTATAACAGAAATGGTATAAGAATGAGAATTTGTAATGGGATAGTCAGATGATCAGATGGCATCTCGGCTTTGTTGTTTTGTTCAATAAAGTCTAATCTTTTGGCATCTGGAACTTCTTCGAGAGATTTCTTGCTAAGAATATTCCACAACAGCATTAATTGTGCACAGTGAGCCTCCTACATTGGCAATCCTAATAAAAACAAATAAAGTTTATTACTCAGCATTACAGAGCACTAATATTAGCAGACTGTTCCTTGGTGATTGTTCTAGTTCCCTTTGGAAAATTTCAGACAGCAGCCAAAGAATGTCGTCCATATCAAACCGAGAATGTTCTCTGGATGAGGAATGTAAGGCTTGTTGAGTGTGTCGTGCGTACGGCACATTGCTATCAGTAAGCGGATTCAGATAAGAAGTGGGCATGTCAAATTACAGCTCAATTGTGCCGCTCACCTCCCATGGAAAAGGTCCCAGAAACACTTCTCAGCTTTCAGAAGCAAACCCCACCCAAACACATAAAGCACAGGGAGGTCAAGGGAGAAAGGTCAAACTCACAAGGGGGGCTGGTACATAGCCTTCTGCAGATCTATAACTGGAAATCACCTTCAAGAGGAGACGCTCATGTTGGACAGGATGTGACTGTGCAAATGAGTCATGTCTTACAGGTACCTGGGAAGTCTTTGTGAGCGCCGTTAGGGATATAATATCTTAATTAAACTCAGCTGTTTCGGAGGTTGCTCAGATCTGCTCAGAGCTTACTTTTTGTTGTACCAGTTATTTTTACTCTGAGTGACCTTATTTACCCCCTTTTTGTCATCAAACCACAAAATCCATTATTTGTGAAATCTAATGCCAGACTGTTAGAAACACTACCTGATTCCAGCTTGTTCAGAGATTAAGTGAAACTGGTTTTGTAAGAATTTGTAACGTTAGATTGTTTCTATTGAAAATGAAGTACTTTCTTTCTGTGCACAAGTTTCTTATGCTCACCGAGGCTGTTTTTATTTGAGAAAAAAAAAAAAAATACAGGAAAAACAGTAATATTGTGAAATATTATTACAATTTAAAACAACTTGTTTTCTATTTTAAAATATTTTAAAATGTAATTTATTCCTGTGATGCAAAGCTGAATTTTCATCATCATTACTCCAGTTTTCACTGTCACATGATCCTTCAAAAATCATTCTAATGTGCTGATTTGGTGTTCAAGAAACATTTCTTATTATTATCAATTTTGAAAACAACTTAATAGTGATACATTTTTTTCAAAATAACAGCCTTTATTTGAAATAGAAATCTTTTGTGACATTATAAATGTTTTATGGTCACTTTTAATTAATTTAATGCATCCTTGCAGACCCCAAACCCTATTGACCCCAAACTTTTGAATGGTAGTTTATGTAATATATTTAAATCAGAAAATAATAATACATATACATTTTGTTGATAAATAGAATTCAGATCACTGTAGACATGATGCATCAAACTAGATTCATTCAAACAGACGAGTTTATTTTGATAGTAGCGCTTCCGATAGTTCAGATTAATCCAAGGGAGGATATAATTTGTTAATGAGCCTATAATAAGTGCCACTAGATTTAATGACTAACACACTTGAGGTCAGAACTGTCATGTGTTTATTTAATATGATATGTTTTCAGTGCATACCCCGCATGCTAAAACTAACCAGACATTCACATTTCATGAGTGCAAGTGGTAGCACTCTGTGTTAGTAGCTCTGTGTGTTTATGTAGGTGTGGTTTCTTTTACAGAACTCATATGCAATATGCTGCCCATATGTTTCTATGTTAATTAGAAATTCCTGGGCATTTCCTGGTTCTGTTTGTCCATTCGCAATGCTTCAACATTTATTTCCCCCATATCATTCATCTTCTTTTCAAGTAAATATGCACAGAGTCTACTTAAACCAACACTGCATCAGTTAAACAACACTTTCAGTTTAACATCAAAGACTGTTATCGTCTTCAAATGCGCTAGATAATAGGGATGTGAAGGTACAAGGAAGTCGTGGTTCAGTACAAGTGCGGTACAACAGGAAAATCCCCAATGCTAGGTTTCTATTCATTTATTTTGAACATACAGTAGTGCAAATTACAGTTTGTTCCACCTAGCGGCATTTAGTCCCTCCTAAGGTAGTTGGTATTAGTGTATTAAGCACTAAGCAATAAACAGATTGCACTCTTGCATAGGTCATATTGATGATATGATATATTTGTTGATTTAACGATCTGACATCACTGAGTATGTCCCTCACTTTACAAAATACAAACAAAAACACACCCATTGAGTGAAAGCATACACTACATGACTTGGTCTAGTAGGTTAGACTAGTGCACTTGCATATTTAGAGTGCACGATTTCTCTGCGTGATTTAGTCTATTAAAATGCATTTAGGCTATAATGACCCCAGAATTCAAGATAAGGGGCAAAAATGCCCCTGTATGTCTTTTATATTTATATAATTTAATATAGTTAACCAATATTACACAAAGAGCGCCATTTTATCCAAATATAAGCATGATTACAAATGTGATAATGATTTTATACAATATACAGTTTAATAAACAAGCAGTTTATATTAAGTGACTTATATTTTAGACACCAAATTTCGACAACGAAAATAGATCTAAACAAAGTTCACAGAATGAATCGGTTGAATCTCAATGACTCGCTCATTAACAGTGATTCGCTGCCACCTACTGGCGGGTTTAATTTCACATTTAAAGTATCTTTTCATTTTATAAATGATTTCAAATAACAGTATTTAACATTTTATATTTTCAACATTTCAAAACATTATTTATGCATCTGTAACTGCTCTTGACTGATTAACTTAAATAAAGTTTAATCTGTAGTTACATAGTTATACATTAGATTACAATTTCTGTACCTGAAACAGGTTTATGCCTACATAAAAATATGAAAAGCACTGTTTATTTCATTTGTTTATTCTGCTGTATTTATTTGTGCTATTACTTGTAATTTGATTATTTGTTCCTATTTTATTACTTACTGTTTACTTGTCTAACAATATTTAAAATTTAAGTGAGTTAATCTAATAGCTTTTGGTGTCAGCTTATTTATTAAGGTTACTTGTATCAAAAAACAACGAAAGCAATAACTTGGCTTATTTTATAGGCCTATTTTCTTTTTTTTTTTCTTTTTTTTTTTTGTGGGGCCAGTGAAAATTTTGGCAGGGCAAGTAAAAATTTGAACCACTGGCCCGACTGGGCCAGCAGAAAAAATCCTTAGTGTTGAGCCCTGTATAGGCTACTAGCAAGCTCTCGCATGCCATCTGAACACTTGTTTTGGGTTGGTGCATAGATCATCTCTTCTTCTTCTGCTCTTTTTCCTGTTGTGGCGGTTAGCAAACAGCATTGCATTTCTGCATGCGCCCCTTTCTGGATTCTGGAGTGTGGACTGTCTGTGATTGACTGTATTCATCATCTGACTGTATTCACCGAACCGTGACGAATACATGTACCGCACCCCTACTTAGATAATGTCAAATAGTACCATGTAATATAGATTTGTTGGTTGCTGATAAGATTTTGCTTTTAGATTTATCTGTAAGACATAAATAGCTGTACATAGTGATTTTACTATCGTAGGGGTAGGAGGTGTTATTAGTGATATGAAATGAAAACTCACTTAAACTGTTAGAATCACTGTAATGCAGAGCCTTGAGCCGCTGATTGTTTAAAATGTTGGCATCAACGATATGATGAATAAATAGTTACGTATGCATCAAAAGTTTGGGGTTAGTAAGATCTTTTTTGAAAGAAATTAATACTTTTATTCAGTTAGAATGCATTAAATTGATCAAAAGTGACAGTAAAGAAGACATTTATAATTTTACAAAACATTTATATTTCAAATAATGTATATATTTATATTTTTATAACTTTCTATTCATCAAAGATTGTTGAAAAATAATGTATCATGGTTTTCACAAAAATATAAAGCAGCAAAACTGTTTTCAGCATTGATAATAATAAGAAATGTTTCTTGAGCACAAAATCATCATATTAGAATTTCTGAAGACCATGTGACATTGAAGACTGGAGTAAAGTTGCTGAAAATTCAGCTTTAATCACAGGAATAAATTACATTTACAATAAATAATTCACAATACTGCTGTTTTTACCATATTCATGCTAAAATAAATGTAGCCTTGGTGAGCAAAAGAGACTTTTCAAAAACATTGCCAAGCAATGCAGCAACTTTGCACAATAATATAAAATTTTGCTGATGTATATTTGTATGTTTGAGTGTATGTATGGACTGTTTAACAGTGGTTTCAACTGCAGCTCATATTTGTTTTTATAATATGAGCTATTTTGTTTTATAATAAGATGTTTTCATAGCAGAAACAAACCTAGTTCAATTTGAAGTGTCGTATGAAAACAAAGTGGCTTTCTGATATGATCTGGCCTGATCCGCCTGATCCCCAGCGGTGCCTTGTTCTCCCACTAGCTCTCAAACATCATGCTCAGAAGAGTAAGCACTAGCACTCGTAATTGACATTTCTGGCTTATGGCAGATTAGTACAGAGGTTAAGTATGCCTTTGTAACACATCAGGAAAAAACGTTGCACTGTCGCCATGGTTGTCTTTAGGCCCCATTTGAAATGGTCTACCCGACAAGGTTTATAGAGTGACGTTAATTGCGCTATATTTGGAGCGAGTGTGTCCTTTACGGGGAGCTAACGGAGGGATAGTTGGAATGGCAGGACAGCAAGCAGGGTTCTGACTGCAGCTGTCCATTCCTTCAGTCAGACGTTTGAACCCTGACTGCACCTCCTCTTCCCACCTCTCTTTAAATCACTCAATCATTGCTCATCTCCTCAATGCAAGGTGCACAGAGGCCAGCTGGTTCCCTGACCTCATGACCCCCAAATCTATTTCTCTCTTTATTTATGCCATTTCAGTACAACCTTGATGGCTCAGATTGTGACATATATTATTATAAATAAATAATGTATATGTGACCCTGGACAACAAAACCAGTCTTAAGTTGCACAGGTATATTTGTAGCAATAGCCAACAATACATTGTATGGGTCAAAATTATGCCAAAAATCATTAGGATATTAAGTAAAGATCATGTTCCATGTTCATGTTCCTACCGTAAATTTATCAAAATTTATTTTTGTGAGTGGATATGCATTGCTAAGGACTTCATTTGGACAACTTTAAAGCTTGATTTTTTCAGATTCCAGATTTTCAAAAATTTTTATCTCGACCAAATATTATCGTATCCTAACAAACCATACATCAATGGGAAGCTATGTATAAATCTCAATTTCAAAAAAATCACCCCTTATGACTGGTTTTGTGGTCCTGGGTCACATATGTATTATTATTATTATTATTATTAGCTGTTATATATATGTATATATATATATATATACACACACACACACACATAATTTATTTTTCTATAAGAAGACAAGGAACGTCTATTAAGAAAATAATAGATGATTTGATTTAGTGTTGGGAGAAGGTCACTACAGTAAAAGATAAATATACATAGATCGACTATAAATCAGTCAGTACTATTCCATCAGATGTCTGGCATTATGAAATACATAATAGCATGACTCTTAAATACACACGAGACTCCGTTGGCATGAATTTAAGAAGTGCTTAATAAATTCAAAAGCTTCTGGGCCCTGTATCACATGGCCCATCAAGAGAGATAGCTCCTTTTATTGGGTTAGAGAGCCTATTAATATTCTTGACAATATAGATAATAAACAAAACTTTAAGGTTGATTGCATGGCTAGACTTGTTTGTGTTGCATTGTAACGTCTCTGAATTTGATATATTGCAGGTTGAAACAATGGTACCACTTTAATTGAGTATTGGGTAATTGAGTTGTGTCTCTTAACTGTGGGTGAAAAGATTTCATAATCTTTCTCATGTCATAAGAGAAGCCTTTGGATCTTTGTCAAATGCCTTATGCTGATTTTGAGCCCTGAGGTTCTATTGCCACCACTTATTTTTGGAGTTGAATTTCACATGGCAGCATGACAGTTCTCATTATACATCTCGATGTCTCATCATGTTGTTGTAGATCTTCTTTTAAGGTAGTTTCCAGTATTATTTTTATTTAATTATTAGCTGTTTTATTATTATTATTATTATTAGCTGTTTTAAAAATAGTTTTTTGCGTTGCTTTTTTCTTTCTTAATTTCTTAAGCAGTATTTTTGTCTTGTTTAAACACATTTCTAAGCATCCTTAAAACAAGTTAAATTTACTTGAAATATTAAGCCTTGTATTTAGAGTATATATCTTAAATTAAGTTTATATTTCTTACCTTAAGGCCAAATAATTTTTGTTTTAATTTTTTGCTTGTTTTAAGATTAATTCAAGATATAATATCTGAAACAATGTCTTATTATGGTACACAATTGTGCTTAAAAATCAAAAGTACTTAAAATCATTGTATCTTGGGTGCTTAGATATTTTGGGGGGGAAACAAGACAAAAATACTGATATTTTTTGCATAATTTCACCGCACAGGTGTCGTAATCTAATCCACAAAGGCAGCGGATGTGATTGCGTAACTCCGGCACAACCTCAGAAGACAAGGCCTTTCCGTCCCGTCAACTATCAAATGAATACCTCTCGTTATTGACGCTCGGTCTAATTTAAGGTTGGCGAGGATGCAATGCTCCAGAGGATTTAAACGGGCCGTGCTTCCCCATAGGCCTGTTAATGGTGCTGGAATATGGCCAGGATTTTCCGTTATCTGTGGACAACACACAAAAAACATAATATTCTTATAAACCTATGGGATTGCTTTTATATTGCCCTTCATTTTTCAGCCCTACATGCTTGTAATGCATTTGTAGTGATTTGGTTTATGCAGTTTTGCCTACTGCAGTGTTTCCCAACTTTTTTTGTCTTGCGTACCTCTATAGGTAAACTAAACTAAAACCATAAAAAACATTTCCATCACTTGAAATTAAAATTAAATATAAATATTTTAAATATATTTTATTTCAGCTAGTTGTCAAGGCAACATTTTTCTTATTTGATTTAGTTTAACCCGAAGTACTGAAGTAACTAAAACTAAAATAGATTGTAATAAAAACTATTAAAAACGAAAATTAAAATTAATAAACAAGATTAAAAATACAGTACTTTGCTATCACAGAGTATGTTTAGGCCCTGTTTACACTAGTGCATTTTCGTTTTAAAACAGCGTTTCAGAAATGATCTCCATCTACACTACAAAACCGA
Source organism: Hypophthalmichthys nobilis (assembly GCA_037950665.1). NCBI lineage: Eukaryota > Metazoa > Chordata > Actinopteri > Cypriniformes > Xenocyprididae > Hypophthalmichthys > Hypophthalmichthys nobilis. The sequence goes on along the minus strand of CM075482.1, from coordinate 11,969,129 downwards.
AAATGTTCATGCACACTGGGCATGCGTGTACAAGTATGAACAGTTGCCTCTTGCACATATAGGCAGCTGCAGTATTAAAACAATGCAGAGTTTAACTGCACAATGGCTGCTAAAAATGACAAAGCCAGCAAAGATTGCGGTTCAGTCTCCATGTTATTGTTTACACGGTCGTCAAGGATACGCAGAGCGGACGTGGGCAGCCACGCCATCATTTTCAAAAGTCTTCGTTTTGGTCCGTTTACACTGAAACGCAACTCCGGTGTTTTCAAACTAAAACAGGCTCTGCAGCATCGAAAGTTGAAAACGCCGGAGTAGTGTAAACAAACGAAAACACAATAGTGTAAACAGGGCTTTAGTTTCATTGTGTTTTGGTTCTGTTCTGTTCCTGTTTGCCTGTAGCTGCATTCATGCCATTTCGTAATTACCATAATGATTCTGAACTGTAAAAAGCTTCATGTGCTTGTAGAACTTGCACCTGACCACTGCAGATTTAATATGTGTTCGACTTAAAGCGGCGCCGTGCAGACTGATCAATGTATGACATCAAAGTACCACGAGAGTGATTTGAAAGCATGCTGAGCTTTATTTACGGCAATTACTACATGGCGTGAATGCAGCATGTGTTCCCGATCCTTGCTTGTTTCCATGGTTTTTGATTATGTTACTCAGATACTCACCTGTCTATAGTTCTGTGGATTAGCCTCCTGATGTATTTAGGCCCTTAGTTCTCCTCGGTGCTTTGTTTTGCGTTAACGTTAACGTTGTTTTCATGTGTAGTGTAATATGGTTGCTGTTTATTAAAAAGTAGGGGTTGGGGGGGGGGGAATGGAGATCGATTCACATATCATGAGATTCCAAGATTCCCACCCCTATTAAAAAGCACTTGATCGTTTGTTTTCTCTCTCTCTCTCTCTCTCTCTGCTGGATTATCTACACACATAAACGTTGCAAGTATCTCAGTGATACTAAAAAAAAAACACTGATTTTAACTCACTTCACACTGCATTTGATTTAGCATGATCACTGGTGTAAATAAAACTCATTATAAAAATGCACAGTCAACTTATATTCCTCATGCACACAAATTGCAATACCCTACACTTATGCATAATATTTTGTAACTGAAATATTTATTTGTATAAAATAAATACAAAATATTAATTTGTTATTAGAGGAAACAACAACATTTTCCAAGGCACTCATGTGGTTAAGCGTTAAAGACCTATAATATTATTTTTTTTATATAATTAATATATTTTTCTTAATAAATATTTCTAATAAATGTTTTAATGGTTTAGCCCAATTTATAAATGTCTCTTATGCTTAACCATGTGAGTGCCTTAGAAAAATTTGTTGTTTCATAATAACAAATTAATATTTTGTATTTATTTTATATCTGATATTTACCTCTCATATATCCCATAATGCCATATTGTGCATTTTTCAGTCTCCATTGTTCTATGGGCTTGTTCCGATGTTTGTTAATTTTATAGTGATGCATGATGGTATATTATTAAGATGATTTTTATTAAAATTGCTTAAGTGCATTATATTTATTGTTTTGTTTATATAAAATACAGTATTTTACTGTATGGTGCCATCCCAGGGTTGCGGTCTTCCACTTTCAGAATCTTACTTGAGGATTAAAGAGAGATCAAAGCAATCTTAGAGCATTATGTGGACTTTATTTTTAAGTTGCTCCGCAACTACAAGATTAACAGTTCTTGGCGTTGGTTAGAGAATAACACTCTACACAAAGGCTTGTAACATGAGACATATGATCAAAATCTTAATGTTGATAGATAATAATTTTCTTTCATTAGTATGCGTTAACTTTTAACCATTTTAAGAACAATTAACTTATACTTATTCTACTTTCTACTTCAGCTGGTTAATAGCTGGTCATATGAGTAGATAGATAAGAACAGGCTTGTGTGTTTGGCAGTGAATTATGCTTGCAGTGCACTACCATGGTCCCTTTAGTCCAGTAAATAACACAGACAATGCCAGGAACTTGTTCTGTTCAGACAGAAAGAAACAGAATGAACCCTCCAAATCATGAGCTCTTATCAAGTTATTGTGAGAAATTATGTTCAGAAGATACTTTAAGCCTTTTAAACATTAAGAATGCCCTCTCACTCTTTGAAGTTGGACATCATGGATGCCAGAGATGTCAAGTGAATTAAACTGCAGTTAAATTGTTTGGGCTTAAGCTAGTTGGAGCCGTATGATTTTCCCGGAAAGCTCTATTATGCAAACTCAGCATTGCGTCATTCATAGTTTTGCTTGTTATTATCTAAGCAGTTTAACAAATTAATTGATCAGAAGATCAGCGTCTTCTGTAAATGACAGAAGAACAGGCTTGTGTGTTTGGAAGTGAATTATGCTTGCATTGTGTTAGTGTGTGCTATGCTTGCAGTGCACATGCTTGCAAGTTAATCTAGATGGACTAAGAGTTTTCATTAACAGGGTGGTAGAGTGAACCGAGGGTTTTGTTGGGAATCAGAACTATTTGCACACATTACAAAGAGTGGCTTCTATTTTACAGAATAGACTTGAGAAGGTTCCTATGGATATATACATATATATTTAATCAATTTAAATGTATGGACCCCTGATGACCTAAGATTAGTGCTGTCAAATCGATTAATCGCATCTAACATAAAAGTTTGTGTTTACATAATATATGTGTATATATTATTATATTTATATATATTATATATATATATAAGTGTATATATGTATATATACACGGATCAGGCATAACATTATGACCACCTTCCTAATGTTGTGTTGGTCCCCCTTTTGCTGCCAAAATAGCCCTGACCCCTCGAGGCATGGACTCCACTAGACCCCTGAAGGTGTGCTGTGGTATCTGGCACAAAGATGTTAGCAGCAGATCCTTTAAGTTCTGTAAGTTGTGAGGTGGAGCCTCCATGGACCGGACTTGTTTGTTCAGCACATCCCACAGATGCTCGATTAGATTGAGATCTGGGGAATTTGGAGGCCAAGTCAACACCTCAAACTCATTGTTGTGCTCCTCAAACCATTCCTAAACCATTTTTGCTTTGTGGCAGGGCGCATTATCCTGCTGAAAGAGGCCACCGCTACCAGGGAATACCGTTTCTATGAAAGGGTGTAAATGGTCTGCAACAATGCTTAGGTAGGTGGTACGTGTCAAAGTAACATCCACATGGATGGCAGGACCCAAGGTTTCCCTGCCTCTGCCGGCTTGCCTTCTTCCCATAGTGCATCCTGGTGCCATGTGTTCCCCAGGTAAGCGACGGAAACGCATCCTGCCATCCACATGATGTAAAAGAAAGTATGATTCATCAGACCAGGCCACCTTATCCATTGCTCCGCAGTCCAGTTCTGATGCTCACGTGCCCACTGTTGGCGCTTTCAGCGGTGGACAGGGGTCAGCATAGGGCACCCTGACTGGTCTGGTCCCCATACGCAAAAAAGGCCAGCCTTCGCTCCCCACATGCATCAATGAGTCTTGCCCCCCCCATGACCCTGTCGCCAGTTCCTTCCTTGGACCACTTTTGATAGATACTGACCTCTGCAGACCGGGAACACCCCACAAGAGCTGCAGTTTTGGAGATGCTCTGACCCAGTCGTCTAGCCATCACAATTTGGCCCTTGCTCAAATCCTTACGGTTGCCCATTTTTCCTGCTTCTAACACGTCAACTTTGAGGACAAAATGTTCACTTGCTGCCTAATATATCCCACCCACTAACAAGTGCCGTGATGAAGAGATAATCAGTGTTATTCACTTCACCTGTCAGTGGTCATAATGTTATGCCTGATCGGTGAATATATACACACACACACACACATATTTTGTAAATACAAACTTTTATGTTATATGCGATTAATCGTGATTAATCAATTTGACAGCACTAATTTGTATTTGGTCTTCACTGGCTGCCCACGAACAACATCTACTTTGACCTGCCCAATCACAACAGACTATGCCATCTGACCAATCAGAGCAGAGCAAGCTTGCATAAAGGAGTGGTTTAGAGAGACAGAATCTTCGGATTAACCATTTTCAGACTCTTTGAGAAAAGAGGTGATGTGTAACATGAGAAAAAGTGTTTTTTTTTTTACCTTAGATGCATGTAAAAATGTTGTAGGAAACCTCCAAAACAAAATCAGGAACCTTTAAAATAGCATAATATGGGCACTTTAATCTATGGCCCTGTTGACCTAGAACAGGGATAGGCAGTGTCGGTCCTGGAGTGCTGCTGTCCTGCAGAGTTTAGCTCCCACCCTAGTCAAACACACCTGAACAAGCTAATCAACGTCTTCAGGATCACTACAGGCAGGTGGCAGGTGAGGCTACAGGCAGGTGAGGTTTTTTTTTCTTTTCTTTTTTTTTTTTTTCAGGGTTGGAGCTAAACTCTGCAGGACAGTGGCACTCCATGACCGATGTAGCCTATCCCTGTTCTAGAATTTGGCTAAAATGAAGTGAAGTTTGCTGTAAAAATGCTGGTTAACTTGTATTGAATCCTTGAATCTCTTTTGGGTTGTTCTTTAATTTTGCTGACCTGTGTTGGCTGCCTTTTCTGGTTTGTAATTTTCCTAACTTTCTCCAACATTTGATCTCTTCCTTACAGGACTTGACTACATCAAACAAAAGTTCAGTGAGCCGGTGGAGGAGATTAAGGAGAAAGCACCTAAGAAGGAGGAGGAGGAGAAGGAGAAGTCTTCTAGCAGCCCGTTCTATCGGCGTGGCACAACTCCAAGCCACACTCCCGCCCAGAGCCCAACCCCATCACCTCCTCACTCTCCTCAGAAGAGCCAAGCACCCAACCCCAGTGCCAGCCGCAAGATAAGCAGAGACAACAGCAGCGTAGCCCGAAAGATAAGCAAGGACAGTAGTAGTGTAGCTCGCAAGATAAGCAAAGAAGAGAGAGCCTCAATTGTGGCAGAGATCACCAAAGTATCCGCCCCTCCTCCTGTACCCGCCATCAAGTTACAGGAAGTGCCCCCACCAAAGCCCCCCAAGGCCCCTGAGCCCCTGCCCAAACCTGCGAGTACAGGTAATGGGCAACTACATGCTGCTTATCACAGTTACTATGTGAAGCCAATGAAGCAGTTGCCTCCACCAGAGGAACCAGAAAATGAAGAGCCTGAGATGACACAGTCTAGCCTGGCCAGGATGCCTCCCCCACCCAAACTGGCCAGGATGCCCACTCCCAAACCAGAGCCCAAGATCAGGAAACAAGATTCCATTAAACCAAAGAGCTTAGCTGAAACCAAGAAAGCCAGCATAGATATGGCCGATGAAACAGTAGCGGAAGAATCTGTGAGTGCTTGGCTACTTTAAGTGTCTCGTTTATACTTACAGATGTCTCTTATGGATTGTGCTGTAATTGTTACATTATGTGTCTTTTTACACAGGGTCCTAACTCTATTTTGGTTGCCATGGTGATGCTTTTGAACATTGGATTGGCAATCATTTTTGTCCATTTCCTGACATGAAACACTACCATTTCAGGTAGGCATTTTTTTTATTTATTTATACACTGCAGTTCAAAAGTTTGGTGGTCAGTGAGATTTTTATTTCAACTAAATGCTGTTAGTTTGAACATTCTGTTCAACAAAGAATCCTGATAAAAATGTATCACAGTTTCCATAAAAATATTAAGCAGCAAAACTGTTTCCCGAACACCAAATCAGCATATTCGAATGATTTCTGAAGGATCATGTGACACTGAAGACTGGAGTAATGATGCTGAAAATTCAGCTTTGCCATCGCAGGAATAAATTACATTTCAAAATATATTGAAATACTAAACAATTATTTTAAATGGTAATAATATTTCACAGTATTACTGATTTTACTGTATTTTGGATCAAATAAATGCAGCCTTGGTGAGCAGAAGAGACTTATTTCAAAAACATTAAAAAATCCCCAAACTTTTGAACAGTAGTATAGTTAAAATGTTAAAGACAACATGAATTGTCACTGGCAACATATTTCACCTGCATAATTTGAGCTATTTCTGAGTGAAACGTGATACTCACAAAGAAAAATTGAGGGCGGGACTTGTGTTTTTAGGTGGAATTATTTGAGTATTGATATAAATATAGTCAACCACTCCCTTAATCAACAAAGGATTTTGGATGATATTTTGGTTTCACTTTATTTTGATGGTCTCTTAAACACATTCTGTTGACTGTAAGTAACGTTGCACCTACATGTCTACTAACTGTCATTAGAGTAGAGTGTTAGTAGACTGGTAGGGTTAGGGATAAAATAAATTGACATGTACTTGCAAAGTTGCTTATAGTCAGTAGAATGTCTGACATGTAGAATGGGGAGCATCAAAATAAAGAGTTAGCAGCGGACAGTCTATTAATACTCTAATGACAGTTAGTTGATGTGTAGTTGCAGAGTTACTTATAGTCAACAGAATGTTCAAAAGGGACAATCAAAATAAATAAATCAATATTTTTTTTTTACTAAGTTCATTGCAATGCATTCTGCCAGTGGTTTATCTTTGCAGTATACATGAAATGTTGTCTATGTGTTCCACATATCTGTTGTCACTGTCACATTGTGTGGGCTAAGTTGTCATAATGGGAAGCTATTGTCAAACAGCCTATTACAGACATTTTAGCAAAATTGTAACAGTAAAAGTAATTATGAAGCACAAAAGAATTCACAAATCAGCAAAAGTGTGTTGATTTTGCCTACAGAAGTTAAAGTGAAAAATGAAAAAATGAAAATTATTCCATGATTTACTCACCCTCAAGCCATTCTATGTGTATATGACTATCTTCTTTCAGATGAACACAATCAGAGATATATTTAAAAATATCCTTGCTCCTCAAAGTTTTATAATGGGGGGCCACATTTTGAAGCAAAAAAAAAATGACATCCATCCATCATAAAAGTAATCCATACGGCTCTAGGGGGTTAATAAAGGCCTTTTGAAGCGAAGCGATGCGTTTTTGTAAGCCAATTATCCACATTTAAAACTTTATAAATTCAAATAACTAGCTTCCGGATGACAGCACGCATACTGCGCAAGTCGACTTGCTCCACAAGAGTAACCCATGACACGATGTATGACGCAGGATGTAGGAGTAGCCTAAGCTTAGACGTCTCTCGCAGTTCAAACAAATTGGGCTGTGCAACAAATTTAAGTTCCTCTTCTCTTATATCAAAATCCTCTGACTTCTAATTCGTGACTGGTGTTTTGTTTTGTTTTGCTCTATCCTCTGCGCTTCCGCGTTCGTCATTGCGTCATGCTTGGGTCAGGGGTTACTCTTCTGCCGCAAATCAATGCGTACGGTCGTCTGTCGGAAGCCAGATATTATAGTTAATAAAGTTTTAAATATGTATATTTTTCTTACAAAAACCCATTGCTTCACTTCAGAAGGCCTTTATTAACCCCCCTGGACCCATATGGATTACTTTTATTATGTTTGTTTTTTTTGTTTTTTTTTTGTGGCCCCCCATTCACAACCATTATAAAGCTTTGAGGAGTAAGAATATTTTTCAATATATCTCTGATTGTGTTCATCTGAAGAAGATGGTCATATACACCTAGAATGGTTTGAGGGTGAGCAAATCATGGGATAATTGTCATTTTTGGGTGAACTAACCCTTTAAATGTATATATAAAAATAAAATCAAAATCTGACAACTTGCCTGACAAAGGCTACGTTCACACTGTCAGTTACTAGGATTGAGAACCACATTTACTTAAGTGTGAGTCTCGAAATGTCCCGTTCACACATCAACTAACATTAGTATCTCGATTGCTGTCTGTATGAACGTGCAATGGAAGTCAATCCCGTATTCTCTAACCAGTAACCATAGCGAAAATGACCAAAGCAATATCAAAGATGGAGACATCCATAAAACTGAAATGTCTTATCTCTTTTGATACGACAAGAGTCCAATCGAGCCGCGAGTTTATCCGTCAAATCTTCATTAAACGACAACAGCTTTTATATCTGGGTGGAGAACGGAGAATTTGAGTAGCGCATAGAACACAAAACTGACGGGAACAGCTTTGGTGGAGAACAGTGACTGGATCTAAATCCTTCAGATGAAACACAGCTTATATCACCATCTCTGTAAGTTACCAAATGCAAAACCACACATGAAAACCTGGTAGACATGCATTTGTGCAGCACAGAGCATCTCTCTCACACTGTATGACTTGACAGACAGCTAGTTGTTCAGTCCGGTTCCGTTTACACAGTACGTGATTTCCGGTCGTGAGTCCTGAAAATGTACAGGTGTGGGTTCGGTTATAGAATGCGGTTGTCACTCCTGTAAATAACCGTACTGTTTGTGAACGTAACTGTATTAAGGACTCAGTCCCTGTGATAGGGTGACCAGATGTCTCATGGTGGAATACAGGACGGGATGGACAGGTCCCCCCACCCCTATTTAAAATTACCTATCACAACTTCTCTTTAGAAAAAAAAATTACTGAAAGTTTTTTGTAGCGTGCTTAACCAGCATCCACTAGTGGTTAGGGTTAGACCAAATATGACCAAAAACTTATTTCATGATATTGGATTTTTTTTTATGATAAGGATATATAGTTGTTTTATTTTGTTTTTGGCCTATAAAAAAGAACAAAGAAGTAATTTACAAACAATAGGACAAATATGATAGAGATACAAATTAAATAAACTACATTTTTTTAGGTACAGTAGGTTTATTTAACATGTATATTTATTTAATATCTTTTGTTGTTTGATTAACATTAATGACACAGACAGGTATTTTAGGCTGCTGTCACTTTAAGACCGAATGCTTTTAACATTCTGACACTTCACTGTGTTGTTTACTTTCATTTAAGCTATAACCGACTGTATTTACATGAGATACTCCACATAATGGGCATTTTGACAACTGTGTCTGTATTTGACCATTCAGGCGCAAAGAGAACAGAATTCGGGATCGCACGCCGTCTGGTGTGTGTCATTCAGCCCGACACTGCATTGAGTTCTTTTTTCACAACTTACTGCGAATAATGACTTGATAATTTTTTTTTAATATCCTCGTTAAATGTACACACACTTCTTTGATGTCTTCATGTCTGACTTGCTCTCCTCCGCGCTCTCTAATATCCCACCTCAATCGATAGCAAATTATGATTGGATGGTAATTTTGTTCTCCACAATATACTATGACGAGATTGGCTACCTTTAGTCTTGTGTGACAGAAGACTACTACTCGCTTTTATGATCACCCACCAAAGACAATTTAGGAAAGAAGAAATACGGGACAAAACATGATTTTTTTTATAACAAGTCGGCACAATAAAATTTTCCCAGGAAAAAACGGTCACCCTACCCTGTAACAACTAGCCCCCCATTGGCATTTTAATGGATGTACTGTAACATTTAACCCTGTATTCCATTTATTCCTTTAGTGTTGGATGGCAACCCACACAAGTGTGTCAATGACCTTTCTGAAATCCAAACGGCACCAGGCAGTCTCCAGAGGGCAGAGGGAGCTGAAGAATCGACATATGCGAGTTTGAAAGCCAGAGCATCATCCTTGAGAATGACGTGGTCTAATGTCACGCGGCTCTGGTAAACGAGATGAAAATATTTTGGGGGGAAAAATTACCATTAAAATGGAAAGCGAAGAAGAGAATGCAGTGTAACGTGACTCATATCTGCTGATGGAAAGCCTTAATATCAGCCACTCCATAGGTCTCTGGCTTCTGGCAGAGACTTAACTGGAAATGTTTGATGATGCACTTTTACATGATGGGCAAGAGCAGCTGCCTTACTCATTTACCATCTGACGTGTAACTGGGAGATGTGCTCGCAGTGCCAGAGGAATGCGTTCAGGGGACTTTGCTGCAGCAGGCGTCCGTTCCAGTGAGAGGAAACCGAACGCGCACACCAGCGTCACTCGTCCGTCTTACACCCCTTACTGACCCACTGCAGTTTCTTCTAGCGTCTCCTGCGTTCTTCTCGGAAGCTCTTGAGTCGATGCTCCCTACTGTACTCATCACGTTTCAGTTTTTGTTTTCATGTACCGTTCTTTCTTTCTTTTATCTTTGTTAACCTCATTCAAAATTGTGTTTGAATTATATGAAGCAAAAACAAAAATCACTCCCAATTTTTTTGTGAGAGTATTGGTACTATTTGGAAAAAATGGGAAAATATTAAATTATTTATTATTTAAAAATGTGCAATATGATTTATTTTTACACTTACAGAGTTTAATCTTTCACCAATGAGGGACACTGTAGTTCTGTCCTATTTATTCTACTATTTAAGAGAACAAAAAACATGAACAGATTTGAAAAGTTTAGAGTTACATGTACGATGCAAGATATGGGATTTCCCGCTCTTTTTTGATCACGCCCATTCTGATCATGGCAAAACCAATCAAAAAGTCTTATAAAAGTGTGTTATTTATTGAATTCTGGGAATTGACTGTTTGTCATGTTATGTAAATTAAGCCTATGCCGTTGTGCATGCGATGTTGTAGAAGAGTTGTCGTGCTTCAGGTGTCAGGTATGACATGTGACAGCAGGTGAGATGTTTTGGAGGGAAAATAAATGACATTGAGGGCTTGCTTGCATGCTTGTGACCGTGGATGTTTTGGATATCAAAAGTCAGGTATGGAAGTAGGACATTGCCTTTAAGAGTCTTTAACAGTACTTCAGTTTACCTCAAACGAAATAAAGGAAAAAGCCTCGTACGAGATGAAGTCTTTGTCTTAAATCTGTAGTATGCAAATTTTGACTGACGCAGTCACTGGGAATTGATTTTAAATGTGCCACTATAAATGGTACATCCGGAAATTGAACTTTTCTTTGTTATTCTTCTTATCATATTTCTGTGCATTTTTCCTCTTTGGAAGGTTTATTAAAGAATTATTTATTATATATAGAATTCTAGATATCGTTTCTAGTGTTTGGTGAGTGTACAAGGGCTTTCTCTTCTTCAAACCCTCATTTGCTTTTAGTTTTCGTTTGCATGGAGTCTTTAAATGCACTAACGCCTGTATATCTGATTCAGAACAACTATTCTGAGGTAAATGTTTAAGGCATTCAAATTAACTCTTGAAGGACATGTTTTATTTGGTTGTATTTCAATTCTGTGCAACAATGCAGTGCAATGTGTACGGGCTCTTTTTATATGTTTTCTGAAGGAGAGATTTGAGCTCTTATAACAGGACAGGACAAGGAATTATTTTTCTAAAAACAAATGTTGCACAAACTAAAAACATTTATATACTATATAAGGTTTACTCTATTTATAAGAATTTTTACAGAGCACAGCCATTACGATATGAATTCTAAGATATTTTTCTATAGAAATGCACATCTGTATTTTGTCAAAAGCAGCATAGCTACTTTATATCAAGCATTGTATCTCACACATCAGCAGAATTAAGACTCTAAACCTATTTATGATTCAATGTGATTTGAAATGATGAGGATGCAGGAATCCTCTTTTGAACCCTTCAATGCAAAAAAAAATATATATATATATCTCTGTTACATTTCGAGCCCATAGAGCCCCACGTATTTCTGTAATTTGAAAAGTTATGGTATTTATCTGTATAATAAAACGTTATGCCTTGTAAGTCTGCTTTCTCCATGATTTTTTTTCTTCTTTTAACTATTGTGCTATAATAAACAACACATCTATATACTGATTCTAGTACAATGGAAAAGCACTGGTTACTGATTCAGTGAATCTGAATCAGTGAATCAAATTGAGTCCACTCTGTTTTTGCTTTATATTGTAGGGATGCGCTGATATTTAAATTCTGGCTGATACTAATAATCATTTTCATGCTATGGCCGATAACCAATAAATTAATCTTAAATATTAACATATTAATAAAATTATACGCAATATTAAAATTTTTGTAACACTTTACAATAAGGTTTTATTTGCTAACATTAGATAACTACAGCATTTATTAATCTTAGTTAATGGTTAACATTTACTAATGCATTTTTAAGATCAAATGTTGTATCTGTTAACATTAGTTACTGCACTGTGAGCTAACATGAGCATGAACCTTTTTATTAACATTAAAAAAGTTTAATAAATGCTGTAAGAATACAGTATATTGCTCATTGTTAGTTCATGCATTAACTAATGTAAACAAATGAGACCTTTTTGTAAAGTGTTACCAAAATTATAATATTAATATTCTATGCAATTGTGTCAAAAATTACTCAAAACTACAATCAATTGTTTGCTAAAAGTGAATAACGTTATAAAATGAATATTCATTTTGAGATATCCTAAAGATTACATGTAACGGTGCTGAAATTATTAATGTTTTTTTTTTTTTTAATATTAACATTAAATGTAAAAATAGAAGTACATATAGTTGCAAGCAGCAATTACGGGGCCAAGCACAAAAAGGCACAACAAATTATGCCAACATGGCTGGGAGCATCAGACCAACTGCAACAGTGAGCAAGTAAAGACCTATTAAGATCATTTAGATAAAAAAAATAGCTGAAAAATCATAAATACAGTCAATAATAAAGATTTACTGGTTTATCACTTTCAACCAATAGGTGGTGCTGTGACCAAATTAATGCGGTATGGTCAAAGTGAGGTGACAATTACACTCGCAAAGTTTGGTGTCAATATGTCAAAGCATTGCAAAGATACAGCCACAAGAGTTATTTTGGCATGAAGCCTCTAATTCGTTGCTGTGGTATACGAAAACAGTTTTGTCTATCAACACAAAATCCATAACTTTTTACCGCCACGGTCTGAAGATGATACAGTTCAATTTTGGTGAAAATTGGATGAGCGGTCTTGAAGGAGTTCGAAAAAGTATGATTTTAAAGAAAATGGTGGACAGGAAGTTTGGCTGACTTTTCAAAATTTTCAAAATTGGCATCAATGTTCTCAGCATGACCCACAGAATCTAATAAGACCAGTCTCATTACAATAGGCCACATTTATATAAAGCTATTAGCATTTTTTAAAATATCATTATAACATTTGACCACAAGGAGGCACTGTCTCAAAACCTTTTGAGTACCTTCAGAGTATGGTGCCGATAGCACATACTGAGTTTTGTAATGGTACATCGACGCATTCATAAAATATAGAATTTTATATCATAAAACTATATTGTAGTTAATGGCAATTTCATGTTTGGTTCAATCATAGCACCACCAAGAGGCACAATCCTGAGGACCCACACAGAGTTTCGTAACGATACGCTAATGCATTAAAAAAATATAGCATTTTAGCACAAAATTCAAAATGGCTGATATGGGAAAATTGAATATCTTTTGACTCGGCATGACGGCCCGTATCTAACAAGCCGTTCAGAAGTTATAGGCAAAAATAGCAATTATTCGTATTTCCGGACCAGTAGGTGGCGCTGCGCTGAAACGCTGCATGTTGCCTTAGGTCGTGATTGTGATGACATGTACCATTGCGGAGATACAGCCTTATGTCTATTTTCACAAGCACTACGTAAAATTTGTTTGTGCGCTTTTCAAAAAACGGTTTGAGAAATCGAATTCCATAACTTTTTGTCGGCATGGTCTGAAGATGATCTGGTTAAATTTTCGTGAAAATCAGAGCAACGGCCTAGGAGGAGTTCGAAAAAGTAGAATTTACGGAAAAATTTTCATGACGCAAAATAACGTCCTAGTGTGCAATAGAATCGTCTTGAGCCAAGAAATCAGAGGATAAGGGAATTTTGTTTCTAGCCCTTACGGTTCAAAGGTTATTAGCATAAACGTGAGTGAAACTTTGGACAGCTGGTGGCGCTACAGGGATTGAGTTAGAGACTCCAAATTTGCACTGCATCAGTTCACACTGTTCTCTATCTGTGTGCCAAATTTCATAACTTTCCCGCAAGCGGTTCTATGGGTTGCCATAGACTTCGAGAGCAGAAACGGAAGAATAATAAGAACACCAATGATTGCAATAGGTGCCTACACACCTTCGGTGCTTGGCCCTTAATTAGCATGAACAATTAAATATCCAATATCAACCAAAATCAGTTAAATTAAAAAATATATATCGGTAACACTTTACAATAGGGTTTCACTTGTTAACATTAGTTAACTACATTAGTTAACATGAACTAACAATGAACAATACTTCTACAGCATTTATTAATGTTAATCTTAACATTTACTAATACATTTTGTATATGTTAACATTAGTTAATTAACTGTGAACTAACATGAACATTTTATTAACAAGTTAGTCAATACTGCAAGAATATATTGTTAATTTTTGGTTTATGTTAGTAAATTCATTAACTAATATTAATAAATGAGACCTTATTGTAAAGTGTCACCAAAAAACTCAAATCAGCCAACAACGATATGGTACCAAATAACACCCTATTTCACCATACATTTATTGACTTTTGTTGGGTTATTCTGTACAGTATAGTTATAATACAGTGCATGTTGCTCTGAACCCTCTGACCATTTAAAATACTTTCAAGCGTTTCACTTTTGCATGACTAAATGTAGACATAGCGTGAGCACCGTGCACCACACTAAAGAATCAGTTTCACATGTGTAATCTTAAACGTCTTCAGAGGCCAAAGCTCTACCAGCTTCTAAAAAGTAAATGTAACGTGTTGCTGAAATTGGATTAAGACTAGTAAGCAGGGAAGAGATATTGCTGGTTATGTGTTTTCTTAAAACAGAGTCGCTAAGACGTTAGCATGGGCAAAATTATCTTTCCGTGTTTAGCTTAGCACCATCACATCACTTGAAATGACTGATTTCCACTTGGTAGACAATATAATGGATTATATGTAGTGAATCACCCTTAATTGTAAGCACTATGACTAAGAAAACCAAAGTCTGAGTATAGAGTACTTGGCAAATGACTCACATACTGGTAGTCTAAACAAACCTGGGCTCTGTTTTCCTGACAGAAAGTAAAGTGTATTATCTAGATTGTTTCGTACAATATACAACATTCCACATTCAGACTAAGGACATTTGGATATATAGAGACACTAGCATTTCTGTTTATTTTGTAATGACCATTGGATGTGATTTGCTCTAATTAATTGAGGGAATTTGCTATAAGCCACTATTATTTAAACTGGGAATTGCTGACAGAACAAATTAGTGTTTTTATATTGTATTGCCTATATTTTGGGTACAATGGGATTAAGGTCCTCTGCCAACTAATTATAATTAGTTACATTTATATAGCGCTTTTCTCGATATATCTTACAACCTGACAACACTTTTATCCACTAAATTTTATGCCTGCTACAGGTCTCAAAAAAGTTGGCACGGGGGCAACAAATAGCTGAAAAAGCAAGAAATTTTGAAAAGATTCAGCTGGGAGAACATCTAGCAACTAATTAAGTTAATTGATATCAGGTCTGTAACATGATTAGCTATAAAAGGGATGTCTTAGAGAGGCAGAATCTCTCAGAAGTAAAGATGGGCAGAGGCTCTCCAATCTGTGAAAGAGTGCGTAAAAAGATTGTGGAATACTTTAAAAACAATGTTCTTCAACGTCAAATTGCAAAGGCTTTGCAAATCAAAAGATTCAGAGAAACTGGAGAAATCTCTGTGCGTAAGAAACAAGGCCGAAGACCTTTATTGGATGCCCGTGGTCTTCGGGCCCTCAGACGACACTGCATCAATCATCGGCATGATTGTGTCAATGACATTACTAAATGGGCCCTGGAATATTTCCAGAAACCACTGTCGGTAAACACAATCCGCCGTGCCATCTGCAGATGCCAACTAAAGCTCTATCATGCAAAAAAGCAAACCATATGTGAACACAGTCCATCGTCTCCTGTGGGCCAAGGCTCATTTAAAATGAACTGTTTCAAAGTGGAAAAGTGTTCTATGATCAGACAAGTCCAAATTTGACATTCTTGTTGGAAATCACGGATGCCGCGTCCTCCGGGCTAAAGAGGAGGGAGACCTTCCAGCGTGTTATCAGCGTTTAGTTCAAAAGCCAGCATCTCTGATGGTATGGGGGTGCATAAGTGCATACGGTATGGGCAGCTTGCATGTTTTGGAAGGCACAATGAATGCTGAAAGGTAGATAGGCTAAAGGTTTTAAAGCAACATTATGCTCCCCTCCAGACGACGTCTATTTCAGGGAAGGCCTTGTGTATTTTAGCAGGACAATGCAAAACCACATACTGCAGCTATTACAACAGCATGGCTTCATCGTAGAAGAGTCCGGGTGCTGAACTGGCCTGCCTGCAGTCCAGATCTTTCACCTATAGAGAACATTTGGCGCATCATTAAACGAAAAATATGTCAAAGACGACCACAAACTCTTCAGCAGCTGGAAACCTATATCAGGCAAGAATGGGACCAAATTCCAACACCAAAACTCCAGAAACTCATAACCTTGATGCCTAGATGTCTTCAAACTGTTTTGAAAAGGAGATGCTACACCATGGTAAACATGCCCCCGTCCCAACTTTCATTTTATTAAAATTTAAAAAACATCCCAACATTTCCAGTCGTATATACAGCTTTTTTCAGCCACATTGTGCCAGAATGCCGACTACACAGCAGCT
The DNA here is from genome assembly GCA_037950665.1 of Hypophthalmichthys nobilis. Lineage (NCBI taxonomy): Eukaryota > Metazoa > Chordata > Actinopteri > Cypriniformes > Xenocyprididae > Hypophthalmichthys > Hypophthalmichthys nobilis. Next base: position 11,952,600 of record CM075482.1, on the reverse strand, counting down.
TATTGGTGGAGAGGAGATGGAGTGATGAAGCCAATCAGCATATATATGGGGATGATTAGGAGGCTTTGATGATGGACAGAGGCCAATGGGCAAATTTGTCCAGGATGCCGCAATTACACCTCTACTCTTTTTGAAAGACATTCTGGGATTTTTAATGACCACAGAGAGTCAGGACCTCAGTTTAATGTCTCATCCGAAGGACGGTGCTTTTTTTCCAGTATAGTGTCCCTCTGCTGGACTCACTAACACAGCCTCACTAGTTTTTACCAGGTCTCCTATCCAGGTACTGATCACATTACATTATATTTACATTATTTGTCATCAAAACAGAAAAACTTTTGTCATTTCTTTTTAAACAAATGATGTTGCTGCATCACTATACAAGTAAATTATACCATGGTCTATCTGAATACTTGATTCTGATTGGCTGGAAGGTGTGCAATAAAACCGTTTAATGCACTGGTAGTTCTAAGTCAGTTTATTTACCGTTCTATATTAATGTGCTACCTATAAACATTGATAACCATACCCATACCACCAAACCTGTCCCTAACCTTATATATATCCCACCTCAATAGCAGCAAAACTGTTTTGCAATACAATATAAACACGATAAGTACATTGTATTTTGATGTAAGTAGTAGTTAAGGCCACCTAATATAAAGTGGGACCAAAAATACTATTAATGATTGATAGAATGGTTAAACATATGAGATTATTACATGGATGAATCACCAGTTTATGACAAATGAATTATGGCTTAACCTTTGGTTTGCTGTTGATACATGAGAATAAAAGACTTGAGCTCAAGATCCTGGGTCACTGGTTCCTGCAAATATGCACACATGTGAAATGAGAAGTGACAGAACTGTTACAGGAGCTCAGATCTGGCTTTAGGCTCAGGGGAGTGTGATGACAAATCAAATATGACATGCTGCTCTTCTTTTAGAGAGAAAACCCACAATGAATGCCCACAATTCACTTCTATACTGTATCTAAAAACCTACTGACCCTAATTTATTAAAGTTCAAGATGTCCCGAAAATTATTATAAACAAACAAACAAATTTAAATATACACCAATCAGGCATAACATTATGACCACCTTCCTAATATTGTGTTGCTCCACCTTTTGCTGCCAAAACAGCCCTGACCCATCGAGGCATGGACTCCACTAGACCCCTGAAGGTGTGCTGTGGTATCTGGCACCAAGATGTTAGCAGCAGATCCTTTAAGTCCTGTAAGTTGCGAGGAGGGGCCTCCATGGATCGGACCTGTTTGTTCAGAACATCCCACAGATGCTCGATTGGATTGAGATCTGGGGAATTTGGAGGCCAAGTCAACACCTCAAACTCATTGTTGTGCTCCTCAAACCATTCCTGAACCATATTTGCTTTGTGGCAGGGTGCATTATCCTGCTGAAAGAGGTCACAGCCACCAGGGAATACCGTTTCCATGAAAGGGTGTACATGGTCTGCAACAATGCTTAGGTAAGTGGTACGTGTCAAAGTAACATCCACATGGATGGCAGGACCCAAGGTTTCCCAGCAGAACATTGCCCAAAGCATCACACTGCCGGCTTGCCTTCTTCCCATAGTGCATCCTGGTGCCATGTGTTCCTCAGGTAAACGACGCACACGCATCCAGCCATCTACGTGATGTAAAAGAAAACGTGATTCATCAGACCAGGCCACCTTCTTCCATTGCTCTATGGTCCAGTTCTGATGCTCACATGCCCACTGTTGCCGCTTTCGGCGGTGGACAGGGGTCAGCATGGGCACCCTGACTGGTCTGCGGCTATGCAGCCCCATACGCAACAAACTGTGATGCACTGTGTATTCTGACACCTTTTCCTTCAGAACCACATTAACTTCTTGAGCAATCTGAGCTACAGTAGCTCATCTGTTGGATTGGACCACATGGGCCAGTCTTCGCTCCCCACGTGCATCAATGAGCCTTGGCCGCCCATGATCCTGTCGCCGGTTCACCACTGTTCCTTCCTTGGACCACTTTTGATAGACCACTGCAGACCAGGAGCACCCCACAAGAGCTCTGACCCAGTCGTCTAGCCATCACAATTTGGCCCAACGCACTCAGACCCATTTTTTCCTGCTTCTAACACATCAACTTTGAGGACAAATAGTTCACTTGCTGCCTAATATATCCCACCCACTAACAGGTGCCGTGATGAAGAGATAATCAATGTTATTCATTTATTTATTTATTTTCTTGTGTGAGCCACAACAACTACATGTAAACATTTCCTCAGATGATTTATTGAACTTTATATCTTATTATCAAATGCAAGAACTATTTCTGTCACACTAATTTACTCTAATAAAACAATGTCATAAGCACTTCTAACCTCATATTTTGTTTGGGCCCTTAAAGTCAACATGAAACTGAAGCTGCAATCATTTTTTCTTCCCTATTGTGACATATATCTGAGCACGGCTTTTGAAACAAGTAAAAATGTAGGACGGGACTTGATTTTGTCCATCAGGAATTGATTGGATCATTGGTTGTGGTTTGCTATTGCTGTGATGTCACGTGAGTGACAGGTTGATCCCGCCCTCACGCCAGTAAACATGTCATCAGAGAAGATAGGGGAAGATATTTTGTTTGATGAAACATTATGAGGTCACATGTATTTTAAAAAAAAATAATGATGTGCATGGATAACTCATTTATAATAAATATTCCATAAAAAAAATTATTTCGATTTCATGGTGACTTTAATAGCTCAAAAACATGCTTAACATTGGAGTATCAGCTTAATACTTCATGATGTCACATGAGAACTTGATAACATGCCTCATAAGTCATCAATGAAGTATGTTACATTGTTTGTTTGCGGTCTGAACAATTCCAGATATAAAACCTTAAATAAATGCAATTAATTTTTAATTTTAATGAAATTGTTTTGATAGAGACGACAAAAAAATACTTACCTTTTGAGTAGCCCAGAACAGGTTAATTTTGAATTTAGTATTATAATTTTTTTTTTACACATTTTTAAAAGACAAATCTAAATCATAAACACAATCTCAACAGAACAAAGAATGTTAAATCTTTATCCAGAACAAAAAATGCATTTCATTGTGTATATCTGATTCTGACTTCATAATACCATTAATTCAGAGGGCTTCATCACAGCTAACAAAAACACGTTCTAAGAACATTTTGCTAACATTCCCATTAAGTTGTGAAAACGTTATTTCACTCAACATTCAAAAGTCCATTTAAAAAGAAAATAAATAAAAAATTCAAAACCTTGTTTTGTGTGCATGTGTGTGTGTGTGTGTGTGTGATGTGAATGTTAACGGAAAAATGTCATTTAGCTAAAATTATTGGAACATTTCTTTTGAATGTTCCATGAACATTGTATAAATAATGTTTTAAGTGCTAACATTTGGAGAACATTATTAAAGACCAGATAAAGTTGAACGCATATTCACTAACATTATTGGAAGAATGTTTGCTCATAACTTTGAGAGAACCTTGCCAGTTTCCTGTTAGCTGGGATATACAGTGTGCAAATGTGTTTTAGCTGGAATTATTAGTCATTGGAGATGATTTAAACCAGATCTGTGTGTATATAAAGGGACTGTATAGTCACAGTCTCTGCCAAAGCCAAACTAAAATAGTGTGAAGCATCTGCTGTGAGAGGAGTCAAATGTGAGAACTTTCAAAGCAACAGCGCCATGTGGCTTCATTTGTTCACCTGTGTAAGTGTTATAGATGACAGGAAGGTCACTTATTGTTGGGAAAGAGAGAGAGAGAGAAGCTTTTTGTGAGACTGTGAGAACTCGAATGTGAATGGATGCAAGTGGGATTGTTAGCAGCAAAACTAAAGCTTTTATTAGCAAAAATTACAAGGCATCCAATGGTTTTGATACGAAAAATACACCTCTGTCATCCGGTTCCCATCTGAAGGTTCCTCTGAAATAATGGCACTTTAATTGTATCCTGTCAAACCTTGTACAATGGTTTCCCTTCATTACTATAAAAATAAAAAAACAATGAACAGAGCTGGTCTGAGCAAATATCTAGAGTCATTTTCTCAGGAATATCAGCATAAAATAATAGAAGTCTTAAAGCAAAGGCCTTATGTTGGGGAGAAGAAAGCCAGAGGTACTTGCACTTTAAAGCGAGTACACAGGGTCATATTTCACCTCTCCTAATATTTCCTCATAAAAGCCTTCTCTCCGCACTCAAGCTGAAGTCTCAAGCTGAAATAAATACCCCTTGCATCCCTCCATACCAGCTCTCTTTTATTTCAGCCTTGCACGTGAGCTTGTCACCGTCATGACCTTTTTTTCTTTTTCTTTTTTTTACCTTGACTGGGTGCCCTTTTGATATTTTTATTGTAAAATATTACTATAATAAAATTATGTATAGGTCTAGTATATTTTCAGTGCTTATTAAAATCAAATGTTAAAAACAATTGCATGCATCAATTTTTAAACATTTAGTTTGTCACTATAAAATAGAAATAGACAAATCTTTTTATGGAATATTGGAGTATTTTTTCTGTGCACATCATTATTTTATTATATTTTTTCATTCATGTGCCCTCATGTTTAATCAAAATAATTTTCCTCCCTCTTGTAGCGTCATCTCTTCCCTGATGACGTGTTTACTGGCGTGAGGGCGGGGCAACCTGTCACTCACATGACATCACAGCAATAGCAAACCACAACCATCCAATCAATTCTCAATGGACAAAATCAAGTCCCGCCCAACAAGTTCGAGAAGCCATTTAAGCCTTCACGTGCTCTCGGAATTATCGAAAATACGAGTTTCTTAGGTAAAAATCGCACATGAACGCCCTCCCATTTCTCCCGCAATCACGACTTCAGAAGTGGGAATTATCAAATTACCGATAGAACGTGAAGGCAGCATTCACAATTGGGAAGAAAAGACTATCGCAACTTCCATTGAATGCCGACTTTAACATTTCAAATATTATGTTCATGCACCTCATTAAGCTAGCCTACTGCTTTTACATTTTTATTAAATTCTTTTTAAAACATCAAATTAAATTTTTAAAAACAAGATATGTTCAACACTTAAAGGGTTAATTCACCCAAAAATGAAAATAATGTAATTTATTACTCACCCTCATGTCGTTCTACAGCCATAAGACCTTCGTTCATCTTCGGAACACAAATTAAGATATAATGATGAAATCCGATGGCTCAGCGAGGCCTCTATAGACAGCAAAGGTACTCAAAACATATTTAAAACAGTTCATGTGAGTACAGTTGTTCAACCTTAATATTATAAAGCGACGAGAATACTTTTTGTGCGCCAAAAAATAAATAAAAAATAACGACTTTTCAACATTATCTAGTGATGGCCGATTTCAAAACGCTGCTTTAAATCTTTTGTTTCGAATCAGTGATTCGGAGCGCCAAAGTCACGTGATTTCAGCAGTTTGGAAATTTGACACACGATCCGAATCACTGAATCGAAACAAAAGATTCGAAGCAGTGTTTTGAAATCGGCCATCACTAGATGGCGCACAAACGTAGCTTTATAATATTAAGGTAGAACCACTGTGTTCACATGAACTGTTTTAAATATGTTTTGAGTACCTTTCTGGATCTTGAGAAGTTAGGTGGCATTGCTGTCTATAGAGGCCTCAGTAATTTGTGTTCGGAAGATGAACGAAGGTCTTACGGGTGTAGAAAGACATGAGGGTGAGTAATAAATGACATTATTTTCATTTTTGGGTGAACTAATCCTTTAAGCCGTGGTAGGCCTGACAGTAAAACCCATTCACTTTTTGCTCTGAAATATGTATTTTTGTAAATAGTGTAGCCTGGGTTCTTACACACTCGAACTATGTTGTCAATTTGATGCCGAATGTACTGGGCTACCGTAGACGCAGAATTAAAAATAATATTTGTGAATCATAAACACATTTCATTGTGGCATGATGTCAATATGAGAATAGCACTGAACATACTTACAGTAGTTGAGTTGTTGTGAGCATTGGACATTGCTGTGGAGTGTCAACAATGAATCAGTATCATATATATAGATCATTGATCTAACTGACGCGTCATAAATCATTAGTACATTTTAATCATTCCTAATTCTGTTCCGTATAGATTACCAAACCACCTGGTGTTAAAACAGATTTTAATGAACTTGTCAATGGTTTTCCAGAAACACTGCGCCAACTGCTGGCATACTGAGCAAACAGCTCATAACAAAGATAACAGCGCTCTCTGCTGAGCGAACGTTGCACTTTACAATCATACACAAATCTATTTAGGTCAAAGCAGAAAATTGCTAAATTACTATCAAAATAAAAGTATCTGGAATATGTAATATTTTCGTAAAAGTTTAATATTTAAAAACAAAACTTATTAAAGATCTTATATTAAGCTACTTATTGTCCATGATACATGTAACAGGTTCACTCTTGTTCAAGAAAAGGTTCTATATAGAACTTTAAAGTGTTCTGTCAGGCACTTAATATATACAACCGTTTAGAGGTTCCCATCATGACTTCATTTTATGGATTTAGATTTAATTCATTTTGATTTAATTTTTCATTTTGCTTTAATTTCATAAATTAAACAGCTCGTAAACATACATTATCACTAGAAAAAAAATGAAATAACATGTTAAACATGAAAGTATTATGCAATAATATTAAACATTTCTCCTTATATAGAACCTTTTTGGCAAAAAAATATTATTTTAAAGTGAGTCAAAAACCTTAAGGTTCTAAATAGAAACTGAACCTTTTGTTCTAAGAGTGTGAGCAAGAATAAGTCAAAATATATAGAAAAATTCAACAGTTGTTGTTGTTTGTATATATATATATATATATATATATATATATATAGTGCCAAAAACAAATCACAGACACGGTTTTAAAGTACTCATATTTTTGAAATAAGATATCTGCTTTATTTGACTGACACAGACTGCTATGATACAATGTCACAGTGCAATGCTACATACTATACTTTTTAATATTTGCTTTCTCTGTATTTATCTATACTTTACCTAAACACAAAACAGTGATTTTCTCATTAAAATATGAGCATTAAGGATGTGTAGTGTATGTTTTCATAAATTAATCACAATTAAAAAAATTACTACAAATTATATGTTACATTAGTGATTCCTCATAAAATATGAGCATTAAGAAGTTTTGTATAGTGGTCTGGTCGATATTTTTGAAGGTAAACATGCATTTTCCCCATTATTCTCTTCTCACAGCTTAAACCTGTGAAAACAGACAACAAAAATACATTATATATTATAAAGTGATGTGAAAAGAGGTTCAGGTAGCATTATTTATCTTTTAATTCTAATGGGTTATTGATAAATAACAGATGCCATAAAAGTGTTTAGCCATTTGTTTATAGTCTATAAGGCAGCAGATATGCAACTTTGGATGTCTTATCCAGGGTTATTATAGCTAAAGTCACCATGAAATCAAACCATTCTTGTTTTGTTTTTATGGAATACTGCAGTATTTATTATAAATGATTTATCTGTGCACATCTTTATACAACCATCCAATCAATTTCTGATAGACAAAATCACGTCCTGCCTTACATTTATTCTTGTTCGAGAAGTCGTTTCACTCGGATATACATCACAATATGGAAGAAAAGACTTGAAACTAAACTATATAAAACTATTAGTACAGTTATTGAACTTAATCAACACTGAACTGACTTGAGCAGAATGACACTATTTTCTTCTGGAGACCTGCTTTACAGCAGAATTTGAATTTGTCTCATATTTGATGTTTGCATCATTGTGAAGTTATTTTCTGGATTATTATAGTGAAGCTGCTTTGAAACAATCGGAATTGTGTAAAGTGAAACCATAAAATCACTTTTGTTGCTTGAAATAAACATTAACTGAAAGCAAATATTAAAAAAATATATATATATTTATTTTTTTATTTCAGCTAGTTTCCAAGAACATTTTTTTTTAACTTGATGTAGCCTATAAAAAAACTGAAATAAATAAAAATTAATAAAAACTACAGACATATTAAAAAACCTAATAAAAATGACAAAAATGAAAATTATAAAATTACTGAAATTTTATAGTTGGCATGAAACGGAAGTTGTGATAGCCTTTTCTTCCGTATTTTGACATATCCGAGTAAAACGGCTTCTCAAATAAAAAAAAAAAAAATGTAGGGCTGGACTTGATTTTGTACATTGGGAATTGATTGGATCATTGGATGTGGTGTGCTATTGCTATGATGTCATGTGAGTGACAGGTTGATCCCGCCCTCAAGCCAGTAAACATGTCATCAGAGAAGAGAAGTGATGTCATTACAAGAGGGAGGGAAGTTATTATGATGAATGATTATGAGGGAATATGAATTTAAAAAAAAAAAAAAAAATGATGTGCACAGATAAATCATTTATAATAATAAATACTGCAATATTCCATAAAAAACAAGAATTGTCAGTTTTGATTTCATGGTGACTTTAACAAAAATGAAAATGGAAAATATGAATTTGAACTATTATTAAAAACTAGTATCTCAATAATACTAAAATAACACCGGCCTTAGCAAATTCATTCTGTATATATAAGGTGTCCACACGCACAACACATCAGCTCACCCAGTTCTGCAGCAGTGCTTGTAATCCTCTGCAGAGCTGCATTCATGTCATCTCCTTCAGGCACCAGAACCTCAATCTCTCCCACACAATATCCGAAATCAGCCTGGTCCAGATCCACCCGCACTGCACCTTCTCTCTCTAGCATGTATGAGCAGCGCTCGGTCTTGAACTCAGCAAAACAGATGAGATTGAGGTCAGTCAGCCACTTTGTGTCATCTGCTGAACAGATCTCTGTGTCCCCGTTTTCTGCCACTTTGTCAATTTGTTCCCTTTGTGAGGAATTTGATTCACTCCCTTCAGCAGTGTATTCACTGATAATCCTGCTGACTTCTGATTGAATCAGAGGGAAATTGGTTATCTCTCTGTATCGTGTGCAAAGGGTCTGAGTTTCATTGTCGGGTGTAGTTCCTGAAACTGCAGGGCATTTCAATTCCCACAATCCCTCTCGGCATCTCAGCCAGAAATTATTTAGTGTTAAGATGAAATCTGGAGAGTCAAAGTACCGGTCTTGAAACTGCCGCTGACCGATGCATTCAGCTGTGTGGCGATATGAATATATATACAGGATAAAGTCATCTCAATGGTAAAAAGTGTTCCAATCACCCTGATTTATGCATGTATGCATGTATGTGTTTGTATATACATTAGTGCTGTCAAACGATTAATCGTGATTAATCGCATCCAAAATAAAAGTTTGTGTTTACATAATATGTGTGTACTGTGTATATTTATTATGTGTATCTATATATATATATATATGTGTGTATATATATATATATATACACACACACACACACACACACATATATATATGTGTATATATATATATATATACACACATACATATACATCTATAGATTACAAAATTGCCATGTAATGGCACACACACACGTATGTATGAAGACGTGAACACACCTCCAATATCCTGTAGTTTCCCCATAATTTCTGCATTACAAACAAATTTTCTTTCCACCTCTACAGTCATTTTGTCCTATGAGAGAAAAAAAATAAAAACGAGAAAGCTGAATTTTCGCATATTAAAGACTTTCTGTATTTAATGGACAACTGTAACCTGTAAAATAATCATGTTGTAAGATACAGGCAGATGTAGGCAAAGTAGGCAGCTCATAGTTGTATCCCTTCTAGTCTTTACCAATATTGCCGGGAACCTGGTCACAGGTTAATAAATTGTTAGCTCAGGCAGTGGTAATTATACTGTAATTACTACTGCGGTTAAAATCCAGTTGTGACAGACATTCCGACATAACGAAAAACAAACTATCAAACAAAATCAACCGAACTTACCGATCAATCAGTGTAATGAGGACAGACGTGGAATCGGGGTCCTGTACAGATTTTCCGGTCAGGCATATTCACGGACAGCCTAATATCTGCTCGTCATTAAGCGCACCACATACGCAACAGTGCTTTTATAAGTATTACTTCCTTTAAAAAAAGTATTACTTCCTGACAAATATTGTATTTCTATCAAGATTAGAGAGCTACATTTTAAGATATTACATATTACATATAATACATCATATTACATAACAGATATTGCTGTTTTACTTAATCCAATTTATGTGTTTGTGCGTGCGTGTGTTTCATGAAATTTGTTTTGTATGAAATACACTGTAAAATAAAATATAAAATGACTTGTTCAACATTGTTGTTATTAACTGAAAAAATTATACATATACGTTTTAGTTTGCAGGGTAAATATTTCATACATAATACATCATATAGCCTATTACTATATGTATGAACGTGTGTATACACATATATGTATAATTTGTCAATTTTTTAATTTATGAACCTATTTTATTTTGCTGTATTTTATAAAACATTTCATTTTATATATATATAATGATTTTTTTTATATACACAGTATATTACATATGTATATACTGTGTGTGTGTGCGTGCGTGTGTGTGTATAGGCCTAGTAATATATTGTACTTGTAATATAGTAATATATATGGATATTGAGCAATGACTACAAATATTCTGTATATATTTTTATGTTTTGGTGTTTCTTTTAAGTAATTGCTTAATATTTTTTGTTTATACACTACATTTATTAGCTTAAACATATTTTATTTGCTTATTAAATATCATAATTATTAACGCAATGTCACTAATTACATAAAATAAATATTAATTAATTAATAAGAAATTAATAAATAATATTATATATTTATTAATTATTTATGTACACACTCATTTCTCTCATTTGCCTTGTATGTTTTTAATACTTTACCTCTACGGTGTTAAAGACGATTTTATAAACAAAGTAACAAATAATTTAATTGATGACAGTATAACAACATTGTTCCAACATGCTTTTAGGTGTGTTGAGTCGAACCGTTAGTGGGAAGAGGAACATTCTTGGAGAGAGTGAGCAGTCAGCTTTTGGGGGAGCTGTCGTGTGTTTACTAGAGGAGAGCAATGCAAGAGTGAACGAGAGAGAGAGGGGGAGGACGGACGGAGTGAGTGAGTGAGTGAGTAAGGGAGGGAGAGAGAGACAAAACTTTTCAGTTTTAAAGAGCGAGAGGAAGCGTGTGCTGGAGTCCCAACCATGCAGGTAAAAGCCTTAGCTAATTGCTTTAGTGTTAATTAAACGATGTTGACGCCGAATTGATCAAGAAGTTGCGATCGTGGGGGCGATGCGGATCTCATCGCGTCCTGAGCACGACAGATAATTTGATGCATGGCATTTCACTGCGAATATTTAGTTGGATTTCGAGTGTTAAAATCCAAACTTTTCTTCCTCGGTCTCTCATTTTGGCCCCGCCACCCCCTTTCGCTGCTCGTTGTGTTGCACGTCGCTCTTTTCGAGCAGCAATGCGCTTCATCCATCGTTAATTACCGCGTTCTACAATTATTAAAACACACTTATGATGCTCAATATCTACATTATATACTGAATGAGGAACTTATACCGCCAGAAGCAAGGTAATGGGTTAGATAAATGCCGAAGGGGGACGGCAAACGGCTTGTTTTTTAACACATCTGTATGAAGCAACCCAAATTCATTAATTAAATAGCTTAGTCGATGTAGGCCGCAATTTCCGCTGTGCAGCGGACGGCGGGCGGGGAATGTCTCAATGCCCGACCAACAGGCCACAATCAGGGGGGCGAGGAACTAATCAAGCCCGAGGTTTTACATCTGAGAGGCGAAAGCCTATTTACACAATTCAATTAGCGCAATAAAGCAGACTTGGGCTGTAGCATCTCGACCGTTGCGAATGTTTTACCGAATAATTTATTCTCGCAGCTCTAATTCTGTGTCTTTGAGAAGTTTGTGGGCGATTTGTGGCTTGATACGCGATACATAATTAGTTGACCAATTTGTTGAGTGTTGTTAGCTACGTTAGCCATGTGAAGTGCCACGAATGTTTATGTGAAAACGGCTTCTTTTGTTTTAACATCACCCTTCAAGTAAGAAATCGTTCAAATCAGTTGCTTTGCAGCGATTAAAGTTGGAAAAGGGGGTAATTGGGGCAGGGGACTGCAGTGCAATGCACTTTAATGGGGTATTTGTCATGATTACACTGGAGTGAGAGAGGGAGTGTGTGTGTATGTGCGTGTTAGCGAGGCAGGCTAAAGCTCTCCGTTTCAAATTGATTCAACAGCACACGGGTCTTGCTAATTAGGCTGTGGGTTAATTAACGAAATCATCAAGAGTTATGGCGGCCATATGAGCTCGCTGTCGAACGGCAGTGTCCCGCGGCGTGTGGGTTCGTCTGTCTTTGACTTTTAGGAGAAGTTAATAGTACTTGTGTTGAGGATTCAGTGCATGTTTTCAGTCTAGCAGGGAAGCTAATTGGCGTGGCATTGTAGCACTGTTGGCATTTGATGTCTGTTCGTTACTTGACAGTGGCATGTAAAAAACGAAGCCAGAAACGGTGTGATTTAAATAATTTTGCATGCATACGCGAAATGAAGTCATTTAGATGTGAATTAAGATGTTTATGTCTTTGATTTCGACGTATGTGTTATTTATTTATTTGGGTTATTGTTTTAAAGAGACATTACTGTCATTAACATCCCATGGGATTTTCACCCATTATCTGTTATTTACAGCCCATGTCGCCTTGTTCACAAGGGGCAACATGTTGACAAATTTCACCCACATCAGCATATTATAAGACTAGTCAAGGTCAACATTTAGGCCTCCTCTGACGTTAAATAGCCTAGTTATTGCAGAACTGATAAATGCATGCATGATTTCTGCTTATCAGATTTGATCAACATGGGATGCCTTAAATAAAGTAATGTGCATTCAAATGCATGATTTATAAACAGGCCACAAGGTATCGGTGGTCAAGATTTGTTTTGTTGTGTCTAGCAGAAAGAACATAACTGCATCTTTGAATCAGATTTGATGTCTTGCACAAGTACTGTTAAGTGTAATTTGAATGGCCTATATAAATAACTACAAGTCACATTGTCAGACCTTATTGTGAACATACTGGGATAGATGAAAGGGGTCCTTGAGTGATATATTGCAGTGTTTTCATGCATGTTTGTTTTTTTTTGTTTTTTTTTTAAAGTGTCAAAGTGTACATCAAACCCAGTTAATCAGTTATGAGTCAATTGTTGCATTTCTTAAAAAAAAGTATATTCCGTGTCATTCCATGTCATTCTAAATCCAAACCTGTATGACTGACTTTGCATCTGTGGAAAATAAAGATAAAATATGTGTTTTGAAATTCAGTGGGGTCTAATGTTGTTTGCACACCAGTGTTCTTTAGAACATTTTCTTTTGTGTTCTGCAGAAGAAAGTTAGGAATGACATGAGGATGAGTAAATGATGACAGAATTTCCAGTTTTAGGTGAACTAGCCCTATAAGACTTTAGCTTTGATAAGTGCTGCACTTAATTCATGTATTTGTTAATTTCACATTACTTTCAGATCACTGATGCATTAAAGGCACAATATGTAAATTTTCGCCACTAAAAGTTATTTTTTCAAAACAACGGCGTAGCTTGATGACGCCTTGATTTTGCGGAATCATGGGAGGTGTTGTTTTCACGTCTACAGCTGGTGGAAAAGAATCTGACGGGACTCAGGAAAAAAATCTATTCATGGATGAGCTAATGTATTAAAGATTTATTAACATTACTGTAGTATTAAGCAGGGTGTGGCTGAAAGCCATTGGAGCGGAACGAGGCCGCTGGAGCGATTGCTAATGAGAAACAAGTGCAACACATGGCTCGAGAGCAGTGGAGCTTTTATTATGCTGCAGACGTCCACTTCTTCCGGTCATGCGTACGTGGGGAAACGCAGTGCTTATGTATCATGTTAGATACATTTGTGTGTTGAAAGTTGTTATAATGCTATTCTGTGCGTTTGTTTGGCGGCTACTGTGAGACTGTTGTTGCATACTGCAGTAAGCTAGATTGATATTAGGCATTGTAAAACGTACGGTAAATCAAGAAAATGAGATTTAAACGATAAGGCTTACTGTGTTGAGCTATATAACAATGATTAGTTTTCTGTCGATGAATGTATCCAAACAGTTGCTCACCTGTCTAATAAAACACATAATATATTAAAGCGTCTTTGGTTTTTCCTTGGTTTCTACAAAATAAAATCGAGGGTAACGCGGGTATGATGTCATTGATAGGTAACGCACAGACATGGTTCATGTCCTGGTTAAAATTTCTCTGGATTTAAACATTATTGGAAACATTATAGAATGTTTAATTACTTACTTATAAAATATAATTAAAAAAATGTTTTTGTGAATTCTGAAAGTAAACGAGTAATACAGTATTTGCCTTACTTAGGTCTGATAAAATATTATTGCATATAATAATTAATACCACTTTTTTGTTATAGGAGGAGCCAGGAGAAACTCTGGGAGGTGCCAGTAAGAGGGCGTCAATGTGGTTATGCCCTCTATGTCAAGAAAGTCAACCAGACCGTGAGAATCTCTCTCATCACCTTACGGACAAACACAGTGTCCTCCCTGCTTGCCTTGATAAGTTACTGGATATTGTGAGTACATTTACAAAGATGGACTGCACTTTTTGGAAAAAAATGTTAGTAATGTTTTGCAGTGTCATTACATACGTTTTGATGGCACAGACTTTTTTTTTTTTTAAACAAAAGTAATGACATTGGTTGTGTGTTGTCAGTGAAACTAGTTTTTGTTTGCTTTTAAAGTAAATCATTGGTTTCCTCTTTTCATAAGGCTGCTCCAAAGCACTCTTCCATTGCTGAAGATGAAGAATCCAAAGCCCAAAATGATGCAGGTGAGTTTTGATCATCTATAAAGTTTTTTTTTTTTTTTAAGTGTTTGCATTTGTGCCACAGTGATTTAATACTATCCCAGTACTGAGATCCTGGGTTCCAGTGTTATTGATACCAGGCTTAGGTTATGCACCACTGGACACACAATGGTCTGTGTTGGTGACCACCTTGCTTCAGTAGTTTCCATGGCAATGAAGCACCTGTATGTTGTAGCCTACTGGCCCCCACAAGTATTCAGTTTTCATGCTGACTCCTGGACGTGATGGATGGGAGAAAAAGAGTCAAAATTGTTGCTAATTTTTTTACATTTTACTGGTTGTTTTTAAATACAAACAATTGATTTTTGTTCTATATTTAAACATAAGGGGTTTCAAGCTTTTTAAGGTGAGGGATGGACCGGGGGTAAACTGAATGTTGCAGTTTATGTCTGCTCTATGATATTTTGTATAGTTTCATTTTAATTTATTTACCTATTCTATGATGTTGCTCAAATAATCATTGATTTATGGATTCATACACATACATTACAGTTCATCTTAATGCATTTATTATTACCTTTAGCTTTGGTTAAGTTTTGTCACTAACATTGAATTTTATTTTTTATCAATTCATTAGATGAGACCTCTCAGCAGAAACATTTAGAGAACACAAAGTCCCCCTCAATGGCTTCCCAAAATGAGAGCGAACCTACAGATGCAGGTGACAAGGGTGGTTCTTCTCAGGAAAAAGAGCTGGATGAAGAGCTGGAGGGAGGGAGAAATGAGGAAAGTGACATGGGTGACCTGGAGTCAGTTCAGGACAATGTGGAGCAAACTGTAAAAACATCAGAAGCTTCTATAAGCAATGGCAGATCCGTCTGTAAAAACAGTGTAGCTTCTGAAGGTGATAACCGTCCATTCAAGTGTAATGCGTGTTTGGAGTCATTTCCCACTAGAACGGCTTTGAGTGTTCATTATAATTCAACCACCCATATTCAGAGGATGAGAACCGGGACGGTGAAAGACAGTGACTCAACCCCTTTTCTGGCTAGACCTTATGTCTCCAACAAACCATACCAGTGTGCCGTCTGTCGTGTCTCCTACAATCATGCCATCACCCTGGAAAGTCATTTAAAATCTGTGTTGCACCAGAGTCGCAGCAGGAGTGCGGGGAATGCTACTCCTAGTTCCACTGCAAATACAGGAACTGGAACCATGGTTACAAATTTGGCTGCGACCACTGTTGGAAGCACCACACAGTTAGTTAATGCCTCCACCAGCAATTGTGTCACCCAAGCAAACCTGACTCCATCAGCAGTAACGACCAAAGACGGAGAGCAGGTGCAGCCTCAGCTAGCTCCCTCATTACTTTCTTCTCCGGTGGCCTCCGCACAAGCCATGTCTGCTATTCTCACTCTCCTGACTTCCAGCCCAAATTCTCTCCCACACTCCATTCTTCCTCCTCTCTTCACGACTGGGACATCTGCAACACCAGGGGCAGCTACCCCGCAGCTTATACCCCAGCCTCAGATGCTCATGCCCCTGGTGTTGAATGGACTCCAAACTCAAACCCAAATCCAGGGCCAGAATCCAGAGTCTCCAAACCAGCTTTTGCAGCAGGCAGTGCCAGTTCTTGGTCTCAGTGCTGCACAACAGGCTCTCTTGGCCCAAAGACTCAGTGGCTTACAAAGTCAGTGGGCTGCATTTGGCCTCCCAACCACCACTCAAATGAGTTTAGAGGAGACCAACAAGACAGCGGACAAGGGTGCAGACTTGAGAGTACACAATGAGATAAAAATAGAGCCTTGCAATCAGCAAATGTCACTAAAATCTGAAGAGGACTGGAAAACTGATGGGTTAAAAAAAGAGATGTGTATTAAGGTTGAGAAAACACAAGAGCAGAGTGAGAAAGTAGCGGATGACAGCATAACATGTGATGAAAAAGAGCAAGAAGAAAGTGAAATGGAAGTCGAGAGGACCAGTGAAAAGGTGTGTCAGGGGGATGATGCAAACTCCAAAGTAACTGAATCCTCAGTGGCCTCAGTCCTTCGGCGTGATAGTTCGTTGTCATGTGTTATGGATCCAAACCAAGGTCTCAGCCATACACATCCCGTTAACAGCTCTGGCGCTGTTAACTGTACCTTTCGTAACACTAATTTTGCCTTAAGAGCTTCAGGCCATAGAAGTGCTAAAGCTCATCCACTCTTGTCTTCAGGACGGTCTGTGCTCACTGAGTTCCAGTCTCAGGTTCTGTGGGCCTTTTTAGAGTCACGAGATGATGCTGAAACATCTAGTCCTCAGCGGGAGGACTGTGAAGCCCTCGGCAGGGAGGTAGGGCTAAGTGGAGAAGAGGTACGCAAGTGGTTCTTAGATGCCCGGCAATCCAAAGATAGGGAAAGATTAGACAGCTTCCATGATGAATTAGACAGAAGTATGGAGGAAGAAGAAGGTAATTTAATGATAGATGAGGGTGAAGATGAACACAGTCCATCAGCGACAGGCAGTCATGCCATTGACCTTTCCAGTAGTGCAGAACGACACAGAATTGGTAAGGGCAGCCCAAGAGAATTGCTGTTGACATCTGACTCTGAAAATGAAGAGTTCTACACGTCTGTTATCGTGACTGATGAAGAAAGTCAAAGCAGCTCTATGAGGGAAGAGTCAGGTAGCCCAATCAAACAGTCTTCACAGGTAGAGCCAACAGCTGAAAGGTCAAGTGGTGGTGGAAAGGTTCTTCGTTCTACTACAGTCTTCCTCTCGGATGCAGAGGATGAATATGATGATGAACAGAGTATGAAAAGGAAAAAAAGAAAGAGTGAGATTGACAAGGAAGAGGTGGAGATCAAGCGAGAGAAGCATGATGTAGATCTGGATCTTCAGTTGGAAGCGCAAGCTG
This sequence comes from Hypophthalmichthys nobilis, assembly GCA_037950665.1. Lineage (NCBI taxonomy): Eukaryota > Metazoa > Chordata > Actinopteri > Cypriniformes > Xenocyprididae > Hypophthalmichthys > Hypophthalmichthys nobilis. Next base: position 11,934,845 of record CM075482.1, on the reverse strand, counting down.
ACCCTCCTACTCCTCTTTCAGTTGCAGTTGATCACCAGGGTGTTCCAACTGGCATCTTGCAGTCATTGCCCCTTTCCCTGTCATTGGGTCCACTTTCCACCCAGCTATACAGTCCATATGTACTCTCGCTTCCTTCAGTTATTGGGGTAGGTGTTTCAGAAGGAGATCGGGGTAAAATGACCTTTTCAAACACTCAAGCAGTTACTCGAAGTCCAGGAGCAGCACCTGCAACCACCTCTCTTACACACTCCTTCTTATCTAACGGTAATGATTGCGAGTCTGCTTTGGATCTAAGCATGGGGAAAAGCCACAGCTCTACAATATCATCAACATCATCTGTCTCCCCAGCTAACAAGTCCTCCATACAAAAAACTCATTTGCTTGATGGTCTGGGATTGAGACCAGCAACTGTTGGGGTTCCTACAGATGGAGGTCTCATCGTTGTTCAGGTGAAGCCAGATCCTGCCATTGCTTCCAATAACAGTACTTTAACTAATCGCAATAATTTGGCTAAGACTAGCACTGTGTACATGAGGGCAGCAGAAAAAGTTAGCACTTCACTCATGGAAAGGGAAAAAGAGAAGGAACGAGAAAAAGAGCGGGAGCAAAAGAGGCCAAAAGTCAGACGGTTCAGGGACATGAGACGGTCCAGGACCATCATCCATGCTGATCAGCTTGATATTCTCTATGGATGTTATTTCAAGGATCCAAACCCAGGAAAGCATGAATTTGAACAAATATCTGAGTGGGTAAATCTTCCAAAGAAAGTGGTTCAGATCTGGTTCCAGAATATGAGGGCTAGGGAGCGAAAGGGAGAGGTCCGTTTTATCAGTGATGGCACTTTGGCGGCTGTTGGGAAACCACTCATTAAGTTCACCTGGCCACTCTCGAAGCCCATATTCTCAACCCCACCTAAACCTAACCCAAGTCCCTCCACCGGCTGGGTCTCTGCAAAACCCCAAACTGGAAATGTTCCTCCAAAGACGGATAAGGTGAAGGAGGTCAAGGAGCCCCCAAAAATTCCCACTCAAGGTCCAAGTAGATCAAATCAGACAGGCTCTTTCACCGTTGTGTCCACCAGTCCTTCATTAGTTCACAAGACCAAAACAGAAGCAACACCAATTACAATGGTTAAAATAGCTCCCAAGACAGTGGCCACTCCGGTTGCAGTTCCTCTGATAGTCAGTGGGATTCCTACATCTCGATCTGCTCCGAAAAGGAAGGTTGAGGAGGTACAAGCCGAGTCAGACCGCACTGATGATGATGACGACGATTACCGAGGAGGGGTCGAGTCTGGGACTACCAGCCACATGGTGCCAAAATTGTCCCCTACGCCAATTAACAAATCTTCTGCCTTGGCATCTCAGAAACACAATGGGCTCAAATATTGGTCTCAGAAAGGTCCATTCAAGATCAACACCCTCTCAAGAGAACAGTTAGGCTTGAGCTCACAGCGACCTACACCCACAACCACCACGCCCACCACCCCATCCCCTGTGACAGTTACAGCATCCTCTGGTCAAAACCAAAAAGAAACAAGTTACATGCTGCAGAACTCCACCCCAAGACGACCTCGAACTCACCTGAACTGTCTTCAGCTGTCCATCCTGCAATCATGCTATGAGACATGTGCTCATCCTAATGCACTGGAGTGTGAGGCGGTGGGGACAGAGCTTGGGCTTCCACTGAAGGTTGTGCAAATCTGGTTCCAAAATACACGTGCCAAGGAGAAACGCTGGAGGCTTCAGCAAGAGAAAATGGTAAGGGCATTTTGTCTAATATGGCAGCTGTTTTCATGTTAATTTTAGTATTTTGCTACAATGTCATTGGCCTTAGAAGTGTCCAGATACTTTTTCATGTCATAGCAACACATTACAAACATATGCCATGTGCAGTAGATTAAAAGTGTCATCTTTAATTCCTATTTTATTAATTCCTTTGACATAGTGGTGATGCTTTTTAAAGAAATAATTCATCTAAAATTTACTCAACTTCATGTCATACCAAACCTGTATGCATTACATTTTCATTCATCTCCTTTTATGTTCTTTTACACAAAAGGAGATAATTTAATCAGGTTCGGTATTTAAGTGCTCCGTTCATCCCCAAATGTAAGTAGTAAAACGTGTGCTGCCACTTCTCTCTTGTGCGCCATCTACGCTTCACATAGTAGGTGGCACTTTTTACTTTTTTTACTTATTTTTCTTTAACTGTGTCCCAATTCAGAGGCTGCATCCTTCGAAGTCCGCAAAGGTCAGACCAAGCATTGTTAAATGGGACGGTCTAGCCTACGGAGGATTGTTCTTGTTGCCTACAACTGTGACGGCTGCCGTTGATGAGCGGCAGTAACGTTTGTACTGGACTCTTTTGAAAGTTATATTCAATTGTCTGAAAACAAAACACATTTCTAAATATGTCACCTTGGTCCATTTATGTACATAACGAAGAGCATAAACTATATGAAGTAAGATATAAGTCAGCATTTGAACCGCCTTAAAGTTTTTTTTTATTTTTACATTTGTATCATTAGATCTTCGAGTAAGGTGAAACCCAATACTTGCATTTAAGTGTAATCCAGCATTTTTTTTCTCAAGAAATCCTGTCGTCACCGGTGCGCAATGAAATTTGGGGTAGACTAGGTCGTGAAGGATCTTCTGTTGTATCCTTTGTTGTCTGGGAAACGAAGGACGCATTTCGAGGCCGCATTTAAATAAACCCTTCGAATTGGGACAGCCTTCACCCACCACTGTGATGCAATCAACTTTTGAATGCGGCCTTTGAAGAATACAGCCTCTGAATTGGGACACAGTCCTTGAATGTTTTACATTAATGCCTAAAAGCAGATGATTGTTTCTGCCACCTCCTGGACAGGAGTGTATGGCGCAGGAAAGTAATGGCAGCTGCTTTTTTGCTTCCATTTCTGGTTATTTTTCATAAAAACTGGAGCACTTAGACCAGGGGTCGGCAACCTTTTTGTCACAAAGTGCCATTTTTAAGTGTCCGAGTTAATCGTTATGCCCAAACCCCCATGTGTATAAATACATATAAACATATTTTAAATATTCACAATGGCTTGCATATAAATATTAAATATTTCTGAAGCAATTTTTCATTAAGAATGTGTTTTAAATTTGTCAAACTTTTTGTTTTTAGGTTTAAATTACACTTTGAAGAACAGATTTCCAATTGGTCTATTTTCACTTGGTAATTCATGCGTTTTTACTGATCAGATAGCTATCTGTTTTGTTACACTTGGCAACATAAGTGTGTCTCCACAAAACGAATATAGATCTAATCTTCAATTCCTGCGCTACATGCAAATTCAACGGAGTTCACGTCGATGAAAGCAAAATATGAGCTTCATTTTATTTATCATCAGCTAATTTCAAGATCAAAGACTGCACTGTTGAGATAATTTACCCCCGGTTTCACAGACAAGGCTTAAGCTAGTCCTAGACTAAAATGCATGTTTGAGCTGTTTTAACTGAAAGCAACTTGCACTGACATATCTGAAAATATGTCAGTGCCATTGTTTTGTCTCAAGATGCACACCAGTTATATATATATATATATATATATATATATATATATATATATATATATATATATTTTTTTTTTTTTTTTTTTTTTTTTTTTTCTAGGGTACGTTTATAAAAGCTACTTAAATGTCCTAATTGAACAAAGGCCTAATCTTGGCTTAGTCTAAGTCCTGTCTGTGAAACTGGACCATAGTGTCAATACTTTTAATGAAGAAAGATTTGCAACAGTCAGCTACTCCTCTGCGGTGGGCCGTATCTGTGGCGATGCGTGTTGCACTTGCGCTGTCATATCTGGCTAACGGAAGCTGTTATAACATGCCTTTGCATGTTTATTTTTTACTATTTTGGGAGGAGTAAAATTTACATATGTGCTTCAACAACCAGATGCATTTTGTCCAATTGCATCTGGCATGCAAAAAAAAAATGCATTTACACGTCTTTCTCGATTAGACAGCTATCCGATCGGAGAAAACACATGAAGTGACCAGGGTTTGGTGTGTGTGGAATGCTTAATAAGAGTCTATTCACTTGATTGAATATCTCCGAAATTTCTAGCATTAACTATGTACAGCGGAACAAGCTGTAAGCTGTCAGTCAGTAACTTGTCTGGTCACGCTAATGGTTTGTCAGAGCTGCGTGCTTTCATTGACTTGAGCAGTTTAATTCTCACACAATATTTATAACTCTTTAATAAAACAAGCTGTGTTACTATGAGGAATGATTTCCTCAAAATGTAGATCTGTATGCAAGTGCGAGGTACTTTATCTGAATGAAATACATACACCTCTCTCGCTTTTGCTCACGTGCCAGCAGTTACCCCTCTGCGTGCCATAGGATGCCGACCCCTGACTTAGCCTGTGGTCAATCAGGAAGTTTTGTCTGTTTTTATTGATTTTACTTAACATTTTGTTTTTCTGCAATGAAATGAAACTGACTTTGTCATTACATCTTTACGCAGTCGCCTAATCCCATTGACCCTTCCAAGAAGGTAGATGTCAGCTCGGGTAGCTACCTACAATACAATGCTCTCCGAGCCAACCGTCCCATCCTGCCCAAACCTGTACAACTGACAGTTGTGGAACCAACTCCAACATACACCATCGGCCAGACGACAGGCCGTGAGACTCTGAGAGGCAAGTGCGACGCCTGTGGGGTTGAATTCGAATCCAGGGCTGCAGCACGTGACCATGTCTTCTCTGCTCGACATCTTGCCACTCTGAGAACCACTAACTTTGGTCAGCAAGCATCGTTGGTCAGCAATGGATCTGGTACGGGGTCTACTGGTTTTGCCAGCCAGTCTTCTACCCCATCACCAGCTAGCAGCTCCAGCTAAACAATGAAATGGAGCTGGTGTAGTCTGTGGACCCACTAGACTTGTTGGCTTTCAATAGACAGAAAAAGGGTGCTGGTCTTTTAAGCTAATGTTCTTTTGAGGCTCTAAAATTGGAGTGGGCCCAGATGAATCTGGCCATCTTCACTCTCTCTCCTTGGATATCAGCGAGACATTGTTATTATACAGAGTCTTTACTTACAGGGCTCCTTTTAATGACCTATTGCCACAGCATCATTTTACTATAAATAATCTACTGAAATGGTAATCATGGACATGCTAATGCTTATGTGATTATGGTCCGTTTTTCACAACTTCATCTCGGTTCAAACTCCTATTATGTTGGGTAATATTCTACTCACATTTACACATAACACTTTGTTTGATTGGGAGAATCTATGGTAATGAAGCACCCAAAAACTCAACCAAAGTGCTCTGGGTTATCAATTATGTTTGTGGTACTGCTTTTGCTTGAGCCAGGGTGGTCTTTAGCCTGTTTTAAAGCCTATATAGAAGAGTCGTTTCTAAGCTGATTTATCTCCGATAGTCTTGTTAATTCAAAGAAATTTATTCTGTAAACAGAAGTTTTCCTTCTGGCTCAGCTGAAAGAAGACTAGACTATGCTAACTGTTGATAGTAATGAAATGGTAGAAATGACAAATAAAGCAGAGAATGTGTAGTCTGGAATAAGGAGAATTTGGGAGAGTGTTCTGAATCCAGACGCATTAAAACGAGGACGTTAACAATATGATAGCTATTTTTGAACAACCATCATGACAATCCTATAGTCATCAGCAGAGCTCTCGTTGAACGTTAAAGATGTCAGATGGTCCTCATACAGCACTTTGACCCTTTTTAAAGTCTCAAACTTTTTTTTTTTTTTTTAGGTTTTCGTGTTCCGCAAAATAATTTGTTGTATGGTAAAATCTTACTGTATGTCAAACTATAATGAAGTATTAATCAGCTTTTAATGTTATTTTTAAAGAGTTTGCATTGCACATAGTTAAAACAGACAAAAAAAAAAAATGGATCAGACCTAGCCGCTGTGCACGAAGCCAAAGTCAAGTCTGTACTCACACAATTTTATATGGATTTGTGGAACATTGAAATTATGTACCTTATACCCTCAGATAAACCATTTTGTTTGGTTTGAGTTTAGGGAGTAACCCCAGCTTGTCGATAAGAATTAAACACAAAAGTCATTTATTTATGGTAAAAGCAAAAGCATTTTAGAATAATGGGAGAGAGTTGTCATCTTTTTTTCTTGTTCTTTCATTAAGCATTTTGTGTTTTTGTTTTTTTTTTTTGCAAACCGAGTGCTCATACTGAGTAGATTCAAGTATTTTTCTTTAAACCCCACCTGGAGAGAAGACAGGGTGCTTTAGTGGACCTGGAAACTATTCATCAGGGCAACAGGAGGTGTGATTTGAAGGACATGAAATACTAAAGACGATTTTCCTTTTTTGGTTTATTTTGTATATTATTATTATTGATACTATTAATACTTTAACAAAATGCAAAACTAAAAAAGATTTTTTTAATGAACTATATTAAGAAAATGATATTCCAAAGTTATTCTTTCTCTTGCTTTGTCTCATTAAAGAAACCAAAAAGCAATCTTGATTGGAAGTGTTTATAACGCAAACTACAAAGGAGCTCCCCTGCCTTGACACTTTGAACTAGTCCAGGGTTTAAGCATGAGCTACAGTTAAATGCATTTCCGACAACTCAACTTGGAACACTTGAAGTTCATTGAAACATTTTGTTTTCAGTATATCCCAGCAAATACAAGTTGTTTTTGTTCAAATTAGTGTGAAGTAGCTCATATGAAATGAACATGGACTGGGTTGTAGTGCAGTGCTACAGGACGTGGGATCACATGGTGTTGCACTGTTCAGAGTATATAGGTAGAAAATGGAGAAATGCTTTTATATTATCTTTTCACTTTTTCATTGACACTTGATTATCACTTGTTATAACTGTACTACTTACTATTTTTCAGTACTTTCATCACTTTTGATTATTATTGATTCATAACGGTTTTAATGGCATCTCAGACTTTGAGATGTCATTGATATGAATATTGAACGATAACGGTGGCAGTCTTGTTATGAAAAATTAGAATATTGATTAAGCTTGTTTTCCCCTCAAATGTACCTTCATTTTGTGTTGGTTCTCCTTTTTTCTTATGCAGAAAACAAATAAACTGAAGTTCATGTATTGATGTTTCTCTTCATTATGTAAATTACCCTTAGAATTTGTATATGTAGATATATTAATATTTTATGTTTACTTAAGTTGCGAATTAGCAGTAGTAGCCTACACGTTCGAGATTATCAATATTCATTTCTCATAATGGGTAAAACAAATATGCACAATTTCAGAGGCCATGGTTTAAGTTACATTGAAGATCTCGGCATTCCAGTGTATGGATAGTAGCATTGTTGCCAGATATCACTTGTAAAAGCAACACCCACACACACACACACACACACACAAAAAAAAAAAATATATATATATATATATATATATATATATATATATATATATATACAGGTGCTGGTCATATAATTAGAATATCATCAAAAAGTTGATTTATTTCACTAATTCCATTCAAAAAGTGAAACTTGTATATTATATTCATTCATTACACACAGACTGATATATTTCAAATGTTTATTTCTTTTAATTTTGATGATTATAACTGACAACTAAGGAAAATCCCAAATTCAGTATCTCAGAAAATTAGAATATTATGAAAAGGTTCAATATTGAAGACACCTGGTGCCACACTCTAATCAGCTAATTAACTCAAAACACCTGCAAAGGCCTTTAAATGGTCTCTCAGTCTAGTTCTGTAGGCTACACAATCATGGGGAAGACTGCTGACTTGACAGTTGTCCAAAAGACGACCATTGACACCTTGCACAAGGAGGGCAAGACACAAAAGGTCATTGCAAAAGAGGCTGGCTGTTCACAGAGCTCTGTGTCCAAGCACATTAATAGAGAGGCGAAGGGAAGGAAAAGATGTGGTAGAAAAAGTGTACAAGCAATAGGGATAACCGCACCCTGGAGAGGATTGTGAAACAAAACCCATTCAAAAATGTGGGGGAGATTCACAAAGAGTGGACTGCAGCTGGAGTCAGTGCTTCAAGAACCACTACGCACAGGCGTATGCAAGACATGGGTTTCAGCTGTCGCATTCCTTGTGTCAAGCCACTCTTGAACAACAGACAGCGTCAGAAGCGTCTCGCCTGGGCTAAAGACAAAAGGACTGGACTGCTGCTGAGTGGTCCAAAGTTATGTTCTCTGATGAAAGTAAATTTTGCATTTCCTTAGGAAATCAGGGTCCCAGAGTTTGGAGGAAGAGAGGAGAGGCACACAATCCACGTTGCTTGAGGTCCAGTGTAAAGTTTCCACAGTCAGTGATGGTTTGGGGTGCCATGTCATCTGCTGGTGTTGGTCCACTGTGTTTTCTGAGGTCCAAGGTCAACGCAGGCCGTATACCAGGAAGTTTTAGAGCACTTCATGCTTCCTGCTGCTGACCAACTTTATGGAGATGCAGATTTCATTTTCCAGCAGGACTTGGCACCTGCACACAGTGCCAAAGCTACCAGTACCTGGTTTAAAGACCATGGTATCCCTGTTCTTAATTGGCCAGCAAACTCGCCTGATAGATTTTCTATGGGGTATTGTGAAGAGGAAGATGCGATATGCCAGACCTAACAATGCAGAAGAGCTGAAGGCCACTATCAGAGCAACCTGGGCTCTTATAACACCTGAGCAGTGCCACAGACTGATCGACTCCATGCCACGCCGCATTGCTGCAGTAATTCAGGCAAAGGAGCCCCAACTAAGTATTGAGTGCTGTACATGCTCATACTTTTCATGTTCATACTTTTCAGTTGGCCAAGATTTCTAAAAATCCTTTCTTTGTATTGGTCTTAAGTAATATTCTAATTTTCTGAGATACTGAATTTGTGATTTTCCTAAGTTGTCAGTTATAATCATCAAAATTAAAAGAAATAAACATTTGAAATATATCAGTCTGTGTGTAATGAATGAATATACAAGTTTCACTTTTTGAATGGAATTAGTGAAATAAATCAACTTTTTGATGATATTCTAATTATATGACCAGCACCTGTATATATATATATATATATATATATATTAACCCTCTATGGTACGGTGTTACCTCCAGGCAACAGTCTTTTTTAGTTTGTTTTTAATAAAATAAGACACCAATTTATTGATCAGTTTAAATCTCGGGGCAGAAGAACTCAAATACTAATCAATTAAAGTGCAAAAAAGTGGTCACATGACTCACGGGGATCCTTTTTTTGTCCCGTTTCAGCACGTCACATGGCTCCATATTTTCTCTAATGAAAAGTGCATTTTTAACTTGTTTGTGTCCAGTTAATCACCCACAGAAAATATGAATAATAACATTCATCCTTCACTGGTAAGTAAAGAAGTATTTTCAAGAACTTTACATTACATATAATCAAAAGTTTTAGAGGACAAAAAAAGTGTTTTTTATATTTGTAAGGAAAAGAGAATTATCTAAATATATTTGCATTTTTGTATGATTTTGTAATGCAATTATCAGAATAGTAATTCACATACTATATCTGCATATATCTGCACATTTTCTATAGCAATTCAAAAAGGTATAAAACAGGTAGCACTGGCAGTTGATGAGGGGGTCATACTGTGATGAGGAAGGTGAGGTCATAGTGACAATATGGCAGACGGATATGAAAACATGACGATATGATGGTTATTTGGTAATACTTGTGCTCCATGTTGCCTGAGAGCAACAGTTACTTTTTATTAAATATGACATTTGTGCTACATTAAAAACAACTTGTTTATTCGTGTGTCTGGTTAAAGAAATTGATGTATTCAATAAATATATTTCTTCTTTTTCTACATGAAAATGTCAAATGTTTCAATTTGTCCATTGTGGTACAATGTTGCTTCGACTCGAGGCAACAAACCTTTTAAAAAATAAATGAATTAAAAATGAATGAAAATGTTTATCGATGTTGTTAAAGTGTCTAATTTTAAGCAGGAAAAACAACACAATTTTTTTTTTTTATTATTCATTGATATCATATTGTGTACTATAGAGGGATATATCACTTATCACATATGCCATCTACTACTACTAACCATCGAAATGTATGAATACATTTTTGTTTTATGTGCACATTATGTGCAACATTTCACCAAAAAAGTCTGAAATTTTACATTATGTAGAGTACAACTCGGACAGTAGGTGGGGATATTTGACAACAACCATTAGTGGTCATAATTAAATTAATACATATATTTTTCTTAATTATTTTTTTTTTAATGAACAACATGACAAACATTCAGAGAACAATAGAGAAACAAATAAAATGAAATAAAAATTACAATGTGTAAAATATAAAGTTTCAAAAAGAGAAATTGAAGGCTTTGAAAAAATATCTAATTCCTGATATTCAACAGCTTGGCCATACTTTATTGCGTTATTTGGGCCAAGCAGTAGCAAGCCTAAATATGGGACTATATTCTGGAAATAAGATTTAAAAAAAAAAAAAAAAAAAGTATTTATGAGTGACTTTACATAAAATACAAGTCAAAGGACCAAGTGGATTATATTGTGGAGACATGGCAACATTGCATCGTAGCTCTAATCCGATATAAATACCGTTGCAATCTAAAGGTGGTCTGTGAGCCGTGAATGACACTACTTTCATCCAATCACAGTTGCTGTTGTAAAGTCTAAGCGGAGAGCGCAGTGAAATATCCCAAGAGAACACCAATACCCGTTCTCGATACGTTGAGAGGGCGTGTCTAAAGTGCGGAATTGTCCAATCACCTTTCGATAGTGCGCCTGCAGTGCTCAGAATCCCCGCCCACGGCTTCCATTTCTGTTCTGGAACACACGAGCCCTCGCGAAGAATACACATTTGCTTTTCTGAATTTGTCTTCTAATGTAAATAGAGTAGTAAGTGCGACATATTGACTAAGTGAACCCTATTTATATTTGGATAAATAGTGTTGGGGTTTTTTTTCGCTGAAGGACACGTTTGAGCTCCAGAAGAAGCGAGGCGGGCTTTTATTCCCCATTTTAACTTTAGTGAGCGGCGTTTTCCGCCGTTTTTTTATTCCCTCCCCTGCCCCTCTCTCTTGCTCCCCCCTGCGAGAGTCGCGGCCTGTAGTTTAGCCACGAGGCGCGTCGGACCACCGGGAATCAGGAGATGGCGGAGTTTGGTAACGGACTGGCAGATGAGTCTCTGCTGGACTCAGACCCGGGTCACTCAGAACTTGAAGACCCAGGCGCCGGCGATGAAGAACCTGGATTAGACGAGGGAGAGGCCGCTATTGAAGATCCGGTAAGTGAAGGACGTATTATACCCGCTTTAACAACTAATTTCGTTTTTTGTAACCATTTTCATCCTAATTTCCTCTCTAACCTCACGTTTTAACAAAATCGTAATTGCAAAGCAAATAATTATGTCAACGCGAAACCGGTTTTGCCAGGTCGGTTTGTCCGCCATTGTGGCTCACGCAGTGCAGTAGAATTAGTGAGTGACATGCGTGCTGCTGGCCGCCATGTTGGCGCAACATTGGTCTGGGTTCCTCTGCGCCAGATCTGTAGACCTAGCGGGGGGAAAAATCTTCATCGCAAAAATGCGCGACGGGAGATGTAAGAGACAGGGGCGAGGGTAGGACAGGCCGCCATTAGCCGCAGCAGTGTGGGTCCATCCGCAAAGAAGCAGACGGCTCACGGTAAACACGCCTCTTTTCTGATCAGTAATATTTGTGGCGTGAAAAAGTAAGTCGCGTTGGTAATTGCGTGCGATTGTTTTTGGCCTCTGCAATGGAATAAATCTTTATGCGACGTGTGTGACATGTTAAAAAAGGCGTGAGAAGCTTTTATTTTCAGATTTTGCATCGAATTGCTAACATTAAGGAAAACTGCAGAGTTGTCGTTGGGCAGAGCGCTGTATGTCATGCTCATCTGCATCGCCGTGATCCTTTTATTTGATGTACTTTAGAGATTAAATGCCGCTCGTGATGTATTGCATAATTTGTTGGTGGTTTTTGTGTGTGTGATGGAGATGGGGCATTAGGGCTGGGCTGGTGCATTTCTCTCCATGCACATTAACGTTATTGGAGCTGGAGTAGGTCATGCATTTGAATGCTGAATGCATGTCTACTTTATTTCATCATGCATTGATGCTCTATTTATGGGTCGTATTTAATCATTAGTTACTTTATAATATGCTGTTCTTTGTGTATTCTAATCGGTTATTGAAGTTACATCGTATCATGCAAAATCTTGTTTAACTGCGTAAAAGGGGTCATCACATGCATGCTGTGTTACTTTAGAAGCAATCCAAAGCGACTCCCACTGCCCTGCAATGCAGCACTGCTGAAACTTGTGTGCGTGCGTGTGAATACACACCAAAAGTGTGTTCTCTCGCGCACAACAATGCATGCACGGATGGCATCATGTTTAGGGCGTCTTGCTGACTGGACAGTAAATGGTTTGAAAGCGCTCAGTGCATAATCACGTGTGTGAAAGTGCATGTGCATGCTGTCTCCATGATATCTGGTGAGAATGAATGAATGATTGTGACAAAATGGGTTTAGCAGCAACACATGATACTGATGCAGATATAGATCAGGCACACTAAAATCATTTACTCGTATAACAGGATCTAGTTATGCAAAATATTTAATAACAATATTCTTAAATGTCTAATATTCTGTGTTTTTTGGGTAAGGTCTATATATGAATGTTCATTTGCCTTCTCAGGAGCTGGAGGCAATTAAAGCCCGGGTGAGAGAGATGGAGGAGGAGGCAGAGAAACTGAAGGAGCTACAGAACGAGGTGGAGAAACAGATGAATCTCAGTCCTCCACCTGGTAAGTGAGACTGAATGAATGAGGGAGGGAGAACGGGCAAGTCTTGGGAAGATTGAGTTAAAGGGGAGCACTGCAGAACAGACAGTGCTGATGAATAAGCCTGCATTAGGAGAAGAAGAATAACTAGCTCTGGAGGTCAATAGAGATATGACTAGAAACAGAGCGAAACCTAGATTTCAGAGGCGAAGCTCTGCAGTAACCTTGCAGACAATGGGGTTTCTATGATAAAATCCTGGGTTTTGGAGTTGTGTGGAAATAGTGTTTTCTCTTTGCAGCTGGCCCTGTCATTATGTCCATTGAAGAGAAGATGGAAGCCGATGGGAGATCTATTTACGTTGGAAATGTATGGGCAATTATTCTCATACCTACATGGTTACGATCTGTATTCATATAATTCATTTTGTAATGCTTTCTGAGGTATGTTAGAAGTGGTGGTGATTAGATTTTGTCTGTTGCAGGTGGATTATGGTGCGACGGCAGAGGAGTTGGAGGCGCACTTCCACGGATGTGGGTCCGTAAACAGAGTCACCATCTTGTGTGACAAGTTTACAGGACACCCCAAAGGGTAATTGATGCATTCTTGTCTGTTTCTCTTTTTTCCCCATCTTAACCTCCATTTTTCTATCTATGGCATTTGTCTTTTTTGTGGGTGTCTCATTTTCTTGTTCTCTTGTGCAGCGTCTGCTCCAGATAGGCACTTTAGGTTTAGAGAAGGCATTGATGCATCACCTTAACCCACAAACTGAACAGCAGCCACTGAAATAATGAACCGATCTAGAATTTGAGGCATATTGGCAGTGATGCTAGTAAAGAAGTATTGTTTAATAAAAAATGTGTTTAATTAAGCGCAAATTATTAATTGCATTAAGCATTTTTAGAAATACAGTCAAACCAAAATTTATTCGGATATCTTGAACATTTCATTCATTATTGCAGTTTATTCATTATAGTTTAAAAAGGTAATAAAATATGACAAGATCTCAGAGTTAAACTGTGTCAGAAAAAAAGAATCTTAATTATGTCAGATAACACTTAAGCAAAACATGGTCAGGTCAAAGTGTCTGAATAATGTTTGGTTCCAAATTTTTATCAATTTCACTGATGGTCCACTGTATGAAGAATTTTTGGGTATATGTCAGTTTATTTTGCTATCCTCACTTACATAAATGAACTATAGTGCCCTGCACCCACTAGTAAAAAAAAAAATGTATAAAAAATGTCTGAATAATTTTTGTTTTGACTGTACATATATATATATATCTCACACACACAGTGCTTAACAAACTTATTAGACCACCACCCAATGTAAGGTTTGTGCCACAGCTGCCCTAAATTAACAGTATTGGTGATTACCAAAATCATTTATGTTTCTGTAATTGTTAATCCACACCAGTATGTGTTAGCTCTTTAGTCGCAGTAGTGTTTCTAATGCTAAAATATAATTATTGTTGCAATTTAATGGATTCAAAGATAGATCGCACAAAAGTTTTAATCAAAAGCAAGTCTTTGGGAACAACTAGAAACTATTTAGGAGTCAATAACAAGAGACTGTGGGAAAGTACATAAAAACAATGGCAGCAAAAATGCAAGCTGTTATCAAGGCCAAAGCAAGCCATAAAAAATAAAAAAATATATATAATTTTTTTTGGGTTATGTGTGAATAAAGACTATTTAGTTGTTTCAGTTTGTTATAAAATTGTCATATAAATGACAATATTTAGTTTTCCTCATTCTTCAAATATTTGGGTTGACTCTTTATTATGACAGGTGGTCTAATAAATGTTAACCTCTGTCTATACAAAGCTAAACTATATATATTTATATTTATGTGTGTGTGTGTGTGTGTGTATATATATATATATATATATATATATATGAGAAATGTATTTTTATATAAACAGCTGTTTATTTTTGTGCATGGCCCCTCAGGTATCTGTAGGAACATTGCAGTAATTAGTATGGCCTTTTATGTGGTGCGATTTTATGCTATTTATATGTGGAATTGAGACTGTGAGTTGTGAGATTCTTTAGCTTTGTGCTATTCTGGTGCACAGTATTTTCAAGCTGTTCCCATTATTAATTTGCCAGCCCATTGCATGGGGTAACATTTGATGCAATGCTTTAATCACAGCTACTTTGAACACAGTTTTCTGTCATCTTTATAAATCTTTTACAATATTCTTAGTTGGTTTCTGATGCATGAATCCATGTATATATTTGGGTAGAACAATAAATAATTCATAGCAGTTTTAGTATATGCTTTGCTGCTCTTTTTAATTGACCTTGACTGTCCTTATGATCATTTGCTCTCATCATGTTTCAGGTTTGCATATATAGAGTTTGCAGACAAGGAGTCTGTTAGGACAGCCATGGCACTGGATGAGTCCTTATTCAGAGGAAGGCAGATTAAGGTGAGATGAGGCATAACATAACATTGTCTTGACAATTCCAAAAGTCAGTGTTAAACTAGTAGAGTTTTGATAATAGAAAATGATTTGTCTAGAAATCCAGAAGATATGCTTTATAAAGCACTGGCAAACACTTCAGTAGTTTTCAGTTCCTCCAGCACTGCTCATTTTGTGTATCTCCCTCATGTAACACACCTGATTCAACTTATTAACTCATTATTTGAGACTGCAAGACCTGAAATTGGGTATATGTCAGATAAGGGAGACATACAAAATGTGCAGTGCTGTGGGCCCTCCAGGACAGGTTTGAAAACCCCTGCCCTATACCATATTTTATTATATTTTAGGATTTCTTGGAGTCTTGAAATTTTAAACTTAAATTTCCTAACTGTTCTTCCAGGTTGGGGCCAAAAGAACAAATCGTCCTGGCATCAGCACCACAGACCGCGGTTTCCCTCGGGCCCGCTTCCGCTCACGGGGAGGAAACTTCTCGTCCCGGGCACGCTACTACAGTGGCTACACACCTCCCAGAGGCAGAGGACGGGCCTTCAGGTGAGCTCCATGCCAACCTGCATGTTTGACAGTGACTGACACACAGGCTCCATCCTGGCAGAGAGTGCTGCTGTGAAAGTGTGTGCGCATCGGGTGGGGGACGATCTAAAATAAGTGTTTCTAAATGTTCATGCTTAATATTTATTATTTATTTTATTTATTTTTGTTAAAGGGATAATTCACCCAAAAATAAAAATTATCCCATAATTTACTCACCCTCAAGCTATTTTAAGTTAATATTACTATCTTCTTTCAGATGAACACAATCGGAGTTATATTATAAAATATACTGGCTCTTCCAAGCTTTATAATGGGAGTGAATGGCGCTTCTGGTTTTGAAGTAAACGTTCATCTATCCATCATAAAAGATATCCACACGGCTCCAGGGGGTTAATAAAGGCCTTCTGAAGCGAAGTGATGGGTTTTTGTAAGAAAAATATCTATATTTAAATCTTTGTAAACTAAAATAACTAGCTTCCGGCAGTGAAAGGCACGGAAGCGCAAAGGATAGAGCAAAACAAGACACCGGTCATGAATTAGAAGTCTAAAATGAGAATTTTTAAAGAGAAATGTCGGAGGATTTCAATATAAGAGAAGAGGAACTTCTGGAACTTCCTTAATGTTTTCCTGTGTTTGTTGCACAGCCCTATTTGTTTGAACCACGAGAGGCATCTAAGGTTACAATACTCCTACATCATACATCGCGTCAGGGGTTGCTCTTTTTTGACGCAAGTCGATTTGCATAGGCCATCTGCCAGAAGCTTTTTTTTTTTTTTTAGTTTATAAAGTTTTAAATATGGATATTTTTCTTACAAAAAAAACATCGCTGCTTCTTCAGAAGGCCTTTATTAACCCCCTGGAGTTGTATGGATTATATTTATGATGGGTGGATGCACTTTTTTGGACTTCAAAATCAGGAGCACCATTCACTACCATGGAAGAGCAAGGATGTTTTTTTAATATAACTCCAATTGTGTTCGTCTGAAAGAAGATACACCTAGGATGACTTAAAGGTGAGTAAATCATGGGATAATTTTTGGGTGAACTATCCCTTTAATCTCATCTTGTAATATAAACATTTCAGGAACAATTTTTTAAACATGACATTTCCTAAAATCCATCAACTCTTCTGCTTTTCAATTTTTTTTGTGATTTTATTTTATTTTTTTATTGTTACCTTTTAAAGCATTCTGTTCTAGTTTGTAATTGTATAGCAGTCTGTCTCCTGTATGTATGCATGCTACTGTTTAATGCCTCTGGGTGTGAGCAGAGAAGGAACACTCTCTTTTGTAGTCTGCACTCTCTGTACAAACCCCTGTGTGTCATCATGTTAAAAGGAAAACTGAGGAAGAATTACAGAAACCATTAAAAACACACATCGTTATCATCTCGGTCCATTTTCCTCCTGCACTGTAAGATTCTGAGCATGGAATGATCCTTCGCACTCATCAGAGGTTTAGAAGTCAATAACCTGCTTCCCAGTGTGAAGATCATTTCTGCGTTGTGCTTAAAAACAGTTAGATGTCAACATAGTGAATTTTCAAAAAAGCCTGTGGTCCTGTCTCAGTAGGCACCTCGCTAGGTTTCAAGACTCAACCCAAATCCTGTTAGGCCCTCTGGACAGATTTAGCACTCTATTGCCTGGTTTCACAGAGAAGGCTGAAGCCTAGTTCCAGACTAAAATACATGTTTGAGCTGTCTTAACTGAAAGCAGCTTGCTCTGACATATCTTAAAATATGTCAGTCCCATTGTCCTTTTTTTTTTTTTTTCTTTCTTTTTTTTCTCAAGATGCACACCGGTGATTTTTTTTTATTTATTTTTTTTTTCCCTCTCTCTCTCTCTAAGGCACATTTTAAAAAGCTACTTAAAATGTTTCAATTTAACTAGGGGCATTTTCAGACCTGTAGATTGTTTGCTTTGTTCCGAAACAGAGGCTTAATTTGTTAATGTTGCATTTTCTTCTTGGTTCGGTTCGCTTTCACAAGGCAACATTTCAAAGCGTACCAAAATGTGTTTATGCAAGTCACATGTGAGTACAACTGTCCTCTAAGGGTCAGAGTTTCCTATGTGTCATCCATCAAGATGATTGACAGGTTCACTCCACAAGCTTTTTGTGGCTTATTTGTAACTGTCGACATGCACGCAAACTCTATATGAATGTAGCCGTCATTCCCGGCATAATTATATAGCCTATACAATGCGTTCATGCAGCCAAGGCTTCGTCGGGACTGCATTCTTGCACAGAGAAGAGCAATTATACAACATTTTAAGATGAAGAGGCACTCTTTGGTTTTCAACTAATGTGCTCACTCGCAGAATCAGTCACTGCTGCTCTTTATGCAATATGTTTGTCGTTATGAATTATGATACTGTTTGGTTCTTTGGTCCATTGGGTCAGATTGCTTTCCGTCCTCAACCAACCCGCTCCAGAGTTTGTTTGCTATCGGGCCGAGACTACCTCGCTCAGAGCGATTGTTTTGGTGTGGATCTGAGCGTGATTGCTGTGTTCATATATGCCTAAATGAACCAAACTAAGTGAGAAAACACACCAGGTTCGGAAACAAACGCTCCGAATCAGCCGGATGTGAAAGCACCCCAAGGCTTTTTCCTGGCTTAATCTAAGCTCTGTCTGTGAAACCAGGCCTAGATCTTATCATTACTGTTGGCTTCAATTGTTTTGATAACCTAGTGTGATTAAAGGACTTTAAATTGGAGATTTTTGGGCATTTGAATATTTCCTGTCTTTTAAGAACTGGTGGAGTGAAAACATTTTATGAATCAGAATCTTGTACATCAGTTTGTTGGGAAACTCTTGTACATGCACTGTCACACTGACTTTTTTTTTTTTTTCTGGGTGAAGCTTGTGTTAGTGTCGTGTAGAGGTTTTCAAATTAGTTTAAGAATTTGTTTTATCCCAAACCCAAATATTTTTGATGTGAATTAGGTCACTTATGATTGTGAATTTTTATATCTTTATAATTAGCCAATGGGATCCTACAAGTTTGAGTATATAGCTGATGTCAAGCTCAGCTCTGAATAACTGAAAGGCAAGTGTTTGTTTGACATCAGGCAAGTTTAGTTCAGAAAATCCCATTTTGGTACATTTTCACCCCCTCGCATGAATAACAATGTGTTCACTTCCAGAATGGAGGGTTCATTCCTGCAGCCTGATATTGACTTTTAGAATCCAACCGATAACAGGTTTCTGTGCCACAAAGAGCACAGGCTGTTCCTGGAGGGGGTTTTGTGTGAATGACGAGCGTCTCTGGCTGCCACTGCATTTATTGATGTATATATGTGTGTGAGTGTGTGTGCGCTCTGTGGCTCAGTTCATTTGTGGAAAGCTGTGTGTCGTTGACTGTAACTGTGTGTGCATGTGTCCGAGGGTTCATGCCCCCAGGATCTCTCCCTTACAGAGACCACAGGAGCCGCCCCGTTCAGAGAGAGAGAAAGAGGGAGAGCGTGTTTTCACTGCCCCCCACACTGGACACTAGACCATTTATAAAGCTTGAATATAACTAACGCGCACACACACATTCTGCTGTTGGATAATCTTCCTCAGCTTCCCTTTTTAAAGTAAACAACATTTACTGGATTCTTTACACATGGTTGCATTGATCGCTATTTAAATCTTGTTATCCGTAGAAGAGTGGTATACATTGCATTTCATATTTTGAATTATGTGTATACCTGTAACGTGACTGCATAAACGTTCAGCTTGTCCTCAAACGGCCCTTTAAAATGCATATTACTGATATACACTCATACCCCAAAAAAAGTGAATTGGTGTCCGTCTTCTTAAACCAATCACAAAAAAGAACTCACCCTCTTTTTCTCTCTCTTTTCCAGGGGCCGAGGGCGAACAACATCGTGGTACTCCCCTTACTAATACCTCCCTACCCCCCTATGAAATCCCCCTTACTATCATCCCGTATCCCTATAGAAAAGAAAAAAGACCCCTCTCAATAAAGGAAGAAAAAAAGAAGAAAAAAAAAAAAGACAAAAAGGAAAAAAAAAAAGAAAAAGAGCATCTCCTGGAAAGACAGACTGACTGGCCGCAGTGTGCGATTGTGTGTGCGCGTGGGTGTGAGGAGGTGTTGCGATCGCCCTGGTAAGGTACAATATGGCCGTCGGGGAGATTTGGTGGCATTTGTTTAAATTTGAGAAGATGATGATGTAATCTCAGGCTGCAGATGTGTCCTTTTGTCTGGCTGTGATTTTTCTCTCACCAAACAGCCCCTCTTATGTTTGCATTCAAGAAAGGCAAACAGAAAAAAAAATGTTAACTTTTTTTTTTTTTTTAATTATTGTACCGTGAATATGTGAACAATTTAATAGCAAGAATGTTGTTGTTTTCACAAAGTTGTGCTATTTGAGATCATATTCTCTATTATTTGTCTGTGCTCTCTGGAATCCCTTTTCCCCCCCAGCGCTGTTTTCTTTCCTGTTCATCCCTCACTCGGATTACCTCCTCCACCTGTGTTATTCCGACAATGGTTTAGAGTTCGGCGTTGTTTTTTTACGTTTTACTGTTCTTGAACCATCTTCCACACCATACGACTATTGTAAGATGGCATGGCCTGAGCTCTGAGATCTTTTCTTTTGTGTTTTTAAGAGTTCTTTTTTTTTTTTTTTTTTGTCTCATGCTGCCATATGCCATTCCCGACCATCAGTTTCTCCTTCCTCTGTTCCTGTGCTCCCCCCCCCCCTCCCCTCTCCCTTGCTCTCTCTTTGTATATTAGACCACTTCTTGTCGTTTCAGGTTTCAGGACCAGTGGAGACTGACTACCCCTCCTCCCGTGGCCGCAGCGCCCCCTACCGTCTCGGCGGCGTCTCTGTCTCTTTCTGCTCCCGCTATGCACACTCACCCAATCCTCTCTGTGTGGGGGGGAGGGGGAGGGGGACAGGGCGACCACCGGCCCACTGCGGGAGGCATTTATTACAATAACAAGCGCTGAGCTTTATCAACATAAATATACTGAGATGCACCAGGCCCATGTTAACACATACAGACAGACACACCGCATACACCGCACACATCCACCACACAAATTTATATATCGTGAAGGCAGAGCCATGATAGAGCAATGGCTGCTTAAATTGCGAGTGAGTGAGAGAGGCAGGACCAGGAAGAGGTTGAAGGGGAGGGTTCTTCTAGGGCCTTGTCTTTCTCAGTGCACAGTGCAGTTAGGGCACGATGGAGCACTAATGCGTGGGCTACAGGTATCGGTTATTTAAGGAGGGCTTCGGAGCTTTTATTTTGGGGGGAGGGAGGGGGATTTGTGTGCAGAGGGTTTTCTCGTTTCTGTTCGTTTTCCTTTTTCGAATGGGGGAGTGGGTATGGACGAAAAGAGAAAAGATGTTTTCCTTTTTTATTTTATTTTTAACCCATGAGTCTGTAATTAGAAAAAAAATAAAAGACATTGTGTAAAAAGTACTTTAAGTGTTTGGGCCTTTCTTGGGGGTTGGGAGTTGAGACGCGTGCAGTTTCTGTTCCAATAATCACCATGCCGAATCAGAGAAATATTTTAGTTTTCTTCCTTCAGGGATCCTACACAGTTTAGAAAAATATAGAATTTGATTTGAGTAATTTCCAGGTCTGGGAATGTGTGGATAAATCTTTGTGCTTCCAGACTATTTCCCTTAGGAAAAATATGATAAATTTGAGTGATTTCATGGCAAAAGTTTAGTGATCATTTAGTGATTGTCAAACACAACTTAATGAATTCGAGGCACACATTTTTTAAAATTGAAAATGTGTAGGAACCCTGTTCTGTCTTCTGTGCAGGGTTCCCATGGTTTTGGAAAAATAAGATTTCCGTAAAATATATTGGCTTAAAATCAACCTTTCAAAGGGTGACCTGTAAGATGATTAGAAATCATTATCTAGTAAGCACAAACATCCATAACAAAGGGGGGTTTATTGGTTTGGCTAGACCAGTAACCACAGTACTTTTGGTCGTCAAGTCACCTTTATTTATTTTTTATTTTATTTAACCTTTATTTAACCAGGCAAGTCATTAAGAACAGGTTCTTATTTTCAATAACTGCCTGGCAGGAGAGTAAATGTCTCCTGATAGTTAT
The DNA here is from genome assembly GCA_037950665.1 of Hypophthalmichthys nobilis. Taxonomy (NCBI): domain Eukaryota; kingdom Metazoa; phylum Chordata; class Actinopteri; order Cypriniformes; family Xenocyprididae; genus Hypophthalmichthys; species Hypophthalmichthys nobilis. Next base: position 11,913,003 of record CM075482.1, on the reverse strand, counting down.
AGCAATACAGATTGTTTCAAAGCAGCTTTACAGTGATGCAAACGGAATTCAATTCTGCTGTAAAGCAGCTCTAAAGAGACAATAGTGAACAGTCATTATTCAGTTGAAATGAATTCAGTGTAGATTCGGTTTAATAACTAATGTTTATCAGTTATGCAATGAGTTAAATTCATCTATAAAGCAGCTATCAATTCAATTCAAACACTTCAGTTTCAAACAGTTTCATTAGTTAACATGAACTAATAATGAACTACACTTATACAGCATTTATTAATCTTTAATGTTAATTTCAACATTTACTAATACATTATTAAAATCTTGTTAACATTAGTTAATGCCCTGTGAACTAACATAAATAATAAACAACTGTATTTTCATTAACGTTAACAAAGATTAGTAAATACAGTAACAAATGTATTGCTCATGGTTCATGTCAGTTAATACATTAACTAATATTTAACTAATGAACCTTATTCAGAAATATTGGTAACACTTTAGAATAAGTGTCCTCAACTAAGCAAGCCAAAAGACTACAGTGGCAAAGAACCCAAACTCCATCGGTGAAAAAAGAAAAAAAAAACCTTGGGAGAAAGCAGGCTCAGTCTGGGGGCCAGTTCTCTGGCCAGATGAACAAACATGATATGGTTTAATTCCAGGCTGCACAAGCCAGAATGAAAACACTGGCCATAGGGTCTGTGCAGTGGACTTGCCTGTTTCTCATACCAGCTTAATCTACAATGTATTTTACCTGAATTATGTTACAGGGACCCAAAAAATGTCCATGCTTTAGTTTTCTGCCATACTCCATAAATGAGTTAATACAATATATATATATATATATATATATATATAATCTCACAATGGACATGTTCTGAACAATAGCAAAAGCCAGACTATTATGCATGTTTTTTTGTTTGTTTGTTTGTTTTTCTTCCAAAAAGACTGCATTCTGCACAACTCTAAACATCCTCACCATCACGAGACACACAGGTTAAGTTCATAGCAGAATATGGTTGTCAGTCGTGACAGTCGGTTTTTATATATACAGAGGCTGTTAAACGCAGTTTCTTAATTTTTTTGTGTTTTAGTCAGTTTAGTAATTTTTTGTTTTGACCATAGACTGCACAAAATCTCATCTCAATACTTTTGAGGTTAATCTAATTTTGTCTCTGGAAAATAGTGATCCATGTCATTGTATTAAGTTGAATGTCAAAGTTTTTTTTGTCTATTTGTTAAAGGATGTTTGGACAAAAAGAATTTTAGATGATGTGGCACAGAAGGCCCCAAGTGCCATGTTGTTAATAGTGTTATTTTTTTAATACTTACTGTAATCGATGGGGTTATTTAATAATTCCATGAATAAGACGTAGGCCTACATAATATCAAACATGTTTACTTTTCATTAAAACCTATAGGCTAATTCAGTGAAATCACTCCATTTTGTGGTGAACTATCCCTTTAAGGGAGGAATCTTCCCTCATCTTAGATAATATATCCCATTTCCTGAAATCACATCTGTTTGTTTTAGTTATACAGTATACCTCTTAGGCTTATGTTGAGACCCACTGCTATTGATTTGACTGCACCAATAATATTAATTGCAGCCAGGTATTTTTTATTTATTTATTTATTTATGTCATTCCATGTACGAGTTCAGGAACGAAACTAAGTACCGAAGTCCTGGTTAAAAAGAAACAAGAAAACCCAACACATTAAAACCCAAGCGTATAGCTAATCATGGATGAGAACTGAACTGAGCTGGACGATGACATCACTGTTTTCTGCAGAACTGCTTTATAGATGAAATGATCTAATTTAATAATTGATTATCTTTGCAACAGAACTGAATCAACACTGAACAGACTTCAGCTGAACAATGACTCTATTTTCTTTTAGAGCTGCTTTACAGCCAAACTGAACTGTTTGCATCATTGAATAATTTTCCTGTTATCGCTGTAAAGCTGCTTTGAAACAATCTGTATTGTATAAAGCGCTATATAAATAAAAGTGACTTGACTACTGTAGTTTTCAAATATAAAGAGAATTGTATATTTCTTTTCTGCCTTGCCATAGGCCACCATGTTTCATCTGACTTTTCAAAAAGCAAAAGTTATATGGCACCAGCAGTTTGACTTGGTCACATTTAATATAATCCTGTGATTTGGATGGGACAAAAACAGCAGATAAAAGAGATGGTTAGTGTAATGGACTCTATGTGGGTTGAAAAAAATGTTTTAACTCTTGATCATGCCTTCATTTACTGCAACGTTGTCAAGAATTGGACATGTTTTTCCAATCAGCACAATAATTGATATATATTTAATTAAATATGAAATTATTGTAAACATATCCACCACTTTTACAAGAATGTCTTACAACTAAATACACTCGGTTATGCTTAACAAGGTAATCTGATTGATACTGAGACCAACATTTTGCATTAACAAAAATAACATCATAAGCTCCACACACATTTCAATACACGGCAACACTTCATAATAAGGTTCATTAGTTAAACATTAATGTATTAACTAACATGAACCATGAGCAATACATTTGTTACTGTATTTACTAATCATTGTTAATGTTAGTTAATAAAAATACAGTTGTTTATGTTAGTTCACAGTGCATTAACTAATGTTAACAAGATTTTAATAATGTATTAGTAAATGTTGAAATTAACATTAACAAAGATTAATAAATGCTGTTGAAGTGCAGTTCATTATTTGCTCATAATGTAGTTAACTAATGAACCTTATTGTAAAGTGTTACCCAATACACCATTTTGTTCATGGAAGGAAAACAGAAGCTATCCCAAGCAAAGATTTATTTATAATCCTTTAAAAAAAACAATTTTGTTGAAATTCATCTTAGACTTGTTCTCCTTTGCATCATAGGTTTACTTGTGCTTCCTGAAAACTGAAAAGATAAAATATGTATTAATATGCAACATTGGAAGCGTACATTTTTTTGAAAGCACCTGTATAACATACAAAACAAATACTTACTTTTCTTTTTTTTACTTTTCTTAATCATTTTCTTCTTTTTCTTGGGCTTTGGATTATCAATATCCTATGAAAAGAGAAAATACACTCAGAATCGTTTCCTAAAATGAAGGATCTGAGATGAGCAGATGTGTTATAACTTGCTTCCTCTCCGTCATAGATTACCACATTAAGCTTTTAAAAATGCTGCATTACATGTTCAGTGTTACAGAAATACCCATCAAGAACTGTATTCTCATTACAACGGCAAGCGGAACTTCTAAAAGATATGCAAAACTACCCATGATGCCAGTGTCCAGCTCACCTGTGCTTCTCCCCCTGTCAGAACAGTGATGTCACCGAACCGCGTGATGTTACTCAGCTGTGACGCCATTCCCATCATTCCTCTCTTCCTGAGCCTCTGCTCGCGTGTCATACTGAGACGGACCATCATGGACTCCTCATAGTTTTTCCTTTTACAAAATATTTTCCAAAAGCATTAGGAAAAAACATCTGAAAGATTATCAAGTGCTTAATATACAGAATAATCTAACATATTTAATGTAATCTAGATTCAAAATATCATATTATCTAGAACATAATTCCATAAGCCTCCACATCATGTACCTGTACTGCTCCTCTCGGCTTTCCCGTTCAGTCTGGAAGTCTCTGCGGTCACTGATCTCCTCCGGAGCGTCGCTATATTGCTGCCGGAGCTCCTGGATCACAGAGCTGCGGAGTGCCGCTCGCTTCTGTTTATCAATGCGCTCCTTTTCCCGGTCTGCTTCCGTCATGTCCCCATCTATGTATGAACAGGGGAGGGTTTGGGGTGAGTATTAACCGCAATTATGTCTCTACATCTAAATCCTAATGTGAAATAAATATACAATGAACTGCTACAAAATAAAAGGACTTGCCATAATGCATTGGAGCAATTCGAGGAGGTATGTATCTCCTGCTGGCTGAAGGCTCTTTTGTTTTTCCTTCTTCACCCTCATCATCTGAATTATCAGATTCACTGAGCTGTGTGGAAGAAATGCAGCAATTTTAAATAAAATTAAATGTACATATACAATTTAAAAAAAAAAAATACATAAATACTACAAAAAATATAACACTTTAAATTAATTTATATATATATATAAATTTACACACAAATTATTATGCAAGTGACATCAGTAGGATTTCAGTACAATAAACTTTCAGATTTTAGTTTTTCAAAGAAAGTGTTTTTTTTTTTTTTTTTTTATTTCTCATATCTTTAGATAACTGGTATCAATCTCAGGTTTGTTAAATAGTTTGCCAGGTCTACTTGGGTAAATGGAAGACCTACTTAAAGAGGTTGATCCACATTATTAAAGGGTTAGTTCATCCCAAAGTGAAATTTCTGTCATTAAGTACTCACCCTCATGTCCCGTAAGACCTTCGTTCATCTTCGGAACACAAATTAAGATATTCTTGATGAAATCTGAGTGTTTTTTTAATCCCCCATAGAAAGCCACGTAATTACAACATTCAAGGTCCAGAAACAGTCAATGTGACTACAGTGGTTCAACCTTAATGTTATGAAGTGACGAGAATACTTTTTGTGCGCAAAAACAAAACAAAAATAATGACTTTATTCAACAATTTCGTCTCTTCCCCTGTCAGCCTCATGCACTGACAAAATTGTTGAATAAAGTCATTATTTTTGTTTTTGTACACAAAAAGTACTTTCGTTGCTTCATAACATTAAGGTTGAACCACTGTAGTCACTTGGACTATTTTAACAATGTCTTTACTACTTTTCTGGACCTTGAATGTCATAATTTACTTAATGACAGAAATTTCATTATTGGGTAATCTAACTCTTTAAACAAATCACAATTCTCATGCAACATGGGGAAGAAGAAAGATCTTTCTGAAGATGAAAAGCATGAAATGGTGCAATGTCTTGCAAAAGAAAACCACTAATATTTTGCAAAAACAAAAGAGATGATCAAACGATAGAAGAACTTGGTCAAATCTTTTGATAGTTCGATAATCTCTATTCAGTTTTCACAAAATATTAGTTGTTTTCATGCCTTTTGCACAACGTTGCACCATTTCATGCTTTTCATCTTCAGAAAGATCTTTCTTCCTCCCCATGTTGCATGAAACCTGTGACATGCTTAATAATGTGGAACGACCTCTTTAAGTAGGTTTCATATATTTTACCTAAGTAGACCTGGGAAACTACTGAAACCTGTTTGAGATTGATATCAGTTATCTAAAAAGATAAAAGAAATAAAACAAACACTTTCTTTGAAAACCTAAAATCTGAATGTTTATTGTACTGAAATCTTACTGATATATCACTTCAGCTAGATATTGTACTTCATAACTTAAATATGGATTTTTTTTTACACAAACGCATCGCTTCGCTTCAGAAGGACTTTATTAACCCCCCGGAGCCGTGTGGAGTATGTTTATGATGGATGGATGTGGATGGAGACACTTTCTTCAGCTCATACTCATTGGTATCACTCACTGCCATAATAAAGCTTGGATGCGTCAGGATATTTATTAATATTTCTCTGATTGTGTTCATCAGAAAGAAGAGAGTCATATACACCTAGGATGGCTTGAGGGTGAGTAAAACTTGGGGTAATTTTCATTTGAAAGTGAACTAATCCTTTAAAACTACATACTATATAATATGTATTAAATGACATGACAAGAGCTTTACCTTGCTGACCATATTCTGAGGATTAGGGCGAAAGTGTAGAGGGTCATTTTCAGCTGGAAGAAAAACCATCATTGAAGTAAGAAAACTTGAGGTTCAGCTCTTAATATGTGTAATCAATGACAAAAACATCAAAAGACTTACAGAGGCTGCCTGTCACTGCAGTCCGCACTAATTTATCAATCTGATATTTGAGCTTTTGATCTAGGGGACGCATCTTCTCCAAAACCTATACAACGAAAACAGAGAGAGGAAAAAATACACTTTTAGCACAGGCACAGAATTGTAGGTAGTCTGCATACTGTGTAATGCAATATACTCATTTGTAACTGATGAAACACATTGATTTGTTATATATGATTAAGGGAAAATCTATTCAAAGATCAAATATTAATAGAATTAATATTAATAGAAAACTAAACTTTTTTGTGTCGTACCGTCCTTATGGTGACCAGCCTGTGGATGGCGCTGTTGTCTTTCAGACTTTCTCCTTCTGTCTTTAAACTGATTAAATGAGTGATGTCTTGCAAGTAAAATAGTAACAGATGATATCTCAAGTCCAGAAAAGACAAACCCTAGAGCGAAAAGGAAAAGACATGTCAAAAACTTGTGTGTGTGTGTGTGTGAGTGAGAGAGAGAGATTGTGACAGTATTTTAATACCATAAAAATAGTCCTACCTTAGAAGTCTGATAAGCTTTCTCTTTGACTTTCTTTATCAGGTCCCGGACATGACTTGTTATTGAAGCAACCTGAAAATACAGTATATCAGTGTCAATCATCACATTTTCTCCATATTCTTCTCATATCTCTGATTTATGTCTAATTGTGATTCTGTCCTATCTAAATCAAAATATTCAGGTTCTGTGACATTACAGACCTGTTCTGTGAGACTGTTGAGTAGAAGCACGGCAGTGGGAAGGTCACTGTCAATAACATCCTGCAAAAGACAACTACATCTGTTAACTATTTGGCAGAGAATACAGATCATAAAGGCTATCAGGTTAGCCAACGTGAATTTGACCATATCTTGTCACTTATCCGCGAAATAACACACAATTTCATGGCAAAACGAAGACAAAACTATAATATATCTGTCCCGTTACAGTACATCTATGTATAAGTTCAAATAAGAACAAAATTATTGAGTTAAAGAACAACTCACGTTTCCAACCGTGGTGGTCGCCATCTTGGATTAACCAAGTTGATACGGGTACCACGTAGGGACAAAACTCGAAGCAAGCAATTCAGGAAAAAAAAATCGTCTTTCAATAGTCAACATCTTTGTCAAGACTATTTCGTGTTTCAACGTGCCTTAATTATTATATAGACTCAGTATTGCATACAAAAAGGTAAAGGAACCTTATTATTTCAGCCATTAAAAGTAGCATAACATCAAAAATATATAAAGTAGCCTATGTAAGTATGGCATACATCAAAATATAGCTAATTAAACATATGAAAGCGTATATTACACTAGTTTTGTTTACCATTCCTGCTAAAATTCTTAAACCAGCCAAAGGTGGTTAACTAGTCTTGCTGGTTTTAGACTGGTCTGTTGGTTGTGCAGTGAGATCCAGGCAGACAAACAATGATTATGTCAGAGATCAAATTTGAATAAGGAATAAGACATTTTATTAAAATGTAGCAAATAAGTTTCAAGATAAGACAGAAAAGTAAATCTAATCATTAATATCAAAAGTATTGCATCTGATAGATGAAGTTTGTGAAGATAGAGAAAGTATAGAGAAAGGCCCAGAAGAAGTAAGAGATAGTAAGATAGTAAGATGTCAGAATGAAAGGAGAGGAAGAAGAAGCCCCAAGTCTTATGAAACTATAAGCTACATTTAATATGCTGTGACTGTAACAGGAAGGGACTAGGGAAAGTACCTATTTAAGTTCTTTGTACTTCTCTTGCAACCATCTAATGATGCATTTGATAAGGCATACGGAACAACTTAAGCAATTGTGGTTTTAAGACCTTTAAGAGAATATCGTGGATCTTGTTTTATCTTCTGTCTGCGGAGATGGAAACATATACCACGGTACATCACGTAATCAATTCTGATGGAAAGTATGCCCACTTGATCTTATACAGCACAGAAGAGACATAAAAAGATCTTACATAATCAAACATAATTAATTAAATAACATGATTAATCAGATTAAAAGATTAATCAGATTCATAAAAAGGTCAAATTGATAAAAGGAATGAATAAATGACATCAATAAAAAAGTTTGGGGCATTTTTCATAACTAGCCAAGCCACCTTAAATATAAATATGGCTGGATCAAAGCATGTCTATTTGTAGTTAATTCACAATTCTAAAAATAGAATTTGTGATTTTCGACTTTCCTGAACTTTCTGCAGTTTTGCATTTCATCAGAAGATGGCGTAAGACTCCATTTTACCTCAATCACAACACTGCAGGTGAAGAGAAGAGTGAAGCACATTGAGTGATGAATGTGAGTAACTTAAGACATTTACTGAAATCACTGTGCGTTATGTATTTGAATGGTTCTTACATTATGAGCATTTCTGACTACTTAAATTCACACTGGAATAAAGATGTGCAGGGGCCAGTTGTGTAAACACAGTTAAAACTATGTCTTAAGTCTGACCAACTAGCAAATAGTTAGGGCTAATCAGTCTTATGTTTTCAGATTCAAATTAGACCAATCTACCTTTTCATGTAACTGACTTAAAAAGTTATGACCAGGGGCTGTTGCATAAACTGCTAAGACTAGACTATAGCCTAGTCTTACAAGTTAGACATCACATTTTTTTTTCTTTAAGACTTCTTAACTTTATAGCTACATAATTTGATACAAAAAAGTAAGACTGATTGTCCCTTGACTAATCACTAGTTGGTCATATTACTCAAGTAGACACAGTCTTAACTTAATGGCTATGTTTACTCAACTGGTCCCAGACTTGAAGAAAATAATTAGATGACTAACTTTTAAGACTAAACAGTTTATGACACCGACCCTGCTGGTTAATATTGTGCATGATGGTGATGACATTTCTCTTTTTGCGGAAAAAAATATTAGCCTTGGACTTACTAATGCAGCTAGTAATGCAATCGACGCAGATAAAATGAAATCGATTGTTTCTGAACTTAAATTCTCAAATAATACCTTTGATACAAAGCTACTCTTATCACTCTAAAAAAAAAGTACCATATAGCAGTAAAAGTGGTTATTGGCTCATAATCATAGCACTTTTTGTGCTATGTAGCACCATATCTTTAAAGGTGCTCGACGGCACCTTTGTCAAATGATGCTATGTAGAACCCATAAGAGGTGCCATATACTTTTTATTTCATTAACAAAAATGGTGCTAAACAGCACCAACAGTGGCTCTTTGGCTTGTAAAGAACCTTTAAAGGGGCTTAACAGGTTCTTTGTACAGCAGTGGTGCTATATAGCACCTTAACCACCCCAGAGAACCACTGAAGAACCACTGAAGCACCAAGATTTGGTGCTATACAGCACTTAAAGTGGTTCCCCTATGATTACGAGCCAAAGAACCACTTTTAGTACTATATAGAACCATTTTTTTTAGAGTGAGAAGACATTTTAAAATGAATTACATTTCTGGTCTTCAAATATATAATGATGACTATATTTACAAACAATTATGATGTTTTGAATTGAATTTGAGCTAGATGAAGCCCAAAATAGAGTAATTATGGCAAACGTGCAATATGCATTTACATGTAGCCTATACATTACACTCTTAGAAAAAAAAGATTCAGCAGAGTTCTATATAGAACCTAATACTTTCATGTATAACTAGTGATAAAGTATGTTTACAAGCTGTTTAATTCATCAAATTTAAAATTCCATAAATGGGAACCCCTAAAAGGTTGGGTCATTGACAAATAAGGTTTTTAAAAGTTTTAAAAAAAAAAGTTTTATTAAGTGTTATCAATGAGATTGTGTTTTTTATAATCAATTAACACTGCTTTTGTCATTTTTTACAAGATGGACAAAATTTGTCACCAAAAAAGTCATTCGGTTTAACAAAACTTTTACTAAATGACACTTTTGGTTATACCGAATGATGATATTTTCAAACAATGCTAACAGGCTGATATCTAGCTAGCAAAAGGACAATCAAACATTTTAAAATATTACAACATTTTCCATGTTTTATAGTGGTTGTACCGAATGACCTGATGTTTCGGGACATGCACAGGAGCAAGTGAAAACATGAATTTTTAAAATAGTTAGTTACTTTGCTTCACGACCATGTGGTCCTTTGCAGGTGTCTGAATGATGTCACATCCTGTCACATGATATTGATTGCATGACTTGATCCAAAATGGTCCATATATATTGGTTACTCTGAATGACATCAATGAAATTCATTTTTCCGGACATTCTTTCTCATAACAAAGCAACGACTTCTACACAAAATTTTAATACCATTTTGCACTATGTTGAAATATGATGTTATAAAATCATGCCAGAATAAAAAATATATACATTTATAACATTTTAAAATATTTTAATCACAAATGAAATGGCTGTATTGGCCTTTGTATGGTTAAACCGAATGACCTTTTGACACTTCAAAATCTTTAAAATACCTTTATATGTAGCAAAATATAATTAAAACATTTTGGATTCAATAAAAGAGATCTAGTTGTACTAACTTACATACTTTGGATGTCATATCTTTGTTTTTTATTATTATTAAGGCCTTTGGAGGAAAAAAAAAAAGACCCATAACGTTAATCACCCATATATGAAGCACCCGACACAACTCTTTACGATTCATTCTTCTAAGAGTGATAACACTTAAACATCTGGAAACGGTAATAAAAGGGACATGTTTGAAACTAATATAGGCTAATCCGTTCTTTAAAACTAAAACAATAATTTAGGACAGAAAATGTCTCCTATTTGAAGAAACATCTGTATATGCATGTTTCAGACGCTAAGATAAACAGTGTGAGTGTACTTGAAAGAATTACAATTAAAGCACAAATACATTCAGTGAGGTATTGCTAATGATATGAGATGAGAAACATGCTGAAAGAGGTGCAAAGTGAGAACAGATAGAGACAGATGTGAGTAAAGCTCTCTGTGTGGCCTTGAGCAGCCACTGCCGTACCTAAGGGCCGACGCTCTTCCTGTTAACCCTCCTGACAAGATGGACCTTACAGGAATCACTAATGAATCTGTGTCTGGGCCTCTGTAACTATTAAAGGAAATCATACATGCTTTTGACAAAGCCTTTCCCGAACATACACTCTCTTTCTCTCCGTTATGGCCACAGAGGATCTATGTTCGTGAAGTCTGCTGTGAGAACACTGTAAATGTAATTATTATTAGCAGCTGCCCTGTTTGTTCCCATTCTTATGGATTAGAGGGAAAAAAGCAATAAAAAAGTTCACCCATTCTACTACCCTCTCTCATCAGTAAATGGCTTTCCAGTCTCTTTCTGTCCTCTGATTGGATGTTCTTTAGTGCCGTTTATGGAAAGGCTCCCACTTAAATTAGTCTTGGCTGGTAATATCATTAGCTGGATGAAACTCTTAGAGATGTGGTCTAATTAGTCTAACTCGAAATAAAATAACATCACACCTTCAGCTCCTCTCGGCACACTAACACTGAGTACAAAGATATAGGCAGGGAGCATAACAGTTGAAAGTGAGTGAAATACAGACCTCATTGAAAACCTATAGGCCCCTTACCAAGCGCAGCAATCCAAGCAGATTGGCCTCATGGTCATGCAAAAAACTTGAGCCACATTACAAAGAATCCAATGGTAACACCGTGTGAGCTGCTGCTCAATGACAATGGAGCGCCATGAACCCCCACACTGACTATCAGGGGAGTTTGAACAGTTATGCGTCCTGCCACATAAAGGATTACCAGGGCTGTTTCTGTTACTCAGATAACATACAACTGCTTTTGACAAAGACACCACGCAGGCAAAGCAAAATCCTGCGGAGAAGTGGGAATTGAGCTCTCTCTTTTCGACAAGAGGCTTTTGATTTAAGGCCTGAAATTCATGCATTATTCTGGCTTTTTAACCATTTTCTCATACAAATGATAAAGAACGGAGAGTTAATATTTGTTTGTTATTTTGACCCTTTTCAAGCTATCTTATCATAAATAAATCTCCTTTATTTTTCTTTTTTTCAAACATGTATTTTTTTTGTGTGTGTTTAATAGTGCTGTCAAATCGATTAATCGCGATTAATCGTATCTGACATAAAGGTTTGTAAATATATAATAAATGTGCAGAGCTGGGCAGTAACGGATTACATGTAATCTGGATTACATAATCAGATTCCAAAAATCAAGTACTTGTAATTAGAGTAAACTACTTTTTTAAAATACTCGTAATCAGACTACAGTTACTTTTTTATGGATTAGTGATTACATATTATTTACACAATGGCAGTAAGTTGTTCACAATTCATTGATTCTCCTAATTTTTTATTTTTTAACATTTATGTTTTTTTCATAATAAACCTGCCGCTTATATACGTTCGTGATTCTTCGAGTTTTTCCAGCGGTGAGGGGGAAATATATATGAATAGATGAATATATATGAAATATAGATGAAATATATATGAAATAATATAATAATAATCATATAGATGAAATATTTGATGAAGCAGTGATATTGCTGTGAATTTCATGTTTTTTCAATATTTGTATTTGTTCCAAAAATGTGTAATCTAAGAGATTATATTACTGATTACAAATTTTGTCATGTAATTTGTAATCAGTAACTGATTACAATTCATAAGTAATCTACCCAGCTCTGTAAATGTGTATGTACACACACAAACACACACACATACACATATATAAATTTACAAACTTTTATGTTAGATGCGATTAATCGTGCAATTAATCGTGATAACATAAAGGTTTGTACATATATATGTGTATGTACACACACACACACACACATATATATATATATATATATATATATATATAGGCCTATATATTTACAAACTTTTATGTTAGATGCGATTAATCGATTTGACTGCATTATTATTAACATTAATTATTTTTATTTATTTATTCAGTTAGTTATGTTCATGTTTGTTTATATATTAATTATCTATTATATTTTATAAATAACATTATTTTTTTATTTTTTAGGTAAATTGGATTAAAGGATAGTTCACTCAAATATGAGTTATTTACTCACCCTCAAGTTGTTCTAAACCTGCATGAAGTTCTTCCTTCTGTTGAACATAAAACAAAAAAATTTTTGAAGAATGTTGGTAACCAAACATTTGCTGGTTCCCATTGAGTTCCATAGTAGGCCTATAGAAAAAGTACTATGGAAGTCAGTGAGGACCAGAAACTGTTTGGTTACCAACATTCTTCAAGATATCTTATTTTGTTTTCAGCAGAAGAAAAGAACTTCAAACAGGTTTAGAACAACTTGAGGGTGAGTAAATGATGACAGAATTTGCATTTTTGGGTGAACTTTATTCACCCAAAAGTTCCTTTATTGTCATTGTACAAACAGACTATAATGAATTTTTGCTTGACATAAATAAACAAACAAACAAAAAAACAAACAGAAAAGACTTAAAGAATTAAAAATAAATTATAATTATTTATAGAGAAACATGGCAAATACATACAAATGGAAATAAAGTTTTATTCTGTGGTGGATTACCTTGATGGTTTGCGTCTGCATTTCGTTCACGTGATTTCTCCTCCAGAGCTTACAGTAATGTCAGGGGAACAAAATGCCCAGCAGAACGTTGTATATTAGACTGTTACAATCTTGTCTCTGCGTATGATTGACACTCCTGCATCTGCTTGTTTAATTAAGACTCCAGCTATTGATGGCTGTTGGGGGGGTGGGGGTGGTAGATACTAATAAGTGGGTGAAGAGCAGTTCAGTAGCACTCAGCATTTTTCCCTAAAGTTTACTGTAAACACAGGGCTGTTTCAACCTCTTCCCAGCACTCTAAATAGATGGAAATGGGGTAACACCTCCAGGCTTTGTCTGACAAGGGCGACATCCAAAGATCCTAACAGTGTTTAAGGGCCCACCAAGCATTTCATATTCGTGGATGCCAATTACGTGCACATGAATGCATAATTGCTCCAGAGGAGCTTAAAGTAGCAAGTCTAAAAGGCCTAGTTATTTCAATAGAGCCTTCAGGCCATGGTGATCAGGATCAGGTGGGGAAGGTTGGGCTTTAAGTCCATCTCCTGAGGAACTTTGGACAATGTGAGAGAGGGTGTGGGCTGATCTGATCGTCAAACCCAAAACTGAGCTCAATGAAAATGAATGAGGGACTTCCCTTGTCACTCTACAAGGAAATAACACAAAGTTTAACATGAACAAACAAAAAGGCTGATGACTGCTTAAATGATCTATCCATTAATCATGTGATGGAGCTGATTTTAACGTTGTTTGTATATATATATATATATATATATATCAAAGTTGTCCTGAAGTTGTCCTAAAACCTTCTTCTTAGGACAACTTTGATGAACTTTTTTGATCCACTTCAAATGTTGACTACTATATATATATATATATATATTATAGTGTCAAACAGTTTATACATTTGAAATATCATGGTTAATAAATAAAGTGTCTCCACAGACAAATAAAATATGAAAGTATTTGAGCTCATTGTCAACATTTAAGCAGATGTTTAAGTAAATAAATTATTTGAATCTCTTCACATGCTAAAAATCACAGCCTTTGCATTTGTTTTCAACCCTGATTTTCTCCCTGACTGGCTCATGTTTTCACTTTAGCCAATGGTTGCTCATTTGGTTTTATAGTGTTTGCAGTTCATGTAGAGAGACCCGCATTTCCAAATGACACTGTCATGTGTCCACAGTTTTATTTGCCCCATACTGACTTATTGTGTGCCCTAAAACCAGTGTGTTTCTGCTTACAGGCTCCATCTCTCTAATTGCTCCACCTGTACTGTAAATTGGACCCTACTGTTAATTAGCCTCAGCCAGTCGCGCTGCATTTCAATAGGTCCCCTAGTGTGCTTCAGTGCAGTCTAACCAACATGCTGCCTCATCTCTAGTCTTTAACCTCTCTGCAACTTTATCCCTTATTTCACCAGCTTAAGCAGATTCTAGTGCTGGCTTAAGACCCCTCCACAAATTAGTGCCGAGTAGGAAATATCAGGCCATCATTAGTCACACCTATTAAAACTGGGGCTTACAATCTGTTACTGAAAGCTGTCACTGATCACATTTTGTTTTTACACCGACTAATGTTGTATGAACTTCTTTCACAGCAGGAAAGATCAAATTGATTTTTAGTGCACAGGTGATTAAAACAGCTGTGATTACCTGTTTATAAAAGTCTGTTTCATGCGTTAGCAATAAGTTGTTAGATAAGTATATTTGTCAAATATATATATATATATATATATATACACACACACACACTACCAGTCAAAAGTTTGGACACGGTAAGATTTTTAATGTTTTTAAAAGAAGTTTTGTCTGCTCACCAAGGCTGCATTTATTTAATTAAAAATACAGTAAAAACAGTAATATTGTGAAATATTATTACAATTTAAAATAACAGTATTCAGTGTCACATGATCCTTCAGAAATCATTCTAATATGCTGATCTGCTGCTCAAGAAACATTTATTGTGTACAATTGTACAAAATATTTGTGTACAATATTTTTTTCAGGATTCTTTGATGAATAGAAAGTTCAAAAGAACAGCATTTATTTTAAATATAATCTTTTGTAACATTATAAATGTCTTTACTGTCACTTTTGATCGATTTAATGCATCCTTGCTGAATAAAAGTATTAATTTCTTTAATTTCTTTTCAAAAAAATAAAAATAAAAATTCTCACCGACCCCAAACTTTTGAACGGTAGTGTATAATGTTACAAAAGCTTTGTATTTCAGATAAATGCTGTTCTTTTGAACTTTCTATTCATCAAGGAATCCTGAAAAAAAGTACACAACTGTTTTCAACATTGATAATAATCATAAATGTTTCTTGAGCAGCAGATCAGTATATTAGAATGATTTCTGAAGGATCATGTGACACTGAAAACTGGAGTAATGATGCTGAAAATTCAGCTTTGCCATCACAGGAATAAATTACTTTATAAAATATATTCAAACAGAAAACAGTTATTTTAAATTGTAATAATATTTCACAATATTACTGTTTTTACTGTATTTTTAATTAAATAAATGCAGCCTCGGTGAGCAGACGAAACTTCTTTTAAAAACATTAAAAATCTTACAGATTCCAAACTTTTGACTGGTAGTGTATATTACAATTATTATATGTATATGCTCTTTATCCTCTTGAGAACCAGAAATGTAATTTTGTGAATTTATTTATTTATTTATTTGGTCATTACATTGTTTGGAACGTAAGAAACAAATTAAAGAAAAAAAATATTTTATTCATATTTTATGCTATGTCCTCTGTAGAGGACAGCAGGACTCTGTGAAAATGAAAAGACATG
Organism: Hypophthalmichthys nobilis; assembly: GCA_037950665.1. Lineage (NCBI taxonomy): Eukaryota > Metazoa > Chordata > Actinopteri > Cypriniformes > Xenocyprididae > Hypophthalmichthys > Hypophthalmichthys nobilis. The sequence goes on along the minus strand of CM075482.1, from coordinate 11,896,835 downwards.
TATAGGCAAAACAATATTTTTGTTTTTGTTTTATCATTCACCAATACATTTTTAGGTTTCAGGCCATTTTTTAAACCAAACTTTGTATAAATTATAAAATGCAACTATGTTATGAAAGATATAACAGAATGATTTGATATACAATTTTACTTTATACAATATGTGTAAACATGGCCATAAATTCTATACAATGCATCTATACATTGTATTTAATTTGCATATTAATGTGTTATTGGAGCAACTTGCAATGAAAAAAATAAGTGTAATATTGGAAGTAATAACTTTTCATAAAAATATCTCATATTTCATAAGAATATTGATATATAATTTCTTTCCTTATTCACTTGTTATGTCTCCCCAAAGTACCTGTTAAACATACTGTAAGTCCTGATGTCTTCTACAGAGGACATGATGAATGAAATCAATGCCCTGTTTTATAACAGAAAGTCATATTCTGATTTGAAACCCCCATAACGTTTTCCTGAAATGTTTACTTTACGACAAACCATTTGAAAATTAGGCAGATTTAAATGATAATTACAAAATATTATCATATTTCCATTTCACAGTGCTAAATTCAAATCATCAAATCATGCTGGACAACCTGAACATCAGGTTTTACACAAACTTTTGAAGTTCATGCAGCACAAAAGCTGCTGTCATTAAAGCAAAAGAGGGACAAACCAACTACTAAGACATACTAAAGTCCACTTTTCACTTTATAAAATCTTGTAATAAATGATAAAAGCAAAGCATTTCACTAGTGGTCTGAGACTTGTGGAGCCCATGCACTGTTTCTGTGCCTGAGTGTGTTTGTGCAGGGAAAGGGGAGGCATATGGCGTGTGTTCACTCCACCTCCTCTCCTCCCCTGCTTACTAAGTAAGAGGCTGCTTGAAGCACAGCTGCCAATGGAGCAGTGTCAGTCCCCCCATTCACCCTCAGAGCTGTTTGCTGTGTAATTACAGTTTGCCCGGCTTTTGTTCAGCCCCTAATCTGGAGGCTGCATTGTGGAGCGCACGTGCCCGACCCTCGTACAGGGGGGCAGAGTTACCCGACCCCGGTCCCCCTCACCCACCCCACCCCTTCTTCTTTTCACACTCAGGTCCAGAAGTGTGCTGATCTACAAAGCCCTGAAAAGGACACAATTAGCAAACTGACAGCCAGTGTGAGGAGAAACAGAGAAAACCTGAGCACAATGGGTTCGACTTCTATACGGCACTTCTAAACCCACAGCCATGTGCCGCTCGCAAAACACAGCTATTGTGACGGCTGCCTATTGTGATTCGTGTGTTGGAGGGCACACTTTGCCAATGATGTGAGTGGCACACGTATTATGAGCTAGAAATGCTGCTTAACAAATGGATGTGAAGAAGTTAAACTGTCATTCAGCTGCATTTCCTGATTGAGCACTCGAAGCTCCCCGTCAATGATTGTATGAGGATCAATGTAAAGGCACAGTTGGCTGACAAATGAATAATGGGCCACACCAAAGTTAGACTAACAAATAAAACTGTGTCCTCACTGGACAAATCCATCAAACCAAAAGAAATGTTTAGCCAGTCTTCCTCAGCCAAGACTTTTATATCATTTTTTTAAATGAATTTTCAGTGAATATGGTGTTTTATGTACAATTACAGTGGATTTTCAAAACTTTTTTTGTTTTGTTATATGAACGTGCACATTAAAATTATATGTAACACTTTCCATTTGCTAACATTGGTTAATTATGTTAGTTAACATGAAAAATAACTCTAAAGCATTTATTAATCTTGGTTAATGTTAAGTTCAAGGTTTAAACGCATTATTAAAATCAAAAGTTGTACCTGTTAATATTATTTAATGGACCTGAGCTAACATGAACTAACAATGAACAGCTGTATGTTTATTAAATAACATTAACAAAGATTGCTCAATATTAGTTAATGTTAACTAATGCGATTGTAAAATGTCACCAAACTATTTAAGATTTTATTACCCTTATCTCGGACCCTTTTTTAAACTAAATTATGGAACCATTTAAAGCCATCATATAAAATTGATTATTAACTTAAGTATTTTTTTTTCATGTGTGGCAACCTCTTCCTTTCTTTTATTATTTTTATCTACACTGTAAAACCCAACAAGTTAATCTAACTCATTTAATTTGAGGACACGATTACCTCAATTCAATTAAGTTTAAAAAAAAAAAAAAAACAATAGTTATGAGTACTCTGAACTTATTTTAATCGAGTCCACTAAAACAAGGATATTTCTTAATATACAATTAAACTTTACACTGAATTCGAATAATTTTTATAGCTGAAACTTCACTATATTGAGTAAAAACAGTGTATGCGTATAAAAGATTTTGACTGTTGTATTATACAGTCTCTACTCTATCTAAATAAACTGTTTTAAAAAGTCATTTAAATATGTATTGTATGTATTTTCAGTTAGACATTGTTAGTGAACAAAAATAAACTAGTTTGTTGGTAACACTTTCCAATAAGGTTCAATAGTTAAACATTAGTTAATGTAACTAACATGAACTATGAGCAATACATTTGTTACTGTATTTACTAATCTTCGTTAACATTAGATAATGAAAATACAGTTGTTCATTGTTTGTTCATGTTAGTTCACAGTGCATTAACTAATGTTAACAAGATTTTAATAATGTATTAGTAAATGTTGAAATTAACAAAGATTAATAAATGCTGTAGAAGTGCAGTTCATTATTAGTTCATGTTAACTAATGAACCTTATTGTAAAGTGTTACCAGTTTGTTAAATCAAATAAACTATTTCTGTCACTGTATGCACTTGGCGAAACTTAAAAAATTTGAGGTAATCAGTTACATCAGCATTTTTAAGTTAAGAAATTCAAAGTTTAAGTAAGCAGAACTGGCATATTTCAATTTTGCACTCATACATTTTAATTGCTCTTAACTCGAAATATTTGAGTAAGCTAATTTATATATTTACCATAAAATTATCATGTACTCTCAACTTGAATATTTTAGAGAAAACTTGGCTAGCTTTACCTAGCTAATAAGATAAATGCTAATTTGCTAATTGGTAACACAATTCATGCTATCAAAGAACCGTGTTACCAATTAGCAAGTTGGCATTTATTACTTGAGTACATCAATATAGAACAGTTGGTGAAAAAAAAAAACCCCACATAACAGAAACTCTTCTTAATTAGCATAGCAAAACTCTAAACACTACTAAATCTCACACTTAACATTAATCTTGCACACACACACAAAAAAAAAAAAAAAAACATTATATAACACTTAATTTTTATACTCTTCCTTTCAACTGTCATGGCAAAGAAATAGAAATCCCATCCCAGTTTCAATTAATTTAAGTTTGTCTAAATTAAAAGAAATAAGTTCATAAAACTCAAAACAATGAAACAATTCAGATAACTTAAAATGTTTCAGTTTTGTGAACTCACAAGAAAAAGAAAGTTCTAAATACTCATAAAAGTTCATTTGATTGAACTAATTTGTTTAATTTAAGTTTACCCTACTCAAACCAATTAATTATTTTGAGCATTAGGGTTTACATGTGTACTTCACACTTCAAACTTCTTTGACATGGAGCTTAAAGGAATAATTCACCTAAAAATGAAGATTCTGTAATAATTTTCTGACCCTGAAACCTGAATGACTTCACTTTCTTCTGTGGAACATAAAAGAAGATATTTTTCAGCAAAGTGTGTGTGTTTTTTAAGTCCATACAATGAAAGTCAATGTTCAATAAAACTGGTTGGTTACCAACATTCCTCAGATACTTCATTTGTGTTCCAAGAAAGAAACTCATACAGGTTTGGAGCAACATGAAGGTGAGTAAAAAATGACAGAATTTCTGATTTTTGGGTGAACTAACCCTTTAAATACTGTGTGCATATTGTGTGTTTTAAATCGAATTTATGAATATTTTATCTGGATGCTGCCATGTAGTAGAAGAATAATTTAGCTTAACTCAGTGAGATCACCACAAAGTGTGAAGCCCAGTTAGTTTTTGTTTTTTCTTGCCTACACACTATTAACAGCTTCTAATGGTCTCATTCATCTCTTCAGCGTGACAACTCAACTCAATGTGTTATTGATATCTCATCATGTATAAGGCTATATTTACAGCGCTGTAGTATCTGTTTTCCAAACAGAGGAAGAATTCAATGAACTCAAGGTGTGTGTGAGAGAGAGAGAGAGATGAGCGGGCGAAAGAAGAGGCATGGTAAGCACTGCTGAGGATCTTATTGATCTGATCTGATGTCTGGGTTTGGCTGTGTAAAAGGCCCATGTGGGGATTCTGCTCCCTCCCTTTGGCGGTCCAATGGCCCGATGATTAGCTGCTCCTGCATCTGTTCCTGATCCGTAATAAAACAAATCAACACGTTTCTTTTTGCTCTGTGTTTATATTACTAATACTAGAGTCACGTACCTAAATAAACCTGAGGTTATATGGTATTGATCAAGTGATCAGACAAACTAACAGATCTATGAGAATGGATTGAGGGTGTATCTGAGCTCGGTCCCAGTCTGATCAGCTTCTCTGGTTATGCATGAACATCCATTCTGCTCTCAATTGCACGTATGCATACTCAGGGCTGGATAATATGACAGAGATTAAGACTAATCTAGAGCGATATGGACAATATATCCACTAAATCGAATTTTAGGGTGTTCACATTTGTAATTCGGTTCTCTTGGTTCTTTTGGTCTGGAGCAAAAGAGAAAATGATACATTGACTGGTTTGCTTAGCGTTCACACTGTCATTTTTTAACACCTAATCTAAAGATAAAAAACAAAACAAAAAAAGCTTTTATGGTGTATATTTTGCAACTGAACTTACTGAACATTGAAAACAATGCTGTGTGCTAAGCTGAATGTGCTTGTTGTATGTGCAAATATATGGGTGAATGTGATTTAACCAAGTACATGTTCCTGGATCAACATCTTTGTTGATCATGGAACAACATTCCAATCAACCAATCAGATTTGAGGGACAAGATTACAGTTTATGTTACAACCAGGGTTAGGTGCTTTTGCATCAGTGTTATTCACCTATAATTTTTTCTGATTTTAGGGATACTTTATGGGTAGGGTTAGGGATAGGGTTGAGACTAAATTTTTGGACAGGAATGTTGTTCCAGGATCAACAACATATGTGACATGTGCTGACAAAATGAGTCGAAATGCGCACAGGCTAATTTCGAGCTACAGGCATAACAAGTGAAAAATGTCAATTTTGGTCGAATTTGAGGTTTTCACAAAAATGTGTTCATTAAGCCCTCAGCTAGCAATGCTTCAAACAGCAATTAAACATCTAAAATTATCTTTATTTGTATGTTTTCTGAGAGGAGTAGGCCTACCTTTCCTTTGACCACGAGAAATGCTGTTTTTCTCTGCTTGCTTCTGGATGACTGGCTCTTCCCTCAGCCCAAGTTTGGTATTGTATTAAAGCGCAGCATTCCAGCTTTTTGAATATTCATAGCGAATTCTCGATGGTATGAGTCTGAACCAATGAAATGCGATTTTCAAACTCATGCTGATGTGAACAAAACGATCTTACTCGCGCTGACTGACAGATCCGAAGCGCGCGCACAAAAACGCCTCAGACAGCGCGCGATCCCGATATACACATATACACAGTATTTTTTTTTTATTTTTTATTTTTTTTAAATCTCTCTCGGTGAGTATTCACGCAAACATTATCTGTTATGTCTAAAGTGAACGTTTGGTTAACTGTTGGGGAAAAACATCTGACGTGTAACATTATATTAGACCTCTTTGGTACAGTAATATAGGCCATTCCATTAATGTTAATCAAACAATTGTGGAATCATGGGGGGAAAAAAGTTGAAAATATATATTTTTCCTATAGATATGGGGTTTGACTTGGTTTGTGCCAAATTTGATGGTATTATCAGGGATTTTAAGGTGTAGTCGCTAGATGATTTTGTTTTGGAACCTTCAGAAAACTTTACCTCGATTTTTTTGATGACTTTGCTGACTCTATTGACTTCAAACAGGTGTAGCCAACAAATCATACATCATTTTGAAGGTTTTTTTTAATAGACAATGTGAAAATAACAATAACTAATTTTTGGAAAATTGTGCCAGCACAGGTCACATATGATATGTTGATCCAGGAACATGTCTTGGCAAAATTACAGTGACTGTACATATATTGATACTTTTACCAAGTGAAAACTCACAAAGAGCTAATAAAATGTATAAAAGAATCAAAACAGTGCCCGGAATTCCTCCTTTACACACACAAACAAAGATCTGCTGCAAGGACAGTGGTTCTGACACCTGTACCGAATGAATGAAAGGAACCAGGTATGCTTGAGCATTCTGTCCTTTTTAGGGTCACATATTGTAACATCACGTCCTGTTTTTGGTTTGTTTAGATGTCTTTGGTCTGTGTTGTGTTCATATTTCACTTGAGTTCATTTGGAAACGGGCTGAGACCCCCTGAAAAGGTGGGTCTTGGTCTGTTTGTTTGGTACGCACCAGGATTTGGATGGCAATCCGAATCAAATAAACTGCACTAACAGAGCAATCGCACCAGAGTTCGTTTCAATTTTACCAAGTGTGAACACACCCTTAAACTATCAGACATTATTCAGTTATATCCGTAGCAAAGAAAACTTATAACTTAAATCTCATTAATATCTTAATAGTTTCACCTAAAAATCAGTGAGATTAATTGAGAAGCAAATGAAGTAATGAAGGCAAGACACTACAGGCAAAAAGGCCCTTGTGATCTCACAATTGTCTCCACTACAGTCTCAGAGATCTCAACAAACTGTGCTCAGATTTGCAAAGATACCAAAGTCTGCAACCAGATTTTGAGATTTCAGTATGAATATTTCTCAGCAATTGTTCTAAAAACCAAATTGATATGCTATATCCACTTTAAATTTAATGCCTTTTTTTTTTTTTTTTTTGTCTATAATCATCTGAAACAAAGTAATACATTTTGAAAAATGATAGAATGAGTGATAGAATATGCTCTCTGGCTATTAGTGTTGATACTGTAAAATGGCATATTACTTACTGTAATACAAGCAGACAGTCATAAAGAATAAAAAACCATAGCTATTGATTGTAAGTAAAATGAATATGTATCAGTAACCCAGATCCATCCATGATTCACACCTTAATGACGTGGATTGGTAAGAATGGCAGGACTGCAGGACCTTGGTGGGTCTCAGGGGAGAGGGGATTGGAATCCACTGGGTCAGCTCATGATTAGTGGGAGGGTACAGTTTAGGTTTAACCCTCATTCTAATCAATAGCTGATCATCACCAGGGCCACAATGCTATAAAACTAAGACATGCTAATGCTCTGTAGGATAAAGCTGTCAAAAAAGTGCAGGCATCTAATAAGGAAAATAAAAAGAGTATAGGGAATGCACTATATTTTCCTGGATGTTTTTATGCACAATACAGGTTTGAAGTCTGTTTTAAACATACTTTGCTTAAAATTGAAATCCTAAAGAGAAATTATATTATAAACTATATCAAGAAATGAATGCTAATCTATTTCTTTACATTAAGAATAAACTAACAAACTAATATTGTGAAATCTTTTTAAAAATAAAATAAAACAAAACAAAATAATAAAATAAAAATAGAAAATCACATTTGAGTCAACTAATTCTGATGGTAAATGCTGATAGAAGAAATATTTTTTTTTTAAAAAAAATCACATTTGGTGTCCATTAATTCTGATGATAAATACATTTTTTGTAGATAAATAAAAGGGGAAAAAAAAAGATATAATAAAATAAATAAAATAATGGTGAAGTTGTACATTCTTATTTTATGTGCATGATTGTGTCTAAGTTACAATGCATGCATATGCTGTATACAGGAACAGTTGGAATATTTGTGTGCATGTTTTGTGAATGCATGTATGATCATATATTTGGAAAGGCTGTCCTAAAGCACAGATCAACTCTTTCACACCTACTGACCACTGCTGATGATAATGTCTCCTGTCAGTCCTCCCCACCACTAAGGGCTAAAGCCTCACAGCAGCGCTAACTAACCCTGATGTGCAACCTCATTTGGCTACTTGTGTCACACCTGGAGAAAGGCTTCAAGGGCAACAACAGGAGCAATTACTCATCAAGCCTCATTCATTAGGGTGTTATTGAGGTGAGGATTGTGAACAGGTACTTCAATGGACAGTATATCATCTAATAGGTCACTGGGGTATATCACCTGCGTGAGAGGATGGCCATCACGGACAGTTCACATGGACCCACTGGTCACAAAGGTTCAAAAGCAACAGACAAAGACATCTTAATAATGTCTCAACTGTCTTTTAGTGGACATGGACTCACCTGGGGAGCTTATTATTGTGGTTAAAGGCCATGAATTTGAGACAAATACTGCAATTATGACACAAGGGCTGATGAATCCACAAATTACAATGAGGTAAAGTGAACAGAAGGAAAGTTTTAGAGAACAAATAGACTCTGTGCAGGTTCATAACCTCAAAGTATTGCATAAAGTGACTGTTTCATGGTCAAATATTAGCAAAACAGCAATTGATCTCCTTCTTGAACAGTAATGCAATAGATTTCTTCATTCAAAAAGCATGTTCAGACTCCTGGACAAGTATAATTATATTTAAAACATTTACAAAAAATATGGAAAATATAAATATATAAATATATATATATAAATAAAATATATATTTATATAATATTCATTTATGAACACACCATAGTTTCCTGGATGTTTCTATGCACTATATAGGTTTGAAGTCTGTTTTAAACACACTTTATGTAAAAATAAAAAAACTTGAAATCCTTTATTATATTATATTATATTACATTATATACAGTATGATGTACAGTAAAATGTATTTAAAATAACAAATAAAATTATTAAAATATAAAAATCTTATCTTTTTTTTCCACCAGCCATGTGCTTTTATATGGTTTATTAGCACATTCTCACTAAATGGTCTTTTTCTTTCTCTCACATTAATGAAACCATATCTCACAATGCTCTGAACCAGACCCAAAGCTCATTAAATATCTTTACTTCTCTTCCACTCGCCTGTTAGGAGAGAAGTTATTGTACTGGGAAAACATTACTTCTGCATCACGCTGTAAATCTTGGATTCCATGAACTATTTGTGTTCTTGTCCAATGAGGTTATCTCTCTCAGTGTATGCAGCTCTCAATAGTTGCTCTGCAAGAGTGAAATATTGCAGATGATGATGGTGGTAATTATTGGTGATTTTCCCAGGCCCTATCTGTCATTAGGCAGGACTGCATCATCTTCTAACTGAGGAAAGACAGACGATTGGTCGTCAGAAGCAGCTTGCTGATTATCGGCCAGATTCACTGTTCAAGCTGTTAAGTCACATGGGGGTCACAAGAGGTGAGACCACACATCTGAAACTGAAGAACTGCAGCAGTGAGCAGAACAATTGTGCAATTATTATATTATTTTGTTACAATAAGGTTCCATTTGTTAACATTAGTTTACAATATTATAGTTAACATTAACTAACAATAAAAAATACTTCTAAAGCGTTTATTTATTTTAGTTAATCAATTCCAATATTTACTAATACATTATTAAAATTAAAAATTGTATCTGTTAATATTATTTAATGGACCTGAGCTAACATAAACCTACAATGAACAGTCGTATTTTTATTAACCTTAATAAAGATGAATAAATGTTTGTTCAGCTCTATCTCACGACCAATTCATACGAATTTGTATGACCTCACTTACGAATTCGTAAGTTTTTTGCTAAATTGTACGTATTTTACGAGGTGGCTAATTCGTACAAATTCGTACGAATGACCTACCCCTAACCCCGCACATAAACCTACCCTTCAGTGAGGTTTAGACAAATCGTATGAATTCATAAGAGTGAGGTTGTACAAATTCGTATGAATTAGCCACCTTGTAAAATACGTACGATTTAGCAAAAAACTTACGAATTTGTAAGTGAGGTCGTACAAATTCGTAAGTGAGGTCGTTCAAATTCGTATGAATTAGCAACCTCATAAAATACATACGAAATGCTGTGAGATCAGGTTGGTTTGTATGGAAGCCTGTTTCTGCCACTAAATAAAAAAATAAAAACAGTAATTGTGACTTTTTATCTCAGAATTCTGACTTTTTTTTCTCATAATCGCGAGTTATAAAGTCAGAATTGCGAGATATAAAGTCAGAATTGAGAGATATAAACTCGCAATTGCGTGATATAAAGTCAGAATTCTGACTTTTTTCTTGAAATTCTGACTTTATAACTCGCAATTCTGACTTTATAACACAATTGTGAGAAAAAAAGAATTCTGAGATATAAACTTGCAATTGCATGATATAAAGTCACAATTCTGACTTTTTTCTCGCAATTCTGACTTTTTTTCTCACAATTCTGACTTTTTTCTCACAATTGCGAGTTATAAAATCAGAATTCTGAGATATAAACTCGCAATTGCGTGATATAAAGTCACAATTCTGACTTTTTTCTCGCAATTCTGACTTTTTTTCTCGCAATTGCGAGTTTATATCTCAGAATTGTGACTTTATTTCACGCGATTGCAAGTTTATATCTCACAATTCTGACTTTATATCATGCAATTGTGAGTTTATATCTCAGAATTGTGACTTTCTATCTTGCAATTGTGAGAAAAAAAGTCAGAATTCTGAGATAAAAAGTCGCAATTACTGTTTTTATTTTTTTATTTAGTGGCGGAAACGGACTTTCATAGGTTTGTTCATGTTAACACACTGTAAAAAAGAATTGTTGGTTTAACTTAAAAAAGTAAGTTACCTGGTAAAATTTTGAGTTCATCATGAAAACAATTTTTTACAGTGCACTTTATTTTACAGTGTCCATGTATTTCCTATAGTAATAACTATAAATTAAGCATGATTACATGCAAATAACCCAAAACCAAACCCTAATCCTACAGTAAGTACATGTAGTTAACTGTAATGTATAATTAATGTATAATTACACTGTAACAAGGACACCTGAAAATAAAATGTAACCGAAATTAGACATTTTTCATTTGATTGTTCATTCAAAGTGTTTGAATATATTTTATAATTATATTCAGATAAAAATATTAATGTAATATGACTGCATCAGCCTGAATCAACAAAACTCCAGCAACAAAATTAAAATCTTATGTCGCAAATGAAGCTGTACTGTTCTGGCATTTTTGCCGTTATCCATTTGGAGTTTATAATCATCCAAAAGACCTTGTTTGGCCAGCGTTCAGCGAGCCGAAACAGATTTACACACACTGAACAGGGCAAAGAGAATGAAAGTTCTCTATCTTTGTCTTGGTTGGGCCTAGACCCCTGTTACTATCTATCTAACATACATTCCGCTTTGCCTTTAATTACCGTCTTCATGCGCGGAGAGCTTTGATGAGTTGATTAAGCTAGGCTTTGCTGTTCCAGTCTCTAGCCTCGTGATGAATTAGTCTCAAGCTTATTAACTGACTTATTCTGATCAATAAACCGCCAGTGCTGAACATTGCCAGAACAAAAGGAAAAAATGCTTTCTACTACACACTGGGAAAAGTAATCAAAGCAGCACAATTATTAGGCTAACTGAGAACAGGAGGTACTGATTTTTCATTGGTGAAATACACAGAGGCGAATATCAATTTAAAAGAGGCTAATAATTATTTCTATAAAAGCTTTTTAACTTGAAAGAGTGCCATGTCATCCTAAAGTTTTCTTTGATAGGCTGAGAATTATGTTTAAATATTTAACTTTTTGACTCACAATATGAGCATAATGACCCTATTTTCTTTGAAAACTGAAACACACACACACACACACACGTTGGGTTTCCATGTTTTATGGAAACTTTCCAGAGACATAATGGTTTTTATACTGTAAAAAATGTATATTCTATCTCCTAACTGTCAAAAACAATTGTTGGTTTAACTTAAAAAAGTAAGTTACCTGGTTGCCTTAAAATTTTGAGTTCATTGAAATTAAAAAATTTGAGTTAATACAATGAAGGCGATTGGTTTAATCAACAGAAACTCAAAATATTATGTTATCTGAACTACATTAATTATTGAACATGATTTGACAGAAGAAAAAGTGTTGTGATAAATCAGGAAAATAATTTTTTACAGTCTGCGTTTTTACATTTTCAAAAAAAATCGTCAGAAATGACTGGTATTAACTATCTTTGTGTGGATGTTTGGTCACACACACACACACACTGTGCTGTGAGTCTGGGTGGGCTCAAAATGGTCTCCCTATGTATGACCTCCCTGTGTGAAACATCCATTGTCCCATGAGAGGTTCCTCTAAAGCTGATCTGAGCTGACCAAATGTCTCTCATCACCTTTCCTCTAGCAAGAGAATATTGCAGCCTTCCTGTAACCACAACATCCAGCAATGGAGAACAGAACACATGTTTTAGGGAATTAAATATGTTTTTTTCTCCTCATTGATCACTAACACTAGCTGATATCAACCAGACAAGATATTTTGTGTCAGGAAGTGCCAACACGGATGTAGAAAAGGTTATCTCACACGAGGGACTTGAAGGATATGACGGGGTGTATTTTTACGTAAAAAGCAGCTTTCTGGATGCAGACGCTGTATCGTATGAGGCCACTCTCAGTGCTCTTGTATTCAACATGCTACTAATGAAGATTGCGTGTAATGGACACCACAAGCTTCCTCACGACCGGCCGTATTGACCTCTGTGTCTCCTTCCTCCAGTGTGTGTGTGCGTGTGTGTGTGTTATGACTGTGCAGCGCTGATGGGATGCCTTTGGATGATGTTCTGAACCATTAGCTTGACTACTGTGAATGAAAAGCATTCTCTATTGCAGCTGCATTGATCCAGAAAAACAAGCTCATTCCAGCAAACAGACATTCTGAAGCCCTTTTTTACTTTCTAGTTTATTTATTAAGGTATTGATATGAACTATTACTGCAATAATCCACCAATTAACACTAATTAATTTAATAAACAGTACTAATTAGAACATTTGCTGATTCAAAATACAAACTGCTCAGTTTTAATCCAAAATGTGTTTCTCACAAGTGATTCTTTCTGTCAAAAGTTTGGAATCATTAAGATTTTTTTCAAAGAAGTCTTCGATCAAAAATAACTTTTTTTAAAAAAAAAAATATATTCATATTTTGTGGCAAAGCTAAATTTTCAGCATCATTACTCCTGTTTTCAGTGTCTAATTTGCTGTTCAAGAAACAAAGTTTTCATTTGTCTCTTTTTTTGTGGCTGCAGGTCACTTTTTCTTTACTATTGTATGTAAATAAGAGGAAAAAAAGACTTTACAATGTCAAAAATGCTCATGAGAACTGTCAGGTGTAAAGTTCTTTATCAATAACCCCAACAGCTCAATATCGCTTTGCTTTAAATGGGAACTGCTCTCTGATAACTCGTCATTGAGCTGTGAGTGTGGAAGAGCAGCTAAGGGAAATCTGAGCAGTAATACTAGCCATTTAGCATATGGCATTCTCAACATGTAAACATAGGCACAGGGCAGAGGCTGCAGTAAAACAGCCTCCTGGGATCAGGTCCCCAAAGACCCCATTTTTAACACACACACTCACATACATGCAGTAATGGAGGTTTCCTGATGTCCAGTCAGACCCTTTATAGCACAATGACAACCTGAGGTCACTTCACTCTGTCCACACGGACCTCTCGCCCTCAAACTCTTGCCCACCCACCCAGTCCCTCTGAATCAATCATGTTATTTCACTTTCCTTCCCTGTTATGTCAGATTTAAGATTATATTAGGTTTTATATTTGTATATTCTGATTTTTAAATAATATAAGAATTTAGAGATTTTTTTTTCTATTTTTTCTTTCAGTTTTTCAGTTTTATTGTTGTTGTTGCTGTTGTTGTTAATCATTTTACAATTTTAAAAATCCTTCTTTCCATCCTTTTCATTAAAATACTTTTAATTTAATTTTGGACCCCATTATATATTCAAATTTAATATATATATATATATATATATATATATATATATATATTTGGGTTTATTAATAGATATGTTTAGATTTATTCGTGGATTAAAGAAAATGTTTCTGTTTTTTCTTTCCGTTATCATCATCATCATTATTGTCACCATCATCATCATCATCATCATTATTAATTATATAAATATTAAAATGCTCTGTTCATTTTTTTAAATAAAATCCTTTAAATTTAAATGTTCAATGTAATATTAGTCCCTACTGTATATATATATATATGCAGTAAAATTGTGAATGTATAATATTGTGAATATATTGTGTATATATACTGTGTGTGTGTATATATATATATGTATATACACTTACAATTTATACTATATATATATATATATATATATATGCAGTAATATTGTGAATATATTTTTAAAAAATTACTTTATGTATAGATAGATAGATAGATAGTATATTGTTTAATATATATATATATATATATATATATGAAGACTTCAGATGCAAAACCCTCTAAGTGCCGTCTGAAATTTTCTTCTAAAATAAGCATTTTTATCAAGCTTGTATGTTTAGGTTCAGTAATTCCAATTTAATGGCAATTAATAGGTCCTTTTCATTGCCATTAAAGTGAAATAACTGAACATATACATACAAGCTTGATAAAAATGCTTATTTTAGAAGAAAATTTCAGATGGCACTTAGAGGCTTTTGCATCTGAAGTCTTCATATATATATATATAGTGGATGATATAGTGCTGTACATTATATTATAATATATATATATATATATATTCTTTAAACATTATACTGTATATACTGCACTATATCATATAGCACTACACTGAAACATGTAAGTATGTTATGAATCTGTTAGGATGCTCATCTCTATTTGACCAAGCTATATGTTTTAAAATGCAAAAACCACGTAAAAGCACTGAAAGTAGGGTGTTAAAGGGGTTAGATGCCGGGAACTCTAGAGCAGGGCTAGAGAGGCAGTAAAGGCTTGTTAGGGTACATTAGGCAGAGAGGGGATTATAAGACTTCATAAATGTTTCAGAGATACTCAGGGACCATGTCCTGTGGCGGCTCTTCATGGGAGAGATCTGTGGCTTTGCAAGCAGTCGCTGGCTTCACAGAGCAGCGTGTGTGTGTGTGTGTGTGTGTGTGCTGGTGAGTTCCTGTGTAAAGAGAAAGCACATTCTTATTTCACCTTTGTCATGTATGCATGACTTTAATGGAGGTAATAAAACATACCTATTCCATTAGTGCTGAATGTTTATGATTTAAAGGCTTCTTGACTGTTTAAAGTCTGATTTTATTTCTAATAAATTGGTGAAAATTCAGTTTGTCAAGTTGTATCTCATTTGTGAAAGGTTTTGTGAAGGTTATCAGAATAATCAAAGATATTTTCAAGCCAAATATTCTACATGACTGTGAAGCCCACAGTGCACCTTTCTCTCCTTCTCTTCAGAGGCTCATTTAAACAGACTGAACAGCCCTCGGCCAGCCGTCACGTCCCTCTCCAGCCAGTGTTTGAGAGTGTGTATTTATCTTTGCAGTTACTCCTCCTGACCTCTGAGTACCTTTGGGAGCTGGAAGGGGTCACTGCCAATTGTCCTATGCACAAAAGGAGGGCAGAACATTGCATTTGAGAGACAAAGTGAAAGAAAGACAGTGTCGCAGATTCTTCAATCATCCCACTCATTAAATAGATTAATAGACTATCCTGGGAAAGACAAGGTCATCATCATATATACACAATACACACATAAAACAGTCAGAATCAGAAACAGCTCTTTTGGCAGAGTGTGCTCACTCACACACACAAGGAATTTCATCATGGTATAGCTTTGTACACCAATATACAATAAATACAGACGGTAAAAACATAAACATATATAACAAAACCAATGCTATCTCACAACCAATTTGTATGTATTTTATGAGGTGGCTAATTTGTATGAATTCATACGTACGAATTCATACGATTTGTCTAAACCCCAGTGACGGGTAGGTTTAGGGGCAGGGTTAGGGGTAGGTCATTTGTACGAATTCATACGAATTTGGCAACTCATAAAATACATACGATTTAGCATCAGGTGAGGTCGTACAAGTGAGGTCGTACGAATTAGCCACCTCATAAAATACGTACGAATTGCCATGAGATTGGGTTGAACAAAACATAACAATAACCTGACATTCGTTGTTCATTTTCAAAGGCTGGAATTCTTGACTAAAAACCCTAGAAGTTTGGCATTATCTTTTAATATTATTACCTTGAAAAAAAGTTTTATTAAAAAAATTATATTATTAAAAAATGTGAATGATGCTAACCTGAATAAAGTCATTTTGTTGACAGGAAAAACAGGAACAGGAAATTATGTCACATTAAAATAAATACATATTAAATAATAATATATAATTTTTATGACAAGGCAAGGTTAGTTCTGATAAAATGGAGAAGTCCCAAGAAACAAAGATATTTCTGTGTATATGATCCATCCATCCATCCATCGTTCCATGTGGTTTATGGATCGGTAAGGATAAATGTGTGATATAAAAACATTTAAGCACTCACTGATTTTCTGAGCACATTATACACCCATACACCCACACACACACACACACACACACACACATGTATATACATATACATGTGCACACACTGTATCCTGAGGAGTGTTAGTGAGACAAAGGGGATTAGGAAGGATGACAGTAAACACAGAGATGTAGGACTAAGAGAGAGCACAGGGATGCAGAGCATGCACTGTTTCCATCACTCAGATCCTTTGTGTAAACCCAGAGCAAAACACATCAGGAGGAAGGAAACACTGGGAATTGACTTTTCTGCGTTTCTTCTTCAAATGTCTGATTATGACTTTACAATCTGTGTTTTAACAATAACAATTTGAACTGAATTGAAGTCTAATGAAATAATAATAAAAAAAACTATTTATGATAAAATTACTAAAATAGTTACTACCCAGGTAAAAAAGTTCTAAGAATGTTTTGCTAACATTCCCACAATCTAAAAAGTAATTCAGGGGACCTGTTTCCACAACGTAAATAAATGCATGGTTGTAATTGTAATTCTAACCTTTTAAGTTGAAAACATTATTTTGTAGAGTTCTGTTGACATAATAATGTTGATCATTACATCAACTTAATATCGTCTGTCATTTAAACTCTATTTTCTGTGTTAATTGGCTTTATTTTTAAAAAATTAGGTGGTAGTAACTTAATGAAAATTGTCTTGATAACTTCGGAAATTAGGCAGTGAATTTCTAGTTCCCAGCATGCTTTGCATAGGACTGGATAAGGAGAATAAATGTTGAAATTAAGTGTTACTTTATTTGTTTTTAGTGAAGGGAAAGACCTGTTAGTGTTTAATGCTGTTATGTTTGACATTTAAAAGAGTTTCTATAATGTTGACATTTGTGCTGAAGAGTAGATACATGAAGGTGAACACTATTGACTCCATAGCTAATGCTAGTGTTAATCACATCTTACATATAGTATAATATGTTGTAAATATACACTACCGATCAAAAGTTTGGAATCGGTAAGATTTTTAATGTTTTTAAAAGAAGTTTCGTCTGCTCACCAAGGCTGCATTTATTTAATTAAAAATACAGTAAAAACAGTAATATTGTGAAATATTATTACAATTTAAAATAACTGTTTTCTCTTTGAATATATTTTATAAAGTAATTTATTCCTGTGATCAAAGTTGAATTTTCAGCATCATTACTCCAGTCTTCAGTGTCACATGATCCTTCAGAAATCATTCTAATATGCTGATCTGCTGCTCAAGAAACATTTACTGTGTACAATTGTACAAAATATTTGTGTACAATATTTTTTTTTTCAGGATTCTTTGATGAATAGAATGTTCAAAAGAACAGCATTTATTTGAAAATAATCTTTTGTAACATTATAAATGTCTTTACTGTCACTTTTGATCGATTTAATACATCTTTGCTGAATAAAAGTATTAATTTCTTTAATTTCTTTTCAAAAAAATAAAAATAAAAATTCTTACTGACCCCAAACTTTTGAACGGTAGTGTATAATGTTACAAAAGCTTTGTATTTCAGATAAATGCTGTTCTTTTGAACTTTCTATTCATCAAGGAATCCTGAAAAAAAAGTACACAACTGTTTTCAACATTGATAATAATCATAAACGTTTCTTGAGCAGCAAATCATCATATCAGAATGATTTCTGAAGGATCATGTGACACTGAAGACTGGAGTAATGATGCTGAAAATTCAGCTTTGCCATCACAGGAATAAATTACTTTATAAAATATATTCAAACAGAAAACAGTTATTTTAAATTGTAATAATATTTCACAATATTACTGTTTTTACTGTATTTTTAAATAAATAAATGCAGCCTTGGTGAGCAGACGAAACTTCTTTAAAAAACATTAAAAATCTTTCAGATTCCAAACTTTTGTCTGGTAGTGTATATATATAATTAGATGTGATTAATCACAATTAATCGATTTATACAGTATATATATATATATAAAAATATATATAAAATAAAAACATAGTCCTTTTATTTACTCATCACACAGATCATTAGTGATAAGGTGTGTGTGAATGTTCATGTAAAACCAGAAAGGTCATCTCCCATTACAGAGTGTCAGCAGGAACACCTCAAATGCATCTCTCTCCCTAACTATTTCACTCTCTCTTTCGTACTCTCTTTCAATCATTCTGCCATTCGCTTGCTCTCTTTCTCTCTCTCCCTCCTGCTGCTGTGTTAGAGTCAGGAGGAATAACTGCGAAAAAGAGACAAAGGCACATCAAACACACACACATTCACGCATTCGCATACACACACTCCTCTTGGGCCATTGTTTAACATGATGCATGGGGAGAGAGAGCTCTCAAATGTGAATGACAATGTCTGATTCAGACCTGCTGGTCTACAAATACAACATTTATTTGATGATTTCATAAATTATTCATGATTCACTATTACATGTCCTAATTTCGTATCATAATATCAAATTCTGAAATATGAAGTAACCATAACAGGCTTATTGAAGTGCAAAAGTTATCAAATCAATATAGTTTGATTGATCCTGTTTCAGGATTAGTCATATGTGACCCTGGACCACAAAACCAGTCATAAGTCGCACGGGTATATTTGTAGCAATAGCCAACAATACATTTTATGGGTCAAAATTATCGATTTTTCTTTAATGACAAAAATCATTAGGATATTAAGTAAAGATCATGTTCCGTGAAGATATTTTGTAAATTTCCTACCGTAAATATATAAAAAATTATTTTTGTGAGTGGATATGCATTGCTAAGGACTTCATTTGGACAACTTTAAAGACGATTTTTGCACCCTCAGATTCCAGATTTTCAAATAGTTGTATCTTGGCCAAATATTGTCCTATCCTAACAAACCATACATCAATGGAAAGCTTATTTTATTTAAAAAAAATGGACCCTTATGACAGGTTTTGTGGTCCAGGGTCACATATTTAGTATAACAGCACTGGAAAGGTTCACTGTATGAATCACTCCATTGTGTTTACTGCATAGAATTCTACATTTATTGTTCGCAACATTATAACCACACTATTTTTGGAGCAAAAAGAAACTGGCTATCTGAAACTAACTAACACTTTTTACTCATTCTAATATGAATACTCATGAATACTCATTCTAATATGAATCTAATACTCTACAACTCTAGCTATTTAAAACATAATTTCGCTGTTTATTAATTCTTTACTTAGTTATTACGCATTCAGTGTTTATGACCTCATATTAATTGAAATTACTCAAAATATGTCTCTAGGACTATTTAAAATGAATCAGTAAAGACAAAATAATGATAAAAATGGCTGTCCTAATATATCATTTTCTTTATATCACATTTATCCTAAAATTCTGATTTAAATATATTATAATTCAATTTATAGCAACACTATACAAGCTGTACTGATATTCAATACAACAACACTCTTATTTGTCTGATTTTTGTCTAATTATTATTAGACATTATAATAGTTATTACTCCTTATTACATCAGTTCCTCAAGATATAGCTGTCAATCTGAGACTCAGCATTACCTCAGATGAGTAGTGTGTGTGTGTGTGTGTGTGTGTTGTCCCACGGGACTGACCGTCAGTGAAGGCTCACTGAAGCTTCATCCATGCAACCAGGGCCATCTGCCCCATTGCTACTGTCATCTGGACAATCTCTCTTTCCCTCTATATGTTTCTTGTTCAATATCTTTCTCCCTTCTTCTCACTCCTCTCTCTACCAGTATGGAGCGGCTTTACTGTGTTTGATCTGTCATTCATCCAGTAAGCAGCATGCCGAGCATTTAGCTGGACTTTGCAGAGGATTACCTACTGTCCCAGAGGAACCTCCCAGCACAATGACAACACCACCCCAGCCTGTACCTTCTGCTTCCAAGCTGCTCAAGAGACTCAAGCACCTGACCGGGGATCAGTTATTAAAGTGTTTAACACCTCACCCTCTTTAGCAAGACCACTTGAGACGGCATACCGTATATTTTGAGTGGTTGTTATTCAAAAGGGCCATCATACGAGATCAAAATGACCCGAATAGACCAGAGTTTATGGTTTCACTCAGCAAAGAGCCCTGGGCTAGATTTAGACAAGTCGAGTGATGTGTGCTGACTGCTATTAGGGAATCAATAGGGCTAATTGATCAGATTGTGGTTTAGCTCAACTGTTGGTGGCTACTAGATGTAGAGCTGAAATAGGAACTGACAGGTAACCACTTAAAGAGAGACAGTGTGGGCCAAACATAAGGACATGTGCCCCTTTTCCTCTGAAACCAATGCTTTTTTATTTATATTATTAAATCTAGCACTTGTGAATCCAGTGGCTTTAGTGCAGCTAGTACATACTTCAGCCCTCATTTAAAATGAATTATTGCGCAGCAGCCATTATGTGAGGTTGACCTCGGTTGTAGCCGTATCATACGCATTCATCTAAACGCCACTGGGGGGATGTCATTAATCTCATATTAATAAAGAAATCAAACTGAATTATGGATGTCCGCAGTGGACAGGGAGGCATTTTAAAGCACCAAAGGTTAAGTGTGAAATCAATGCTTATAAATGAGCGTATAAAAATTCAGGGGAGTGAAAGGAGAGAAACAGCAAGCGAGCACAGCCTCTAAATCAGTTTCCCACAAAGCACGATTGTCGAGTCACGCTTTTAAAGCTACAGAGCTTTTACCGAGTGCATCAGGACGGCCATTTTTACCAGCTCATTATGGGCTCTGCATTATGAACCACAGTGCTGCGTCACTCAACATTCCCCTTGTGAAAAAGAAGTACACTTTTTCATACTTTAAAGAAGAGTACTTACTACAGAAATAATATACTGGGTCCCATTTTATATTAGGTGGCCTTTAACTACTACCTACTGACATTTAAATTAATTTTTATATTAATTAACATTTATAATTACACTGTTGACACTTCCCTTACACCTTAACCCACCCTTAAACCTACCCATACCACCAAACCTGTCCTTAACCTTACCCATATCAATACCAGCAAAAGTGTTTTGCAATATAATATGAGCACAATAAGTGCACTGTATTTTTTTTATGTAAGTACATAGTAGTTAAGGCCACCTAATATAAGGTGGGAACATATACTGTAAGTGCAAACAGAATGTAATGTCGTCGGACACAATTGCATGTTATTTGAAATTAAATTAGTTTAAATTTATATTGAAAACAATTAGTATTTTCATAATTATTACTTCTATTGTTCTTGAAATGGTTAAAGTGTACTGCTAAACATACCGACAAGCATTTATGGTAACTTTTATGGTAAAATTGTATAGTAATACTTTATTTTACAGTGTCCTTACATGTATTTACAGTGTATCTTACATGTACGTGCTGTAGTAATAACAGAATTTAAGCATAATTACAGGATTTAACCCTAAACCTAACCCTATAGTAAGTACATTGTTATTACTGTAAAATTACATTGTAACAATGACACCTTAAAATAAAGTGTAACCAAACATTGAAACTTGTATGTCATGTATTTAAATATATTTGTAATTATACATTTGTAATGATAAAGTTGCAATTTAGTACATTTAAAATGTATTAACTTTAAATTCAATGTTAAATTACATAGTAGGCCTAGTGAAAATTATAATCAAGTGCTTTACGTGTTTGTATATGACAGCCAACACATCAAAATAAGTGTACTTCTTTAAAGAATTATTAAAATATAATGATTAGGTGAAACTTTTAATTTGACATTATCACTTTTTAAAAGTGTTAAAAACAGTCATAAAAGTTTATTCTCGATTTGAAGTACACTGCAAATGTATATTCAGTACTATTAAGTGCACTTCTTTTTCTGGTCTGCTTGGGAAAAATGCCATCATCTATGCTTTTTATCATTGACCCTGAGGGCTTCTATTGGATTTTATTATACCTCAAAGCTCTGTTAACTCACCATGAGCTCTGATGTACATATGTACTACCAGAAGCCCCAGGGAACTTCAAAAGCTGCGGACAGAATGGCAAAGCCTGCATCTCTCCCGGCTGAAGTATGAGAGGGTAATTGAATTGTCTTCTGAAGCTTGACCTATGACCCGGCCAGTTTTGTATGTAACCAGTGAGGGTGAAATTAATAATAGGAATCCATGTCAGCTCCCTGTGCCAGCACTGGGTGAATCTGATGGCAGGGGACCATTGAGACTCTGCAGGTAATCCAGTCAAATGAGAAGCCTATAGCCAGGGAATCCTTCACAACAATGACTATGGATATGAGCTCAACATCTTTAAATGATCTCTGAGCCTGATGATAAGACACGTCTGCTCCATCTCTGATGTTATTTCGGGAATATTTTAAAGTGAATGTGTTGAGTGACTGGACGTAATGATATTAAAAAATGGGTCAATACCGACATGAATTGAACTGAACAAGCTCATCCACACTTATAAAAAGTTTCAGTCCATAGTGAAAAGCATTTTACATAAAGGTAATGATCACAACAAACAGCATTACAAATGATTGTAACATTTAGCAGTGCCCTTTGACCCCTTGTTGTTGTTGTGTTTTGAGAAGGTGAACACTCATGGAGAATGTGGAAGAAGTAATCTGTCAGAAAGCCTTTTTCTCTCTTTCCTTCTCCATCATAGACAGTTGGTACCATGAAGACACAATCAGAGGGCAGCAGATGTCAGTGAGACCGCCTTTGTTTCCATTCTCTCCACACTAGACCACCTCATTGCAGTAGTCCATTGTCATTAATTTGCTGTTGGGGGATGTTCACACTCCTCCTCTCCTGTCGCTGACCATCATTTAGTAAAACACTCATAGTGCACACTCTAAACTCTCAGTCTGCATGGGAAGGAGCTATCTATCTATCTATCTTGTTCAGAGTTGGCTGTTTCCATTATGTCACAGTATTCCTCCATTCATTTCATCCTTATCAAATGTGAATGATTTGAACAGTGATGTGATATATATTTCAGAATTCTCTATATTTCCAGTTTATCTGTATTTCTGTCTTTGCATAAGAGAGACTATCTGAAACCGAATTGTGAATCACTGTATTTATAATTAATCTGTCTGTTTTATAGTCTTAATGATATAGTGTTAATAATATAAAAAGTATTGAAATAAAAGTTTAATAAAGAATACCAGAATATTTTTACTATAGTCGAATATTTCGTTCAATTTTAATTATAGCCTATAAATCGAAGCAATTTTAAAATCAGCCTAATCCATTTCACAATTTCCGGAAACAAAAACATTATCTTCTTTAAGGGAAATAATAACAGGTATTTCTCATAGGCTAATATCATTAATTTTAATTTTCAGTTTGCAGACGATCAGACACACAGACAAATTTGAACAGCAGTTACATCTCATGATAAAGACAGTACAAATAGAAATTAACGATATGTAACAGTAATAATAATAATAATATTAATAAATTCAGTCTTTGGTATTATTAACTGGCTTTGGTTGTGCAGCTCACGATTACACGACGACATATTTGCTTTGAGCTAACTTTAAAAAGTACAAAAAAACACGTATTTCTAATGCCAACATTTTAATAAATAGAAACAACATTTAAAATATAAAATAATAAAGTTAAAGCAAAAATATTTTCCTAGGGGACAGGTAACTACATTACATTAAATAAAATACACAATACAAACAACATTGACTCAAGCCATCTTTTCTGGGAAAAGGCTGAATAACATAATGAGATGCAGTGTCGAAGCGTCAGTTCCAGGGTCTGTACTCGGAGGTGATGCTGGTCATCCCGGGAAAAGAGAAACTGTCTCCCAGCTGTTTCTGTGCATGTAAAGAATCTTTGGTGGGGAAGAGCATATTTTCGTCTCCAGGAAGAACAACAGTGCTGTCCAAAAGTGGTCGCTCTAAGGGGAGAGAGAGTTATATTTTATTAGATTATCCAACATAAACACACAAGTTAAAGTAGGCTAATAACTAAATCCAACAAATGTTTATTATATTATTAATAGCACTATTTAACCCCGTGATTGTTTTCATTTAATTTACATGTCAATAATTTTCGGTCCTTCTCAAATTTTATATATTTTCTCCTCAAAAATTGCTCGGTTGCTTGTGTATTAGCCTACTAGCTGCTCTTTTAGAAAGATGTAGCGTATAATAAATCCCGGGCAGCAGCTAAAAATCTTCACACTTACTTTTATGCGTCTTCATATGATATTTCAACTCTTGCGCATCCTGGAAAGTGGTCGCACACACATCACAGGACAAGGGCTTGTCTTTGGAGTGTGTCCGTCGGACATGGCTGTCGTGTGCCGCGTGAGAGGCGAACGCTTTCCCGCAGTGTTTACACTTGAACGGCCGCTCGCCGGAGTGCTGGCGGATGTGAGTGCGGAGGATGCTGGAGGCCGTGAACGCCTGTGACATTCACAAATACATGTTCATGTTGAATAATGGTATTATACGCAAACAAACAAACAAACAACAACAACAACAAAAAAAAATACTTTAATAACTAAATAGGGACATGCTGTCGAATTATATTGTTTATTTATTGTTCTATTTGTTTATCAGTAGCCTATAGGCCTAGGCTATTAGCATTTTTGAATGCAAGACAATTTAATTAAATTCCAAGAAGAAGAACAACATAATACATGTTCATGAAAAGATCCTCACCTAAACCTAACCGTCATATAAACCTTCCTGCATGTTATATAAAAACCATTATAGACATTATTTAGTAGCCTATGTTTATTAAAACTGGTTTTCCGTTGGTGTAGGTCAAACCTGTAGGCTATAGCCCACATACAATGGGCTATAGGCTCCTATAGGAATAAAACTGTCTCTGGCAGTCCACAAACAGGACAGAGAGAGAGTGACATGATGACCATTGAAAAGGCTCTTATCGCACGCGTAAGTGTTTAAGAATACAACGAGACGAGTTTAAAACAAAGCGACAGACAAACTTTTGTCTCTTTGAGAGTCATAAATTAAAGCATAATCCTCATGCACAATGCACTGGATCTGCATCTGCCATTAATTAGCATGTAAGTGTCTTCTAAGAGTGAGTCCAGCGCTAATGAGAGCTCAGATAATACACCATGAAATTAATCAAATCCTTAAAGCAGTATACTTTAGTTGGAACGCACCAGTATAAGAACTAAGCATCACTCACCTTGTTACAGTAAACACATTTGTAAGGCCGCTCTCCTGAGTGCACGCGCATGTGTTTGTTCAGACTCGAGGACTGCGAGAAACTTTTGCCGCACACGGAGCACTAAGAGGAAAAAGAGGGTCACGAATTACATTCAAGACTTAAGTCGCTTTATTGATATGGTAAAAGGCTTTACCCAAACATTAGTGCATCTGGGTCATTTCTCGAAAAGGTGCTTTTTGTGTCCGTCATTAACATATGTGTAAAAGTGACAATGAAAAGCTAACATCAAGTTTACTATTTGAAGAAAAAAAAAACGTTTAAAACGTGTTAAAATAACAATAACTTTTCTTTATTTATTGCTCCTTGCTATTATAGCAATTATGCATATTTTGATAAAAGCTAAAACACTTAGATTTAAGTGTTACAAATATATTACATACAATACATACATATTTACAATACATAATTATTTCTTTATTAAAATGATAATATAATTCTATAAATAAGTAAATAAATAAAACAAATCATATAAGTAATTCTATAAGTAATAATAAAAAAAAAAATCACCGTTCCAAAATGGATAACGCATCCATTTTGTTGAAAGACCCTTATACACTTATTCTTAATCAAATAATTATACTTGAGTGTGAGAATATTAGTAAAATGGCAATGTCGTATTTTAGGCATCGGTTTTGTGCAGCTTTTCTAAAAGGGAGCTGTTCTTTCAGCACCATTTTTCTGCTTTTTTTTTTCTTTTCTCCGTAAAAGTCTCCAATGGATCAGCCTGAAGATATATTTACCTTATGAGGTCTGTGTTTCTCATGCACATGGAGAATGTGGATTCGGAGTCGATCTCTCTTCTCGAAAGACCTGTTGCAGAGGTGGCAGGGGAACTTCCGGTCGCCCTGATCCACACAGCGCGTGTATTTCAGGTGTTTGTCTCTGTAGTACTTATAAGCGAACACTTTACCACAGCGATCACACTTGAAACCCTCTCCAGAATCTGGAACAAATGAGCAAATACATCACATTATAATCTCATATAACAAATGACAACGTGCTGGGCTATGAATCTCTTCGTCCAAATAATTATAGGCTATAAGAACACTATAGAGAGACACATTTGCATTATACGCGCACATACCTTCAGCTGGGAGCGGTTCACTGTCATCAATAAACTCTTTAAGAGTAAGAGGAATGCCCAGAAACTGCACATAGCAGTCTCCGTACCAGACCAGCAGTTCTTGGCCGGCTCGGATCTCTTTGCAGGCCTCATAGTATATCTGGCCTTCACACTGCACCGCAGTTAGGTTCTGCTCCTCTGGAAAGCGCGCGCACTTCACCAAGGACATCCAATTCCCCGGAGCGCCTCTTCCATCCACAAAGTGACTCAAACGCCCGTTCTCAAAGATCTTAATGTAGGAAGAAAAAAGGTTTGGAATTTAATCAAAAACATGTCATATCAGAATATAACAGCTGTATGTATTATCTCACTGAAATTTTTTTTTATATAAATTCGGCATTTAAATAATAATTTTCTTATGTCAAATTTGCTATTTACCTCCCACATGAGCGTGTTGTCATCATAGGTTTTGATCTCACTTGTGTTCACCAGTTTGCCCTGAAACGGTCCGAACCTGGTGCCTTTTGGAATTGTGCTTTTATCAGCAAAAACTCCATAATGGGAAAGGCTTCCACAATTAGTTTGGAGAATCGATAAGCCTGAAAAATTCAAGACACACTCTATGAAATTGCCAGCTGAAAAGAAAGAAAGAAAGAAAGAAAGAAAGAAAGAAAGAAAGTTCTACCTTCTGGGAGTTCAAATCCTTCGGTATCAACAGGGAGATGACGATCAGCTAATTAATTGAAAAACAATATTGAAAATATTGAGTTACAAACACAATTTTGATAATCCAACATGAAAAACGACAAAGAAAGAGAATTATGGCGTTTAAATAGAATAAAACATCGTAAAATATTTTAAGTGTGCAACATCATACATAGGCCTATTTCCAGATTTGTTTTCCTTTTGAAATTGCTTTTCGCAATGAAAAGTGCTATATATAAATTAAAATGATTATTATATACCTGCACTGGGAGGAAATGATAGTCCAGAGATGGCATGTCCAACGTTTTGGCCTTGTTTTTTGGAATATCCGTACAGGACCGTGAAGAGGTCTTCCTCTGTGAAACTGTAGGTGCGCGCGCGCTCGGGTGTCGGATCTGCGGCCTGCAGGCAGCCGAAACTGTCCTTAACCGGAGAGGATGAAGCCGAAGAAGACTTTCTGCTGGATGGGCTGCTGAACTCGGAGGGAGAGCCGGTGCTCTGCTCCTCATGTCTGGTGTACATGCTTTGTGAAGGCTGCACGTGCTGAAAATATGGCATGTTGGACAGGTTGAGGATCTGTTCATGGAACACCGCGGTCTGGTGGCTGTTGTGGCTGAAAAAAGACGGAGTCCCGGTGAAGTTAAACGGGATGATTGTTTGTGCGTCGGTCACCATGCGGCCCAGAGACTTGAGCGGATGGAAGATGCTGTGCGCGCTCTTGAGGACGTTCGTGTAGTGCGCGCCGGGCAGAGACGGGTAGACAGCGAGACTCCTGTCTCTCACTGCGGGGTGACTGGAGAGAGACACCGACATCACCACAGCCGATGAGGGGGGATCCGAGGACAATTTCACTTGCTGTTTGTATTCAGTCCTGTAGACTGTAAACATGTTTTCATCATTATAACAATGTCTTTGTTTCCATCCAACTTTTCACAACATCTGTAGGCTAATTTCCGAGTTTCATTTCACAACTTGCAGGTTGTAACTTTGGCACCACTTTGATTTTACTTAAATATTTCAGAAAACAATTCGAATGAAATTTAAATTTGGAGGCATAGTCCGCAGTTTTCTGAGAGAACCATTTTCTTTTTTCTTAGTGTGAAGAACATTTTAATAATCTAAAGAACCCTTTTCCACTACAAAGAACCTTTCGTGTACTGGAAACGTAACATGTTAAAGTCTATCCATGGAGATGCCAATAAAGAACTTTTATTTTTAAGGGTGTATACACTCTAAAAAAATAACTTAATAAAAAGGAAACAAATTTACATAGTAAAAAACCATTTTCCATTAAAACAGTATATATCGTAAAAACAATGCATTCTGGGTAATAATATTAGTCGTTTTCGAGAAAGTAGCCTCTTTTATAGGCCTCTTTTCTTAAAACGACAAATATTACCCAGAATGCATTGTTTTATGGTATATCACTATTTCAGTGGAAAACAGTATTTTGCTGTGTAAATTTTAGTCATCTTTTTTTTACAGTGTATTGTCCCATTGTGTCCAAATTCAAATTTAAATTAAAAGAAGCATACTGCAAATGTTTAGCGAATATCATTACTTATTAAGAATAATTTTGGGCTGGTTATTACGACTTTTTTAAGTGTAATAAGTTGAGCAAATCAAACAGTATGACTATATTTTACAACACAGAGAAAACAAAAATAAATGCCTGCAGAAAGTCATTTTAAATAAAGGATTTACTGCTTTGTCAAGTAACCCAAATCAGAAATAACCTAGGGTAATGACTGCAGAGATTTTTCAAAAGCAAAAGTTTCCGGTATTCCTCTACTTTTTCCAATTGTCCATTTTTCTAAAATAAACTGTGCGCGAGCGCGCCACAAACAGAGACTAATGAGGGTCGTGACACTACAATTTAAGAACAGAGGGTCAGCGAGAAAGGTCACCATTAATGAAGCCTTTCCAACTCTTTTAAAAAGCATTAAAGGTGTCATGCTCCATAGACTCCTGACCTCAGCTGGTTATTGCACATGAAGAGTAGGCTTAAATCCATAATGTTAACGCAAAATAAAACACAAATAATTTATTGCTGTCATCAAAACTAGAAGAAAATATTGTTAATTGTAATTGCTTAAAAGTGTTCTTACCATATAGCGACTCGTGCAAGTCCTGAGATCCTTCTCTTCTGTTTGGGAACCTTTACTTGGCGGTTCAGGAGCGATGAACTCTAAGGTCTTGTGTGTGTGAAGCTTGAGACAGGTCTGAAGACATATGGTTGAGTGTAGGAAAGCTACTAGAGAGGGGATGCCTTTCCTGGATCTGTGCTGTCATTGGTCAGTCTTGGGTTCATCCTCAGGGAATTGCACTTTAACACGCTGTAGCAGCACTGAGAATCCTCTCACAGCTCTCTTTCATATGCACCACAGTCTCTAATGTGTTAACTACTGCAGGCGCACTGTTAACCGCTCCTAACCGGGCGACGGCGAGAACGGCACGGGCTCAGTTTAGAGGCTGTTTGTGAAAACGAAAGTCGGCAGCAGCATGTGTATAATAATGGGAATTAACTGTGTGCATAAGTGTGGAGTTTAACATATGACGAAGCGTCTTTTGTAGATTATTTTATATCGTGACAACGATGTTTCACAGGAACATCATTTACACCTCACAGCCAGCTGTGCTTTATAGGCTACATACGAGTAAAAATAGAGGTAATTTTATCACGGGAAAAAAAAAAAAAGATTTTAAAGAAAAGAAGGTCTTGCCGCCGGAACTTCTAAAACTTTTTTTTTTTTTACTTAAACACAATCATATATTATGAGCTAAAAACATAATTATTCTCAATAAGAAGAACAGTATTATTGTTAAAACAGCCCAAGTTAGGTTGAAAATGGACAAACCCAGCGATTGGGTTGTTTTAACCCAGTGGTTGGGTTAAATGTTTGTTCAACCTGCTAGGTAGTTTTATTTATCTCAACTATTGTTTAAAAATTACTGTATTGCTTGCTTAAAATGAACCCAAAATATGTTGGAAATTAACATTTATTAATATGTTTAATAAATGAACATGTATTGTGATAAACATTTATTAAATTGCTTATTAATAAATGTTCACCTTTTGATTATTATTGTTGCCTCTAGTATGTGTCTGATTTTAAATTTCCAACCTGTTTTGGGTTCATTTTAAGCCAGCCATATAGTAATTTTAAACAAAAGTTGGGTTAAATAAAACTACCCAGCACGTTGGGCCAACATTTAACCCAACCGCTGGGTTTGTCCATTTTCAACCCAGCATTGTTTAGTGTAATGTTGGGTCAAATTTGTATTTTTCTAAAAATGTAATAAAAACTATCAAACAAATCTTTTTAGGCTACCACGAATAACAATAGGCTACATTTGTTAGTCATTATTAACAATGTGATTACTAATAAACTTTCATTTATACAATAATATAAATACAAATAATTTATTTATAAATGATTTACCGATAGATAGATAGTTTTGTGGTTTTAAGGCAGCTTTCCCGTGCGTTTTTTTATGTAAATTATCAAGAAAACTTAGACTACCACAAATGATTATTTTCTCGCGGAACAGAGAAATTCTGCAGTTTTCATCCTATTCATGGATCCATAGGCTACTTATCTCATATTATATGAGTCATAAACATGGAGAGGATAAATTAAAAAAAATATCCATGTTATCTGACAGAAAGAGGTGTTCGTAATTGTCTTTTCTGATATTCTCTATATTAAATAAGACGTTATTCACTCCTGTGTAACGGGTCTTGTTTTTTGTCTTCAGGTTTTATAATGCATTTTTTTTTTTTTTTTACATTGGAATAAATACGTTTTGTGGCATTAACAGGTTTTTATGATTTAACAGGCGCGCCATTATTAATTTAACCTACTAACTATGCCAAAATAAGTCTTTCCAACCTTTCAAGAGCTTTTAGAAAGATATCTGTGCATCATTTTCTCTGTAAAACGGAAAACATAAGCCATGAGATGATTATAAATGTTGCAATAACAGAATTCTTTATTTACAATTCAATTTGATTCAACATCAAATAGCATCAGCAAAGCCATATTAGTCGACAACTTGCATAACTGTATTTAAATTTCTCTCGGTATATCTAACTTTGCATAAAAGGCTCACACTAAGATTACACACATCGATGCGGATGAACAGAGATGTTTATGTGACCACAACTGGGGGAAAAAATACATCTCAGGAGCGAACACTGTAAGCTTTCTCCAAAAAGTCCTTATAAATTACATATTGCTTCGATTTCCCATTGCATCATCTTCATTCTCACACATAACTGAGAGGGTAAAATCAGGACTGTACAAAATAATAAAACCCACAACTGATCACAAACAAAACATGGAAAATGAGCAATATCGAGACTGGAGGAGAGTGTGGGAGAAACAGAGAGAGTTCTGTACGTATCCATTGATGAGCAGTGATGAACTGGGTCGATCCTGTCAATGATTCGCTATACAAATATAATACAGACAACTTTTGTAATATACAAGACAGTAAAACAGATCTAAGGCAATATGCTAAGTTATAGCATTTCAAGGTTGTTGCATTTAGCTCTAAGAAATTGGCAGACTATACAAAACACATTTAAAGTCTCAGAAAAGAAAAATCAAAAGGTAAGGTAAAGACAAATAATTTTTAGGAAATTCAATAGCCGTTACAACTCCATTGATTTACTTCTTTATTTTAGGACAAATGGCTCTTTTGCACTAGCACTGATAAAAAGTCTAGAAAACTCTGCACCACCTTCACATCATGGCTTATATTTATTTCAAAATCTTGACAATCTTTGGACTTTGCAGAGGGTAGTGGTACATGTGCGACCTCAAAACTGGCTTTTCTCCAATATGATAGTAGCTATAGATGCGTATGGATGTCAGTCCTTGTTCACGGCATCCAACATTCATCGAAATTGTGATCAAAAAAAAAAAAAAAACCTTGGAATAAATAAGTACTCGTTTTAGTCGACAAATGCTAGCGGGTTTATTGAAATCGATTATTAAATATCCCACACGAGAATGCAGGTGTTTCTCAAAGGATACAGAAGGTTTTGAATGGTGGGCAGAGTGACGCTTCACCCCAAACAATGTGAAATCAAACTTGTATTTACAGTGTTCAAAAGGAAAAGCTAAAGCTATACCAAAACACCAGGTATATTCGTACACAACCACGGCACCTTCAGCGAATAATGACAGAGCTGGTCGTCGCAAACTTCAGTTGCTGCTGGTACATACAGTATATACTTAAAAACATGTAGGCCTAGTACTTCTCTTTTTTTTTTTAAACACACCAGCTTAAACACAGATGACATGGCGATATTTTCAGCGAAAGCTAAAGGCTGACAATCTAACCCCGATACAAGCTGTGTGCAGACATGAGACGAAAACAAAATGAAAGTGGTATGTTTAAGTCTATCAATTCAAAGGCAAGGAAATTTGGCTTCGTCCTCAAATAGGCTAGAAAACAAGGACTGTATTGCGAACATTAATAGTTTACGTGTTTGTAGTGACCGTTGATCCAAATCTGAACCGTTGATCCGGATGTTTTCGAGACGGCGAACAATGTGTGAATGTAGGAATAGCCACGTAAAACATCAATGCTGCTTTATTTATTCATTCATTTTTTTTGGCTACACCAGAACTAAAACCTGCTTTCACTGAGGAACAAGTAGATTTGGACATCTCGTTTTTGTTTTTTTTCAAAATAGAAACCACGATAAAAAAAATCTGTCTTTAATACTGAGTTTTAATCGGGGAGCAAAAATGTGTCTCCTGAAAAGTCCTGTACAAAAATTACAAAAGAAAACAAAAGAAAACCTCAAGTAATAGTTATTGCTTGTTGTCTTTTCTTACACACACCGGATTCTGCTTGTACCTATAGCATCTGGCATGAAGCACGTCACTCCACACAACAAAGAAAGCACGCTTCAGTGTTGAGTTTATGGCTGTGTTGGGTTCCTCCGGTGGGGCTCCCGGCTAAAGGCTTAGAAGCAAGCGAGTATCTGTACACTGTACACACAGCACCCTCCCAGACCCCCACCCAGGAAAGAAGAGCCACCGCACCCCAGCTCCCTCTCCTTAGTACCACAGGAATCAGCACATCCTCATCTTCCCGCCAAACGAACACGCGTGTCGCGAGAAACTCCGCCCTCGTTCCAGAAACGGTTAAGACTGGATTTTGAGGGGAGGAAGGGGAAATATATTGGGGGGAAAATTAAATATAATACGAAACAGATTCCCCCCACCCCCAGAATTGGTATTTACAATCTACCAGCATTTCATTTGACTAACCACAACAAAATCACCTTCTCTCTGAAACTACTGGACCGAGGAAAATAAAATCCATAGGTATGTTGAACTTTTTCTTCTGCTGAAGCACTTCGTATATGCACTCTGAGTGATTTTCCTCTTTCTAACTGATGGTTCGTAAAGAAATCTACACTTTTATTAAAAAAAGAAACTATACATTAGAATAAAACTTAATTTAATACACAATAAACCTCTTGACTAAATGAAGCTAATTTTACAAACCATCATCTGGATTCTCATAATCTATGAAGATGCCATTTCAACATCATTCTATCTTTATTTGCAATCTGAAACAAAACAAACAAACAAACAAAAAAAAAAAAAAAAAAAAAAGGCAAAGTGGCTGAAATTTGAGCGTGCATTTCAAATGCAGTATTCTTGCCTGTTTTGGAACGTCAGATTGGAAAGGAGTCAGAGAGAAAGATGGTTTGGGCAAAAGAAGGTCTTCTTAAGAAGAGCCTGAAGTCCAGAGGAAGAAACGAGAAGAAAGACAGAGAAAAAGAGAGGGAGGAATACATTCATGGGAGACAAGGATTCCGATGCCACTGAGTCTTTTCAGGGGAGACCTAAGTCACACTACGGTGAATGCAACGGAGCAGACTGACGGAAAGGGCTTTACGGTGTAAGTACGAGACAGAAGGCCGTGCTCGACTGAGGGGGTGGGAGGGGGGGCTCTAGGTCCAGAAGATCAAAGTGTCAGTGTGTGTGTGTGTGTGTGTTTGAGAGAGTGAGGGAGAGTGTCCGTCCCCTCCGAGCTCCAGTACCCCTGATGCATCCTCTAGAGATGTCCAGTAGGGGGCAGTAGACAGGCTCTCTAAAGACCCGTACGGCCCCGATAGCAGCTTAAATAGCACAGCATCACTCCAAACTCTCCTTGATCACGCTGCAGCTGAAAATCACTCATGAAACATCTTCATTAAACTCGATTTACTGCATTGTGATGTCATCTGCCCCGTGTCAACAATACTTCTGCTGTGGAAACGAGAGAGAGAGAGAAAACTGGGTCTTAGACTTGACAGTGAACATTCATAAAATGAAAAACAAAAAGGAACTTGCATTTTTCACAGAAATCATGTATGAGCCAGTTTTTTTATACTAGAGAGTTCATATCATGCCATATTAATGAACAATAATTAAGTTGTAAATAACTTGTTTAATATCAAAGACTATAGAATAACACGAGACTTGTCACACGTATTGTTTTGAATGGGAGAATGTGCAACGCGCAATATGGCGGAATAAGTCCCGCCTTCTAAATAAGAGCCAATGGTCGATTGGTAAAGTCATCGCGTCACTGCAGCGGCCATTAGAAGCTCCGGTTCCTATAGAAACAGTCAGACTCGCGCCTCCTATAGAGACCCGCAGTTAGGACTGTGCATGCGCATTAGCTTGATCTAGCCTGATAAAATGCCTTTTTTTGTCATGATTCAAGTGTTCAGAAACAAAATTTATGAGACAGTTGTTGTCAGATTTCATTGATGATTTCAAATATTAAATTTAATCGAAAGCTTGGCAAACAGCTTTAGAGAATTTGATGTTTCCCCATTCAAAGAGATAGGAGCTACACTTGCATGCCCGAGAGGCGTTTCAAAGATGGCCGCCGAGTGAAATGACTTATCTTAAAGGGACTTTGTTAATATGTCTTAATAGGTAATAGAGTGCTGCAGTGATGATGTATTTTTGTAGGCCAACCCAGAAGTTAGCATCACCCTTGTTCCCTCGACAAAAACCCAATAGGATTTTTCAATGATAAGCTCTATGATCAACAAACGTTTCTGATACTTACACATTTTGTCCATTAAGATAATTTTCACAAATTAACACATGAA
This sequence comes from Hypophthalmichthys nobilis, assembly GCA_037950665.1. NCBI lineage: Eukaryota > Metazoa > Chordata > Actinopteri > Cypriniformes > Xenocyprididae > Hypophthalmichthys > Hypophthalmichthys nobilis. Next base: position 11,861,198 of record CM075482.1, on the reverse strand, counting down.
TTTTAAAGCCTAAATGCAATCGACAGAAATAAAAAACTAATCTTACGCTGTAAACAAACTACAACAGTCGTTCGACTTCAACGTCACCACCACCAAGCTTCTGACAACTCTTTTAGTCTTTAATAAAAATAAAACATTTTCCCTGAAAGTGTGAGTTAGAATAGTTTTCTAGAGTGCAATTATAAACAAAAATGAGAGTTCAAAAATGAAAAATGAGTACAATCCTGAGTGGGGTATTTTATGTCGTAGAATACAAGGTGAAAATTTCTTGAGCTTGTGTTCACCATAGAGCTTATTTCAGGCTTTAAACCAAAATCCCATTCAAAAAACCTATTGACTTCAGGACAATGAAACTGGAAGTGCTAAAATGCTAACACATTTCTAGGTTTTGGCCTACAGAAATGTCATCCCTGCAGCACTCTATAGTGATGTCCGCAGTGCTGGAGTCAGGACTACAGTTCCTACAGCATGCATAATGGTATGAATTAATCATGTGAACTACTGTTTTATTGTTTGCTGGCTAATTTAGTGGCGTTGTTGTGTATGCTTTAAGTTATGCGTCATGTGGTGTTCACTGCATATCTGTTCTTAAATATGTGGTTGTTGTCACTGAGCACATTAACATACACACTGATATGCGCTGATACCGTCCTAAAAATCAGCTAATTGAATTAAACCGTTGCCCCGGTTTACATGCAAACCAATAACCTTGACTTCCATAGTATTTTTTTTCTCCATACTATGGTCAATGGGGAACATCAACTGTTTGGTTACCCATATTCTTCAAAATATCTTCTTTTGTGTTCAGCAGAAGAAAGAAATTCATTCAGGGTTGGAAAAACTTGAGGGTGAGTAAATGATGACAAAATTTTCATTTTTGGGTGAACTATCCCTTTAATGCATGTGAAACCAGGTGAAATAGGGGTAAGGGACAAAAAAAATGTAGCTTTATTGATCGGTTTATGCTTAAGCCGTTTATGACCTTACACCGGTGAAAGAAAACATGTTAACGCATTTACATGACATACACCGGTGAAAGAAAACATGTTAACGCATTTACATGACAACATGCACTATCAGCTTATCACTGACAACATTTTCCGGCAATCCATGTTCTCATTGTTATATGGTAGAGGGCGCTATTATGCATCTTCTGAAAGAGTACAGAATCTCCAGATCAAAACTCAGGAAAAAAAGAAGCAGAAACAAGCGATTGCTTACGCATGTTGTAGTCTTTAATTTTCTCAGCTTTTTGTTCAAAATGTTGCTTTTTTGTTTAAAAGCAGAGGCTCTGTTCTTTCTTTTGATATATTGCATGTTCAGATATTTATACAACAGAATATTCTGGGGGCCATGAAAGAATTGTGAAAATGATCAAAAATGCTGGCAGCGGTAGTCAGCGCTGATAGCCTCGTTCGAGTCCCAGCTCACGGACCTTTCCCGATCCCGTCCCCCTCTTTCACTCCCACTTCGCTTCCTGTCTGTTAATGGTCCTATCATAATAAAGGCAAAAATGCCAAAAATAAATCTTAAAAAATAAAAATACTGGCAGTGGCTGGTAACTTTTTAAAAAAAACTCTGTTGGGGAAAGAGTTAAACATAGCCTATTTGGCTTCAAGATGTGCATGTAAACACGCTTCACTGTCAAAGTGGTTTTTCATATTTTACTCATTATGTTTAGTCTGAGAAAAATATAAATTTAATAAATGAGACAAAACGGACTGTCTACAAATAGCAGTTACAATCGAAGCACAGGCCACAAAACCAGTGACTTAGTGGGAAGCGCATTCAATTCACTAGAATCATATTAAAGAGTCATTTTTAAAATAATACGTTTTTAAAAATATATACACAAAATATATGAGAATATGCTTTTATGAGGGGGATGTTATTTTGCAGAAGATACACTGTAATAAATCATGTCAGGTAAAGTACTTTTTAAAAGCTCTTGTAACCTAGTTTCATGTACCCCTCATTAAAATGTGTTGTAATGCCAAACTTTGTGTTGCCATGAAGAGATAATTACAGCTAAGAAACCGAGAGCAATAATTCATTAAACCTCCACTAATGGCAAAATGCTAAATTATTAAAAGACTACTGACTATACACACATCTTGGGAATAAATCAGCAGACTGAGATTTCAACGGCCTGTGGACTTACAACAACACCGAGTGCACATGATCAAACCGATGCAACTTGGTTAAATATTCATACTATTTAATGAAGCTTAAAAGCTGCAGCGGACTGTGTAAAGCATACTTTTTTTTTTAACTACATAACTGGCAAGAGAGTGCATCACTTAAGAAAACATATTAAAGAACTATTTTTAAGGAAAACATATTGAAGGATTCAAATATATAATTTTTTTTTTTAATGTCTTCTTTAATGAAAAAAGAAAGATGTTCACCAAGGCTGCATTTATTTGATCAAAAATACAGTAATAAGTTATATTGTGAAATATTATTACAATTTAAAATCCCTATTTTGTATTTTAACATTTTTTATTGATTTAAATGATTTTTTTCAGGATTGTTTGATGAATAGAAGGTTCAAAAGAACAGCCTTTCTTTGAAATATAAATCCTTTTTAACGTTATAAATGTCATGACTTTTGCTCAATTTCATGCATCCTTGCTGAATAAAAGTATTAATTTATTTAAAAAAAAAAATCTTACTGATCCCAAACTTTTGAACAATATTGAATATATTTGTATATTGTATATATAAAACATATGTATACACAGTAAAACTTTATTTAGCTTTTATTTACATGATTTATTTAGCTTTTATTTACATTATTAAACCACAGTAATGTTGACAGTGTTGCTAATGTTATAATCTGACACTAAGATTTGGTTAGATGGAGTTCAGGGAGTGCAGGAATGTGTGGTCAAACCCTAGCTGACTTATAGACGTTATGTCTGATATTTAGCACTCAAAGTCTGTCATGTTTGCATATGTGATCTCTTTATCCACCTCAAACGGGCACTAATTGCCAGCGACTAATCACATCACTGTCCTATTATGTCTAGTTCTGCATCATCCCTCTCTCTTCTGCAAAATTACCCAGGATAATTAGAGTAAATTATTAACGAGCTAGTTGCAGAGTCAACTACGCTATTTGGTGACCTCAGACACTTAAAGTCTGACCATTAGACATTCTATGTCTAATGGTTTGAGTAAATAAATGCATCCAATAAATCTACAGTGTAACGCTTTTACTAAACTCCTGGCTGGAACATTGAGGAGTTTAAATGTGCTTCATTAGCGATGAAAACTTTGAGAGTTTGACAAGCACTGCAAAGTAGTTTCACTCAAAAGATGGGGTTTAAAAGTAGCTTGCGCTTAGCTGATTGTTGGGAACAGTGGAGCTTGAATGGGTTCCCAATAGGCAATAAGCATTCACACGTTTTATAGACGAAGGTGTCACATCATGACTATGTGTCTAACCTGTTCAGGGCCCATGTTGGCCATGCTGCCCCCAGGTCCAGAGTTCATAGAGCTCATGCTCATCTGGTTGCCCATTTGGCCCATGTTGCTTGAGTTGGTGGCCATGGGTACGTTGAGGTTCATGCCGTTACCGTTGTACATGTTGTTATTGGCCTGCTGACCAAACTGAGGTGGCGACTGCTGAGTGAACATACTGTGGAAGGAAGCACATAAAGGTTTAAGGCATTTTAGGTGGTAAAATGTTTCCAACCTAATTGTCTTCCTAAGACAAAAGCCCTGTTTCCACCGCAGGAACTTTCCCCAGGAACTAAGGACTTCGGGGTGGTACTCGGTGTGTTTCGACCGCAGAAACCAGGGTCTAAATAAAATTCCAGGTAAAAATTCTCCCCTCAAAAAGTCCCTGCTCGTGAGGTAGTACTTTTTCAAAGTTCAGGAACTTTCAGGGGTGGGACTTGGGTGCTGAACATGCTGATTGGTTGAGTTCATGCAGCATTTTGATTAGTTGACTCCACGCAGCATTTTATTTGGAGTGGAGTTAAAAAAATACAGCCGATGGGCCGACAACGAGGTTCAGGCTTTATTAAGCTTATATGCGGAGGACGAAATCCAACGGGAACTGGATTCACACGCAGTCCCTCTTCACCGGACTTAATCTTCATGGTACTTTAGACTGCGATGGAAACGCAGACAACAACTGGTCTGGGGAAAAAAAAAAAGTTCCTGGGACAAATTTCGGTGGATCCAGGTAATTTTGGTGGAAACGAGGCTAAAAAGTTAAATTAATAATTGAAAAATGTAAACAAATTTCATAGTTCACCAAAGCTGCATTTATTTGATCAAAAATACGGTTAAAAACAGTAATACCGTGAAATATTATTACAATTGAAATTAACTGTCTTCTATTTGAATATATTTTAAAATATAATTTATTCTTGTGATAAATTTTCAGCATCATTACTCCAGTCTTCAGTGTCACATGATCCTTCAGAAATCATTCTAATATGATGATTTGGTGCTCAAGAAACATTTCTCATTATCATCAATGTTGACACCTGCTTAATATTTTTGTGGAAACCATGATTCTTTTTTTTTTTTCTCGAGGATTCTTTGATGAATAGAAAGTTCAAAGAACAGCATTTATATGAAATGAAAATATTGTTTAACATTATAAATGTACTTATGGATGGTCACTTTTGATCAATTTAATGCATTTTTTGCTGAATCATTTCTTTAAAAAATAATTTGAATTAATTTCTTTGAAAAAAAAAATACTTTTGATTAGTAGTGTATTTATATAATATATAAAAATCAATAAATATACATTTAAAAAAACATGCAGCTATCACAAATATGTCAACATACTTTACTAGCAAAAAGGGTTAAACTGAGGTGCTTATTTTGTGCGAGAGCGAGTGAATGTCATGTGATAAAGCTGCACCTGTTGGCATTCATGTTGCCCTGTGTCCAGCCATTCATGTCAGGGGAGGACTGGAAAGAAGTGTTGCCCTGGGCCTGTTGCATCATGGGACTCTGGGCGTGGCCCAACCTGGGAGACATGAGGGGGCTCTGAGGGGTGGCGGCACCACCGAACCCGCCATCCGACTGCTGACTCATACCTGACACACACAAACAGATGTGAGGAGACAAACATACATCAAAGAAATCAAACATAAATGATGTAATTATTACTGTACAGCACATCATATTCACTCTCTCGCACTCTGACAACATCCACATTTAGCACCCAGAAATGAATTATAATCTGTAACTACTACAGGAACATTGATTCAAAATATTCACAAATCAAAATACACAAACATACTCACAGACACACACTAGTCTTAAATGCAAACCAATTCAAATCATCTGTTTACCAAACTAATTAGCTGATCATAATTTTTAGAAATGTCAAAGCAGAAATCATATTACAGCCCATCTCCATAATCAAAAGTGAGGAATCGGGGGGACTGGAATCCCGTGTTAACTAGAGGGGTTTAGAGGTGTTAAGCAGGCAGTAAGGTAGAGTTACACATGCAGGTTAGTGTTAGTGGCTGAGACAGCCTGAGAAAAGAGGGGTGGGTGGGTAAAGGGCAGGATTGGGGGGTGGGGTCTGGGTCACCGCATAATTGGTTTAAAAATCAACTGCTCCGCCTCCACTGATCACCATCAGCCAATTAGTCTATGCAGGACAGACACTGACACATATGACACAGCACAGGCATAGACACGGCCACAATTATCAACAGTTTGACACAACACAAGCTTTGCATAAATGATATACTGAGCTCATGTGTTCCCGAAAGATCTACTGTGGCAAAGTGCAAAGCTGGATATTCTGGGTTATGCCTCTAAATATTCCGTCTTAATGTCTGGATCAGTTGAATTCTGCTGATTACCACAGAACTTATTTTTCAGTTTGTAAAAAAGAAATGCAGTTCATAAAATGTAATTCAAATGGAAGCCTAATAGGGTTTTCGAGTTTAAAATATGCAAATTATCACATTATTTGTTTTTACAAACTGAGCGACAAATCATAATATTTTTTCTGTGGTAATAGACAGCATGCTGCCCATAGATCTTAAGTTCTAAATAGCCTGGAATATTCCTGTAATATATTCTGATTACATGTACTTCATTTCATGTGGTGGAAACATTCAAGTGACTCTCCTGCCCTCTAGTGCCAACTTCTGCCGTAACCATTATGTTTCAAGGGCACTACATAAATATAATTATTTAATTAATACTACTTAACAAGCATAAAGTGCTAAATAACCTATTGCCTCACAGTACTTGACTGAACAACTACAAACAGATATTTAAAAGGCCAAATGCTCACTGAAACAGTTCAGTTTATAAATATGAACATTACTAAACACAAGTGAATTTTGGTCTTTAGTTTTATGACAGCATCTAATCTCAATACAGTACATAATATAATCCTGAAACTACAAATCTCTTTAAATTAATCATTTAAAATCTAAATCTAAATACTGTCATTATTTACTTACCCTCATGTCATAAATTATACTATTATAGTATTTAATATTTTTACATTATTAGTTTTCATTTTAATATTAGTTTACCTTTTAGTAATTTTGTTACATGCTTTTATCATTTTTTTTTTTTTAAATATTTCTATTTAGCTTTAATTTATTTTTACTTCAGTATTAGTAATTTTAGAACTTTATCTTATTTCAGTTAGTTGCAAAGGCAACATTTCTAATTCTCATTTAAGTTTCACATCTAATGTTTATATTTTATTTCAGCTTTATTTCAATGACCGAAAACAATTTTTAATAGTTTTAGTTAGCAATAAAAACTTGGCTTTCTTCCTTCTATGAAACACAAAAGGTGAATTTTTAAGAATATCCTGGCTACTGAATAAAATGCACGGATCACTTTTGTGATACATTTATGATGCTTTTTTTTGTTGTTGTTGTCATTTTGGAGTCCAATTTTCACTCAAAAAAGCTGGTTGGGAAATTCAAAAAGTCACCTTTCGTGTTCCAAAGTGTTTGGAGCAACATGAGGGTGAGTAAATGATGTCAAAATGATAATTTCTGCATAAACTAATCATTTTAGTCTTTTTAGAATATGATTTTAAAGGGCTAGTTCACCCAAAAATGATTATCCCATGATTCACAGAAAAATTATCCCATAATTTACGCACCCTCAATCCATCCTAGGTGTATTTGTCTTTTTTCTTTCAGCCAAACACAGTTGGAGTTATATTAAAAAATATCCTGGCTCTTCCAAGCTTTATAATGGGAGTGAATCGTACCATTTTTTTTTTAAGTCCAAAAAAGCGCATCAGTCCATCATAAAAGTAATCCATACGGCTCCAGGGGTTTAATAAAGGCCTGCTTAAGTGAAGCGATGCATTTTTATAAGAAAAATATCCATATTTATAACTTTATGAACTAATAACAACTGGCTTCTGGTAACGACCGTATGCGATTCTAGTTCCAGTCGAAAAGGGACCTGACATATGACGTATTTGATGAACGCAGAAGCGCAGAGGATAGAGCAAAACAAAACACAGGTCACAAATTAGAAGTCTAAAATGAGAATTTTTAAAGAGAAATGTCGGAGGAGCTTGAGTTTGTTTGTTGCTGAACCACGAGAGGCGTCTACTCGCACTTACTCCTACATCCTACGTCATACGACGGAACTTGACTCTCTCATGAACGTGCAGACGGCCGTTAACGGAAGCTATTGATTACAGTTTTTCAAGTTATAATTATGGATATTTTTCTTACAAAAATGCATCTCTTCGCTTCAGAAGGCCTTTATTAACCCCCTGGAGCCGTATGGATTACTTTTATGATGGATGGATGCGCTTTTTGGGCTTCAGAATCTCAGCTACTATTCACTCCTGTTATAAAGCTTGGAAGAGCCAGAATATTTTTTTAACATAACTCCGACTGTGTTTGGCTGAAAGAAGAAAGTCAAATACACCTAGGATGGCTTGAGGGTGAGTAAATTATGGGTTAATTTTAATTTTTGGGTGAACTATCACTTTAAGATCGGATGTCACTATAGTTGCCAGATTAGTATTTTTACACAGCTGACCTGGATCTGAACTATTGCATTTCTAATTAAACCATGTTGACTGGCCCTGGTTGTCATTGATTTTTCACCGATCACACAAGTTAAGCCTGTAGCGCTGCCAGTCGCAGGTGTTTGTGCGTGTGTGTGGAAGCGCATGACACACAGACAGAGAGAAAGGGCAGGCAGTACCTGAGCTGGGGAACTGAAAGGCACTGTGCTGCATTTGAGGGCTCATAACAGCCCCAAACTGTCCGCTCAGACTGCCCAGCATCCCCTGGTTAGCTAGACTCATCTGAGAGCCATGCATGGCGCTGTGGGAGAGGAGCTGGGGGGCGGGGAGGTTGGGAGAACCGGGGAGAAAGGGCTGGTGGAGGGAGGCGGCGAGGCCAGTCCTGTACCGTAGTTGGGCGGATAGGGGAACTGCTGGGGGTTGGCCTGGGGGATCCGCGGGTTGCTCATGGCTCCGGGCATGCCTGCTGCGGCCATGTTGGGCGGCAGGTTGAGGCCCTGGGCTCGCATGACCAAGCTGCGCTGCTGCTGCTGCTGTTGTTGTTGCTGCTGTTGCTGCTGCCGCTGTTGGTCCAGCTGACGCTGACGCAAGTGATTACTCAGCATCTCTCTCTGCCGCTGGGCCAGCATCTGAGCGTTGATTGTCCCCTGAGAGACAGAGAGAGTTCTGTGTTATTTAGGCAATATCGACATTGGCGCACGAAATAGAATGCAGTAAATGATTCGGCGTACCTGATTTGGAACGTTGGGTCTTAGAGGTAGGTTCATATTTGACACTCCAGTCATCTGATTCATCATAGGCTGACGATTCTGGGAGAGACACAAATGTAAGATGGCACATTTTAGAATTATTTCAAAAGAAGCTTCACTCCTATGTAATTACTATTCAATATTTGAGCAATATATTCTTTTAGGCCCTGTTTCCACTTGGTTTTAAGATGTGTTTTTATCGATTGGATCACAGGTGGACGAGGGAGACACATTCTCGTCTACACCTGGTATTTTAATCTGTCTCTTTTATCCACTTCCAACCACTTCTAGTCCATGGGTGGGTAAATGTATGTTTTTTTTCTTTTGATCTAAATGGACAAAATAAGCTCACGCAATTTACATATGAACGCACTCAGACAACGGAAAAGCATACAGAGAACATTAGCTTTTGTTTCTGCTCTGATAGCTGCCAGACCATGCCGAACGCTGTGAGTGTGTGTTAGAAATCAGGAATGGTGGGAGAACATTGTGCTTGGTACATTTTTCGTCTTCAAACCAAACTTGGGTCTTCAGCCGACAAAGTTTAAATCTCGTCTGGCTAGCGCTTCCCATTATGTTTATGTTAAATCAGTAGGTGGAAATTAGGCCGTCTTTAGTGACTGTTTGAACACATTCGACCACATGAGCGTTTCCACTACAAAAGCAATCAAGTTGAATGCGTGTTTGACTACCTCTGGAAGTGGTCCAAAGTAGACAAGCTCAAAATGTTTTAAACCCCATTTACACCTGTATTTAGTGTCGTCCACTTGTGATCCGATCGAACAAAATGCATCTTAATACCAGGTGGGGAAACAGGGCCTTATACTACATTTAAGCAACTGCTCTGTTCTATACAACAGCACGCTTGTTTGTATGACACTGATACACATCAGCTTGACAAACAAAAATTTAATATCAATTAAAAGGCATTCCAAACACAATATGACAAAATATTTTGTTTATTTTTTGCTCTGCCGACAAAAGTTTCATTATAACCCATAAAATTGGAATTCTATGTTGCCAAAAGCCAACAAACACAAGCGGAGTGATGCAAACAGCAAAACATTCTAGGGTTGTAATACAAAATATCATCAGTCTTGGAATGCCATTGTTGTGTAATATAGTATATTACAAATATACTATTACCATACTATAAAAAAGCTAAATATATAACAAGAAAAAATAAATATTTTTAAAAAATAAAAACAAGTTATATTTCTAAATAATAATTATCACATTATATATAATCAGTGCTTGTAGCTTCAAATTATCATACACCAAGCAGTTATGAGTGATGACCCCTAAATAAACCCAAATGAGGTCAAGGAACAATTCCTGAAATATCCAGCAGGGGGCAGCTAACCACAGACGGTACTATTTCACCAGTCTGATTTCCATTGAATAATGGCTTTAGCTTTGTGTGTGTGTATATAATGATAGACAAAGATTATGGATTAAGTATTTGGATTAACAAAGCTAAGTGTCACCAATTAACTAAAAAAAAGGGAAAGCTTTCCTTTTTGTTTTCTATATCCATTCTAAAGGGTTTTGTTAAAGGCATAGGTCACCTAAAAATACAATAAACTATTTTAAAAAAATGTCTCAGTGTTTTTTTTGTCCATACAATGGAAGTTAAGAAGCACCAAAACTGTTTGAGAGCATAAACTATACCTGCTGTGCTTGTAGCCTGTGTTGAAGCTGCAGTCTGAGTGTATTGGGTTGGTTGGGGACGACCCCGGTGGGCCTGAGTCCTGGTCTGGCCGGCACGCGGATCATGGGGTATCCCGGTCTCTGCCCCATCTGTCCCGTCATGCCGTGGAAGCTGGGGTCCTGCATGGGTGCGTACCCACCCTGCTGCATGTGGGCCTGAGATGCAGTGTACTGCTGCTGGCCGTACATGGGTGGCTTCTGATCCATCATCATACCGGGGTCTTGACCAGGGAACTGATCCTGCTCCACCGGCTGGGCCTGAACACAAGTGTGAGCATACACATTTAAACTTTAACAAGCAATAATATATGTTATTTACTGTGTGCTTACATTCTCATGTATGTGCAATAACAATATCTGTAATACATAAATCAGACCGTTCTGGTCTGGGATTTTATAGTGATGCGCAGAAATATCAGCAACCCAAAAAAGAATCATGTGTCATGAAATTGCTCATCAGTGTGGAAAGACATCAATAAAGCAGATTGTTAACAATGTCACGTAACATTAGATTTACCATTCAATGTCCATAGCTGGTTAGTTACAGGAAAAACTAACTCTAGAGAGGAGCTTATTGCTAAATAAACATACTATATTACATATTCATTATATTTTTACTTCATTATTTAATGTATTTTTTAATAAATCTGTCATGAAAACGTTTTTATTAGAGCTACTGTTTACATTTCAACAAATTGTTGATAAAAGTTGCAATTTAAATGTTTATATAGTGTTGATTATTTAATAAATTTGATAAATTTTTGGTTATCGAAAATAAAAGTTGTTTCAGAAGTGAAGATAATAGTTCGATTTTTTATAAAATAATTAAAAACATTTTTCTTTTGTGCATAGTAACAAAGCAGATAATTATTATGAAAGTAAAAGAAAAATGGTTAGTATTGAGCTCATGTAAATTTGATTAATTGATTATTAAATCAACTTTTTGTTTGGTTTTCGGCTAAATGTAAACTTCATTTCTGTGCATCACTAGGTAGAGTGAAAGATATAGTCAATATAGTGAAAGAAAAAAGGGACTGGGTTGTAAAAGAAAAAAGCACTATGTACCTGTCCCACTAATGCCGGGATACCAAGTGCACGGTCTATCTCCTCTAGGCCATCGAAATCTTTGAGGACCGTGTAGAGCTGGCTGAGGAGAGCGCCCTCATCGGCCGGACCCTCAGAGGGAGGAGGGCACAGCACATCCTCCTGAGAACCGGGGTATATGGAGCTGACAGACACGAGAGACTCTGATTAAGTAACTGAGACATGAATGATGGGTCATCCCATAATGGATTACATCTGAGTGCATTTGTCTAGAAATTTTATTATGGAAGGACAAAAATCAACATGTGCAGACAGCACACGCCTCCAATAAAGTGGAGGGTCTAACAATAGTGACAATAATAAATGCTGTTTACCTGTTCTGGTTCCCAAATGCCACCGGCTCTATAGGCATCACACTGTCTGGCCATGGAGCCGTCTGATTGGGTGGTGCCTGTTGCTGGGGAAACTGGTGGCCAGCCATGCCCATGTCCATGTTTGACTGGGCTGAGGAAGAAACAGCAGATGATAAAACATTTTAAAAAATGCAGAAAAAAAATTATAAGTAAATAAGTCCTGGTTAGGGTCAGGAATTAAAGCAAACTGAGAAGAAAAGTCTTCCTTTTCCAGAAATATCTGCTCTGTGTACATTTACCATTGGTCATCATCTGTGGCTGAAGCATCTGTCTGGGTCCAGGCTGGCTGTTGGGCCTCATGGGCATTCCTGTGCCAGCGTTAGGCACCATGCGAGCGTGGAGCGCCCCCTGCGGGAGAGAGTGCTGGCTGGCGGGTGCAGCTGTGGCGGGTGAGGTAGCGCTACCAACGGGACCAGGACCCTGTGCGCCCCAACCGTCCTGCTGCATTCCTACACGGGCACCGTTATTACCCATGACTCCTTTAAAAAAATGTGACATTTTTGATTGAAACAGAATATTCAGTGAAAATTTGCACAACCGTTCAAAAGATTGGGGTCAGTATGATTTTTTTTGTGGAAAAAATTAAGTTTTATTCAGCAAGGATGCATAAAATTGATCAAAAGTTATAGTAAAGACATGTTACAAAGGATTACTCAAAATATGTATTAAAATAGACAACAGTTATTTTAAAATGTAATAATATTTCAAAATATGACTGTTTTTACTGTATTTTTGATCAAGTTAATGCAGCTTTGGTGAACATTAGAGACCTTCAGTGTTGCCAAGTCTGCCGTTTTCCTGCGGAATTGGGCTACTTTTAAACTGTTGCCGTGGGATGAATTTTTTTGGGGTTAAAGGCCTATGGTATTATTATGTTTGTTTAATAATATTAAACAAATTGTTCCAGAAGTGATTATATTTTTTATAAAAGATAATAAAAACACTTTCTTTTATAAAAACATGCACTGATGAATCGCGCATAGGAACAGATAATTATTATGAAAGGAAATATAGTCAGTATTAAGTTCAAGTTGTCTTTTAAGTCATCATTCAGAGCACAACCAGGTGCATTAGTGCACTTACTGACCAGTCCTACCTTGGCAACTGTTGCTATTTTCACAAGCTTTTGTTCTTTTTCTATGAATTTGGGATGGTTATAAATGGATAATATATATTAAAAAAAAAAAAAAAAAAAAAAAAAAAAAGGGGTTTTCCCCCAAATCTTTCAATAAATCTTAAGAAGTTACTGTGGATTGTGTCAGTCTTCATTCCCAAACAAACATGTTTATATGTTTTCTAAAGCCTGTCTGAGTTAGCGACAGTAACAAAGTGGGCTGAACCTATTAAGTAACTATTAACTATAACTTTTGCCTCAATAAACTCCTTCATACAGCTTATTAATAGCAAGGTAGTTGTTAAGTTTAGGTATTGGGTAGGATTAAGGAATGTAGAATATGGTCATGCAAAATAAGGCATTAATATGTATTAATATGCCAATATCCTAGTAATATGCATGCTAACTAGTTGATAGTGAGAATTGGACCCTAAACTAAAGTGTTACCAATATGTTATCATTTAATTCACAAACTGTGAAACTGTCAAAACTGAACCATGAAAAGCGACCACTTGAAAAAAAACATGAAGATATGATCAGACAAGAAACTTTGCAATTCTTTCCAAAGGTTATGAGTCACTCATATCTAGCCGCTCACAGTCTCACCTTATGTGCACATACACATGCACGAGAATGCTACCCACCACGCAAACAAAACGGAGGGGCTTTCTTTTGATCTGACTCAACACTTTTGTGTCGTTTTACACTTTTGTATTCCTCTTGGCTAACAACGTCATGCTTGACTGTGCATCAGTGATCACACTGAAACTTTGGTTTGCACATGGTTGAGGCGGCATTGGAACTTTCCTCTCATTGTAGGTGTTAAGTGTGGGGGAAGCCTTGTGTTCTGCAGCATGTGTACAGACAAGCTTCATTTTTCTCCTTTATTTTTTGTTAGTGCACATTTAAAGTCATTTCAATGCTGGACGAAAAGCACTGCATTTTGGACCCCAGCTAAACTCACCTGCATTGACCATGTTGGGCTGATTAGGCATGACACTGTGGTTTCCCATCATGCCTTGTTGCTGCATGAGTGAGTAGGGGCTGTTGTTCCTCATCAGAGGGTACTGACCCTGAGCACCTTTAGCAGGCATGTTCATTTCCAAAGACACGCTTCTGACCGGAGGAGCTCTGCCGGGATGACCTGGCCGTGGTGCACCGAAATCTATGAACACACAGAGCAAACATCCAGTAAGAGGTCATGAAAAATCACCCTATTTAGTTAAAGTCTGGTCTTAGAGAGTTTCTAGATGAATTACACTACGGTTCAATCCACCGTTTGGGGTTGATATGATTTTTTTTTAATGTTTTTTAAGTCTCTATGTTCACCAAGGCTGCATTTATTTGATCAAAAATACAGTAAAACAGTAAAATTGTTTTATATTTGAAAATGTAATTTATTTCTGTGGTCAAAGCTGAATTTTCAGCATCATTACTCCAGTCTTCAGTGTCACATGATCCTTCAGAAATCATTGTAATATGATGATTTGATGCTCAAGAAACATTTCTTATCATCAATGATGAAAACAGTTTTGCTGCTTAATATTTCTGTGGAAACCATGACATTTCTTTCAGGATTATTTCATGAATAGAAAGTCCCAAAGAACATTTATTTGAAACAAAAATCTTTTGTAATATTATTAATGGATTTACTGTACTTTTGATCAATTTAATGCATCCTCTACTGAATAAAAGTATAGTTTAAAAAAAAACTCTTACAGATCCCAAACCTTTAAATGGTAGTCTATAAAAATTACTGTTGAAAATGTATGAATGATTCTGTAAAATGTATGAAGTTCAATGTATCATAGTATGGTTTGTGTGTAAACAACACTCTTTTTGTGTCTTTTCACTTATTTTTACCAAAAGTAGTTGACCAAGTCAAGTTAAGTAACCTTTATCTATATAGCGCTTTTTACAATACAGATTGTTTCAAAGCAGCTTTACAGTGGTAACAGGAAAATAATGCAACAAAGTTTGTTTTGGCTGTACAGCAGCTCTAGAAGAAAATAGTGTCATTGTCCAGCTTAAGTAAGTTCAGTGTTGATTAATTTCCATTTAAAAAAAAGTTATTATTAACCAACTTAATTTATCTATACAGCAGCTCTGGAGAAAACAGTGATATCATCGTCCAGCTCAGTTCAGTTCTCACGCAATGGTGTCAATGCAGGCAGATCAATAATATTGTTGAATATTAAGTGTCCCCAACTAAGCAAGCCAGAGGCGACAGTGGCAAGAAAACCAAACTCCATCAGATGACAGAATAGAGGAAAAAAAAAAAAACTTTGGGAGAAACCAGGCTCAGTCGATGGGGCCAGTTCTCCTCTGGACACAGTCAGTATTAACATATGTAAATGACTCGACACACACAGACTGTGGTCATTTCTGTTTCTGGCAAGTCTCAGTTGACTGAGCGCGTGAGAGAGAATATCCGCACACCTGAAAAAACTTGCTTACAGTTTCAGTCAGCCTCTGGGCACACTTGAATAGTTTCAGGGTGTTTTGCAAAAATTATGAAGTTTGTAGCTCTGGGTTCACTTCATTGTCACCATCACGTTCATGTATTTCATACATTTTTGAATTTTCCTCCTGCTGTCACCTTGTAAACAAGTGTAAATAAATCAAAGGCTAGTCAACGAAACTCCTTGTAAACACAAACGCACATTCACACTTACTATCAGGTGAAGTCTGGATAGGATTATGATGTCAGAGCTGGTTAAAGGTGACATACAGTTGTTCTAAAGGTAGTTGATTATATAACACACAACATACACAAGTGTGTTACATTGGTCTAATCTTCTTACATGAGAGTTCAAGAGGGTGTTTGTGCATAAATATGAGCGATAAGGCAATTATATAACTATTTGTATACAAACAAGCAAGCTTGGAAAGAAGTTGTTCACATTTCTGTCTTTTAAAGTGCCCCTATTCTGCTTTTTCAGATATTACCTTTCATATAGTGTGCAATACAGCTGTTTGGGAATGTAAAAGGTCTGCAAAGAAATATTCAGAAATATTTAAGGCTCTAATATTTCTATGTTAGCCATTATGATTATTTAAAATATGTTTATGTGTATTTATACATTTTTTTTTTTTTTTTGGTGGGGGGAGGGGGTTGGGGTTGGGGTGTGCAGTGATTAACTCGGAAACTTAAAAATGGCACTTCATGACAAAAAGGTTGCCATCCCCTGGTGTAGGCTATGGAAGAGCTTAGGAAGCCTCCGGAGCTGAAATTCAGATACTGTAATGGCTGTTTTGTTTCCGGCACATGCTCTATGGGTAGACCAATCACAACAGACTGGGCCATCTGACCAATCAGAGCAGAGTAAGCCTGCGTAAAGGAGGGATCCCACTTCTGACAAACCTAACCTTACCAAACTTAAAACTTATACTTTACAGAAACCGAATCGTTTATCTAACCGTTTCAGACACTGTGAGAAAAGAGGTGATGATGCAAAAGTGTTTTTTGACCTTGAAAGCATGCAAGCCTATCGTAGGAGACCGCCAAAACAAAATGAGGAACCTTTAATATAGCATAATTGGGGCACTTTAAGGTTGGAATGCACTACACTCCTTTTGCCCTGATTTACAGTCTGGACAAGTCCATGCTGCTTGCCGAAGTCAGAGCTGGTCTGCAGATTTGAGATGACATTTCACAGAAAATGCACGATGGACACGGACTCCGATTTTTAGATTCAGACTCTGATTCCATCCAGTCAAAGGATATCAAGCATTTTTGGTTTTTGAGCTGATTTTAGAATGCATATTGTTTACATTTGTTATGCGCCTCCTACACTGTAAAAAATAATTGTTCAAAGTTGTAAATAAAGAATAAAGGGTTATTTCACCCCAAAATGAAAATTCTATTATTAATTACTCACCCTCATGTCGTTCTACACCCGCTAGACCTTTGTTCATCTTTGGAACACAAATCAAGATATTTTTGATAAAATCCAATGGCTCAGTGAGGCCTGCATTGCCAGCATTGTTCCCTTTTTCAATGCCCAGAAAGCTATTAAAAACATATTTAAAACAGTTCATGTGACTACAGTGGTTTAACCTTAATATTATAAAGTGACGAGAATAGATTTTGTGGAGTAAAGTTGCTTTTTTTTTTATTTTTGGCACACAAAAAGTAGTGATAGGTGATTTCAAAACAATGCTTCATGAAGCTTCGAAGCTTTACGAATCTTTTGTTTCGAATCAGTGGTTCAGAGGCCAAAATCACAAATTCAATAAACAAGGCTTCGTTACGTCATAAGTGTTTTGAAACTTCAATAGTTCACGTGACTTTGGCAGTTTGATACGTGCTCCGAACCACTGATTCAAAACAAAAGATTCGTAAAGCTTTGAAGCTTCATAAAGCAGTGTTTTGAAATCACCCATCACTAGATATTGTTGAATAAAGTTGGTATTTTGTTATTTTTGGAGCACAAAAAGTTTTTAAATTTTAAATATGTTTTTAGTTCATCGGATTTTATCAAAAATATCTTAATTTGTGTTCCGAAGATGAACGGAGGTCTTACGGGTGTAGAATGACATGAGGGCAAGTAATTAATGACATAATTTTCATTTTTGGGTGAACTAACCCTTTAATGCAGTATGTTTTACAAGAAAATACTATTTCAGACTTTATGTTTCAAAATTTCAGATTAAATGAAACGTTACTTGCCATTTGTTTGTAATTAATAGTGAAATTTACAATTTTTAAGTGAAAATAGTTTCTACTCCATTTTTTTTTTCAGTGTAGCAATCATTTAGTGTATGATGCCCAGTTTTTCCTCGTCAAAGTCGTCAGGTGCCTAGTGTTTTAAAATCTGTCCAGATTTGACAAGTAGTGTATCCCAGCCTTAAAGCCCTGGGTATATTTCGTTTTTTATGCGTACGCTAGCGCACGCGAACAGTCGAACGCACATCCTTGCAAAGTATACTTCATATGACTCGTATGCGTACACAGTTGTTTGACGCATGCGCAATTTTGAGCAATCTCTCGCCACGAGTTACAACCCATGTAAACATATTTGTATTCTCTTATGCTAGAGTTGTACAAATGAGGGTACTTTCTAACCTCTTCGCACAATCTGTCGTCTATATAGGCCTCCATTGTCGCTGTAGCTTGCATGTGTTCCGATCTGTTCTGATTTTCTTCAACTACCTTGTGAATCGACGCCTCCAGGGCAGGGTTGTACAAAGTACGCGCAATTACAAAAATCCGGCTGTGCACGTACAGTACGCGTGTACTCTTCTGATGACGAAATTTGCATCACGCACACTGTACGCTGACCCTCGCATACTTGTAAAAAGTGAAGCATACTTTGGCCTTTAGATGAAAACTGCAGGAGAATGTGTGTGTGTGTTACTCACTCTGTTGGCTCACAGCCTGTAGTGCTCTCTGTTGCTGGGGACCCATGCTGGCTCCGCCCTCTCCAGTCATCTGCAGGATGTCATTGATGATTGACTGCTTGTCCACGGCAGCAGGCAAAGACACAGGCCTGGAGTCCGAGAACAGGCCTGGCTGACTGTTCTGTAGATCATCCAGGATATCATCCAGCTCGCTCGACTGCAAACACACAAGAGAATTTCTTTAGCTTAGACTTCTATCAGTCTCTGAAATCATATCATCAGTTTGTAGTCTAAGACGACGTAAAAAATATGTTTGTCAAGGTCAAATTTCTTGTGGTTTTTGGATGCACATGAAAATATCTTCTTGTATATAACATACCGATGCACTTTATCATACATAATGACACTGTTTTACATGCAGACTGTATAGTCACAAGGTTTGGTATCTCAAAGTCTCATGGATTTAGACCTCAGCAGGGAAATGCTGGAGAGTTCGAAGTCTGCCTGCTGAAACACACCCCTCTCCCTCTCACATGTACACACACACAGGGCTGGAATCTAGGACACACTTCACATTGAGTTAAAGGAGGCTAGCTGAACACTACTCCATTTGCCATGGTTCGGTTACCATCTTTAAACCCTAGATTGCTTCTCCATCATAGCACGATCTTCTAAATACATGCAGGCAAACACACTCAGCACGGTCCGGAACGCAGCTCGACTTTAAATACATCATCGATTTGACTTAAAATCCTTTCATCTCCTTCATAAGCTTTTAAAAATATTTATTACCTTAGAAATCTAAATGCACACTTGGCTAAAGTGCACTACAGTTCTGAAGTGTCTATGTTGCATTTGAAATATCTGCCCAAATGCATTGCAACTTTTTTATTCTGGTTTGAGTTTGACAAACCCCAACTCAGCCTGTTGAGATAAAGAAACTTTCTTAGAGCAGTGCATTTCAGATAAATAATGTCAGCTTTAAGATTCAGAACTGTACTTTTGTTTATCTTGAGCTGTCGTCGTCTATCAGGAAAGACTAAAAAAATGCATACAACTTTAATAAATGACACTAAATAAATGGTAAATCAAGTCTCCTGTACACAAGCACCCTACAGTTGGAGATATAAATATTTATGCTGGTTAATATATAGATTTTAGTAGAAGGCTAGTTCTGGAACTTTTCATAAACATGCATTAAAGTCTTTAAGCCACCACAAGGGGGCAGCACATGTGACGTCTCTATAACAATCAGGACAGCATAATACAGATTGATCAATCATTTAGAATATTCCAGAGCAGCTCTACTGCAAGATCTCAGTTAATCATGCATATATATAAAGCTATAACACAGTAATAATAATTTTTACATATACACACACACTTATATGTGTGTGTGTGGTGAAAGTCAAGTTTTTATCATTGTTAATATGTCCATGTGGTGTTTTTAATATGCTTTAAGACAAACCATGTGCAAAATCATATGTCAGCAACATTGCTGAGTATTTTCTCCTTAAAACTGCAGTGAAAAAAAGACAGTCTCAAACCAAAGACGTCACAAACTAATTTGGGGCTAATTTGCATATTCATTGATCCACATATATTAAATGAGGCAAGGGTGTAAAGTTGCATTTAAGCTCTTTTAAGGCATGAAGAAATTTTTTTCACAGGAAAAAAAAACATTTAAATGTGTCATTTTGGTGATCAAAGATGAGTATTAAGAGATAAAATTATTGACTACAGGGGGACTTTAAAAATCTTAGTTTACAAATAAATGACATTAGAGAGGTTCTTTTGTTAATATTATATTAATATAACCAGGGCAGTGGGCCACAGCAGATTGTTGTTGTAGAGGGCAGTTAAGAGGTCAAAGATCACATGCTGTATATTGTTCTGTTGAAAGTTTGCCTGCATCTCTGCAGCCTAATGAAGCCGTCGGTCTCTCCTGCCACTGATTTGCGACTCAGTGTGCAGTGTGGAGGAAAAGCGCTGCACAAACAGGATGTGAGCGGAGAGGAGGAACTGCTTAATGAGGTCACTCTCCTTGTGTAGCGCTCGGAAGCTCTTTTCCCAATCTCTCTCCCTCTCTCTCATCTCATGCATACACACACACACACACACACACACACACACACAAATGAACACACACTTGTGTGAGCACCACCTGTCCCTGGCTGCCCTCTTGAATCAAACCTGCTGCTGATTATTCACTGTCCGTGCATCTCACAGGCTGCTTGTTTCAGCCATCTCTACTTCCTCTTTCCAATTATCACTCTCTGGTCTCTCTCCTGTGTATTATCTGTGTGCACTTGCTCAGTCCAGACAGGAAGGTGCCTGTGCATTAGCATGGATTCTTTATATCGCACTGAGCTGCACCTCCACGGATCACTTGCTCGCCAGTGGGAGCGCTGACGTCAGTGTGATGTTGAGCCAATAGTGGAAAAGCTCCCTGTGTGGAGATCTATGAGACCTGTGTTTCTCATCAGCAACCAGAGCACTTACAGTAAAACAATCTGACATATTCCACTATAATTTACACTTTGTGATGGTTATTTTGGATGTGGGTAGACATGCCCGTGAACTTTTCCTGTTAACATCACAATTTTAAGTTAAATTGCATATGAACGTATAAGGGAAAGTGTGTATAAAAGTGTATATTTAGAGATTCTGTGACTGGCCATAATTTATTTATTTTTTTAAAGAAGTTTTTAACCATTTTATCTCTTTTTTTTTTTTTTTTTTTTTTCCCAGTTCACTTTACCAGTCTTAAGGCATGACAAATGAACTACCCATTATTATTAGGTCACTGGAACTGCAGATACGCTACTGTTCAAAAGTTGGAGATTGCTACGATTTTGTAATGTTTTAAAAATAAGTCTCTTACGCTTAACAAAGCTGCATTTATTTAATCAAAAATACAGTAAAACAGTAATATTGTGAAATATTATTGCGATTTAAAGTAACTGATTTCTATTTGAATATATTTTAAAATGTATCTTCAGAAATCATTCTAATATGCTGATTTGGAGCTCATGAACAATTTCTTATTATTATCAATGCTGAAAACAGTTGTGCTGCTTAATATTTTTGTAATATTTTGTGTAATATTTTATCAGGATTCGTTGATGAATAGAACTTTCAGAAGAACACAATTTATTTGAAATAGAAACCTTAAATGTCACTTTTGATCAACTGATTAAGTCCTTGCTGAATTAAAGTTAATATATATATATATATATATATATATATATATATATATATATATATATATATATATATACATATATATATATATATATATATTATATATATATAAAACTTACTGGCCCCAAGCATTTGATAGGAAATTATGTATATTAAATTATTTTATTTTTAATCGATTAATCGCATCTAACATAAAAGTTGCTGTTTACATAACATGTGTGTGTATATATATATATTATAATATTTATATATATTATGTATAAAGAGTCTAATAATGTCTCTGTGTATATATATATATATATATATATTTATATTTATATTTATATATTACACACACATATACATACACACACACACACACACACACACACTACCAGTCAAAAGTTTGGACACGGTAAGATTTTTAATGTTTTTTAAAAGAAGTTTCGTCTGCTCACCAAGGCTGCATTTATTTAATTAAAAATACAGTAAAAACAGTAATATTGTGAAATATTATTACAATTTAAAATAACTGTTTTCTGTTTGAATATATTTTATAAAGTAAGTTATTCCTGTGATCAAAGCTGAATTTTCAGCATCATTACTCCAGTTTTCAGTGTCACATGATCCTTCAGAAATCATTCTAATATGATGATCTGCTGCTCAAGAAACATTTATTGTGTACAATTGTACAAAAAACTTGTGTACAATATTTTTTTTTCAGGATCCTTTGATGAATAGAAAGTTCAAAAGAACAGCATTTATTTGAAATATAATCTTTTGTAACATTATAAATGTCTTTTTTGATTGTCACTTTTGATCGATTTAATGCATCCTTGCTGAATAAAAGTATTAATTTCTTTCATTTCTTTTCAAAAAAATAAAAATAAAAATTCTTACTGACCCCAAACTTTTGAACGGTAGTGTATAATGTTACAAAAGCTTTGCATTTCAGATAAATGCTGTTCTTTTGAACTTTCTATTCATCAAGGAATCCTGAAAAAAAAAGTACACAACTGTTTTCAACATTGATAATAATCATAAATGTTTCTTGAGCAGCAAATCAACATATTAGAATGATTTCTGAAGGATCATGTGACACTGAAGACTGGAGTAATGATGCTGAAAATTCAGCTTGGCCATCACAGGAATAAATTACTTTATAAAATATATTCAAACAGAAAACAGTTATTTTAAATTGTAATAATATTTCACAATATTACTGTTTTTACTGTATTTTTAATTAAATAAATGCAGCCTTGGTGAGCAGACGAAACTTCTTTAAACCATTAAAAATCTTACCGTGTCCAAACTTTTGACTGGTAGTGTATATATATAATGCATATGTTATGTAAACAAACTTTTAAGTTAGACGCGATTAATCAATTTGACAGCACTAATAATAAATCAATAAAAAGCATTAAAAAAATGTTGTTTAAAAAAAAGATTTATTTTTAAAGTCCAGCATGTCATACTGTGGTCAAATGCTTCAAATTTTATGACCAAAATAAATTTAAATGAATAAACCTTAAGTTGAAAGACATGTTTTAGGACATTTTATGCAAATTCCTGAAAGTTACAGAAAAATTCAACCATCAACACTTTTCAGGCCAAAGACCCTTAGTGAATAAAAAGACAAATCATTGCAAAACTAGAGACCTCAACGCTGGTTTGATGGGACAAGTGGCTGTTAGTTGTGTAGACAGGATCAGGACCGCAGGGGTAAGAGGGGTTACAGGGTTAATTGGCACACAGAGGAACCACCAATGAAGCGTCAGCGTCAGGGTAGGGACAGCTGTCTGCACTGCGTGTGTGTGCGCAACCGAGGAATGGTGTAAGGGTGCCGATTAGAGCTCTGCGAGGGGTTGGGAAGGACAGAGGAGTGACACCCTATCCTGAGTCACACTTCCTGCTGCAGAGACACACATGCACCTCAGCAAGTGCATCAGACTGTAACGCATACAAAGCACATCTACAGAAGCACACTAAGGGAAAGTCAAACCCTTGCAGCCACTCATGAAAAAAAAAAAAAAACTAAAATCCTTCTCTGTATATGAGTACGCAGAGACAGAAACACAAAAAATCCTAGCACTGTTCCTAGAGAGTTGCTTTGCTGTCTGCTTCTGCATGCTAACTAAAAGGGAACCTCATAATTTAATGATTTGGAACGCTGTAACAAAATAGTGCTCACCTTCCTATACTTTCTACTTATTGGATGATACTGTATATATCTATAATCAACACATCTTTCACCACTATCTGTCATCTTGTATGATAACTGGATTAAACATAAGATCAGTAATCAACAATGTAGTGTACAATAGGCAGAATACTGTGTAGCATGTAGCCAAACATAGCCTTTAATGGAGCTCACAGCAATGCATTATGGGATTGCCTTCTCCATGAAGTATGCATGAGATGCAAATCTAGCCAAAATGGGCTGTCTTATAAGGCAGCATGATGTTGCTGCCTACCTTTAAGATCAGCGTTTGCATCCTAACTGCGCTTATGATGCTGTAAAATGCTGTTTGGCTAAGCAGCTGTTTTAAAACAGAGCTAGAGAGAAGCAAACTAGGACATACAGGATGCAAGAGAGACTGAGAGATTGGATGATCAATAGGGTGAGTGAGAGAGAAAGAGGGATTGATACATCAGTGAACAGCCACTACAGCTGCCTGGATGACAGCGATATGTGCATCTGGGTCATTTCTACTGTCTGTCATAAAAACTACATTATTGAAAGCCACCCTGTCCAGAGCCATCGAAAGCCTTTAATTGCAAGCCAACTGTGAAAATAACCGTGTGTGTTGAACGCCGCCCGTGAAAGATTCAAGAGTGGCCGCGCTCTACACACACTGTCAATGAAGAATCCTTGAGCCTTACTCTTTGCCATCATGACCTTTCATACAGATCCCTGGTTCTCTTCAGTTTCAGCTGTACCGCTATCACACCAACCCGTTGCTCATCTCATCACAGAAGAGAGAGAGAGAGATGGTGGTGAGAGGTCACTGGTTCTGTTCCAAACCCTAGTGATCCACCTCACTAAATGCGTTTACATGCACATCCTTAACCTGATAATGCTTAATGAGCCGACAATGCATGTGGTCATGTAAACGCGTTAACCCTTTTTTTTTTGGGGGGGGGTAAGGTCATAAATCGCTTGAGCATAAAACGATCGACACAGCTAGATTTTTGCCCCTCAGCCAGTTTTGCCCACACAATAACCCTTGTACTGTTGGCTTATTGAAGGAAAGCGTCCTAACTGTGGAGTTAAGTGGACCCTTTGCAAACTTTTTCTTGACTCACGAAATAAAAAAAAAACGTGTTCTCATCTCTGCAGCCGAAGTGGTACAGTCAAAATACTGTTTTTTTTGTTTTGATAAACATCACATCTCACATAACGTGGAATACTCAGTGACAGATACACAAATGATCAGGTTTTGAAGTCACTACCGGGGAATAACCTGATTTTTTAAAATAAAGTCATGGAAACAAAGTTTAATTGCATTGCTGGGTTGTTGGTTTTCAAGTAAACCAGGACAACGGATTAATTTGAGTTGAATTTTAGGATTTTGCCTCATGGTGCATTATGGGATTGCCCTATTCGTGAAGAATATACTACCGTTCACAAGTTAGGTTTAAAAATACATTTTGTCAAGGTGAAGTATGACATACTCACAAAATCTCATGAAAAACTAACTTTTCTTGCGAATGAATTACACAGAAAGAGTGCACTATGCTCTCCCTCTAGTCAGTGAAGCTCACTGATTTCGGCACACTTGTGAAAACTCACATTTTATTCAATGAATCTAACTAAAGTGCACAATAAATCTTTAATTTACAGTGTTTTGACACTTTTTTTCCCACACGAAAGTGTGAAAACTGGTCGAATTGAATTTTGCCGGAGGAACACGGAGACATCTCTTTTTTTTTTTTTTTTTTGATGTTGTCTTATGTTTGAATAACTAAATTTAACTATTTAAGCCACTATATTCTGATTAAGTATTACGCTATTGATGCTGATAAGGCTAAATCAGGACATACCGACACACCAACAAGTGACATTTCACCGGAAGTTTTCCAGCTGGTTTATATCATTGCGGAAGTTCTTAAAGGGATAGTTCACCCAAAAATGAAAATTATCCCATAATTTACTCACCCTCAAGCCATCCTAGGTGTATATGACTTTCTTCTTTCAGCCAAACACAGAGTTATATTAAAAATATCCTGGCTCTACCAAGTTTTATAATGGGAGTGATTGGAGGATGAGATTTTCAAGCCAGAAAAAGTGCATCCATCGATCATAAAACGTACTCAACGTGGCTCCGGGGGGTTAATAAAGGCCTTCTGAAGTTAATCAATGCATTTGTGCAAGACAAATATCCATATTTAAAACTTTATAAAGTAAAATAACGAGCTTCTGGTGTGACTTACATCTAAAAAGTGTTAACTTCCGCGACGCAGTACACAATGCCATGACGCTCTACGCTACGCCATGACGTACTATGCTATATCCTGTTATAATGCGTAGTACGTCGTGTCATTGTCTACTACTTTATAAAGTTTTAAATGAGGATATCTGTTTTACACAAACGCATCAGCTCACTTCAGAAGGCCTTTATTAGCCCCCCGGAGCTGCATGGAGTACATTTATGACGGATAGATGCACTTTTTTGGGCTTTAAAATCTTATCCTCCAATCATTCCCATTATAAAGCTTGGAAGAGCCAGGATATCTTTAATATAACTCTGATTGTGTTTGGCTGAAAGAAGAACGTCATATACACCTACACCCTGGCTTGAGGGTGGGGTAATTTTTAATGTTTGGGTGAACTATCCTTTTAAGAGCGTTCCGTGCATATGGTCAATTGGGGGTTAGGTGTCTTGCTCAAGGCATTTTGTTATTGAGACTCAAACCCGCAACCTTCGGGTTACCAGTCTGACTCTCTAACCATTAGGCCACGACTGCCCCATGAAAACAAAGTGTCTAACAATTTTGCTGTCTACTGTCGAGAACATGCCTATGATGCCTAAAAATGCTATGTAGGTAGGCAGCTCACTAGAGATTCGCTCTTTCTCCCTCTCCTGTCCACTTCTGCCACATTTCATCCTCTTTTCTCCCGCATCCTCACTAATTCAGTTTTTTCCCTTAGTCTTCTGTTTCTTTCTGCTCGTCCGTGCTCAAGCATCTCCTCCATCACTCTTCCTGTCCCGCTGTGGCCTCCCTGCTCTGTAAATCACTGTACTTCATGTTCTCAATGGCGCTGTCGTGGAGACCGTGAGGTCAGAGGTTCCTCTCTGGCGGAACTCTGGGTCTTTTCCTGGTAACCGAGGGGCGGTGAGGTCATTCTGCTAACAGGCTAACAGCAGCAGCTTCCCGAGACCGCTGCTTTGATTTGACAACTATGACTCAATTTGTGGCTCAATCAACAGCTTTTAAAAGAGGCCCGGGAGGCCCAATGAACACAAACACACACATACAGGATAATCTCTATTTTGTTGTCTGGCCTCACACTCTTCTCTAACTTTACCGCTGCTGTGCCAGGCCTGATTGGTGCCCGGTGCCAGCTCTGTAGGGCATGTGCCAACCGCTGTGCCAGATGAGATGCACTGAGAACCACTGAGACGCCTTTTTTCAAATGTCACCGAGCTGCTTCTGAGAAAGTCCTGCCAGTTTCCCACAGAATCGACTTCCTGTGATAGAGCTCTCACTTTCCCTTTCTCTCTCTCTCTCTCTTTCTCTCTCTCCAGCTGGCTGAGTCATTTATATCCCTGCTGTTACCATACTGCCTCGATCTGGGGCTTCATTGGCCGGTTTATAAATCTGTTGTTTGCTCTACTTTCACACCCAAATAGAGAGGAATACAAAAAGAAATACAGAGGAAAGGAAAGGATGCATACACTCTTACAATATGGAAACAGACTGAAAAGGAGGTGATAAGAGCATTTGAAAATATTGATATCAGTTGTCATATTGGTTACATTTGCTTGAGAGTTCACCACGCTGGCTGACGACCTTTCCAACATGCATTTCTAACCAAAACAACCATGACCCACACCCAATAATGATGAATCTTTCCTGCATTTCACCAAGGTGACACTCCATTGCAATCCATCATAATTTTTAAAATTTCAAATTCAAAACCAGCAGAAGTGATTCAGATGGTGGTTTTGCATATATAAACTCTTAATACTTTCTGTTCTGTTAAACTCCATTGACAGCATGCTATCAGTTACCACAGAAAACAATTTGAACTCGTACATGCAAACAAATAATGCATTTACAGTTATGCACTTACAATGTGAATTATGACTATAATTGTCTTTTTGAGGCTAGTGGATTTTGAAAGCAAAAAAAAAAAAAAAAAAATATTCCACTAGAAAAAATTCCACAGCTTCCAAAAAATAAAAAAAAATCCACTAGAAATTTCTCTCTTAAATATAGCATATACAGAATAAACTAGAAATTGTCTTTTTTTGTTCTTGGTTCTTCTCACAAAGGAGAACCCTCCATAATAAAAATATTTATATTTATATACAAAAACAAATATTTATTTGGTCTCTAATCAGACAGCACCAGGACTGCCACTGGTAAAATAAAATAAAATAAAATAAAATAATTCAAATGATTTTCTGTGGTAATATAGAATTTAACTAAATTAAATATTCCTTTAAAGTTGGTGATATCACTTACCGGATCCACACGGTCATAGCCACCATCGGTTTTCTCCGTCTTAATTCCCGGCATCTTACCGCCCTCCACCTTTATCTCTCCAGGTTCCATCTTGATGTCTTTACCCTTGAGTACGTTATCATCTTTATCCAGTAGGTAGCGCAGCAGGGCGTTGTCCTTCTTCTTGGGGCTGACGGGCTCTTGTTTAATGGCCAATTCAGCCACACCGGCCGCCCCACCTCCAGAATCCTGACACAGCTCCTTCCCCGTGGCCTCAGCCGTGAGTTTGGCCAGGTCGACGGGCGACGAGCTGTTCTGGAGAAGTCTGTGAAGGATTTTATGCTTCTCCTTCAAGGAGGTAGCATGTGACCCGACTCCGGTTTGAGAGCCTAGGCCGCCATTTCCCTGGCCGCCGTTGGGATCCTTACACCCAGGCTCTCCACCACCCATTGGAGGGGGTGAGGTGGATTCGATAGGGTCAGTTTTAGTGGTGAGGAGCTGCAGGAGTTTAGTATGGCCTTTGTTGTCACGTAGCCGGTTCTGTGGGTCACTGCCGTCCTGGTTGTTAAACTGGCTGAGGTTGCCCTTTTCATCTCTTTGCTGTTCGATGCCATCGTCCTGCCCGCTGTTGCCCTGCTCTGATTGGTTCTGCTCTCCGAATGACTCAGAGGCTCCCATTTTAGTCAGCAGGTGAAGATTGACGCCCACACCAGCTGGCGACCCCAACTTCCTGTCGGGAGAGCCCAACGATTGGCTGTGGCTCACGCCGTGGCACTCGCTAAGCGCCTGTAGGGCATTAAGGGAACTGCTTGTGTATCCATGGTTGCCGCCTGCTCCCCCATTGCCACCTGTACTGCTACTGCACATGCTTGCAGGTGAATGGAGGCTGCCTGCTGGGGAGAACTGCGGAGGGGGCAGGCGTGGAGATCCTGCCACTCCGGGACTTGCTCGGTGGCGTGGAGACAGCATGCCCGGACTGCCCTGAGACGGGCTGCTCAACTTCAGTGGATAGCCACTGCCCTGAGGGGTGGCCGCCTGCATGGTTGCCGAATGGTTCATGGTCCCTGGGCAGCCGAAACGGTGGCCCTGTACAGGGCCAATGGCGCCAGGCTCCTTCTGGCCACCAGGGGAGGGGAAAGTGGATGTGTTGCTGCTGACTGTGGCATCCTGCCCCTGGGGGGCGCCGGAGGAACCAGCTGGATTGGGAGAGCTCATGGGGTTCATGGGTTTGCCCATAGCCTGAGCATTTCCGAGATCAGGGGTCATGCCACAGATGGGCTGCTCCCTAAGACAGAAAAAAAAAAAATAGCACAAACATAGTGATAAACATAATGATTACCAGCTTGATGCATTATGAACATAAAATTCATAATTAGTGGTACTTGCTACCATGAGCATACTGTAAGCTCAGTATGTCTATTGTTAATGAAAACAAACTATTAAAATAGTTTTCAGTAATTGAAATAAAGCTGAAATACAATATTAGATAAAAAAACAAACAAACTTAATAAAAAATGTCTTTGCAACTAACTGAAATAAAATAAGTTTAAGCTAAAGTACTAAAATGATTAAAATTTAAATAAAAATAAAAGCTAAACAGAAATATTAAATATTAAAGCAAAAACTAATACTTGAATTATAATAATTTTATATATATTAAATTACTTGCTCCTTAGAGCACGCAGACGAAATGCACTAAAGTTATCTTGCTTTCGGAGGCAAATACTAGGTTGGGAACACAGTTGTGTAAGACAGTTCTGGAAGGTAATTATACTGAACCACTTTGAAGACTTTGCTCAGAAATTTCAGAATGACCAAAACAGCATTTCAGATGCTATGCAACGAGACTGATCTGCTGGTTGTTCCAGTTATGAAGTCATATTACAAACTCACGTCTTTTTTGATGCGCATTGAGGAATTTATTCAGTAAACGTGTCTCCATCGTAGTCTATGCGCATGTTTTTGTGACTCAATTGAGTGCATACGTTTTTTATGCGCACTTTTAGAATTTATGCGCATCTTGGCGTTTCCATCCAGCGTTTTTTTAATGCGATATTCCAAAATGCGCAAAAAAATAGGTGGATGGAAACATAGCTAATGGCTAAAAGTGTCCCAGTCAACCTGAGTTCACCCCTATAAAAATAATATTAAATGAACACTGCTGAAAGTTAGACATTTGAATAAACCAATAAATGCACACACACACAAAAACAATCCCTTGGCATCATCGTGGTAACTTTATTACACATTTTTTTGCAAAATTATAGTTTCATTATTGTAAAAAGAAAGAGACAGATAAAAGCAGAGAAGGAAAAAAAAGTGAGTGGAAAAAATGAATAAAATCAAAAACAGAAAACAATGCCTCATTAGTTCAGGCAGGGCATGCCAGTCTCACCAGGTTGGCACGTGCTGTTGACAATGGTGTTTTAATTGCGATCCAAGGAATTAATATTGATTTCCAAGTAAATTCTATTGAAAGTATTTCATTACATTAATCCAGTGCAGTCATTTGTTAAATTAATCTCATAGACAGGAAGCGGTTCTTATAGCGCTCGAACAAGGAATCCGAGAAAAGAGCTTAAGCGGAATTTCAGGAATGGCTTAATTAACTAAAGTATGTTTCAGCAGAGAAGGTTAAAAGAGGGGAACGAATTGTTATCAAAGAAAAACAGCAGTGCTCATCCCTCAAAACAAGCCACGGGACAGAGAAAACGAGCGGCTGTGCTGTCGCATCCCCCTCTAATGTAAAAATCACCTCGGGGTATAAAGCTTTTAGCAAGCTACATACTAAAAACTCACTCAGAGCTGATAAACGCATAGAGATGCTTTTGTTCGGAGCGTGCAGCATGAATCAATGGCCAGGCTATACTGTGTGTTATTGTGCTAAAGATGCTGTGCTTTAAGACAACCCCCCACCCCTGACTGTGAGCTCACTCTGGGTTTAATGTTTATCTGTGCTCGACACCCCAGCCTAACACTACTGCTATTGTCTCAGAAAGCAAACCGGTGTTCCTCCCTCACACGCTGAGAGAGAGATGGAAACTCTGCAGCTAACATATGAAACTGTGTTCACAACTGCCTGCTGCAGATCCAAGCTTTACTAATCCATAAACTCCAAATGATTTGATTCTATGTGAAACTGCAATCTCTGACTTCACCCAAAGATGCTCTAGGAAAAAGAAATTTACTCACATGTAATTTACTCACATTTATGTTGTTCCAAACTTCTACAACTTTCTTTTGTGGAACAGAAAAGGAGACATTTTGAAGAATATCCTGGTATTAAGGTTCAAAAAGGATGTAAAGCATAATAAAAGCGTCTCATACAAATTGTGAGTATTGTTATACGTTTCTGAAGTCATCTAATAGCTTTGTGTGAGAAAATGTAGTAGTTATTCACTGATAAAATTCCCCTCCAGTCATCTATTAACTGCTGTGACTGAATCAGTGAGTCTGTGAGATGATATTTGAGAACCAGATCAGTTCATGAACAAGTCATTCAGTGATCATTTATGAACTGGACCGATGATTCAAAAGATATCCAATTCAAAAGAATGAATCGTTCATGAACCGGACATTAGCTAAGTTTCCATACAGTTTTTGCGATGTTTTGTTATCAACAAAGCAAATATGCGCAAAAAAAATATTTGTGAAATTTGCTGTCTCAAGGCTGTTTCCATCCAATTGGCCTTTTACCTAGAAAATGGTGTGTGTGATGATGTCATCCCTAAAAAAAGTTTTGTTATATCACTAAAAAAATCTGCCCTTGAGCCGTACATAATTTTGCATAAAATCGTATCTTTTGCATCCAAAATATTTGTAAAATGTACATCGTAATGAGACAACTGAAATTCGCCAAAAGTGCTTATTTTCACATATAATGTAGTTAAATCGGAAATATAAGACGACGATGGTGAAGTGGAACAGCTTGTCTGACAGGACTTTACTGCCTTTATTTGGCGAAGCACAGGTTTGGACACAGAGCAGCTCATTTGTCCTGTATGCAAAAATTTTTAGGGTCCATAAATAGACTGGTACAGTCAATCTTTAACGCTTTGAACATGCAGTTAAGCAAGTCGCGGTTTGACACGGCCGGGAACGCATTCAAAGATCATTCAAAGCAAAGAGTTATTCTAGTAAAAACTAGAATAAGAGCTAAACTGAGGCTTGTTACGTAACATTTCTAAAATTCTATTAGAGATTTTGGAGTCAACCACTTTATTTTCCTAACTTATTTGAGATAAAATTCTATATTAAGAAATTGCACTTAAATTATTTCATTTACAAGTGTCAATGTTTGTGATTTTCATTTGTCATGTAGCCTAGAACCGCTTCTGATCACAAAATCAAAGCAGATTTTATGACAGTACTTTTAATTATTCATACAGAAGTAATACAGAAGTAACATTTCTGTATTTTATTTTACCTTTCTTTTTGTCAGCATTGAAAACTCCAACATTCTTCCTTAATTTGACAGACACCCCACTTATTTTTGTCGAGCTGCACTATTTAAGACACCGTTTTCCTCATCCCTATGATGCACCTTTGAACTACAGAGAAACGGTGCTTTAACGGGAGCAACACCCAGAACACGGATGATGCATGACATGTATAGGCTATTTCTGTCATGTGACACCACATTTATTTGTAAAAGCCAAACCAATTCCAAATTTTGCGAAATTTTATCGACCTAGAATTTATGTGCTAAATATAAACAGAAAAGGATGACCAATTTTTTTTTTTTTTTTCATCAGCTATATTGCTAAACATTTTGAAGCGCTAAACCTTTTTTCGCCAAACTAACCTTGGATGGAAACCTGGCTATTGCTACATCTCTAATGAGATTTACCCTGAATCGATACTTAAATTTTGGCCTGTTTCTCACTCAAACCTATTGTACAGCTTCAGAAGACTTGGAATATACAGTAGTAAGTCATATAGACCACTTTTATGATTCTTACCCATTCATTTTAAAAATTGAAAGCTCCCTACAAGTTGTAACTGCATGGAAAATCTTCTTTGTGTTTCACAGAAGAAATATCACAGAAGTCATACTGGTTTGGAACGACGTGATTTTCATTTTTGGGTGAACTGTCCCTTTAAGCTTGGAGTTGTTTGTATTCAATTACTCCATATTTAACTAAATCAGCAATCAAATTCGGAGGAATTATCAAGGGTGAAAAAACTTGTTTGCCAATGTGTAGCTGTGGGAGTCGAGGGAGTCGTGTTATTCTTGGTTCTGATGGAATGTTTAGAGACCAGCATCGGCCTCTGGGAAAACATGCTTGGATGTTCTCACATGACAATGAGATTTCAGTATATGGTCATTAACTGGGCTTGTCAGAACTAGAAAGTGTGCGTTTCGACCGACTGCTCACACATGGAGCCGAACCAAACAGGAAACAGTGAGGAGAGGGTTAAAAATGACAAACACATAGACATGCTAGTAGTTTATAAAATACACCATTGCAATTATATATATAAAAAAAAAAACATATTTAGATGTAAACGGAGACAAAACAATTCAGGGCAGTGGGTACCTCTGTAAGATGTGCAGGGACATGTAGAGCTGTGGCTCGTTGGTAGCAGGTGAGCGAACCAGTTTGCTCTTGGTGTGAGCTGAGACGATGGTCCCGTCGGACAGGGAAAACCGGTAGATGGGACTGAACGCCTGCCCATGCCTTATCACTGCAAAACAACACACCCACATGATTGTAACATCAAAACATTCATTTTGAGAAATACATAGGTAAATGTATATTAAGGAACACTGAATTATTGAGGAACATCCAAATTGTACGCAAATTGTACGCAAAAGATTAATAAGGTTTCAGGGGCACATTCGCATTCAGTCATTTCTTCAAACATGCCTTGACAAGATAATAGTTGCTATCACACATAAACCCATAATAATTCCTGTAAAATTGCCAGATTAACTTCCAGTAAAGGTACCACATGCATTACTCACATTACTCACAGAATTTGATCACATCGTTCACACGCACCACAACCAAAATACTGTTCTGTTGCTGTAAATATTTTTCACATGGTTGCTACAGTATCCTTAGGACAGTAGTCATGATTGATCTTGATATTTATGCATATTTATGCAAATCATGTTTAACAGTGGAATTTGTGGTGAGAAACTACATTACCCATGATACAGTACAGAAAAATTCACCAGTCAGTCACATGAGCAAATCATGCCAAAAGAGCTTGTTAGCTCCACCCACTCACACGAAGCACTGCAAATTATGTAATCGAAGTCGGTCTCCTAAGCTATATATATATATATATATATATATATATATATATTGATATAATCAAAAACTTTAAATGAACAGCTTTATATTTCACCATCAATTTTAATTGGATTATGTCATTCACAATGCTACATGGGATTGTAGTTTTTTCCCCCTCACTAAAGCCGATTAAAGGGTTAGTTCACCCCAAAATGAAAATTGTTGTCATTAATTACTCACCCTCATGTCGTTCCACACCTGTAAGACATTCGTTCATCTTCAGAACACAAATGAAGATATTTTTAAAAAATCCGATGGCTCAGTGAGGCCTGCATCGCCAGCAAGATAATTAACACTTTCAGATGCCCAGAAAGCTACTAAAGACATACTTAAAACAGTTCATGTGACTACAGTGGCTCAGCCTTAACGTTATGAAGCGACAAGAATACAATTTGGTGTGCCAAAAAAACCAAAATAACCACTTTATTCAACAATATCTAGTGATGGGCGATTTCAAAACACTGCTTCATGAAGCTTCGAAGCTTTACAAATCTTTTGTTTCGAATCAGTGGTTTGGAGCCTGTATCAAGTCTCGCCCCCAGTGGTGCACCATTGAAATTTCGAAACACTTATGATGTAACGAAGCCTCATTTACTGAAATCACGTGACTTTGGCAGTTTGATAGACTGTCCGAACCACTGATTTGAAACAAAAGATTCGTAAAGCTTTGAAGCTTAATGAAGCAGTGTTTTGAAATGGCTCATCACTAGATATTGTTGAATAAAGTCATTATTTAGTTTTTTTGGCGCACAAAAAGTATTCTCGCCGCTTCATAACATTAAGGTTGAACCACTGTACTCACATGAACTGTTTTAAATATGTCTTTAGTAGCTTTCTGGGCATCTGAAAGTGTTAATTATCTTGCTGGCAATGCAGGCCTCACTGAGCCATCGGATCCGAAGATGAACGAAGGTCTTGCGGGTGTGGAACGAAATGATGGTGAGTAATTAATGACAGAATTTTCATTTTTGGGTGAACTAACCCTTAAGTACAGTCTTCTACCTTTGTCTTTTTGTTTGATTTTCAAACGGTTGGTGTGGTTCATGGCTTATAAAACTTTAACAAAGACTTTTTTAAAATCCCTATGGGAAAAATGAATAGAAAAAATACTTCTGAAAATGCAGCTGAAAGTGGGCAGGCAACATTTCTTACTATGGCATAGTGTTAAGTCAGTTAATTAAGTGATCAGTACCTTCTTGCTGATGCCGCTTGGCGAATGACATATCTCCATCATTCTGGAGGTGAAATCGCTGAATGCATCTTCGCACCAAGTCTTCCCAGCCTGGCTTCATAGACGCTCGTAACAGACTGGTGTCCAGTGAGGTGATTTTACCTACAAACACACAGTACAACAAAATGCAATGTAGTTTGGTGTTGTCTGTTAAAAATGTTAAAGCTTAAAATTTCTTAAAGAATGTTTAAGCACAGCTAAGGCAGACTTTAAATGTATGTACTGAGAGTATGTTAAGTGGTTCGAGCTGAATTAACTGCAGATGTTTAATACTTAGTGTTATGGATTTAGAATAAACCCCTAAGCAGCATGCTTGGGGAATATCAAATATTGAATTTATTAAGAACAGCGACCAAAAAGAAAAAAAAAAAAACATGACAATGTATGACAGACATATCTCAGCTTTGTAATCACTCTGAATTA
Organism: Hypophthalmichthys nobilis; assembly: GCA_037950665.1. NCBI lineage: Eukaryota > Metazoa > Chordata > Actinopteri > Cypriniformes > Xenocyprididae > Hypophthalmichthys > Hypophthalmichthys nobilis. The sequence continues at coordinate 11,825,003 of CM075482.1, read as the reverse complement.
CAATAAATAGCAAACTGGGAGTTTCCATTAACTAGCCACATCAGAATTTGACAACAGGTGTGGTTGGTGTGACAGTAAAAACTCTTCCCATTGTGTGATCTCACTGTCCAGATGCATATAGTATGTTTAACATACTCAAATTCAGAACTCAATTGCATTGTGGTACGACTTGTGATATAGATATAGATATAGATATATATATAAAAAAAATATAAATCTATACATTGAGGTGGTCACCGGCTGTTCAGTTGCATGAACAGTTTGCATGTATAAATAAATAATAATACTATTAATAATGTTTATATAAAATTAATTTCTATAATGCGAATACAAATAAAATATGCACACACACACATATACATACAACAGGGGAGCAAGACTCATTCTCATATAAATAACTCAAAAATAACATAATAAATATATAATATAATACAATATAATTTATTTGGTCACATCTAATTACACCTTTAAAAAAAAAGGCATGAGAAAACCTTTCAAAGGTTTAGAATGTAAAACTGGGCGCCAAGTCAGATTGATGTTAATAAACATTCTCTCCAGGTTAAAGTCAGTATCTGTTGTTTTAAGCGAGGGGTTGTGCATTGAGATGAGCGCTGACTGTGATGTGAACACCCTTTGAAAAGTGTAAGCGTGGAGCGAGGGGAGGCGTTGGCATGGTTACCTTGGAGGTCTTGGCGGGTGGTGAAGCTTTCGTGCGTGGGGAGCATGGGTCTCTCTTTCATGGGTACTCTCCGTGCGACGCAGATCAGACACGACTGGAAATCTATGGTCAGAGAGAGAGAGAGAAATGATCAGATCAGTGATAACAGATTATTTAACCATTTTAAGGGTGTTAATGAATGATGAGGCATTCGTTCTGTGTGTTTGTGTATGTCGAGGGGGCGGTGCAGAGTTGAGCGTGGGGTGATATGATGGAATGTGACCTTTCATTTGTGTGTCATTGTGGAGGCTGACCCTGCTGTGCTGCTCCCATGGAGACCAAGTTAGAAAAGTCATCCCTCATCCACCCACAAAAAGATCATAAGAGAATCATAATGTCTCCAACAGCATTATGTCTGACACATCAGACACATGCATGATCAGGCATAATAAACAAGAACACTGTAAGTAACAGGATCTATTATACACACTACCACTCAAAAGTTTGCAATCAGTAAGTTTTTTTTTAAAGAAAAAAAAAAAAATTATTCAGCAAAGACAATGAAAACATTTATGATGTTACAAAAGATTTCCATTTCTATTTGTTCTTTTAAACTGTTTATTCATTAAAAAATCCTGTAAAAATTTTAAAATTTTAAAATATATGTATATTAAAAAAAATAGACAACAGTAATAATATCTCACAATATTACTGTTTTAACTGCATTTTTGCTCAAATAAATGCAGCTTTGATGAACATGAGACAAAATATATATATTTTTTTGAAAAACACATGATCTTTAACTACATAACCATATGAGCAACTATCAGTAAAGATATTCATTTTAAGGGGACCTATAATGCCTATTTTACAAGAAGTAATACAAGTCTCTGGTGTCCCCAGAATGTGTCTGTGAAGTTTCAGCTCAAAATACCCCACAGATCATTTATTATAACTTGTCAAATTTGTCCCTATTTGGGTGTGAGCAAAACACACCGTTTTTGTATGTCCCTTTAAATACAAATGAGCTGCTGCTCCCGGCCGGCTTTTCAAAACAGGGTGGAGCTTTAACAGTTCGTGCTTCGGTTGCTCAACAACAACAAAGCTGGAGAATCTCACGCAGCCAAAATGACGATCGTCAGTAACGGTGTTCAGCTTTACATTGTTCAAACCGGAGTCGGACACTGATGGAGAGACTCAGGAAGAAGTTACAACTTTTAGAATGCAACTGGATGTTTCTGAATGGTTAGTGGATAAATTTATGCAGTTGCTGTGGAATTGATTCAACTCATTACCTAGCATGTTAATCGTCTGTGCAAATTCAGAGTTGAAATGACCCTGAAATGATGGCATGGCAACAACATCCTACTACAACAACTCTTCCTCTTCTCTAAAGTAGCCCAACATGGCCTCACCCCCTTTGTTGCATGTTCTCAGGGGCAGGGTTTATGTCAATTTTAGGGTTATTGATGTCACTAACCCAGGAAGAAGCTTGTTGTAGTCCCTACCAGCCATTTGTTGTAGTCCTTAAACAGCGAATTCTTTATAAGAAAATTAGTCCCTTTGCATTGAACTTTGAGTTTCGTAACTTTGCAGATGTTGTTTATGCTCAAACAGCAACATTACACACTAACACTAAATCAACCACCCCTTTAATCTTTCAAACCTTTAGTACTTGCTTCATTTCAAGAAGGACATCACTGAAAGTTACAACTGAAAGTGAGTCAGATGTTGATTCAGTAACCGCTCTGACTGATTAAGTTAGTTCATTCAGTGAAGGACTAACCAGATTGATATATATAAAAAAAGAAAAACTCCTGTCATGTGTTTACGAGTCTTTTTGAATGATTCATTAAAAATGGCTCATTGTTGTGTCAACTTGCTTGTGAATCACACTGCAGATCATGCATTCCCTCTGAATTGAACCAATGAACTTTGTGTTGGTAGCGACATGTTCTATTTTTTGAGCTACAGGTCATGTTGTTTACATCAGAGCTGATGTGAACAGGCCTTTTTACGTGCAAACACACGGCTGTTGTCGAGCCCCTTGGGTGGTCTTTACTCTAAACTGCATGAAGACTCAGCTTCACCGTCTCTGTAATAAACTCTCTCAGATATCCCTCTCCTCATACACATTCCTCCTCCAGCCGTCTTTCTCTGTCTCCTGCGCCAGGTTGAGCTGGCGGCTGAAAGAGCAGCTGGCACACAGCTAACACTGACGGGCCATAAAGAGAGACGCTTCTTCACTCAACACACCAACAGTACCCAGCAAAAATTAAACATTAAGTGTGTGTGAGAGAGATCTCTCGTTGCCTCACACTTGCTGTTACACACACACACACTCAACCCCAGCCAGGGCCAAAACCAAAGCCAACACAATCCAGTGGAGAAGTGGGTCTCAAATGCACCCTGAACTCTGGGTGACTCCGAGAGGTGGAAGAGGAGGAAAGAAAAGAGAAAATTAATCACAGACTGAAACATTTCTCTGGGCGGGATGCAGATGCACGTTCCACGATCACTGCTGTCACCTTTTCGCCTTATTTTTCAGTAATTGGATAACTCATTTCTCTCACATGTCAGGAACGACTGTCAACACTGAGTGTTGCTTCTACATTAGCAGAGCAACTGACTCTGAAAACTTTTATACAGTTCACTCCTTAACCGTCTGGTGCTCTTCAGTCATTTTTGACCCAAAAAATTTAAGTTTTTTTTGTTGTTGTTTTTTTAAGAATTTTTTACTTCATCAGAAGGTATGAGACTTCATAAAGGTTTTGGAAAGTTTAAGTTGGACATTTAATTTTCAGGTCTATGCTCAAAAAGTGAATAAATAGATTACTACAGCATAAATATAATTTAGTACCATAAAATCCCCTAAAAATACAAAATATTAAATAACAAAATATTATCAAAATTAAAATATAGTACATTCTTTTAATTGAAATACATTTTTTTTTTTTTTAATTAAAATATAAAAAAAGCACTAGGGGGTTAAGATTTGTGGTGTACAGTCAAAAAAATATGTTTCAAAGTTTGGCAATATTTTATGATACTGAATTGATATCCTAATGCCAACAATAAATTTGTTAAGCTAGATTTTTCAGATGGGGGAAAAAAAAACACCATTCCTAGCAAGTTAGATCAACACAAATTCAAATTACTTCTATATGACCACCACCACAATTGACTGCAAATTCAGAATAAGGTAAGTATAAGTCAATAAAGGACCTTCACCTGTACAGTGTGGTAAACTGCAAGGGTTTTCATGATATGATGATTATGAAAATGTTTTTTTCTGTTCAACACAAAGCAAAAAAGTGACAAAAAAATATATTAAATTATTTAAAAAATAAAAAAAAGTCACCAAACTCTTATAGAAAAGTACTGTGACAATACAATGGTATAGTGATCGTATCAAATGGTAATACCATGGAGCTCTGATATATTTCCTGTAGCTCAGTGGTTAGAGCATGGCACTAGTAATGCCAAGGTCATGGGTTCGATCCCAGGGATTGCACATACTCAGATACAAATGTATAGTATAATGCAATGTAAGTCGCTTTGGATAAAAGCGTCTGCCAAATGCATAAATGTAAATGTATACCTTGGTACACTACAGTTCAAAGCTTGGGGTAAGCAAGATCTCCGTTTCCATAAAAATATTAAGCAGCACAACTGTTTTCGACGTTGATAATAAAAAGAAATGTAAACCACCAAATCAGCATATTAGAATGATTTCTGAAGGATCATGTGACACTAAAGAGTGGAGTAATGATGCTGAAAATTCAGCTTTACTATCACTATCATAGGAATAAATTACATTTGAAAATATATTCAAATAGAAAAGTTATTTTAATTTGCAATAATTTTTCATAATATTACTGTTTTGCTGTATTATTGATCAAATAAATGCAGCCTTTATGAGCATAAAAAAACGTCTAAAAACAAAAATCTTACCGACCCTAAACTTTTGAATGGTAGTGTATGTTAAATTACCACTGCCCTTGATGGAAACGACATCACCTAATGACAACTGTCGATAAAGACAACAATTCTCATCCACTGGAACCAAAAAATAATTTGAACAAACTGTAGGTTAAAATCTGCTTGTTTGTGGGCCAGCTGACAAATGAACGCTCAGCTCAATGAAAGGGGAGTAGCCACTTTGCTTGGCTGAAGCTTCCTGCTATGCTTTGAAGCATTAAATCTAGAGTTTCAGTACTGTTCATGTGGCTTAAGTGTGTTTTAAGAAACCGTGGCTCACCCTCTCCCTCCTCCTTGATGGACTTTGGTTCAGACACAGCAAAACACTGCATAGTCTCATATTTCTGCTGTGCCTCGTGATCCTGCGTCTCTTCGGCCTCGCTGTGAGGGTTCACGAGCATGCGGCAGTTGAAGGTGTGGCTGTTCCGCCGAGGATTCTCGCTGGACCACGGCACTCCGTTCACTGTGGGAGGGAAGTAAATAGACATCACTCACTGTCACTCATTTGAACCAGCATTCCCTAACTTTTCCTTACTGAATAAAGGGGTGTTCACACTGACAGTGATTTACAGCAGCAAGGGACTGGAAGTCATTAATTTTCAATAAGAGTTGGCGATGTGAAGCAACATGAGAGACGGTTGGCGATGAGACAAAGTTTAAAGTTTACATCTAAAACGTGCACTAATTTAATGACTACCAATGAGAGTGTTCATGTGATTGCCTGTTACTTCAAGTTAAACAGAAAATTCTGAAGTATAGTGATTTGGCACCACCCCCCACCGTCGTTTTGATTTTTTAAAATCACTAATAAAAATCATTTAGTTCAGAAAACAGACATTTCAATTAAAAACTGAACGTGTCTGCTCAATGCAGCGTGAGACGAACGAGAGTTGCAGCACAGATCAGCAGCCAGATTTCATTTATCACGAGGGTGAGGAGCTGATTTACAAGACGATGGCAGAAGATTTGGTTTCAAATCGAAATGTAAAAGTCAGTTTGTTGTCATTGTACTGTTTTGTTGTTGTGTTTTTCATTAAGAATAATAATGAACCCACCATTCAAGCAACTGCCACCCCCAAATTGGCACTAATTTGAAAGCGAAAGTAAAATGCGTACAGCCGCACAGGCATTCATAACTGTGTGTCCAATGGCTTGGAGTGAGCATTTTCAGTTCATTCCTAAGGAAGCTCAACTTCCATAAGAATTAACTGAAAGCGCTCGCTCTGCTCCACACTGTTAGGAATGCCTGTGCGCATTTTACTTTCGCTTTTGAATTAGCGCTTTAAAAGCGAGGTGCGTCACAACTTTTGCAACTTATCACAACAAAATCATCACTTCCGGCAAAAACGTGTCAAAAATTTTAGGCAAAATCATGTAAATTGTTCAACATGTATCTAGTAAATTATTCTGCAAATGTTTTTCCATCTTAGTTTATGCTGATGTTTTGTTACCGAATAAAAAATTTCATCCACTTCAAGTAAGCGTTTACATTTTTTATGTGCAGTTTGAAAATTTTCTTGCCGTTTCCATCCAGTATTTTTATGTGATATTATACAATTCACATGAAAATACATGGATGGAAAGCTAGCTACTGTGAACACCCCTTAAACTTTCAGTTGGTAGCAGTTTGGCTTTTTTTTTTATATCATCAAAAGCCATTTACATTAAATTTATTCAAGCAACAGTTAACTTGAGCTATAATGACAGCCTCAAGAAATTATCAAAAGTGCAAAATGCTGAGTAGAACAACAAAACCACAATAATTTAGAACATATTTAATGTTTAAAGCTAGGCAACACAGAGTAGGATTAGAATTTGAGGGTGAGAACCATAACCAATGAGTGTTTTCTGGCTGAATATATCATTTGAACCAATAACACATTTCTAGTCACAAGTCTTTCCTCTCTTTCACCTCTGCAGGTGACCTTCCCCTCTACCGCCACTGGGGGAGGAGGAGATTTTGATATTCCTTTCTGTAACTCCAAGTTCTTAATGCACAATCTGATTAATATAATCGCAGGATGGAAAGTATAACTGCTCTAGTAATGCAATACTTGAGTGTTGAGGAATAAGTGTTTCCTGAAAAGTAGACTTGCTAGAAGTGCAAAAGAAATGAAAATAGCAAAATGGGAAGGAAATAATGAATGGAAAACAGAAAGAGTCTCACCATGTGACTTGGGCAGGAGATTTTTGATGAATTCTGTATGGTCTCCTACATGCAGGATGCTGTACACACTGGTGTTCATCAGCTCTTCCTGATTATACCGCAGGTACTGTGTCACGTTCTCTGACACAAACACAATGTTCCCCTCCATGTTCACCACGAAGAAGAAACCGTCTAAGGCCTGGAGGAGAAAAACACAAAGCTGTTGGTAATGTGAGCACAAATGTGCAGCTAAAAACACCAGTACCATTATATGACGAGCACATGCAGACTAAAGCACATGCCCATCTGAAAGCTTAACCATTCAATCAGGAAGATGCGATAACCAGCAGAAACAAAACAAAAAACCATCCAGAAAAGGCAGGAGTCCTCGTAGACTCTCCAAACAACAGATCAAGTGAAGTCAAGGGGATTACAGCACAAGTCTGAATTCATGACCATAAGATTGAAGAACAACAGGCTGAACATAATGATCCAACAATGTTTTCGCTTCTCAATTCAGGTAAACCATAATGAAGTAATTAGCTGCAGGAAAACAAGATGATCTCATCAGCTGCAGTTAGGAGGTGATTTTAACGGGCTTCCTCTCGGAGTGATACTGTCAGGCAGACAGGGGAAGTGGAGCAACTGTTTTTCCTCATTTTAAATGCAGATTACAGGCTATGGCTCTATTAGACTGCATACTTGTGCATACTTACATCCTGATGGGTGCAGTGAAGGGATGCATTACATATTGATATTAGAGTTTTTTTTATGCAGTGGTATTGTGAATACTGGATATACACCATCATTCAAAGTTGGTAAGATTTTTTTAATGTCTTTGAAATAAGTCTCATATGGCACTTTTGCACTCCGTGGTACTACTCGTCTCGGCTTGGCACGCTTTACTTTCGGTTTGCTTTTCCACTGCAGTTAGTACCGCTTCAAAGTGGGTGAGATTATAGACTGATCGTATAGTTGCGCTGCCTCTACTGCCGTGGATCCGCTCCTCGTCTACCAACAAGTCTGCACCTCGACTACTGACCACGAGCCATTTCTTTTTTCAAGTTGCGTGCGACAGTCATTTAAAACAAGTCGTTTCGAGAACAAATGATACTGCGATGGCTGACACTGACAATTTAAATCTCGCGGGTTTGGTGTCTCGTGTTTTAAATCCAATGACGCAGTTAGTGACGATTCTCTCTGACCAATCAGTGATCTGCAGTGTTTACATGTCACATTTAGTATCGGTACGGCTCGCTTGGAACCTCAACCGAGATGGTACTAATTAAATCGAGCCGTACCGTTCCGTACCGAGCCGTACCATGCAGTGGAAAAGCGCCATTATACTCACCAAGGCTGCATTTATTTAAAAAACAAAAATAACAGTAAAAATAGTAATGAAATATTATTACAATAAAAAAAAAAGAATTATAATATGCTGATTTGGTGCTCAAAAACATTTATTATTATTATTATTATCAATGTTGAAAACAGTTGTGCTGCTTAACATTTTAGATCAAAAGAACAGAATTTATTTGAAATAGAAATTGTAAGTCTTTACTGTCATTTTTGATCAATTTAATGCATCCTTACTGAAAAATTATTTAATGTTCACTTAAAGTTAATCTAATTTGTTAAATGTAATCTTTAGCAAATCTAAATATGCATTTTCATACTATACATTTTATTTATAAATATGCTTAAATTCACCTGTAGCATTTAAAACAAAGTTTTTACCATTTCATTTTTTGTTTATTTTGACAAAAAAAATATAGAAGAATAATATCAGGTATTTATTGGTCATCAGCCATAAGACAAAATGGTTACACTTTATTTTAAGGTGTCTTTGTTACACTGTAATTGTATGTACATTTAAGTACTGAGTAATATTAAGTAACTACATGTACTTACTATAGGTTTAGAATTACGGTTTGGTTTGGTTTAGGGTTAGTTGCATGTAATTATGCATAACTTATAGTTATTACAATAGTAACTACATGTAACATATGCAACAATGACACTGTAAAATAAAAGTGTTACCGACAAAATTAATTATCACCTTATAGATATCTGGACATCCTTAGTAAAAGTCGAGTTTATAAAATGAAATCTTAATTTATGTAATAATCTTGTATTTTAATAAATTAAATTATGGTTATATTATTATATAAATTAAATTATTATATAAAAAAGAGATTAGAAATACTTCTAATCTCTAATCTTCAGTTGCATATGTTTAGCTACTCAGAAGTAGCATCCTTGAGATCTTTAATGTGTTTGTCTGTGCGAAGATGAACCTTCTTGCCTGCTTGTGTCTGCAAAAAAGAGCCCTCCCGAATCTCAGCGCTTCATAGCGTGTGACAGAAATGATATTGACGAGTCTTAATTGAAAGAACACAGCCTTAAGTCAAGCATTACCTATCAAGATGGTGTCAATTAGGCCTCTGAATGCAGTCGGGCCCCTGAGGGCCTATAGCGATCGCTATAAAAGCTGCTGTTTGTTTTAGAATGTGGAGCAGCAGCTCGGAAATCATTCTTTAATCTGCGGCGAAGCGTAATAAGCTCTAAATCTTTTTATCAGCAAAACAAACACATCGTCTCTTCCTAACGCAGAGAATTATTTCACAAACACTCGGCTGTGAAAAAAAAAAAACACTCTCAAGAGAAGTAAAGAACAAACGTACATACTCCAGAGAGCAGATAAAGCGAGGGACGGAAAAGGAGAGAGAGAGCGAAAAAAAGCCCACAAGTCCCTGTTTGTGCACTGCTCTAGATGTGGCCATCTGGTGGGCACATTCAGCAAACATCGCAGAGTAAACACGGAAGAATGCCAAATCCACCTTTATTTAGCCAAACTTATGCAACTCTGTAAAATGTGCTGATGGACGTGTATTGCAACATGAATGGAGCTGGGTGGGCCCGTCCTCACTGTCCCGCTGTGGGAGGTTGCATAACTTCCTATACAAAGGAGAGACTGGGTCCAAGCTCATCGTGAGGTGCGGACACCGAAAACGAACACACAGCCAGTGGCACGCCGAGCTTGGCCACAAATCCCCACACACTGCTTCGAAGAACACAAAGCTGCTTTAGCAGATCCTATGGCTGCTCACACTTCAGCTTCCACCACCAAACAATGGGGTTTTTCACTGGGGCAGGGGGCCGTGCAGCACTGCGAAAGCTTTGCACAAGGCCTGTTTGTGTGCACGAGTGTGTGCGAGGTGTTTCGGTGAGTGTGTGTGCCCGGGCGACACTGGAGGGGTTGTTATGGGTGTCGGGTGGAAAAGGGCAGTCGGCTGAGTTTCCCCCTCTCTGGCCCTTTGTCACAAGTGGTTTTTAATTAGGTGCATTATAGCGTGTGGGTGTGAATTGTCCCTTCCTTCGGCCGTTTCAAACAGATGGAAGATCAAGCGCACAAGCACGCAGGCTATATTTGGCATCCGCTTCGTGTTGATTCGGTGACGGAGGACCTCCGAGGCTATAAATACCCCAAAGAGGAGAGGGTGTGAGAGGAAGATGGAGCGGCTGGATGGGTGGATTCATTCAGAGCTGGGCGTCCTGCCTGCTCGGCCGACCGACGAAAGTTGTTCGTTTGCACTAGAGAGAGTTGAACTGTTATTTAAGGGGGTAGTTCACCCAAAAATAAAAATGTATTTTTATCACTCTTTTCTCACCCTCAACTCATCAGCCAACAGAATTGGAAAAATAATGACTGCATTGCAATGCCTTTGGTCAGACAAACAAACAGTCCCGCCCCAAACACACACCATTGGTTGAGTCAACACTTGTGCACTATGAATGAAAAACTGCTATCAAGACCAAACAGAGCATATTTGATGTAGAGTTATGTGAAATGAGATTTTAAAGGATTAGTTCACTTCAGAATTAAAATTTCCTGATAATTTACTCACCCCCATGTCATCCAAGATGTTTATGTCTTTCTTTCTTCATTCGAAAAGAAATGAAGGTTTTTGAGGGAAACATTTTTGAATTTTTCTCCATTTTTCTCTTCAAAGCGCTTTACGTGATCCCAGGCGAGGAATAAGGGTCTTATCTAGCGAAATGATCGGTCATTTTCTAAAAAAAATAAAAATTACATACTTTTTAACCACAAATGCTCATCTTACACTAGCTCTGCGATGCACCACGCATTAAGTAATCATGTTGGAAAGGTCACACGTGATGTAGGCAGAAGTACCGCGGTAGGGTGAAAAACTCCATCTCATTTTATCCTCGAACTTCAAAATCATTGTTTTACCTTTTTTTGTAAAGGTCATTTGACTTAGTCTTTGCACGTTCACTTTGTAGACACTGGATCGGTACTTTCGCCTAAGTCACGCGTGACCTTTCCAACGTGATTACGTCATGCGTGGTGCATCGCAGAGCAGTGCAAGACAAGCATTTGTGGTTAAAAAGTATGTAATTTTTATTTTTTTTTTTTTTAAAATGACCGATCGTTTCGCTAGACAAGACCCTTATTCCTCGGCTGGGATCGTGTAGAGCCCTTTGAAGCTGCAATTTTGACCTTCAACCTGTTGGTCCCCATTGAAGTCCAGTATATGGAGAAAAATCCTGGAGATGTTCTCCTCAAAAACCTTAATTTCTTTTCGACTGAAGAAAGAAAGACATAAACATTGGATGACATGGGGGTGAGTAAATTATCAGTACATTTTAATTCTGAAGTGAACTAAACCTTTAATGTGGGCAGGGCTATCCACACTGCAGAATTAGAAACAATATTCCACTGTTTGAACATTTCTTCAGATTCATAGCATTGTTATCGTTAACTAAGACTACAAATAATGCTATTGTAATCGTTTTTCTTTTTTATAATGCATACAATACACGGTTGCCTCATGCATGTCTGCCTGCATGTTCTGTGTAACCTTGTAAACACACAGCACAGCCGACCCACCTCCAGCATCATTGGTCCAAGGGCATCTTTGTCAATAACACTTTGGCCTGTCGACGACACATCAGCCTTCTGCACTTCATCCTCATTGGCTGCAGCAGCTTTTTCTGCAGGAAAGAAAAATGCAGATAAAAAGAGAGAATAAACGAAATATGAAGGCATTACAGAACATCAACATCACAGTCCACTATAATTTTGCTATTTTATGTTAAAAGTAGGGCTATAGGTTTAACTTAACTATTAATTTAATTATAATAACACGTTAAAATTATTAACGCAGCCTCTATGTAGGTCATCTGACATTTCATACAATTGATGATGGCGAACATGATGCAGGGCAGCAACTCACTGCGTGATGGAGACTATAGAATGCAGTTTTATGCCCCTAAAATTTAAGATATTGGGGCAAAAATGCCCCTGTATGAGTTTTTGTCTCATATTTATATCATATAATATAGTTAAGCAATATCACACAAGCAACGAGTGCAATATCTCACTAGATTTTGTTTCAAACAGCACGAGTGCAAATGTTATACTGATTTTATACAACAATTCAATAAATAAGAAGTTAATACTGTGTTATATTTTAGACACAATTTTATCCGTTTTTGTCAATGAAAACATTAGCCACAGCAGAATGATTGTGCGTCTCCGAGCAACACAGTGGTGTTTCTGAATGAATTTGCATTTTAAATGAATCGGGTGTCTCATTCAATGGCTCATTCATAAAGAGAGTCATTTACTTCATTCCTGAATAATTCAGCCATTTTAATGTCAAATGGAATGAATGGATAACTCCATGACTTACTCATTTAGACATTTTCCACTACCTCCAGGCAGTTTAAGTTTCTTATTTAGAGTATTATTTCATTAAAAAAAAAAAAAAAATTACATATTCCATATTATTAAAAAATCCATTAAAGGTATAGTTCACCCAAAAATGAAAATTCTGTCATCATTTACTAAACCTTATGGCCGTTGTAGCCTAAAAGTTTGTGTAATAAATTCTATGTTGAATCAAATACATTATTTCTTTCTAAAGCTAGTTTTTGTAAATGTCTATTTGATGCTTCTCTCATTTAACACAATAATGACTTTAACTTTTGGGGGTAATTTTTAGCCAAAGTTTGGCTAAAAAAATTTGATTAATTACACACTGTGTAATTAATTATATAAAAATGTAATAGCTTGAGAGCCCTAGTTAAAAGAAAAAGGGTGAATAGGATGTACACAATTATTATCATGTGATCATATATTGGGAAAAAAGAGATAATGTATAGCTGCCTGTGATTGAGATGCACATGAGAAAAGATACAAAAACATTTTTTATGCTGTTTTTTGCACGCCATAATATATGTTCTACTTTGCAAATTTGATGTCAAAGCAAGTGTTATGAAATTTGGTTGATGAATTACCAGTGTATAAAACCAATTAAATTATTTGGCTAAAGATTTGCCATGAATTATTAAATGAAGTATTTTTCCCAAAATGACAGCTGCGGGGTAAAGTGTGCCAGAAGCTACAGGGTAAGCTGTGCCAGTGCTTCAAACCATAGTGATGAGTTTTGCCTCTAAATGCAGGAAATACTATTACATTGGTCTCAATGGGAAACACTAAAGCAAGAAAATGGGAAAAAATTCTTCCCAGAATTCTTTAAACAAACAAACAAAAAAGTGAATAATGTGCAGTAAAATTAGGCTTGGAATGACACAGAATATTGTTAAAGTGTTTTTCCTTTCATGCTGATCTTTTTATTTGAAAATGAACATGAGCATATTGTTTCAATGATTCAACTAACCCCTTGCTAACCCCATATTTCTATCGCCTTTAGTTATAGTTACATTATTCTAATTTGTGTTGATAGCAGACATCCTGAAATACAATTAGGTGCATTAGTTTTACCTCAGTCTCCTTTCTCCTTGAATAGAGGACAAGTTAAGCATAAATTGGCACTGCTTACTCTGTCTCCCCTACTAAGTGAATACGGTAATTTTGTCCGAAACTCAATCCTCGGTTGGAAACATCAACATTTCCATATAAGAACCTAAAACCCTTCATTAGATCCTGCAGAGTTTAAGTGTTTTATTTTCAAATTACATTAAAGACACTTCATGTGCTCTTGCTAGCTTGAGTATATTAACATTTCTTGAAAGGGCAGTTCTCTCTCTCCCTGCTCACTAAAGCGTTTAATTTTATATTGCACACACGCACCTTTTTAAACCCCTTTCTCACTCTTTCATACTGCCGTGCGCTTGTTGAGACATGTTGTTATGGCACGCATCTGGACCTTAGCAACGCATGTCAGGCTAAATGGGTGCATGTGAAGCCTCACATAACAGCCATGCAGCCAGGACATGAATGGAACCGTCAATACACTCATGCGCGGGCACAGACACAAACAAACCATTATATAAAGAATGGAGAACATCATTCTCCCCAACAAAATGACATGATTTGTAAACAACGCCGGCTGCAAAACAAAGCACTCACGATGGAGCTAAATCCAGAAGGAAAATTAGGGAATCTCAGAAAGAACATGTCTGGGACATATTTCACCACAAATAATAATAAAAATAATAATACATTTTTCATTTTTTGCCAGGGATGCATCAATATGAAAATTTTGGCCGATAATGATAACTGATAATTCTTTATATTTGAAAGCCGATAACTGATATATTGGCTGATAAATCTAAATTCAAAATGATTATAAAATTTTTGAGAGCATGATTACAAAAACAAAGTTTCACTATTAAAAGCCATGCACTGTAAACACTATCGCTCAAAATACTTTTAGTATACTCTATAATTAGTTTGAATAGGACAAACTTAAATTGAACAAATTAGTTCAGTCAAATTAACTTTTATGAGTATTTAGAAGTTCACAGCACTGACATATTTCCAGTAAACTGAACTGTTTCATTGTTTTGAGTTGTATGAACTCATTTCTTTTCATTTAGACTAACTTAAGTTTAACTGAAACTGGGCTGGAATTTCTATTTCCCAGCATGCCTTGCCCATGGCACTCGAAAGGGAGAGTAAATGCTAAAATGTTATATAACATTTTTTTACCAGTATCGGGCCCGAAACCAAGCTCATGTACTTGTACTCGTAAAAATACCCCCGATACATAAGACTGATCCCTCACGTGACATAACTGACAATTTTCTATGCACAGAGACACTGACGGCAGCAGCAGAAACAATGTCAGCCTCAGGGGTGTGAAAATACTTCAAAATTAATGATGACAACCTACACATTGCGAACTGCATGCAAATCGCGCTGAATGACAGACCAGAAGCGCTCTCTCTCTCTTTCTTGCGCGCGATCCCAGTTCTCTCAGACAGTGCGTGATCAGTTCTCCTTGCGCCTCAATGGTCAAATGCACAAATAGTTGTCAAAATGTCCATCGTGTGGAGTATCTCACATAAATACAGTCGGTTATGGCTTAAGTGGAGGTGGCTGAAAACAGGATGTGTGTGAGTATATTACATCCTTGGATTCAGTCTTAAAGGGAGAGTAGCCTAATTAAATATTTGTCTGTCATTAATGTTAATTAAACAACAAAAGATTTTGTATATATCTATCGTGAAATAACATCTCATATCACGGTCATATCGCCCACTCGCCCCGTATTCCACATGAGAAATCTGGTCACCCTAGGTTGTTTACATTGGTTCACAGTGTTATGTTATAAACATTTGTTCTGTAATATTTGTTTAGCACTTTTTGAAAGGCAGGTTTAAAAAAAATTATTACTTTTTCTACTTTTTTTACTCATTGATGTAATAATAAAGAAGCTGTCCTACATTCATTAGTCTCACTGTGTTGTACTTGGAAAACTGCCACTTCACCAAAAAAAAAGAAAAAAAAAAGAAAGAAAGAAATTAATAAATATATAGGCATCGGCGAGTACCAGAAAAAAAAAATTTCGATACTCTTACTCGGTCCTTAAAAAATGGTATCGGTGCATCCCTATTTTTTTTGTGCAAGATTAATGTTTAGCAACTAACTGAAATAAAATAAGTTGAAGTAATAAAATTACTAAAACTGAAATAAAAATAAAGCTAAACAGAAATATTAAAAAACAAAAACTAATAATAATTAATACAACTTCAACTAAAATTAAAATAAAAACTGAAAACAGAATTACAATATTAATAAATACTATAATAATATATAAACAATCCTAAAATAACACTAACAATTCCTGCTGTCAGTGAAACTCAATCCCACAATTCCCTAGACCAATCTAACTTCCTGTCTGTACCCATCCATTAAAGGGAGTAGTCCTCGGGATCATCAGTGAATGCAATGGGCTCGTAGAGGACACGATAGAGAGGCAAACTGTGCTGGCATGATGGGTAGCCATATGGCAAAGAGAGAGGGCCATCCATCAGCCTCCCCCTCAGACCGTTCTGGGATGCTCCACACGCTGCTCTTCCCGTATATGTGCATGTGTGTCTGGGAGAGATACGCATGCGTACACTCCTGATGATGAGTGGATGTGAGCGTGTTGTGTGTCAGCAGGTCTTTGTGGTGCCCAGCAGGGACTGGTAAACCAGCACAGCTGCACCAGAGGTCCGGTGATAACTCATTCCCTCTTTCATTTCAAACACAGCTGCAAAACGGTTTCCTTTCTGTCAGCCAATCCCCATCAAACAGGGAAAAAAGCAGTTTTATCTCCAGAAAAGCTGTGAATTAGGTCAGACCCTCACTTCAACAGCAGATGGAGTTTCTTGAAGCCTTTAGGATCTGACCTATCAGTCACAATTCAAAGCCCCGCCCATGACTCTGCTCTCGACCAATCAGTGCACATCCTGATCACAGATTCTAGGTCATGATGACTCTCCATGGGAGGATTCCATATCACGTCATCTATTGGGTGTTGTTCAGTGTCTAAATTTATAAGCGCTGATTCACTAATGAACAAATTAAACTGGTATAATTAAGAATAATCCAGTTTTGAAACTCAAGTTTTGGGTTTTAAACGTCTAGCAGATAAAAACACCCTTTTCAGGCAAATGTCCAACAAATTGTGCTTACTGTACAAACAGAAAGAAAACTGTACACTGCCACAATTTATTAGCCGTGCTTGTAGCCTGAGCTTTTCTGTAGCTCAGTGGTTAGAGCATGGCACTAGCAATGCCAAGGTCATGGGTTCGATCCCAGGGATTGCACATACTCAGATACAAATGTATAGTATAATGCAATGTAAGTCGCTTTGGATAAAAGCGTCTGCCAAATGCATAAATGTAAATGTAAATGTTAGCATAGCTAGCTTAATAGTAGGGCTGCAAGATTAATCGAAATTAAACCAAAATTGCGATTTGGCTGCTATTTTTTCGAATTTTAATTATATAAATATGTACAGAGCATGTTAGTGAAGAGGGGCTTTGTAATCTGTAGTAAATGACACTCCATCTGAAAGCACTGCATTTGAAAAAGCAACACACAAACATATGTGTTTTTACTCCAAATTCACTTCATAATGTCAGTCGAGTGTTTGAAATAGCATTTTGATTAGCATTGCATTATAAATATACTTTATTATGGAAATACCCGAGAAAGCTAGAAGAACACAGATAAACCATATATTGTCATAGTCGTGTGTTTATTATATTCATGTTTAATCAATCAAAGCGTTTCTATCTTTTTATTCAGTTACAGCGATAGTATGGTGCCCATAGAGGATTTCCTGGAACAATATTACTTATATATATTATATTACTTCTGCAAGGCATATTTGGAGTGTCTGCTCAAGAGCGCCCTCTGCCGTGCAGTATGAAACAGACGTGTTTAGCGCCAAGTACTGCTCACTCCATCCTATTTTAAATAAAAATAATACTTCTCTCTGAAGAATTAAGAAATTGTGCAGCCCTACAAACAATCAAAACAAACTTGGTATTGTTTACATATTTTTTTCATGTTTTATAAATCACATTGTAAATCGCAAATGACAATTTTAACCACAAAAATTGATTTTTTCTCAAAATCGTGCAGCCCTACTTAATAGCATATTATAATTGCACATACTTATCTTGCTCCATTTGTACTATGTGAATTATACCTCAAATCACAACTTACATAGAAAAGGTTTGCTAATTGTTTGACCTATAAGCAAATGTAAGCAACCACCCATAACACCCTATCAACTAGAGTTGTCAAAAGTACCAACTTTGGTACTTAGTCAGTACTGAAATTTTAAAAATGTGATGCTTTGAGGGCTGTTGAGCAGATTCGTAAACACCTCTGATTGGCTACTGTGTTCACGGCTCATCGTCTGTGATTGGCTTCAATGATCAATGCTGTAAAAACGTTGTAAATAGAGCTTACACAGATACACACGGGAGCGTTTGAGAGCAGGCATCTATCACGGACCAGTCCACTGATAGACGCCTGCTTTCACACGCTCCCGCTCCCAAAACACTTCCGTGCGCTTTCAAACGCTGCCGTGTGTTGATCATTGTAGCCAATCACAGACATATCTGATGAGTCCGTCAACACAATGGCCAATCAGAGGCGTTTACGAATCTGCTCAACAGCACTCAAAGTGACACATTTTTTAAATTTCAGTATCGATAGGTACTGTCTATCAACTGCATAGAAATGTCAAAAAAAAAAAAAAACTACTCAGAACAATGTAGCAACCACATAGCTGACAATTTACTTTCACTGTGTGGAGAAAAAAAAAAACATAAATGAAAGTGAATAGTGACTGAAGGTGCATTCACATATACCACTGTTTAGCAAATTTTTGTGATTGGAATCAATTTCAAAAGGAATTTATGCAATTAGGAATTCTGTGTGAGAGCGAAATAGTTCTCCATGCAGATTTTGCAACGGTTGCAACATTACTGACAAATGACAACAGACAATTTTTGCCCACAAAATTTTGCTAATGTGACCACAGCTAGAGGCTGTCACTTTCTGTGCAGTTTGTGTAAGAAAGAAAGTCATGCAGGTTTGGGTGTGAGGAAATGATTTTTATTTTTAGGTGAACTATCCATTTAAATGTTAGTGCTGATCATTATCAGTTTTATAAACACTAAAACAATAATTCATAAAATTCCCTTTGTTATACTTGTGTAACTTAAATTACTCATATCATATATATATTTCACTCAGCACATACTAAAATCCCTACACTACCTCTAAATGAAAGTAAAACATCTCTTCAAAGAGACATTTGTTGTTATGGGTCTGAATAAAATGTGAAGAACATAGAATCGTGAGCCTTTAAAACGGTATTTTCAGCAGAAAGCTGCTTCTGCTTTAAAGGGCTTCCTGTGAGTGTCAATGATGTTGTGCTTCCTTTACAAGGAAAGCTGACTGCTGTGCTCTACACTTGAGACCTTGTTTACAGGCAAAACAGGCACATTTGGGTCTTTGGAGGCAGTTTGAGACTGTACAAACAGTGTTACAGCAGTGTGTGATGCTGTGCCCGTGCGGCATTGAGCGTAGCGGAGGAGAGGAGAGGTGAAGGAGGGGTAAAAGACGAAACAGCAGACGCCGACCATTGCTCAGCATTACATAACCTAGAGCTCAGTACGTCACAAACAATCTCCATCACAGCCCAGTCAGAATCAATGCAGATACACACGTCAAACTAGCACCTACGCTGCAACCAAAATCAAATACTGTATATTAGGCCTATGTGGAAAACAGTATACCAACAGAGTAGTATGCTAAAATACATAGAATTAAAAAAAAACATAGATGAAAAGCACCCGGATGATCTAGTACTACTGCAGAGATTCTGAAGTGTGCATTTGATTGACACTTAATCCCATTAGGCCACAGGTGAGAAGTAGGTCACATGACAGTGACAACATGGCTGATGTAGTACATCCGAACGTCATTCATACTGCACACACTCATACTATATAGAACATACTTTTTTTAATAGTCATGAAGTAAATTTCAAAACAAATGCAGTACCTATTATACAGTATGTAATTTTGGAGTCTCGTCGGTTGAAAACAACAATGTTAATTTGGACAAAAACACACTGGCAGAGTAAGCCAATCTTATGTTTTATATAAATCTATAGCAGTCTATATTTATTATTTTGTTCCATAACAAGAGAATTTTAAGGAAGTTAATTCAAGATATTTCCTATCACAGGAAGAGAGAGAGAGGATGAGATGTATAGATATACATTCATCTGTATAACTTTTCAGCTAACTAAAAGCATAACATGCTAACAATCACAACATGCTAACAAGCACTGCACAAGAAGTACAAACGAGTTCAGAGACAAAAACCCCTGATAACACAAGACAACTGCAAAATTACACAAAACTAGAAAAGAAAAGAAACTGTGACTTCTAATTAAATCTTGTGTTTGGTTTCTGTTTGTGGTTAGCATGATGCTAATCTGTCTAGGCATCTGATGAAAGTCAATCTGGAATCTATGGCTGATTTGACAAAGCTCTTTCTTAAGATCTAATGACAGGCCAAACATATTCACAAACAACCTGAAAATGCCTATACACGTCTGAAGTCTGTGTTGACTCCTAATAACTTCTAGCTTAACGCAAAGGTCTGAATATGCTAAACCTCACTGAATGTAGCACTATGTAGAGATTATGTTTTCACTGTCATACCTCAGAGTTTATACTTAGGAGGGTTTATTTTGGGAAAAATGGTGTAATACTGAACTGTCGTGGACATTTGTCATGTATTTTGATTGTAGATTAATTGGAAAGACAAGTAATTATGCAAGTTCAAAGAAGATTCTTACCTTGCTCTTTAATTTGACGGATCTGTTTCACGGTTTCCTTTAGGATTGCACATTTGTCAGGCTTGACATTGAAGTTGTCGATGTCATTGAAGTTTGCGAAAATCAGCTCTGCAAGCTCCTCTATGTACTTATTTTCATGTTCCCGGTTACGTTTTTCAGTGCTTCGTTTGGGACTGTGAAGAGAAACAAAAAAATATTTCTGACTAAAAAGCAAAACTACAACTTGTCAATCAGACCTGTACATGCTTTAAAGTCCCCCTGTAGTCAATAACTGTATCCCTTAAAACTCATCTTTGATCACCAAAATGAAATATGTAAATGTTTTTTCCTTGAAAAAAATTCTTAATGCCTTAAAATAGTCTGAATGTTACTCTACACCCTTGCCTCATTTAATATACACGGATCTATGAATATGATAATTAGCCCCGCCTCCACTCCACTCCACTCCACTCACTTGCACAAGCTCAGACGATCCTCTTGATCAACTTACTGAGGTAAAGACTGCACAATGGTATCGCTTTTTACAATGTCGGACATATAATGGTAATTAATATGATTAGCGTTTTGCTTGACTATGTTATCAAACAGCTAATATTGTGGTGCTAATGTTACACAAACCATGTTCCCGTTCGCCATGTCAGAGTCAGACAGCTGCCTTCTAACAATCAGTATCCTTAGAAATGCTTTGAACAACTCAGGACGTCATTGAAGAAAGGCATATAGTTCATCAGAACATCGTAATATACATCATACATCCACCATATTGCTAAATCTACCCGGTTTTTCATCTCAACAGAAAAATATACTGGGATTACCTTCTTTTGAGACTCCCTTGCGCTCATAGTTAATGATATGCTAAAGCCTGCTGGCACATTGATGTGATTGGTTACAAGGTAGTTTGTGACTCCATAAACACCAGTGATCTCAAACCGCGGGTTTGAGACCGTCTTTGGTTTACTGCAGTTTTAAAGAGAAAATACCCAGCAATGGTGTTGACTTATGAATTTGCACATGGTTTTTCTTAAAGCATATTAAAAAAGACATATGAACGCCATTAAAAAATTAGATTTTCACCACAAGGGGACTTTAAGAAATGTACTGTTTAAGACTGCAATGGAAAATATCATGGTTTCCTTAGTTTGTAAGTTTCAAAGACTAACTATGGAATATGGAAAAATATGGCATACATTTTAGTGATCTACCATCTTGCCATCAAAGCAAACACGTTCAACAATAAATCAAGAAAATCACAATATTTTGAGACAGATATTTAGCCTGATTATTTGTTGAAAATTCACACATTCTTTCATTGGGTCTTTGGATGATACATTGCATTTAAGGTGCCACGTCACATTTGTCCATGTTTAAGGTGTGAATAGCCTTTAGACAACCCTCTATGGAATCAGGAAAAAAAAAAAAAAAAAAAAATCTAAACAATCATTGCAGCAAGACCTGCTTTTCTGCATTGTGTTTCACACTAAAACATACAACAGCTCCCAGAGCTCCTGTGCAAACTTTAACATGTTGCAATTTTTATTTTGCTGCTCTGCATCTTCAGCAGTTTGCACAGAAATTTTGTCAATAAAGAAGGCATGTATAGCTCCTTCCTATGAATGAATTATATAGACTGATGTTTCCTGACTCAGTGGAAAAGGGCTTTATATAGAAACGTGTATTATCTAGGCTGAGCTCCACCTGTGGGAGGCCTGCTCAAGATTATTGCAGTTCAGCGGTTCATAATGTAGACACTGAGAATTTCACTCTGCTACAAACAAACTAAAAATGTGTATACTGCAAAGCATGCAATTTCAGAGTTCACTGTAACCTGCTGTTCAGTTTGCATGATGTGTGAGGTACCTTGGGCCCAGGAGGTCTGATGGGCATTCCTTACGCTTCTGACCCTCTGACCTGGCAGGGTCCGACGAGTTTTCCCCGACAGCACTCATCTTCAATGCATATCACCTATTGGAGAGAATGTCAACATAAGAGATTCAGAAAATGCTCAAAGGACACATCATCTGTAGGTAGGCTTGACAAATGAACACACTTAGCTTATGTTTAAGCTTCACTGCAACATTTAAAGGAGTGGACCAATGAAATGTGTCATACTGAGTTATCTCCTGAACAGGTTAAATAACAACACACTGTGCCAACTATTTATAATGCATTTCGAGAAAGCCAGTGGATATAGATCTGTTTAACAGTTCAAACACTTGCAGTTAAGCATCATAACGTCATAAAATTGAGCACCTGACGATCTGCAAACAAGCCAAACTGGTCTTCTGAGAGAGATTCATGTGGAATCAATCAGTCATTTAGGTACTTGTGGTTAAAATGACTCTATAAGGAATTTATAAGAATTTTTGGAGATTTTTTTTTCTTTGCTTTGGTTGAGAGTGCCTGAAAACACTCACCTTGGCATTTCAAAAATCTCTAAAATAAATTCCTTATCAATTAATACAGTCTTTAATGGCTCTTTACAACAGACTAAAAAAATGTAATTACTAATTAGAGATAATTAAACGCGAGAAGGCTTAGGGGTTGTGTTCAGAGGTCATATACTGAAGATGTGGGTTGATGCTGGGAGGCGTAAGGATGCCTGTGAAAATGAAAATGAGAGAAAATGGAACGGAAAAGGGATTCAATTATATTGTGCGACAATGGGCGTCCCCTGAGACCGAGCGAGAGAAAAGAGAGGGCAGAGCAATGAAAGAAAAGTGGAAGTAACACGAAAGTATATGAGTTTGAGAGTGGCAAAAAGTAAAGAGAGAGTAAGGGGTCAGAGAATGAGAGAACACAATGTGCTGTATACTGTACAGCACAAAAAGACTGTTGAGCATGCAAATTTTCATTTAACAAGCCCCAACAAATACCGACACAGCCATTTATCTTTCCAACATGTGCTACAATATGTACTGTAGTTTCACTTTCCATTCACATTTGTGTGCCTTACTGAACCACGTTTCACAAAAACTGGGAATTCCCACGAGAGAGAGAGAGAGAACTAGTACATTTCATCATCTAGTACTGTTCTTGATATGATGAGAGAAAGAGAGAGAGAAATGTGTCCTATCACTAGGGGAAAATGAACTCATATAAATTATTGAACGAGGCTTTTTAATAATAGTGTGCAACATTAAAAGGCGCATATGGGACTTAAAAAAAATCTAATCTTACTTTCCATAACTGATTATACATATACACAATGATATTATGTATTTGAAAAACAAGTCGCTTAAGCTCACCAAGGTTGCACATATTTGATCAAAAATACAGTAAAAACAGTAATATTGCAAATTGTTATTTGGCGATCAATAAATATTTTTATAGTGCTGTCAAACGATTAACAGCGATTAATCACATCCAAAATAAAAGTTTGTTTGTACATAATATGTGTGTGCTGTGTATAATTATTACGTACAGTATATATAAATACACACATACATGTATATATTTAAGAAATATTTAAATGTATATATGTCAGTGACTAATAAGGTTTTTAAATATAATTAAGATAATTAATTTTGTGTGTTAACAATGAGATTATGTGGTTTTTATAATCAATTAACACTGCTTTTGTCATTTTTTTTTTTTTTTACAAGATGGACAAAATTTGTCACCAAAAAAAGTCATTCGGTTTAACAAAAATTTCAGTTTTATCGAATGACACTTTTGGTTATACCGAATGACGATATTTTCAAAAAATGCTAACAGGCTGATATCTAGCTAGCTTGCTAGCTAGCTAACAAAAGGACAATCAAACATTTTATATTTAGTACAAGTTTTTAAAATATTACAACATTTTCCATGTTTTATAGCGGCTGTACCGAATGACCTGATGTTTCGGGACATGATCAAGTGAAAACATGAATTTTTCAAATAGTTAAGAGAGAGTTAGTTACTTTGCTTCATGACCATGTGGTCCTTTGCAGGTGTCTGAATGATGTCACATCCTATCCAAAATGGTCCCTTTATATTGGTTACTCTGAATGACATCAATGAAATTCATTTTTCTGGACATTCTTTCTCATAACAAAGCAACGACTTCTACACATAATTTTAACACCATTTTGCACTGTTGAAATATGATGTTATAAAATCATGCCAGAATAAAAAAATATATACATTTATTACATTTTTAAGATATTTTAATCACAAATGAAATGGCTGTATTGGCCTTTGGACGGTTAAACCGATTGACATTTTGACACTTCAAAATCCTTAAAATACCTTTATATGAAGCAAAATATAATTAAAACCTTTTGGATTCAATAAAAGAGATCTAGTTGTACTAACTTACATACTTTGGATGTCATAGCTTTGTTTTTTTTATTTTATTATTATTAAGGCCTTCGGACAAAAAAAAAAAAAAAGACCCATCACGTCACTGACCCATATATACACTGTATATGTATATATAAAATTTATACAATAACACATTATATAATAACACATTTTTCTTAAATATATACATGCATGTGTGTGTATTTATATATACATAATTATACACAGTACATGCATATATTATGTAAAAACAAACTTTTTTTTGAATGCAATTAATCACGATTAATCGTTTGACAGCACTAATGTTTTTATTATTATAAATGTTGAAAACAATTGCACCGCTTAAACTATTTTTTTCAGGATTCTTTGATGAATAGAAAGTACAAAAGGACAGCATTTATTTGAAATAGAAATCTTTTGTAACTTTAAATGTCTCTATTGTCACTTTTGATGAAAACTGTGCATGCAACGTTTAGGATACATTACAGGCTGTGCTGAAATTCTTCTCATAAATAGAGCGGTTAATGTAATGGAAAAGGTTTTCAAACGTTTGCAGTCTCTGGGGTAAATTTGTTGAAAATTGCATTCTGTGTTCCAATAAAAACATTATATAAATAGCATTATGTGGGCTAATTGTCATAATTGAAAATGGCAGACCTATTTTAAAAAGGTGGAATTATGGTAATGGTCTGTTGCAATTTAAGCATTATCTGCTCAAAAGCATTGTTAGATCATTTACTAGATTTCCACTTCTGAAGCCAAACACGGGAGTCAGAATAAAATAAACAACAACTGAAAAGTAAAAACCAATATATTACATCAAAAAAAAAAAAAAAAAAACAGCACTTCAGAGTGTTGACGAAACCTGTTGTGAATTTGATGCTAATTTAAAACACCAGGCAGCGGAAGTTAATGAAAACACCATCCATCCCCTCTCCGATCTCTCTCAGGGCTTCATCTGCAGTGTTCGGGAAGCAGGCGGAGAGACACTCGGGCCAACACACGAGGCCAACACACTGGGCTGCGTTCAGGCCAAACTGACGCACACACATTGCCTTGCGTAATTTGCAGCCTCACTGTAGGCCGGCTGGGGGAGTCAGAGCAGGAGTGAATGGAGCACTGGTATTGAATCCCTGCTGGATTGCAGTGCCCTACTTAAACCTAAAGACAGAGAGGCCAATCAAACGGCTCTGGGGGACGAGGCCAACACTACAGACACTGGACACCAGCTAACTAGAGAAAAAGCAGAGAAAGATTCATTCACACAGCGTTAACCTTCGAGTCTGAGAGACATTCATCAGCGGG
The DNA here is from genome assembly GCA_037950665.1 of Hypophthalmichthys nobilis. Lineage (NCBI taxonomy): Eukaryota > Metazoa > Chordata > Actinopteri > Cypriniformes > Xenocyprididae > Hypophthalmichthys > Hypophthalmichthys nobilis. The sequence continues at coordinate 11,798,974 of CM075482.1, read as the reverse complement.
ACATCTGAATCGTAACATTACGTAAGGCCTTCTGTCAATCATGGGGCCCTTCTGTCCATCTTAATGACAAACGGCTTCTTGTGACACAGCCTAGAAGATTTTCTGTGCCCCCTTCAACAGCAGACACCACTGGAATCGTGAATTTATTCAGGCAATGTCACTGTTAGCAGTTGTTAGCATTACAGATGTCAAAAGCACTGTTACTGAGTCAATACTAAAACAGACAAGAATGTAGAGTATCACTGTACAAAGTACTGTGGTATCAACAATTTCACTGAAGTTGGTATCGAATGAGTTCCCTACGCAAAACCATATGAAACAAACATGCGTCCAGCTGTCAGGTGCAGTCTTTCTCCATACCAAGACAACAGAGCAACTTCAACAGCCTTACTATATATAACTGGCTCTCTCGGTCGTGTGACGCGTAATTCAATCAATTGTTAATAGCAGCTTCTCAAAGGCTGCAGGGGCCTTCACGCAGAAAGGTAGGCGTTTCGGACTGAAACCATGGACAATCACCGTAATGAGCGGGGTCGAGAGTTAGACATGGTAGCTAGTGATTACAGAGGTGGCTTTGAAATGCTATCAGCTTTCCACACTAACCGACACAAATCCGATTGGCTGAAGAGGCTTTAACACAGATGGAGGGGACCAAAGTGCAAAAGATTAATACCACTAAATATCTGATACAATAGAAGCAACATCAAGCAGCTTTTTGATAGATGTACTTAACTGAGTCAGTGCTCTACTACTGATACTGTAGACTGCTATCAAAACTTTAATTAGTTGAGAATCACTAATTAAAGAATTTAATTTATTACCATACTTGCAAACTTTGATCTCTCTTTTATACATGGTAAATTAGCAATATTGGAATGAAAAAAAAAAAAAAATGTAAAAAATAAAATAAATTTTAAACTAATTTAAAACAAATTGAAAGGGATACTGCACCCAAAAATAAAAATTCTGTCATTAATTACTCACCTTCATGTCCTTCCAAATCCGTAAGACTTTCGTTTATCTTCAGAACACAAATTAAGATATTTTTGATGAAATCTGAGAGCTTTCTGTCTCTCCATCAACAGTCTACGCAACTGACACTTTGACGCTTCAAAAAGTCTATAAAGCTTCATAAAACGAATCCATATGAATTGAGTTGGTTAAAGGGTTAGTTCACCCAAAAATGAAAATTCTGTCATTAGTTACTCGCCCTCATGTCGTTCCACACCCGTAAGACTTTCGTTCATCTTTGGAAAACAAATTAAGATATTTTTGATCAAATCCGATGGCTCAGTGAGTCCTCCATTGCCAGCGAGACAATTAACACTTTCAAACGCCCAGAAAGCTACTAAAGACGTACTTAAAACAGTTCATGTGACTACAGTGGTTCAACCTTAATGTTATGAAGTGACGAGAATACTTTTTGTGTGCCAAAAAAACAAAATAATGACTTTATTCAACAATATCTAGTGATGGGCGATTTCAAAACATTGCTTCATGAATCTTCGAAGCTTTACGAATATTTTGTTTTCGAATCAGTGGTTCGGAGCATGTATCAAACTGCCAAAGTCACGCCCCCCAATGGTGAACCATTGAGATTTCAAAACACTTATGACGTAACGAAGCCTCATTTACTGAAATCATATGACTTTGGCGTTCCGAATCCCTGATTCAAAACAAAAGATTCGTAAAGCTTCATGAAGCAAAGTTTTGCAATCGTCCATCACTAGATATTGTTGAATAAAGTGTTTTTTTGTTTTTTTTTTGGCGCACAAAAAGTATCCTCGTCGCTTCATAACATTAAGGTTAAACCACTGTAGTCACATGAACTGTTTTAAATACGTCTTTCTGGGCATTGAAAGTGTTAATTGTCTTGCTGGCAATGGAGGCCTCACTGAGCCATCAGATTTTGTGAAAAATATCTTCATTTGTGTACCGGAGATGAACGAAGGTCTTATGGGTGTAGAACGACATGAGGGTTTGATAATAAAGGGACATGATAATTAATGATAGAATTTTCACTTTGACATCAACAACAAAATATAACTGAAGTGTTTTTTTTTTTTTGTTTTTTTTTAAATGTTGATATGCCAATTGATTTTGCTGTCCTAGTTGTATGAAATCATATGGTTAGTTGCATTTGCCCTGTTGCCTGGGATCAAAACCGACCAGCAAACCATTTTTGGGCAGTGACCCAGAATAAAATTAAAACTAAACAAAAACTAAAAAAGAAATTAAAACAAAAACACAACCAAACAAACACACACACACAAAATTGACAACACTTGACTGGACTTACGGCTTTTGACATCAACAACAAAATGTCCTAATTGCATAAAATTGCATGTTTAGTCACATTTGCCCTGTTGTCTGGGACTAAAACCAACCAACAAGCCATATTTGGGCAGTGACCCACCAGTTGAGAACCACTATCATAAATCACACTCAGAAACACCTTTTAATTCTGTGCTGATAACTATGTCTCTTGAGATATTAGCAGATACTCTAATAAGTTTATATTATTATGAATAGCTACACTAGAGTTCAAGAGCTCTCTGAATGGAGTTTTTACAGAGATGCCAACTGCTGTCAGGCTGTGAGGACACAGTAATGAAACCACAGGCTTGAGGCGACTGATAAGATCTCGACTGAGTGGGCGTGCTTGAAAAGGAAAGAGACGCTTTCTTCCTTTCTTCCCCCCTCTCAAGTTAGAAGCAATTACGTTTTCTTAATGGGTTGTTGATAAAATTCTCTTTGATAATGTAAGTGAAAAGAATGTAAAACAGAGTTAATGTACAGTACTCTTTACACTGGTGCCAGACTGCTTTTGACAGGTTTACAGTTAGCAGATGTCCCGCAAGCTGCGTGCATCACCCACATACGCTCAAGAATGAGTCAGAGACGTTCGTGTCCCCTAAGGCAGGGGGAGACTGTCAGAGGTGTCTGATATCCAGATACCCCCACACAGATCCGTATGATGACTAGTGGTATGGTGACCGGCTTGTGTTAAAACTCCCGGGGAGAGACATGTGTCTAAAAAACCTCACAGCTCTAAATATATGCATGCACAGAAATATGTGGAATCTGCTGAAGAATGAAGTGTCTAATAAAAATATTAGACATAATAAAAAATATAAAAAATTAGGGATGTACTGATATTATAATCCTTATATTGATAAGGAGACATATTTTCATGGAATGACTGGAAATCGATAAATGGCAGATAGAAATTCAATACTATTTTGTATAAATTAAAAATAAACTAAACTAAAATTAATCCTTTTAAATGCTATAAGAGGCAGCACAACATTATAATAAATGTACGATATGAAAAATTAATATTCAATTTCAGATTTGTGTTTGAAATATTAAGTGAAATGAATCTAATGTAAAAATTGTTTTGTAAAAAATAATGTAAATAATGTTAAAAAAAAAAAAAAAAAAATGGGGGAAATTAACACAAAATGAAATGTCCAATATTGGCTGATACTGATAAATAAAAAAAATCTGTAATATCAGCAGATGGCCAATTTGGTACAATACCACTTTATATTATATTATACGATTATAGTACTCATTCATATTTTGAATTAACTTAATTTAATGTGCTTTTGTCATTTTTATATTTGTATTTAGCTTTATTTTTTCCAGTTTTTACTAAATTTTAGTTTAATTTTACATTTTCAGTTTACATTTTAATTCAGTTATTTTAGTAATTTTATGTACATGTCATTTTTATTCGTTTTTTAATATTTTTATTTAGCTTTAACTTGTTTTTATTTTAGTTTATTTTTAGTAGTTTTAGTTAATTTTATATTTTCAGTTTTCATTTAAATTTTTGTCCAAATTTGAATAATTATGATTGTCATTTGTTTTGTCTATTTAGCTTTAGCTTATTTTATTTTTTAGTAATTTTAGTTTTAGTTAATTAATAATTTTTTGTATAAATACTAATAAATATAATTATATTAATACATATAATTTAAACTATAATTTAATAAATACTTTTAGTTTAAACTTCTCATTTTTATTTGTTGTGTTTTTTTTAGTATTTCTATTTAGCTTAATTTTTACTATTAGTTCTAATAATTTTAGTACTTCAGATCATTTATTTCAGTTAGTTGCCAAGGCAACATTTTTAATTTGTTTACATAATTATTTACATAATGTTTATATTTTATTTCAGCTTTATTTAATAGTTTTATTAACAATAACAACACGGACCAATATATAGTGCAACCCTAAAATTAAAGATTAAATGTCATGGAAAGTTCTTGCAATGCTTTTTCAAGGTCACTTTTTGAAGTTATGAAGAAAACCTCAGTGATATTGGTTAGTTAGCAAACACTACTAATTCAATGAGCTTTCAAAAACAAGCACATCTCTCTCCTATGTAATCTTAAATAGTGAAAATATAAAATGTCTACCTAACTGCAACCACTACATACACTGTAGAAGAAACAAAAGATAAAATAAAATCAATCAACAGTCTAACAAAAAGTCATCTGTTACTGTGCAAACATGGGTCAAATCATGAAACGAGCTCGGCTTGTTTAATATTAATGAATGACTCATAAAGGCGGGCCACAATCAGTTACTTTAACCTAGTTAAGTAGAGCCACACAAACAGTTCAACATGAATGTAGCATGACCAGCTTCTGGAAGCCCCTGCGCTTAAAGCAGGTCGCAGCTGGTGCAGTGAACAGGGCATAGCACACGACAGGGCCGGGGAGGCACTGACATGGAGCATTAATTATTTACAGCAGTAGGGAAGGAGAGGGCCAGTCAGCCAGGCAGACTCTGAACAGCCTGCTGCTGCTCTACGCTCAACATGAGCCGTGTCAGACCTCCACTAATCAACAACACTGCGGAGGCAGAGAGAGATAATGAGGAACCACTGACACATTTCTCAATCATTCATTCCCATTAGCAGCTCTAGAGTATGTTAAAGATGCAGATGATAAGTGTTAGGGGACGTCCAATCAGACGCATGTACTGGTGGGGCGGAACGACAGGGTGGTTCTCAGCGTATGCTCTGCCCCCCGCCCCATCTACATGCAATGTAATAGACCTTTGTCAGGGTAGATGGCCTATTTAATTTTATGTAATCGGAAATTAGGTTATCAATTATCCACCCAATTAAACATTTAAATTATATCTTTTTATATATCAAAATTTGTGTAAAGGCACATTTTTAATGTTTCTCAGCTGAACGATTGACACCCAGGTGGGTTATTGACATTAAGAGTGTCCAGGACAAATAAAAATAAATCTACTTCGAAAAAACGTCAGGTGCTTAGAAATTTACTCCGTATTCATGTCGGTTTTGAAACTCTTTTATACCATTTTGAAGAACGATTTAAGTTGAATGACTCTAAAAAAATGTTATGTGGTGTAAAGTAAAAGTTAAAAATATAATTTTACTTGAAAAATATATATATATTTTTTGCAAATATGATGAATTGTTAATTCATAAATATCAGTAGACTTCTGGGCATTCACACCACATGACATTTTACAACCTTAACTAAATTTGCCTTGTCATAAAAAGCTCAAATTATCTGATATTTTTAACAGAGTTATTGACCTTGACACATCATCATGAGGGTTTACAGGAGTCCTCTCTACAATATCATAACAATTTTATGCATTTTTTTTTTTTTTTTTCCCCATGTATGGACAAGAGCAGCATGAACATTCATCAAAACAACTTTTTCTAAAAACAATTTCAACAATCAACAATTTTCCTTAATGGATTATTTCACCCAAAAATTTAAATTGTGATTGTTTAAACTTCTTGAACGGGACTTCCACCAAAATTTTAACAGTTCAAGACGTTTATAATTATAAAGAGATCATAAAAGAGCTTCATATGAATAGAGCAGTATTTTGAAGTAGTGTTGTCAAAAGTACCGACCATGATACCCGAAATTTTACAAATGTGACACTTTGAGCATTGTTGAGCGGATTCGTAAACACCTCTGATTGGCATTTGTGTTCACAAGCTAATCAGATATGTCCGTGATTGGCTACAACGATCAACGCACGGGAGCGTTTGAAAGCACACGGAAGTGTTTGAATTTGAAAGCGATTGAAAGCAGGCGTCTATCAGCGTGTGTATCTGTGTAAGCGCTCGGTGAAGAGCATCATTGATGTCTATTTACAACATGTTTTTGAAGCGTTGAACATTATAGCCAATCACAGACATATCAAATGAGCTTGTGAACACAATGGCCAATCAGAGGTTTACGAATCCGCTCAAAGCGTCACATTTTTAAAATTTCAGTACCAACTTGGTATTTCTGTCGGTACTTTTGACAACACTATTCAGAAGAGACACAATTGCTTTATATGATGAACAGATTTAATTTAAGCTTTTATTCACATAAAAACATTGATCAATGCATATCAATTTACTTGAAACAAAAGCTTAAACGTGTTTGCTTGATGCACGAGAACCAATGAGGTTTGTTCTTGTGTGTCAATTAAGTACTGTTCCATTCACCATATTATATCAGTCTGGAATGAAGAGAGTGTAACTGAGGACAGAATTTTCATGTTTGGGTGAACGTGAACTAACCTTTTAAGTATCTATAAATATCTACTCCAAAGACAAGACTTGGCTTGTCTATACAAGCATTACAAATCAGCCAACAAGAGAGTTCAAATTCTTACACCTTTCTATGCATTTTCTTATCTAGACATTACCAGAAAGGTATTTAGTCATTGAAAATATAACATCGCTTACACTATCTCAAGTGCACTCAAATTCCTCTTTTTCAAGTACATTCTGAGGAGAGAGAGATAAACCCTCCATCTCTTTTCCCTGTCTATTGTTTCTTGCCATAAACAGATGTGCCAGCCTGTAACACTCAACAAAGGAGGAGGAAAAGAGAAACAGGCAGCGCAGAGAACCTCATCTCTACAGCATACAGAGCGCTGACAGCCTCCTGTTCTCTCCTCCAGCGATACCATTTAAAGTCCGCAGGGATGACTCCCTACTGGAAAGCCTTGCTGCCATCAACACAACTGAGAAGAGACTCTCTATCTGGGACAGTTGGAGGGTTATAGGGAGTTTTGTTTGTTTGTGATTCAACGGAACTAAAAATACCATGTTTGATCACTGACACCAAATGAACATCTAAAGGCTCATGTTCGGGAGGGTTTACTCATCCAAAAAGAAAAGAATCGCAGTCGATCGTTTCAGTCCCTGAAGGCAACAACAACGGTAAAAGTTAAAGCTTTTTTTGCAGCACCAGCATGTGTTTCCAGTTCTCAAACAGGCTTCTTATCTAGCTTAACCAGCAAGACTTCATCAAAAAGGCCCCGAGGGACAGCCAGCTTCACCAGCAAAGTTGAGAATGGCTATGTTAGGTTATCAGTTAGATCAGCACCACAGCAGTACTACTAACCAGTATTAACTAGCTGGTCTTTTCAGCAGGGTGAGCTTTAAACTATTATGTTGTGAGTCAATGTGACCAATTTTTCAATGCGACCATACTTAAAATGATCAAATCTGTTTAAAACATATATTTTAAATAAACTAGGAAAGGTGGCATGGTTTATGCTTTGGGAAAGGTAATTTAAAATGGCAGACTGTCCTCCAAAAAAAAAAAAAAACAACCCTATAGGTTGTTTTTCAAGCACCTTATTATGACCTATATTTACGTTTTAAAGTCATGCGCCCTCTAGCTGGCGTAAAAATAATGACAGTGTCGTGTTACGTCTGTCGTCATGAAATGACGTATGACTGTCGTTACCATTCAAAATGCGTGTTCATTTAAATGCAATGTGTGGACTTTTTACACCATTTGTCCCATTTCCATTTAGCAAAACTCATTTTTTTATCAACAACTACACCCACCCCACCCCTAAACTTACCTTTAGTGATTTATAGTGCATATACACTTTATGAGCACATGCGTTCCCTGGGATCGAACCCACGATCGCATGATCACATGATTGCATATTATAATATATTGCAATACTCTGCCAGTTGAGCTACGCGAAACCCGAAATATGACGCAGATAAAAGGGAACAATGCATTAAAATGAAAGTGTCCTGTTGTCGATAGGGGCGCACCTTTAGTAAATGCTCCTATGGGTCGTATTTCAGGGAAGTGACAAACGACCTATATAGGCGTATTGGTTGGAGAACATGTTGTATAATGGATACCACATTCAGCAATGTACTGCAAAATTGCACATAGCTTTATGTAAATTGTCAAAATTAAAGTCAGCTAAGCAGCAGAAAAACATTAGCGTAGTGCAAAAAGATAAAAGTTATGAAATTATTATGCATTCTTAATGCTATTAAACAGCTTAACCCATTGGCATTCTGAATTTAAAGCTGGGTATTATGCCAACATTGTTGTCTACGGCTGTAATACGATATATATGTGTGGAAATGTCACTTCTAAAGAGAACCTTAAAGGTATAGGTCGGAGAGGCTAGCAATAGCGAGCTAGCTTTGAAAGCATAAGACCCCACCCTCCCTTCAGAGCATCTCCAAAGCCACGCCTCTTCCACAACACATGTACAGCAGAGAGCAAACAAAAGCGTCACGAGAGAGAGCGTTAAACTACCTCATGTTTCAAAAGCACATAACATTACAATAATAATGAACTTAAGCAACTTAAAGTGCACTGACCTGAACCACCTGACTGCTGCAGGTTCATTTCGCTGTTGATAGTGTTACCATTGAAACGCATAAATTTGAGTCACGAACCGCTCCAAGTTATAACGTCATGGGTTTCTAACTCTTCCAAAATACGGTAGTTATGGCATGATTCACACAGCATAAGCTCATTGTTTTGGTTCAGAGGAACTGCAAAACGTGGCTTGCTGTTTTGATTGCGGTGCTCGTGACTGGCGTCTGTCTTAACTCTGCATAGCATGAAACGTATGACGTATGATTTTCTGCACAAACAGGGTGCACAAGGCTATGTTAACAACATACGTTGACAGGCAGATAGGTCATCCTATCATATCCCTTGGACCGAGGGATATGATTGGACGAACATTTTACGGTCCTATGCCTTCCACAGATGATATAAATACATATAAATACAGTAGTCAACATTTGAAGTGGATCGAAACCTTTCATAAAAGTTGTCCTAAAACCTTCTTCTTAGGACAACTTTGATGAACTTTTTTTGATCCACTTCAAATGTTGACTACTGTAGATTTAGACCACTTAACTTAGTGATAGCTTTCAGGATCTGAAGACACTTCAACCAGCATATAAAAATCTTTCTGAAGCAAATCACCTACCCTGCCTTTAACTAATTTGTCCCTTCTAATGGTTTTCTTAGCTGCCGTGTCTGCTTGCATGGTACATGGTCCTCCTCACTCTATACATCCTCCATTCAGCACTGGTAATTCAGCTAAAAGCTGGCAAAACTAGGATACAACAAAATACTAAAATTAAGATGAACATAGCTCAGCCTAAAAACACTATGGTGGAGCCATGGGGTTTTGCTGTATGTAATACGCTAAATAGGCATGTCGGACAACAGATGTGATGGCAAATAATGCTGCAACTATTTTGCACTTAGTAGTTCACAAACAGACTAATTATCTTGAAGCCTAATTTTTGTTTTTGCGGACGAACAGACAAAAACTGACACTTATCCCTCATGATCTTGTGTAAGCACAGACGCTCCTTGTTGGTGTGAACATATCATTAGACATGGAGAGGTGACTATTTGATACTTCATTACAAGTCAAAACATTACAAAATATGACATGCTGAAACCTCCTAGTAACAGATTTAATGGCCACTTGTTGTGTTCAGGAGATCATCCAATTATGACTGGCTGGGCCTGGTCAAATAATGGACAATAATGGAAGCCAAATCATACACAGCTGAACGCCTGGACGGTCCCAACTAAAAACAAAACAAAAGCCAATGCAGGGCTCCAGATTGTGATGAAAATTACTGTATATTATAGAATATAATATAAAATATCTCACAAATTAAAAAAAATTAACCATTGTTTAGCATAGAGCAGTCCAACTGTAAATTTAAATTGATTGTGAGGGAAACTTTGCTTGAAAGTTAAGCAAACATGGATGCCATGTTAATACTATAATCAACAATATTTGACCACCTACGATGTGAGTATAGACAGTTGAAGCGAATATGACAAAAGATTAATCAGTGTCCTGTGTTGCTTTATTAGACCCCGTATCTTACTGGACAGCACATCAATAGTCAATAGTGTGGACAAACATACTGTTGGCAGAGGCTAAAACAGCAGCACTTTTCCAAATAGCTCACAAGGGGATTGATCACATTTACCAGGACATTCTGTGACTCTGTCAGGGTAACGTTGAGTCTATATAGGTATACCTACACATAAATTCCTGTATGTACCATCTTTGTGCAGTGGAGTGAATCTATTTGGATTTACATCACCACAAAACTGAGAAGAACTGCCTTCTAGAAGCTAGGAAAAACATGCATACATACACCCACACAAGTAAAGACTCAAAGAATCAGTTGACTTTGCCCCACTGATGAAGTTGTCAGAGAAGCCCTTGGTGTGCAATGTGCATCCGCTGACGGGTTGGATATCACTGGAAGAGACAGTGCCTGCCTGACAGGAGACTGACAGTCTGGGTTTTTCAAAATGCAGAGACGACAACACTGGGATCGCCTGGAATTGAAAGGATGAACCAAAAATCTCCAGACCATATGGTTTTAGCAGGAAGCAAGCACCACACTCCACAGATCATTAGTATGAAATCTGCATGTTCAGATCTGAAGCCGCGATTCTCCAGTGTAAATTTGAAGATTCTATAACTGAACTGAAGCTTTGAATTCAAAGGGCCAACCTTGAGATTGTATGGGCCAATGACAAATAACAGTGTCCAAGACAAGGTAAAGAAATATAATCCTTTAAAACACACGTGCCAAGTACTTGTAAATGTAATCTAAGAATTCATATTGGTTTTATGAGGTTTTGAAAAAAAAACATTTCTCAACAAAAGTTTAAATTTAACTTCTCTAAAAATGTCATGTGGTTAGTTAAAAGTATTAACATATTTTCCTTAGAGTTTGAATATGTGAACATGTTATTTTACAAAGAAAATTTTTAAAATAAATTTGTCAAAGTAAAAAAGTATTTTTATAAACATCATGAACTATTAATTTATAAACATTTTTTCGAAGTTGCACCACATGACATTTTACCTGAACTTATTGTGCCTTGTCAAGGTTCAAATTGTTGAAGTTTTCTTCAAATATACAATATTTCATAATATAAAACTTATACATATTACAAATATAACATTTATAAATAAATATATATGAAAAAAAATATTTTTTTTTTATTCTAAGAAATGAGAACAAAAGACAATGCCAAACTGCTAATAATTATGATACTTATTATATAAGGACAGCTGTATAAACTTGTCATCCCCCCCTCCCCCTTTTATTCAAGTCTAAATGTATGCATGAATGAATAGCATTTTAATGTATTTGTTAAACTGTCAACTTAAAATGCAGAAGATACACTATAGTCTTGAGCCTCCAGAGCCAACTGTGGGACAGATACTGTGGAAGAGGCTTACAGCAGGTTAACACTGTGCCTACCAAAAGACAGAGAGTTGAACTTGCCAAACAAAGCCCAATAGAAATCTCAAGAGAGCAGCAAAGGAGGGAGGCTCAATCCATCATTCTCCTGGAGTAGACAAAGAGGCAGCTTGCACCAAAGCTTCATGTGCCATCCCTGTAATCTTGTGGCTTGAAAAGCTCTGAGGGATCAGGACTAGGGACACACCCTGTGCTTGTAGGGGCCTCGAACATGACGAGGGCATTGCTCCTGCATCGGTTCAGGGGTCTTTGAAGGGTTTGTATAATGACTAGCCTTGCCATCAAGAACAATGTCCTTGCTTGACCCTCCTATATAGACCGGAGCGCAATTCAAGCCGAAGGGAATTGCATCATAATCATATGTTAAACCTCGCGACGTAAATCCAACCTTCGTGCTCATCTGATGGCACAGAGCCCAAATCCAGCTCGAAGGTGAAATGAGTTAAATATCTGGGTGGGGGGTGGGGGGGTTTGTGAAGCCAAAATACACAAGAGTGTGTGGAGCTGTTGCGAGCAACCCACAGCTATTACCCAACATTACTGATTACAGTGCAGAGAGATCCCTAAGGCCGATGGGGATCGTGGTTATGCAGAACAGATGGGCCTTTATTAGCAGCGAGTGTCTGAGGGAGATTTGCAGGAGATTCTGTGTTTACAGCCTCTTCAGTTGACGATAATGAGCCCGAAGACAAAATGTCAGCAAGTGAGAACGGGCAGAGACAGGAAGTGAAGGAAATGAAACCAATCAGTGCTGATGGAGAATATGCAAAAGACTTGAAAACAGTCTACCAAGGAAAAGCAAAAAAACAAGCAGCGGATGAGAAGAGGGGGTGGGGATGGCAACAAGCTTATGACTGAGATTGAGAGCAAGAGAGGAGGAGGAGGAGGGGAGATCGACATTCTCTCCTCCCCAGAGCCGCAGGCCTGGTCTCCAGCCACTGTCCCAGATGGCTTGACTGAGAGAGGGAAAGAGAGATGTTCCTGCCACTCATAAGCTCTACAATTACTGAGAACGTAATGGTCTTAAAGTACCAGCATCAAGCAGGCCCAAAAAGCCAACGTCCATTTACCGAAGCCGATCACATTCATGAATCTTTTAAACTGACAGCCACTTCAAGTTGCCACGGGAGAGCACTGTATAATAAACACATTAAGCGGCAAACGGCGGATCTGGAGCAGCTCATGGGCACAGGACGCTCAAGGCTGGAAACGAAGAGAGACGAATGGATTTCTCTTATCTGTCCATCAGAAGTGTACTGTTTGCTCTAGCATTGAGCCTGTCGGTACATTTCGAAATGCAGGGTTAACTGTATTCCCATAACTGAAAGTGTAACGGAGAGGGGGTTAAATGTCTGATGTGTATTGATGGGTTTTGGGTTACAAGAGGCACAGATGCAGTGAGAAAAATCAATAAACTTCGCCAGTGCATGCTCAGTGGGAGGGTCCACATTCTGCAGCTGACAAACCGAGCTCGGAAGATTAGAACGTCGACAAGCAAAAATACCACCTCTGGTTTTGTTAAAGTATTCTTAACTTATGTCCCAAAAAGAAAGTGTATGGAACGAGTGTATTTTAAAGAGCTACCTCACATTGATGTTGTAATACAACAATTTAACCTACACCACATTTCCAACATTAGTTGGGCAAGAAGTGTTCTTGAAAGCTAACTGTAGGTTTTAGAGCAGAAGAGTTTAAGCCCAACATTGAGCAACCTGTCTGTAACTTTCTAGTAATCATAAAGACATTGATTAGCTTGTTAAGGTGTGTTTGATTAGGGCTGGAGCTAAACTCTGCAGCAAAGTAGACCTCAAGGGCCAGAGTTGAGAACTGCTGTTTTATGGTGCTTTCACACCTCGGCGTTTGTTTCGGAACCTGGTGCGTTTTCTCCCTTGGTTCGGTTCGTTTAGGCATATGTGAACACGGCAATTGCGCTCAATCTGCACCAAAACAATAGCTCGGATTGCAAACCAACTCTAGGGCGGTTCGCTTGAGATGTGAAAGCAATCTGACCCAACGGACCAAAACGATATAATTCATAACAAGAAATGTGTTATATAAAATGCAGCAGTGTTTGCTTCTGTGAGTGAGCACATTAGTTACTGCAGTTGAAAACCAAAGAGCGCCTCTTCATCTTAAAATGTTGTGTAATTGTGCTTCTCTATGCGAGAATGCTGTTGCGACGAAGCCTTGATTCCTGCTCTAGCTGCATTATAACATTCGTATAGTGTTTGCATGTGTCTTGACACAGTTAGCCTAGACAGTGCTGGGAGATCTAGAGAGCGCGTTTGAATTTACCGCAGCATTAATACGAATGTAGTGTATAATTTAACAGCTGGAATGATGGCTACATTCATGTAGTGTTTGTGTGTCTCGACAGTTACAAATAAAGCCACAGTATTGAACTTGTCAATAATCTTGATGGATGACGCACGTCCTGATATTGCTGAGTTAGATGCGTTCCTGGGTCAACATATTTTGTTGATCCTGGAACAACATTCTAGTCTGAAAATTTAGTCTTAACCCTATTCCTACCCCTAAACCTAACCCTACCCATAAGTTATCCCAAAAATCAGAGGGAAATGATAGATGAATAACACTGATGTAGAAGCACCAATTCATAATTTTAAGCCTAAACTTGACATAATCTGTAAACTTGTCCCTCAAATCTGATTGGTTGATTTGAATGTTGTTCCAGGATCAACAAAAATGTTGACCCAGGAACATGTTGAACTCAGCAATATCAGGTTATGCATGGATGACGCAGGGGAAACTATGACCAATAAGAGGACAGCTTTACTTGCATGTGATTTGCATAAACATATTTTGGTATGCTTTGAAATGTTGCCTTGTGAATGCAAACCGAACCAAGAAGAAAATGCAACATTGTAACAAATTAAGTCCCTGTTTCGTAACAAAACAAACATTCCATAGGTGTGAAAACACCCTTAGAGGTTTCTGTAAATGCAAAGGTCTACCACCAGACCAAAGCAGTTCTGAAAAGCTTTGTGAATCTTTACGTTTAGGTAATAGATGTTTAGCTAATAGAGTGTTGCAGGAATAAAGTATTTTTGCAGGCCAAACCCAAAATTTAGCATCACTCTGTTTCTTCGACAAAAAGCCAATAGATTTTTCCATTTGCTTTTGGATTTTCGCAGAAAATAATCTCCGTGACCAACAAAAGTTTATTATTCTTACACATTTTGTTTATCGTGATAATATTTACAAATTAACACTTTTTTTTATGAATTCTGAAGTCTAAATACAATTGCCATAGTAAAAAGCTAATCATAGGTTATACACAAATTACACGACAGTCACGTGACTTCAGCGTCACCACCATTAAGCTTCCAACAACTCTTTTAATCTCTACAAGTTGGAAAGTTTGAGTAATTTACACAAGTTCAACACCTTTCTGCATTTCAAAATGTGTCAGAATACACCGGCCATTAGCTTTAGCATTAGCATTAACTGTCTTCAACTACTGTCATGGTGCAGCAACAGTTTAAAGACAATCTTGCAAAGCAAGTTAGATTTTAAAAACATGCTTACAGCTAGTTACCTGAATAACAACACATCCATTTTAATGGCATAGACATTTTATGCAAAAATGCACATCAAGTATGTACTATGGGCTACATGCCTACAGTCCACAGTTATACATTTAACTAACTGTATCAATTTTTTTTTCCAAGATAGAGAGCTCAAATATGTATTTTTGGGATTTAAGGACATTGCCTAACCAACATTCAAGTAGTTTAGGTGATGCATGGTTAACAGCTCATGGTCCATTTATAAGCAAGCTTGATGAATACAGGATACGCTCCTTGAAGGGCTATAGATAAGTGGATGCCATGGTTGACATGCATTAATATATCTAGAGTGTCTTTACAGCATATGGACAGGGCTGAGGAGTTGACACCGCATGCATCAGCAGCACTCAGCATAACCTGACACATGGGCTGGAATTCACATACAGATTATTACATAATCATCTGAATACAATGATTGTGCATATTCCACATTGTCAGCCAAAATCAAGGGAATTTTAACCAAATATAGAAATGCCATAAGCTGTACATTTTTATTTCACTTTTTGGTGCTGTAGTGCGTTACCTGAATTGCAAATTGCGCTCAGAGCACATCTTGAGAAGCGTGTGAATTATAGACACTTCTGGAGTGCCCCAAAAAGGAACATGTACAGTCTGCGGTGGTTTGTAATAAACAGTTTCATGTAATCACAAATATTTATGGCTGTTACACGTTCTCGTACAAAGTTAACGACACAGAAATAGCGTATGCGGATGAAGAATATATTTACAGAATGTATAGTATAAAAATAAAAATATAAAGACTTAATTGTATTATATAATTCAAAGTTTATTGTGAAAAAAGGACTTAAGTAGTATGTATATTAATCTCATAATATAAGTGACAACACAGAACAAAACAGACAATTAAACTGTTAATCTCAATTAATTGGATGACAATTAACCGTCAGCTGAAATTTCATGCCCCACTCGCCTGCATTAAAACAAGACACTTTGCCTTAGGTTTTTCGAAGGTGTATGCTACTGTCAGTTCATGGAGGAGGGGTGGAGAGAGAGCCGTGTGCAAACAGCTTATCTTCACTGTCATCTGCTCCTAATGACAGCTGACAAACTACTAATGCAAATCCCATCTGAGCGGCTACAGTTGCCCCAACCCCAGCCTTCCCTTGCCCTCCCCGTACAGGAAAATCCAGCCCCCAACAATCCCTCCCACCCACACTCCATACACAGTGAATGATCCACACTCGAAAATTCCTCCTCTCTTGACAGTCTGCTCAAAGCAAGCACTCTCTTTTAAACCAAGACAATACCCTGCTCTTCAGTCACATGACGGCAAAGAGCAATGGTTCAAGCAGAGCAGGTGGCGACTGTGGCATCCACATGCAGCCAAACACATGCTCACTCGCTGCTGCTATTCTGAGTGTCACTTACTTGTTGTAGAATGTAGAATCAAACTACTGATTGAATCTATGAATCAATGTTAATAATATAAAAAGTAAATAGAGTTAAATCAAGACAATTGGGACAAATGGCAATGGCAAAAATTGTCCCAATTTACCTCAATTCACCAAATGTAAATATATAATGTTATTAATTTTAAAAATATATTTAAATTTAATTGGCTGGAAATCACGGTCTCAAAGCTGATTTAGAGGAATAAATGGAAGTTATCTCAAGGATGCAAACAAGAGAGAAAACAAGGTTCCTTTTTTTTGTTGCTCAAACCAAATACAGAGAGGAAATGACATCACACCTCCCACACAAACCACACCAACTCACACTTTCATTTGTTTCGCAGTATATCATAGATGTGTTTTCTTCATCTCCTCACCTTGTAGTTTCATAAACACACATTAGACCTTCAATGCCATAATTGTATTAGCCAACAATTGGACAGGGGAAAGTGTGAGAGAAAGTCGCTGTGTTCATCACAGGTTGCTAAGCTCACCTTGGCTTCAGTCCAGACTAAGCCTCAGGGCATTTCTGCAGCAGTGGGACCAGTGGAAATCTTTGGGCATTATTCACTTCTCTCAATCTATGGAAGAAAGCAGAACCATCCAGTTAAGATCTCAACTAAGGCTCAACACAGACTTTGGAAAAAAGAAACGCACGCAATGCAATACAGTACACACTGTAAAAAATTATTTTCATGATTTTCAACATTTTTTCTTTTGTCAAATCAAATTATCTGTGGTTCAGATAACACAATATTTTGAGTTCCTGTTGATTAAACCAATTTCCTTCATTGTATTAACTCAAATTTTTTAATTTCAATGAACTCAAAATTTTAAAGCAACCAGGTAACTTACTTTAAGTTAAACCAAGAATTCTTTTTTTACAGTGCACATCAAAAGCTTATTGATATTGATTGTTTCAGTGCAATTAGTTTTGTTTGTTTCAAAGAAAGGATTGCTGGTTATTTAAAACAACAACATTTCCTGATCTTTTAACAGAAGTGGGATTTCACTTAACAGCTCAAAAACTAACCAGCAACTTCATCAATGGATAACAATTAAATAGAACAATCAGGTAAATATCATAAAACATGTCCAGGTCACATTACACCCAGAAATAAATAAAATTAAATAAATAAAACTGTTAACTGTTAACAATGCAAAATAATATATTGTTTGGTCTTAAGAAGAATAGAAAACATTTCCTGTAGGTAAAATCAAATTTCTTTTTTATGTTTGATTTTAGGGTGATGTCTGGAGGGGAATGGTTTGGGGATTTGTTTTTAATGACTCTACAACTTTGATTTAACAGTCAAAATATGAGGAAGATTTTAGATATGAGGGAAGAACAAAACACAAAACTTGGTTAAGCTACTTATCTGACAAAATTATTTGGCAAAAAAAGCAAACTACAGCTATAGGTTTTATTTTACTATGCAAAAAAATAAAAAATTAAAAATGCACAGAAAAACAAAAAAGGTCATGCATGCATTGACTACAGTCACTGTAATCAGTTATTAATATTTTGTTGGTTCTCTCGTTTTTGCACGTTCATATTTTCTTTGTATAACAGCCTGGCCAAAAATTAGGGCTACACGATATATCAAAATTATCGAAATATTGCAAATGTACATATCGTGATGGCTTACAATAACAGAATGATTTTAATACTTCAAAAGATTACTTTTGGTCTGAAAAGTTGTAGGGATGCTTTCTTCTTACAAAAAGAATGTAAAACATGTTGGTTATATCGTTTTCATTTTTTAAAATATATTTAAATACAATTTAAATGTATTTTACACACTTAAAGGGTAAGTTCACCCAAAAATGAAAATAATGTCATTTATTACTCACCCTCATGTCGTTCTACACCCGTTAGACTTTCGTTCATCTTCGAAACACAAATTAAGATATTTTTGATGAAATCCGGTGGCTCAGTGAGGCCTCTATTGCCAGCAATGTCACTGAACCTCTCAAGATCCAGAAAGGCACTAAAGACATATTTAAAACAGTTCATGTGAGTGTTCACATGAGTGTTTTGAAATCGGCCATCACTAGATATTGTTGAAAAGTCATTATTTTTTTTTTTTTTTTGGCGCATAAAAAGTATTCTCGTTGCTTAATATTAAGGCAGAACCACTGTAGTCACATGAACTGTTTTAAATATGTCTTTAGTACCTTTCTGGATCTTGAGAGGTTCAAGGACATTGCTGGCAATAGAGGCCACACTGAGCCATCGGATTTGATCAAAAATATCTTAATTTTGTTCCGAAGATGAATGAAGGTCTTACGGGTGTAGAACGACATGAGGGTGAGTAATTAATGAAATTATTTTCAATTTTGGGTGAACTAACCCTTTAAAGCATCATCGTATCACATATCATATTTTTCTTCAATGTCGTACAGCCATACCAAAAATTATGTCCAACAATTTGGCATGTTTCATTGCGTTAACACAAATAAAACAACTGACTAAAAAGCACAACTAAGTAGCATGATTATAAAATCTTTAACAATTTTTTTTATAATATTTGTATAAAGGGTGAAGAATGAAGATTTTGGCCACTACTATATATAATTTTTTTATCTTCTGAGCAAATAACCTTCATGTTTTGAGGCCACACCATCAATTGATCTCGGTAGAAGTAAACATTACGGTTTGTATAATGACATCAGATTCTAAGACATCACTTCCCTGTCGGTCTTGTAGGAGCAGTGCCCTGTCAGCTGTGAGTATGGCACTTGAGCGGTCCTTTATCAGAGAGCTATCAGAAAACCGAAGAGACAGCTGAGTATTACCAGACCTGTCAAGAAGAGTGTGGCTATTCTTAATAACAACACCTTGCCGGCACTGGCTCTAAGAGGGCCAACAATGCTGGGGAGTTACTGAGAAGACACACACAGAGGTCAACAATCGGGTGCTGTCTTTGGGACCCATATGGAGATGTCCTTTCTTATAAACTGTCCAAAAAGAAATAGGAACAGATAATGGGGATCCACTGAAATACCAAGTGAATAGTTCACCTCCAAAATAAGATACTCTTCACAAGTGGTTGATAGTGGTTCGCCATATGTGCACCTTTCAAATTAACATTCTTTCGAAGAATGTTTTTATGACAGACTCGGAATTGCTGAAGAGAGATGGTTCTGCTATAGTTAGAAAAACACAATGAGACCATACGGAGCGGTCATGTTTTTTAGGCAATTAGCTTAAGTGAACTACCATACAAGAGCAATCCATCTCTATAAACTTGGTGAATAAGAAGAGTTGGATAGAAGTTTTATTTGGTCATTGTCCTGACCTTCCCAATAATAACAAGGGGAAATATCTAATTGATCCCACAATATTCTTGAGCTTGTTTGTCCATTAAAAAGTTAATGAAAGTTGGGCATCAAGTGGAGACATTAGTTGAATCAGCACACGTCAAGCAAGCTCAAGAGACAAAATGAGGAAAAATGTACCATTAAATATTATAGAAATGAGAAAGTTTTGCAAAAATATAAATATATATATATAAAAAGGTTTGAGGTCAGTATGATATTTTTAAACAGTAAAAAAAAAAAAAAAAGGGTGCATTTATTTGATCAAAAATACAGCAAAAACAGTAGTAATACTGTGAAATATTATTACTTCTTTTCTATTTTAATACATTTTTAGAGGTAATTTATTCCTGTCAAGACTGGAGTATCAGCTGCTGAAAATTTAGCTTTGCCATCAGTCACATGATCCTTTAGATATCATGCTAATATGCAGATTTGTTGCTCAAGAAACATTTCTTATTATCATCAATGTTAAAAAATTTTTTGTTGCTCAATATTGTTGTGGAAACAATATTGGATTCCTTGATGAATGGAAAGGGCAAAAGAACAGTTTTTATTGGAAAAAGTCTTTTACTGTCACTTTATCAATTTAATGCATCCTTTCTGGAATAAAAGTGAAAAAAAAAGAAAAAAAAAAATTTATATTTATATATATATATATATATATATACACACACACACACACTAGCTCTGGTTCACAAATTAATATAAACTATTATGGGTTTTACTGGGTTTTACTGAACTCATTTTCAGGTCAAGCAATCAAACCACCACAATACAATTTAGAGACAATACAGAGTCAGACAGACAAAAATTAGCATTCACAAATACTCCAGTTCAAATACAACAAGCATTTCTGGGAAAAGCATAAGCATATCTAGTGTCTAGGACATACTAGACCTAATCAGCACATGGAAATCTAACACTTTCAGAAACCCAAACGGCAAGGGTTAGCAGTTATGGCGCCAGAATCCCCAAAATGGTATAAAGCAATCATCACAAACTTTTTTGAAGACTATTAAGGGACGGAAAATTAGCTCAACATCATTAGAAGAGGGAAAAATTGGATTAAAAAAAAAAAACAGGAAGAGAAGGGAAAAAATGACAATCATCATCAGGTTGGTAAAGATTTAATAGTGTTACACACGTCTTCAGGGCCTCGGCTTCCACAAGGGAATCGTTTCAAGCTTATTAGATAGTAACATGAAGTACGCCTTTTTAATTATGTTCAGCAAGTAATTAGTGGAAAAAAGGGTTTAAATCATCTCCACGATCCCAGAATTAGCCTCTGAGAAGAAAAAAAATGACTTGCTGCAGTAAGTATCATTCAACAAAGTTGAAAGCACATGTAGAAACAGCCAGAATTCTCCCATTGTGAGCAAATGCCTTTAAAGGGGTTGTTGACTTATGCAGAAGCTCTCCTGGGAGCTTGTGAACAAATACCTGAGGGGAGGGCACATGTCACATGATGTCATGTGCTGACCAGATATTGCTACATGTAGTTCCACAGCAGCTGACCTGCTACAACTCCATGCAGTGACAACAACACAAAGGGAGAACAAAAGACCTAGTGCTGTGTTTCTGATGGGTACATTAAATAATAAGAACGCTTTGGGCAGGTGTTTCTATAAATAATAATTTAAAAAAAAAAAAAACACAATTTCACTAGATAGTTACACAACGCTGTAAGTGGCTTTAATAATTCTAAATGGGAAACAGAGGGATCATGCGGTCTGTGTAAAAAAATACATTAAAATTAATCTAGCATACACAAATCACTATTAAATCATAAGTGTATAAAGAGACCGATCGGATGCATTCTGAAAGGCTTCATTTATCTTTTCATTGGTCAGGGGGAAGTTAAAGAAGAGTCTTTTCTAAGGCTGGAGGAATTTCCCCTGTTTCTTGTGTCACATGTTTGTTCTAGCCCACAGGAGATCTTAACCCGATTGGTCACTGTAGCTACGGTGTCCCTCAACCATGGTAAATCAGTCACCAGGCTATAGACACCAAAAGAGCCTTTTTGTTTTTGTGGAAATGTCTTTCAAATACCAGAATAAGTCACAAGCTTTTTGTGATCGTTTGATTTCAGTTGAGATATATCCGATGCTATGGTCAACATTTACAGATAAACTACTAAACTAGGTTCAATAATAGCTGTTCCTTACTATTCAATAACCACTCCACACCAAAGTGCCAGGAAGATTTGAGAGCGTGAACACACAGCAGACCACACACCATGGATCTATTCCTAACAAACAGCCTGCATTCTCTTCCCCTAGACCCACTATCTCTCTCCATCTGCAGTTTGGGTCAAAAGTTCATGTCAGTGTTACGGTTGTGTGTGTAACACCACAGACCATATTCCCCATCCTCTCACCCACTGACCACTATGAGGCTTAATACTACAGCACCATAGAAATGATTAACTGAACACTTATTCTGTCATAATTTCACTTTAGATACACATTTCCCATTGGACCTGAGTAAAGAGTCATCTAAACCAGGGCTGTGAGATGAATCGAAATTGTAATACAATTGCGATATGAATATGCACGATTTCTAAACTGCAGAAAGCACGATTTTTCTGCCAGCCCCCTCAGTGTGCAATCTGAATGAAGTCCACCTAAATCTAGCATGAGAACAGAACAGAGCGGGTGGAAGAGAGCATAGAAACTATGAAGTTGAATTCAGGGCAAGATAAGGACTTAGATAAGATAAGGATTTAAATCAATTCATGCGAGTACAGTGGTTCAGTATTAATATTATAAAGCGACGAGAATATTTTTGGTGCGCCAAAAAAAAAAAAAAAAATCAGTGTGTCGAATCAGCGGTTCGAAGCGCCAAAGTCACGTGATTTCAGCAGTGTGGTGGTTTGACACGCGATCTGAATCATGATTTGATACGCTGATTCATAACACTCCAAAGCAGTGTTTTGAAATCAGCCATCACTAAATAAATCATTTTGGTTTTTTTGGCGCACCAAAAATATTCTCGTCGCTTTATAATATTAATATTGAACCACTGTACTCACATGAACTGATTTAAATATGTTTTTAGTACATTAATGGATCTTGAGAGAGGAAATGTCATTGCTGGCTATGCAGGCCTCACTGAGCCATCGGATTTCAACAAAAATATCTTAATTTGTGTTCCGAAGATTAACGAAGGTCTTACAGGTCTGGAACGGCATGAGGGTGAGTAATAAATGACATTATTTTCATTTTTGGGTGAACTAACCCTTTAAACCTTCTATAAAATAATAATTCATAAAGTTTTAAAAGGTTGAAATGAAATAAAAGGGTGTTTACAGTGGGCTTTTTACATTAATCTCATGTCATAAAAGCATTCTGAGGTGCAAGTACATTCTCAGACTCAGATGTATGCTCTTCAGCGCTCTTCTTCATGAGCATTTAAGCGTGTGGTTAAAAACTAGCATAGAGCGCCATCTGCTGTTAAAAACTAAGCTCAGAATCAATTCGAGAGAGAATTGTGAAGCATTCGGAAAATCTCAGAATCGATCCACGAATTGTGATGCATCTATTTATTGCCCCAGCCCTAGGAGAGATGATGTATCATAGAGCCACTTAATTAGAAAGGAACTGTCTCGTTGCTGCAAAAGTATGGGCCATTCACACATAAAGCGTTTTTGCGGTTAAAAACACAACACGGGTCTAGAGACGCATTTTTATAAAGTTGAACGTCTTTTACCTTGAGTGCCATGTAGAATGCCGTGTCATGAGAAGCTACAAGGGATGTGACCGCACAAAAGAGTTCAAAAAAGCATAAAGAAATAATCATCATGCCTGCAAATAATGCTGGCTTCCATAAAATACAGACAAGTATGTATGTAAGGAAATATTGTTTCAAAAATTGCAATATTGATTACATTTCCTTCTATCTTTTTGTCCATATCGCACAGCACTAATTTCACCTCAACCTGAGAAACTGAGAGGACGTATCATGAGGAATCAAAAATGTATTCATCTAAATGGGGGAAAGAGCCTGTGATGTTCTTGGTTGCATGTAACACCAACAGCTCTGCATATCCTTTTAAAACACCATAAGGTTCAATGTTGCTGAACTAAAACTATTAGGGGTGTAACGGATCATAGTTGATCCGTACGGACCAGGCCCCTTGGTTCATCAAACATGCGATTCACTGTTTAGTTGCAAAGTTTAACAATCATAGAGTGAAGGTTTATAATTTGCACACGTTTCTAAGTCTTGCCAATTTAAACATTTAAGAAATTTTAAACCATTAAAGTGCAAGATGAGAAAGAGAACTCAACTCAGTACTCACATGCTGTTTCCTGTGCACACTCTCAAATGCTGCACACATACAGCCATGTTTCAGACAGCGCGCAAACAGAATTGAGTCCTCTTTCGCATCTCCTTGCACTTAAACAGACACATACATCTCAAAAATTTTCTCAAAATACTTGCCAAGATCATCAAGTATTCTCATAAAAATCTCAGCAATTTTGTCAAACACATACTGTTTTGTCTTAAGTGAACGTAAACAGTTGATTGGATCCGTGAATTAGGACAGCCTAAATACCTGCTGCTGTCTATGTCATTAATGTTAATCAAACAAAAGACACCTTATTAAAAATTAATCTATATTTAATTTATGTGAACACTATGCAGTTACTTTACATTTAATTATCACTTTTCTGTACCTGAATAATAGTGTTAGACCCTATTTGTAACTTTGTTCTGTTGTATTTATTTATGCTTGTAATTTTTTTCATTTTATTACTGACTGTTCAGTTTGTCTTTAATAAGTTTAAAACTTTATTTTTTTTTTTTTTTGCTGATCTGAAAAATTATCCGATCCATGACTCATAAAACGTAATATGATCCGAACCCCTTAGGACTTTTCTGATCCATTGCACCACTAAAAACTATTAAAAATTATTTTTGGTAATTAAAATAAAGCTGAAATTAAATAAAATATGAATATTAGATAAACTAATAAAAATGAGAAATGTTGACTTGTCAACTAACTGAAACAAATACGTTTATGCTGAAGTACTAGAATTACTAAAACTAAAAATGCAATAAATTAAAACTATATAGAAACATGAAAAATGCATAAAAATGACAACAGCACATAGCAAAATCACTAAAATTTAAAATAAAATTAAAATTGAAAAGTGAAATATAAAAGCTGATTCAAAATATAAATAAAAACTATAAAAGTAGATTTGTTTCAGATCTTAACATCTGAATTGTTTAATCTTTTTTTGAAATTACATTTAAAATTAATGTTTATTCAATTAGCAAGCTTGTCACAAATTAATGCAGGCTTTGTAAAGGGACTGTCATTGAAGGATGGAACAGTTTATACTATACTGAACTCAAGCGCAAACCCACAGCCCACAAGCTGTTACTCATTTCACAAGAAGACCCAATTTACATAGTCTTAAAGCCACAGTAACAAAAAAAAAAAAAAAAACTGCCTATTTGATTCTAAGGGTTACAGAAAAAAAGGGAAAACAATCAAAAACAAATCCTTTTTGGCACCAAAAAATTAACTGAAAGTGACACATGGACCTTAAATAAAAAAGTATGATATTCACAAAATAATACAACTCAAAAAGGAGTCCAGAAGTTCAGATCTTATTTTATAACCCTGCAGCTCCTCATACTTTTGAGAAGTCTCACGTATTCAGTCAAGTTCACTTAGCGGCTCTTTGAGTAGATGTGAGCGGGATTGTCTAAACCCTATGTCTGAGGGTAAGTGATCCTGCTCTCTCCCCCATGATCCTCTCTGTTTCCTCCTGGCCTGAAGCAGGTGCAAGTCATCTCAGTGGGGATGTCACTAAAGGCTTATGTCAGGGGAAGGCAGCAAGCTAATCGTACCACTCAAGGGCTAAAGATTAGATTGACCGTGCAGATTCTTTTACTCACTCAAAACTGACCACAATGGGCCAGATGTGGAGGCCAAATACAATTTAACCTTCTATGTCAACATTTTCAGTGGCAATCCATCAACTTCGTGATTGTATTAGTCAGACAAAGATTTAATGCCACAACTAAGTAAATTACATCACCACGCTGTACAGGCCACTGGAACCAATGCAGTTATCTATACTTGACCAGATTTTTACATTTCTTAAGAAAATGTATGTTGCATGCATGTGCAAAACTCACTGCCACATACAGCAGCTTTGTTTGAGCAAAGGCTGAAGGCTGCATGAAAAAACAGTGTAGCTCTACCCTTCTGGTATAGGTACTATGGGTACTATTGTGCTAGGTACCCCAACGGTTAGGGAAGGGTCCCAAAAAAGTGGTACAGTACGGTACCATTCACAACTTCAGACAATGGAAACGGAAATAATTGCGTACCGTACTGTACTGAACCATACCGCTCGGTGGAAACGAGCCATTAAAACGTTCCTAACTTTGTTTTGGAGGTCCCCTACAACAAGTTTACATGCATCAAAGGTAAAAAAAAAAATCTCATAATATACATTGCACATCACCTAATTTTAACTACTCATTCGAAGATTCAGTCTCTCTAAGCCCAGCCTTTCCGAGAGCTACTCCGCTCTGATTGGTCAGACGGCCCAGTCTGTTGAGATTGATCGACCGTTTACAGCGCGTGTCAGAAATGAAACGCCCATCACCATAACTGAATTTCAGCTCCGGAGGCTTCCTAAATCCTCAGCGATTGCACTTACTGTATAGACAGTAACAATGGCGTCAATTTTAACATATCAATTCGAGTGTGAGTATGATGATGAAACATTGGAAGAACTAGTTATTCAACCCGAACCTCCATCACAAGGACGACTTGAGCAGGACATTTCTCAGTGGTAAGTTTTTACTCAGTTTGTCGTACATTATGAGATGTTGCAACATGCAGCTGTAATTCTTCTAAATCAGCATTAACAAGTGTATGCCCATCAACAAGCCGAAGTGTACATTTCAAATTTATTGAGATGCACATGTGGGAACTGTATTATTACTATTATTATGTATTACTACAGCTGCACTGGGTGTACAAAATATAAAACACAAAACTATGTATTTTGAACACTAGGCAGAAAATATATAGATCAATAATTAATCACACTTACAGGTTGTGATTCAGAGGAGCAAGTTGGTCCAAATAAACTGGGTACTGTCCTATCTTTAATGGATAAGAGTTTTGCAAATCCTGCACAGACCTCTGAGATTTGAGAAACAATCATCAGTAAAATGACAGGAACACAACAAAAGGTTATACTGCTGTTCTATTGCTGTGGTAATTTTAACCACTGACGCTTCACATCCTCATTCTTTGGAAGTGTATACAAAGAGAATTTACCTTTGCAATGCAGAAAGCAGCGTTTTCGTGACATGCACACAACACGAACCAACTACAGTGTTTGAGGCTGGGTCAAAGTAGATGTTTTTCGAGGGCAGCAAATAAAGACCATAGGCTGGCATTATGCAAATTTGTTACATTGTTACGTATGAATGTTATGGAAGTAAGACAGGAATTACTGACGACTCGTTGCGGAAGTTCAGAGTTCTTTGTTCTGAGAGAAAATGCACTTTGATCTTTAAAACTTTACAGACATTTTACCTTCACAAACAGCTATATTACACACTGCATGAAAGGTAATATCTGAAAAAGCATTTTATATATTATATATATATTTTTTTTTTTTTTTTAAGCATCTACTATGTACTATGAGACAAGTTTGGTGGTATAGGTAGGTTTAAGGGTGGGTTAAGGGGTAAGGGAAGGGTAATTGCAGATGTATCTACAGAAATTAATTACAGCGGCAATTACATGTAGGTATTTTTACCTAGTACAATGTAAAGTACAATATAAAAACATGTATGTACAGAATAAGTGCATTGTATTAAATGTTTAAATGAAATGTTAGTAAACAGTACTTAAAGACATTGAATATAAAGTGGGTCCAAAATCAATCGTTTTAAATGCAGTAAATGAATTTAGGCTTCAAGATTGTAGAACGTACAGTATGAAAAACTGATTTTTTTTTTTTTTTTAGATTTAGTAAAGATTACATTAGGGATGCAAAAGCAAATCACTGCATCACAAACCATAAGCAAATGATTTTATAATGCTTTATCTGTAAATGACGGTTTTATATGGATGATATGGACTTGCAATGACATTAGCCAATCATAGCAGTGGCCGTTTACTGATACGCCTTAAAGGAGCCGCCCTTTAAAAAATGGATCGTTTTCAAGAAGAGGGTCAGAATAAAGGTGGAATATAAATGGTTTTCCGCAAATATATTTGTCTTTTTTGTGCAAAACTTTAATGTGAAATTGGAGAAATTAGCGTATTAAATATATAATTCATCCCTATTGTTTTTTCATGGTACCTCATTCTCCTAATGATTCCAGTGACATGATACTGTCGGGACATTAGGCCCATCGCTTTCATTTTCTAGAGGTATCTAGCCTGGCACTCTTCCTGCTCTGCCTCTAGAAAAACCTCAGATATCAATGATCGGTTTCCGTTTAGTGAATGTGTTGTCAGCTCCAATTCCACATGCGATTATCATTCTCTCTTCTCTCCAGCTGGAAGCCCACGCTTACCCTTTTTTGGATATGAGCCATCTCCACAATGGCCAGACTCACTAAGGCGGCTTTGTGTTTTTCTAAATTGTGAGTACTGTAAATCTAACTGCTTTATTTAACATTTCAGTGACTCAGAAGTGGGTGGCGAGACTAGGGAGATCTATAATACCTAAAAGCTATGTTAGCATTCCCATTCATTTTAATGACGTCTTGAATTGTCATTAATGTCTTTTAAATTGTTACTTGTAATAGAAAAAATAACCAAATCTAAAGATTGTGAAACTTAACATTTCTGGGTTTTTTTTAATTAGCATATGTTTTAAAAGCTAACCACTCAGCATGCCATTCTAGACAACATTTTTCACAATATACAGCAAACCTAAATTTATTCAGACACCTTGAACATTAACACAGTTTATTCACTATAGTTAAAAAAAAAAAAATGGTAATAAAATATGAAAAGATCTCAGAGTTAAACTGTGTCAGAAAAAAGGAATCTTAATTATGTCAGATAACACTTAAGCAAAACATGGTCAGGGTCAAAGTGTCTGAATCATTTTTGGTTCCAAATTTTTATCAATTTTACTGGTAGTCCACTGAATGAAGAATTGTTGGGTATAATATGTCACAGTTTACTTTATTTTGCTATCCTCACTTACATAAATGAACTATAGTGTCCTGCACCCACTAGTAAAAATATATCAAAAATTGAATGAACAAAAATTGGTGTAGAAACAACTTTCATTCAGAAATTGCTACTAAGTTTCACAAATAATTACAAAAAAGGCAAGTAACACATTGAATGAAATGTGAAATTTCTGAAATAGTATTTTGTGCAACATTGCCAAACATACTCTAAAAAATATTGCTATAGTATATATAATTTGCACAAAAAAAACCCTCTACTTTTCAATGGATGTCAGTAGAGAGATTAAAGTTACAGAGTCTATCAGGAGGGCCAAACAGGATCATGCTAACCAGCTAAAATTTGGGAAATACCAAGGACCTGAAGCACTGATGTCTTAGAATGAAGGCTTTTCTGCCCAATTAAATAAACATTCTTAGTTGCAATAAGGCAAATCCTGCATTACACAACTAGAATACTGCTGATTCTCCAGGAGGGCACGTAATTGGATGGGACAGGGAAAAAGTAAAAGGCTGCAGTGGAAAACTGTCTCTGTGGACACAGCACACACAGCAGACTTCGCTCTGTCAGTCGACATCAAGGCTGAAAAATTGCATTACAGCTTCCGGTTGTCAAATACCATGATTATCCAAAATTAGTGCTTTGGCCACTCAAACTTAAGGTTTTCAAAATAAACCATAATGTCATGATTGTAACTCCAGGCCGTTTTACTGTAAAATGACTTTAGAAACAAAAATAAACAGAGCAACTTACTGGGCTGTAAAGACTAAGCATGCATTGTTGCAGATGACAGTTTGAAATGAAAGAACTTGAGAGTCAAATAAACATCAGCACCAGGTCCTGAAAAAGATTTTATAAAGTATGATAGATTTAAACAGGCTACTCTACAAGTTAAGTTAAATTAATGTGATAAGACAATCTTATCAATAGCGGATTCATTCTAACCAAATTATAAAATTCCTCTTCTTTTGCCAAACTGTTTTGTCTCCCAAACATCACAAGACAACTACAAGAATTAAGGATTGAAAGGAACTTGCATATATCTTAAACGTGAACATGAAATTAAAATAGCGCCGACTTTTCACAATCCATGGAAAAAAAAAAAAAGAAAAAAAAAAAAAGAGGCCTGCATTTCTAATTCACTATGTGATATATGACATTGTGGGAGTAAAATAGGGATATGCAATATAGGGCTACTATATTGGATATCGGCAGATATTAGAGATTTTATCAAATCTGAATCAGCCAGTATCGGATATTTAATTGCTGGATGGTTCATTTCCTCTATTTTTACATTTAGGTTATCTTTGTCTTCATCAAACACTCATTTAAAGTTAATCTTTAAAACACTAATAATTTAATAGCACTGTTAAATGTAATCTATAGCAATAATATAAAGTGTGAAAAATGGAAATTCATTTTGAGATTTACCAAATATTACATTTAATAGTGTTAAATTAAATAGTGTTTTATAGATTAATAAGAGTGTTAGATGAAGGCAATTGAAATTAAAATCCATTTTTCAGACTTAGGGGACGTTTTCAATACACCGTTTTCAACTAAAAACGTTTAATTACACCTGAAAATGCAAACTTTTAAAAGCATGTTTCAAAGTGCAAGTAAAAAAAAAAGTAATAGTCCCCATGTTAACGACAAAAACGTGAATTTGTGAAAACAGTGACGTCATGCACATGCATATTACATGTTCAGTCTTTAGGCGTGTAGTGTTTTCTTACAAAGTGACATCGCCAACTACTGGCCTGGCATGCATATTACAACGTTTTTAGTCATTTTAACTGGTACTGGGTAACTTTCTGCCAGGAAATTTTCTAAGTTTATGAACATTACTTTTAAACCTAAAATACAACATAATGCAATGTGTAATAATTCAAAATATGGAAGAAAACACCAGTAAAAAACAAAATGTATACGGAAAATTCCTTCATATTAACACAGTACATTGAACCCTATTTTCACATACTTTTTTACAGTGTACATACTAGAGAACAAGTATTGTGAATCTCTAAAGTAAAATGTGTTGCAAATGGCAATTCCCACCCTAAATAAAATATGCTCTGCATAAATTAAATCTCCGCAATACCGATCACTAACTGTTTAAGATGCAAAGATAATCATTCCTTCCACTGCCTGCACAGTATATGAGTGTGTACGTGTAATTGTCTCCTCAGGTGTAACATGAGAGGATTTGTTTTGACAACCCACAATTCCAGGTGCCAAAGCCACAGATATCTGTAACAGACAGACGCAGACTGATTATAGAGGCTTTAAGGGCTGCTTACAGTCTCTTTTTTTAACCTATGACCAGCAGTTATCTCTAGTGCAGGAGGAAACTTCTTCAGCATACAGACGGCCCAAAGCTAAAAGCGGCCAACGTAACGTAATCTCACCTACATCAGGACCATTAGCTTTGTGAATTGCCTACAAAAGAGAGCCAACGCTCAATCAGATTAAGGACTTCTCTGTATTCTTTGCCCGTACGTGTACAGAAATAGCATCAAAGCACGAAGGTGTGCGCGTGTTTAGTAGCAGGCAAATGACAGCCAATGCAATGTATTTTGACGACAGATGAGCTGGCTGGCGAGTGAATCAAGCTGCTTAGCAACCTCCAGTGATAGCAGCTGCCAAGTCTTCTGTCTAACGCCAAAGCAATCTTGCTTGACAAGAGAATTATGGATAACTTCAGTGCTTCTGATACGCTAATTAGAAGGAGCAATTGATTTAGTTAAGGGTGTTTCCTAATAAGAGCACCAGGTATTGGTTTAAACATAAAACTGCTCTTCAGTTTACAGCCGGCTATGAATTACACTGGTGATCAAAGGAAGGAAAACGGACGAGTACATCTCAATTGTCCAAAGTAGGATATCAACTGCTAACACTGCAGTGCATTGCAAGCATAGTCCAGATTTTTTCGTTTTGCTGTCGATGACTTGTCTTTTGCAAGCCGTGCACGGTCACTGGCTTGCACTTTCCGGACAGCCGTGTCAGGTCTTTAGCAAGCGATACATTTTGTCTCTTTTTTGTAAAGATGAGTTCTTCTGCTAGTGCTGCATTTTTGTTTTGCAAGCGGAAGCTGTATCTTTGCCACCATGTTCATTCCTGCATGCTGTAGGCTAGCATCCGCAGAAGTCTTTTCCCCCCTGAATTCGCACTGCATGAAAGAGCAATTAGATCTGTGGCCCAGTTTGCGGAGCTGGCCAATAGATAGTAGACCCAGTCGATTTTACAGCAGGAAAGGCTCTGCGGGAAAAAGAGGCCTGTGCCATCTGGAGAATCTGCTGGAACCTTCTTTCAACAAAGAAAAACGCAACCTGAGGGTGTTTGTATACGAGAGAACAACGGTTCTTTCATCACCGGTGGTTCAGTGCTGGAACCAAAAGAATGGCAAGCATTTATTGAGGTATCTGTCAGCGGTTGATGACTGCATTAAAGTCCTCATAATTAAATGACAAGTCTTTGAAGAAACCAAAAGAATCCAAACTGTTCTGCAGATGCAGAATAGATCAAATAAGTCTTTATCTCTTTTCGATTTGGAGATGGTTAGATGAAGCAGACTAAGGCATATCAGTGCTTAATGACAGATTTGCAGAACAAGCGTTAAAGGATTAGTTCACTTTCAAATGAAAATTACCCCAAGCTTTACTCACCCTCAAGCCATCCTAGGTGTATATGACTTTCTTCTTTCTGATGAACACAACTGTAGAAATATTAATAAATATCCTGAGGCATCCGAGCTTTATAATGGCAGTGAGCGTTACCAAACGAGTATGAAGCTGAAGAAAGTGCCTCCATCCACATCCATCCATCATAAATGTGTATTCCACACGGCTCCGGGGGGGTTAATAAAGGCCTTCTGAAGTGAAGTGATGCATTTGTGTAAAAAAAAAAAAATCCATATTTAACAAGTTATGAAGTAAAATATCTAGCTTACGCCAGACCGCCTTTCGTATTCAAAGAAAGTGTAAAACTCTCGCAGTTCAAAAAGCTTACGCTACGTCCTACTTACAGAAAAAGCTGACGCAACACCAGTTTACACTTTAATGGAGCCGTGTGAAGTACATTCATGATGGATAAATGTAGATGGAAGCACTTTCTTCAGCTTCATGCTCATTGGTATCGCTCACTGCCATCATAAAGCTCAGATGTGTCAGGATATTTATTAATATTTTTCCGATTGTGTTCATCAGAAAGAAAAAAGTCATATACACCTAAGATAGCTTGAGGGCGAGTAAAGCTTGGGGTAATTTTCATTTGAAAGTGAACTAATCTTTTAAAAGATAATAAATTAAATCTGGATGCAATTCAGATTTTATCTAATGACTCTGGTTCTTTTAGCAATGGGCAACATTTGGAAAACCTTCAAAAGACTGCCAATTTATGAGATTTAGCTATTTGTATATAAATTGTATACTATTTATATACAAATAGGTTTACCCATTTATCCAAATAATTAATCCTATACTTGAAAACTTATTGTTAATAGAAAATAAGATGAGATAGAAAATAATATGATTATCATGACTAGGGGTGGGCGACTTAACGGTTGATTCAAAATGTGAATGCAAGTTTGTTGTGGTATGAATTGAATTTGATAAGATAAAACAGGTAGATCTTCCTATTTAGTTACACATACAGCATATTCACAAATCAGTCTTTTGAACCAGTTCTTTTACGGAATCGTAATAATAATTAAAAAAAAAAAAGACTCACAAACTCAGAAGTTACTGGTTTGAATGTTACTGAAAACTAACTGAATCTTTCAGGGCAGTGATGGAGAGACTTCAGAACCAAAGAAACATTCAAAAAGAGAGAATTTTTTAAGCACATTTCCATAAAAATATTAACATACACAATACCATTTTAAGTTAAGTTTTTTTTAAAAAGAAATTAACACTTTTATTCAGCAAGGATGCATTAAATTGACCAAAAGTGACAGTAAAGACATTTATAATGTCACAAAAGATTTCAATTTCAACAAAGTAATGCAATTTCAACAACAACAAAAAAATACTAAGCAGCACAACTGATTTTAACATTGATAATAATAAGAAATGTTTCCTTAGTACCAAATCAGCATATTAGAACAATTTCTGAAGGATCATGTGACACTGAAGTCTAGATTAATGGCTGCTGAAAATTCAGCTTTGCCATCAAAGGAATACATTTCATTTTAAAAACAGAAAAATAGAAAACAGTTTTAATGTTATGTTAAATTGTAATAATAGTTCACAATATTAGTGTTTATTTTTTACTGTTTTGTACTGCAAAAAATATCTTACTGATCCCAAACATTTGAATGGTATTACTTATATATATATGTCCGAAATATTTAATGAAATTGTGTTGTAATTTTAGCTTTTATTTCCCAACACCTTGTCATGAAAATGGCTCTGATGCTTAGTTTGAATATTCTATTACAGTACACCGTCCACATCATAACAGTTACCAAACATCATGAAAATCATTTAGTTTGATTTTTTTTTAAATAGAACTAGATACGAATAAGAACCAGATCTCAATGTGGTCTGTAACACAGATTGACAAGTTCAGTCGGGGGTCTCCAAGAGTGAACAGGAAGCAATCTCGAAGTGCTTAAAACCTGTGCGGGGGCCTCTGTGGTCCTTTTGCACAGTACAGTAATGTGCAGTTGGCCACTGCTTGACCCGACATTACAATGTGGACAGGAAAGCCTCGCATACATCTCTTTAATGAAGCGAAAGCGAAGCCACACCACGTCTCTTGGCAGCGTTAACCTCAAGCTCAACTTGTGGCCACCCTGGGTTAACCTGCCCTGTGATCATTGTTTCCTTCCTTCGACTTGGCATTTCTTAAAGTAGGGCCCCCCCACCACTCTAACTGTGGCTTTCTGAACTGCTGCCAGGCCACACTCGATGCCAAGGATTACACTCTGGGTCTGCTGCCAGGCACACGCTGGGCTCCAGCGTGCAGAGACCTCCAGACAGCGGTGAAAAGAACACCATCCTCTCCGCATACCTACAGTCATGCACTCCCAGCATGTCGATATCCACTGACGACGCTAAGACCTTGAGCTCTGCTTAACTGAGGGTGTGGGTAAGGAGGCGCTGATCTTTCTGCTAACTTTCATTTATCAGGTTCATTAATTGGGTTACGAGCACCCAGCAGTGCGTAACCAGTTAGACCCGGTGATAACGTGGAAAACCCTGCAGCATTCCATCAGTTCTCGGCGATACCATGCTGAGCCTCTATGAGGCGATTCAAAGTGGGTGAACTACTTGTGGGTAGCCTCCACATGATCAATTTATGTTCTTGTGGCAAAAAGCCCTTCCGTCCAAAATAAACAGAATCTGAATGGGTCAAAATCCAACCAGTGGAGCTGGAAAAAAGCACATGGCTTACTTTATGAAGTCTTCAATTGCTGTGCATTATCTAGTTAGTTGTAATCACTCAGTGCCCTCCTTTTCTTTAAAAAAAAAAAACATTGATTTTACAGTGAGGCACTTTAATGAAAGTGAATGGGCACAATTTGTTAAAGTTAAATACTCACTGTTTCAATAGTATAGCCACAAAACAAACACAATATGTGCATTAACATGAATTTAGTGTGAAAAACGGACTAACTATTACTGTAAAGCTATATCCAATTTCACAATGACTAAACATTTTTATGGCTTTACAGGTCAAACAATACACACATTTTAACAAAATAATTAATGTAAGTGCTTTTATGAAATTACAAGCATCACATTTCTACTTTTAAATCCTCCAAAATTTGGCCCTATTCACTTCTTTTGTATGTGCCTCACCATAACCTCAATTTTTTTATTTATTTATTTTTTTAAACATATTTTTGCTCTAATTCAACATTATGCCACCAATGCTGTCGATTCAGTTTAACTGGTATTCAACATGGAATATTTCTTCAGCTGTGGTACATTTGCTCTTGGTGGAGCCTACATGACCTCCATTATCTAAGTAGTGGGCCAGTTTGAGTAAGGCCACCTTCACAGTAAATATCTGTGGCAATAACATGATGTCATTAGCCAAAGTCAAATCAATACATACTTGAGTGGAGAAAAAGCGTCTGACTTGTAAGTGCAGAGCGACGCAATCGGCACCAGGATCAGTAACACACCTTTTGCTTGCCCTTAAACCCTTCTTCGATTAAAAAGGGAATGTAATCGCAGCTGAGGTCTAGCGAAGTGCATCTCAATCCACTCCTACAGCTCAAACACTACACATTTTGGCTTTTTTAGAACAAAAAACTCTTCTGCTTGGAAGTTGAGTGATCTTTGAACTAAAGTGGTTGTGTCAGATTAGTAAGACACCTCAAAGGTGCCAATATACTTCAAGAGAAATCAAAGAACAAACTAGTGTGACATCATTTTAAACAAAATCAGGCCAAAACAAAGTTCTATTGTAGTTATTTTCAGGAGTTTGAAACAGCTTGCCAAACTGAAATTTACGGAAAAGTTTGCACCAGCTGGTTGGTAGAGCGAGCGGCCATGTAAATTGGATAATGTTACGTTAGCCACTTTACAAGTACCACACTTTTCTGCATGACATGTTTAACTTACTGTGCATTTCTCTCTATAGGTGCATCTACTATATTGTGGAGATGACGTCAACTTCATCAACAAAATCTTTGCAGCTGACAATGACACAGAAAACATAAACGTGCAACTAGTGGACAAGTGGCTTAAATGAAAGACTACCAATTAACTAGAAAAATCTTTGGACGGGCAGCACTGGTAAAACTGAAGTTGTAATTCAGCAACTCTGACAGTTTTTTTTCATGTTGAAAACTGTAAAGCTGATTGCTTTAAAGCAATCTATTGTATAAAGTGTTATATAAATAAATGTGATGTGACTTGAAGTGCAAACATATCCACGTCACTATGGGGCTTTCACACCACGTAGTTATAAGAACTCAGGGTATGTTTGCTTTTTGGCATACAAATGACAACATTGTCAAAATGATCCTAAAAACAACTAAAAACGCTGTGTTATGCATGCCAGGCCAGTAGTTGGCAATGTCACTTTGTAAAGAAACATTACACGCCTCAACACGTAATACGCATGAGCATGACATCACCGTTTTCACAAATTTGCATTTTTGTAGTTTACACAGAGACAATAATGCAGACAATAAAGTTTGCATTTTCAGGCCGCCAAAAGTTTTCTGTTTTTAGTTGAAAACAGTGTCGTGTAAATGGCCCCTTAGTTATAACAACTAGCCACCAGGGGTGCTTTTCCCGAAAGCGTCATTAGTCAACTATCATCGTAAGTCCCATTGAACTCTATTGGGATCGACGGAACTTGCGACCATAGTTTGATCTGGGAAACGCACCGCAGGGTGGTCCCCCGAGATCTAGCCTAAATGTTCCACTAGGGCCATTTTCTTGGTCGCATTTGCACCGCCAGTATGAACTCTGAAGTGACGTAAGCTATCACTTAAGTCCTGCTGCTCAGGGGTGCGTTTCCCGTACAACGATGTAACTCGCTGCTTCACTACCATAGTTCGATGCATCGTTGAACAAATCAACTAGCTAGTCATGACTGTTTCCCGAAACCGTACTGTCGCAAACCTGTAATTTAGCCACGTTGATGAATGACATCACGCAGGTGGTGAGTAATAACAACTTCTTTAAATTAATCAGTTTGAGATCGAATTAATGCTAGATTTTTTGCTATAAATTATGGACATGGCATCTGAGGACTAATTCTCATTTTCCACAGTTATTTTGCTTTATTTACAGATTCAATCATAGTCTCGCTCTTACGTACTAGAGCACGACCGCACATGCGCACTCTTCAAAAACGGTGCTTTAAATCTCTTGACAAACTAAAATATGTAAATGACATTTGTATATATTCAAAATAAAAGATATACATTGTACTTAATGTCAGCTTGCTTATTTTGCTCCACATGTCATACAAACTAGAAACTATGCTTCTAGCCACAGCTCGAGAGCTGTCGCTCCAACCACACAAGTTTGCGAATGTTCATTTGAACTATGGTATCGGGAAACACCAAATCGTTGAACTATGTTAGTAACGACGGAACTTGCGATGTTAGTTGGCTAACGATACTTTTGGGAAACACACCCCTGGTCGTTGTGAGGCACTGGTTGAATTTGATGGGGCTGAGAACGCCAGAGCCTGAGCACACAGCGCTCCCATTCTCCGTCTTGATTAGTTTACTATCTGTTTAACAGTCCTATCTAATACGTTATAAGATAGAACTGTTAAACAAAGTAAATGGTATATGAAAAAGTAGTATAGTTTTTGTTGTGTTGTTGAGCAGAAATACATAATCTTGTTTAACTTGGTCCCTTCAAATTTGCGTTGGATTTCCTCGGCATAAAGGTTGAAAAGTGCCCAGCATCGGCATTGGTCCATCTATCGCTGTTTTCCATGTTCGTGGAGTTAGTTCATGGAGTAAATATATAGGCTGTAAACTGTGTGTTTACATAGCTTTTTAAAAATGGTGGGTGCCGGTGTTTCACATGCGTTCGGCCAATCAACGTACATTTACATCACTGGTATAATTAAAACTATAACATTTCCAGTTCCTGCGGTGCGAACATGCCAAAAAGTGGTTACTTCCGATAGTTAACAATAGTTATAGAAACTATGAATCTAATTATGATCTGATGCTTTCTTAAATGCTGTTTTCTCACTGCTGTCATTTTTATTGTGTTTTCTTATTGAGAGGAAAGTGCACAGCACATATTTACATATTCATCTAAACACCCCTCCCAGCAGTGTGGGCGGCGTTGAGATGTTCGCTAATAGTATACCTCTGCAAAGGTATTTCAAACTTCTTTTTAACCCTAAGCAAAGGATGAAAAAGAACTTCGCTGTGAGTATATCAGGGCCTAAAATGTGCAGCAGGAACTGCTGCTCACATTCAACAAACTGGCAAAAATAATTGTTACAAAGAAACACAATCGGAGACATTTTCAACATTCAGATGGACTACATTTTATAATACTTTAAGCTATCCAGACTAAACCAATGTGCAACAGAAAGACAGCCTATTTTGAACAGTCTGAGAGCCATCATGGGCACACACAGCAAGCTCATTAGGCAGAAGTGGGGAGTTGAGAGAGATGTGAGTAGCAATCCTGGGTCAGACTCTGTGCAAGGACAGTATGTCTGTGAGAGGAAGCGGTGAGTGGAATGAACCCAGCCATTATAACTCAGCTCATCCGTCACTGTGAGGCCTCAGGCCCATCTACCCACTGTTACCCTGGCAACACACTCTAAACTTACATTCAGTATTATTTCACGAGTAAAAGAAACAAATATTAAAATTATTTTTTGCATGTGAGAAGACACAAAATGTTTTAGACAAGCAAAAATATATATACAAAATCCAAAAAAGGGTATTGAGACTGTCAATTTAATTTAAAACAATAAATTCTAATTTGAATTTGCAATAAATTGGCATATAATGGAATTAATTTAATTTAAAAAAAGAATCAATTGACAGCCCTACTAATATCATACAGAGCTAATTTCCAGCTTAAGTCCCTTCTCATTAGTTCTAACTACCGCTTTTTTGACAAACTCCAGCTGATGCTTTCTAAACACCGCTCTTGAGAAAAGCACATTACTGTTGAATGTGAGCAGCAATGTCATTTAGGCAGACCTGGTTTCCTCCCTGCCCTTTGCTCCCAGTGTAATTTGAGACACGACTGAAAAAAGGCCCAGCGCGCAGAACTGAATGAAAGGTAGAGAGAGCGGGCATGTTCGTATTCAGCTGCGGTCTAACCTAATCAAGCTGGACAAGGTCATCATTTTCCAGCTTTCTTCTAATTAGGCTTAATTCAGCTTAATTTGGTTACAGTAATCCTTACAGATGGAGCTACTGTGCCCTGGTAAAAAAAAAAAAAAACCCTTACCATGTTGCGCATTTAAAAATTAGGGTCTTACGTTTGCATCTTTGTGATTTTTTCCAGCCAATAATTTTAGTGCTTGTGTTTCCCCCCGCATGTCAATCTGATACCATTTGACACTGATTTGATTTGATAGTGGCTCATATGATCATCCCTCTAACTGACAGACTGCATCTTGTCACTGTGGCGTGAAAATCAAACAGCCTTGTGACAAATTTCTCTTCCTTTCAACCTTCTGCTGAGCATGCGTGGCAACCGGGCTGCCCAGCTGAAGCCCTGTGACTGTGGCGAACGCACTTTGCAGGAAGATCAAAGTTCAACAATCAGATAGTGATTCACTGTGATGGAATACCTCAATCAATAGTATGAGTCAAAGGTCAGCTGATCCAGGATGAAATCATGGTTCTGGACTGCTGGCTGGGTTGCATGTGAACTAACACTCCTCTTTCCACCCAACCGCAGGCAGCCAGGAGGTCATGTGACCATGGCATCCACTGGTGGATATGCCAGATTTAGATAGCCACGCGTGAATGCCGCTGAGCTACAGAGACCTAGACAGCATCAGAGTGCAAGCATGCTCATCGGTGAGTCCTGTCAGTATACAGTCACACCCACACACCGCAGTTTGTGTGGGAATACATCTTACCACATCATAGCGTTCTGACAGTCTTGGCTGACTGAAAACATTCCCTAAGTAATCAGGCGACTACTACAGAATGTCAGGAAAGCGTTTACTACAAAGGAAGTACATGCTTTCTGACAAAAATCTGCTAACTGATACTAAAAAGATTCTGTATAACAGAATTATTAAAGGCCAAACCACAGACTTTGACCTTTTTATTGGTAGTTTGCAGTGTTATTTTAGTATTAATTATATACACTATTATAGCATTTATTATCAGTATCTTTCATTTTGATATTTTCAGTTTTCAATTAAATCTTAGTTTAAGTTTGACTAATTTGATGTGCTTTTTGAAATATTTCTGTTTAGCTTTATTTCAGTAATTTTGGTATTCAACCATTTCAGTTAGTTGCCAAGACAACATTTAAAGGCACAATATGTAATTTTTCACCACTAGAGGTCGCTTGTCTAAAACAAAGGCGTAGCTTAATGATGCCATGAATGAGCGTGTGAATCATGGGAGCTGTCATCTTCACCTCCACAGCTGATGGAAAGGAATCTGACGGACTCGGGCAGAAATCATTCATGGAAGAGCTAATGTAT
This sequence comes from Hypophthalmichthys nobilis, assembly GCA_037950665.1. Taxonomy (NCBI): domain Eukaryota; kingdom Metazoa; phylum Chordata; class Actinopteri; order Cypriniformes; family Xenocyprididae; genus Hypophthalmichthys; species Hypophthalmichthys nobilis. The sequence goes on along the minus strand of CM075482.1, from coordinate 11,757,727 downwards.
TAAAGTTTTATTAACATTACTGTGGAATGAAGCAGGGTGGGCCGAGAGCCATGGGAGCAGAACGAGGCTGCTGGAGCGAATGCTAATGAAAGACACTTGTGCGAAACGTACACTGGCCTCGAGTCCAGCGGAGCTTTTATTATGCTTATGCAGTCGGAGCACAGTTCTACATGGTTAAAACAATCATACTAAATACATTTGAGTGTTTTGAAAGTTTTGTTAACATTACTCTGTGCGTTCACTCGGTGGCTGTATGAGAGACTTGTTGCACTTTGCAGTAATCTAGATCCATATTAGAATATATTAATAAAAGCTGGATGACTTGTGTTGCTAAATGACATGCAATTAATTTTAAAATATATTGTATGGTAGAAATAACTCTCTCTGATTATGCCATGTTAGCCACTTGACAAAGTAGTGTTGTCTCTGAAGCATGGTAAAAACATGGTACTCGTGGTAAACCAAGAAAATTCAAACAATAAGACTAACCGTGTTGAGCTATTTAACAATGATTAGTTTTCTGTCAATAAAAGTATCCAAACCTGTCTAATAAAACACCTAATATATTAAAGCGTCTTATGCATTTCCATGTTTCTACGAAAGTAAAACTGGAAATCCAGGGTAACGCGGATATGACATCATTGTCAGGCGACGAAATAACACAGTCCGTGTTTTTTTTAAAATAGCCGATTTCTCTGAATTTAAACATTCCTGGAAACGTTTGGAATAATGCAAATACACAAGTCAACAAAATAATATAACATTGTTCTAGTGGTTTTTGGATATTTTAATCTAAAAATCTTACATATTGTGCCTTTAATCCATTTCATTTACATTTTTAAGTTTATATTTAAGTATTTCATCTTAATTTTAATTCAAAACTATTTTTAATCGTTTTAGTTTTATTTAACAATAACAACACTGGTAGTCTGCTTGCATTAATCACCATAAAAACTCTAAAACAATCCCCTGCATTGTTCTCAAATTGAACTAATTAAAGTAATTGCCATATTACTCTTATTTTAAGGCTGTGGGAGCATTTGCTCACCACACGAGCCCTACTGTGGAATGTGTCAGCATGATGTAAGAGGTTGGTAACAAAGCTAGCATGAATTGAACTACTGGTCCAACAGGCTGAGTCGCACTACTGCAGCTCTTAGCAGCGCTGATGCAAATCTGAGGAGGTGAACACCAGCTGTCAGTGTACAGGCTCCAAGCTTGGGCATTCAAGCAGATCATTTGTTATAAACCACCAATGGAGTTAAGTTAACCCAATAAGGCTGAGAACTCAGAACCTGTTCTTATACAGAAACGGGTTCAAAGAAAACTGGCATGATATTCGATACAGCTTACAGAACATTGTACTAAAATGCAGTGTTTTATTTACTACTTTCAGTGGCACTGCACTGTTACTGAATCACAAAACACACAGCAACTGATTCCCAAATGAATCCCTTTTATGGACGAGTTCATTAGTGTGAATAAATAAAAAACATGAGTATGTTTCAGCATTTAGTTAGGTACAAGTAATGATTTGCCATTTCTAAAAAGTCTGGAACATCATTGAAATGTATTTGAGTAAACACATTTTGATAGAATGTTACATTTGATTTATTTCTGGTTTGTTATAGCTGTTCTGATAAAATCTGAGGGTAGTAAAAGCAGCAAAAACAGGACTTCTTGTTTCCAAACACTTATTTCTCCAAAATTGTTAATGGAGCCATTAAAGAACTGGAATGCTTAAAAGGGAATCGAATCAAAACCAGAAACAATCAACAATTCCTACTCGCAATTCTCAATTTTATTTAGAATTAAGACCATGCGTTTATGAAAGAGAAAAATTCACAAACAACAACAGCACGTAGGCAAACATGACCAACAAAATATGCAGGAACCCAGCTATTTCTGTTAAAATGAGTTACGACTGAAATGCTAAAGGTGCATCTAAACATGACCTAGATGCACCTTAGCATTTAAGTCTCAACTCGAGAAACTGAACGAGAGATTCCTAGGTTCTCATTTGGTCTTGAAATAGATCATTTGTTCGACCCAATAAACTGCCCGGCGGCGTGACGTCACACAGCGTAAAACATCGTCACGGTAGCTACGAACTCTGTGTCGACCAAACTAAAAATCTGCTCGAGCTCTGAACGACAAATTCAGCCTTTTTTCCATATATAAACGCTCGTGAATAGCGGAGTTAAGTCAAATCACGAGGTAAATGCTAATTAGCAACATTCCCAGCCACTGGCGCCCCAACTTTTCCTTTCTCTAAACAGGCGAGACCCGAAAACCGAACCGTAGAGTGCAGTAGTTCAGCAAAGAGCTGACTCACTAATCTCAGCCCTCGCAGAAACAAAACGCGGTGACTGTCAAATAACAACGCGCGTTTACTTTCAACAGAAACGCGCCCGCGAACGATACATTGTTGGTTTCAGCGGGGTTCTTTAGGACTGTTACGTCCAACTCGCTACAATGTGACACAAACATTCCAACGGAACCCCATTAACACGTTACAATGTAACAGTTCTGCCAGCTAAAGTTAAAATGCCCCTGAATAGCGTTCCACGGATGGACTTGCCTTCCTCGCATAGTCAAATGGAGGCTCGCAGGCTAAAGCTAGCCAGGCAAATAAGAGGGGGGGAGCTGGCTAAACTTAATCGCTCAAATGCAAGCAGCGCGGGCGAATCAACTAAATCAGCGACACAATTGAAATGTTAAAACAACAACAGCCGTGCATCCGCTTCAAGGTCGCTCAAAGCGATTTGTTTACACAACGGCAAGAAGCAAAACACAACTCTCTAACTCTGCAAAGTGGCCAGGCTGAAATAGCGAGTGTAGCTGGTTTAGCAAGCTAATGCAGGATACCGCCGCCGCGGAACTGTGATTGGATCCTGCAGCGACTGTGTAAAAATCGCGTTACAAAGCCACCCCAAACCGCCATTCACCGGCAAACATACCACATTTGCAAACATGTCGGACTTACAGTGTTTTGTTTCCTCTTAAATCCTGTACTTAATGTCCAGCTCTGACCTTCGGGTTGGTGAAACAGCATTATAGTTAACTGCCGCCGCCATGTTCCTGCTGCCTTATGCCTAACGATGGCTGGCTGCTTGTTTATCTCGCCAGCAAAACCTCCCCCACATACTACGGGCACCAGTATCTACTCGTTTACTCTAGCCTGCATAGCAACCTTGCAGTGAGCAACGGGGCAAAATGATGATACAGCAAACATAATGACACGGCTCACCAGTTGGATCGCATTTTCCGTGCCTTTGTATTTTCTAAACTGCAAGTAGATGTTTCATAACATTAGAGGAGGAAATCAAAGCAGTGTTTAAAAAGCTGCTTTCACCTTTAGTGGGAGAAAAAAAGTGTGCCAGAGTGGTCAGGTTACGAGCCGGTGTTGTTGTTAGTCCAAATCCAAAGCTATCTGCACTCTATTATCAATGTCATAACAGCTTAATTAAAAATCACATTAGCAGATCTAAATGAAACAGACCTCCATACATCACATCCTACTTGTTATGGTTTACTTCAAGACTCTTAGTATACATTTTCTTATCAAATAAACACTTTTAACAAAACAAAACACTGCAATAAGTAGCCTAACATCAGTTATGGCCTTGACAATACAACTACAAGAGAAAAATTCAAGAGTATTTTGATCTGAGAATAGCAAATAGCCAAATTTAAATCCAGTTTTATCCATAATGAGTATTTTTATTTTGTAGATATAATTGTTTTGCAAGTCTCTAGACTTAAATGTCTTAAATTAAGTATTTTCTGTACTGTAAAGTATAAAAATGTTGATTTTATTAGTCACATTATTACTGTAGAGAAAATTAGTATATAGCCTAGTAATAAAATATTAAAAGCAATATAGATACTTTTTTTGTAATATAAATTTCTCAAGCAGCCCTTTTATAATACTTCAGTCAAGACATCCTCGATTATGACTATGAATCCACATCTATAGCCATCTTTTAAAGAACATTTTGGCCATTATATCTGCGAAATAAAATGGGATCAAGCCCGAATACGTTTTTTTCTTCTCCCAACGTAAAAGTCTAGTAGTCCAGCATGCCTCATAACTGTATCGAGTTGTCAAATTCACACACATTTCTTACTTTTCTCCCATATCCAGCACACAATGCAAGCCTCAAAAGGCAACCAGCTCATGGACTGGTTGATCTGGCAGAAAGCCAAAGCTTACCGTGATTAGTCAGCAACAATAACCCCAAAATGTGTCAGGTATCCGATCAAAACCCACACGGCGACAGGTTGATTTTCTATAGCCTATAAAAAATACTTCCATGTGAATGTACGTCAGCGACCGAGATGAAGCATCGACGAATCGAAAAGAATCCTACAGTTCCGAGCCGTGTCGATCAAAGGTCTACATCGAAAGTAACTTCTCTCAAAGGGAAAGCTGCACACAGTGACTTATGCAATATTCTGCTGTTCACTGTTTCAGATTGGCACGCGCTTGCCAACAATTGTGAAACAGCACGGGTTTGTCGCAACGAATTGTCCCATAAGAGACTGCAGTTCAGTTTTTGGAAAACACTGATAAATATTTTGTTATTATGGTGTAATATTGTACACTTTTGCTGTAGGAAAATATCTCCAACATACGCGCAGAGTGATCTGAAAAACATTAAATATCACTGTTGTCTGTTGAGAAAAATCGTGGCGAACAGCGCCACTACATGGTCAACACCAACAATTGAAGTAGATTGACCTCTCAAAGCAAAATGACCATCTTCATTATGCCTTTTTACATATATTTCTTTTGAGAATTACGTATTAAGTGTGCGAATTATTTTTATATTAATATAAAATAACTTTTATATAACATTATTAGGCCTATATATAAAATAATAATAAGGTTATTTCTATGCCACAGTGAGGCTCGAACAACGAACTGTTGCTATGGTTACTTCCTCAGGAGAACGCGACTGCTGTTCTATTTAGCGATTTCTGACCAACTTGAACTCGAAGTTCTGAGATTTACTTTGTTTTGAGGAATTTCCAGCCCTTCGAACCCATGGTTCTCAATTTACTAATTTATACAAAAGAAAATCTCATTTTTCCAAATGTTTTTAGTTATTTTCTACAATGCAGTAAAACAAATGCAGAAACAACAGGTCATATTTTGATTCATAACCAATGCAGTGAAATAGTAACAAATAACCGTGAAAACAACATTTTTATTAGTGTATTCACTGGTTGTCTTTCTAATTGGTTGTACTTGGGTATAAGAAATTTGAGATAATGTTTGTTCCTAACTTTATTCTCAGCGTATTGTTCTTAAACTTAAACTATCTGCTATGAAAATTAAGTCTGAGAACTTTTCCTTAGATTCTGACCACAGTCTCACAGTCTTACTTGAATGACACTTGTGATTTGACATTTTCATGTGTCATCTACAACAAACAGCAAAGTCAGCAGTACAAAGTTCAAGATTAAAAGGTAAAATCAAAAGCACATTGCTGGAACATGTTCCTTTGCTAAATAAACAATTTGTGGAGCTTTAAACTATTCGCTTAGCTTGACCAATTACACAGTGCAGTGCAACAAATAGAAATCATATTTGTTTTAAAAAAAGGCATCAAATGAATGCGTTTGCTTGTGATCTATTTCTAATGAACAAAAAAAAAATGACAATGCTTTTATACAACAACACAAATGAAAAGACATTAGACATGGTTCCAAATGCATAGGAGAGAATCAGAAAAAAAATGGTGAGCCTTCAGAGAACTTTAAATACAACCCTGATTTCAAACTCAAGTTAAAATACTGGATTATGCCTCTCTGATCGGTCAGAATGATGTATGGTTAGGCACTTGTAAAAATAAGTTACTTTTTCCCCACATCTTTCATGTTTTCATTGTAGGTATGGCTGGATCATAGTTTTGGATTAAGCAAATAAAGCAAAGAGCATATGGATCTTCAGAAAAAGGAAACAAATTTAGGAGGAATAAAAATACCCCCTTCCAAACCCCACCAATGCCACATTTTTTCCTTAAGCCCTTCTTGCAAAGAGACAATAGTTTGATGGCTTTGTGAAATACAACATTCAACATCCTACAGGATCAAGGAGCAGGATGAGGAAGTTGCCATATTTCAGTTTTTTTTTTTTTTTTTCCAGATAAACAAGAAGGGAAAAGGGGCAACAGACAAACTGTGGGATGGAGAGGAGGGAGAGGAATGATCAGGCTGATTTTGGCCAGTAAAGAAGTTGGGAACGTGGGTGGTTTATGATGACTTCTCCTTCCTCGCTCTGGGGGAATCTGCTCCGCTGGCACCAACAGATCCGTTCACACCATTGGCTTTGACAAACACAAATGAGAAGAGGTTTGACGTAAGTGATTAGCAGTTCATTTTGTAGTTTAGATCTTATACTTAATATCATTGACTACATATCCAAGTGGACAAAATGCCACTTAATGAATTTGCTTAAAGGGATAGTTCACCCAAAACTTAAAAATCTGTCATTTACTCACCCTCATGTCATTCCAAACCAATAACACATTTGTTAATCTATTAAACACAAATGAAGATATTTTTATGGAACCTGTGAGGTTTCTCTCCCTCCACTTAAAGTCCAGGTAACTATCAAGGCATCATAAAACAAATCAATATAAAATCGAGCGGTTTAATTTAGAACAATTTAAAACATGATCTAAACAATGATCGATAAACATAAAAATGGTAAATACGGAAATTTATGTGTGTCATGAGCTAGAACAAACCTCATTGGTTCTCATGCATCACACACTTGTTTGAGCTGTGTTTACCATAGATCAAATCTCTTCACAAGACCACTCGATTCATATGGATTTGTTTTTTTACGAGCACTTACAAGCTTTTTGGATCTTTTAGGTTGTGGTTATCTGGACTTTCAATGGAGGAACAGAAACCTCTCAGGTTTCAATAAATCTTATGGGCTTGGTAAATGATAATAGAATTTTTATTTTTGGGTGAACTATCCCTTTAATAAAAGCAATATGCTTTAAATACAACCCTATTTTTACAATACAGTACAATCTCAAGTACTTTACTGATTAATTGTAGAATGTAGATTCTAGATTAGAACAAGGGCTGGGTGGTATGACAATATATATTGTGGCGACACATTATCTATTGATTTTGCCATTTTGTGTATATTGCAGTATGTAAATATATCTGTGCAGCACAGGACTTCCTAAAGTTTTTGACATGTTAGAGCATTGGATCTCAACCTTTTTGACTTCAAGGCCCTCACTGTCCACAACAATATTTGAAGGCCCCCTTCACTCACTCAAATTTCTATCTGAAAATATTTTAGAGCTTGGCATAACCATAAAGATGTATAGTCATTATAAAAATAACCAAATATCAAGAAATATCTTGTTTTAGCTTATTTTAATGCTTGTTTTGTCTTATTTTAAAGTCATCTTGAGGCCTCCTTGGAAGTTTGTTGGTTGAGAACAATAAAGAAACATGCATGAATTATTAAAAAAAAAAAAAAAGCACAAGATGGGCATTATGTTAACTCAACACGGTACTCGCGCTGACTGACACACCGAAGCGCACACAAAGCCGCCTTTCAGACATGCAATGCCAAATTCAGTTATCTTTCATAGCTTATTGTACTTGAATGATGTCAAAATGCCATCTTGGCAAATATTTATGTAAACGCTTAAGTGAACAACAGTTGGGAGAAAAATCGGATGCATGTCATCAGGGCTGCCCTCGACTAAAGATTTTTCTGGTCGACTATTAGTCGTTCCTTTTGAACAATTAGTCGACTAAATGCACGTTTATTAATAAACCATATAAATCATAATAACACAAAGCTTGTCACAGTGCACGGGCAGAAGTAATGATTATGAGTGCATCGGGGAAAAACAGCAAGGGGACCGCTTTAATATTTTAATAATTAATTGATATACTAGCGTTTTCTGTATTTTCGGCTGCAATTATGTAGTTGACGATGCTGACTCGTCATTAGTGGACGCACCTATATGCATGTTTCATTTGGATTACATAACCTGAGAATATTTGTTTTCCATTTGAACTCCACATGGAATTTTGGTTCTTTTCTTTTTCTTGATTTTTTTGGCGTGCTCAAGTTCACATAGAGAGACGGCAGAAAGCACACCCTGTTTGCATTCATTATTTTACAAAAGCACAAGTTTTGTTGTTATTGTGAGTACACACAAATAAAAGTAGACTCTTTACAGATTCAAAAGATGTATTACTCTTATCTGTAAGACCAAAAATGGAGTATTTTAAGTGCAAGTGATTGCACCGGCGCCTCAATGTTAAACCTTATTTAGACTTTCACCTGGATCTGCAGCGCGAGCCTTCGCTGACTGCCCAAACAGATGAGGCGTTTATACTTGACACACTCGCTGTTGTACTATTCTTTGAAATGATGGGGGACAACGGAGTAATTGTTCTCTAAACTATCAGGTAGCAGCTGTGAGTAGTAGTGTGGTACAGCAGTTAATGACGTTCCACTTCCTGTCGATTTTTTTTTTCCTGTGACTAAGTGACTAATAAAATTTTGGTCGACTAAGCCTTTTCCTCGTTGACTAACAGTTAGTCAACTATTAGGGAGCAGCCCTACACGTCAGTATACTGGTAAAATAAAGTGACTGCAGCCACTAAAACGACTCATATCGCCCACCCCCAATTGGAACAGTAGAATCGGATCTCAAGTGGGCAATACTAACCTTTCTTTGATTTGCTCTTAGAAGACGACGGTTTCTTTTTTAAGGTCTGAGTCTGTGCATGTTCTCTCCATCGTCGCAGCTGGAAGTTGATAAATTTCCACATCATAAAAGCCTGAGTGGTGCATATTGCAGCCAGGACAGTCAACCTGAGAGAAACAGAGAGCCATTACAAACAAATCCAACAATAATAAAAGCAAAAGGTAGTCATTACTTTTCCATCATCTGGTGTTTAACTAAATCACGTCCATCCAAAAGGCATTCATTTCCAGTAGAAGAGCTTTTACAATGTGATTACATATTCATATTATTTTTTGATGGCTAACAGGGGAAATTTTGGGACAGTAGAGCAAATTTTGCCAAGTTTTGTTTTTTGCCCAAATAACTGTGTTGCCATCTCTCACTCTCCAAATCAAATTTGAAAAAAGCGTTACACATACAACATAACCTGTGCAGTGCAAACCATTTGAATTCAGAGAATTTTCTACTTCAAAGCTTTACAGAAATTCAATCATGTCACATGTAAGGCACTTGGTTTATAATAAGGTGCTTCTTGAAAAACTAAATCAAAACAGCAGTTTTCCAAAATGCTTCAAAACATTTGCATGATTAATCTTAATTATTCCTTTCATTGTAGTGAGGCAGTGTAAGGAATAACGCAAGATGAAGATCACCCTGCTTACCGAACAAACAGGACATTAAAGCTTCCTTCAGCGAGGTTCAGACCCTGTTTCTCTGCTCCGGCCAGCCCAAAGCCCACAGTAAGAACAGACAGGGAAAGAGTCAACAACCGGCCCAGCACAAACAGAACTGCCCACACTGTAAACCTGTTAACATACACAAAAGGCTTCATAATGGTCAAACATCCTTTCAAAGGCAGAATTGTGCTGATATTCATTTGTAATTTCATATCTGCCTGTGCACAGTAAAAATCATTAGGTCCCACTTTATATTAGGTGGCTTTATCTACTATGTAATAAAATTTAAATTAATAATTTGATACAATGCACTTATTGTGTACATTCATGTTATTACATTGTACTTATATTTTTAAAAATACCTGCATGTAATTACATTCTGTAATTAAATTTATAAATTACACTTGATGACCTTCCCTTACCCCTTAAACCTAACCATACCACCAAACCCGTCCCTAACCTTACCCGCATCCCACCTCAATAGCAGGAAAAGTGTTTTGCAATACAACATAAACACTGTACTTATTTTCTGATGCAAGTACATAGTAGTTAAGGACACCTAATATAAAGTGTGACCAATCATTTCAAAGTGTTTATTAACTGGGCTTGCTCTGTCAAATGAATGGCACTCACCCGGTCTGCCTGTCCTCATTGCTGAAGTAAATAAGTCTGGATACATGGAAGATGAGCTCAACAAAGTAATGCAGAACCAGCAACACCAGGCCCAACCGGTTCAGACTGGAAACACATCATTAATGGTTTAAACGTGACTAAAACTACTCCAGTATTAAGTCTTTGAAAAGTGCCACTATGCATGGTTTTGCAATTATTTCATCTGTAAATGACAGTCATGTCAACTTTACACCATGTCCTAACCAGGTGCAATAAGAGCCAATCAAAAATATTTGATGTTCAACAGAACTCAGTTTAACGGAAGTCTCTTATGCTCACCAAGGCTGTATTTATTTGAGCAAGAACACAGTAAAAACAGTAATGTTGTGAAATATAATTACAATTCAAAATAACTGTTTTCAATTTTAATATTATTTTAAATTGTAATTTACTCTTGTGACATAAAGCTAAATTTTCAGCAGCTATTACTCCAGTCTTCATGTGTTTAAAATATTTACATGGGGTTTGCTATTTTTATATTTCCTGTTTTAGCAGGAAAATATAGAGTGGGCGTGGCCTTAAAGTGCAAACTGTAGGGGAGCGCTCATTTGAGCTATTTATGGAAAGCTGGGGCAAATGTATGTTGGTTTTATCAGTCCTATTTATTGTATTTATTGACTTGTTCTAACTCTTGTTCTTAATCATCTTGTGTATTTATTTATTAATCATGGTGAGCCAAAAGTTTTGTTTTTTTTTTAAAAAAGAATGGATTATGTTTGAGTGAATTTGAACAAGGTTATTGTACCACTGCTTAAAGGGTTAGTTAACCCAAAAATGACAATTATCCCATGATTTACTCACCCTCAAACCATCCTAGGTTTAGGATTATAAACCTCTTCCAAGCCTTATGTTAGTGAATGGGTGGGAGTGATTTTGAAGCTAAAAAAAAAAAGTAAAAAAAAAATGCATCCATCCATCGTAAAAATAATCCATACGGCTCCAGGGGGTTAATAAAGGCCTTCTGAAGCAAAGCAATGGGTTTTTGTAAGAAAAATATCCATATTTAAAACTTAATTAACTATAATAACTAGCTTCTGGCAGACGACCATACACATACTGCACAAGTCGACTTGCACCACAAGAGTAACCCCTGACGTGATGTATGACGTAGTTTGTACAGTAGGAGTATTGTAAGCTTACACACCTCTTGCAGTTTAAACAAATAGGGCTGTGAAACAAACTCAAGCTCCTCTTCTCTTATATCGAAATCCTCTGACATTTCTCTTAAAATTTCTCGTTTTAGACTTCTAAATCATGACCGGTGTTTTGTTTTGCTCTATCCTCTGCGCTTCTGCATTCATCATTGCGTCATGCTTGGGTCAGGGGTTACTCTTCCACCGCAAATCGATGCGTCCGGCCATCTGCTGGAAGCTAGTTATTATAGCTAATAAGGTTTTAAATATGGATATTTTTCTTACAAAAACCCATTGCATCGCTTCAGAAAGCCCTTATTAACCCCCTGGAGCCGTGTGGATTACTTTTATGATGAATGGATGAATTTTTTTAGGCTTCAAAATCTTGCCCCCCATTCACTACCATTATAAAGCTTGGAAGAGCCAGGATTGGCTTGAGGGTGAGTAAAATTTTTGGGTGAACTATCCCTTTAAGCACACTGAAACACTGTCCTCAATAGTTACAGAGGAGAGTTGTTACTGTTTTAGTACCTAACAGTTGTGACCGCTCAGGTCCCTATCACACTTCAGTGAATGTTGTAGTACAAAATGTGTGCCCTGACAACTGTTTATGATTAATAAACATGACAAATTAATTGCTTACTTCAGAATGTAGGCTCCTGCAATTTGGACCAAGTACAGACTTATATAAACAAGCTGACGAGGAATGTCTTCCTGAAAAATAAAACAAGACAACATTGTCATGTCTTCTGTCAATTTCCGTAAAGTAAAAGTTTGGTAAACAAAGAAACCTCTGGAGAAGGAAATCGGTCCCATCACAATAACAGGATGCATGAATATGGTTTCAGTGCATGTTGTGCATCCTCAACACTGGAAACACTGTTGACTTTGCTTGCTTGCTTACTTTCTTGGCCTTCTGGAAGTAGAGCTCGGGGATTGCATGAAGCCAGTAGCCGAGCTGACAGATGTAGTAGAACTTCATCTGGAACCTTAAAAAGAAGACAAGGAACTTCCTTAGCATCTCCACGAATTGTGGAATTCAAATGTCAATGGTAATTGCATTTGCAATCTGTGTGTTACATACAGTAGGTTTACAAAAATCAGAAGAGGGAATTAGAGGTAGACTAATGCAAGATAATTTGATCAGGACCCTTGAGATAGCTTTTGAACAGTCTTCTCAATGCAGACCAGCTCAGCAGATCAGTTTACCAAAGAAGATGTAACTTATGAGCGCTCATGCAGCAGATCGGCAGATGTGACGTGAGATGGAATATGAACCTCCGTCATTTCAAAAACAGCCATCACTTTCCCATTATTTCAAATTTAAACATGCTACGCTTTTAAAGGGACAGTTCACCCAAAAATGAAAATTCAGTCTTCAATTACATCCTCTCATGTCGTTCCAAATCCATAAGATTGAAGATTGAACATGAATGAAGATATTTGTAATGAAATCTGAAAAATGTCTGTCCCTCCATTGAAAGTCTATTAACCCATTCAAAACATTCATAAAGAGATCGCAAAATAAATCCATATGAATCAAACGTTTTAATACAAGTCTTCTGAAGAGATCACTTTATATGATGAATGAATTAAATTTTTTTTAACAATAAACATTGATCAGCAACATACTTAGAGCACTCAAATATGTTAAATGGAAGCTCAACCATACTTGCTTGACACGAGAACAAACCACATTCCGCCCAGCGCACCATACTTTCCTAAGCCAAACTTAACATCCAAATCAGCTGAATAAGTGAGTGTTGTAAAATGCATTCTACTGTTGCTAACTGCAGGACAAGCTTGATATTAAACAGTGTTATTAAAAGTGCATTACGCTGCGAAAGATATACTGTTCCCTAGGCGGCTTTCTGTGCGTGTGCCCTGAGACAGGGCGGAACGCGCATAAGCAAAGTACACTGTGGGCTTCAGATACGACCCTAAATGGTCAAAAAGCATCCAAACCGACTGTGTCCTCATAAACAGTTGAGAAAGAAAACGCATGTGTAACAGTATATTGGATCCATGCAGCTCTTAAAGTGACAGCAGCCTAATAAATATGATGCAGTCATGTTAATAAAACAACAAAAGATTAAATCACTCACTGCTCTTGAATGAATAATTTTTGTAGTTTTAATAAGGATTAGTCTATATTTAATGTATATAGCAAAGTTATTTTACATTTGATTACTTTATTCAATTTCTGTTGGGTATTACTTATCTGAATACCACTGTTAGTACATCTTCCTGAAAAACCTAAAGCACTGTTTATTTAATTTGTATTTTTGTTCTGTTGTATTTACTTGTCGGTTTTGTAATTAATTTCTTTGCTCTTAATGTATTGCTGAAAGTTTACTTATCCTCTGTAACCGTTTTGAGGACCTTTTACTTACATTAGTTAACCTAGTATTAGTTTTTGCTGAAGTATCGATAATTGTGAAGTTTCATGGATATTTAAAATGACTAAAAGTGAATAAGACTTTGATCATATCACCCACCAAAAATCGTGTTAAATAATCGTGATTTCAATATGGACCAAAATAATTGCGATTTTTGCTATAATCGAGCAGCCCTACCTCATTGGTTCTTGCGGAAGCTCAAATGTGCTGCGTAACACACAAGAATGAACCGCATTGGTTCCCACGTGACAAGAAAGCATGCTTCAGCTTCGGTTTATAAAAATGAAGCTCTCTATGTATGTTGCTGATCAATGTTCCAATGTGAATAAAAGCATAAATTAAATCTGTTCATCATATAAAGTGATCATATCTTCAGAAGACTAAACTGTTTGATTCATATGGATTTATTTTACAATCTCTTTATGAACGTTTTAAAGCATCAAGAGTTTTGGGTGAATAGACTTTCAATGGAGGAACAGAAAATTCTCAGACTTCATTTAAAATATCTTAATGAGCTAAAGTCTTGTGGGTTTGGAACAAAATAAGGGTGAGTAAATGACAGAATTTTCATTTTTGGGTGACTAACCTTTTAAATACGTCTGCATTTCCCAGAAGCACAGACAGCAGTACTTACGGCATAAGAGTGTGTGGGTAGCCGTCCCACAGGCTGACAGGGTTGGACAGGAGGTTCTCCTTCAGATTAAGCAGAATAAGTCAAATGAATCTTTCAGACACGGTTATAAACACCAACCTGCACATAAGCTCTTATTTATATGAAACAGTAGTGAAGCTCTTACAGAGACAAGAATGCTGGCTCCCCACAGGCAGGAGAAGAGGTAGAACGCACTAAGCTGCCCTGACTCATTGAACTTGCTGTGCTTGGTTTTGGAGAAGTGCATCTTCCTGTTGATTTTCTAAACAGTCATGGATTTAAGTAAATGGCATAACAAATCAAAACATTTATTAGTATTAACAGTGTTGCACCAAAACACTATTAAGGCACACATTAACATTTATGCACAAACGTCATTAACATTTCAGCTAGTGTACATTTATTCATTCTCAACAGGATACTTACATCCAGCACATATTCCTGAATAATGGCGTGCATGATAATGGCCACTAACATGTAGAAGAAGACGGTGGCCACATCTTTCAGACCGTAATGGAAGTAATTCACTGCCGTTTCCTCTGGACCACCTAAAATCCACAATACAAACTAAATGTAAGCACGTAAGCATGCATGCATACTCAGTATGGCTAGCTTCTTGATTTAATCAAGTACAGACAACTGATATCTGAATTTTTTGGCCAATCTCAGATAACGAACAACAGAGCCAATGCAGTCGATCTTACAAATGACTGTTTGACCCTTTGGAACTAAGCAATATTCTTGCAAAATATAAGGAGAGAATCATGATAAAACAAACAGATGTTGTTAAAAAATTATAATTATAAAGCTAACTTTTATGAACAGCCACAGAAAGCATCAGAGGCATCAATTATCAGCTCATTAGTAGAGCTGTTAGACAAAAACTTGTTGGAACAAAACATCCTGATTAACCTTGAGGTGTTTTAATTATTATAACAGAAATAGCAAACATGAAATAGCAAATGTGACAGAAAATAATAAAAAAAAAAAATAGACAAAAATGAATCATACTTAAGCTATACAAACAGACCAAAAATAAACGGAGGTTAGTTACCACATACTTACCATTTGCTGGAATTGTGACATTGTATTGCACAGTTATGAACAAAACTGCTACCTTTGATGTAATCTACATGGACAGAAACATAAAAAGGCAGTTAATACACAAATAAATAAAGGAATATTTCACCCCATTACAGAATGGCAGTCAGTCAGTTTCTTTCACCATTCACTTCTCATTGTATGGAAAATAAGGTTCACAACGCAAGTGAATAGTGTTGAAGAAAACAGGCCATACATTTTTAAAGCAACATGGGGGTAAGTCAGTCACAGAATTATAATTTTTGGCAACCTGTTGTTCTTTAAGTGAATGATATGGCTGTAAGACACATATATCAATTATAATTGGTTTTCATAAAATACACACGTTCAAGATATCGGTATTTACACACACATCTGTTTAGAAATGCCCATTAAAAGCACCAAATCTGTTTCAGTACTGTAAACTTCATTTCCCGTGATGCACCAGTACTGTGGCTGATATTCAGCAAACTACCGTCCAAATCTAACGGTTTTGCAAACTCGCATTCCTAACGAGGGCTGAGAGTGTAAAATCACTAATTTGCTATCAGTAAACGTATTTTGGTAGCAAAAATCGTGACCCTGCTGCTACGGGGCACCGATGACAGCGCTCAGTCATTCTCCGATTGCCACGTAACACTTCATTTGCGCGTAAAAGTATCAGTGCAGCTACAATGTTACGTAATCATTTTTACAAATTAATTCTGAATATTCCGTTCAACACTTCTTTAAATGTTACATATTCGCGCGCGTGCTTTTCATCTCGCGGGTTTTAAAGTTCCTTAAATCGCTTCATAGGGAATTCCTCTCTCTGTCTCATGCATCATGCTTCTTTGAATCAAAATTCCCAACTATTTCAATGGAATAAGGTATTAGCATGTGCGCGTGAGAGTAAATTATGCGGTATACGGCTGATTTATATGAATCAGAAATGCAAAAGGATTTAAAAATTCTGCACATTTAAGGTAAAACCAAAAAGTAACTGTTTTATCTGCAGTTAAAGGAAGTGAAAGGACGAGATCAGTTCAGACTGTGACAGAACAAGAAAGATCCGCTTTAGGTAAAAAACTAAAGATAAACACTGATCAGGCTGATTTGTCATCTTTGACCCTATACTGGTCTTAAATCTGTAACAGTGAATGAATGAAATAAAAGTAGATTCTTACCTCAAACATAAGACCCAGCAGAAACACCATAGCAACACAGGACACAATATCCGCATGGTTCTGGATCACAAACTCGTGGCTGAGCACCGGTGGGTTCTTGTTGTTCTTTTTTCGGATTCCCATCTTGGTGGATGTTGAGAACTTTTGGTGAGTGTAAGTGAGGAACACGTCTTCACTATTGTTATCTGGCAGGCACGTCAGTCTTAACGCCTACTTCTGTCTTTCTTCTTCCATCCTCTTTTATAATTTAAGGCACTTTTTACAGTGACAAAAGATGCAGTAGCGCCATCTGTTGGACTGGAGTAAAGGAGAGGTTTATTAATTTTCAGGTCAAGGTACTTAGTGGATAGAGGATCTATACACCCCTTTGTATAGTGAATAAAATAAATAGAGATATGTATATTTAATAAAAAAAAATTTTTATTTAATAAACATTTAATAAACATCATATATATGCACAGCATAAATGAGTACACCCCCTCTGAACAAATACAAAATATGTATTTTCTTTATGATCATTAATACAATTCATGGAAAGATGGCAAAACTAAAATGTATTAAACATATACATAATAAAAACTGAGAAATATATGTCATTAATAGCTATAAAATAAGTAAATTAGCTAATTTTGTTTAAATGAAGGATTGCAGAAATGAGTACACCCTAGATTTAATTCAACAAATCTATAATATTCTAGCACTTAGTATGCCCTCTATAATTTTGTATATACTGCTCTGACCCTTCTTGGCACGGAGTGTACAAGTTCATGACAAATTGTCACATTCTGTTTAACTCCTGGATGATGAGGTTCTTAAATGCCCTGATCTTTAATGGGGAGTGTAGAGAATCCCCCACAGGCACTCAAGAGTGTTAAGATTGAGTGCAATACATGTCCACAGAAGGTTTTTCACCTTAGGAGAATGCATATCCTCATTGTCATGTTGAAAAAATGCCCAACAATGCAGGAAATGAGGAAAGGGTAACATCTTCTGTTTCAAGTTTGTGTATTAAATTACACAGTGGTGTGGGAATTCATGACAGCATTGATAAAGCACAACTCCCTCACACCTTCAGCACTCATACATCCCTATATAAGAGCTTTACTACCACTGAACTTTACTGTGGGAACCA
Source organism: Hypophthalmichthys nobilis (assembly GCA_037950665.1). NCBI lineage: Eukaryota > Metazoa > Chordata > Actinopteri > Cypriniformes > Xenocyprididae > Hypophthalmichthys > Hypophthalmichthys nobilis. Next base: position 11,740,072 of record CM075482.1, on the reverse strand, counting down.
GGCACTTCTCACTGTACTCCTCCTCTAGCAACACCATAATATTTTGGATGCTGTTGATTTGGTCTCATGAGACCAGAGTATTGATTCCCAGAATTTATATTTTGTAAATATGGGCTTTGGAAAAGGCTAACTGACTTTATTGTGCTTTGGCTACAGTAGGTAGTTCCAGTGAGAACAACAACCATGCATGTCATTTCTGCAGGCTGCATCTTACTCTGTGAGATAAACAGTCACTCTTTTCATAGCTTTTGCTGGCTCTGAGACACTCGCTTGGTATTTCTCCTGCTCTTTGTCTAGCAAAAAAATCCCTCATCACTAAATGAAAGCTTAAAATGAAGGCCTGATTATTTCAGGGGTCTTGTCACAAGTCCATTGTTTTTGAATTTCTGTGTTACTTTTGCTATATGTTCAAACTTAAAACAATGATTTGTTAATCCTGTTGTACCACTGTCCTCTTCTGTGCTAAGAAATAAGTCTCCTGAGAGTTCTCTCCCAAGTGCTTCCATTGTTGTCAGCATTAAGTCTGAGAAGGATTCAGTGGGCTATATAACACTTATAATTGTCAAGAAATTACTTCTCTTTAAATGTTTTGGTTCAACATACTTACCTATTGATCAAACATTGCCTTAAACTTACACCAGAACATTTTTATTTCATTTTATTTAGTAACTTTTAGGAGGGTGTACTCATTTTTGCTGCACAACATTTTATCACCTTAATAAGAAAATCTTATTTTCCTTAATAATTTTGACATGCTTCTCTGGTAATTGATTACGCAGACTTGCTGGAACATTATATCTCTAAAGAAGCCTAACATGTCTTCTAAGTAACTGAGTAATTGCTGACTTTCAGAAGTTTCAGAAGTGTACTCATTTATGCTGTGCACTGTAATATATGAAGTGTATAACACTGATTATCTCTTAATCACGGCACCTGTTAGTGGGTGGGATATATTAGGCAGCAAGTGAACATTTTGTCCTCAAAGTTGATGTGTTAGAAGCAGGAAAAAATGGGCAAGCTAAAAGGATTTGAGCGAGTTTGACAAGGGCCAAATTGTGATGGCTAGATGACTGGGTCAGAGTATCTCCAAAACTGGAGCTCTTGTGGGGTGTTCCCGGTCTGCAGTGGTCAGTATCTATCAAAAGTGGTACAAGGAACAGTGGTGGAACTGGTGACAGGGTCATGGGCGGCCAAGGCTCATTGATGCACGTGGGGAGCTAAGGCTGGCCCGTGTGGTCTGATCCAACAGACGAGCTACTGTAGCTCAAATTGTTCAAGAAGTTAATGCTGCGTGTGTTTGTTGCGTATGGGGCTGCATAACCACAGACCAGTCAGGGTGCCCATGCTGACCCCTGTCCACCGCCGAAAGTGCCAACACTGGGCACATGAGCATCAGAACTGGACCACGGAGCAATGGAAGGTGTCCTGGTCTGATGAATCATGCTTTCTTTTACGTCATGTGGATGGCCGGGTACGTGTGTGTCACTTACATGGGGAACACATGGCACCAGGATGCACTATGGGAAGAAGGCAAGCCGGCGGAGGCAGTGTGATGCTTTGGGCAATGTTTTGCAGGGAAAACTTGGGTCCTGCCATCCATGTGGATGTTACTTTGACATGTACCACCTACCTAAGCATTGTTGCAGACCATGTACACCCTTTCATAGAAACGGTATTCCCTGGTGGCTGTGGCCTCTTTCAGCAGGATAATGCACCCTGCCACATAGCAAATATGGTTCAGGAATGGTTTGAGGAGCACAACAATGAGTTTGAGGTGTCGACTTGGCCTCCAAATTCCCAAGATCTCAATCCAATGGAGCATCTGTGGGATGTGCTGTATATATATACATAGCTGTAAACGCTTGCATTTTTTGCAAGACTGTGTCCCATCGGGTAATCAAAATTTCTACCACACTTGCAGTCTTCACGCCCACTTGAACACTTGAGCCAAATACAGGAAATACGTGATGTAGCCTAAGTGATGTAAGTCAAGTGTGTAAGTGTGGGTATTTGTACAGAGCAACCACTTCTGCTTTAAGAACTCTGAATATAATATAATATTTATATTTTATGATATATTCATGTATTTACATATCTTTGCTTACATTGCAAAGACATTAAAATGCTGATTTAAAAAGTCATACTTGTATGTAATTTTGTAAGAGGGAACATTAAAGATGAAACATTTAGCTAAACATCAGTTTCTTTACTTTAGCTTTTGTTAAAGTAAGCTTAATATTTTCTTTGTTTTCATATTTTTTATTTATTATATAAAATATATATTTTTATTTTAATATTTATTGTTTATTCTTTTGATAAGCATTAGTTAGCAAAAACTTAGATCAAACAATAATTGCTGATGATATTGTGGTCCATATTCCTAATAAAGTGCAAAACAATTAGTAGCTTCAATAAGTACAAATGGTGATACTAGCTTTTAATAAGGGGATGAAAGAACCTTTATGTGTTTGCAACATGAGGTACAGTTACTTGGAAGTCTGTTGCTTACTGTAAAACGTGTAAAGCAGCATACCAAAGCAGGCATTTCATTTTCGTTTCATTTTTGTTCACACGAACAATGGCCAAACCCATATGAACTTTGGAAACATGTGGTTTGATACACTTAAATGGTAGGCTAGTTTCAGATCAAGATCTAAGCAATAACCAGAATGTGCAGTTATTTCCTGGTTGAGAAGAATAGAAAGGCTGAGACTGAGAGTATAACTGAGTGAATGGCGGGCAGTTCTTCTTTTGATTCTGTATTTAAAGTATCAGGGAATGAATAATTGCTGTACTGACTCATTGGTCCACCAACAATATATCTAAAGACATATTTGGGTGTGTATTACATCACACAGTTACTGAAGGATTAGTTCAGATGGGTGTGGTTTTCTACGTCATCTGAATTATGAGAAATCATACACTCTATAATTGAGAAACCGGAGACTCGTCGTCACTGCGACTGAGCAAGCAGAAGAATGGAAACTCCGGTAAGTTTTGAATGGGACTTATAATTTAAACCGACAGCTACTGAGAGTAAATGTGCTGATTTAATATTACATTTGGGAACATTGTAAAGTGACAGTTTATGGCTTGACATCGTTAACCGCTGTAAAACAAGGCTAGCAAATACATTTGTCCTGATGTTTACGTCAAACGTCCTTACGCGTTTCACAACATGTTAACAGTAAGTACTTGATTTATGTACTTTCAGGATGTTTTCTTTAAAATAGTAAATGTCAACATTTAATATGTATTTATTAGGTAAATAGCACATAGTCCTGGTGACAGGCAAGACAAGCCTATTTTTATAGCACATTTCATAGACAATGAATACTGTAAGTGCTTTCCATAGGCATGATAAAGCAAAATAAAAATGGTAACACTTTACAATAAGGTTTAATTTTTAACATTAGTTAACTACATTAGTTAACATGGACTAACAATGCTTCTAAAATACTAAAAATACTTCTAAAGCATTTATTAATCTTAATCTCAACATTTACTAATACATCTTTTAAATCAAAATGGTATCTGTTAACAGTTAAAGAAATGTTAACTAACATGAACAAACAATAAACAGTTGTATTTGTTTAACTAACATTAACTAAGGTTAATAATAAATGCTGTAAAAATATATTGTTCATGTTCGAATTCATGTTAACTAATGTGTTGAACTAATGTTGATGAATGAAACATTATGTAAAGTGTTAACAGTCCATTTTGAAAAAGTTAACATAAAAACATAAAAACATAAAAGAACATAAAAAATGAATGACATTTCAGGCCCTCTATGAAAATGTACTTTTGATCACATGATGTACATAAGTCAGAATATTATTGAATGGTGCTAGTTATTATAGTGTGCTGCACATTTTGTACACATTACATAATGTTATCATTCATTATTCATTAGTGACATGTACTGGACAGAGTCCAAATCATAAATAGATAGTAGAAACACATTCAGATAAAGTAACACTTCGAGAACTGAAGTTTTTCAATAAGCCAGTTCGTTCATTCACAGCAATATTTCAGTTGATCTGTAAATCATTCTACAATGTATTGATGTTGTCTGTTCTCTCTGTCATTCCACACAGGCAATCAGTTTTGGTTAAAGGCATGAAGGGAATGAGTTAACCAGCTGTTCTCGTTGACAGGAACCAAATCTTTATCTACATATTCAAAATTATCAAGCACAATCTGCCATCAGCGTTCATCAAATGCCATAAATCACAATCATGACATCTACTGGAAGCGAATTTACCATTTTTCGATGGCTATGCACCCTTTTGGGATTAATTTTTTATGTAGGAGACATTGGATCAGACCTGTTGTTATCTGTGCAGTATTTTAGAAACGGTCATGTGACCTGGGCTGCACTGACTCTAGTGTTTGTTCTAATTGGATCTTTATGCATACAAATATTCAGCTTTGCATGGTTCAAAGATGATGAGGAAAATGAAGAAAATGACAAGGATCTGTCCACTTGCCATCTGATTGGGATACATGTACTGCAGATAGGCATTTTAACAAGGTAACATCATGTTAATTTATCATGTGACTCAAATCAAACAGGGGTGCGTTTCCCAAAGTGAACTATGGTCGCAAGTTCCGTCGTTACCAATAGAGTTCAATGGGACTTACGACCATAGTTGGCTAACGATGCTTTTGGGAAACGCACCCCAGCATGGATCTAATATCCAAATATTAAAGTGATAAATTGTCCAAAAATGAACATTTTCATCATCATTTTCAGACCCTCATGTCGTTCCAAACCTGTATGGCTTTCTTTCTGTGGTGGAACACAAGAGAAGATATTTTGAAGAATGTTTCAGCTGTTTTTGTTCACACAATTAAGGTCAATGGGGTCCAAAACAACACTGAAAAAACAACAACAACAACACTGATCTACTTTTGTTTTTCACAAGAAAAGAAAAGTCATACAGGTTTGTAAAGTATGTAAAAGTGAGACATGAGGGTGAGAAAAAAACGATGACTGAAGATTAATTTGTGGGTTAACTAGTTCTTCAAAATAAGAAGGAAGGAAATTAACATGTAATGTCTCCACACTTGGGCTTCTTTACTTGTTTAAATTGTATTATTTTGAATTACGCTGATGCAAACATTTACAAATTAAGTTAATGTTTTGGCCTGTCTGTTACTCTAAGGTATTACCAACTCCTGAAGAAGAGTTTTAAAGCCCTGTGTTCAAGTAAGACTCAAGAGGAGGAGCCGTTATGCATTTTCGGCCTTGCTACAGATCTCAGCATGCTCCGCATGTTTGAGACGTTTTTGGAGAGTGTTCCTCAACTCATTCTGCAGATCTATATCATACTGGAGCACAACCATCGATCTAATCTGCAATGTAAGTCCTGCACAGAAACAACCATTACGTGCACATCTGCAGTCAATGTTGGGAGTAACACATTACAAGTAATGTAAATTATGTAATCAGATTACTTTTTCAGATAACGAGTAAAGTAATGCAAATTTAGTTACTTTTTCAAATAAGGCAAATTACTTTCTCCCCATTTATTAAAAAAAATGAATCCCATTCAATAAGCAAAAACGACTTTAGATAAAACATAACATTTGTGTTTCATATCTTTTGTTTTTCCTATTTTTCTGAAATCCAGAATTGTAGTACAGCTGAAAGGTTTATTTGAGCTGTGCCCTCTACTGTACAGGCATGAACTTCCATTTTTTTTTCAGCCAGAGGCTTATTCATTTCAACTTTGATGTGAAAGGGCCTTTATATTTGTCAAAAATAGATTTTTTTTTATTGTTATTAAAAAACACAGGGAGCCCAGCCCAGGTGAGAAAAAGTAAAGCAAAAGTAACATAACACATTAATTTCCATAAAAACTAAGTAACTAAGTAACGCAATTAATTACTTTTTTAGGGACTAAACGCAATATCGTAACATTACTTTTAAAAGTAACTTTCCCCAACACTGTCTGCAGTGTACACTACTGTTCAAAAATTTGGGGTCAGTAAGATTTTTTTTTTTTTTTCAAGAAATTAATACTTTTATTCAGCAAGGAAGCATTGAACAAAAGTGACAGTAAAGACATTTAAAATGTTACAAATTATTTATTTATTACATTAATGCTAGATGTTATATACATCAGGTGAATCCTGAAAAAAAAATATCATGGTTTTCAGAAAAATATTAAGCAGTACAACTGTTTTTAAAGAGTTAGATCACCCAGAAATGAAAATAATAACTCAATCTCATGTCGTTCTACACCTGTAAGACCTTCGTTCATCTTCGGAACACAAATTAAGATATTTTTGATGAAATCTGATGGCTCATGTCATTGAACCTCCCAAGATCCAGAAAGGTACTAAAGACATATTTAAAACAGTTCATGTGACTACAGTGGTTCTACCTTAATATTATAAAGTGATGAGAATACTTTTTTGTACTCCAGAAAAACAAAATAAGGGCTTTTCAACAATATCTAGTGACGGCCGACACTGCTGCAAAGCTTTATGAAACTTTTTTTTCGAATCAGTGTTTCGGAGCGCCAAAATCACGTGATTTCAGTAAACAAAGCTTTGTTACGTCATAAGTGTTTCGACATTTCAATATTTAACGTGACTTTGGCATTTCGATATGCGATTCAAACCACTGATTCGAAACAAAAGATTCGTAAAGCTTCGAAGCTTCATGAAGCAGTGTTTTGAAATCGCCCATCACTAGATATTGTTGAAAAGTCATTATTTTGTTATAATTTTGTTATTCTCGTCGCTTTATAATATTAAGGTTGAACCACTGTAGTCACATGAACTGTGACTACCGTCTTTAGTACTTTTCTGGATCTTGAGAGGTTCAGTGACATTGCTGGCAATAGAGGCCTCACTGAGCCATCGGATTTCATCAAAAATATCTTAATTTGTGTTACGAAGATGAACGAAGGTCTTACGGGTGTGGAACAACATGAGAGTGCATAAAAAAATGACAAAATTTTCATTTTTGGGTGAACTAACCCTTTCACATTGATAATAATAAGAAATGTTTCTTGAGCAGCAAATCAGCATATTAGATTATGATTTTTTAAGGATCATGTGACACTGAAGACTGGAGTAATGATGCTGAAAATTCAGCTTTGTCATCACTAAATTACATTTTAAAATATATTATGATAGAAAACAGTTATTTTAAATTGTAATAATATTTCACAATATTGAGACTTCTTTGAAAAACAGAATCTTACAAAATCCCCAAATGTTTGAATGGTAGCATAAGCTTGAATACATTTTAAATGATAATAATTGATACATTTCTGAATTTTTGGGGCCACTTCACTCTTAAAAATAAAGGTTCTTTATTGGCATGTATGGTTCCATGAAGAACCTTAGATGTCATAGTTACATTCATGGAACTTTTCCATTCCACAAAAGGTTCTTTATAGTGGATAAATATATTTGTTTAAAATTTAGATTATTTGGATTATTAAAATGCTGTTCACACTAAGGGGAAAAAAATGGTACTTTTTAGAACTGTTCTTTGGGGAACCAAAAATAGTTCTTTTATGGCATCAGTGTGAAAAAGCCTCGGTTACGTCTGTAACCCTGGTTCCCTGAATAGGAATCCAGACGCCATGTGAGAACGCCATGAGAACGCTGGGATCACCTCTGTGTGATTACGCCTTGAAGCACTTGTGAAATCGAACCAATAGGGTGACGGACGCCAGAGCGGTGACGCCACGGACCAGGAAACTATAAAGCACTCCTGAGAACAAAGAACGCCAGCTTCTGATTGGCTGAAGCAAGACGCTCACAGGCGTGCAGGGAGTATGGCTAGACTACGCAGCGCCTCGCTCCTATTCAGGGAACCAGGGTTACAGACGAACCCGAGACGTTCCCTTTCATGGGAACATCGACGCTGCGAGAACGCTTTGGGAACCCTATCCCAACTATGCCATAGTACCAAGTGCCTGTCTGTTATCTTCGAGACGAGCACCGAGGACCCCGGAGTGGAGCCCAAATCAAGGTTATAAAACCTAATGAAGGTATGCTGAGAGGACCACCCAGCCGCATCACATATCTCATTGAGGGGGACCCCGAGATCAAAAGCCTTTGAGGCAGCCATACCCTAAGTAGAGTGTGCCCGGACAGCCAAAGGTGAAGGCTGCCCGGATGACTCATAAGCAAGAGTGATGGCCTCGACCACCCACTCTGCTCATTCTTCCTGATCCGGATTAGTAAAAGGAGGAGGACAAAAGGCCTGCAGTACAAACGGTCCTGGGCGGTTGGTGGGGACCTTAGGTATATAACCAGGTCTAGGATGAAGGAAAGCCCTGAACATACCAGGCACGAATTCCAAACATGAGGGAGCAACCGAAAGTGCTTGAAGATCTCCAATTCTTTTGAGAGATGAAATTGCCAACAGGAAGACAGTTTTAAGAGAGAGGAATCTCCCAGACACCTCCTCTAATTGTTCAAAGGGAGCCTCAGCTAACCCTTCCAACACAATAGCCAAGTCCCAGGCCGGAGTTTTGTACGCACAGAAGGCCTCAGCCTCTGGGTACCACAGAGAAAGCGTATAAATAGGAGCATGATAAGCGGAAATAGCCGCTATATAAACCTTCAAGGTAGAAGGAGATAAACCATCCAAGATTTATACTTGGAGAAATTGCAGCACAAGACTGATAGAGGAGTGGAACGGGTCCAGCTGACGTTGTCTACAACAAGTAGAAAACAATTTCCATTTATATGCGTATAGCTTTCTCGTGGAAGGAGCTCTGGAGTGGAGTATGGTCTCGACAACCTCAGTTGGGAGACCGGATTCTATGAGCCTAGCCCCCTCAGTGGCCAGGCCCAGAGTTTCCACAACTCCAGGCGGGGGTGAATTATCATGCCGCCCGCTTGAGACAGAAGGTCCTGTCTGATGGGGATCTCCATGGGGGAGCCGTCTAGAGGAGACACTAGGTCTGCAAATCAAACTCGGGTCGGCTGGAACGGGGCTATCAGTATGAGATGGACCCTGTCCCGGTGAACCCACTCCAGAACTCCTGGGAACAGAGCGATCGGGGAAAAATGTGTACAGACGTAACCTCGGCCACGTCTGCACCATGGCATCCAACCCCAGAGGGGCAGGATGAGTCAGAGAGCACCACAGTGGGCAAAGAGATGTTCTTTCAAAGCAAATAGGTCAACTTCTGCACGACCGAAGTTTTTTTCAAATGAGCTCCACCACCTCGAGGTAGAGACTCCATTCCCCGGGCCTCGGCCCCTGCCTCAACAGGATGTCTGCCCCCACATTTTGATGCCCCGGGATAAGAGCTGCTCTCAGGCAGAGGAGCTTTCCCTGGGCCCACAGGAGGATCCGAGGGGCTAATTTGCACAACTGGCAAGGCCTCAGACCCCTGATGGTTGATATAAGAGACCACCGACATGTTGTCTGTGCGAACCAACACATGGTGGCCCTCAGGTCTGGGAGGAAGTATTTGAGTGCTCGAAATACCGCCATCATTCCCAGCTGATTTATGTGCCAGGAAGTAGATGGTCCTCCCAAAGACTCCTGAGCCGAGCGACCACTCATGATCGCTTCCCCAGCCTGTGAGGGAAGCATCCGTCGTTAGCATTATGCGACGACAAGGAGCCCTCAACACAGGTCCTTGGGACAGGAACCAAGGCTTCTTCCACATGACTAAGGCACGAAGGCATTGCCACGTGACCTTGATCATGCGAAAAGGATTTCCTCTGAGAAAACCCCTTGGTCCTGAGCCACCACTGTAAGGGTCTCATGTGCAGCAGACCAAAAGGTATCACGTTGGAAGCAGCTGCCATCAGACCCAACAGTCTCTGAAACTGTTTTACAGTGCGTGACTGGCCTAATTTCACCCCATTCACGGCCGAGAGAATGGAATTCACCAGAGCAGGAGACAGACGTGCCTGCATCGTGATGGAATCCCAGACTACCCCTAGATAGTTGGTAGTTTGAGCTGGAAGCAGCACACTCTTCTTGGCATTAAGTCTCAGTCTTAATCTTCTCATGTGAGACAGAACAACATCTCGATGTTGGACTGCCATGTGCTCAAATTGAGCTAAAATCAACCAATCGTTGATATAATTCAACACGCGAATGCCCTGGAATCTCAGAGGAGCCAGAGCTGCATCCACGCATTTTGTGAAGGTGTGGGGTGAAAGAGCTAGGCAGAAAGGAAGAACCCTGTAATGATAAGCTTCGCCCAAAGCAAATCTGAGGAACCTCCTGTGCTGAGGATGGATGGATATATGAAAGTACCCTCCAACCCTCTTTGGAACAAAGTACAGGCTGTAAAACCCTGACAGCTTGCTGGGAGGAGAAACCCATTCTATAGCTCCTTTTGCAAGAGCGTCAGACCTTCCTGTTCCAATCCCAGAGACTGCAAGGGGTCCACCACTATAGGGAAGACCCCGTTGAACTGGGGCGGCGAGACCCGAATTCTGTAACCCTTTTCTATTGTGAGCAGTACCCATTGAGAAATATTTGGAAGAAGTTTCCATTCTACCAGAAATTCTACTAAAGGAACCAGTCTCTCGAGACTGGCCTCTGGTGTTTTTGAGCATTCGACTCGGCGCCTGAAGCGGCGAACCGGCAGGGAACAACCGAATCAAATGTCGACCGCCCTCCTCAGAGGGTCGGTGGAGACCGCTGCGCCTGAAGCACACAAGGTGGCAGGGTTGGCAGAACGGCCCCTGAGGGCACTGAGGAGGGGCAGATACCATGTAATGTGGTAAAGGACCCTCTTCAGAGGGGGCTACCCTCGAATGTCCCACGCCACTGGCGTCAGGACCTCTTCGAAGCCTTCTTGGTGATAATAACAGTCCGCAGATCTGTCGTGTCCCACAAAGACTTCAGCTGTGTCGCCTGTCCCTGTCCCCAAGCTTTCTGCGGGGGAGTGCGGGTGGTGACACCTTTTTTTTTTTTTTTTTTTTGGGATGAACGGTCAGACCAGTGCCCTGAAACGGCGAACCGGCAGGGAACATCTGACTGACCGCTCTACGACCCTCCTCTTCTTGGAGGATCACTGGAAACCGCTGCGCCCTGAAGCACACGAGGTGGCAGGGTTGGCAGACCGGCCTCCTTTCTTTTCTTTTAAATTCCTCGGAATTTAATGTATTCAATATTTCATTTAATCCTCAAATTAAATGCAGCCAGAAACAAACAGTCAAGAATGGCTGAATAACAGGCTGAATATATTAGAATACAAAAAGAATTATAGCTCGTAATAGTTCGCAAGGGATTTTAGGGAAAGAGAGAAAGGGAAACTCCCGTCTGCTCAGTTCCTCCAAATATAAATACATTATATATATATATTACGGGCACGTAATCTATGCGCAGCCTCGGCAAACGCGAGATCCGAGCCATATATTCTTTATTGCAGACCTAATCCACGCGCGCTGCCTCGGCAAACGCGAGATCCGAGCTCATGCGTTAGACTTTTATTCCTCGAGAATAAAGCCAACAGGAGTGGAGCTAAAAACTCCCGCTAGTGCACACTTCTCTTTACACTTCGGGACATTTTTATGAATATCATTTTTATCATATTTAATGACCGCTGTCAGCTGTGAGCTGACGCATGCTCCACTCCCAGCAAACAACACAAATCGTGTGTATCCCCACTCGCTTTGTAGTGTAGCACAGGGAGGAACGCGATTCAAACTGCTGTTCACTATATCTTCAATATTTGTAAGTTTACAAAATCAGAAAGATATTTGATTTAATTTCTCAAAATTAAATCGAGCAAATAAACAAAATAATCATGGCTTTCAAACACAACTGATTTGTTTTTGATGTTAGAATAATAAACGTGTGATTTTTAAACACGATATGTATGTGAGGTGGCGAGTCCTCAAATCGATATCACAATATCCACCTCCTCAGAGCTGGACATGTGAAGTACCGGTGCCTCAGCCCGGGGAAGAAACTGCAGAGCGTGCTTCCACCTGGGAAATGGCACTGAACCTGGCAGGTAAGGGCAGAGAAAGGGCAGCGCCCGTCTCTAACCCTCTCTCCCAGATTCATCTGCGAACCCCATGATCTGAGCCGCCTCTGCCTCGGCAGAAGCGGGACCCGACCACGAGGAACGCGAGCCGCGGCGCCTCCTCAAAGAGCGCCGGGCGGAGTGGGGAAGTTTTATATGAAACGTATCATAATGCTCACAAACAACCCCTCGAGGGCTGCCTGGGCATGCTCCGCTCCCATACAAACAACACGTACAGAGCTCGTGTGTATCCCCACTCGTGAAGTAACGAGAGTAGGGAAAACACACGGTCTGAACTGCTGTTTTTGCTCGCCATTATAGTGTCTTTTATATACAAATATATATATATATGTGGTGTAACACTGATACTCTTGTTCTCAAACAAAAGAGATCGTTTCTGTATATGTAATTGACAGACAACACCAAAAAGACACACGATAACACAGAGCGCTTGCTGAAGACACAGAAGCTGGCGTTCTTTGTTCTCAGGAGTGCTTTATAGTTTCCTGGTCCGTGACGTCACCCGCTCTGACGTCCCGTCACCCTATTGGTTCGATTTCACAAGTGCTTCAAGACGTAATCACACAGAGGTGATCCCAAAGCGTTCTACGCAAAGCGTTCTACGCAGCGTCGATGTTCCCATGAAAGGGAACCCTTTGAATCCTTTATTTTTAAGAGTGTATGTGCCTATTTATCAGTGTAAAAGACTAACAGTTTGTGGTTGACCATGTAATCAGACTGATTTGTAATCAAATAAAATGTCTTTTTTAGACATTAGCATGGCCGTGTCTTTCGTCAACATAGCCTGGGCCACGGTGGATTATCGACGTTGTTTACGGCGCTCTCTACCTCACATTAATGAGATGCCATGTGGAATCCCAACAGCTGTCTACTTGTCCTACAAAATATTTACCATAACCCCTCGAATCCTCAGCCTCACCCTCTTCATCATGCTTTCCACTTTGAGTATTCTAGCAATGGCCTTGATATGGCTGGTGGCAACCATCTGGGCATTTGTGGAGAAGACTGAATTCTGCACTTCCCGAGTCCTTGAACATCTTTATCGAGCTATTGTTGGATTTATCCTCGTTTTTACCTTCTTTAACATCAAAGGAGAAAACACCAAAGTTCACATGACTCTGTATTATATTTTCACTGTGTGTCACAATCTTGCTGCACCTATTTTATTGTTTCTGCTCAAACCGGAGTCTGAAGGGACTGACTACTTCCTGCCCATCATATTTTTTATATTATTGTCAAATTCACTTGGACTGGGTTTTCTGGGACTCTATTACAGCCTCCTGCACCCTCGTAGACCTGTGGAAGATGAGATAGATGGAATGGAGAGACTGAAACCAGAGCCAAAAAAAACACGTTTAGATCGTTTTTTACAAATATAATACTGTTATCATAATCGAATGAACTTGACTAACAAAAAAGGTGCATATTTATAGATAGGGCCTATTTATGCTGGAATTGATAAAGTATGAAGGATCTAATGTTTAAAAAAGCTGCTAAGGAATAATATCTGATTTTACAGGTATGAAATGTTGAAACTTACAGGTGTCATTGAACTTGTAAAAATGATGAATAAGTTTTTTTACTGCGATTGTTTGCATTCATTTCATCCTCTCCCAATAGAGCTGTTCAGTTTGCAATCTTGAAGCGATAATTGCCTAGCACAAAGTTATACTATGCACTCTGACTTTGACCAAGTTTGTGGTTACTAAAAAGTTTTAGAAAGAAAGAAAAAAAGAAACTTATTACTAGTAGGCTAATACTAGTAATATGCTAAAACATGCTAGCAACATGTTAGCAATTGGTAAGACATGCTAGTAACATGCTAATTCATGTTATCAACGTGCTAAAATGCTTGCAACGTGCTATGCTAGCAATATACTAAAACATGTTACAAACATGCTAGCAAAATGCAAAATAATGTTAAGCACATGCTAAAACATGGTAACAACATAAAACTTGTTGGCAACATGATAAAACATGCTAGGAACTTTATCACATAAAACTTTAAGACAAGGCTTTTTTCAGGCCAACACAAAAGTTTGTCCCAGTTAACTTTTCTTTTATTATTATCAATGTTTAAAACAGTTGTGTTGCTTAATGTTTTTGTGGAAACTTGGTAGCTCTACATACATAATTATTTGATAAACAGAAAGTTAAAAAGAACAACATTAATTTGAAATAGAAATCTGTAACATTATAAATGCCTTTACTGTCACTTTTGATCACTTTTTGCATCCATGCTGAATACAAGTATTATTTTCTTTAAAATTCTTACAGAAAATTGTTAAAAATCTCACTGACCACAAACTTTGTACGGTGGTATATATCTACACAAACCAGAATTTGTGCTTGCCTCGGATCAGTGTTCTGTTAGTAGTTCAATCACTACCACTAAAATAATACTGTCACAAGATGGCACTGTTGTTCCAAAAAAGCCTCTTGGACAAATACTGCCTCATCCAAACGGAGATTTTGTTGCCATCATGGAGAATTGTTAAACCATGAGCTGGGACATGAACATGATCTTTGTCATAATATAGTTGTTTTATTGTAAATAATAACTTTTTGTATTGAAGGAATTATATCTTTATTTTACTGAAGTCTATGATGCCAGGTAAAACAAAACAATGCAAATTAAAAAAAAAAAAAATGCATGTGTATTTTCTTCATGTGTACATGTATGTCTGTCTAAAGCAGAAGGATATGTGAACTTTGACCCTCTCAATCTCTGAGTCTACAGAGACCGAGAAAAGCTGAGAGATCACGCAGATTGCCTGTTTCAGAGCTAATTGAAAGATAATAAACTAATCCAGTTGTGTTTTGACTACCAGTAAAATATTGTGCAAGCCAGTGGAGTGAGGCAGGTTTGAGAGAAGAAAAAAGAGAAAAGATAAAGAGGATTAAAATAGAGAAGCAGTCACAGCATTTCCTCAGTGTGCTGTTCAGTGAACATCTGCGCTGAGAACGTGAGCTCACCGTGACAGACAGACTGCAGATTTATTCAACGGTAGTAGCCTTTCAAATAAACATGAGTATTGCTCAGCAGGCTGCAGGCCCTTTTTGATTTTCTCATGTATACATACACGTATACAGTGGCCTCAAAAAGTATTTGGACACTTTTTGGACATTTAAGTCACACACACACACACACACACAAACCCAGCTTGCATCTGCGTAGAAATGGTGCTGGAGGTTTTCTCTTGACAATTTAACTTTTTTTTTTTTCTTTTTCAATTACTTCTAGTCAGCTAGTCTCAAGGTTACATGAATCTTGAGACAAATTTGACAAAAAAAAAAAAAAAAAAAAAGTAAAATCTTCCATTTGGGGGCAACATCTTCACATGGAAAACTGATTTTTAAAATAAAGCAAATAATTAGGGAGCCAAGCCTATTTATTATTCATTGTATCTTTACTGTTTAAAAAAATAGTATTTCTTTTCTGTCCTAAACTGTCTAAAAAGTCATCTAAAAGTCGCAGAGATCTCAAAATTAGTGGGATGGTTCCAAAACCCTTCCACTACCCAGACACCCTAACACACAAACACACATATGCATCAAACACTAGGTGGCTCTATAATAAATACATTAGCATTTTAGTTCATAACTGAAACTGTAATCAAAAGATTATAGAATCAAAATTCTTTTAGTGTTTTTACACTCACTATGACACATTTCTCAATAATTTTATCAAAACTCTTTACACAATTCACCAAACCAACTTTCAGCTTGCAACAGCAGTTTCACATTCAAAATGCACCAAAACTACAAAAACTTATTCATAACACTAGCAAAGGTTGTCAACCAACAAACACACTTTGTCACTCATAAAACAATGACCTAAAACACTAACAATTGGTAGCATTATATAATGTTTTCTTTTGTAAAGTTTCTTTGCAAAACAAGAATGACCCTCTCTGCTGTTTAGAATTGACTGGAGTATATGTTACATCATGGTCCATGTTTACATTACAGTACAAATTTTTCCCTAACTGTTCTTATTTTGTATGAACGGTAATGAAATTGAAGGACTACAATACCTGTGTAGGTGTTCAGCTACATCTAATTGTTTTGATAGTATTTCATTGTTTCAAAATATATTTCAGTATGGTGTAACTGTAGAAATGTAGCAAATTGCCATCTTATTCAATTTTGTATTATGTTTTGAACATTGAATGCATTTTGTGCCAAAGCAATGATAAATAAGTACTGAGAAATGTGTATTGGCATTGTAAAAAACAAACAAACAAACAAAAAAAAAACTGTAAGCAAGGTAACTGTGAGCACTGTGGCTGTAGTGAATTGCACAACAAAGTCTTTAATGAACAAAATCCAAAAGGGAACACGCAGCAGATAATCCATCAAATAACTCACAACCACGTAAAATTAAGACAATACTGAACAAAGAACTGAGAGGAACTAAGGGCTTAAATACACAAGGGAAGCTAATCGACAGAAACTGAAACAGGTGCGTAACTTTATCAGTAACCAAGGAAACAGGAAAGTGGCAGGAAAATGAGAACAAAGGAAACAGGTACAGGAACTAGAACTAAACCAAAACAGAACATACATGTGACAGTTACTACATGTACTACATGTATTTACAACTGGGAAGTTCGGGGATAATTTTGATACCCAAGTTCCAGAGATGGGCGGGCCAAAAACATTAAGCATGGCAGAGGGGAGAACGTTTAAGGTTACTCACATAACCCTGGTTCCCTGAGATAACAGGAACAACAATTGTGTGAGTTTTAGCTGACGCTTATGGGAAAAATCCTTAAGCCCGAATGGTTCTCATCTGTGCAAGAGCACAGATAAATGGCATTTCAGCCCACCAAAATGGGTGGGGATGACTGCCTATGAAGGCCACAGAAATGCCAGATCTCATCCGAATCTTTCGACTGAGGAGCGGCATAGCGTGACTGGCTGGCAGTGCAGTAGCACCGCAAGCTACACAATGCTCATTCCCGTTATCTCAGGGAACCAGGGTTACGTGAGTAACCTCAAATGTTCCTTTTCGATACAGTTCACTCACATTGTGTCAGTTTTAGCTGATGCTTATGGGAAACTTAATCCTATAACGCTGTGCTACAGGCGCAGAACGGAAGCCACTCTGTTACCCGAGAGCTAGGGGGCACTCAATTCAGGGTCCCTAGACCAGCTGCATAGGAAGAGGCTCAGACCGTCTGCTATATAGCCCATAAGTGTCTTAGACTGAGAACACCCATCCTTGGAGAGCAGGGATGTCAAGGTTATAAAATCTGACAAAGGTGGACGGCGAGGACCAGCCAGCTGCCGCACAGATGTTCACGATAGAGACTCCGTTGGACCATGCCCAAGAGGAGGCCATACCTCTGGTAGAGTGGGCCCTCACTCCTAAGGGGCACAACAAGTCCATGGACTTGTAAGTCAGCGGTATTGCACCCACAATCCATCTGGAAAGTCTTTGCTTCAAAACTGGCAGCCCTTGAATGCAGCCTCTGAAGCAGATAAACAGCTGCTCTGATTGCAGAAATTGGCCAGAGCGCTCAAAATACACTCTAAGGGCCCTGGGTGAGGTGCCTGCTCATTCTCCGCGAACGCTAGCGTTCTAAACTGAGTGGAAAGCACTTTCAGCATGTAGCCTTTCCTTGGCCTAAGGACCACCTTACTGTCCCTTTCCTTGGTCTAAGGACCACCTTACTGTCATTAGGACCAAACTCAAGGCAGGAAGGATCCACAGACGGAGCCTGCAAGTCTCCAACTTGCTTGACTGAAGGTCGGTTGACTCGAGCGTCTCAAAGGGAGGGCCTCAAAGTGCCTTAAGGTCTGTAGAAAGGTCCCAAGCCAGGACCGAGCATGGGCGTGGAGGGTTCAGCTTCATAGCTCCCCTGAGGGACTTAACGATTGGAGCCATGCTCCTGATTTTCAAGTGCACTCTTGAGAGAGCCAAGCCTTCATTCGGGTCGAAGACTGCCCCAGGAACTGGATCTATTGGCTGGGGAGCAGCAAACTCTTGCCATAGTTGACCCTGAAACCCAAGTCCTCTAGATGACTGAGGAGCAGGGATCTGTGGGTGCATAGCTCCTTTTCCAATTGGGCTATAAGCAGCCAATCGTTGAGATAGTTGAGAATGCAGATTCCCATCTGCTTCAGAGGGAAAAGAGCCACGTCTACACATTTTGTGAAGGTATGCAGAGCTAGAGAAAGTCTGAATGGAAGGACTGTATATTGGTATGCCATCCTCTCGAACGCGAATCTCAAGAACGGTCTGTGATGGGGTGCTATCTGTATATCAATATAAATGAGTGAATTCCTTCTTGGGGATGAGGAAATAAAACTCGCTAGGTTCTGTGGGGACTTTCTCCACGGCACCTTTTTCCAGCAGAGACTGAACTTCGGCTCTGAGGACATGACAACAGTCGTCTGAGAACGATGTCTGATCTACGCCCCTGAAGTTGGGCAGTTTGTGAGCGAACACTGGCAGGGCCCAGAACTGGCAACAATTACATCGTTTCCAGTGCCCTGAGCTGAAGAGGGGACTGGAAGATGAGTATGCTTTGAGGGTGATCCGGCCTCGGTGGGACTTAACCCTATTCTCCTCTGTCTTAAGGGATCAGGACTGCTTCGGCTGCACGGGGTCCAGCTCTAGTTTGGGGCGAGACCCTTGATGCTTCGGGAAAGGGTAGTGTTGCAGAGACATGGCTTGACTTCCGGCTCTGCTTTCAACTGGGGCTGAATGGGTGCTGAAACTGGCATGGGTCGCTGCTGGGTCAGCGGGGCTGTCTCGGAGCAACTAGAGGCAGTGATGGAGCTGGCTCTTTTAGGCAAAAACTGACGCATAGCCTGCAATGACTTCTGGTCCACAATGTAACATTCCACAAAGCTTTCTACCATGGAGCCAAATAAGCCTGACAGGGAAACAGAGGAATCTAGAAGAACCTTCCTGTCAGCATCCTTAATCTCAGTGAGATTGAGCCATAAGTGGCACTCCAGCACCACTAGACTTGGGTGGTGGCTTTAGTAGTGCACAGGGCCAAATCCGTTGCGCAGGTTCAGACTCGATCATAAGATGGAGAAGTTTGGCCTGGTAAACTTGAAGTACGACCATGGTGTGTAGCGCCAAGGCATATTATTGCTTTCATAGAGCAAACCTAGGTGGCGCTATAATAAGCAAATTTACTTATATTAACCACAAGTTCATATGATTCTTATCCATTTTATTCATTTCACAATCATTTAGAACTATGGGTCTTAGTGTCAGGGGCCCTCTAGGGGACTTTGTGATGCTGGAGGTAGGGCATTGCCTGTAAGGTGGGTTGATGGGAAATAGTAAAACCTGAAGTCACCTAAAAACAGTTATATCTATATGGATATTAGAATGCTTTCTAGTAATGTTGCATTTAAAAGCAAGATAACATTTTTTGGACAAGACGTAATGTAACTCCTTTGCTCTTCTTGCACACTGAGAAAAGTATGATAGTCAGTTATAGATATCTGTGGACTCTAGACAGAGAACTGTGTCCATCAGTGAGAGAGGCATAACACTTAAAAAGTGATGCTATATTACCATATAATGAATGCAGAGCTATCTTTCGTTCAACCCTGTGATTGTTTCCATGTTAAACAGAGGGAAAACCTATATTATATTATATTATATTATATTATACATTTAAATGTATTTATTTAAGAATTTGAATTTACCTAAATTTATACATATAGTTTAGTAGTGTTTCCAATAAGCAGAATTTGTCATATATTGGTTATAATGCTCCATAAAAACTAAGCAATGAATAATTACTGTGTCTAGTGAACAGTTTAAACTGAGCTTATTTATTTACCATAAATTTTGATACTTTTGTGTAATTAGTTAGTTATAATGAACCTAGTGAACAAATTAAATTAAGCTGATGGTAAAGGAAAATAATTTAAATGTAATATCTTTTTCAAAATCTATAGATAGCTGTGCCATATTGCACTCACACAGATCAGGCTTTGTTTTGTCTGGTGAGTCAATCAAAACAGCATAACCGCGGACTGTCTCCCTGATTCACTCCAGTTTATTTGTGCTTTTCTTATTGCCATTTCCTGTAAAAGCCAGTCAGAAATGGGCCATACAGCATACACTCACCACAATTTGTCCAAAGCACAATAAAAGTGGAGAGGCAGTCGTACGGGTGGCTGTTTCCCATTAGAGCTTCAAAGTCCATATAAAACATGATTAATGTGTGCTTGAGATGCAGCGTGTCTTTAATTATTATGACTTGACTTGTGGCTGCAAGCACAGATACATTAGCGGCAACAGTAATCTATAATTGTCGACACAGGCTGGATTCTGACACTGGAGGTTTTGCCTCATAGCTGGAGAATTCACCAGAATGGGACGGCTGGAGCGATCGGTGTGGTACATAGGGGTACAGCTCCTTTAATCACAGCGCATTTGCTAAGAAATTAAGACCGGCAGTGACAGATTGGCAAAAGAGGAAAGTTTAATTAAGTCCAATCGCTTTCTTTCTGATCACAGAGTGGCACTACTATTTCTACAACATAAGAAAAAAAATAATTGTTTCGTAAATCTACCTACTAACTAATTAATTTTCACTTTTTATGTCAGAATTATAAAAAGTCAAAATTATGACATACAAAGCTAAAACTGACAAAGTCATAATTATGAGATAAAAAGTCAAAATTATGACATACCAAGTCATAATTTTGACATACCAAGTGAAAATTATGCGTTTATGTAATTTTTTTTAGCATTTATTTCATAATTATAAGATTAAACAGTCAAAATTATGGCATAAAAAGTCGAAATTGACATACTAAGTCATTATTTTGAGTTTTATGTCGAATATGAGATTAAAAAATCAAAATTATGACATAAAAGGTTGAAATTATGGCGCACTAATTCATAATTATGACATACTAAGTCATAATTATGACATGCTCAGTTTTCACTTTTTATGTCAAAATTATGACAAAAAGTTAAAATTACGACAAGTCAAAATTGACATACAAAGTCATAATTTTGACATACTAAATCAAAATTATGTCATAAAAAGCTGAAATTGGCTTACTGTCATACAAACATATATTGTAAACAAAACAATTATGACTTAAGTAAAAATGATTGCAAAAAGTCATGAGTATGGTCTTACTTTTGACTTTTATGTCATTAATTATGATAAATTATGATTTTTTTTTCTTATGTGGCGGAAATGGGCTTCCATACACTACACTTCTCTGGGAGGTTCTTTAAATAAAATCCACATGCAACTGTGCTATTTTTCAAAATTCAACATTAAACAATGGTTCCTAGTGCCAGAGGCAGCTGGGATTTTGCATGGGGCATTTTTGTAAAGCAGGGCTGCAGTTGGCATACATTCAGTGAGGGGACCATCGAGAGAAGAAAAGCAATCTGCATTGTAGCTACGGTGAGGTCAGTCATTACCAGAGACCTGACACTGCCTGTTTACATATGCTGGAGAAACAAGGCAAAAGAGCCTAGCTCTCAAGATGGAGCACATCACCACTGCGCTGAGGTGGGCTGTGTCACAAACCACACATACACACACCTGGATCTCATTCATGTGATGTTAAAGTTCACATACATATAGGAGTGGGAACACACACAGGCATCGTTGCACATGTACATCCACATGTAAACTAACGTATACGCTTCTACTTTATGCAATTCGTTTTAGAGAGAATTATGAGGGAATATGTTTGTGCTAGACACTACATCAGCTCTGTCAATCACATTTGGGTTTGATCTTGGATAATCAGGATCATTAATTCATTGAAAATCATTTTGAAAAGAAAAACATGCTTTATGCTGTAAACACATCAGGAGCCTTTTATGTATAATGGTAAAATTATCCTAATGGTGGAATAAATGAAAACAAATGTCTGCCCTTGGCTGTGTAAATGTTAAATGAAAAATAAAAAAGTACATTCCTACATTAAATAGGTTTATTTATTCTTGGTAATGAACAATGTTGCAAATAAAGTGTGTTTACATTAGAACCAGCATTAATTGATGATTACTTTGGTGTATTTGCTTCATGAGCCAAATGAAACTATGAATGTGTTATTTCAGTTTAATTCGGTTGGCACAGATCGGCTTTTAAAAAGAGAACGATGAGGTTCCAAAGAATTGTTCAGCTTATAAATCAATCTCCTTTTAAAATAAATGAAACAGATTGGGTAAAATATTATATACTGTATAGCTTGCATTCTATGCACTCAGGGGAATATTTACCCCACAGTAGGCTAACAATTATTTTCATGGAGTACTTCAAATGGTTTTGAAGTTAATATAACTTAAAACAGTAAGGCCTGTTCACACCAAGAATGATAATTTCCGGTATATAGCTATCCGCGCCAACTCAATAACGTTCTGTCTGCCACTTTAAATGCTCAAACTCTTTAAAGTCGAGTGGACTCTGATTGGATGTCAATGTTTATATCCTTCATCACCCAGAAAAAAATTGCTCTGAAAGTCATTCCAACAATATCGTCCTACTGTGTCGTTGTCATGATAGTTGCGGTGTGGACTTCCCTATTCTCATACAGTGGAATTAGAATGAATATTAAAACATTATAATTAAGCTATCACTATAATTATCATCCATTGTGTGAACAGGCCTGTGGTCTTTGATTTTATCTGCGTTGCCTTTAAAATAATGTTCTGTGTGTGGCTGTACCATGGTACAGTGATGTTATTGCCATGATACTTTGTACTGTACCATGGTACTGAATGATTACCATATTCATATACTTTGGTATTTACCTAGTACTCTACAGCACTTAAAAGAAACCATTACTGTAGCACTGTCATGTATAGTTTTGGTTCATGTTTCATGTCTTATTTTGAAGTTTAGTCATGTTCCTGTTTGCCATGTGCTTCCCTTGTTTGTGTCATGTTCTAGTCATGTGATCCTGCCATGTGTTCCCCATGTCATGTGCTACATTGTCAGGCTTGTTCGACTTAATGCGGTGCCGCAAAGATCGGCTGTCACTTGACAAAAGCAATGCATTCTGGTTAGAAAATTTGTCCGATTATGATCACACGTGCCATCGACCGCGAGAGCAAATCTAGTAAATATATATTCTTATTTCAATCGCATCCACTTCTTTGGCTACAATCAGTGCAAAAACTGCATGGTCTGCCATGAATGACGTTGGTTTAGCACACTACGGAAAGCACAAAGTGTCCGACCTGACGGCCGTCTCTGTACTGGAGTTTTTGTCTACCAAAAGAAAGAGAGGATTCTGAACTGCCTGAAACAAGTCGTCAGTTATTCCAGTCTTTCTGCACAAACCTATGTAGGTTTGTCACAAATTTGCATAATGCCTGATCTTCATTGGCTGCCTATGAACAATGTCTATTTTGACTGGCCCTCAAACACTGTAGTTATAGCTGAGGCCTGGAAGGGTTTGGTTCGTGTCGGCATGTCGAGAAGATGCTGCTCTACGAAAGCAAATCCACTTTGCATGTTCTTCCAAAGGATGAGGATTCGGGCTTGAATTGATACGGTAAAACCAATGCCATTGTTACTGGCAGCTCTCACCCTGTAGCCTAAGACTGTTTGCCCACTGAAGCTAAGCAGACTTGAACCTGGTCAATACATAGATAGGAGACCTCCTGGGAAAACTAGGTTGCTGCTGGAAGAGGTGTTAGTGAGGCCAGCAGGGGGTGCTCACCCTGCGGTCTGTGTGGGTCATAACGCCCCAGTATAGTAATGGGGACACTATACTGTCAAAAAGCACCGTCCTTCAGATGAGACATTAAACTGAGGTCCTGACTCTCTGTGGTCATAAAAAAATCTCAGGATGTCCTTCGAAAAAGAGTAGGGGTGTAACCCCGACATCCTGGCCAAATTTGGCCATTGGTCTCTGTCCATCATCATGGCCTCCTAATCATCCTCATATATATTGATCTTCATCACTCTGTCTCCTCTCCACCAATAAGCTGGTGTGTGGTGGGCGTTCTGGCACAATATGGCCGCCGTCGCATTATTCAGGTGGATGCTGCACATTGGTGGTGGTTGAGGAGATTCCCCCTTCAATGTGTAAAGCGCTTTGAGTATCCAGAAAAGTGCTATATAGATATAACAAGTTATTATTATTATTATTACTGTTTGTATCACTGTGTATCAAATGCTGAGGAAGCCTCTGGAGCTGAAATTCAGAGATGTAATGGGCGTTTCGTTTCTGACACGAGCTGTAAGTGATGGACCAATCACAGCAGACTGGGCTATCTGACCAATCAAAGCAGAGTAGGCTCTCGGAAAGGAGGGGTTATATTATGTATATTAATATATAATGTATATTATGAGAAAATTAAAGCGTTGGATGCATGTAAACCTAATATACGAGTCCTCCAAAACAAAATTAGGAACCTTTAAAATAGCATAATTGACTCATTCACCCTCTTATATAATTAATATGGGTGCACTGATTTTCCATTATTCCATTAGTTATGGGAACTTGACATTTTATGTTCTGTCAAGGGACCTATTTAAGTTATTAAGTTAATTAATTAATTAATTAAAAACATTTTTTTGAAGTTCTACCTGATTTTTTACAGTCCAGTGCTGGTACTCTTAAGTACAAGCATTATTTGTGTTTTGGAAATTGTGAGTTTGATGAATTTGTGAAAATTCAAATAAAAAAAAAAACCCATTGGAAGATGTTGTCATGATCCACAACATTAACTTTAACATGTTGCGCTGTCAGAAAACAACATGGTGGTTTTGGAGCAATTACCTGGCCGCTGCACATCATCAAACGGAATGTACCGCAGGCACTCAGAGACTGACCATAAAAGAGGAAGAAGTGAGTCAGAGGAAAGCCAATTTGTATAATCCTAATTTGAGGAGATGTTGGTTTAATGTTTCAAGACTGATGCCAGCCTGGGCAGCACACGACAGAGGCCTGTGTCTCCTGGCCCCGTCCCAGTCACTTCGCGCACAGATAGAAAACAGAAGCCGTGTTTTTGTTGGGCATGATCCTGCGGCGCATAAGCAAGATGGATGTTATAGCCATGGCTGTTTATTTGTGCAGTCTGAAGGCATAAGGAAGAGTTTCTGTAAGCACGTGGACCTCTGATTTGGTCCGTCTATACAATCAACATCTAAACAAGATTAGAAATTATGAATGAGGAATGAAATGGAGGGAGAAATTGCACAGAATTGTGCGCCTACGGAAAAGGAAGCTAGTCTTGATTAAGCTGACTACGTCAGGCCGTCTTGTTTATTCTCTTACATCATAGCTCAACTAAAAACGGCCTGGCTACGGAAGCCATCAATCGCAAGCTTTCTGTTTTGAATTTGAGCTGAAGTCCTGAGCTTGATTTCTGGGCAGCAGGGTTGATGAATGCTTAATATCATAGTCTGACCATTTACAGGGTGTAACAATGTTGAATTGAGAGAGCAAAGGGAATATATTCCTCTTTATGCAAAGAAAGTCCAAAAACATCCAGTGCAAGACTGATGATCTGTGGCTTGGGGTGGTAAGTGTCTATTTTCATCTAAAAATAGTGCTGGGGTCCATTTCTCTGTTCTAAGCTTTCAAGAACTGTGACACCCCACATTCACTACTGCACTGTACCAAGGTCCAGGGACAGGTTTTGGAGCCAAAGAGGTTGGCAAGGGAAGTATAACTGAGAAGAACAATAATAACAAGAAGAAATTAAAATCATTTTATATAGTATGGCACTCTAATTTCTCACCCGAAGGAGGTTTATTTTGCAATGATGACCAAATGACTGTATTTATCCCACTTACTAAATAAATAAATGAGTTTACATCAAATATTGATTTGAGTTTACATTATTTTAGAATTTTCCCTGTGTATTATCTTACACCTTTTTAAAGAAAAACATTGTCCATTACAATGTACAAAACATTCAGCCAAGCAACAAGACGTACACTGCAACAGTATTACAGTAATATTAAGTTATGTGAGGTCAGTTTCACTACAATAATAATGGAGACACAAGATGGTGCAAAATGATTTGTATGAAACAAAAGAGCGAGAGTCCATAGTGTGATACGAGAGAAAGTAGTGATATATTGCGTTGCCATGGACAACAGCAAATATAGAGTGCAACAGTACCTGATCATTTTTTCAGCGGCCATGGTTCCACAAGTATTTTTCACATTCATTTTCCCCATAGGGAACAAAGAAGTTAAAGAGATAAAGAGTTATAAACCATAAACCTAAGCAACGAGGTAAATCGCAACATTACAAACTTTGATTTGAAGGGGAAAATTATATATATTTCCACATTCACAGTGCTTAGGAGTGGGTGGTCGCTAAAGAGTTCTTTTGGCACAATTTGCTTGTTTCAGTTCTCTTGCAGGTGGGGATTTATTTCCAGAATCATGAGTATTTTTCAACAGGAATTCCATTGCTAAAAAAAGTTTAAATAAAAAATATACCATCAATTAACAACCATGTAGCTCACAGTAGGTCTGGCTTTAAAGGTTTACAAGTTAAAAAAAATCAGTTCCCCTCAGAAGAAAATGAATGGGATTTTAATTCTGTTTCACTCTAAGGCCCTGTTTACACCTGGTATTAAGATTAAGATTTTGGTCGATCGGATCACAAGTGCAAGAGGGATTCCCGTTTACATCTGGTGTTTTAATCCGTCTCTTTTGTCTATGGGTCTATGGGCAGGTAAATGTATGGGGTTTTTCAGAGCTTTCGATCTAATTGACAAAATAAGCTCACGCAATTTACATATGAACGTGCCCAGAGATGACGGAAAAACACATGGAGAACATCAGCTTTCGTTTCTGCTCTGATAGCCGCAAGACCACACCGAATGCTGTGAGTGCGTGTTAAATCAGGAATGGTGAGGGAACATTGTGCTTGGCACGTTTTTCGTCTTCAAACCAAACTTAGGTCTTCAGCAAATAAAGTTTAAATCCCATATCTAGCGCGCCTCCATAATGTTGATGCGTTAGGTCAGTAGGCAGACTTTTGTGGCTGTTAGAAAACATTCGACCACATGAGCGTCTACACTACAAAAGCAATCCAGTCAAATGCGTTTTCGAATACATCTGGAAGGCCCTGTTTACACTTGGTATTGAGATGCGTTTTGGTCGAGACGCTCATGTGATCGAAAGTGTTCGAACAGCGAGAAAGAGCGCCTTCTATCCACCTACTGACTTAATGTGTAAACATTATGGGATGCGCACTAGACAGACAGGATTTAAACATTGTCGGCTGAAGACCCAAATTTGGTTTGAAGATGAAAAATGTACCAAGCACAATGTTCTCTCACCATTCCTGATTTGGAGTTGTCTTGTGGCTATCAGAGCAGAAAGCTGATGCTCTACGTATGTTTGTCCGTTGTCTCCGTGTGCGTTCATAGGTAAATTGCGCAAGCTTATTTTGTTCATTAGATCAAAATATCTGAAAAAAACATACATTTACCTGCCTCGCCTTGAAGAAATCAGGACAGAAGTGGTTGAAAGTGGACAAAAGAGGTGGATTAAAATACCAGGTGGAAACGGGTATGTGTCTGCCAAGTCTACTTGTGATCCGATTAACCAAAACGCATCGTAATACCAGGTGTAAACAGGGCTGAAGTGGTCGAAAGCTCAAAACGTTTCAGACCCCATTTACACCTGTATTTATCGTCGTCCACTTATAATCCAGTTGACCAAAACGTATCTTAATACCAGGTGTAAACAGAGCCTAATAGAAAATATCAGACTGCGGAATACCACAGTTGACCAATCACAATTGAGTATTCCAGAAAGCTGTGTAATAATAAGTTCTAACATCTGTAAAAGTAAAACTGACTTGATAGCCTTCTCATGCTTGATGGTGGTCTGAAATAAAACCAGTGCTCTTTGTGGGGGTTTAATAACACAAACCATTTGATTAAACACCACAGACACTGCCAGAACACGTATTTGTCTTCATTTGTTGTAACATTTGGGAAGATTTTGAGTGCAGACATGTTGAAATGCGGATGACCCTGAGGAATGACAGTGAAAGGAAATGGCTTTGAGATAAATTCTTGACAGTGAAGGAGCTATAAACGTAAAACATGAAAAACATTTGGAAGAAGACATAAAGCACATATGCAACTGGTTTAGCGAGTGATGTTGTCTTTCATTCTTTACAAGTCCATTGTGTTTCTGCCTTCTATCAAAATCATGCCATACCTCATCCGTCTTTTTCCTCCATGTCTCGATCAGGTCTAAACACTGAATTAAGGATGCAGTGTGGACTTACAGTGTGTGACTCCTCTTTGATGCTGGGTGTAGTGAAATTTGTTCTACATTAAGCCGGTGATAATCTGATTATGGACTGCGATCCATTAAGTCTACTGTTAAAATTCACCGTGCACTAGTTTTGAACTCGATACAGGGATGAAACTCGAGAGGCACTGTGAAACATTAAAGGCTCTTTGATGTAATATTTAACCCATCTGCACAAGAGGGGAGAACTACATAAAATGCGCTAGGGGCTGTGGAAGCGGGTGATGTGAGAAATGGGATGTGTGATTCTCTACAGTCCAGAACCATGCAAAAGAATGAAACAGCTGACTGCGCTGCGACTGTTAGCTCGCAGCACTTTTATCGGAGCAATAAAACTAAACCCTTCTGGTCTCGCCGGGGAGTGGGCATCCCCTTGAAAAAAAACATACTTTCACAAGACAACGAAAAGGAGGAGGAGCGAGGTCGCTGTCATTTCCTGCGTCAGGTAACAATTAGTTTTCTTTTCACTCTGCTTTCTAGCGATGACCTGGACAGTGTTGATTTGGTTCAAATTAAATTAAACGGAGATGATTTTTCAAGAGTAAGGTTAAAACAAGATTCTCCTCTAAAGTCTAAAAACTATCCGGGTTTACATCCACGTATTTTTATGCAAATATTGGGATATGGCATAAAAATACTGAAATACAACACAGAGATGCAAATAAATTAAAGGCACAATATGTAAGATTTTTGGATTAAAATATCCAAAAAAACCACTAGAACAATGTTATATATTTTGTTGACTTGTGTGCTTACATTATCCCAAATGTTTCCAGCAATGTTTAAATCCAGACAAATCAGCTATTTTAACCAGTGTAAAGACCCGTGTCATTGCGTCACCTGTCAATGACGTAATATCCAGCACTACCCTTTTTATTCACAGAAAAATAATCATTGTTATATCTCAACACGGTTAGTCTTATTGTTCGAATATCTTGTTTTCTTGCCTTACCTATGCACCATACCGCAGAGAAAACACTATTTTGTCAAATGGCTAACATCAGAAAGAGCTTTATTTGTAGTAACAGCACAGCATTTTTTCCATCGTACAATATATTTTAAAATGAATTGCATGCCATTTAGCAACACAAGTCATCCAGCTTTTATTAATATGATATATCTAGCTTACTGCAATGTGCAACAAGTGTCTCATACAGCCATCGAGCGAACTCACAAAGTAACGTTATAACATAACACACTCAAACGTATTTAGTTTTTTAACGTAGATTGTTTTGACAAAGTAAAACAGTGCTGCGCTACCCCACAATTTTAATTCGTCAGATAAAGTGACCTGTATGAGTAGTAATTCAGCACTTGTGGCTGTTATTAGAACGAAATAAAATAATGTGAATTTAAGTGATCAAACATAAGTTAACGGAAGAACATTTACATTTATGAATTTGGCAGACGCTTTTATCCAAAGCGACTTACATTGCATTATACTATACATTTGTATCTGAGTATGTGCAATCCCTGGGATCAAACCCATGACCTTGGCATTGTTAGTGCCATGCTCTAACCACTGAGCTACAGGAAAGCAGACATTAAATGTAACTTTAATCTTAATAAACATAAGCAACAAAACTAAAGGAGTGGCAGCGGCCGACTGCGGCGTATAAGCAACATAAAATGTCCCAGCCTCTCGGCCCCGCCCTGCTTCATACCACAGTAACGTTAATAAAATTTTAATAAATTAGCTCACCCATGAACGCATTTTCTGCCTGAGTCCCGTCGGATTGCTTTCCATCGGCTGTGGAGGTGAAGACAACAACTCCCATGATCCCACACTCATTCATGGCGTCATCAAGCTACGCCTTTGAATCGTTTTGAATAAGCGACCTCTAGTGGCAAAACTTACATACTGTGCCTTTAAATTTCATCTCAATATTAAAATAAAAATAGTAAATCCACATATGCATGATTAACCTACGATTTTAATAATCAAAACATATGCGTGAACTACAATGGAAACATATTTACCAATTTTTATTTTTTGATTGTGACTGAATCATTCACTCTTGTGGTTGGCTACTATTACCTGCCAGATTGTCTTAACTGAGATTTTTTCAGGGAAAAAATTTG
Organism: Hypophthalmichthys nobilis; assembly: GCA_037950665.1. Taxonomy (NCBI): domain Eukaryota; kingdom Metazoa; phylum Chordata; class Actinopteri; order Cypriniformes; family Xenocyprididae; genus Hypophthalmichthys; species Hypophthalmichthys nobilis. Next base: position 11,709,729 of record CM075482.1, on the reverse strand, counting down.
CAACGATTGAAACAGCTGACTTTGTGGTGCTAAAATCGGTCTGTTTGAGCACCCTGACCAACCATAGCAACATTGGTCCAACCAATGGCATGTGTTTGGGGCGGGTCTATCTGATTGTCCAGCCAATAATGATCGATGTTCAATTGCCAAACAAATCGTACTTCACCTTTGAAGGCTAACTGGAAACTGTTAATGTAAAGCAAAGATGAAGATAATAAAGTTTTTATGGTGATGCTCATTTTGTCCAGATTCAATTTAGCCCTATAAAAAAATCATACATACAATTACTTGAATACCTCTTATGTGATGGAAATGTTAATTTCTCAATTCAAATGTATTGTGATATTTTAATTTTAACTTTTGTTTAAAAATTATGTAAAAGTATTTCATACATATTTAGATAATGTGGCACATGCATTTTAAACTAGATTTTTAAAAGAATTTTCCTTTTCTTTATCTTGGATACTCTTTTGCAATTTACCCTTGTATAACATGCCATGATGCAAGATGACATTAGTCTCTTTGGAGTAAAGCTAAAACAAACTTTGTTTTGAAAATTTGTGTCTAGATAAACGCTAGTAATTGCATTTTCTGCAGCAGGCTCTTTGACCGACACATTCTTGAACCTCACAATGCATAGGCCTACTACATTTTGGACCGGATGATGTTGCAAGTGACTGGTCTCAGTGGGACTTCTGCAAGGCATTGCTATTCAGGAATGTAATACAACAAAAGAACCCTCATAATCATCCCAAACAGTCCACACACAGTTCAGACTTAGGATGGGCTTAAAGTCTTTTCCCCTGATTTTGCCAGGAAATGTAGTGGCATGGATCCACGGTGAGACAAAACACAACCATGACATCACTTCAGCCTCAAAAATCCGAACAGTTCCCTTATTAGCATACATTCCGCACCAAGCATTGTGAATAATAATGTTTTCTGTCTCCCGCAGCAGGCAATTGGGCTCTGACCACCGACAAACAGCAGCCAAGTAAAATAACAGTAAGGAGAATGATGGTCGAAGCACCTCAATTAAATGGGTTTGCTCATGTGCTGGACTTGCCAAAAGGACTCAAGCTATAATTTGAATGAAAAAATGGTTTTTCATTCATAGTGCTGGACAAAGCCACAAAACATGGGGAAAGTACTGAGAAAATGTTGTGGAGTCTGAACTGGTGCCGGCTGGGTGAGGAATGATTAAAAAGTTGTTAAAGTTTTTCATGTTTGGGTTGGTTGGGATATACACTGAACATTGATGGTGTCTAACTGGACATTGCTGAAAGGAAACACAGGAAAATGTGTGTTCAGACAATATCAGTGGGCTTATCCAATTCAGAAATGTGCCTGAACAGTCCTTGCTAAAAAATGTTTATTCACTTTAACATCATTCCAAACCCTTAAGGCACCGATATACTTCAAACGAAATCAAAGAACGAACCGCTGTAAAGTCGAAATCAGGCCAAAACGAAGTTCGTTTGGAGTTCGTTTTGGGAGTTCGAAACAGTGTGCCAAGGCGAAATGTTTCGGAAAAGTTCACTGCGGATGGTAAACACCTTTGTACTACCATTGGTCCGTGGTGATTACGTAATAGGTGGGTGTGTGGAGGCTCCGCCTTCTTTCACGTGGAAGTCTTTTCTGGTTTACTGAAAGGTTCTTTGGGGAACCAAACATGGTTCTTCAATGGCATCACTGTGAAAACTAATTTTGGAACCTCTATTTTTAAGGAGTGTAAAAGTAACATAAAAGTAATCCATATAAGTACTATATTCAGTGATAATCTTCATTGATAAACCCTCTAGTGAGCGGTTGGACTGACTGGATCTATTTGAACTGAAGAGTCAGACTCTGATTTGTTAATGAATCAATTAAAAGATCAAGTTATTCATTGAAAAGCAGTATTGGGGTAACACATTACAAGTAACTGGAGTTACGTAATCAGATTACTTTTTCAAGTAACTAGTAAAGTAACGCATAGCTTTTAAATTTACAACCAAATATCTAAGTTACTTTTTCAAATAAGTAACGCAAGTTACTTTGTTTTCCCATTCATTGAGTGACAGCTCTCCTGCGCCCATGTTGAGAGAAATCATGAGTAAGTGCAGAGGCGCTATGTGCGCTGTGTGAACATGATGGTTATTGTAGTTCTAGACTAAATGTGAGCAGGCATTTACTTATCTCACTTGCACAAAAAGTCAGAATTCCTCAAAATGAATAAAAACAGTGAAATGCAATCTCAGAATATTACACAAACCTGCAGTATTGACATATATTAAATTAAACAAATATACTTTATGTATTTAATCTCACTTTATTAACCAATGTCTTTGCTGCTGACCTTCAATGATCAAATTCAACCATACTAATAAGCAAAAATGACTTTAGATAAATGTTTCATTTTTTAAAAATGTTTATTGCTGAATATACCCTGCGTTTCATTCGGGAAGTCTCATCCATATGCCCTAATCCCTTCAAAGGGTTTACCCTCTGGAGTGAGAGCTTTGAAGGGATGAAGGGTGTAGGGGTCAAAAAAACTCTTTTTTTTTTTGGGAACGCAGTTCAACGCACTTCTGCATCATCTTAACGAGACAATCAAGGAGACGCCTTCATATTTTTTCCACTGGTGTGCTATTTGTATTAATACACGCATTAATTTACTGTAGTAACATTATAAGCTACTGCCAGTCTTTTACGTTAAATATAATGTATTTTGTGCCTATGTATTTGAAACATTTGAATGGACTGATAAAGGTAGCTGTAAAGTATTTTTGTTGAAGTACAATGTCATTTTGACCATAATAATGTACCAAATCTAACTTGTTTAAATATTACTGTATAGAAAAATACTAGCCTATAAATACATTTATAGGTAAAATCAAACTCCGAGCCTCCTGTACCCATTCTGTGACATCAAACAACTTCCCTGTGCAAAGGATCATGGGGCCCCGAAGTGTCCATCAGTTGTACCCTTCGAAATCCTTCATTCCCAAGGGCCCTTTGAAGTGGCTAGTTTTGAGCACTTCGGTTTGGAACAACCCTTCAATATGGCGGCCATAATTGTTTTCACTCCGAAGTGCCCTTCGGAGGGCGATATATCCCATTTGGAACGCACTGTAAGAGTTTTGAACTTTCTTCTTCTGCAGTCCAGAATGGCAGCACAGCTGAAAGGTTTGAGCAGCGCCCTCTACTGTACAGGTGTGACTTTGCATTTCGTTCAGCCTAGAGGCTTATTCATTTCACTTTTGGTGTGAAAGAGCCTTTACATTTGCCAAAAATATAACTTTTTTTTGTTGTTATTAAAAAACAGACAAGCAAACCCATCCCAGGTGAGAAAAAGTAATGTGAAGTAACTGTTGAAAAGGTCTATCTCAACGGAATATAACTTTTTGTCATTTTGGAGCTTGACAGACCCAGTTCAGAATATTCCTTAATTCTCGTTTTGTTTTCCATAGATGAAAGAAAGTAATTCAGGTTTGAAACAACATAAGGGTGAGTAAATAATGAAAGATAATTTTTTTCTTTCTGAACATTGATGCTTGATGTTAAAACTGAAGTATATTGCACGGTGATGGAGAGCTTGTTATTCATTGCACTCATGGGTATCCAACTGTTTCTCTCTAAGGCCCCAGCATTAACAAATTAGCTTGCCGTGTGACATCCACAGCATGACTGAGCTATGACTGATGGTGATTATTTATCATTTATGGACGTGCTGAAGGAACAACATCACTAATACCACCCCTGGGTCCACTCTGGGCCTGATGAAGACCTAGCTCCCCGATATTAGAGACTAAGACCTCAGGGCCTACGCAGTAACTGGACCCTTTCCTGCCTGTTGGGTCATTAATGACAGTCCCATAGCACCTGTATACTGCACAGCACTCCTGTGGGCCTAGTGGTTATTTATGGGGCTTACAGGACCCTGTCGCATTACTTCAGCCCTGTGGGTAGATTGATGTCAAATTTTGACTCTTTTGCTGATCGGGGACCAGCATTCTCAGTCAAACTTAATCTTAGCCAGTCAAAGATCAAAAGTAAAACTGATTACAGATCAGCGGATTTTACTGGAGAAGTTATGCAGTGAAACCAACTCCTCAATGTTAAGAAAGTGCTTTTGTGAGTCCACGGTCAACCGATATTCATAAATTCATATAATGATTGGAAAAAGACCATAAAACCAAAACATCAACAATATCCACAGGGATTAATTTTAGGAATGGCGAGATCAGACTGTGTGTCAAACCCTAGTGAGCTGTTTACTAAGATAATGTTTTTGGGCATCACAAAATTAAATAGTTCTAATTCCCAAAAAATGCTGCATATGTCTACGATCCTCCAAAATGTCTGGTTGACCCTGAATTGCTTATAAAAATGGTTTCTAAGTATTGAGACACAGCCGAAATGTAGGTATTTCCCACACTTATCCAGGAGATGTCAGTGAATCTTCATGGAACTGATCCTAAACTAAAGGCCAACTAGAGTCCTCTTTGTTTTTTAAAGACAGTGCAATGCGATCCGACTTCATTATCATAATAACTTCTCTTCAGTAATTAGGTCTACTGCTTTGTCGACGCCAGAAGTTCTTCAGAATCTATTTAAAATCAATAAACACGTGACATGAAAAAAAAAGAAGGAAAAAAAAAAAAAATCTCAACGTAATATAAATAATTTCCAAAAAGCAACAGAAATGTATTTGAATGTCTGCTATCATATTTGGGATTACAGCAACAACAATATAGAAAATTAAAAAATATATATTATGAGTTTTAGAATCAGTGGCATAATAATAGGCGTATATAGATGATATACGTCCAGAAAAACAAATTCATTTAACTGTGGTTTCGGAACTATTATTAAGAAACGGATACGGCTATTTTATAATATATATATATATATATATATATATTAAATGTGTAAATAAGAAAAGATGAATTTCGTTTGAAACCTTTTATAGCCTAAGGATGATGATGATAATAATAATCAATTTACATAGTCTAAATTTATCTATAGCCTACAGGAAATATTACGCTATATGATACAATTAATTTGCCATTCATATAAATTAGGCTACAATATTTATGTAGTGGTATTGGATTATTCCACAACTATATTGTCTGCCTATTTTATGAATGCGTTTGCGGATGTTACATTATAAATTACATTTTACATTTAACTGTTTTCACTAAATGAGCATCTATACAACCATGTAAATACAGACAATGCAACGTTATAAAATATAGAGCATATGTTAAGTTCTCTTTATCAGAAAATTTCGGTACTACAAAATTTAATTACGACAATTTCGATGTATAATTCAATTCAGAGCGCTCATCTAAAACAAACATTCCTATTCCGAATAAATTATTTTATTTGTATTTATTTTATTTTGCACTTGATTTTGTTGTATGAATTAGTTTTATTTATTTGCAAAGTTTGTTCAGATGTATTCAAAAGGTCTGCCATGCTCTTTAAATCTCATTTCCGTACGTGTCCGACACATGTCACCTAATAAACGCAGCATCGTTGTTTTTTTTTTTTCTTTTTTCTTTTTCCCTGTCGGAACAGAAATATAGGGGTTATATGACAGGGAAGTGGTTCGTATGGGGTTATATGACAGGGAAGTGGTTCTTTGTGGTTTGGAGGCCGCGCGGCTCGTCTTGTCACCGCCACACACTGAGCGCGCGCCGCATGTGGCACAACTGCAAACGCAGTAGAGGAGACAGCGCGAGCATATCCGCGTCTGTAAAGAGAATATTGAATTTCTATAAACATGATTGAGCTTAGTTTAAATTTCCCTCGTAAAAAGAATGTAAAGCAAATAGGCTAAATATGCATACATTTGCCTTTCTAAAAAAATATTTTATTAGCCTATCTATTTTTATTAAAAATATCTGCATTCATAGCTTCGTATTGGCGTTTAGTAGAATTGTTCAACACTCGTTACATGTGCTTTTTAGGTAGTTCATGTGCCAATTTAACAATTCAGAGACTATGTAGGCTAACACATTTTGTTTAAACGTCTGTAACTTAACGTATTTTTTTCGTTATGTGTCTCGTTGATATAACAATCCCATTTTGTCTGTTACAAATTAAAGTTGTTTACAAATTTACAGTGTATCCCTAAACTGTGTAAATTAACGTCAGATACAAAGAGTGCTGTTGTTTACACCATACTATATATATAGGCTGTGTGTGTGTGGATGTTATATATCAAATTAAACAAAAGAACCTGCTGATTCAGATGATATGCTACCATTTCTGTCATTTAATAATCAAAATATTTGTTCGTTCTTATAGCTCAAAATTGTTTTTTACCCTGTAAATGCTTTATTAATCTATATCCTATATAGATAGTCTTACAACTTCTACTATCACCTCAGGAAGGCGGCTGTCATTTATGAAAGTGATTTTTGTGATAGTGAACTGGCTGAACTAACTCACTCCATGTTACAACACTTCCTGTCTCCTTTAAATAATAATAATAATAAAAAAACACACTAATCCCTGTGTGTCTAGGTTTTTGCTAATATGATATTTAACCTAATCTATAAATCCGACTAAATACATCAATATTAAACTTCCAAATTCATGTTTCTTTATTGAATTCTTGTTTTAATTGAGGTGCAGGAGGAGGTCTCACCTGCCGCTCGACCCGGAAGAGACGGACTAATGCTCATATTTAATGATTTTCACAGAACTCCTGGAGCTTGACAGCCGGCCTTAAAATCTGCCCTCACTTCCACCACAAACCAAATCAATCAAAAAGGATATTAAAGGCTATGCGTCCCAGTGTTTGTATAAGCTTGATTTTCACAACTGGAAAGTGATAGCCATCTGCTCAGGCAGGCTGGAGGGATATCGAGTGCGAGCAGGTAACTGACAGCTATTAAAGCCTCAGTCTGCTTCGTGACTACACCAGTCACACTCATGATTAAAAGAAGAACTGGACAGGGAAGGGAGGTGAAAAGGCTTTAGCCAGCGCAGGCGCCTCGACCTCACAAAAGACAGGCCTGACAAAAGGAGCGGCATGATGGAGATTGACAGGTGTCTGTCTCAGCGAACTCTCGAGGATGTGTCTCACGCTAAAGTTTCAGGTTAGACTTATTTGTGGTTTGAAAAAAATCCCCTATCATCAAAAGGTAAGGATGACCTTATGATGACATGCGACCCCATCAACGGCTCTGTCTAAGCCACATCTGTCATTTGCACAATGCTAACTCCTATTTTCATCACGCTTAAAGCTTGAAATTACAGGAAAGAGGGGAAGCTTCCCACGTCAAGTTCAATTACACAGAGTCTTTCCCATGCAGGTTCACTGTTTATTTTAAACAAGGAGAGATGATATTAACAAACCTTATTTTGGTTTCTGTCTGTCATTGCATTCTTTACTGGAACTTTTTGTGCCAAATTATTTGTATATATATATACACACAAATATATATATATATATATATACAGTATTGTGCAAAAGTCTTAGGCCAACATTAGATGTTGTTTTAGCAATGATATTGACCATATGTCTCTTTATTAGAATATAACCAGAAAATACAGTGAATTTGTATGCAGTATTAAAAAAAAAAAAAAAAAAAAAAACATCAGAAAAAACAGCTTTTATAGGCTAAAGTGGTAAGTATTTAGAGACCTCCCCTTACACTTGAGCAATAGCAGGAACGGCTCTTAAACCTAAATGGAATGGAAAAGGACTGGAAGGCCAAGAAAACTTTCAAAATCTGATGAGAAGTTTCTCAGAGTTTCATTTTTGAGAAAATGTGAGAAGCCTAGGAGGTCACACCGTCACACTAAATACTGATTTTTGTTTAAAAAAACAATTTTTTTCAGATTTCTTTTTTTGCGTGTGCACATTTTGTGTACATATATCCTGTATTTTCTGTTTGTATCATAATAAAGAGACTGAAAAATAAATATGGATGGTCATTAAAACATTGCTAAAACAACAAAGCTGGTGGTGGCCTAAGATTTTGCACAGTGTATATATATATATATATATATATATATATATATATATACACACACAACACTTCTTCCTTGTTTCCAGCCATGCGATATTCTACAAGTATTGCCACTGTCAAGGCGGCCGATCAAATCCACCGTGTTTTTTTCACTTGTACCACGAACTGTTGTTTTAAAGAGTTTTTTAGGCTAAAATGTAGTTGTTTAGACCTGAAAAATGAGACTTATATTTAATCATAGCACCTATTTTACAGTTTGTTTACCTATTTTCGGAGATGCGAGCTCCAGGCCGTCAGAGGCCATTCAGAGCTCGTGTACCCACCGAGAACAGCTTCATCTCGGCCAGTGCTTCAGGGATTTGCTGCTGTCTCTTATAGTGGTTAAACATGAGATATTATTCATTTTGGGTACATAAAACAGGCAATCTTTGGTCTTATTAATCTATTACTTGTTCCTGAGCAAATTGAATTGGGTTAAATGTTAAATGTAATTATTTAATATTTATTTAACTATATTTAACTTGCATCCTGTAGAGCACTGCTTTTGGACTGAATTGTACAATTGTGTTTAATCTGAATTGTTCAAATATTGTTGTTCAATAAATATTATTTTATATAAAATAATATTGTGACGAGCAGGGCCGTCGAGAGCCGTGAGGGAATGGCACGAGGCCAGTGACACTTGCGTCAGCTGCGCGTTGTACCGGTCTCGAATCTCTCACGGAGGAGCTCCGGAAGCATAAAAGGAGGAGCGACGACAGTGAAGGATGAGAGAGGACCAGGCCTGGACTTATTTTATGGTTTTATTATGTTTGTGTGGCCGGCAGACGTCTGTGAGGGTCTGCCGGCATTACTTTTGTTTTGTTCTTTGTTTATTTTATATATTAAAGTTGTCTTAAACTTTCGCCCGTTCCCGCCTCCTTCTTCCTGTATCAACAAACATTACTACAAATATGTTGTATTTGGTTTTGAGAAAGGGTCCATTAGTGTGTAATATGGATTGAGTGAAAGTTACATTAATACGCCATTAGATAGCTGCAAACTTTACGAGTGAATGAATCAATTGCAAGAGACTTTTAAATTGAAAGGGACTTTTGTAAACAAAGGACGTTGTTTTTGCGCTGTTATGGAAAATTCCCTCAACTGTAAAAAAGGAAAAATACAAAGATCACTTCCCTCAGCGGACATTCAAATGTACTTTTATAATGGATATAATATTATGGACATCAACCTGAAGAATGAATGTTATATCAGACACAGGTAATGCTCGTTCAGGCAATCTCTCTCTCTCTCTCTCTCTCTCTCTCAATCTCAATAATACTGTACAAAATACAGTGAGTTTCAGTGGAGGAACTCAACATTCCTTCATTACTAATTCTAAAGTGATGTTTTAGAATTAGTAACGGAGGCTTGGTCAAACTGTCAACTTGAGATTTGAATCTGTGGCAGAAGGAAGTAGTTCTGCACAAAAGAGGGTTTTAAAGATTATTTCATTGTTATTTCTTATTTATTTACACACTCGAGTCGTCAAACTGTTGTGTGTATGTATATATATATATAGTAAAATAAAAATATTCTGAAATATATACAAAAATTTTACAAGATGAAGAGACGTGGCCTTATTCATAACATCTGTGTAACATTTGGCGCTTGTAGAAACATATCCAGATGCCACTGTAATTACTCTCACTTGTACTTTCTTTAAGTTGAGGCACTAAAAACTTTGCCATAATGTTGACCAAACACAGATTTAAGTGTTAAGTTTCTTTCCTTGCTCGATGACATCACTAACAAGCATCAAACAGCCTCTTGAATTTGCTTGTGGAGCAAAATAAATGCTGTGTTGGCGAATTTACACCTTGAGTCTCATTCAAAGTAAATGAAAGGTAAGAAAAATACACTCTCTTCAGCAAACTGTTTCACAAAAATAAAACGGTTTTGACCAAATCAATGGTAATAGTATAATTACTCTTGGGGGGGAAAATGCCTGAAAAAAGTGATGGCTGTATAATGAGGCCCCGGTGGAAAGAAGATTGACATAAAGCTTGGTTTGATATGGCTCTTTTGCTTTGCAGGTCTCCACCAAAACCAGAACTTCCCCATCTGTGCAACACCTAGTGAACCCAGACGGAAGCTATTGAGGTGGAAAATACAGGAGAGGACCTGACAAGATAAAGATATCAGGAGCAGACAAGGGCAAAGTAACATATTGATGGAGCGGGCCTCAGTTGGCTGACACCAGATACTTGCTATTTAAAAACAGTGGTTTCGCTTGCTCATGGATTTGCTGCTGCCTCTGTCATTCTCTTTCTGTTTCTCTTTCTCTCTAGCTCTCTCTGTCTAAGTCTGGAGCTCCATCCCCCTTGCTCTGTAAAGCTGCGACCCCCTTTTACAGTGTGTCAAACAGACAAATACTGTCACCCCTATAACTACTTTTGTGGCCTCCTTCAGGTCTCTTTCCCAGCTTTGCGAATAAGCTCTCCTGCTAATGGAATTTCAGGCTGCACCAGATTATAAGAGTACAATAGAATATTTGTTTGTCCAATTCACTTTTAAGCACTAAGATTCAGTGGAGCATGAGACACATAGAACCTCAGATAACTCCCACTGGCTGTGTGCCACTTTTTTTTTTTTCTTTTTGCAGCGATAGCGCGGTACAAAACAGCCAGTAGTCTGTGTTCCTGTTTAAACTGAGGCCTACTGAACCGAGGAAGAGCTAACATGCTAAAGGTGCAGTCACATTAGCAAAATTTCTGCAAACTATCGCCAACAAAAAAGGTCAGTTGTATATTTCAATAGTGTAGCGATGTATGAAGCTCCGCTCACACAGTAGAAGTCCAAGCTGTTTTCTCTCGGTCCAGCTAACTTGAACCCACAATGAAATCTGCATGTGGAAATCTTTCACCCTCTTTATCACGTGGATTCCAATTGAAATGACGATTTTGCCCGTGAAAATATTACGAACATTACGGTAATTACGGTATGGCGTGAATCCAGCATTAATGCTAACATTATACTATGTGACCATGCAACTTGATCTCATGAGAAAATTGAAGTATTTTACATTAATTTGAATGATGGGATTCCTACAGACAGTGTTGCCAAGTCCGCAGTTTTCCCATGGAATTGACCCTTCGCCAGGAGTTTGATTGACAAGTGATCTAACCAATCATAATCCGCCATTTTGTCCGACAAAGCAGTCAGGAGTTAGAAGATTAACCTCGGTGGACTTGAACTTGAAAAATGGTGTGTATTTACATCTTTCCTCGTTTGAAACAACATTCCTTCTCATGATCATTCATGTTTATTTGATGCTATAAATTAACTAGTAGGAAGAGATGATTGGTTCACGAGCCGCTTGAGCTGAGGCGGTACAGCAATCTGTCACGACACATTAAAGAAGCTGCAGCTGCAGTTCTGGCTCCCGCATCCCAACATACTGTACCATACAACGTAGACCTACATTCACATCATATTTTTAGCAATGCGCCAGTAGGATTACGCTCACCTGACATTGCAGTTCTTCGTAATCGCGAAAGTTTATTATTTGCATGCATTTTACAGCCTTGCCAGTTAAACTTTTTATTTGCACGCTGTTCTGACATAGGGTGCGTCTCAATCAGCTCCCTAGCTGGTAAATCAGTATATCTTGTACAGAAATCCAGGACCCTGGCTCAGGCAGGACCTATATCTTTTTTATATTATTTGTTATGCTGTGTAAACACATTGTTACATATCCTTACAACATTTAAGCCCCTATAATATTTTGCTGTATGAATATCTGAACATGCAATATATCAAAAGAAAGAACAGAGCCTCTGCTTAAAAAAAGTATTCTAGCTTCATGCATTATTATTATTTTTTTTTTTATCAACACTTGAATGTGTGTAAGTTTCATTTTAAAAAATCAACATTTTAAACAAAAAGCTGAGACAATCGCGTTTTTGTCAAAGACAATATGTCCGGGTCAAATTCAGACTGATGCTCAAAACGTAGATGGAGTAGATCGAGTCCATCAACACCCCCAAAGGACAGTCCTATACCTCTTCCTGGGTCAACATTTTTGATTTATATGCTGTTTAATGTTTGATGATTGCATTATTTTACATGTGCATAAGCAATGCTTCTATTGCTTGTTTCTGCGTGTTCTTTGCCTGTGTTTTGATCCAGAGATTCTGTACACTTTCAGAAGTAATAGTGTCCCCTACCATATAACAGTGAAAACATGGATTACCAGAAAATTCAATACAGGAAGCGTTGTGTAATAAATGAGAGAAAGTTACGTCAATGGCGGGAAGTGTTGTTTCATAAATGAGAGAAAATTCCATCAATGGCAGGGATGCATTGTGTCATGTTAGATTAGAGCATAGCTCTTAAAGTGACAGCAGCCTAATAAACATGCTGCTGTCTGTGTCATTAATGTTAATCAAAGAACAAAAGAAAAAATCACTCATTGCTTTTGACTGAATAACTTCAGAAGCTTTATAAGAGTCAGTGTATATTTAATTCATACAGTGAAGTCTATGTAGTATTTTATTTTTACACTTGTTTATTTAGTTTCTTACTTGAATGCTACTGTTAAATTCACCTGTAGCTGACAAAAAATAAAGCACTTTTTATTTCATTGTATTTTTTATTTTATTTGTCCTATTATTTGTAATTAGAATTTTTGTTCTTATTGTTAATAACAAAGATAAAATAATGAAATAAAATAAAGTGAAATAAGATTTTGGTCGTATCACAAAACCCTTCTTTGGCCAAAATGGTCTGTTATTTGTTTTTTCTTTTGTTACCTAAATAGGTAACCTAAACAGGGAAATTATAGGGAAATTATTTGGGCTGTATTGCTCAGTGACTTGCAAAATAAAACCAACATGAAAAAGAATTGTGATAAGATTGATTATAAGATAAGAATGCTTTTTTTTTTTACACTGAAATAGTAACTTTATCAGACAGAAAAAAAAAAGATTGCTGCATTTACCAACCATTGTAGGAAACAAAACTTGCAAATGTCAAATGTTGTTGTCCGCAATGAAGCAGCTCGAATCTGTGCTGAAAATCCTATTTATATAAATATATCCATAACACTGCCAAAAAAAAAAAAAAAAAATAGAGGCTCACAGACAAAAGGCAAAGATGCTCGCCACCTGTCCATTAACAATATGCACACTCATGTACGCAAACAGCCATCTTGTCTTTGTTTCATTAGTAGACCTAATAAATATTGGGACACTTTTTTAATGGGGGCCTGGACCTCAGTGCTGTTAAAAGGCTAGAAACACCCCTGGTCGGACCATCTTTTACCGTGAGTTTAGCTAACTTCGGAACTGATTATTGGAATGAACTTCACCGAACAAGCATGGAATCCCTCTCATCTGTCACTCAACTTAGAGGCTCCGCCCCCGAGTGTCTGCGACTGGCTCCCCTGTCAGGGCAGCCTGGGCCTGATGGATGTTGGGGTCAGTGGTTCAGCTGTGGGGTTCAAGCCTGCAGGCTTGCAGCCTCTCCCTCTCTACTGCCAGATCAAAACAAGAGGCAGTAACCCAAGCACAGCACTCAGCTGAGAAAACTCATAACTCTGGCCCCCACAGCCCCCTCCTGCCCTCATCTCACCAACACTCAGCGTTAACACTTTCATTCCTCACCCCGCCCTCAAATAGCACCAACTCACAAGCCAACATAAATCAAAAGGTAAGAGCATACCGCGGGACGGCACATCAACCTCTTGTAGAAACTCCATTATTAGGTTCATCACTGTCTGTCATTGGTAAATAATGGCTTTTGTGATGCCCACTGGCTGTTTCTTTAGGCTAAGCACTGGTTGTTTCTTAACCCAGTAGGGGTATATGCTAGCTTTTGGGGAAATGTGACCCATTAGGCACAGGTAAATTAAAGCGATAGTTCACACAAAAATGAAAAATCTGTCATCATTTACTCACCTCAAGTTGTTACAAACCTGTATGTTTTTTTTCTTCTGTGGAAAATGAAAGAAGCGGAAGAAGAATTGAGTTTCTATGTCATTACAAAAGAGGGAAAAATATATTGAGAGATTGATTAAATTGGTCAGAAGAGCGAAAGATGTCAAATTTGCTATCACTCCCTGAGCCGTTGTATTAGAAACTATTTTTTTCCCACCAAAACCAATCTGAACATTTGAAAACCGTTCAGCCACCCACATGTACTTTTTTGTTGACACTCCTGGGTGCTTTATTAAGCATACTTCCATCATATTAAATTCACCCAACTGGATAATTATTTAAAAATATTGGGCATTTCTCAAACATGTCATGCAGAATTGCTATGGGTGACCATGTTCAAGTCTCGACTTTTCCTAGTCCTGTTCCTATACAGTCTCTTTCTGAATCTACTGTCTAATTAGGCAAAAATGGCCAAATATTTCAAAAAGAAAGAAAGAAAACTAAGCCTGATTAGTATATAATAAAGAAACTTAAAGGGATAATTCACCCAAAAAATGAAAATTTGATGTTTATCTGCCTACCCCCTGGGCATCCAAGATGGTCAGAACACAAATGATGATTTTTAACTCCAACCGTTGCAGTCTGTCAGTCGTATAATGCATTGCAATGGTAACAAAATCTATGAGAGTAAAAAAAACAGGCACAGACAAATCCAAATTAAACCCTGCAGCTCGTGATGACACATTGATGTCCTAAGACACGAAACGATCGGTTTGTGCGAGAAACCGAACAGTATTTATATAATGTTTTACCTCTAATACACCACTTTGTCCAACTGCCTTGAGCGCGCGCACGGCATCCGGTGTGTGAGGTGTGTATGCGCTCTGGCGTAGTTTACGCAAGCGCCGGAAGTGATCTCTCGCATGTATACGTCGCTCATTGTTTACACAGAGCACAAACATTGTATGTACGACGGCTAATCAAAATGGTATTTACTTGCGCTTATCCGGATTGTTCAAACCAACTAAAAGATTACGTTCTCTCACGCGAACTCATTCGGGAGTGGTGACTTGAGGAGAAGGTGAGACATGGAATAGAGTTAGGAGTAAATCCCAGAATCACAGGGAAGTTTGACACCTTGTAGAAGTTTCCAACCACTACAATTATGAGTATTACTGTCACCCTTGACCATGCTCAGGAGAAGGTAGAAATGGCAGCAATCAGGCCTCATTTTCCTCAAAGTACGGAGCTGAGGGCTGGACACATCCCAGAGACACTCTTTTCCATGAGGACTGAAAACACACACTGTATACTCTGACAGATGGAGACAAGGCAGCCGGGCCCACAGCAATGTTGCCAAAATTGTGCCGGGATTGCCTAACAATTAAGATATCAAAAGAGATCACTCTAGCTTACTGACAGCTGTTTCAATTGTTTGCACCTGTTTCTCTTGTGTTACACATGTGTCTGGAGTGGATTATGTTGACTCGTGCTGGCCACATTTCACCTTTCCACAAGTGATTTACCCCCAAACCATCTTCTTAACCCTGCCCGGTGATGGGAATCTACACGAGAATGTGCGACAGCTAACTGCAGCATTAGTCTATTCTCTACACTGACAATTGTCATTCCATGGGAGTGTGACAATGTTTACATTAGTTGTTGTGGGCTTTAAATAGATGCTCTATTTTGTCGAAACAACCCGCTCCTGTTGTCACAGTCGAGAAGCAATTCATAGGTATCACTTGCAGCATGGCATGCATTGTCATCTAGAGGAAATGCTTCTGGGCTCATGACCATTTTAGTTAGCTGGACTGACCATTGGTCAAAGAAGCCGTTTCACACCCTTTTGGACAGTCCGTTTCCTCTTTGCTGGGAAATGACACATAAATTCCACTGGATCCAGAAGAGTGCATGTCTCTTAATGGAGAAAGAGAGAGCTCTATATGTAAAGAGAATTGGAGAGGGGGTTGTCGAATCCCAGGGGTCTTTTTTTACATTTGTGATTGACTTTTCAGCACACTTGCAGAGGATCTTGATAAGCCTGTGAAAGCTGAACTCTCAGACAAGGCTGGAGAGATAAAAAGACTCATTGTCCTACTGGCTGCCGGTGCCCAATCCCACTGGAAGCCAGTCTAGTTCCTGGGTAGATGGGGAAGAAACAAAGTAGAGCTAATAGACCAATCCAAAGCCCAGCACAACAAACCTGTTATTCTCTCTTTTTCCTTCTCACTGAGCGAAACACACGGTCCCAAAGACACCCAGCCAGGTCTGTTGAGCTACTGAGCACAAGTGACTATTTGATTATCGTCCAGCATTCCTTTATTGACAAATACAAAGCAGTCAGAGATAATTTAGGCCAGTTTGGCTCTTAGGCCTGATTAGTGATTGGTCAATGACATTTTAGAGATCTCAAAATAAAGAATAGGGAAAAAATATTTTACATTGAAGGAAAAATCTAGTTGTAAACAAGTTCTTATAAACATACACTCCAAAAAATGCTGGGTTAAAAACAACCAAAGTTGGGTTGAAAATGGACAAACCCAGCAGTTGGGTTAAATGTTTGCCAACTATTGTTTAAAAATTACTAAAAATTATGCCTGGCTTAAAATGAACCTAAAATAGGTTGGACATTAAAAATCAGACACATAATTACTAAAGGCAACAATATTAATAAAAAGGTGAACATTTATTAATAAGCAATTTAATACATGGTTATTGTTTAATTATTCATCAAACTTATCAATAAATGTTCATTTATTAAACATATTAATAATTGTTAATTTCCAACATTTTTTAGATTCATTTTAAGCAAGCAATACAGTAATTTTTAAACAATAGTTGAGTAACTACCCAGCAGGTTGAGCAAACATTTAACCCAACCGCTAGGTTTGTCCATTTTCAACCCAACTTGGGTTGTTTTTAACCCAGCATTTTTATAGTGTACTTTTTGTATTCATCTTGGTTTTATATGGTTTTGAGAAACATTTATGCCATTTCCAAGAAAAGCTTCAATTTAATGTGGTGTAAACATCAAGTAAAAATGAATATCTCCCTTACACCTTGAATACATGTGAGTATATCTTAATCATTATTTAATTTTTAAAAAAATATATTTTCCAACATAAAAATTATTTTTTGTTTAAAATATCATTAATTAATAATTATCCTCAGTTTTTACAATCTTAACTAACCTCAACAAATCAGTAAAAGGTCAAATTAGAGGTCTTCTCTATGATATTTTTTTTTTATTTTATATATAGCATCACATTATTGACCCAGATGGAGAGTCATTGCTACAACTTCTGTCAGTTGTGTTAAAGGTCTGCTAACGAGACAAAGACAAGCTGGCTGTTTGTGTAAGTGAGTGTGCGTATTGTTAAAGGACAGGTGGCGAGCATCTTTGCCTTTTGTCCGTGAGCCTCTGTCTATGGGGATAGCAGCTCCAGCTGGCCAGAGGACATGATCACCTGGCTGTTAGTTGCTGACCTTAGATCGGACTCGCTTGCTCTCCCTCACCAGCTGTAGGCTCTCGGGACTGCGGTAAACGGTCCCTGGTTGCCTCCTGTCGGTGTGTACGGGATAGAGGGAGGGGGGTGTTGAGACATGGAGACAGGCGAGAGTGAGAGAGTTACAGAGAGAGAGTCCAATTCTATGGTTTTTTTTCAGTCTTGAAAGAGGGCCAAGAGTCAGAGGGGCAGTTTCCTGAGACCAATAGCTTCCTGTGGGCACCTCATACCTGAGATGAACTCTAAAGCCATGCTAAAAAACTGAAAGAGAGAACACAAAGATATTGGCAGTGTCAGTGTGAGGGTTGGCGGGAGTAAGGTGCTTGTCCTTAGTGCCTGGCTCACTTTTTACATGCTCCCCCTCAACCCTCAGATGTTATTCTACCCATTGTCAATGACTCCATTGCTCAACCTATTAGATGAACTAAACACTGTATAGGCATTTCCCTAGTGGCCCAGATTAAGAGTGTCCTATGGAAATGCTGATGTTAAACTTAGGCTGATTTCTTTTTGCATATTTGCAAAGTCTTGTTTCCTAAACTCTTTCGTTACGGAAGCTTAGATAGGGCTTAGATATACTATACTATACAAGCTGTATTACCTCCCATAACAGACAGTTTGTATAGTATAGTATAGTATAGCATATAGAACCTGATTTCCCCAAGTGCAACATATTCCTGGATCAACATCTTTGTTGATCCTGGAACAATATTCCAATCAACCAATCAGATTTGAGGGACAAGTTTACAGTTTATGTCAAGTGTAGGCTTAAAACCAGGGTTAGTTGCTTCTACATCAGTGTTATTCACCAATCATTTCCCTCTGATTTTAGGGATAACTTATGGGTAGGGTTAGGTTTAGGGGTAGGGATATGGTTCGGACTAAATTTTCGGACAGGAATGTTGTTCCAGGATCAACAAAATATGTTGACCCAACTAGTAAAACTCTGCAAAATCAGGACAGGACAGGTATAGTATAGTATAGTATAGTGTAGTATGCTTTCTCAAAAGTAGTCCTATTTTTAAAGTTTTATATAAAATACATTCTATAAAAATAAAAATATAAATAAAAATAAACAAATATATTTATTTATTTCAAGATATAAGATTCAACAATGTGCTAATAAACCTAAAAAGCTTTTCCATATGCTCAAGGAAACAAAATTTCTTCTAGAGAAATTGGCACAAAAAGTTTTAGTCACTGTGAGTCTTTTTTTAATGAAAATACATATTTTGTTAAATGAATTTATATATCACACTAAATTAATTAAAATACAATTTAACATTTGAATAAAGTTTTAGAGCGTGCAGACAAAATGCTTGTGCAAACTTCACATTTGTCAGCAATTGCAGTAGATGCCGTGTCAGACAGTTATGGGGGATAATACAGTAGTAGCAATTAATTATATGTATTTTGCTAATTTTGTTTGCATTTTTATAGTATATATTATTTTTATGATATTATATTTTTATAGGGGCATACAATGTGTCTTCATTATGGACTGTCCATTTTATTGTAATGACGAGCAACAAGTTTAGTGCCATAGCACGTGTCAGCCATTTTCAGGGCCCTTTCCATTGTGCCATATGTCATCTCAGGCTGCTGCTTAGGAATTAATGCTATTAATGGCAACTAGGCCTCCTCAGAACACTTCTACTGGATAATTGATCACATAATGACACATGAAGTGGTTCAGGTTTTAGGCTTGGATGGCGTCACTTGGCGATATCCAAATGGGGAGCTTTCCTGAACCAGAACTTGCCTCTAGAGTATTTAAATAATTGAGTTGGAACTGTCACCTGCATTTCTAATCATGAATCATTTCTTAGGTTTGTGCTGCGTTTATAATTATCACAAAACCCCAGGAGAGACATGCACAAAATGTATGACTTCGGGAAGCTCTATAATCTTTTCGTGCGACTATCGACATTAATACTAATGGAAAGTCCAGCGAGACAAAAAGAGAGATGTCAAACATTCACGATAATAATTCTGGAAGTGGAGAAACAAACAGAGTTGGGCAGTAATTATGGCAAGATCGCTCTGAAGTAACCAATCCAGTAAATGAGAAAAGTAATAAGCATTCTTTGCTGGCATGGCCATGTTTATAGGAAAGCAACTCGTGCATGTAAAGAGAGAGGAATGGAAGTTTTTGTGGAAGAAAGCCATTTAACGGCCCTTTTCTTCCCTCTGTGAAAAACTTTCCACATGGCGGTCGCTCATCGCCAGGCAACTTGACATCCTGACCTCTAACATTTAATTTATTGATCTTCATTTTATTTGAATGTGAAGAGCCTTTTGCTCCCTTAAATTAATCCAGGTTAATTTGGCCAGGCCTCCATCCCACCCAGTATGAATGGCCCCTCTGTTGGCCTGGGCTGTGGTTGGCCACCCAGTTTTATGAGAATCTGCAGTGAATTAGAAAATCTGTCAATGCGGGAGGAGCGGCCGGCCGCGGATATGCCGTGTCATTCCACCTGTAAAAGAAAATGCTCTTTGTCCATTATCTCCCAGGCTTACCTGACATGAGTTAACCCAGAGGTCAATAACATCTGTGGAGCGTTGCGGGAATCGCTGGGCTGGAGAGAGAGGAGGTAAGAGAGAGCTTTGTTATGGGCTGCATGCATGGATTCCACCCTGCCCACTAACTCTGGTCTGCTGGATGCACAAGTGCCTCGGAGAAATTTCCCTGTCTGAGTGGCAACTTATTCAAATGGCATAAAAGGGCGTTGAGGCATTGTATACCACTATGGCAAGAAGCTTAAAGGGATAGTTCACCCAAAAATGAAAATTTGATGTTTATCTGCTTACCCCCAGGGCATCCAAGATGTAGGTGACTTTGTTTCTTCAGTAGAACACAAATGATGATTTTTAACTCTAACCGTTGCAGTCTGTCAGTCGTATAATGCATGGCAATGGTAACAAAATCTATGAGAGTAAAAAAAACATGCACAGACAAATCCAAATGAAACCCTGCGGCTCGTGATGACACATTGATGTCCTCAAACATGAAACAATCGTTTTGTGCGAGAAACCGAACAGTATTTATATCAGTATTTATGTTTTTTTTACTCTTATAGATTTTGTTACCATTGCCATGCATTATATGACTGACAGACTGCAACGGTTGGAGTTAAAAAACATTTTTGTTCTTCATTTTTGGGTGAACAATCCCTTTAAAACTATTTTTGCCTTTTATTTATGTAGATTTTGATGTTATATTTTAGGGAGACTGTTGCATAAACACCTGAGCAACGAAAATCTTAATGTGCATAATATCTGGATCAATGATGTGATGCATAAAAAACACAATATTTTGATGGTCCCCTTTGATGGTCAGAATGTCTATTCTATTGACTATAAGTAACTCTGCACCTACATGTCATTTAACTCTCATTAGAGTATTAGTAGGCTGTCTGCTTAATATCTACTAACACTCTATGATGCTCCCCAACAGACATTCTATTGACAATAAGTAACTTTGCAAGTATATCTTATGTCAACTTATTCCACTAACCCTAATCCTACACTCTAAAACATGCTGGGTTGTTTCAACCCATGTTTGGGTCAAATGTGGACAAACCCAACCATTGGTTTGAATTTTTTAATTGAAATTTTAAACCCAGTGGTTGGGTTTGTCCATATGGTTAAAACAACCCAACATGTTTTAGAGTGTACCCCTAAAAGCAGGGGCGCCGCTAACAATTTTGGGCCCTATGAAAGAATATGAGGTTGGGGCCCCTACCGCACCCATTCCGCACCAAACATACAAGTCAACCTAGCTATCCAAAATCTTTGTCTGCAATTTAATAATAATGATCTATTACTTTTTCTATTGCTTTTGACCACTAGGTATCATTATTTAGTCAGAGACCTCCCATGGCTGTAGCTAGCACTAACAGATGATTTATTATGTAAATGTAATAGAAAAATACAGTACAGTAGCCTAATCAAATATTCATATTCATACATTCTTAAACAAAACCAACTGTTTGGTCAAAAATTCAAGAAGGTCCATATTTTAAAGCTTTTTCTAACTTGTACTCGGCCCTAAAATAACATAGTTCTTGTAATTGTTAACTACAAATAGCATTTGTTACAATAAGGATATAATTACAAGTAAGACCATTTTTTCTTTCTTTCTTTTTATAGCATTTGTTATGAAAAATAGCAACACAGAAACTACAACATGCCACAGTTGTCACATAAATCTTTAGTGAAAAATCTATTCCCTTAACTGATGATCTATTATAAATTCTACAACTAGTCAAAATTTGCCACAATAAATACAATAGAATGTGATAAATCCTAGTAAATGTGGTCATCATGAGAAGTTTAAAAAGCTTGCAGGATGATGTTTTCCCCTCTTTTCATCAGTCATTTTAATGGCTGTTTTAGATCACGTTCGACTTTCTCTGTAGCGTTTTACTATCCTCAAAAGAATTCAAATGGGTTGGACATTTTATCATCAGCGTCGCATAAGAACGGCTCGTGCAAATCTTAACACTTTTGGAGCACGTTGGAGAACGTGCTTACGGTGATTCGCACGCCACTCATAAAAAATTAAACAATTGGGTTTCAGTCAGTCATATTGTGCGGACAATTGATCCGTTCAGTTCGTACAGCTTATAAAAGCTCAGAACATGCGATGTATACAATTAATTAATAGTCTGATGATTCTACGTTTTGGTGTGGGCGTTCAGAGTACCGGCAACATGTGAGAAGTGTATACCGCCCCACTTCGAGCACTGACTGTTACTACTAATAAAACCGATCTCTGGGGGCCCCAAAAGTGCGTGGGCCCTTAGAATCGTCCTAACTCCCCCCCCCAATCCAGCTGGAACTGGAAACCGGACATAATCTTAACGGTACTTTAGACCGCGATGGAAACGCACACAGCAACAGGTCTGGTGGAAGAAAAGTTCCTCAGACAAATTGTTCTGGGTAATTTCAGTGGAAAAGTGGCTTAATACTCTAATGGGAGTTAGTTGAGATGTAGGTGCAACATCATGTATATTCAGCAGAATATCTAAGGAGACCATCAAAATAAAGTGTAACTCAAAAATGCAATTCATACATACAATAACTTAACAATACATTTCTTCTAAAATGAGAATGTTTTCTATATTCAAATTAACCTTCAAACCTTCTGAGTAATCAATTATGAAGAAAAAAAAATCCCTATTTAACAAATAAAAAAGCTTAAGTAATTTGGCATAATCTTTAAGTAGGATTATATATATAAAAATTTGAAAAACATGTATTTTTTAGGTATGTATGCTCACAGGTATTTAGAGTCATTAAACTTTTCAAAAACTTAAAAAAGTTTTTGACTGAAACCAACATAAATACAGAGAGTAAATCTGGAAAGTGTGTTTTTAAACTAGATCATTAAAACATTATTTTTAAACATAATTATCCCATCTGTATCTATCCTCACTGATCATGGGTGTCAATAGTGGAATGTCAGTCAAGGAGGGGTTATGGGAACGTTAGCAGGAAGTGTGCGTGTGTGTGTTCCCCTTTCGCTCGAGCAGCTGTCCAGTGCTGGTCAGATGGCCCGGGACGGCTGTGATTATGAGCTGGTAATTGAAGGATGGCATAGTGTTGCTCTTCTTCTCTGTTCTCTTTTACCAGTATTCACTCTCTTCCAGAGTTTTTCTTATTTAATGATAAGTGCCTCTGAATTTTGTCCATTGACATCCATTACCTCCATGTAATTACAGAAGCAATAAAAAAAAAAAAATATGTTGGAAATACTTGGGACTTTTTCCAAGACAATTAGAGCAATGTTGTCAGTCAGGAACTCTTAATTTTTTTATCCATCTCTGAAAAGGAAAGTATTTTGTTTGTGGTCGACAATAATACTTGCAGTCATACGTCAAAAGTACAGGAAAACACAAGATAAATGTTTCTAGTCAAACAAGCAAAAAAAGGAGCTTTTATGATACGAGTATCATATGTAACATCACTGCCGTTGTCCACTGTCTTCATTGGCCCCATTAAGAACATAAACAAATGAAGGAACAAACAAAGAACACATTGTGGGATTTTCAGAGTTTTTTTTACGTGCTTATATGGATCCAGACTGATTTGCATAGTAATAGACAGCCATGTAAATGTTCTTTCATGGACAACAGAAAGACTCACAGGTGCCCTGTTCACGTGAATAGGGAAAATACTTGTGTGATTATGTATTTGTATTTGTTTTGGGTGTCTCTGTGTGTAAGTCTGTGTCCATTTTTATGTCTTATCAAACATTTTAAAGCTTTTATCAAAAAATGTAATTCCTTTTTCCACGCTTTCCCCATTTCAAATAAGTTATACCATACAACAAGCGAGAGAGGTAAAAGGATTTGCCTAATTTGAGTGGATATTTCCGAACCATCCAAGCGTTTTTCAACAATACCAATCACCCAAGACGGACAGCTTTGCATTCATTCGGCTATTCGCAGTGTGTTCGTAAACAAAAACTTGGTCGTAATTACCCAGCTCTCTGCATCCGTGCCAGATCAGATGAAGTAAGCCAGCAAACAAAAGACAAATGTCTTGAATAAAGGAGGAAAACATGTCATTCTCGTTTACCCCAAACATGCACCGCGAACACAATGCTAATCAAGTAGCGCTCCATTCTGTGCCACAACCCTCCTTTCTTTTTATTGTTATTTAAACCCCTAGTCCCATTTATTTGATCAAAAATACAGTAAAAAAGTAATACTGTAAAATATATTACAGTTTATATCTTAAAACCTACTCCAGTCTTCAGTGTCCCATGATCTTTCAGAAATCATTCTAATATGGTGTTCAAGAAACATTTTTTTTTTAATTATTATCAATGGTGAAAACAGTTGTGCAGCTTAACATTTTTGTGGAAACTGTGATATAACCCCTTGTTCCTTTTCTTGGAAAACTATGCTGTCGCTACATTCATTAACTGCCACAGGAGGGAAGGAAAGCAGGAGAAAGTGCGTTTGCCAAGCGGATCACCTGTTCTTCAACCAAAATAGGACTCAACTTGAGATTCAATTTTAGCAGCCAGAGGGATTGGGACTGTGTGTGTGTGTGTGTGTGTGTGTGTATTTGTGTTAGTAAGCACAGGCACATACAGTCACAACTCGCACTGAGTGACAGTCACAATCTGCCCCATAATGCTTTGCTCCTGGCCCTGTTTCTTCGTACCTGCCCTGGGGTGCTGGGCCTAATTATAGTTTACTGCTGAAATTTCCACTACTTTTATAACGAGACCTTCCTGCTCTGATTATAGGTCAGGTCAGCTGTCAATCAGTTCATTTCGGCTGAGTAGGGAACATTCACTTTCATAAGACCATCAGACCTGAGCACTGGTTACCACTTTATGTGATTACAGGGAGTAAAATGTAAGAAATGGAAATTGAAACATGCAAATTGTTCATTTTTTCTGAGGAAACTGAAGTATTGAACAGTATGAGTATCAGTAAGGCAATAAAATTAATCAGCAATATGACATGCCTGATTTTTGCATTGTAGATGGTAATGTAAATGCAACGGCATGGAGTAAAATAAATATTTGTGTTTGTTCTTCTTGAAACTGCAGGACTTTGAAAATAATATGAGCCGTCCGAGAACTCATAGTTGCGCTGTAAAATACGAAATGACAGGAGAGAAGATGGCTGTTTTCAGAATGCATACATTCTTCAACCTGTGAATCATAGCAGATGGCAGACTCTCTCACCATATGGAAAACATATCCCCCGCTTTCTTCACCCCTTACAGACCTAATCGGTTCTGAAGTCCTGGAGTAATGCGGTTCTCAATTAGGCCTACTCTCATTAAGGAATATTGCCATTACATGAATCAATTTCTCATGGTTGTTTCTTAGGCATCGGCGCTGTCAGGCTGGAGGGAGTGGTGGAGGTGGGCTGGAGAGGGAGCCGTGTGTAATTCGAGTACAAACAGTGTAGAGAAAGGACGAAACTGCAGATTACAGAACCACACATGATTACAGAGACTGTTCATATTGAAAATGCCATAAAAAACAAAGGTGAAATATGAAAAACCTCCTTAATGTTTTCTTTTTATTCATCAAAGTACATTATTTCCCTTTCTTGTTGTGTGCTTGAGGGGAAATATGTCTGGTTGATGGGAACAGTTTTAAAGAAAATGTACATGACAGATCTTTAATGTCTAACAAATATTCAATATTTGAAAAACAGTAAAATTTGTACATGTAAAAATCTGCAAATCAGTCTTTCACAATAAGATTGAAAATAAATGATATAAACAATTAATTACTTAATGAATTATAAAGCATTTAATATGCAGAGTGATGCATATTATTATAAGTGAAAAAAGTATGTAATTGTAAATCGTCCATTTCCCAAAAACAAGAGAGCATGCATGGTGCCAATACCAAGGTTGTGGGTTTGAATCCCGGTGAATGCATGAACGGATATATTATTGAACTGAACTGAATGCTATGTAAGTCGCTATGGGTAAAAGTGTCTGTTAAATTGCATACATGTAAATATAAGTTTCTCTGCAGCTGGCATTAAATGATCATAAAGGTTTCAAAAAAATGGACAGATCTGTAGAAAGAGAAAAAAATGGATGCAAACTAAGAGCAATCTAAATACTGGAAACTGATGAATGAATCTGAACTCACAAAATGGTGATAACTCAACAACATCCCAAAATCAGAGTGTCTATTTACACTTCCCTTGTTGGCAAACGCTATTTACACTAACTTTGCCCACCAGGCAGCATCCATTTACTAATTTGAATAAATATAATAATTTACACTCTATGATATTATTGCATCCTGTTAATGTACAAAAATACTGAGGTGCAAATAGTATCCACCAATATAAAGTATAGATAGCATCTAATTACTATTTACTCTTATTGCAAAGAACTGATACTTTTACATGATGTAAATAGAATCTATAGCTATTTTCACCTAGTGTAAATAGCTTATCGCTAAAAAAAGACTGCTATTGTCACTTAGTGTAAATAGAATATATTGCTAATTTCACTTAGTGTAAATAGTAGCTATCACTAAGAAAATATGCTATTTGCACTTTTTTGCAAATAAAAGTATTATTTTTTCACAAAAAAACAACTTTTGAATGATAGTGTATAAATAAATAAATGTAAGTATGCATGTACCCATGTATGTATGTATGTTTGTTTTGGATTTAGTCAACCCAAACTGACACCATTTTATGTATTATATTTAATTAGGCCTAATTAGGTCAAATATTTAGATTTTTATTCTTGACATTTCAAAGTAATGGGACATTTTTCGGTTTTATATGCACTGCATATTTCGGCACAATTTTTGGATATTCACTCAAATCTTCTGCCTGCCCCAAATGATGCACCCACCCCTTCTATCAAACACTAGCAGACAGCCACAGGTATGTCTAATGGCTTTCTTATATAACACCCCATTGTGCTGAAAGGTCACAGTCACCCTCATAAACACTGAAGCCTTGTTCAGGTCCCAGCTGCCTGACGCCTGGAGCTCCTCTGACACTGATAGCACAGAGGTTACTCCTCAGGTGGGTGACACGACACTCCACTGTCACCTTTATACTTTGTTCCATAATGCATCCCCACCTTTCACCTGGGGGCCCTTTCCCAGAGCTAGCCTTTTCTCACCATGCTTTTACACAATGCTCCCCATGCCCCCTGGACGCCAATACACCCCTCGTCTTTGTTACAGGTCTTTCTTTGCGCCCGTACAGGTGACACGCTGATCGATTGCGAATATTTAGGAGAGTCACCGATTATGTGCAGAAGTGTACGGCCCGGAGGACAAACAGATGATAAAAGACAGTGAGTGATGGCATTGTGTGGCAGCGCGTTCGCGTGACAATGCTCACAAAACAGACATTTCGGATTACGTTTCCGAGCGCTGGGAGTGTGGGATAATTACAAACAGATCGGCCATTTTGACTGTATTAGCAAATGTTGCACTTGAACTATAGCTTCATGCAACGACCTTATGAAATCAAGGGAAAATGTCATCACAAGCCTTCCTATTATTATTACTGTCATTTTGTTTGAATGTATTTGAATAGTTAAGAACGGAGGAATGATGAAAAAGCGGCGGCTTCACAAAGAATCATGATTTTGATTAAAAAGTTGGAAGGGTGAAATATTGGTCTTTAAAATCAAGACTCCCTCCAAAATGTTGCTTAATCTCAGGCTCTTTGGACTTTAATTGGACTATATCTATTTTTTAAGCAACATGATATGAAATATCATGCTTTTGTGCATCTCTTTAACGTAATAATGCTCATAAAGAGGATATTGCTTGGAGGGCTGGATTGTTGGCTAAGCTCTGGTTTGGATGCATCCATTTTGGCCTGCATTTTGGTGTCTCCTTGATGCACTTACATAGATCCGATTCCCCAAAATGGCTTATCCACAACTGGCTCAGATGAGGTCGGTGATGACATTCCCCCTCTGAAGTCCAATCACTTAAAGTCCTATAAACACTGATGTGCTTTTATGTAAGCATAAACTACACAGTGGGTACCACCTAATAGTGCATATCAATTGCTATTGGAAAAATTAGGGAAGATTACAATTTAGTCTCTAACAGGCCAAATAAACAGGATCAGGATGATTAGGGCCAGATGTGTATGCATGTGTGTGTGTAGATTCAGAACTTTCTAAAAAAGTGCTAGCATACTAGTGTACCTGCAACAGCTCCACTTCACGATCATTAAAGGGGTGGTTCACACAAAAATAAAAATTATGTTCATACCATAATGCCAGTAAGCAATACCAGCCCCATTTTGGCACAATCCATTTGACGTAGGTTGTTGTGGTGATTTGTATACAACAATGGGACGCAATAATCATTAAGAATCGACAACCTATAATATAACCTGTGACGCTTCATGCTGTCCCGACAGAAAGACAAGTATGTTTAATTATTTTCGGTCCTCTACGACAATACTCCAGCCTTTATACTACCATGACAGAGTGAAAAATTATAAATACTGGTGAAAGCTAGCAGAGGCACTTTAGCAACGCAGTGAATACTAAAATTAGCATTACGCTAGTACAACTTTTGTTTGTTCATGCTCTTGTTTCCCAGAAGCTGGGCTGCATGATTAATTGAAATTAAAACAAAATCGCAATTTGGCAAAGAATGTGATTTTTTTATGCGCAGCTTGTCAGTGAAGCACAGCTCTGTGATCAGTAGTAAATGCTACTGAAAGCCAGAGGGCGCTCTTGTGCAGAAACTACAGTTATGCACCGCAGAAGTACGATAACGCAGAGGAAATCCATTTGATTGATTAGACATGACTAATAAACACACGACTATGCCAATATATGGTTCTTCAAGCCTTCTCGGGTATTTTCATGATAATAAAGTATAATTATAATGCAATGCTAATCGACATAGCCTTTATCACTGTATAGAATACTATGAAATAATATGTTGTGTGACTTATTCTGTGTAAGAAGCCACATCATCTCTCAGAAGGATGTTATTTCAAACACTCGACTGACATTATGAAGTGAGTTTAGAGTAAAAACATGTTATTAAATGTTGTCTTTTGTTAGACAAGAGGTTCATAAATGCTTTTGTGTCGAATCAGCAGTTCGGAGCACCAAAGTCATGTGATTTCAGCAGTTTGGCGGTTTGACACACGATCTGAATCATGATTCGACACAAAAGATTCATAATGCTCCGAAGCTTAATGAAGCAGTGTTTTGAAATCGGCCATCACTATATAAGTCGTTATTTTGTTTTTTTGGCGCACCAAAAGTATTCTCGTCACTTCATAACATTAAGGTTGAACCACTGTACTCACATGAACTGATTTAAATATGTTTTTAGTACATTTATGAATCTTGAGAGAGGAAGTGTCATTGCTGGCTATGCAGGCCTCACTGAGCCATCGGATTTCAACAAAAATATCTTAATTTGTGTTCCGAAGATGAACAGAGGTCTTACGGTTGTGGAACGGCATGAGGGTGAGTAATAAATTACGTTATTTTCATTTTTGGGTGAACTAACCCTTTAATCGTGCAGCCCTACTCGGAAGTCAGTCGCTAGTTCAACCTTAACATCACGCGCGTCATTAAAGACAGCAAGCGATGATTGGTCGGGAAGCCTGAAATGTTTCTTGCCCACAGTGTCATGACATGTGAAAATCGCATAATCGCAAATCAAAGGCAGAGAAGCATGTGAACTATTTGTGTTTTTGGATGTCTTGTGGTGAGTCTTCATTCGCTAATCACTGATCAGAGCCAACAGCATTTGAGTTGACATTTGCAATAGCTACAGCAGTTGAAAATTAGAACCCAGGCAAGTAAATTCACTGCAACAATGTGTTATCCATTACAAAGTTATGCAAGAGAGTCCAAAAAGCATCGATATACAAAAAGAATCAAACCAGACTACAGTGCTGTGGGGAATCGCTCTGAACCAATAGATGACAATCTCATTTGTGTTTTTGTAAATCAGTCTCATCCACAGAAAAATAGAACAAGGGTGACGGCATGAACATGGAAATGTGTTGAGTGAGCAAACAGACACTGTTGTTTTAAGCTATTTAAATGTTGTGCACAATGGCAAACAAACTTCACTGGGTTTCGCTCCCTAATTAGGTAGATTTGTTCGGCGGATGATGTAAAGACTCACACGCAAACATACACATGAGCTTATGTGCGCACATGCTCCCCCTGTAACCTCACTCTACTGACAGTTACTCTCAACAGGCACAAAACAATACAGGGCGGCACAGGAAATCAGAGGAGGGTCTATTCAAGAAAAATGTGTTGTACAGTATTGGTGTCTAAGTGATCCAGTAATGACAGAACATATTTCTTATTAGAGAGAGAGAGAGAGTATTATATTTAATCAATCAATCAATAAATCAATCCATCAATCTATTAATCAATCAATCTATTAAACTATCGATCAATCAATCAATCAATCAATCAATCTATCTATCAATCTATCTAATCTATCTATCGTCAAAAGTTTGTAATTAAGTTTTTTAATGCTCACCAAAGTTGCATTTATGTGATAAAAATACAGTAAAAACAGTAATATTTTGAAATATTATTACAACTTTAAAGAGCTATTTTCTCTTTTAATATAGTATAAAATGATAATGTATTCCTGTGCTGGCAAATTTGCATTTAAAGCAGCAATCACTCCAGTCTTAAGTGTCACATGATCCTTCAGAAATCATTCTAGTATACTGATATCAGCTATTATCAGGTGTTATTGGTGCTCAGTTATTAAAAATGGTTACTTAAATGTTTATATTTTTATTACAAATGATTAAATTTAAATTTGTGACACATAATTTTAGGATTATTTGATGAATAGAAAGTTCAAAACAGCATTTATTTGAAATTAAAATATTTTTTAATATTATAATTGTTCTTATTTTCACTTTTGATCAATTTATTGTGTCCTTGCTGAATAAAGTATTAATTAAGGTTTATTTATTTATTTTTTTAATCTTACCCCAAACTTTTGAATGGTAGTGTATCATGTATTGACAAAAATATTAAGCAGCAAAAACTGTTTTCAACATTGATAATAATAAGAAATGTTTGTGGAGCACTGAAACAGCATATTAGGATGATTTCTGAAGGATCATGTGACACTGAAAACAAAACATTATAAAAAGTGATATTAAAAAATAAAAATATTCAAAAATACTGTGAACTTTTAAATGAATTAAACAAGCAAGAACTTGGTTGTAAACAATTTTTTTTTTTACAACAACACAACAATACAAAGTATTTATACCCATCAGCAGTTGATAAAGTCTAGAGTGTAGAGATTGCAACCATTAATTGAGGTAGACGTGTAAATGCAACTGCACATGGAGCCAGTTAAACCATTAGAGACCTGCTGGCTGCTGGATGAGTGTGTGTGTGTGAGAGAGAGAGAGAAAGATGCAGTCTGTCTTTTATCAGTCTCCATTAGAGAGGACAGCAGCCTGGCCTCTGATGGCTCATTTGTGTTTGCCACATTAATCTCTGTGAGTAAGCAGCAGCAGCAGGTGGGAATTTCTGCTCACGCTAATCACATGACAACAGAGTCCCTGCACCTGGACGTGGCTGTGACACCTGGGGCTCTTCCTCTTGGGTCGCTCTTTCTTTCTCACTCCCTACCTATTTATATTGGCTGTGTCTAAAAGCTTAGCCAGCTGCCTTGTTGCCTCACTGCCCTATCAGGCAGTATTTGTGTAGCCTATGAAAGTAACTTCCAAAACTAAATAAATGTGTCACATTTACCAGTGCTTGTAAAATTTTGCAATCCCGAATTTTGCAAATCAGGAGTTTCACGTAACCGTGAAAACATTCAAGTTGGTCACACAAATTCACCACACTCACCAAAAGAAAGCCGCTTGGTTTGAAAGTTACTTCTGTGTGATCTGTGCTTCAAATATTGCTACACCACTGATAATCGACAATGCAAATGTGACCACACCTTAACAGTCTAAAGGCTTGTTTACACTAAGATAGTTGTTTGGTGCAAAAATCCAAGCAGATCTCGTCCCCCATTGACTACCATAGTATTTAATTCCCTACTATGGTAGTTAATGGGGGCCGAGATCTGCTTGGTTACAAACATTCTTCCAAATATTTTCCTTTGTGTACAGCAGAACAAAGAAATTTACACAGGTTTGGAACAACTTGAGGGTGAGTAAATGACAAAATTTTCATTTTTTGGTGAACTATCCCTTTAAATGCCTGTGTGCACAGTCAGTGAACTATAGGCATATAAAAGATTGCAATGTTTTAGCGACACACTGCTTTAGTAACCCAAGTCACCAATATTCAGAAATATGCAACTCCTTGTCTAGGATATCAACGAGCAATCTGTAACAATGTGCCCTTTTGATTGAGGAGAATCCATTTCTTAGACAGTAAAAATATAGGCACGACATTATTGTCTTGAAGGGCATCAACAATTCATCTCTCCAGGAGCCCTTAAACCCAGACTAGACTCTGGGATCAGATTCAGACCGTCTATTCTCCATGGTAATCATTACTCCTGGGTCAACTTGTGATCTCGAGCCAATCTCTGATGGTTTTTCAGAAAGGAGACGTAAAGCTCTCTAAAGTCCACAGGATCTTTGGCGGTGCTCATCTGGCAGACGGTGGAGATGATTTGGGAAGGAGTTGATGGAGAGTGACGCTGGCCTGAAATCAGTCGGAACTGACCCAGCAGGACTGAAACACGGTCGGCACGCCACACGCCACGATCTCAGAGGGTCAACGCCATTGAGCCCTGATCATTTGCCTAATTATTTAGGGTTCTGTTGTCAATCCAAGTAAGGTCATCCATTCCACTATACCGGCCGGATGTGGTGGTGTGGTGGGGCTGAGAAAAGTACAGGGAAGAGAATGAGAAAGCGAAAGGGAAAAGAGAGAGAGAGAGACATACTATGGTGTTTATTTTCGGCTAGAGGTGATGTTGGCCCAAAGAAAAGCTACCTAATCAGTAGTGGCAGTTCTCGGAGCTGTGGTCCCCAGAGACCCGGGCTGGTGGAGGAGCTGTCATCTTAGTAATGATTTCTTTATTTTGCAGGAAAAGCTTCTCGCCAGGGGAAAAGCACCACTTCCGGCCCGGAGGGAAACCTAAGCCGCCCCAGACCGACCGCTCCAGTCCGTGTCTCAAGCTCCATCTTAAGGGACCGTGGCAGCACTTTCATCTGGCCTCTCTCCCCTCTTAGCCATCAATATCACCTCTCTTACTGCAGCCATTCAGACCCCCAGAGACTATACTCTTTACTTTTCACCAAAGAAAAAAAAACTAATATTTTGATTTCGTTCTTAAATGGGACAGGGTCCATTTGTTATTTTTTAGGAACACTTGCATATGATATAAGCCCTAGCGTATCTTGCCTGAAGATACATATCTTGTAAGCTGCGCACTTGTGCCAAAAGTCTGTGTTTTTGAACAATGTAACACCTTGAGGTAATGTTTATGACACCTCATCTATCTGGAAGCAATTCGAAGGATTTTTATGCCAAATATTTTTGTATTTGACATTTTCATTGATGACCAACTAACCAACTTTTGGCTCGCTATGGTATACAATTGTGTTTCTTCAAATATATGTACTTTTGGCCCTGTTAACTACTCTTAAAACATTGTTCACAAGAGAATTGACATTTTTTTGAAATTCAAGATAATTTCCACCACATTTCTCAAATTCTGTATTGTGTTTAATAGCATTCTGCGGAGGAAATGACATTTCAAAAATGCCCAACTCCTTGTCCTTTGGCTAATTTCACAATGAGCACTTTATGTATCTTACATTTTGAACTCGACAAAATTTCAGACTGTAAAAATACTCTATTCACAAGTAATATTTACCTTGATTTTTCTTTGTTTTCTTCATCACGTCTCATATTTCACCTCAAGCTTTTCACTAATACTTTTGCCTCCTTGGTAAATAAGAACAATCAATTTTTCTATAAAAAAAAAAATTATGGAAAAAAAATGTTTATTGTGGTGAAAATGATACAACAGCTGTTTTCTTAAAATATAAAACATTTAAAATAAAAATAAAAATCATTTTATTGTTATAAATCAACATTGATATAAAAATTAAAAAGTGAACACAAAATTGTTGAAATTGTTTATGATTATCTCTTTGTTTATATTAGAATCATTTAAGTAATATTTAAACATTGTATGTGATAACATTAATACATATAACTATAATTAATAATATTACATTTTTAATGTAATAACATTTACATTTTACTTTTTTTAAAAAAGATTGCTAGTCTGGGTCTAGGACAATGGTAAAATAATAAATCCATCCATCAGGAGTTTTAAAAAGTATAGCAAAAATAAATAATGAAGGAATTATGAAAAAAGTGACCTTCTATATATATATATATATATATATATATATATATATATGGAGCCTCTAAAAGGACATGGTGATGGAAAAAAATATATTTAAAAATATTTAAAAATATACATTTCATTTGTGTTCTCCCGAGAAACTTTGCGTTTGCTTGCAATCACCATGTCCCTTTAAGGGCTCCGTAGAAAGAAAGAATAAGTTGTTTTAATAAAAAAAAATAAAATAAAATAAATAAAATAACCCCTGGGTCACAAAAGTGCAATGTTGAAGAAACATCAAAAATATACTGTGAAAGTGTAAAAGTAAAAGTTTTGATTTAAATCCTACAATAGTAAAAACAGAAATAGCGGAGATGACTTTCTGTTTGTGTGCTTGTAAATAAAGTTAACTGCCCATACAATAACATATCCTATAAGAATATTACAGCCAGACGTTGCTGGATCTGTGTGTTGTGTTAGTAGGATGGTGTAGACCCTCACTGTACTAATATCCCCATGCTGAGTAAACCTCAGTGAAAACAGACCACTGACAGTGGAAAGCAGGCACTTTGAAGGGTACCACAGGTCCAGTGGGCCCAACACAACAGAATCAAGGCCTTGAAGGAAAGCAAAACATTTTTTTCCACTCGAACTACGGATAATCAAGACCAGTCTCCAATCACAAAAACCCAAGCTTGAGCACGAGTCTCTCTCTCTGAGCAATTCTGATTGTTCCAGAAACAACAGATGGAAATTCTGAGCATAAACATGTAAATATTCCAGTCATCAGCGTATATTGACATAGACTGATGTTTCAAACAGCAGGAATACTGAAAAAACAGGATGATATAAGCGTCAACCTATAGAAAACCAACATATGCACTATACTTAAAACATGAAAAAATCCCTATTTCTAGAAAATCACTCTTCACAAACTCACCAAAGATGATGTAACATAATGCAATGACAGTGAAAATTGAATCAGAACCTGCCCACAGTTTATGATGGTGGATCAGAACATGTGAATTTTAGCAATTGTGAGGAAACGGCTTGGCCTCGAGCGGTTTGATAAAAATTTTTTAATTTGAGCCTCTCACATAGCCGGTCTCTGTCTAAACAAAGCGACCCTGCTCGTCAGCCTCATGAGGAGGGTGATTGGCTTAAGGAACCCGTTCTTTGATTGTACGTTGTTAGCAGAGGGGCCTCGCTTGGTGCATTTGAGCTCTGGCTAAAATCAGGCCGTATCCACTGCCCTATTCTGACACCGTCGGCTCCCAGTCCAAGCTTCCCCCTTCTGATTGCTGCAATATGACACAAACCATCATTATAATCACCCACAGTAAATCTCAACAAACCTCATTTAGGCAAATCAGAGATCATGTAGAGAGACTGCAGCATGCCTCTGGAGTTAGCATAGCGCTGCAGGAAAACAAATGCTAGATTCCATTTGGCAAGAGCTTTGCTCGCAAAAAAATAAATCAGATAGTTAATACATCTCTGATCACAGGCTGATTGCGCGTAATTGAAATGATCACGGCCGTGAAACGCTGCTGGGAAACTGGTTTTTGTAAGGCTGTTTTCAACAAATGGCAGTTATATTTCAGTGCTAACTGCACTGCACTGTTTCCATTTTTTTTCGCCCTCTGGTCTAACACTACAGCAGCTGCTTTTTAGCGTCTTTATAGCTACCCAAGGAATTGACAAACTCGAAAAACTCGAATGCTGTCCGATGGCAAGTCCAAGGGCACTAAACACCTATGACTGGAAGTTGCAGCGTAGCTGGGTTTAGCAGCACATGGACTTAAGCCCAGATGGAAAAAGAGAGCGAGAGTGTGTGGCTATGCCCTGTAATTTTCTATTGGCAGGTGGGCGATGGCTCTGATTTAATCTGGGCCTTAGCCTCACCATCCGCATTATTGTTACGGGATTCCCCCAGTCCCTCGCCTCCGGATCTTCTGTCACATTCTGTCATGCCAGCCCTGCGCAGTGCCAGCTGGATCTGGGGGCACTAGAGACTGCAGATTAAGCATTATCCCCTACCGCCCCCTCCTCTTTCCACATATACACCAGCCTGTCTATCATGCCTGTGTAGTGGTTTATGAACATGGGCTGTTGGAATGAAGTTTAAGTGCTGGAGGGTGTGAGAGTGGCATTACGACTTCATGTTCAGGGCCGGTGTGGAAAAGTCACATATACTTAAGAACTTGTTGTAGAATTAGACTCTGTGGTGTTATCAAAACATTTCTCTGTTTGTTTGAGAATCCCGACCAGGCTCGCATAGCAACACCGGCTCAACCAATAGTGCGAGATTGGGGCGAGGCTATCTGAGTTTGGCTGACCAATGACAAATAAGGGGAGTGTTTGGGAAACCTGCTTGAAAACAGTCATTATTTGGTGCTTTGTGCCACCTAAATTACACTCTAATGTCAATGCAAAATGCAGGAAATATAAAAATTTAATTTTAAAACCTCAAATTACTAGCTACTGTTATATATTTGCTCTTCAACAGCTCCACAACTATAGCAAGACTCTGCTGTGACAATCTGGAGACTTTAAACCAAATTTCAGACCTGCTTGGTAGAGGACTGGCATATGTTAAACATATAGTACATCATCATCATAACCACAGCTGCTTGTACTATAAAAACATGAACAAATTTGTCAATAAATCATGTTGGGGGCAATGTCATTTGATCGCTGGCTGGTGACATGGTGTCTTGCGGTTGTCTCCAGACAAATGAGCATCTATATGTATATCTGTATGCTTCCTTGCTCTATTTCTATTGTTTCATTGTAGAGGCATTAAGCATTTTATGTTGTATTTGGTATCTTTATTTAGTGCTTTTATTTAGTATCTTAATTTACAACCCCTTTCTAATTTTATTTTGGTAATAATTTGATCAGTTTTGCCTATTTCATGCTGATGTTTAGTCAATAATAATTGCTGACAAATGACAAATCAGTTTTAAACTTCATTTAGATGTGGTTTCAAAAATTTTAAACATAATGCAAAATTAATAGGAAATAAAATATAAAGGTCAACCCCTTTTACCTACCATTTGTTGAAAAAGACTTTCAGGCCCTATTCATGGAAAGTGCCATAAACTATGTTTGCAAATGCCTTCCTCAACGTGTGGCGCATTAACATTGATGAGTATTTATTTTTGTTCATAACCACTGAGCTCATGATTCAAGAAAATGTCTTCTCCAAGTTTGTAATGCCAGTACAAATTGTACACAACTCAGTCACTCGCACAGATACTGCAAACCATGAGCAATAAACTGTTCTTGTAAAAGCTGAGTATGAAATTAAACTGAGTGCAATAAAACAAAGAAAAAAGTCCAGATATCTGAAGAAAAATCTATGCTGCCCCCCAAAAAAGTAACGGTTATTTGTTCAGTCATGTTAAGATCCGGAGACAGAGAACATGAAGAGTGGCTTTTATCCGCAGCTTGTGAGTTGAAATGGACTGGTTATGGCTTTGAAGTGAGGCCAGCGCGTTTTGGACGGGAGTGAGAATGGTGATGAATGTGCCCTGGGATTCCTGCGTCTCGCCCGGCCCGCTTGTCTCCCGCTGAACCGCATCATTTTTTGTGGCCTTATTACTGAAGCTGTGGTGTGAAGACCCTGCCACAGGGTTGAGAGACAGGGAAAAAGAGAGAAAGAGTGAGGGGTTTTCCATCCCTCAGATTCTGTATATTGGACATGTGGGGTTTCAGATACCCTCCAAATTGTGTGTGCAGCATCAATGCATATGAGACGCAACACATGCCAAAACATACAGTTCTGCAGCAGGGGGCTCCGGCCGCTCTCAACACATCTGCCATTTGCAACGCATAACAGCCGTCTACCATGAAAATCATCAAAATTATGACGCTTTAAGATCATCCCCTACTGACAAACGTAACAAAACATAAGATAAAGTAATTTAAAAAAAGAGAGAAGTTTAACTTGTCCTTGACAAGTTCACATCCTGAAGGAATAATGATGTCATTATGACATAAAATATCCCCATATAGCCTACATCTTTTTCCAAAGCCTGAATTTGAATTAAGATTCAAATTAACATTGAATGTAAAGAATCCAAATTATTTGAGTTGAAATAAATTCGCATAACCCCAATAAGTGTACATTTTAAAATGAACGTTTGTCAAGTCAAACTTTGAATATTTACTTGACAGCCCTGTTTGAGAGCTTAAAAACGTCTTAAAGTTTGAAGGTTTTATAGACCTTAAAGACAGACAGATTTATGGGCCAGGCTCGAAGAACACTACATTTCCCAGAATGCCATTGCTTATTTTGTTTTTTAATTTCCTTTCATTCCAATTCAACTTCCAATGTGGTGTGGTCAATCAAATTCAAATTAAGCAGATAAATTGAAAGGGAGTCCATTTTTAAACAAACCTGCTGGGGTTAAGTTTTAAAATAAATACATTATTTCAAAATAATGTACAGAAATATACAGACATAAATTATACACAGGAAGCATAAAGACAAAATGCTAGCTTTTATATCATAAAACAGATAGAAAGACAGCTAATACAGCAAGAAGTTACATTATCAAAATAATAATAATACAAAACAGTAATCAACACAGGATAATGCCTAAATGTCAAAATGTCACTATGAAAGAGTTTGCTGCCAAAACAATGTTCAGCAGCAAATACCACACCTGAAAATTCAGACAAACGTCTCTATGTGACTGGCTAAAAATAACAGTGAGAGGTTTGCATGCTGCATTTGCCAGCTCTAACACATAATAACAGAAAAACCTCAAGCCAAATCAAGGTTACAGGTACTACTTTTAAACTTCATGATGATACACTACTAATATAGTCTACTTGAATGGAAATCAGGTTTCTACTTTGCAATAAAGTAGCTATTGTACAAAATCAATCAACTTCTCACTTCCATGGTCACTTAAATCAAAAGTGGTCACATGAACCATAACAGCCAAAAATATTCTCAGAGTTTAGCTTTACACAGCACCCAGATAATTTCCAATAGCCTGATATTAATCCAAATTCATCAACAATCAAATTCCTGATTTATTTAATTCATAAAAACTCCCATATGATGTTCTTTTATGTGCGGTTCACACAGATCTCTGGTGGATGAGGGCTCACTCTCCCTATTGTAACCACATTAAAAGAGCCCTCTGTTATTTCTGCTTGCGCGCTGGTAGACGCATCACTTATCTTCCCTAGACTCCGAAATGTCTGCTCTACCTTTTCCCCCAATGTTTGTTTAAAGAAATATCCTACTCTGGGGCGAGGATCCAACCAGGGGCGCGACTGACAGTAATGTACAAATTCCTCTTTAACGTCCAAGCCATCTGACAAGAAAAAATGCTGTATGAACTGCCACCTTACGCTCCTCTGGACAGACGGTCAATAGCAGACTGGCAATAACATTAAATCCAATCGGCCTCCTTGCTGCAAACCATCTTTGCAGATGTTCAATGTAATATGAAAGCCGCTCACCCACTCGCCATGTCCATTATTTCACTGCCTCATGCTTTTCTTTATAGCTTCAACAGGTATTAAGAAGAAGAAAAGCTATTTGATTTTCTTCTGTGTCCTGGGGAGCAAGTCCAACTACTAAGGCCAAAATTCTTTTCAATTAAGGATTCATCCAGGCAGATGGTATTGGCATTAAAGCTAAGGATAAAAAATAGCCCAGACTCTCAATAAACAGCCCTTTCTTTCTTTATGCAGAGGATATATGTAACCCACTATATGTAAATTGCTTATGCTAACCATGATTGCATTTATGAGATAAAAAAATACAGTAAAAACAGTAATATTGTGAAATATTATTACAAATTAAACCATGACACATTTTAATTTCAGTATTTTTTGATGAATAGAAAGTTTAAAAGCAGCATTTATTTGAAACAGAAACCTTTACTCTCACTTTTGATCAATTTAATAAATCTCTGCTGAATAAAAATATTAATTAATTAATTAATTTCTTTAAAAAAAAAATCACTGACAAAATGTTTGAACAGTAGTTTACACTACTGTTCAAAGGCTTGTGGTCTTTTAAACTACAAATCATGAAGAAAATAGTTTACACAATTAAAATGGTTTACACAAAAATATTAAGCAGAACATTGATAGTAATTAAGAAATGTTTCTTGAGCAGCAAATAAGTATATTAGAATGATTTCTGAAGGATCATGTGACACTGAAGACTGAAGAAATAGCTGCTGAAAATTCAGCTTTGCCATCACTGTTACATATTGTGGCTGTTGAAAGTGCACAACACAGGAGAACTTATGGTGGTGGATGAGGAGAAACTCCTGATATGATTGTAAAGCACTTTGGGTGTACAGTAGTACACATGAAAGCGCTATATAAATGCCTCACTCATTCATTCATTCATAACAAAAACAGTCCTTAATAAATCCAAATGGGAACACGCAGGAGATCATATGTAGTGATACAGTATACAACCACATAAACCAAAATGACATAGGGTTTCACGTGAGTGCTCTGTAAAAGAATGCGTATGTGCACAGGCACATAGTCTTTCTTTACAAAATGACATACGCTAACAACTGGTCTGGCATTCATAATACAGCATTTTTAGGGAACTGGGAAAACCAACACACAATGTACCGAAACAGATTTAAACATAACCCTGACATTACAGGGTGCTAGAGGACTGAGGAGGCACAGGTGGGACTGAGGACCAAGGCGGAGCTGGTGGGAAGGCGGAGCTTGACAGAGCCGAAGGGGTGGAGGGACAAAGAGCAGCTGAAGGCCTGGAAGTCCGTAGCACAGGCAGACT
Source organism: Hypophthalmichthys nobilis (assembly GCA_037950665.1). Classification (NCBI taxonomy): domain Eukaryota; kingdom Metazoa; phylum Chordata; class Actinopteri; order Cypriniformes; family Xenocyprididae; genus Hypophthalmichthys; species Hypophthalmichthys nobilis. The sequence goes on along the minus strand of CM075482.1, from coordinate 11,668,702 downwards.
GATGACTGACCAAGGTGCAGCCAGAGGGACGAGGGAGCCCGGTGGAGCCATAAGGACGATGGCCCCAGGTGAAGTTGTGGGAGGAAGGAGCCAAGATTAAGCCGACTGGTCGATGACCTGAGGTGGAGTGATGGCGGAGCTGGAGACCGGAAGATCCGAGGCGCATGCATGGAGCATACTGGAGGAAACAGAGGAGGAGCCAAGGAACTAAAGGGAAACAGCAGAGGCGGGTCTGAATAACTGGCTGGGTTTGACAGAGAAGTCAAGAGAGGGAGGCAGGGTGGGACCATCGGAGACACAGGAAACCTGGAGCTGAACGTGACCGGTGGAGGCACAGGAGACTTGGAGCTGGAAGGGACCAATGGAGACGCAGGAGACTTGGAGCTGGGTGGGACCAGCGGAGATGCAGGAGAATTCAGTGCTGTAGGGAACTAGTGGAGTCACAGGAGACTTGGACCTCGGCGGGACCAGTGGAGACACAGGAGACTTGGAGCTAGGTGGACCAGTGGAGACAAAGGAGACTTGGAGCTGGGTGGGAACAGTGGAGATGTAGGAGACTTGAGTGCTGTGGGGAACCAGTGGAGACACAGGAGACTTGAGCTGGGCGGGACCAGTGGAGACACAGGAGACTTGGAGCTGAGTGGGACCATTGGAGACACAGGAGACTTGGAGCTGGGCGGGACCAGTGGAGACACAGGAGACTTGGAGCTGGGCGGGACCATTGGAGACACAGGAGACTTGGAGCTGGGTGGAACTAGTGGAAACACAGGAAACTTGGAGCTAGGCAGGACCAGCGGAGATGCAGGAGACTTGGAGCTGGGCGGGACCAGTGGAAATGCAGGAGACTTGGAGCTGGGCGGGACCTGTGGAAACACAGGAGACTTGAGTGCTGTGGGCAACCAGTGGAGACACAGGAGACTTGAAGCTGGGCGGAACCAGCGGAGACACAGGAAACTTGTAGCTGGGCGGCACTAGCGGAGACTCAGGAGACTTGTAGCTGGGGAGAACCAGCAGACACGCAGGAGACGTGGAGCTGGGTGGGACCTGCAGAGACGCAGAAGACTGAGTGTGACCAGCGGGGATGGGAGACCACAGGGGTTATCCTCTACCAAACGCTCATAACATCTCCCAGACGCAATATGCAGCTAACCCTCAGCAGCAGAAGTGTGGGTGGGGCTCCATTTTATACCGTCTTACTCCACTACCACACCCACTGGGACGGACTGTGTTGCTGGCTCATGCACCCAGTCAGACTTTTCGTTAAGCTTGGGCTCCAGGGCGTTGGTATGCTCTGGGATCAGCTCTGGCATAGGTATCGCAGCAGGTTTGGGCTCCTTGTCTGTGGTGGGCTCTGGCATAGGCTCCGTGCAGGGTGTGGGAGGTGGCTGGCTGGGCTCTGGGTCAGGAGTGGGGCTGGTGATATCCACCTCAGTGGGGCAGATGGTTCACCAGCACCCACTCCACAAATGTGGCAAAAATCCCCCAAGGACCATCATCGGGCAGGCATGCCTTGGATCGCAAGAAAGTGAACCGGATAGTGGGTGATACACACCAGATCTAGGAAGTCTTCGGTGTGGTCAACAAGGTTATGCTGCTTCTGCTCTAAACAGAGTAGGCGGACTGCATTTAAGTTTACTTTTTCGCTTCCATGTTCTGTCAAATATTGTCGCTGTAGAAAGTGCACGATGCAGGAGAATATAACAAAAACAGTAGAACAGAGGAAACAAAGGGTTTAAATACACAGACAGAGTAATCAACAGAACTAAGAACAGCTGAGAAACTAATGAGTAACTTTGGGAACTATTAATGACCAGGAACACAGGGCAAAACGGGAACAGGGAAAAAGAAACCAAAACACAATGAAACTAAACAGACTTACACATAACCCTGACAAACACAGGAATAAATTACATTTTAAAGTATATGCACACCAGTAATGTTTTTTCTAGGGTACGTTTATAAAAGCTACTTAAATACCCTAATTGCATTAAGGTTTAATCCTGGCTTAGTCTAAGCCCTGTCTGTGAAACTGGCCCATAAATTTTAATTGCATCCTGTTTGCCCCATTTCAAATTCAATTCAATATTTGGAATTTAAAATGCATTCTGAATTAAATTATGAATGGCGCACAACCCGGCCCAGTCGTACATATACACTAAAAAAACGTCCCGCACAGTCACATGCAAGTGCGTTAACTTAGCCATGGAGAAGTAGATCAATTAAAAGGATTGTGGGCTGGTTTTGTGGGGGGTGGAGAGGAGAAGCTTTTGTAAAATGGATGTCCTCCAAGAAAGCCAAGCAGAGTGCGTTTAAAGCGTGAATAATTTATCCCGAAACTCTATCACGCTCTTGTATCGGTTTCCATCATAAAACCTGGCAACAGGAGAGGGAAAATACATCAGCATCTGTGTGACAAGTCTCCGGTGAAGAGGAGAAGGCTTTTTAGGTAGCGGTGGCACAGTGAAAAAACTTCTAATAAATTAATTCAGTGTCAAGGCTGAGGGACACTGAGGAATGACAGCATATGGCGAGGACCCATGTGTCACCTCTGGCTGCACGGGGAGCAGACAGCACATGTTCCTGTGCTGCCACACACACACACACACTGTCTGGGCTTCTGATCCAGACCTCGGCTTTTTTGCCAGCAAGGCGAAGAATGGAAGAAAAACAGGAGAAAGACAGTGTGAGGAGTCTGGCACACTCTCCCAGCATTACATAGCCTCCAGCGACAATTTTAAAACATCATTTCAAATTTGGGAGTGAATCTACTATGAAGCAACGTCTCAACCCATAATGTGTGTTACAGGCTCTGATTGCTTATCAAAGGCAAACGGCGAGAGCGTAGGAGTTTCTCATCACTACCAAGTGAGACCGGGCCTCTTTTTTTTTGAAATATGAGAGTATATGAGAGAGTCGTGGCCCAGACAGAGAAACTAGGGAATGTGTAGAATGGCTGGAGAATGAGAGGGCACAAAAAACAACAAATACAAAACAAAAACATTTTAGTTTCTTTTCTACCAGTTGCTATGGTCTAAGAAAAAAAAAAAGGAAAACAAAAAAAAAAACACCCTCTGGGCAAAAGGGTAATCTATTATGACAGTGGGTGGGGGGTGGGAGGGGGAGAAGATGCTGAAAGATTTTGTTTCCTGTTCCTGTACTCCTGATTTTATGCTAATGAATCTCAGATGCTGACTGTTGTGTAAACACTACCTCACAGTGTTTTGAGAGCAGGGTGGATTTGATATTTAATCAGCGAATTCATCATCTGCCAAAATACATCTTTACGCTTCGGTTCAGTTCAAGTGCAAAACCACATAAATACTGAAAAATGTTTGGAGATTGTAGTTTGTTGTTGTAGAAATCACAGATTCAAGCAATATTCCCATGCATCATAAAATTTTTTTTTTCATACTTATAAAAAAGAAAATTCATCATTTACTCACCCTTATATCGTTCCAAACCCATATAACTTTCATTTGCATGTGCAACACAAATGGAAAAATGTTGAAGACTGATCTGCGCAGTTAAGCAAAATTTAGAATGGAAGAATTGCCCCCCTTTGATTCATGAGTTGGAGTTTAAATTGAACTGGCTATGCCCCAAAGGAAACTAAATTTGAATTACAGGAAATGGAATTTACTGGATTACAATTCATACAATTTCTTTAACTCTGGTCCATTATTGTGTTAAATATAACAAACTTATTTAAACTTTTAAATAAGCCATCATTCAAAGTTTGCTTGACCCATTGACCCATTTTATGTAAAAAATTACATTTTGCAATTACAGTTACATGTTAAAATTGCATCTTTTTACTCAAATTGCAATTCTGCATTCTGTTTGCTACCTCAATACAAACTGAAGTGAAATTATTCTCAATTTAATTATGAATGCCTTATAACCTGTGCCGGTCACTCTTTTCATGCAATTACAATGAATGGGAACTAGAGCTTGTAAGGTTAAAAAATAACATCAAAAGCATTATAATAGTATCTAAAAAGTTGTCCATATGATTAACATGCTATATTCCAAGTATTCTGAAACCATACAATAACTTTGTGTGAAAAAAAAAAAAAACAGATCAAAATTTAAGAAAATATTCACTGATTATCTTTCTCTCCAGTGAGCTATTAACCATGATGACTGGATAATTGAATCAGTGAGTTGAGCTGGAGAACTGGCAATGCTATCTCATGACCAATTCGTACATATTTTACGCGGTGGCTAATTTGTACGATTTTGTACGATTTGTCTAGACCCCAGTGGCGGGTATGTTTAGGGGCGGGGTTAGGGGTAGATCATTCGTACAAATTTATACGAATTGGGCAACTAGTAAAATATAAGTATAAGCGTATATAAAAGTAAGTTTGTATGAATTTGTTTGAATTAGCACCCTCGTAAAATATAGACGAATTGCTGTGAGATTGAGTTGCAACTGGATCAGTTTGATTCATGGGTGAATCATTTAGACAGGATCTGTGAACCGAATCAACTAACTCATTAAAAAGATCTGGCTCAGAATTAATTGCATGAAAATAAGCAACGAACGCAGCTTACAGAATGTCTTCTTTCGTGTCCCACACACACACACACACACACAAAAAGGGTTTGGGATGAGGGTAAATACTTGATGACAGAATTTTTACTTTTTGAGTGAACTATCCCTTTAATTACTACACTGTTTAGCCGAGCTGTGTGCAGGGTGATGTGGCTCAGAAAACTAAATCATACATGATTTACATTCTTTTCATTCAGCAGCCTTGAACATGGGTAAAATCAGAGGGCTACATTTACATTTGTGTATGTTTCCAAACTACATAAAAATTACAGAGTATGTATGGCCTACATGACTTCTGCATGCCAATGTTTGCCTTTTTTCCTCCAGACACTCTCTTGAGGGCTTGTGTGGGGGGGTGAAGGAGGTTTCTAACGTGAAGACTTCCATCTGTTGGTGGCTAATTGTGTCTGAGTTCAGTCTGTAGCCATAATCACAGCACCATCATTTCCATCTGCTGAGAGAGCAAACTCGGCTACCGCACGCTCGCCGTCGCACTTTAAAGTCGGCTGCCAAAGGCCGAGCCTCCCAAAGGAAGGTGCGATTTTCTTCAGAGTGAATGTCCTGTTTCAGCTTCAAAATTAAAAATACCAGATTGTTAGACCGTTTCTCCTGTGGCCCGGGAATCTGAAGGACGGTAGAGGAAATCTAGTATAATTATAGCTGAGCCTTAAAGAATTCAGCCAGTCAGGGACTGGATTCATGTAATGTGCTCAAGACAGGAACAAAGATAACCTGTGCAGCTCAACCACAGTTAAGTCTTTACGGGTGGACCCATGTGTTAATGGGAAGTTTTTATAGGCTTTCATCGACTCTCATTCTACATTTTTTACATTGCGTATATTATAAATGACAGCTGCCTCTAACTGTTTTGACCTGTTTCTACCTCACTGTACTGCTGACAGTAATGGACATTTTATTGTATTTTAGCCTGATGTAGAGCAGCAATTGCTGTAGGGGAGACCGGGACTAATGGTCACAATAGCAATGGTTGTGTATATTTGTTTCAAAAACATATATATATATACTCCAGAAGTTGTCACATTCTTATACTTTTCTAATAGCAGTTTTAATAGTTAGTCATTTAAATTGTTCTGAAAAGCGTATTAAATGTGTATTAAATTAGGGGCAAGGTATCATTGTGACTTGCATCAACTTGTGTTGAATGAATGGTATGTTTTTTCAGGAAATCACAATGGAAATATTCAACAGCATTTTGTAGCCGAGACAAGGTGTTTATACAGAAATTCATTCAAAAAACAACAACAGCATAATATTCACTGAATAAAAAGTGTGACATCTATGGTTGCCCTTTTGTGAATTGAGTAAACCAACACCTAAATTTACCTCAGAAGTGTCCTAATTAGTCACTGACCCTTGGGGGCGAAAAAAGCCCAGAATGCATGTTTGACACTATGTTGTCTTGAAAAGACAACATAGTGTCCATATAACATAGTGTCCATATAACTCATGGATTCTAACACAGTGTCCATTTCCTTTGCATCTATAAATAGAGAACTTCAGTGTTTCCTTTGTGGAGGTGCACACAGATCATATTTGCCTTGTTAAGGAGGTGCTAATCTGCTGCTGGCTAACATTCCCTCAAACAATACATGTTACAGTGAGGAAAAAAACAGCCTGCAAAATTAGATCAGGACTGCACCTATTAGACGTAGCAGCACTGCAGCTGTGTACACTGTGTTGGTTAGAGTTATGTTTCACGAAGTGAAGAAATGAACACGTATTATTCTCTTGTGTCTGCACTAACTCTGAAAATTATATAACGTTCCACATATAGTGGTTTATTTTATTTAAATGTTGTTAGTCCAACCTTGTAATCATTTTTTTTTAAATAATAATAGCTATAAGGGTGTATAAACAATTGCCTTTATTCACCATGTTTTGTTAAAATTTTAGCTGTACTCCACAGAATAAAAAAAAGTTGGTAACACTTATGAAGCTTATTTTTTAGTAGGCTAACATTCAAAAAGAAACCTTAACTATAGTTATGATAAATTATAATACTTACTTGTGGTTACAGCTTAAATACAATACAATAAAATGCACTACATTTTATGTAAATATTTTAGTTAAAAAGGATTTGGCTGACAAAAAAGTCTGGGAATCCCTTTTTTAACATAATAACAATTATCACATGTATTTAAGGGGTTAGTTCACCCAAAAATGAAAATTATGTAATTTATTACTCACCCTCATGTCATTCTACACCCGTAAGACCTTCATTCATCTTCGGAACACAAATTGAGATATTTTTGATGAAATCCGATGGCTCAGTGAGAAAGATAATTAACACTTTCAGATGCCCAGAAAGCTACTAAAGACATATTTAAAACAGTTCATGTGAGTACAGTGGTTCAACCTTAATATTATAAAGTGACGAGAATAGTTTTTGTGCCAAAATAACGACTTTTCAACAATATCTAGTGATGGGCGATTTCAAAACATTGCTTCGAAGCTTTACGAATCTTTTGTTTCGAATCAGTGGTTCGGAGCACCAAAGTCACGTGATTTCAGTAAACGAGGCTTTGTTACGTCATAAGTGTTTCAAAATTTCAATAGTTCATGTGACTTTGGCAGCTTGATATGCGATCCTACCCACTGATTCGAAACAAAAAATTTGTAAAGCTTTGAAGCTTCATGAAGCAGCGTTTTGAAATCGCCCATCACTAGATATTGTTCAGTAAAGTCGTTATTTTGTTTTTTTTGGTGCACAAAAACTATTCTCATCGCTTTATAATATAAAGGTTGAACCACTGTAGTCACTGTTTTAAATATGTCTTTAGAAGCTTTCTGGGCATCTTGAAAGTGTTAATTATCTTGCTGGCAATGGAGGCCTCACTGAACCATCGGATTTTATCAAAAATATCTTAATTTGTGTTCTGAAGATGAACAAAGGTCTTACGGGTGTGGAACGACATGAGGGTGAGTAATTAATGACAGAATTTTCATTTTTGGGTGAACCAACCCTTTAAAAAAACATTCAACTGATGTAAACATCACTTGATTCATTCTAAACAGAGACATTAAAGTAAGTCTTACCAAAAAGTATATAAATGAGAAGATACTAAACTCCATTACGAGTGAATTTGTACCACATGAAAAACTTCACTACACATTCATCAAAGTGATCCATTTGACTACTTTTTTTTTTTACCTTGTTCTGGCACATTTTACCTCACTACATGACTCACGGCTCCCTCATCAGTGCAGACCACCTGTATGGATGACTCAGCGCTGGCCTCACCTTTACCTGCATCAAAAGAGCAAAACCTGTGTAAACCAGAGCACTTCCTCAGGCCTTAAACAACCCGTCTGAGATACCGCTAACAGGTCGGGCTTCCTTCCGAAACACCTACCTCCACCCAGTAAAAAGTCCTAGTCTTGTGCCAACAACATAAAGAAGATGAGACAACTAATATTGTCTTGGCTACCTCTGCATAGCCTGCAGTCACAAGTCCATTGTTGCCATGCTCTTTTGAAGCCTGGGAAAAATATCAAAGTGTTACGGCTTGACAGAGCTTTGAACACTTAGGTACTGGCCCGATGACAAAAAAAACCTTAGACAACAGAGAGAAAGAGTGAGGGAGAGGAGAGTGAGAGACATTTCTTTTCCCTCCAGTCCTTTATTTCCCCACGTCACACTGGCCCATAGCATTTCTCCAGTTTCAAGCCCTGACTTGATTGTTTCAGGGTTATGTGAATGGCCTGCTCTTAGCAGAAAGACGCTGGCTCGGCAGCCCCAGGTAAGGCTCTCCTGCTACATGACAGCTTGACAAGTGATCTTCCATTTACTCTCTCTCAGGAAGTGAGGGCCAGAGTAGCACACAAGTTCTGGCACATTAAGGCTGGACTCTCTCCTTTCTCAACCCAACCTCCTCCCTCCCTCCGTACAGTATGTCTGTCACCCAGACCCCCATATTCCTTTTCCCCCCTCAGTCTCTCACACACACATCCATACAGGGAATTTCAGAATTTTTTTTTTTTTTTGTCAGATGATGGTGTCTCTCACTCTGCAGCACAAAGAAACGGGGGAATGCCAAATACTTCCAATCATGCCATTTCCACATGGAATGAGCCTGTCAAATTGGTATCTTCCATCTGACAAGCTGACAAGCAATGAGAGGAAGAGAGAAAAAGTGAAGGAGGGAGAGAGAGAGAAAGAAGAAATGAAGAAATAGGATCACATGAGAATATGCTGTCTAACTCCTTGATGCACTTCTTAAAGGGATAGTCATCTTTTGCTCCCCTTCATGTCGCTCTAAATCTGTATGACTTTCTTCTTAGAAGAAATTTTAACAAATATACTACTAGGTGCAGTTTTTTTATGTATAATTTGACACAATTACATCTTCAAAAAAAGATGCAACAACTAAAAAGTATAATAAATATAAAAGTATAATAAAAAGTATAATAAATCACCACTTGTGCACTATATTCTAAGTCTTACATTAGTTTTGTTTGAGAAACACATAAATACATTTCAATCACTAAAAATCTTCCTCTCTGATGAGTTGTTTGTTAATGACTGCAACCAAATCAAGTCAGTGAGTCGAACTCAAGAACTAGATCTGAATAATTCACTCACTGTGAGTGAATTATTCAGGGCAGCGTTTCCCAAAAGCATCGTAAGCTTAAGTTGATCGTAGCTCCATTGCCACCAATGGAGCTATGATCAACTTACGCCCGTTTCACACTGCAAGCTTAAGTGGCACGTAAGCAGCGCGTGAGCGTATCTACATCGTCACTACAGCTGCGCGAGTATTCACCAAGCGGCAACCTCCCCCAGTTTCTCATGAAGCCAATACGGAAGTGACTTAAACTGCAAATCATCGACTGGCCGCTAGGGACAGGCTGCAAAAGAGAGCAGAATCTCATTGACCCACATGTTAAAATGGCCAAGTTTACAGCAGAAAAAAAACATGTTTACAGCCTGGATCAAATTGTGGTTTTGGTCTATACTGCTAATTTTGCCCTTCATGACAACTCTGAGGGGGGTGAATTTTTTTTATAACTCATCCGTTTAAATTATATAAAGCCTTAAAGTTCTGCATAATTAAGGGTGCAGTCAATTGAGTGACAGGTAGATTGCCGCTGCTGTCTGTGAGCCGTCACCTCAGCTAATTCCAGCCACTGAATTTGGCATCTCTGCCATGTTTGTGCTTCGAGATTATTTTATACCATTATAAAATAATATGGCTTGCTGCGTTAATGGTCGAGACTCGAGACAGATGCTTGGGGAAGATAAACAGAACACACGTTGTTGGATCGTGGCATTGGCTTAAAGTTTTGTTTGTGAGATTTACTACAGTGACAATGGTGGGATTATATTAAACTCCGACAGCACTGCTTGGAAATTATAACTAAAACTGCTCCACTATTTTGAAAAATTATATTTTGCATAATTTCTTGAAGAGCGACGATAGAAAGCAGATCATTCAGAAGAAATGTGATGCAAACAATGGATAATATATCAATATTTCATGGATTTAATGCTTTTGTGGACAAAAAGTACTGTTTTTTTTGTTTTTCAATGGACACTCATGGACATTTTACCCAAATGCCACACAAGATTCATCTCGCGATCGCTATATAAAGGTATGAAGTCCTGTTTGATTTTTCATGTTTTTGCACACCTGACACAAATTAATTAATTACTGATGCTGGAGCATCTATATCATAAAAAAGACACTGTATATTGACAGTGCACCTTTAGAACTTTCTAATGATATAACTTGTTATCTTTATTAATATTTTATTTAGATAGTATCTAAGATAGATAGCTCCTTTGCCTGCTAACATGATCACGTCGAGCTAGGCGGGCGTGATTTCAGCAACCAGTCACAACAGAGCCGTTGAGTCACAATATTATCACGTCCCGCCTCTTTGCCCATTTTCAGTTATCCGGGAGTGACGCGCTGCTAAGATGGCAGCGGTCTCATTTTCGCTTCAAAAATGCTCTTCAGAAATCTACAGGTGACGTCACGGACACTACGTCTATATTTTTTAACAGTCTATGGTATTCACACTGGAAGCATTTGTACAGTGTTACAGCAGTGGCTCGAAACTACATACAAAGTGAGCATTTCTTTACAAAGACAGCTATAAAAGTTGGTCATTTATAAACTTGATAATCTTGAAAGTTTGTTAACATGGGGAGGTGTACAACATTCGCATATAAACGTAAATAAATAAATAAATAAAAATAAATAAAAGCCTCGTATCATCCATTGCTGCACATGAATGAGGTAAGCTTTGTGTTTTACATCATCTGCCACGTGCACATGTTTACAAGACAGCAAACTCGGCGAAAAAAGCCAGCAAACTCGGGTTTGATTTGGGTATGCTGCAGCCTATATATCTCTCTGTGTAATAACTAAAATAATGTTTATATATCATATTTTCTGGCTAGTTTACTTTAGTTTTTTATAATACACCATACTTTAACCCAAACTGAATAATTAAAAACAAGTTTAAATGGGTAAATCTTCTATAAATATTTTTGATTCTTAATTTTCCTTTCTGTCATTTAAATTCTTGTTAAAACACATTAGACATGCTTATTCTGTGCATTTTGAACACTTTTTGTCTCAAAAGTGTGCTTTCACTTTAATTGAGCGTCAGCAGCGCAGTAAAAATAGACTCGGCGCCGAAACCTCCGCTTCACTGCTGCTCACGCGACGCTCCTGCTTGACGCTTAGGCGCTGCTCCTGCTGCCGGTGTGAATGCATCCGTTGGTTAACATGCACGCCGGAAAAAATACGCGCTGCTTACGCTTGCAGTGTGAAACCGGCCTTAGGCTTACGATGCTTTTGGGAAACGCTACCCAGATTATTTTCAATAGAGTCAATAGATTTACTGAACGGATTCATCTCAAAAGAACAATTTATTTACAAATCAAACTTTGCTACTTCTCTCATGAACTCCCATTGACCCTTCGTCAGGAGTTTGATTGACAGGCAATCTAACCAATGATAACGCCGAATCTGCCATTTTGTCCGGCAAAGCAGTTAGTAGATTTACGTCGGTGGATTTGAACTTGAAAAATGGTGTGTACTGACGTCTTTCCATGGTTGAAACATTCCTTCTGATGTTCATTCATGTTTATTTGATGCTATAAATTAATTAGTAGGAATTGGTTCACGAGCCGCTTGAAATGAGGCGCTACAGCGATCTGTCACGACACATTAAAGAGCCACAAAACGGCATTTATTGTTTAAATTTCATTAAAAATGACAAAATTTGAAATTTGAGACTTTGTTTCATATCAAAAGTAACCTGGTCTGTCTTGTCTGTCGACGCATTGTCAGTGTCCTCCCGAAGTGTGGCGTGAGAGCGGCCTAGCTTGTTGGAAGTTCAGTAACTGTAACTAAAGGGGGCGGGTCTTTGCGAATGGTCAATTGTCCCCTCCAGTGAGCTGTTAACCACTGTGACTGGATCACTGAATCATTTGAGAACCAGATCAGTCTGGTCTGTAACCAAATTAGTCAAATAGGTTGTTCAATCTAATTCATTGACTGAATTTGACTCACCCATTCAAAAACTGGACATCGCTACTTGAAAAAGAAAGCATTGACAGATGAGAAGATTTTCAATGAATTGCGACTTACATTTTTGCATTTGCAAACTATCATGTAGCTTCAGAAAACTTCAAATATAGTCCATGAACCATATAAACCACTTTTATGGGAAGCTTTTTGAAGCTTGAAAATTTCAGTCTTCATTCACTGTCATTGTCAGTGGCCATCACAATCTTCAAAAAAAATCTTCTCTTTTTGTGTTTCATGCAAGAAAGAAAGTAATGTATGGAACAACATGAGTGAGTAAATGACAACATTTTTTTTTTTTTTTGTGTAAACTAACCCTTTTAAATAGTGTTGGCCAGAGTCAACATGGAGTATAGGGAATACCTTATTCCTTTTTCAATAAATAAATGGTAGATGGAAAAATACAAAATGCTGACAAAATAAGTATTCTAAAACATTACTGTCAAGAGTCGTTAAACTCTCTTTAATCTCTTATAGCTTCTGACAGGTTTTTGCAAGTATTTTTGCAGTCAGCTTTTATTTAACCATGAACTCATGGATTTACTGTTACATCAGACATTCTTTGAGGTTTGAGTAATTGTATTGACTGCATGTGCAATCTCTTTCACAGAATTAAGTAGCAAACTGTGAAATGACTGATTCACTCAATAAACAAGATATGAAATGATGATACATCATCTGAAAAGCATTTAGCGATCCATATTCGCTATAAAAGGCTGAGAAGAGGCTGAGAACTTGGAGGAGTTGTTTAAAGAGCATTATTTTGCTACAGCAGGGGTCCCCTCTGTAATATTGGAGCTTGATTATGTTTGGCTGTGTTCCATCTTCCTTACAGTGAGCCAAACAATATCAGCATATTCGTAAACTATGCTTCATTTGAACGTTTTGAGGGGAATTCCACCCAAATACCTTCTTCTGGTGAGTCCAAAAGCTGTCTGTCTGTCTGTTGTTTGGGTAAAACAGCCTCTTTTGTTGTTCATTTTCTTGACATTTACAGACGTCCTTTTGTATATGAGCCTGTATTGGCAGTTAGACTAATGTTCCCATAAATCTCCAGTCGGTTCAAAACACAGGGTACAGTATAATGCATGAGAATATAAACCTACGCTTGGCGTAGGTTGTATTTAGCGCTCTCTATCAGAGTCAGAGTAATCACGCCACATGGTTTGGAACCCCACTGTTTTAAAAGTCTAATAACAAACACCGTGTTTTACACCCTGGCAACGAATCAAACACGGTTATATTAAAAACACCCCGAAACCACATCCAGTAATTATATGAAAATGTGTGGCTCCTCCATGACCTGGAAATGTCGAATTTTTACCTTGTAATCCAAGTTATGGCTTTTGACACGTAATGGAGGGGCTCTAACTTTCCAATCAGTTTTAAAGTAAAGTGGGTTTTTGGTCTCTCTTCCTCACCTCTCTTTTCTAAAGAGCCTGAAATCTCATAAAGCCATATGAAGTGCTGAAGGTGATGTAATGTGCTCTTAACATCAGCAAGAGGGGCGGACTGGTGATTTACTGAGCGGAGAGGGAAGACATGACAGAGACTAATTGCTCTCATTTATCACGTTTGTGCGCATATTCACAGCATAAACTAATTGAAATCCTCTTACCTGACAGGCAGCCAGGCAATGTGGAGAAGTGTTGGAGTATGGGTGGATAAAGGATGGAGGAAGAGAGAAAGTGAAGGTCCAGACAGGAAATGAAGCTTTAACTCCAAATAAACCATGTCTTTGTCTAGACAAATCTCCCTGAGAATGGTTATGCCCTCTGAAAACATGTTAATGTCATGTAAAGTCTTTCAGTGGAGGCAGACTCATGGCTAAAGCCCAGCACAAATGTGGCTCGTGAAGAAAGGCTCTTTTCCGGCATAAAACACCAAATCAAATTATTCAGGCTTGCAACAGCTGCCACTGCCGTCTGAGGGAGGCACGTTTGTACTCCAAAACCCCTGTGTGACAGGAACCATTAAAAAGCCTTAACTAGAGGAACAGAGACATCAACTTCACCACAGACAATACTGATACTTTAGCAAAAATACTGAGGGCTGAATAGTATTACCCGTGCAGTATTTTTAATCACAAATCACTCACAATGCAGTTTAATCAGGCACTAAACACTGCTTTTAATATAAATTAAATAAATACATAATCAATTCATGTAAATTAGATACGACTTATCTGACACAATTAACATCATGATAAATTGTATACAGAATTTCATTTTAATTAGATGTTTGTGATGGGGAATTACAGTTACCTGATTTCAAACAGGTTTCTTTAACTTTTCCCTGTATGTCATTTGTTAAAACAAACAGATAGCCCCGCCCCAAACTCACAGCATTGGTTGCGCTGTTGCTATGCTGAGCTGATTGGAATGCTTTCCTCATGACTGTTTTCAAACAGGTTTCTTAAACCCTCCCCCATACGCCATTTGTTAAAACAAACAGATAGCCCCACCCAAAACTCACAGCATTGGTTGCGCTGTTGCCATGCTGGGCTGATCGGAATGCTTTCCTCATGACTATTTTCAAACAGTTTTTTAAACGGAAACGGTGGTGCGTTGAACACCCTGTTCTGATGATGCAAGAGTTGCAACTATGGCAGCTGAGAAGGTCATTCTTTGTGTTCTTTTTGAGAAATTTTCGGAGCCTGATGAAATCGGTATAAATACGTGTTTAATACTACAAAATACGCTTAATGTTACAGTCACTGCCCTTGCTGTCCAGAATAAAAGAGAACATCCCAATTGAGTGAAGGGATTTGTAGAAAGTGTGGTTACTAATTACTGTGATCCAACATTTGCCTTTATGTTTATGAAAGTTTATTAAAGTATCACTCCACAATACAATAGCAAAATATATTAGTATTTTTATGTTACATTAATCAGTGTCTAGCACACCTTCCTAAGGAAATGATATGGATCAGAAGACAGTGCAATTACTAAATGATATTTAGACAGACTTAAAGAAGTTCCCGATCTAGATACTTGTGCTCTTATTATTTAAGTTATTTTGCCATTTATGTAAATAAACATGTGCAAACAATATACTTGCTCTTGTGAATTTATTTTGATGTTTATTACATTTACGAGCTGTTTCTTTAATACCGTGTGGTTTATATGCATGTTGATGCTGATTGGGCTGACATTTTTGACACACCCACCAAACAAGAGAAAACGTATCTCAAACCCGTTGCACACCGTTGCACACCGTTTCCAGGAAACATGTCGTTCAACCCGGAAACCGTAGCAAAACGTTGCGCACCGGTTTGAGCTTGAACGTGCCCCAGGTTTCTCTCCCATACGCCATTTGACTGTTTTCAAACAGATAGCCCTGCCCCAAACTCACAGCATTGGTTGCGCTGTTGCTATGCTGGGCTGGTCAGAATGCTTTCCTCATGACTGTTTTCAAACAGGTTTCTTAAACTATCTTCCGTCGCCATTTATGAAAACAGATAGCCCTGCCGCAAAGTTACACTTTTGGTTGAGCTATGCTTTGAAAGTGCCACAGAGCCAAAGTGTTCATGTTTTTTTGTGAAAATAAACGTACAAATAAATTTTTAAAATATGTCTCTGCATTTTAGGCTGGGATAGAAAGCATTTTAATATATATATATATAAACTAATATATATATATATAAACTAATATATATATATATATATAAACTGATTATGATTCATCATTGTCAAATGACCCTTGTGCCAAATGACCGTGATTTAATAGTTTTTCACTTGGCTGTTTTAGGTGTACACCCCCTTCTGTTGTTGTAAAAAGGGGAAGAGAGGATTGGAAGGAGCTTTTATGCCAGTTAAAGACCAGTGCTTAAAAGAAAGGTGCCGAGGAAAAGCGTAAAAATTTTAATCCCATTCTACCCTCTCCGTCATCCATCAAAAATGTCTTTTGTTTTCTGTCCAGGGCTGTAATTACCCAAAATCGGTAGGTGTACATGAGAATGAAAGAGAGGGGAGGAGGACAAGTGCAGAAAAGAGAGCGAAAACGGAAGAAAAAAGAAAAAAGAACCTGAGTTTTTCACGAGCAGTGGGATTTACCCTCCCCTAAAAAAAAATCCTCACACAAACAACGCTGTTCGGAGGGTAAATTAAAAGGATAGGTCATTTGTTTTGCCAAGCTCACAGTGCACGCCCGTGGCCCGGCGAGGCATTCAGGAGATGCAGGGGACAAATTCAAAAGTGATTGCCGTGTGAAAAGAAATCCTCCTGCCTTGAGAGTGCAGATCGAATTTCGAGGTCAGAGACAATTAGAGAGAGAGGATGGGACCTGGCCTCCGTTGTCATGGAGCCCGGCCCGCTGCAGCTCAACACGCTCACATGCAGTCAGCCAGCCAAGAAGCCGCTAAGTCACCCATCCTACATGCACATAAAAAACAGACGTTTGTGATCCACCCTCCCGTGACCTCTCCCGCAGAGTTGAACTGGCCTCGGGCTACAGGGTGAATGTGTAATTTAAGGTGCAGATATTAATAAATTCCCCCTTGACAAATATTATCTGTTGATCTGGCAAGTGTTAGCCGCTTCCTGAACATCACTTGTCATTGGTGTGGTGCGCTGTGTGGTGAGAGACTGACTTTAGATGTTATCGCAGGTTTAATCTTATTGGGTTACAGCAATTTTTTAAATGCAGTATTCCAGAAGACGAGACTGTATTCACAACGAGTCTTTTATGATCTTTTTTCACTCTCTCATTGTTAACGCTGTCTAAGAGTCTGGATGAGTAAATAGTGCTTCAACAAATATTTGATGTCTATGGACGCCAAACCCACACACACAAAACAAGAGTTATATTATATATTAAGGTTTTAATTATTTGACGCCATATTCTATTTTACACAAATGACAACAAGGAGGTGAGGGATAAATGTACAGTTCATTTATAGGTTAATAGGATGTTTTGTCTTCAGGGTAAAATCTATATACATATATTTTACCCCAAAAGAAATGAATAGTACTTTTGAATTTTTTTAAATCATGTACATTCCTATAAGACTCCAGTATATACTATATCAGTAACCTAATAAAAGCTGTTTTATATTACCAGGAAGCGAATCGACTCAAGGAGGCAGCCATGTTGAAGACACATGACCAGCCTGAATATACTCACACAAGGTGTGTTCGACTTCATGCGGTGCTGCACAGACTGATTGGCGAGAGTTGCCACTTGCAGTCTGGGGCAGAATGGAAAACTGAGACGTGAAGTCAGATGCTCTCTACTTCCCGTAGTGACGCTCGCACTGTGTTTGCATACTTTATCACAGACAAAGTGGATTAGATGCAATATATGTCAAATACACAGATGTTTCAGGTGTTTTCATGAAGCAACAGAAACACTTTTCATGTACTGCTTAATACCACGCCATCTGTACAAGAATGAAGTTCAACATAAGCTTATACTATTCAAAAATAAGTGGGTCTATATATACTCTGGAGAAGCTGCAGTGAAGCTGCTGTCTGCTCTCGAATCGCTCTTATGGTACTTTGATGCCATACGTCACAGTGACATGGCATCGGCGCAGTCTCAAATTGGACAAAATATCTAACCGGCATGCACTGCTTCAAGTCAGACACTGATCAGTCTGCGCACTGTCGCATGAAGTTGAACACACCTAGCATCTTGGAAAGATCATATTAAAGGAATAGTTCACCCAAAAATGAAAATTATCCCATAATTTACTCACCCTCAAGCCATCCTAGGTGTATATGACTTTCTTCTTTCAGCCGAACACAATTGGAGTTATATTAAAAAATATCCTGGCTCTTCCAAGCTTTGTAATGGGATTGAAAGGCGCCCGAGTTTTTGAAGTTCCAAAAAGCGCATCCATCCATCATAAATGTAATCCATGTGGGTTTACAAATGCCTTCTGAAGCAAAGCGATAGGTTTTGGTAAGACAAATATCCATATTTAAAACTTTATAAACTATAATCACTGGCTTCTGGCAACAGTCTAGTTCCGGCGTAAAAGTGACCTCTGACCTGACATACTGACAAACGCAGAAGTGCAGAGGATAGAGCAAAACAAAACACCGGTCATGAATTCGAAGTCTAAAACGTGAATTTTTAAAGAGAAATTTCGATCAGAGGATTTCGATATAAGAGAAGAGGAGCTTGGGTTTGTTTCCCAGCCCTACTTGTTTGAACCGCCAGAGGCGTCTACTCTTACCTAAGATTACGCTACTCCTACATCCTACGTCATACTTTGGGTCAGAGATCACACTTCCGCTGGAACTTGACTTGAGTATGGCTGTTACTGGAAGCCAGTGATTGTAGTATATAAAGTTTTGAATATGGATATTCTTCTTACAAAAACCCATCGCTTCACTTTAGAAGGCATTTATTAACCCACTGGAGTCGTATGGATTACGTTTATGATGGATGGATGTGCTTTTTGGAACATAAAAAACTCTGGCACCATTCAATCCCATTACAAAGCTGGGAAGAGCCAGGATATTTTAAAATATAACTCCTGATTGTGTTCGGCTGAAAGAAGAAACTCATATACACCTAGGATGGCTTGAGGGTCAGTAAAATATGGGATTATTTTCATTTTTGGGTGAACTATCCCTTTAACAAGTTAAATGCACATGAACGCCACAACAAAGTTGTAATTGACGGTATTGGTGTGTTTTGACGGTAAACTTATTGAAATTAATGTTTTTCTTCCATTTACTATAAAACTAGCTATGTTTCATGTTCAAAATATGATAGTATTGTACAATTACGATAGAATAATCAGTTTACAGAAAATTAAAAAAAAAAAAAGCAAAAACACACCTGATGCACATTCTTTATCCATCATCTTGTAGTATAGGTCTAAAAAACCTTTTTTGTAAAAATGGTATATCGCCACACCTGATGCCATAATTATGACCTTCCAACTCATAAATACAAACTTTCTAGGAGGACTTAAATGCACCATCTGTCCTTTTATCAGACACTTTTGCATATGGAATAAATTTATCTTAGCCAACAGAGAATAGTGCATTTCTATATTCAATCTGCCAGAGGCACATAATCTAACTTCCATACTTAAAATTCGTATTCATTCACAAGTTTAAAATTCATAATTATTTATAATCATGGCAATTATGCACAGCAAGACAAACTGGCTTGACAAAGGTGGAGTGTTTCTGTTAAAAATGTAAAGTTTACATAGCCAGTGAGGGTTTGTATAGACCGAGGGACACTGAGAAATCCACAGAGAGTTGCTGGTTGCCCAGAGTCAAGGTGAGCAAGTGATGCAGGCAGTGTTTCTTTTGCAGAAGTGAGTTTGTGGTTTTAGGACACATTTACACAGACATGTGAGTGCTTACCTGCTTAGAACGAGAGAGAGAGAGGGAGAGAGGGAGAACTGGAAGAGGAGAAAGTACGATGAGAAGGTCCTAGACAAATGTTTACATTTGGAGTACAGTGAGGTTTCAAACAGAGCAGTGCGAATAATTAAGGTGTATATTGTTGTTACAGGACTATGAATCACTGTTGACTGCAATTTCAAATGAGTTACACAAATATGTAACATTGTAAACAGGACAAAGAATTAAATGTGTCTTGGTTTTTGTCACTGCCAGCACATTTAAACGTTTGAAGATCTGTGACTATACAATGAACTAATTGAGTAAATGTTTTAGAAACATGTCAGACACAGATGTGTAAAATGACTCCTTCAGCTCTGTCAAAAAAGTCAGCATGAAATCAAAATAGACTCTATTTACTGTCTTAATATAAGTTCCTGGTCCTACTTAAAAACAATTTATCGGTTATACTATTTCAAAGAATATTTCAAAGTTTACATTATTTGATTATTTCAAAGAAGAAGAAAAAAACCCTTCCCCTTCAACCACCTGTTCTATAGAGAGCACTTTAAATGACATGGAAATTTTTGGCCAATGCCAATAATGATGATTATTTATGTACTGAAGCCAATAACTGATTTATTGGCCAATTCTAGATATCAAATTACATTATGTAAGAAAAAAAAAAAAAAATCTTATCCCACAAACATCTTAAAGCATTAGTTCACCCAAAAATGAAAATAATGTCATTTATTACTCACCCTCATGCCGTTCCACACCCATAAGACCTTTGTTCATCTTCGGAACACAAAATAAGATATTTTTGATGAAATCCGATGGCTCAGTGAGGCCTCTATTGCCAGCAATGTCACTGAACCTCTCAAGATCCAGAAAGGTACTAAAGACATATTTAAAACAGTTCATGTGAGTACAGTGGTTAATATTATAAAGTGACGAGAATACTTTTTGCGCGCCAAAAAAACAACAACAAAATAACGACTTTTCAACAATATCTAGTGATGGACGATTTCAAAACACTGCTTTGAAGCTTTACGAATCTTGTGGTTCGGAGCGCCAAAGTCACGTGATTTCAGTAAACAAGGCTTTGTTTACGCGATCCAAACAACTGATTCAAAACAAAAGATTCGTAAAGCTTCGAAGCAGTGTTTTGAAATCAGCCGTCACTAGATATTGTTGAAAAGTCATTATTTTGTTTTTTTGGCGCACAAAAAGTATTCTTGTTGCTTTAATACTTAAAATTACTTTTTACTTGTCAGACTGATACCGATAATGTTAAAAAGTCACAGAAACCATGACAGCCAATACATTCCTAATTCTGATGGATAAAGTCATGCCTTTGCCTCCATTTCTTCTTCTTTACGCATTTGAGAGACTGTCCTCCAAAAAAAAAAAACTACCCTATAGGTCGTTTTTCAAGCACCTTATTACGACCTATATTTACGTTTTAAAGTCATGCACCCTCTAGCTGGTGTAAAAATAATGACAGTGTCGTGTTACGTCTGTCGTCATGAAATGACGTATGACTGTCGTTACCAATCAAATTGCGTGTTCATTTAAATGCAATGTGTGGACTTTTTACACCATTTTTCTTATTTCCATTTAGCAAAACTCATTTTTTTTATTAATGACTACACCCACCCCACCCCTAAACCTACCTTTAGTGATTTATAGTGCATATACACTTTATGAGCACATGCGTTTCCTGGGATCGAACCCAATATCGTATGATCACTTGATTGCATGTTGTTATATATTGCAATGCTCTGCCAATTGAGCTACGCGAAACCCGAAATATGACGCAGATAAAAGGGAACAATGCATTCAAATGAAAGTGTCCTGTTGTCGATAGGGGCGCACCTTTAGTAAACGCTCCTATGGGTCATATTTCAGGGAAGTGACAAACGACCTATATAGGCGTATTGGTTGGAGAACATATGAACATTTGAATATCTTGTTTCACTTCAAAATGCTACATTAAGGAAGTAAAAAGGTTGCAAATGGCATTTCATGTTGACTTTAAGCATGTCTGTGATAACTCTGTACTCTTAATCAAACAAATAAACCCACCCAGAAGCAGACGCTCCCTTGCACAGCTGAGAGGGTATTCATTTCTACTGTGAGCGTTGTTAATGCTTTAAGGTGATGGCTTGGTCAGTGGAGAGATAGAGCGTATGAATTATTGAACAAGGGCAATGGATGGTCCCTGTGTTACCCAGAGGGATTATAGTGCTCATCCTGGACTCATTAGACAATAATGCAGGCGCATTTTAACACTGGATATTTCTGTGAAATTAATAGATGCGTATAATGTTACTAGTCAAATGATCTTTGAGTTGGATATTGAATGTATTGACTTTTTATATCTTTGTATAGCACTTGAATTGATTAGTTTGTGCCTGTTTTTGAATTTAAGCAGGCAAGGTTAGAGGACTGACTGATGTAAAAGGAAGTCATTATTAACTTAAAGCCTTCTCGCTAATTGTACTGAATTATAAAATACGTCTGGGCGCTCTCTAACCTGTCTGTGATTAAATATGCATGAGCGAGTCATTGTGTGTCCTTGTCCCAAGCGAACCTTGACCCGGCAGTGACTCTGCCAGCTTCCTGTGGCTTGGGGCTGGCTAAGTGGCGGGCAGGGGCCGCTGGCGCAGAATGCCATACTGTATGCGCTCTCTGTTGTAGGGCCTTAGGGATGGAGGGATGAAGGTGGGGGGAAAGGCTGTGGTTTCCTGCTCTCTGAATGCTTAGCTCCTGTCTGTACGCAGGTATACAAAGCCTTCCTTCAGCTTACCGGTGGAGCAGCGGTCAGATGAAAAGGACTCGCTGATGGCTAACAGATCTGTCCCCCAAGATTCCCTCCCCCACCCTCACAACATCGTGTTTGTTTACACTCTCCCAGAGCCTTTTTAGCATTTTCAGGCCTGGCCCGGGACTTGGCGGCCCTCCATACTGCTGATTGCCATATTCCCAGACCAGAAATGTCACTTACCACTTTGCTTTCCTTCATCCGCCGGCTTAAAGCCTTTGTAATCCCCCGGCCGAGGGGAGTCACAGAGGAAATCAAATATTTTTGCCTGGCCGAAAAGGCTGATTTGCTTTTTTTTTTTGTCACTGATGGCAATTAAAGGGTAAAAAAAAAGGTCCAACATTAACATTCCTTCAGAAAAAAAGAAAGAAATAAAGAAAAAAGAAAGAAAATGCAGTGAAAATAAACACATTGTGGGTACACTTACATCATAGTTAATTTTTAACTTATGAAAGAGGCAAGATTTGTTAAAGAGAATAAAAAAATAAATATTAAATTTGAAGTCATCCTGAAAAGAAGTTGTGTAGCATATATTTACAAATATAGGGCGCCCGGTGCAATGCTGCGCCAAGCGTGACGCAAGTGTTTTTTGCTAGTTTCAGCTCAACGCAGTTATCATTTTCAAGTCCTGCACCACGTTGTTTAAATAGCAAATGAATTTGCGCCCATTTGTGCGCCCATGGGCGTGCTGGTCTGAAAACAAGGTGTGTTCAGGCGCATTGTTAGCGTGTTGCTATTTTGAGGCAACTGAAATAGACTGCACCATTGACCAACTGAAACCTGGTCTAAAGTCAATGGAGCAGTATTTTTTTTTTGTTATTTAAAGAGCGCGTTAGTAATATGCGGGTGCACAACGTGTGTACACTCTGCTTATTACACACACAGGGATGTGCAGCAGCGCACAAACATGCCAAATATTAAAAATAAAAGGATTACAATGTAAAAGATTATTATTGTGTGCATAAAGATAAAAATGCTTTGGTGGAATCCGGCTTGTCCCGTAGATGGTCTGCCCGTGCTCTTTAACCTCGCGCACAAGCAGATCCGTTTCCTCGCTAGAGAAGCATTCAGTTTTTCCACTTGCAAATTCCACCATGTAAATAGTGAATCCGCCATGGCGCAAGCGCAACTGGCTTTTAAACAGAATGGGAGCTGAGACTCTGATTGGTTTATTGAACATTACGCCCAAAACACACCCATGACTCATTAAGAAAATAGGGACAACCTTTTAGACCAGGTGCCGGGCGGTCCGACGATTTTTTCCCATTGTTAAACTAGAAAAAGTGGATTCGGACATGCCCTAAGTGCACTTGCGCCGTGCGCTTTAGACCATGCGCTTAGATCGTTAAAATAAGGCCGAAAGTGTGAAAAAGAGCAAATTACACAAATTAATCTGTTCAAAAGTTTAGATACCTTGATTCTCAATTTTATTGCTTCTGAAAAGGTGTTCAACCTTTTGTGACAGTTGTGCATGCATTCTTCAAGCATCCTGACAGCCAAAACTTGATTCTAACTTCAGTGCAACCTGGGAAACAAACAGAAACACAAAGGTTACAAGGACACAAACCAAATGAAAAAAAACAAGGGTGTGTAAACTTTTGAACTGTGAAAGTTATGTAAATTCCATTGTTATCATGCCTTGTGTAATATATTGGCGAAAACCTTGTATTCCCAAATTTCTCCTTTTTTTTCCCCCCATAAATCATTACTATTGGTCACCCTTCATGCACCCTTTTTGCAAATATTTAACCAATGAAGAGTATTAAAAAGAGCTTGTGACTAAACCTCGTAACTCCATTGGATCCTCAAACTGTATGTAAAAAACCTCATAACTCCACCCTGCCGAATGAAGTGCTGCAAGCAATTTGGACCATTTCTGCTTGTTTGCAAGGGTAAATAAAGAAGTGGATGTTTGAATAAGTACAGCATTTTCTTTACTCAAGAAACACTATAAAGGCTCATGTTTTATGTATTTGAAGAAGAGTATCTTAGTCTAACATTTGTCATAGAGTCAGCCAATACTGTTTTAAAAAGCAGGCATTGCACTTCATCTTTTACAACACAATATTTTGGTCAAATGACAGAAACAACTGAACGTTCACATAATAAACTTTACAACCTGTAAGTTGATGAAAACGTAATGTGATGCACTTACTGCCTCAGATGCGGCTGTTCTACTGACAGACAAAACACGCATGTCTGAAATTCTCAGAAATTCACTGGTCAAAAAGCTGTAGCTCCATTTGAGCTTGACTTTGATAAAATGTTAATAAAACAATGACACATGCAAATGTCTGACCATCTAAAGCCACAATATCAACTTTGACAACAGTGTTTAGAATGGGTGTAATTCAACAACCTGCCAGCAGTATTTTGAACCATCTGGAGACAAAATATCTTATATAGCTTCATCAGGGTAGTGCTTTTTATCTGTTTTTAAAAAATAACATTTTACAAAGGGTATATAAACTCACAAAAGTGTATACAACATGGAAAACCATCTCTGACCCCTTGAAGAGCACATTACCTCAGCTGAAGCCAGAGTAAGTGTGGTGTATCTGTCATCTACCTGTCAATGACATCAGTCTACATTCACCAGTATAAGAGAGTCAGTACTGCTCAAACATCAATCAACAAACCCAGACAGAAGAGAAAGAAAACTGCCCTCCCACTTCACTGCAATCCAAGAAGAAAAGGAAGTGTTTTACGAATGTAAAGTTGACTTACTAAAATGCTTTACTGTGGGACCCAATGAGCATGAGACAATAGAAGAATCAGGCAGTAGGAGGAGATCAATTTTTATAGAGAGAGTAAAAGATCCATGATTCACTTCACATGGAGAGTCTTTTAGCCTCCAAAGCATTTCTCTGAAATCGCCCATGGAGAGAGACAGAGTGCGAGAAAGGGAGAGGGTGAGCGAGAGAGGAAAAATCCCATGACTTATCGAGGAAAAACAAGCCAAGGCGGGACACAATGCTGTTTTATTAACCGGACGACATAAAGTTTATTAAACTCACAGAGAGGTTGGAACATGGGCCAGCCGAGAAAGGGCTTGGAATGAATCCGAGCCATAACGGGAGAAAGTCTGACCAATTAACACCAGACCGGGAGGTCTGAGCGCAGCTCGCTGGCCAAATTAAGTCCCGGGAGATGCAGAAGCTCACATCTCAAAGCAGGGGAAGCCAGAGTCATCGGCTCTGTGCTGCCAAAACGAGCCCTGAGCCGTCCATATAACTAACTGCCACTCACTGCTTGGTGGGCCTACAAAAGAGCACTGAGCATGCAGTTTGACCGCAAGTGCAGGTGGAGGTTGCGAACGGGAGAACGGAAAGCCAAAGCCAAGCTCTCTCGCAAATATGACTAACAACTCCCAGTTTAATGACTGGGGCCAACCCTCTGCTGCTATAAAACCAGCACTGGCCCCTGTGATAGGCTGCGATGTTTACACAGCGAAGGGTTTGGAAGACACATCTCACAAGGCACCAAACATCCTTCTAGAATTGTTAATAAATCAAAGATACGTTCATTGAGCCAATTGGAGAGACACTTTAACACCTTCAACGCAGATATCATAAATTGCACTGAACTCAAAACACCTATGGAATAATGTGATAAATTAATGGATTTGAGCCAAGGAACACATAGCTGGTAAACAGGAGTACAACGACAAGCAACTGAACACTCGATTTTGGTGTTAAAATGGGATGACCTCTTCATGATCACTTGCTCTGTTCCAATAGGCCTACCTAGTGAACTTCTTCTGTAGGCTGCATTTTATGAGATCATAGACAGGCAACATTTTATGCTGCCTTCTAAAACAACTCATTTTGGACAAAATCTAAAGGCAGCCTCACATGAATTGTTGTGCAGAAGGCAGTCCCAGAATGCTCACCTGATGGCGACATTTGCTTGCAAGCAAAATCAGTAACTTGAATAATTCGAGGAAACATTGCATGAAAATATTCATTACTTTGGTCGTTCTACGAGCGTTCGTTTCACTACAATAGCGACAAATCGTAGCAGGAAGCAGCGGCCAATCGCGTGACAGACTACGTGTCCTAACCAGACGCGACGCGACGCCGCGACACGCGATAAAAGGTATCTTTTCCATGTTAATCGGAGTTTTTTGTCATAACCAGCCGCGACGGCGACACGCGAATATTCCATTTTAGAAACGGTTTCTATTTCTCCGCGACGTCGCGGCTGAAACAGCAACACAAAGAATGGCAATGATAATATCAGGTACTGTTTATGTGTTTTATTTAATGTTAAAGGGTCTAATGTGAGTTTGAATATCATTCTGTGTTCCCAGCTTTTTAGCTGTAATGAAAACAACACTGGCTAATTCACCTCAGATCTTGAAAATAAATAAATGGGCATAAGAACGTTCAAACTGTCAAATCAATGCGAACAAACAAGTGTATTCTATGACAAAGACTGGTTCAGTCACTCCGTATGTACTTTAAATAATGTTTAAATTGTGTAATAATTATGAATTTTACTATGTACTTTCCCATTTCGTTGTGTCTGCTGAGCTCTTGCCGAGAGAGCCCGCTCACACTCTCTTCTGATTGGCTGTGGTTTTTGATTGATTCGATCACTTCTCATTTTCGCGTCGCGTCTAGTGTGGACAGTCAAATTGCTCGTCGCTGGAATCTTATCGCATCGCGTCTGGTTAGGACAGGATTCTGCAAACCCATAGAGCATGCATGTTTTGATTTTTTGATGATTGGATGTTTTGACTACTGGAAAAAAAATGTGCGGCAGTTTGTCCTGATTCATATAAATATATCAATTATTTTTTAAGGATATGAATACATAACATTATATATATAGCAAAATTAAGTTAACTGCATTTAATGTTAACTACATTTAAGTTAGTTACATGAAAAAAAGATTTAATGTGAGTGCATTAAAAGCCATGAAATTATTTTAATTATAAAAATATTAGAAAGTTATATTATTGTAATTTTTTATTGTTGATATCACATTGTGTAATTTACTTGAAAGCTCTCCAAAATAAATGTTTCATAGATGTACATACTCCAGGGCTCAAAGCTAAGAATTTTGTTCTATTGGCCCAGCTGGTTTTTGGGCCATTCTTCAACTGCGGTGGCAAAAGTTCCCTAATTTGCAACAGTTAAAATAAATATAATATAATAATATATTTTTATATAATGCATAATAATATATTATTATATAATAACAGTTCAAATATATATATATATATATATATATGTTTTTTTTTTTTTTTTGCATATTTATATTCTGTAGGGTGAAAACAATTATTATCTTTATTAAAAGATAATAAAAAAAAATGCATATTTATTTAAGTTGGAGAGATTGCATGAGTAACAAATTCTGCATGTTCCCATCATACCTCAAAGAGGTATCCTGGGATGTAACTGCAGAAATATAACATTTTTAAAACAAATAAAATGGTAACATTGTGATTTAGGTGTAATTTAACAAGTACAATTTAATTAAATTGCGTAAAAAAACAAAAACATTTTGTTATATTTTAAGAAAATGTTGTGTTCACCAAACTTCATGTCTGTGGTGTTACAGTAATGGATGTTGCCCATTTAAGAAAAGGGGGAATTGTATTTGGACAAC
The DNA here is from genome assembly GCA_037950665.1 of Hypophthalmichthys nobilis. Lineage (NCBI taxonomy): Eukaryota > Metazoa > Chordata > Actinopteri > Cypriniformes > Xenocyprididae > Hypophthalmichthys > Hypophthalmichthys nobilis. Next base: position 11,640,829 of record CM075482.1, on the reverse strand, counting down.
TTTCTGTGTGTAAAATTCATTGCAGGTGCTGGTTGATCTGAGCGGTGCTTGGTGAGTTGATTCTCTCTTTTTAATTTCCATCATTTTTGCTAAATTTCTGACAATTTCATGTGTCACACTTTATTACAGTGATACACTGATAATTTGCATATTTTAATATAAATTTAGATAAATACAGTCTTATTAATATTTCAAAATGTCCCCAGACATTGAAACCATTATGATTTCAGTCTCCATTTTAGAAAAGTCTAGATTTGTGCTAATTTGTCTGTGGTGTTATGGTCTGTGGTGTTACCGTTTTTCACCACACCATACTCATTTAAGAACAAACCAGAAATTTACTTCAAATACTGGTAACACCACAGACATAAGTGGTTGTGGCGACAGTATTTGATTTAAGTTTCTAAAATCAGAAAGTAATTAAGCTTTCATTTGTCTGGATATAGCATATTAAACTAATTTTAAATACATAGCAATACATTTAGTAGGCCTATTTAAAAATAAAACATGACTCTTATAAATTTTTGTCTCGTTTGCCACCGCGATTGAAGAATGACCCTCTTATGTGACCTGCCCAAATTTTCGCTAGCGATCGAATCTAATCTTATTGGGCCAGTGACAATTCTATCTTGATTTCACGCTTGCCTCAACTTGCATGCAGTCCTTATTGTCAAGCCCTGCATATTCCATAAGTCTGCATACAGTAAGCAATTTCTAAGCAGTTGATATTTGATACAACCAAACAAACACACCCCTCCCTTCATTGCTCAGCCCCCAAAATAATGAACACGCATCACACACAGGGTACTTCTCATTTCTTATGTGTGCATCCTCGTTTCCTTTCCTCGCGCCTTAGCTCCACCCCCTTAGGATGCGAGGGAAGGATCAGTGTTGCCAAGCAGAATTGGGCTACTTTTACACTGTTGCCGCGGGTTGTTTTTCATGTCCGCGGGTTGAAGCGACCCCAAATAACATGATATTTAGCCCCTGAAATGCGCCAAACCCCGCCAAAAATGCAGATTTTACACCCCGGAAAATGATTTTTATTGAGATGTCCTTCAAGATGGCTGAATTCGATCGGTTTCTGGGTCATGGGTTTGAGGACATAAGTACTCTTCAAAAACGGTGCTTAAAATCTCTTGACAAACTAAAATATGTAAATGACATTTACAGCAATAGCAAACTACAATGATCCAACAATCAATTTCAATCAATTCCCGGTGGAAAAAAATCAAGTCCGATCCTAATTTTTTTTTTCTTGTTTGATAAGCCGTTTCACTCAGATATACACCACAATAGGGAAGACTATTTCAAATTTTCATGCTGACTTTAATGAAGTTTTTGAACTTGAATAAGAACCAGTGAAATTTATTGGGTGCACCTTTAAATCATTAAATCATGTTTAAAAATCTAAAAACCAACCAACCAACCAACCAAAAGGCCCAGTATGGCAAGACCTACAGCTGTAATGGCAGGTCATTCGCTCCCCAGGAGAATTTAAGTAAGTCTTTACTCTGAGCAGTAAATCAGCCTGTCCAAAACCCACCACGAAAAGAGGCAACAATAACTTCAAATATGTTTTTCTTCTCCCAAAGACAAACATCATAATTAAAGACAATGGCAGTAAAATGACAGGCACCACTGACTTATGTAGTTTCATAATGTTACTCTTGGAGGAAAGAGGGAGGAATGTGAATTTCAAGTCCTTTATTAGAGCCTCCCTCTCTCTTGTCTGCAGTGTAAAGATGGAGTGAACTCCCTCAGCTTGAAACACATTAGCTACCGCATCTGTGGGGAACAAGGACCTTTTAATAGACCCTCTGGTTGTAAAGTAACTCATGTGGAACGAGTTTTTAATGTTTGATATGTATGTAATATAATATTAGTTCACTTACAATGCTCCAGGAGTGGCTCTTTCTGTGTGAATCTGCATGAAATCGGTGTCTGGGCTCAGGCAGTAAATCACTCTAGTGCTGTTTGTCAAGGCATTACTCACATAAGAGTGTAAAGTGATTTTCTTTTTCCTGTGCATATCTTTCTTTTTTTTTCAAATTCTATTTATTTTAGAGGTGGCCAAAATGCTGAAAATAAGTAAATTAGTGTGGGAAGGATAGATAGATAGATACACTAAGTGAAAATAGCATATTTTCTTAGCGATAGATGCTATTTACACTAAGTGCAAATAGTAATATATTCTATTTACACTAAGTGACAAAAGCAGCATTTTCTTAGCGATAAGGTATTTACACTAGGTGAAAATTGCGAAATATTCTATTTACACCATGCAAAAGTATCAGTTATTTGCAATAAGAGTAAATAGTAGATGCTATCTATACTTTATATTGGCAGATATTATTTGCACCTCAGTATTTTTGTACACTAACAGGATGCAATATTATCATAGAGTGTAAATGATTATATTTATTCAAATTATTAAATGGATGCTGCCTTATTGGGAGAATAAAAACCTTCCCTACACCTTCCCAATAAACACTTTTAATATTATTAAACACTCGTTCGCAGTTTATTTCCACTTTTTGAACATTATTTTAATTTTTATTGAAAATACATGCGAGCTCGGCAAAAAGCTGATTCGAACCCGCGTCGATCACGTTAAAAGCGAGGTCCGTGAGCCCATCTTGCTAGTTTTGTGCCACTGAAGACTTTGGACTCTGCTTCTCTTTTTTTAAAACTTGACTCATCCAACCAGACATTGGTGGGCGGAGCTAGTGTAAATAGTGTTTGCCAACAAGGGACGCTATTTGCGCTTAGTGTAAATAGACACTCCGAAATTGGCAGCATAATGTCACTAGTGAAAATGCTTCCATTTTGTTTGTTTTTCCCCCTTTACAAATTACATTTCATTGTATAAAAAAATTATACAACTGTTTATTTATAAATCCCAGTTTTTCCAATGTGGTCTCAGACATTTGGATCCATTGTATATCAAAGGGAACAAAACCCATTCTGTCCCAATGTGGTAAATGAGCCTCAGACAGTATCCTGGCTTTTTTGTGTGTGTGTGTGTGTGTGTGTGTGTGTGTGTGTGTGTGCATTCCAAGGATAACAGCCCTATCTGCTCTTCCTGGCAGCCTTTAACTGCCCTGGCATATTGCTTAGATGCCATCTGAAAACATAATTGACTTCAACATTTGTAAAATAAGATTCCATGAATGCTTGATTCTTCTGAGCACTTGCAGGAACGCCTCTATTCCTCTGTCAGTCTCTCGTACATCTTCATTTTGGCCACCTCATAAAATCAGCCTCATAAATATTTTTCATGCGTTAAATAAACCAACTCAACTCCCAACTGCAAGTGGCCGAGCTGTGTTTTTTAGAAAAACACAGGGAAACATTTGTGGAGAGGAGCTGTTATTGGAAGCATTTGGCCGTGCTGCAAAAAAGAAAAAGCACAATTAGGTGAGGGTTTCACCTTCAACTATCCCCAAGAATAACACAAACCGCCCGACTGACAAATTTATGGTGCCTATGTAGCATGATTATGGCTCATTCCCCTCATCTGAATCCAGAAATTCAAGGGGGAAAATCAAAGCTTCTGTCTCTTTATAAAGAATATGATCAGACAGTATTCATAACAAAAGAAAATACTTTTTTTTTGTCAATTTGTGATCAATTTAGGCATTGTTTTGCATCATATTGTTTGGAAATGAGTATACCTAAAATGAACTGAACATATTGATTTTAAATATACACTTTGAAATCCCACATATTGTTCTAACAGTTGCGAGATGAGAGGAACCGAGAGCTTTATATGACATTACATCAGTTATGATGTTTTAAACAAAAGTGCCATATATGACGTGTTGTCTGGGAAATGCTGAATTGCAGACCACCAAATGACAGAAGAGGCCACACAAATACTACATTCCCATCCAATAAAAGACTTTTATAAAGTTATCCTTTTGTGTATGTATATGTAAAATGTTAATATAATGATCTCTGGACACGCATCAGTTGCTCATATGTTCAGAAGGCCGCCATTCTGAAACACTTAATTTGGGGGCATTTGATCGCAGGACCAAACAGTCAATAAATACAAACTCCATGGCAAAAAAATTGCAGAGCCACCATTTCAATCACTCGCAAAAAGGGAAAATGTGTGTAACAGTTCACAAATCAGTTTTTATTAATTTAAACACAATCAAATAATAAATGTCAAAAACATCTGTACACATCTTTTTTTTGCAGACACAACAAACTGTGTTTCACAATGAGGCCCACATATTGTAAATTATTTCCAGTTTGCATTATGATTGCATCATTTATTTAAAAAAAATGCTGTGTTAAATCTAGAAAACATCTACTGTTACCGTGATCTAGCAGCAAAATGTGATTCCCCGGTACGGGGGGTGGCGGGCGATGCAATAAGAGGGGTGAAATTGTAAATGTGGTGAGAAAAACTAGGCCAGAGAAGACGACCTCACCTGCAGGAGCCGAACATCATCATGTGCCGGGAGGGAAAATTAAAAACAGATCGAGTTAGCTGGGGAAATTCACAGTCGATAGCACATGTATGTTCTCAACTCCATTGTGTGTGTGTGTAGGTGTGAGTGAGTAGTGGCTTTCTTTCTTAAAGTCTAAGAGCTAGAGTTTCCAGTCCACAGTTACCTACCAATATGCATCATGAAAATCCAACTACAGCGATTTCCAAGTGGACACAATCAAAATAAAAAGACTACTTCATACAAAAATTACACTTGCTGTACAAGACTTTCTGCTTTAGCGCCGGTACAAAAGATAATAAAACCTATTTAAGCTTAAATGCCCGTTGCGGATGTTGAGGTTCAATGTCCAGCTCGGGCAGGAGATAGTACTGGGGATACAGACATTTACACTCAGTTTGAAGCTTGACATTCAGAAGATTATTATTCTATTATGCTGTTTATGTTCTTCCTTGGAGTTTGAGCTACCGTTGGGACTTAATTCACTCTGTCCGGTATGAAATTCTGACAGAAAGAGTCACATTTCATTGTGGAGAATATCTCTACAAGTTCAAAGGAGGAAACAAAACATCACTGAAGAAAAATACGAAATTATTGACACTTGACATCCATGCTTTTGGTCATGACAAAACAATTATCACAAAAAAAAAAAAAAAAATCCTTATCTACATTTATTTATTTAATGAAACCTCGAACACGTCAACACTTTCAGGCTTTGCACGAGCCGGCAACGCCTTTACGTACTTCCATGAAACGCTTTCCACAGCATGTACCTTAATCAATATAGGAAGGAATAGTCCAGTGATTACAAATTTACACACAAAAATGTCTGTACACGATTGTCTCTGCAATGTAAATAGTGTTTTGTTAAATTTTTTTCCTTAAATTACTTAGAAAATCCATTTTTTTCCTCCATAAACTTCTTGGTGTAGTGGAATCAAAGTACTTTGTAACACAAAAAGGCACAAATCTCAAACAAAGCGCCTTTTTTGGGGGCCGGTGCCGCTCCACAAAGTCTCTTGAAGATTATAAATAAGAAGAGCAGGATATCCAGGGCAATGGGGCTGGCGAAACGAGAAAAATGAGTGGGCTGTGCCCAACTGTCTTTGTACCATCGATTGAGCAAGACGGAGACATAAAGAGACAAAACATTACACCAAGTCGCAGTGGGATCGGAGTCCTGCTGAGTTCCAAAGGCATCGGTAGCTCAGTTTTTGTCACAGGTGTGAACCCTTGCCGAGTCCCCCGCGTAGACAGGGCTGTAAAACATTTTGATGGCTTCGGAAAAAAAAGCCAATTCACAGTAACCAGGGCCAGCAGCTGCAGCGCCATAAATTCACTCTCCTCCACTTCGAAAAAGGTTTAGGGTTAAGACGAATTGCGGCCATGTGTCAACACGCTGAGAGTGTCGCTCTCTCTATATTATGTGTGTGAACAATTTTGTTTTTGGTCTGGTGCTGTCAGAACACAGACGCTCGGGCGACGCAGCAGGCTGGCGGTGGTGCGTTTGGGTCTGCAGGGCCCTCGCACGGCCTGGGACGGAGCGACAGGGCCGTCACAGTGCTACAAGTACTCCAGGTCCAGAGCGTGGTGAAGGGCCATGAGGTCAGAGTGACTAGAGATCCTCCAAAAAGGCATGTTGTGCTGGAAAGACAGAGAGAGAGAGAGTGTTTGAGGGTGAAAGAGAAAATAAAGAAACACAAAACCTGCAATGAACACTTCACTTAGAAAAACAATCACGCCCATGAGTGCCGTCTGAACAGCCTTGATGGCCCGTAACATCACACGGACTTGCAAACTACAACCACTGAAGCGGCACCATACCATTGAGGTCACTTGGTAAACATCATTTTAAATAATAGTAATAATAAAAATCATCACATTTTGACAGTTAGCTTAATGACTTATAAGAAAATAAAGCAAAATCTATTAAAAAACTTGCAGTTCTTAGAAATGTAGTCTTTGCATTCACGTTTTTATGGTTTTGAAAACTTTTAGACCTTTCAATTTAAAGTCAAAAAAATGTGGTGTAACCATCAAGTAATAAGTACATATTTTTCTTACACCTTGAATACATGAGAGTACACATCTCACCTTTTTTTCAAAAAGGTTTTTAAATATATTTTCTAAGGTAAAAGTATATATATATATATATATATATATATATATATATATATATATTCAAGATATCAATTTAACAATATATCTTGTCTCAATATATCGCAATAAAAAATGCAATACGTATCGTAGATAGTGACAATATGTGTTGTGCATAGTTCACCCAAAATGAAAATTACTGTGTGAGAAAAAAGAGTTTTAGTGTCAGTACTAAATTTACCAAATACCAAATAAGTACATTTTTTGTTATCCTTTTACAATATGTCTTGAAGTATCGTAATAATATCGTATCGTGAGTTTAGTATTGTGATATGTATCAAATCATGACATTAGGGTATCGTTACACCCCAGCATATATACAGTATGTATATATGTATATATACATACACACACAAATTATTAATTCATAAATATCATTTCATTTTTGAGGAGTCGCGCCACATGACATTTTACAACCTGCACTAACTTTGCTTTGTCATAAAAAGTTTAAATGATCTGATATTTTAAGAAACTTGGACCTTGACACATAGCTATGAAGATCTATAGGGGTTCTGTTTATAACATAATTTCCTATTTAATGTTTTTTTTTTTTTTTGCTTTTGTGCATGTTTCTGCATGATGATTTAGCAGCTAACTGTTTAAATAATAATAGGCAGTGTGGCAATTTAAATATAAAAAATTAAATAAAAAATAATTCTTTTAAAGAATATTTTTATACATTTTAAGAATATATTATAATGTTGTTTAAAAAATCTAATTAAAACGTCTTCAAAAATATAAAATATCTAAAAATATATAAAATAAAGAATCCCCATAATACTCCTCGAGAAAAAGAATGGTCCGATGGAAAATAACTATTAAATGCACTATATATACAACACCTCTGCACAAACTTATCCGGACACAACGCTGCAAATGAGGCATTGTTCCTGGGAGAGGCCACAGGGAAATATGATTCTGCCAGAATGAAAGAAGCTTGTCAGCTTAGAGACGTCCACACACAAACCATTACTGAGTCTTATCAAAGGTATAGCCTCTCTCAGGCATATGTTCCGCTTAGAGAAGCTTGCACTGACCCTTAAAAGACTCTTTTCTTTTGTTTTGTAAATTGTCTTTGCTTTTAACTTTAAAAGCCAAAGATGGTATCTTCCTTTTGCCTCGGTCGGTTATTAACTAGAGGGGAATTGTTTCTGGGATACGATGGAAAAAATGAAAGTATTCAAAGGTTTGTCTTTGCTTTGGTAGTTTAATACAAAGTCACCCTTGACACTAGTGTTGTATCTGACAAAACTGTGTGTTTCTTAAGTGCCAAGGACTTATTAAAATCCCCTGTGCTACATCTAAACACTTTGTCTTGGAGGAAATGGGGACTGACATGTAAAACTTAAACTTGTGTCAACTTCCTACGTTCACATTCCTTCCGTGATTAATTGACAACATGGAACTAACGACTTGGCACAATATAATAAAGAATCACATCAACACTCATTCATCTGTTTGTAACCTGTTTGAACAACAATCTGCTTTGATAATTACATGATGAATAATTTCAGGTTTTGTGGTTTTTAGCTCTGGGTTTACATGAAAACTTGGCGGACGTTCTGAATACACAGGCAGCAGGTAACATAAATCTTCTGGTTTGAACAACAAAAGTCATGGAAAACAACACTAAGGTGTTTGGCTGCCCCTCTGACTGTTCCAATGTTCTTTTGAATATCCTCGACTTATCTAACAATGATTTAAGCCTCTTAAACGCATGTTATATTTATGAACCGGGCCCTCTAACATGCCTGAGAGGACTTGTCTAGCATTACCAATGGTGAAACGGCACAGTCACATGCAGGGAGGTGTAATTATGTCATCTTGCCTCCCTTTACATTCAAGCTGTCAGAGAAATTGAGCTGATTACAATGTGAGATTCATTCTCTCGCTGGTCCCATGACATTTTCAGGGAATGGAATGAAGAAATTGAAGGTTTGAAGGAAAAGTGGTATAGAGTTCTGGGCGTCTTCGTACCTTTTTCGACCCTTGCTCCTCCTCCACGCCGTCCCCCACCACCACATAAACAACTTTCCTCCCAAACCTCTGGATTACTCTCTCGAAGCAGCTCTCTTTTCCTGGGGAGAGGAGAAACAGGTTTAGTTTGCTGCGGAAAGCAAGGAAGCCGCATCCAAGATCAAGCCCCAGTGAGGGGCTCTTTAAATACGCAATAAGTTACACAAAATTACGCAGTGTAAACACTTTGCCTTGGCTTGGAGATACGATAAGATCGATGCCTAGATAAAAGTAGTCTGAAAAGCATTAAGTGTGTCTTATTCCTCCCAGAACGTAGGACAAATGGCTAAAACAAGCTAAATCAACCTCACATGCAAATGCCGCAGCGAGGGAGGTGCAGAGCTTTGCGCGAACGAAAGTACGAAAGTAAAGGTTGGTGTTTATTTTGCATTCGAAAAAGTGCAGAGGCCGAAAAGAAGAAAAAAATGTCAAAGTGGAATGACATAAATTTGCCGAAGTGGTTTCATATGTAGACCTGAAAAGGAGAGGCCCAGTTCAGGCTGAGCTCCAAGAAAATAATCCCAGCCTGATTAGACCTCTTCCTGAACATCAACCCTCTCGTGTGTCCGCCACTTCTGCAGCCTAACCCAATCACACGCCATGTGTCTCACGCTGTTTACACATAATATCATAGTAATTACGGCCACACTCCAATAGAATCCATTCACACACAGGTAGTTAATACTAAGCTCACACTTACCTATTTTCGTGGCGCTATAAATGTTTTCAATTGGAAATACTACTCCCAGTCCGTACAGAAGGACCTTGGCGAGGGCAGGTATAAGCTGTGTTGTGGTCACTAAGATGTTCACACAGTTTGATCTGTAATTGAAAGGCAAATTATGTCAAGTTAAAGTGCACAAGGGAGGACAAGGCTAACAGTCATGCCATTTGTCATCCAAAACGCCCCATGATAAATGGATCTTTAATTTTTGCAAATAATCGGTGCCCTAAAATGGTGTTTTTCAAAATAATACAGAGAATAAGTGTTCTTTGAGGTATTGGGGTATAAAGAGCGCTGTTATTCCTGCCCTGCTGTGATTTATGCATATCAGTGATGGGCTCTATATAATTCGCTCGTGCTAAGGCCTACCTTGAGTGGATTAATGTTAGTGCTTTCAGTGCCAGTGTTAACCAGGAGTCAGTCAGGGCTTCAATTTCTGCTCGCAATTGCAACCAGGCTTCCCTTTTGGCCGGGCCAAGCAGACCTGAAATGAACAGAAACATTGTTTGAGTTGGACCGTCCTGCGAATACTTTGAGAAATTTTGAAATTTACCCAGACCAAGTGGTTTCTGCATAAGGGATTATTTGAGAAACTTATGAGTGCTTTTGTTGACGCACCACCCCTCTTCCCCAGCAATTTTAGAAAAGCAGTTTATTGGGGGATTACCTCCGACGTTATTTTTATAGGTGGTGTAAATTTCTTTTACTCGTCTATAGCGGAAGGCAAGCTTTCTCATCCAGTCCACACCTCCTCGTACGCCGGTGGCCAGACACAGGTTGGCACTAGTGGCAGCAGCGTGGAATCCGTCTGTGCTAAAATTATATGTACTGAATAGAGGAAGAGAAAGAGAGATCTTTTGAGACTTTAGCCAGAGCGAACTATGAAATGGCTAGTATGATGCCAACTCTACCTTAGATCCTGTCCGTTGTCGTCCGACGACACATCGTCGATATGAACTTGATCGCACTCCTGGAAACAAACAAAAACAGGATGGACATAGTGAGCCGATTGGAATTAAAATATACCAGTTTGATTAACTGTTTTCATGTGCAAAATTGGGTGCGATTCGGCAGCTTGAATCCATGAAGTGAATAATGTCAACAACTGTTCCCAATTCCCAATTGAAATCTCTCTCCTGAAAGCTCAAATCAACCCTCAACCACTTCCAGCCCCTAACCCCCCACCTGCTAAATCTTAATAAAAATAAACACCATCATCAGGGGACCGGGGATCCAACCCATTTGGCCACTACCACTAGGGGGATCTCTTGATATTCACATCTGCTGGTACGGAAAGTCAATTGGGACGGGATCGGTAGACTCCGGGAAGGTAGAATTGGCCTCTCCGTGTTAGGTCTGCTAGTCCAGAGACTGGTGCCTGAACAAAGAGATAGCTGTGGGATAATGAGTACGTTTGTGCCCCCTTCAGGGTCTCTACTTCTTGGAGAGGCTGAATGATTCTACAGCTCAGAACTGATTCAGCCAGTGTACACAGTAACACAAACCAGACTTTCTGGTAAATGTAACGTACTAGAAAAATTGAACCTGATGCTAACCGCCAATGAAATTATGACCTCTGATTGCTGCTGAGCCACACACCAACACAGCCTGAGGCCAGCTTTTTGGAGAAAGCAGACTGAAAATCTGTTATTAGTTTTCCATTTATAGTCGTCCTCTCCCCCCTCCCCTCGCAAGAGCCCTAGATATTAGTAAGCAGGACCTAAGCATTCAAATCAAGCAAAAATCACATTGAAAGAATCAAAAATCATGTGCAAAAAAAAAAAAAAAAAAAAAAATATATATATATATATATATATATATATATATATATAAAGCAAAATTAGTTCAAATTTCAAGTTTAATCTAACAATTTACTTGGTAGTCAAATTTTAGAAGGGGGTATTTCCTTTTAGCCATACTTTAGAATTTCCTTTCCACAACTTTAAGCCTTTTAATTAAGTTTCAACAGGCTGCTAAGAAACAAAAATACAAAAAGGACTTCCTTGTTTTAACTCAATCTGAACCTGGCCAAATGCTGACGTTATTGCATTCCTGTCTAATGCTACAGCAGGGTAGGGGTAAGCGCTTTAGACCGTAAACCTTTTTTATTTTACTGGTTCCCCTCTGAACAAATTTTTCATCTCTCTGGATTTGTGGGGAGAGGGAGGGGAGAGCAACGTGAAGAGAAACTCAAACCAGCTGTTCTTTAACAGAATTAAAATCTTGACCCCCAACCCCTGCTCTAATGCAGCCATTCTCTCGCCAAGCCTCTCCCAGCAAGCCTCGAGATCCAAAGAGGAAAAGACTTTGACCTGGTGCCCTGCTCCTCCTCTCCAGGGCTCCACAGGCTCAGATAAGGGGGAGGGGGGCTGGAGGCAGGGGGTTTGTGAGGGGGAGTCGGGGTGACCTCACATGGAGAACTCGGAGTGTTGCGGGGCCAAAAGATGGACTGCCAATTGTAGCCGCGGCTCAGAAACACCTCCAGCTATTTGTGTAATCTGTTTCTAGATAGTCAGCAGTGGATCTGTAATACTTCTGAAGTACCAATTTGTTTTCCAAAGAGGACCTTTGGACAGGCCAAAATCATTACAGAAATCTGGGGCTGCTGTCACGACATTTAACCCTTAGTATTAACTCTTTTCCCACCATTGACGGAATTTTCCGGCTTTCCGTGTTTTTACTGTTATACGGTAGGGGGTGCTATTATGCATATTCTGAATGAGTACTGAATCTCCAGATTAAAACACAGGTGAAAATGAAGCAGAAACAAGCAATAACATATATAAGCAGATGCATATGTAAAATAACGCGATCATCAACAATAAACAGCATATAACTCAAAGCTGCCTAACGTTACTGAATAAAATGTTGACCTAGGGTGAGGTATAGGACTGTGCAAGCTTTGGGGGTGTTGATGGACTAGATCTACTCCATCTATGTTTTGATTATTGTTGTGAATCCGATCCAGATGTAGTCTTTGACAAAAATGCGATTTTCTCAGCTTTTTGCTCAAGATGTTTTTTTTTTTTTTTAATGAAACGTACCCAAGAATAATAATAATAATAAAAAAGAATGCATAAAGCAAGAATAAAACTTTTTTTGTGTGTGTGTGGGGCCAGGAAACGTTTGTGAAAATGATCAAAAATGCTTTTTTTCAAAAACACTGGTGGGGAAAGAGTTAAATATTATGATGAAAAAAGTGCCATTTTGGATAAATAAAACATGGAGTATTTGAAATATTTCCAACCATGATTGATAAAAACATCCAAAACATAAAAACTATTCAGCAAAAACACATTCCAGCAGTTTTGCCCTTGTTCAAGTGCATGCAGCTGTCTAGGTCTCTTAACACGTTACCATCTCTCTTTGACGGAATCACCGCATGTTTACATTGCCTTTTAATTCTCTGGTTATTACGACACACAATTAACAGTCTTGTTGTGGGCTTCCAGACCTCCGGGATGAAAGTGAGGGCAGAGAAAGAATGCACAACCTCTAGCAATTACTGCACACAGCTGGAGCCCACATAAACCACTTGACTGCCACTCTGGTAGCTGCACCCGGACCCTAATGGAGCCGCCCGGTCCTAATGTCTTACAGTAACTCATGAGACTCATTAGGGCAGCTTCTTAAGCACTCGTAAACACCGTTAAGCCTAATGACCGAGGATGGGCCAGCTTTAAGTGGTTAAATACAGCATGTGGTTGATCTACAGGGGTGGCTGTCTGAAGGAATCTTCAAGAACGTGTTGTGTTGAAAGGATGAGATACTGTAAATGTTGCTTGAATATAGCACAATTGAGCTGATGATAGGAATTCAATTGAGATAATGGGGTCAATTATTAAATCAATTGAATGAGTTCATGATAGCATGTAAAACACTTTTTTATTCATGTTGGTTGCATGCTTTTGAACTTTTATACCAGATTATGCAACAATCTCATTCCTTTAATGATTTTTTCTGCAATGTGATATAAGGACATTATATTATAATGATATAATGATATTATGCATCAAAATTCTTATTTTTTTAATACAAATATATAAATATATAATTAAAAATTAAATTATGATGCATTTTTTAATAAATTAAAGTCATGTCGACCCCTCAGATGAAAGTTGAGTGTGATCCAGTGTAAATAAGTCTTTTCTTCATTGTGGATCTCCTTGTTCACCAAGTAGTGTTTCTTACAAACCTACAATCACTCCTAACTAACACCAGATGTTCCTACTGTAGGCTGTGTAAAGATCCTCCTCTGCAATCCATACATAATTACGTCTTACACAAACACGTTTCTGTTTAATTCATCAATTTTTTGATCCCTTCTCATTCATTAAACTATATGAAGGTCCTGGTAGATGAAACAAATGTGTAAATGTGTGGGAAAAACTGTGGGAAACTGCAAGAGAAGCCTAACAAACTACAAAATAAACACCTTGAAATGAGCTCTTCTCTATTTCCATTCACTCTCTCTCATTTTCCTTTCAGTTCCTCCTCTGACTATCCAGGCCTAGAAAAACCTTTTCATTTATGTGAACTATCAGAGCCTCCTTTGTTCGGCTGGCATCTGTCATTAAGCAATCAGGCTGGACCGGTTGATTCTTCCTGTTGGCCAGAGGAAGGGCTTTACTGCCGACTGCACAGAAGCGACTGCTGCAAAACGTCAAAAAAGAAAATGATTATTTAAAACTACAAACCTCACTTTCTCTCTCGTCCTGAGCTGGAAACATCCGTATTGCATTACTCTCCCTGGCTACCTCCATTTCTCTTTTTTTTCCCCCTCTCTCTCTCTCGGCTCGGGCTTTCATCACTGGCCGTGCCTTTGGGCCAGACCCTAAACTTCGCTGAATCCCATTCTGGAGAAGGAAGCAGCTCCCCACACAGGTGAGCGGCCCAGGTAACAAAGGCACAGTGTGAGTGATTACAGCCATCATCACAACATTCCTCCAAGCCTACAAGCTAAGTCCATGTGAAAAAGCCCAATCCATGGTTCGCAGGTTCTCAATGCTGCCACTCCATTGGCAGGGTCTGTCATCCCCCCGTCTGTGAGGGGGGTTCATGACCCCAGTGTTTGCCCCCCCTCTCCTTCACTTTCCCACCACAGTTGGCCCACGCAAAGGGTGAGAGAGGTAGAGGGGAAAGAGGGAGGGTGAGGCTTACCTGTGGGTCGGACACAGGATATGGAGAACAAAGAGAGTTCTTCAGACCCACTTCATTCCAATACACAGTTTGTGCTTGAACAGTCATGGAATTCAAACAGCCGAGTAAAACAAAGCTCTCTGGAAGCGTGACTTTCCTAAAACCGAGGCTTTTCGCACTCTCTCACATGAAGATAGAAAAGAGCAGGGGCCAGATTCATGAAAAACTTTTTAAGAAGATTCATTCTGAGAAGTTCGTAAAAACATTCCTAAGTGCAGTTCTCAAAAATTCTTAAGAACATCTTATTCTTTTTCTTAAGAAGAAAATGACAGGCTTTGGTATTATCTGATTGTATGGCAGTTCCTGCCGAAGACTTGTTGATCAATGTCCAAAGGCCGTCTTTTTGTGCTGCCTGTAGATTATCGTAATAATCATAAAATGTGTGGACGCTATTTTTATCTCGACTGGTTTGATGGGAGTTTACGATTCAGAATCACATTTACAGTGGTGGACAGTAACAGAAAGTATTTTTACTTCATCAAGTACATTTTTCAAGTATTTTTATTTTGAGAAACTTTTCCTTTTAATTCACTACATTACAAAACATAATATCATACTTTTTACTCCATTACATTTCATAAAAACATATTGCTGCTCGTTATTTTGAACTGAAGAAATCGTCACATGCTTCGAGAAGCAATTGCAGTATCCGATTCGTGAATGAACTGATTCTTTTCAATGAACCTGTTAAACTGGGGTGCGTTTCCGGAAAGCATCGTTAGTCAACTATGGTCGTAAGGAGCTGTTCTAGAGTCAACAACTCACTGATTCAATGATCCGTTCAGAGCGATATTCTAGTTAGCTGAATTTACAAGTCTGACTCAAAAGGAGCCAAGAACCGGGAGATCCTCGGAGCTTGAGTGCGCATGCGACTAATGATGTGAAATGTAAGTTACAAATGCAATTTTAGGATTTATTATTGTAAATGAAACTCATCTTTAGGTCACAACTGTCAGTTGTTTGTGAACTAAATCTGCTGTAAAAGGTTGAGCTGTAATGTTTGAATGTGGGCATGTCCATATCACTATCTTAACAATGTAGATTTTAAGTAAAAAAAACAAACAAAAACAAACACAACATAACATTAAAATAACGCAAATTTTTGCACTTGCATTCTTCCTCGCTGCTGTAGCAGTTTCAAATGATATAAAACTAGTATGTTTGCATAGTGTTCATTTTTAAAATGTTAGCATTTAGACCTATGTGATGTCTGTTTTTATTGTTTGTCAACACACATTACATATTATGTATCTGCATCCACTAATCTTCCTTACTGACTATTGCTGGGTATACTTGACAATTCATAATTCATAATGATGTTAGACCCAGCAATTCCCCCTCCCCCAGGTACTTTGAGCAGAAGGATTATATAGAATATATAATGTAAAATTAATGTAAAAGTATATAAAATTACAAAAGAAACATTCATCTATTAGTACTTTTTACTTTTAATACTTAAGTACATTAAAAATCAAGTACTTTTGTAATTTTACACAAATAAAATTGGAAAGGAGTACTTAAAATCTTTACTGGAGTAATATTTTATCAGTATCTGTACTTTTACTCAAGTAATTGATTTGTGTACTTCGTCCGCCACTACACATTTTTTTAGGGTGCGATGTATTTTTTATATTTGTCATTATTTGTAATATTTTTTTTAAAGAGATATTGAATACATTTGCACTTTAAGAACATTCTTCTCAGCAATTTAAATTCTTCTCAAGTTTTGTCTTTAGAACAATCTTAAGAAAAAAGATATTCTTAAAAATGTTTTTGGGAATACAAAATATTCTTTATTCTTACGTTATATATATATATAAAATAATAAGAAAATAGTAGTTAAGAAGAATTTAATTCTTAAGTATGTTTTGTGAATCTGGCCCAAGATCTTCAGGTAAACTTGAGTAAAGCGAGTATGATGGAGAGAAGATAATGGAAAACCCGCTCTTATTAATACCCTAACAGTTTGAGGATTATATCAGCATATGAAATGATACATTTTTTTTACATTTTGTCTAAATTGGTAAACTTAATTTAAAACATAACATTGCTTTAATCCAAAAAAAAATCTCTATTTATGCATAAGGATGAGCAAACAGCTTCTAAACCATCATTTGTCACCACATTGTTTGTAACACTACATTTTCCACAGACGCACAACCCTTATTGCTTTTAGGCCCCATTACTGTGGGCTGCTGGGTAAGAGAGGGGCCGATGCTGAGAGAAGATAGACAGGCCGACTTTAAAAGCTCTCCTTTCTCTCTTTAGTCATTCCAAAACACATCAGGGCTCCTGCCTGGGGACCTCTGGAGCCCTGACAGCCAAAAGACACTACCTGCGTCTAGACATAAAAACACATTAAATCCACAGAGTCAATCGTGTTCCTGAACACACAACACGAGCAGGGAAAGTTATGATAATGACTTATTTCACTTTCAAAATAGAGTCACTCCTCTATTTTGGTTTGGTCCAAAGAGCTCGAGGAATTGTGATGGAACATTTGCTCGTGGTATTGGCCAGAAATACTGTGGATTAAATAACAAAGCTATCTACCTAAATAACCAAGAGGAAAACTGAAAACTAAGATAGTTGAATTGCACTGGAAAGATGTGTCGTTAAATGTTTCATAAAATCTCACAATGCAGCAACTGAAAACAAAACTCTACTCGATTCCAGCTGTAAACTGATAAGCGAAGCCCCTCCATCCCGGAGGTGCTAAAACCGTCCCGTTTGCAATGTCACCAGGTTGGCCTCAGGTATGCATCGGCAGAGGTACGGCCGGGGATAATTGAAACCGTTCCCACCTCAGCAGAGCCAGGGAGGAGATCTCTGTCCTGCAGACGGCTCTGTGTTGTTTTCTCTCCCGGCGAGCCGTGGCCCTTCCCCGCTGAGAGGGAGCACGGCCGGGCCTCCAGAGACGCACATTCCCACACACCAACCCGCACTCCACCTCTCACCCAACACACAAGAATGCTTTCATCCCCAAAACATCCTCACACTCAGGTACTGCACAAGGCATATCACACAAGCTGGGTAATTGCATACAAGAGTTATGGTATAATAAGTTTCCAATATTGTGTTTCAAAACTGAAAAGTGAATGAATTAAATTAATTTGAAATTATTTATGTACATACATTACTGTTTAAAAGTTTGGGGTCAATACGATTTTATTTTATTTTAATTTTTTTTAAAGAAATGAATACTTTCATTCAGCAAGACTGCATTAAAACCGATCAGATGGTGACAGTAAAGGCATTTATAATGTTACAAAATAGTTCAATTTCAAATAAATGCTGTTCTTTTGAACTCTATTCATCAAAGAATCCTGAAAAAAAAAAGTAAAGCAGTTTCCACAAAAATATTAAGCAGCACAGCTGTTTTCAACACTGATAAAAAGAATGATTCATGAGCACCAAATCAGCATATTAGATCATGATTTCTGAAGGATCATGTGACACTGAAGACTGGAGTAACGATGCTGAAGAATAAATTACATTTTAAAATATATTAAAATAGAACAGTTTCCCCCCCCCTGCATTTTAAATCAAATAAAAGCAGCCTTGGTGAGCATAAGAGACTTATTTAAAAAAATAATAATAATAAAATATCTTACCGACCCAAAACAAATTATTTATTCAGCTTTCAGATGATGTATAAATCTCAGTTAAAAAAAACAAAACAAAAAAACCTTATAACTGGTTTTGCTGTCCAGGGTCACATATTTGTTTTATATTATGTTTATTACGTTTATATGATATGTTTTATAAATATCTTTGTATTGTAAAAATAAAAATGGAATTTTTAAAAAATATATATATTTTAAATATACAATACATTTTTCAGCAACACACATTTTGATGAACCATTTAATAAAGTTATTCGTAAAATTGACACAGGACATTCTGCACACTCTATTTTAGTATGAAACTTGTGGTTCCTGAAAATAACCACTAAAATCTTCCTCTGTCATGAAGAAATTTGAATCAATATACTGCAATCAATACAAGGATCATATTGCTGACAAGCAAGAAATATATTCTGTCATTGTACAATATCAATAATTAAGTGAGCCAAAAAAAAGAAAAAAAGAAAAAAAAAAGACAGTGTCTCTTTTTCCAAAGACCTCTCTTTAAGTGTCTGCTCAGTCACAGTAGTGTGTGTGTGTGTGTGTGTGTGTGTGTGTGTGTGTGTGAGTGAATTAAATCCCTTAATACCTATACATGCCTCTTCCTTTTCATTACTTTCCTCTATATCAACATTCATCTGTAATTATCAGAATATATCAAACTCCAATCGCACACAGGTGCAAGAAAGCGGGCGGAACGACAAATAAATAATACAACTGCATCGACTGCACTGAATAGTGTAACACAACACAATGCAACACGACCCCAAACATCACCATCACAGACCGTCGCTTTAATCACACAGGATGTGACCACGAGAAAATGTATCCATGTGGATTTATACACTAAACATTGATAATTACAATTCATAGTCATGTTTTATTCCCCCAAATGAGCATTGTAAGTGCTTGGCACAAAGCAAAAGCTTAGAGGCTGACGGTGTATTTCTGGACTGTGCCGGCTGTCCTTTGCACATTTGTCTAAGTTACACAGTTGACAATCACCAATCACCATTAGGCATTTGTATGTGCAAAGCCAGAGGGAAATCCCTTTATGGCTTTGACTAAATTAGACTGAGCATGTGCATTTCTTCAAGGTCTCAAATACATATCTGCTGTGGTATTATTTACAGTTTGAAATTCTCCCACCAATTCTGTGCTGTATTATTATTTTTTTCGTTCTGTCCTTCTGAACACCCCGTTTAGTTCAAAGAAAACATTCTGTTCTGGTCTAAAGTACAGAAAGTGAAGTATTCTGCTATTGCATGCAATTGTCGTTTTAAGAGAAAGGTCCTTAGCTTTAAAGTGTCAAAGCGAAATGTAATAATTCCGTTGCTGAGATATAGCAGAAAGGAAAAACTGCACATTGCACAATCCAATCATTTTACAAGATGCCTCGACAGCCGAATCATACGCGAGCCGTTTAAACACATGAAACGAAATCAAAATACAGGACAGATGTTGCGAAAAAGCCACATTTAAGCTTTGTCACAAAACTGTCATGTTTTTTTTTTCAAATGACGAGGGGCATATCCATTATACAAAGTGCAGCGGGCACAATTCTGTGTAGCCAAACATACGGAAATATTTAACAGCCAATTGCTGCCAATTAACTTTGATCAAGATGAGTGCGATTGGAATCTCCCCGTCACTCGAATGTCTCGGGCAGCACAAACATTTTCTTTCTCCCTGGTTCTCGTGGCAGGAAAAGCAGAGCGAGGCCGTTGACTAATGAGACTTGGCAGGCTCGCAACAGTTCTCCTCACACTTAAGTATCAAACAAAACATTTCCTCCTCCGCGGGGTCAGCCACGAGCAGGACACAGAGGAAAATCAATGGGTCAGAGGAGTCGGGTTCTGGGCATGAGGGAAAGCGACTCGCCAGCGGTGTCTGGGCTCGGGTGGGTTCAGCGGGCTCGGTTAGATCTGGTCTGCAAAGTCTGCTACTTAAAGGCATAGTTCAGTCAAAAAATTAACTTTTTTTTATCATTTATTCACCCTCATGTCGTTTCAAACCCGTATGATTTTTATTCTTTAGTGGAACACAAAAGGAGAACGTTTGAAGAATGTTCAAGCTGCTCTTTTTCATAAAATTACAATCAATGGCAACTGAAACTTTCCAGCTTCAAAAAGAAAGTAAAGTATCGTAAAAGTGGTGCATACGACTAATTGCTTTATTCTATTGTGTGAGAAACAGAGTGAATTTGTATTATTTTTATTAATCAATGATAATATTCGTCTGCAACCGGATCCATGAATCAGTGAGTTTAACACTGTAAAGCCTGACATATTAAATAGTCAAAAAATCTATTTTTTGTCAGAATGTTTAATGAGCCAAAATATAAAAAAAAATCTTTACATTTTTTGTATGTCATTATGTATCATATTTGATACATAAGACTTTCCTGAGCTCACACTCAAGGAGGAACAAAAACACCTTAATCTTAGGAAAATATATATATATATATATATATATATATATATACACACACATATATATATCACACTCCAGTGAGTGTTCATCTCGAAATATTACTAACAATATAAAAGTTAACCTTACATTTACTTAAAAAAATAAAGATTTCAAAGCCAAAGACACATGTACCTTGACCTGAAGGGGATGATTTGAGAATTAAATTAAAAGGCCTTTTAAACTATCAATCAGAAGACAAGAAAGCATATAGCAGATTGTGTACAACAGGTTTTGAGCATGTTGATAATTTAGAGGCCTTATAAATATGCATACCAAATATGATACAATAGGCTTTATAGGGTTAAGAACTTCAGAACCAGATTTGTGAATGAATCATTCATGACAGTTTTGACTTAACTGAATCAATTGATTAATTCAATAGACTTAAAGTTTGTTAAAATAACAACTTAAAGTTTGGTCTTTCCTAACACAAAGCTACGGTATAACTTCAGAAGACTTGGAATCAGTAAGAACGTCAGGTGAATAAATGATAACTGACTTTTTATTTTTGGATGAACTAGCTTTTAAGGGTTTGTTGAATTATTTCACAGTGCATATTTTTAGACCTGAAGCTATTTTAACAAGCCAAATAGATGATCTGTTCAAATCACTAAATGATGTGTTAGATCGAGCAACACCAGATCTGGTCAAACTGAATTACACTGCTATGAACACATGGAGTGCTGCCAATCACGAGCAGAAGTGACCCCACCAGTCTCATTTTCACCCCTCACTGGGCGGGGCAGACAGACACCTAGATACCCTCTCAGTAACTGCCCCCGGGGGCAGATTTTACACTGATCCGACATGAATCAGGCAGAGCGGGCAGAGCAGCCGTTGTCAGACCGTGACTGAGAGTCTGCGGCCAGAGCGGCCAGAGACACCGAGCACACAGCATGACACGCAGACAGTCAGAGCACATACAGAAATATTAGAAGCTGACAAATTGGCCTGGGCGGCAGGGAAGGGAGGGGGCCGGTGGTGGGCGCAGGCTGGGGAGACTGACAGCGCATGTAAAATTCATAGTGTCCCATGGGCTCCGAGGTAATACTTCACCACTGAGGGACGTTAGCGAGAAATAGGCACCCTGCTATTAAATGGTTGTTGATGCTATGGCTTAAACTTTAATGGACTGCTCTTGTGCTCGTAATGTAATGTATACACTCTGTTGTGACTTATCCACATCTTGGGGCTGGGTTTTAAATATGGCCGCTAAAAAAGCAAGCTGCAGAAGTAATCACAGTATTAGAAGTCTTGCAGTAAGCTTCACAGGGGGTGAAGCCAGTGAGCAGAAAAAAAAAAAAAAAGAAAAAAAAGGGAATCCCCCCAAAGCCACAAAAATTGCTGGACCTACTTCCAAGTCGTTGAAGAAGAAATGTGTGTCGGCCAAGTTGAAGATCATCTCTTCCATTCTTAGTCCCAATGACACCGACGTTGGTGGATCCTGAAAAAAAACACACTCAATAATTAATTATCTTTTCCACAAAACAAAAAAAAAAATATATATATAGGCAGGCCTAATATTCAATCCTAATATGATTCAGCTAATACACGATGATGCTTTAGAATCAGTAACAAAATAATATATGGCTGAAACCCAACTATATACAGTCAAACCAAAAAATTTTTAGACACTAGATATAATTTTTTATATTTTTTTTTACTAGTGGGTGCAGGACACTATAGTTCATTTATGTAAGTGAGGATAGCAAAATAAAGTAAACTGTGACATATTATACACAATAATTCTTCATACAGTGGACTCCCAGTAAAAATGAGTGTTATCTGACATAATTAAGATTAATTTTTTCAGACACCATTTAACTCTTAGATCTTGTCATATTTTATTACCATTTTTTTTAAACTATAGTGAATAAACTGTATTATCGAATAAAATGTTCAAGGTGTCTGAATAAATTTTGGTTTGACTGTATATATATATATATATATATATATATAAAAGTTTGGAATCTGTAACTTTTAAAAGAAGTTTCGTCTGCTCACCAAGGCTGCATTTATTTAATTAAAAATACAGTAAAAACAGTGATATTGTGAAATATTATTACAATTTAAAATAACTGTTTTCTGTTTGAATATATTTTATGAAGTAATTTATTCCTGTGATCAAGGCTGAATTTTCAGCATCATTACTCCAGTCTTCAGTGTCACATGATCCTTCAGAAATCATTCTAATATGCTGATTTGCTGCTCAAGAAACATTTATGATTATTATCAATGTTGAAAACAGTTGTGTACTTTTTTTTTCAGGATTCCTTGATTAATAGAAAGTTCAAAAGAACAGCATTTATCTGAAATACAAAGCTTTTGTAACATTATACACTACCGTTCAAAAGTTTGGGGTCAGTACGAATTTTTATTTTTATTTTTTTTTAAAAGAAATTAAAAAAATAAATACTTTTATTCAGCAAGGATGCATTAAATCGATCAAAATTGACAGTAAAGACATTTATAATGTTACAAAAGATTATATTTCAAATAAATGCTGTTCTTTTGAACTTCCTATTCATCAAAGAATCCTGGAAAAAAAAAAAAAAAATTGTACACAAATATTTTGTACAATTGAACACAATCAATGTTTCTTGAGCAGCAGATCATCATATTATACTGATTTCTGAAGGATCATGTGACACTGAAGACTGGAGTAATGATGCTGAAAATTCAGCTTTGATCACAGGAATAAATTACTTTATAAAATATATTCAAACAGAAAACAGTTATTTTAAATTGTAATAATATTTCACAATATTACTGTTTTTACTGTATTTTTAATTAAATAAATGCAGCCTTGGTGAGCAGACGAAACTTCTTTTAAAAACATTAAAAATCTTACCAATTCCAAACTTTTGACTGGTATATATATATAAACAACAATAGATAAAAAAGTAAATATGGAAAAATGTGATCCATCCATCCATCCATCCATCGATAATACATACTTTAAAAATGATGAAATAATGAATAAAATACATCATAAAACACATCTCTGCTTTTCCCAATACTACAAGGCTCAAGAATTAAGAGTTTCATTTTTGTCTAAAAAGAAACTAGGCTTAATTTTACACTCTGTAGGCAGTAAAACCCAGTCTTAGATGTGTTATGAGTTGAAATGAGCTTGAGGTCAAAGTGTCATCATAAATATATCACTGTCCACATACCTCAGAGCCAAGATCATCTTTCTACACATTACTACTGATGCATTTCACCCCCATTTCCCCCGAACAATCTTCTAACATCAGATAAAGCATTTTTCCAACTATTTGTAAAAGGCTCAAGTTGGGAATTTAATAGAAACTTCTAGGAACAGGAAGATGCACATTTTCCTACACAAAACAGCTTTAGCAAGTGATGTTTAAACCTGTGCACTGGCAGTAATCAAAATGGATTACTCACTTAAAATATAATGGACTCTTTTTTTAAAATGTATTCAATGTATTCAGTTTCCAAGGTAATGCAATACTGGCAGTAATGGTGATCTCATGGCTGTGTTAGAGCTGACACAAAGATTGGAGTGACTGCTCTCTAAATTGTTAATGAACCAGTTGCAGTGTGTTTTTCTCTTAATACCTAGTCAACACTCATTAAGGAAGCTCATTACAAAATGACACCTTTTCATGATTACAAACTTGTCTTGTCTGGTTACAATATATACTGTATATATATATATATATATATATATATATATTAGTTGATCACTATCTTAACTGAACTGCAAATATTTAGGAGTCAGTGCATTTAAAGTGACGGTACACAGTGTTGAGACAAAGAAACACTGTAGTACAAGCTTAAAACAAGGCCACAGGGTTTATTAAATGGCCGCTTAGACAAGTATTCAGTTTAAAATCATTTTTTGTAATCTTCATTCCACATGGACTTATTTTTCTAATCAGAGGCCACTCTCCCGTTGTTCATTAAGAGGATAAAACGAGTGTGCGAATGAGAGAGGAAAGCAAAGGAGGGGATTTATTCCAGTGTCTGTACGGCCGTGCTGAGTCAGAGAGCTCTGCTACAGGGATTAAAGCTTAAAGCCACCTGAAGAAACGGCTGAGCTTTTTACTGATTACATGTCACACTCGACAATGAAAATGTTTTAACTGCGGACAGCAGGAGGGGAAACCACACAAGAAGCACAGAACACCAGCAAATACACTGATGAGGTTTTTAAGATGGTGTTCACACACTTTTGAGCATCAAAAATTGTGTATAATAAATATACAAATTAGTATATTTTTATGGTACAGATAATTGTTTTCTTTCACATACATTACTATTCAAAAATGTAGGGTCAGTAAGATTTTTTCATGTTTTCGAAAGAAGTCTCTTACGCTTACCAAGGCTGCATTTATTTGATTAAAAATACAGTAAAATAGTAATAGTGTGAAATATTATTACAATTTAAAACAACATTTCTATTTTACATATTTTAAAATGTCATTTATACTGCTGTGATAGCAATGTTGGATGTGCAGCATCATTACTCCAGTCTTCAGTGTCACATGATCCTTCAGAAATCATTCTGATATTCTAATTCGGTGCTCAAGATAATTTTTTTTTTATTATTATCAATGTTGAAAACAGTTGAGCTGCTTAATATTTTTGTGGAACCCGTGATACTTTTTATTCAGAATTCTTTAATGAATAGAAAGTTTAAAAGAACAATTGATTTAATGCATTCTTTCTGAATAAAACGATTTATTTCTTTTAAAAAGAATCTTACTTAAACTTTTGAATGTTAGCTTACTTGAATTTTAAATAATTAACCGTCATGTTCTGTTGATATTGACAGTTGATTAGAGACTCCAATTATGTATTTTGAAATTAAACCTCTAATTCTCCAATCAAATTCTTGTAATATGGTCCTCTGATCAATAAAAACAGAAATTTTTAAGTGTGAAACATTTATATATTATAGTAACAATTGGAACTTATTATTTTCTAGGGTCTGTTTGACCCTAGAAAAAAAAAAAAAAAGTGATTGCAGAAAATTCCAATAAACCAAATGCAATTGGCAGGAATGCATTTCTACAGTCCCTTTGCATGTGAAAATCCATTGCAATTATTCTTTGTTTATATCTGAGGTCTCTGAGACTCCAAAATGAAGTAATATATTTCATGGAGGTCATTGGATGCATGTTAGCAAGTTAAAATTATGTTTATAATCAGTTCTCGTGAGTGCAGGAAGTCATCAACCTGATACTTCAATGTTAAGTATGTTTTCTAAGCTATTAAAAGAGTCATGGAGTCTCTCAGACTCCCAAACAGAACAGGAGGGTTAATGAAAAAAATGATCAATAATTTTGCAGTTTATATATACTGAGTTGCTCTCATGTTACTTTTAATTATAAAAAGAACCCTTAAATAAATTGCCTAATCTAAAATAAGTTCTTTCTTCGTTAAGGGCTTCTTTGTTTTAAAACAACACGTCTCAATATTCCTCCCCTCCCATCTATTTTGAGCCTGCCAGTCAGTGGACTTAATATAAACACCTGTGTATGTATCTGACAGTTAATAAAAGCAGGTTTGGTGGTGAGAGGTATGCAAAGTGCACTTCTCCGGCCCGACGAATCCTCTCCAATTAAATCTAAACAATCATTCAGCAGGAGAGTTAAGAATACAAGCAGGCCGGAGTGCCAGAGGGTCTTCAGCTCTCGCTGCCACCTGTCCCCACACATCAGCGCCATCCGAAGGGCGCCAAGTCCTCCCCTCCGAACCCCCCTCACCCCGCAAGCTTTCCCTCCGGGTCTGACGGCCACACAGCTGGCCCGAACCATCAGCTTTATGGGAGCGAGCTGCCCTGATGCCAATTAGGATAACTGATAACCACAGCGGTGAGTTCTCCAGCACAGCTCTATTTATAGAGCTCTTCCTCAACGGTCTCCCTGGAAGAGATGCATTTCGCTGGGTTTTCTTTCTGTTTATGTCATCTACGCCTCATATCGGAGAAACGTAAAGCACCTTGGTTTTTAATGTAAGGGTTTGAGATGAGTGTGCTGATATGATTTAAGAGAGCATTATGTGGTTTGTGATGTTACAGGGTAGATGGGAAAAGCATATTTCTGGTAGAAGGGCAACGTGTAATCAGATTTCAAGAGCAGAGAGGAAGAGAAAAAACGATGGGGGCTCGTCGTCACATTATAAATGAAGATTGGTTAAAGGGATAGCTTTGAAATTTTTGTCATCATTTACTCACCCTCAAGTTGAGGGTTTCTTTTTTCCATTGAACACAAAAGAAGATATTTTGAAAAATGTTGGCAACTGAACAGTTGATGGTAGCCATAGTAGGAAAAAAAAAAAAATACTATGGAAGTCAATGGCTACCGTCAGCTGTCTGGCTAACAACATTCTTCAAAATATCTTCTTTTGTGTTCAACAGAAGAAAGAAACTCATACAGGTTTGGAACAACGTGAGGGTGAGTAAATGATGAGAGAATTTTCATTTTTGGGTGAACTAGGACCTTAAAATCAAAGGTGCTTATTCTTATTATCAAGGTTGAAAACAGTTTTGCTGCTTAATATTTCTGTGGAAATACCAAGCAACAGGATTTCATGATTTTTCGATGAATAGAAAGTTCAAAAGAACAGCATTTATTACATTATAAATGTCTTTACTGCCAATTTTGACCAATTGAATGTTTCCTTTCTGAATAAAAGCATTAATTTATTTCAAAAAATCTTACTGACCTCAAAATTTTCAACTGTTAGAATTGGAGTTTAGACTTCAATTATGTATGTGTGGAAGTAATAACAGAAAATTGGAAATTAAACCTCTAATTTTCCTATCAAATTCTTGTGATATGTTTCTCTGACCAATCAAAACCCAGTAGACAGAAATTATTAAGTGTGAAAAAGGGCAACGTGTAATTGGATTTTGAGAGCAGAGAGGAAGAGATAGAACGATGGTGGCTCACCGTCACATCAATTAAGATTGGTTTGGGACCTTAAAATCAGAGGTGCTTATCCTTATTAATATCAAACAGTTGTGCTGCGTAATATTTTTGTGGAAACCGTGACACATTATTTTCAAGATTCTTTGATGAACAGCATTTATTTGAAATAGAAATCATTTGTAAAATTTTAATAAATGCCTTTACTGACAAGCTGATGCATTCTTTCTGAGTAAAAGTATTAATTTCTTTGAAAAAAAAAAAATCTTACAGACCCCAAACTTTTAAAGTTGGAGTTTAGACTCCAATTATGTATGTCTAAAACTAATAAGAGAAAATTGGAAATTAAATCTCTAATTCTCCCATCAAATTCTTGTAATTTGTTCCTCTGACCAATCAAATCCCAGTAAACAGAAATTATTACATGTGAAAAGGGCAACTTGTAATCAGATTTTGAGAGCAGAGAGGAAGAGAAAGAACGATGGTGGCTCACCGTCACATTATAAATGAAGATTGGTTTGGGAAAAGGACCTTAAAATCGGAGGAGTGACCATTGAAGTGTGTGTGTGTGTGTGTGTGTGTGAGAGAGAGAGAGAGAGAGTGGACGTGGTTGAGGCGCTCTCAGAGTTTTGCTTCTTTACCCAGCATGCTCAGCCGAGATAAAGTAAATAAACAGTGCAGGGTCGAGGGCCAGGGCTCCCTCACCCTTAAAACAAAACACCACCCCCATCAAACACCCTGCCTGAGGAACAAAGAGAACAAACCAGCCGCCGGGCCCCGTTCCACTGACATCCGAGCGCTGCTGTCATCTACACTCACCACAAAGAAAAAAACCCTTCAAGAAGCTCAGCCAAAAAATGCCAAGTCTATGATTTATTCCCTCAAACAAGGAAGCAGCTTTCTACATTCTTCAGATACAAAGCGGGTTTAAAAACACACGCATGTTGAACTCAGACTTTGCGATTTTTTTGAAAATTTAATCTGGTGAATTGAACGAGCAGTCGCGCAAGTTAAATAAAAGCATGAGATCATTGACGAAGCCTGAGAATTGCAGATCGCCGTACTTCCCAAATTGTTTGTTTTGAAAGTTCAAATATAGCTTATGATGGTTTATATAAAATAACAAATACAATGACCACAGAAGTAAACTAGTTCTTATTGCATCTTCATAACCCCTTTGAACCTGCTAAATTTGGCATTACGTCTTAATAACATTATCCTATAAATAAAGGCAAAAATATCGATATATAAAAAAATATACATATTTTATACATATTACACAAAATATTATATCGTTTATATACACAACAAAAGGTTTGGAGACAGTAAGTTGTTTTTTATTTAAGAAATTAAAACTTTTATTCAACAAAAATGCCTAAAATTGATGCGAAAGTGACTGTAAAGACATGGACAATATTAGATTTTGATTTCTGAAGGATCATGTGACACTGAAGACTTGTGTAATGATGCTAAAAATTCAGCTTTGTCATCACAGGAATAAATTAAATTAGAAAATATATTAAAATAGAAAACTTTTATATTAATTGTAGTGATATTACTGTGTTTACTGCATTTTTGGTCAAATAAATGCAGCCTTGGTATATACAGTCAAACCAAAAATTATTTAGACACTAGATATAATTTTTTATATATTTTTTTACTAGTGGGTGCAGGACACTATAGTTCATTTATGTAAGTGAGGATAGCAAAATAAAGTAAACTGTGACATATTATACCCAAAAATTCTTCATACAGTGGACTACCAGTAAAATTGATAAAAATTATTCAGACACTTTGACTTGACCATGTTTTGCTTAAGTGTTATCTAACATAATTAAGATAATTTTTTTCTGAAACAGTTTAACTCTGAGATCTTGTCATATTTTATTACCATTTTTTTAAACTATAGTGAATAAACTGTATTAATGAATGAAATGTTCACGGTGTCTGAATACATTTTGGTTTGACTCTATATATACAAATCCAAATCTAAAAGTGTTTCTTAACTTTCACTATAACACATTAACCTCACTTAAAGGGCAGTTTCACCAAACACTTAATTAAACTTAACAATGAAACATTTCTGAAGGACAAAAAAACCCTTAAGAAGTGTCAATGGACATTCTCGGTGCAACTGGTTTGTAATCCATGCCTGTACCAGCCACATAACTCTGACAGCTGCAGGCCGAGCTGAATGCCTGCGAGGCCTCGACGATCGTATTAAAAAAAGAAACAATTACTCTGAACTCTGAGTTCCTCGAAGCTGGATGGTGTACCCAAACAGACCCCTTTTCTGTGTATTTTTCTAAACTTTGCCGCAATATTTGCCTGTTTGCATTTAAAAGACATCACTTACCCTTCCGAATCTGTTGGCGTAAGATCCTGTGAGCAAGGAATGGAAAACGATGATTGTTTCATCCAAGTCCCAAATGAACACGCGCTGAGAAAAGAAAGAGCAAAATCAATGGCTCACTCAGCATGCAAGATGATCTGATTGTCAATAAGAAGGGTGCATAGATTCATGTGCCCTGGGATCGGTAGATATACAGCACTGATGGTCACCATAGCACCCCGCAACTGAACCACCAGCGGACCATCCATCCCCTGCCCCTGATGCATTAACACAATCAATACCAACAAACTAATTAACTAGATTTGTTAACATGCTATGATGTCAGCTTGCTAATGGGGCCGAAACCTTCTTGAGATTCAGGTTATGTTAATGAAAAGAAGATATAAATAATGCACTTCTACACATTTTTTTTGATTCAAAACCAAACTGAACTCTAATTTTGAGTTCTAAGTCTTTTTACATGCACAGCAAAATGCTGGCAACTATCAGAACTCTGCTTATTATAAAAATGTAACAATGCAAGAAAACTGTTTACAAGAGATTTGAAATGATCTGTTTTTCTCTGGTCTTCTTGTCCAAACATGTGACGTGCACACTAAATAAACTGACAGAAAGCCTATTAAGGCGTTTGCATGCAAAGCGAAGCATGCAAAACAAAGCTTTCACCAAAAAAACTCTGTTTAGGGCATTTACATGTTGTAACATGTAAGTTTGAGCATGTAAAAGCACTCAGTGTCACTCTTTAAACGTGTTGATGCATTGTTTTTAAGGTAAAGCAGAACAGACACTTCTAGATTATCAAAAGTATCTGGATAGTAATTCATTCCATCACTGCCATTCCAGTCAGATACACTGAGAGAGCGGCAGTGGTCCAATACCTCAAGGTCAGAGTCAGGAGGTGGGGATGGGTTATTGTTCCTCCTTCCCCGGCCACGTGACTTTCCATCCGAAGCTCGGCGCAATCGATCTGAATCTGAATCTTTAATGGGGGTTGATGGACTGTGGATTGTACTGTACTCTCCTGCAGGAAAAAAGAAAGGCAAAAAGTATATCAAAAGAGGAAAATAAAAAAGGCTTTCACCTTCACATTGTGGCTGGATCCGTTTACCTCATCTAGTGCTCAGAGCTGTATCTGCTGCCCACATGCTCTAATATTATGCTGTTTATCTGATCTACTTATACCCTAGATACCATTTAAGCTTTAGTAATGGCAATGGGGGTGTTATGCACTCTATCATCCTTTCTTAATTACACGACAAGGCAAATGTAAGAAAACTTTGGGTTTACAAGCTTTGAATGAATGAAATACTGTATATATTATAATAGTTTGGTTCTCGACTTTGATTGGCTGAGCATAATTTCTAAAGTGCAGCTATATAGACCAACGACAATGGAATGTTGCATCGTTTGTATCTGATCATCGTTTGTATCTTTGTATCTGCGTTTGCAGCATTCCAGGGCTTTCATTTTGTGCGCTGCTTAGAAACACTCAACGGCTGCCTTGGTTTCTTTACAAACTACTTTCAGCAATATTGTATCAAACATGTATCAGTTTATTGTTTATAGAACTGAGTAACAGTCTGGCTGATACCGATAATCTGATAATTATTTTCACACTGTGGCCGATAATTGTGACCCTGGACCACAAAACCAGTCATAATGGGTATATTTGTAGCAATAGCCAACAATACATTGTATGCGTCAAAATTATCGATTTCATTAGGATATTAAGTAAAGATCATGTTCCATGAAGATATTTTGTAAATTTCCTACCATAAATATATATCAAACATTTATTTTTGTGAGTGGATATGCATTGCTAAGGACTTCATTTGGACAACTTTAAAGGCGATTTTCTCAAGATTTTGATTTTTTTGCACCCTCAGATTCCAGATTTTCAAATAGTTGTATCTCGGCCAAATATTGTCCTATCCTAACAAACCATACTTCAAGGCTTATTTATTCAGCTTTCAGATGATGTATATGTATCTCAGTTTCAAAAAATTGACTGGTTTTGTGGTCCAGGGTCACAACTGATAAAAGATATTAATAAAGATAACAGATAGATATAAGAAATAATCTAATATTAGACATTAATATTATAAGGGTTTTGTCAAAATAAATAAAAAAATAAAACTCAAATAAAGTATTTTAAATGCTACAAGTGAATTTAGGCATCATTATAATGCATATAACAACATTATTTGAAGTAATTGAAAAATGTTATATTAATAACTTTATACATTTATATTTTATAAAAATACAATTTATTATAAATATAAAATATATAATATGAATAAAAGGATGTTCATTTTGAAAATTGCTAAACATTTGCTAAAATTTGCTAAAGATTTGTATTAAATATAAAATGAATATTTCTATACTTTATACATTTATATTTCAAATAAATATTTTTTTTTATTTAAAACATTTTTTTTTTTTTTATCCCTTAGATGACAGCACAGGTAATCTACATGTAATCACAACAATACTGATATTCAGTACAGAAAATGAACAATTAAAATAATAATATAAGCTACAGAAGTGTCACTGAAAAAAAAACAAAAAAAAAAAACATAAAAAAGTGGAAAAGTACTGGCAATTTACGAACATTTCCTTTAATCCTAAAACACAATGTGTAATTCAAATACTGGTATGGAAAACTCCATTTTATTTTATTTATATATTTTTTTTGTGCACCACCAGTGTTTAGAATTGCAAAATCAGCCAATCACATCCTGTCTTTGCAGCAACTTTTAGGGCTTTTTTTTTTTATTATTATTCCCTTCCTTTTTTTCCCAAACTGAACTCTCTTACCTGCCGGTTGCTCTGAGAGGGCCTGGCTGGTGATCCCTGATGGAGGTTCCTGTAGGGTGTAGGTGGCAGTGGTGGAGGGTGTGGTGGGGCTAGTGTTATTACTGGTCATGTATGGAGAGGTGTAGGGGCTACTGTTGTAATACTGCGCATACTGACTCTGGCCAAAAGCTGGGTAGGAGGGGTAGTCCTGCAGAAAGACATCAAGGCGGTAATGTGAGATAGCAGCACACAACGCTGCTACTTTACAGCACAGATTCCAAAACGTAAATGTGAACATATGTCTCCTGTGTGCTACATCTGGACAGAGATCTGTCTTCACTTTTTTTTTCTTTTTTCCCCCGCTCGTGGCATAATTCATACGCGAAAAGAGCAAGAGGTAATCCTTGCGTACAGTGGTCGAGACATTTAGAGTGATTCATATCATGTGAGTAATATGCGAGCGTACACATGTTCTATAAAAACTTACAGGAGGAAGGGAAAAAAATGCTGAGTGCATGTGCCAAATGGAGGAAATACAATTTCAAAGTGTGCTAAAGACTAGATAGTCAGAGATAGAAATTCAATTACAGCTACCTGTTGTGTACTATTGAATCCAGTTGAGTTTGTGAGGGAATTGCTTCCAGCGTACAGCCCTGAAGTTGTTGTAAAACTGCCTCCTACGAGAGAAAGAGACAAAATGGTGAGCAATCACAATGCAAAACACAGAAAGATTGAATTGAATGAGGCTTTGGCTACGTCGACATTAATCAGGATACATTTGAAAACAGGGTTTTCATTTTAAAACTCTCTCCGTACAACACTCGTGTTTTCCAAAAGTTTCTCGTCCATATTGAAACATCGGAAAACACTTAAATCATCTTACTGCCCATGCATAAAACATTATAAAAGCTCAATGACATGATACAAAGAGACCAGACATATTAAAATTCTCTATACTTCTGGCACAATCATTTTATTAGCAAAATATCCCACCAGTTACTGGTGCGTCCAGATCGCACTCAATCGCCTTATGGTCTAAAACGCAATTGTCCTCAAGTTTTGCCGCAGGACAGAAATTGGCAGTAAATTGTCTGCCATCTTTGCAGGAATGTCATATGAAGATTGTACGAAGTAACATTTATCTTTAGCAACACTGTGAAAATGAATATACCATAGCTGAGACATACTGGTATAAACATATGGGTACAATATGTGTCACATGACTAAGCATGGGTCATAGTTTTTTAATATCCCCGTTTTGCACAATCCACACTACATTGTGAAAATGGCATTTTCAAAGTTATCCACTTGGGACACCATCTTCAAAAAGCATCTTCGTCCTTTTGCAGGACAAAAATGCTGCCTCAGTGTGGATGGAGAGCCAAAACGTAGAGATAATTATGCTTTTCAAATGTATCCAGATTAGTGTAGACATAGCCTTTGTTTGCATCTGATGTAAGAGATATAATTCTAAGGGCGATAAATGTAACATAACCTTCAAACTAAATGACATTTTTAAATTGTAGATGGGGGCCGAGCCAAGCATGACCTAAACTACCTCAAAGGCATTTAAGACAAAGCCTTGCAGGTACTATAGGGGCATGAGGGGTTGTGTGTGTGTGTGTGTGTTGGTGGGTGGGTGGGATATAACAGTGGCTCTATCTTTTCTCTCTCCATATCAGTGATTGGATCTTGGCTGATGGTCGGAAAGAAAGAGGAAAGGGGGTTGGGTCTATTATTTCATCCATCGCTACCTTTACAATGATAGACATAGTGCCACTGTTGTGAATGAGGGGGAGGGAGATGGGAGGTCTTTTTTACCTGACATCCTGCCTCAATGAATATGCATATCTGTCTTCTTTTCAAGCTGCTCAAAGAAGCACCTTCTGGGTAATTAAATCTCTCTATGGAGAGATAGCATCTAATGACTTAATAACATACATGACATGAGTTATATGGGCCGGGACAGCCTGGAGGTACGTCGTGTTTTGAGGTGCTTCATGGAGTCAAACTTCTCAAATCACATTGAAATTCTCAAGCAGACTGAAAAAACTGCTGTAGAGGGATATTCTGGGTTCAGAACAAGTTAGGCTCAAACAACAGAAAATTATTTCTAATTGTACCTTTGTTTTACAGTGAGGCGGTTACAATGGAAGTGAATAGGGCCAAACATTAAAATACTCACTGTTTCAATAGTATAGCCACAAGATGCAAATAATATGTTTTAACATGATTTTTTTAATTGCTTACTAACCCTGACAACATAACCCTAAAACTTCAAAATGACAGTGTTATTTTAGTATTATTTATATACTATAATAGCATTTATAAATAATTTGAATTAGCTTTTATTTTTATAATTTCGGTTTTCATTTTATATATATATATATATATATATATATATATATATATATATATATATATATATATATATATATATATACACACACACTACCAGTCAAAAGTTTGGAATCGGTAAGATTTTTAATGTTTTTAAAAGAAGTTTCGTCTGCTCACCAAGGCTGCATTTATTTAATTAAAAATACAGTGAAAACAGTAATATTGGGAAGTATTATTACAATTTAAAATAACTGTTTTCTGTTTGAATATATTTTATATATAGCTATGTGATTTGTATTTTTTATTTGTTTAACTTTCTTTTAATTAAGTTTTAGTAATTTTAGTACTTCAAATTAAACTTATTTTATTACACTTGCAAAGGCAACATTTCTAATTTTCAAGTTTTTTTTTAAGTTTTTTTTTTTTCATCTAATATTTATATTTTATTTTTATTTCAGGTTTATTTCAATTAACGAAAACAATTTTTAATAGTGTTAGTTTTATTTAACTATAACAACACTATTGTAAAAGTGATGAGAACAGCTGAAATCCTCCAAAAATGGGCACCTTTCACCTCCATTGTTAGTGTCTCACTGTAACCTCAAATTTGCTTCTGTAAAGAAATTTTTAAAATTTAAAAATGATTTTTTCCGGTAATCAACATTTTGCCCCAAATGCTGTAGACTGAGCTTATTTTTAATTCAGCTTTTAGCACATCTTCCTAGAAGTTTTCTTTTGCTAACTGGACATTTGTTCAGCAAAAAAACAAAAGCAAAGTCTTGTCTTCTGCAAAATGAGGGGGGTGGGGCTGTAACAAACATACAACAGCTTTACTTGTGAACTACTGTGTGGCTCAACCAGAAAGTTTGTTTTTTGTTTTATTTTTATTTTTTTAACTCTTGTTTTCTGTTAAAGAACAGCAAGAGGTGCTCTAAAAGCTGTTGACTTCCTCTCCAGACTTGGGCCGTCATTTAAAGTGAGACGCATCAAACTCCCATTGCACAACAAATTAGCTAAATCCACAGTTCAAAAAGTCATAAAAGCCAGGACTCGTAGGAAAGCAGTTGACTCCAGAAAGAGTCCGGAGCCACATAAAAGCCAAGCAAGACCCCCTCCGGTCCCAAAAGAATGACTCCATGCTGGGGAGAGGCCTGGTTTTTCCCAGGGGCAAAAAAACTCCCCCATTCCTCCCCCTTCTCTGCTCTGTCTTGCTCCAGTTAGTTCACTCAAGACGAGACACTGGCTCTCCTTATGGCCACTCCAATTGGGAGTCCATTTGCTGTGCTTGATCAGTCCTCTTGCCATGGGCTATGTCTATCATCAGTGCACAATATTTGTAGCAGAAGTTTTGTAGGCCTCTCTAGGGAGCAAGCGATCAAGTCCAGATGGGCTTCTTTAAAAAGCAGTCTGCTGCTCCTCTCACACAGTGTGCAGAATAGAGGGAGGCCCAATTGTTGCTGTAATTATCATCTACTCTGAAAATCAGTGAGAGAAGCCGCTCTCTGGCTCTACTCTTGAGTTATGTTTATGG
Source organism: Hypophthalmichthys nobilis (assembly GCA_037950665.1). Taxonomy (NCBI): domain Eukaryota; kingdom Metazoa; phylum Chordata; class Actinopteri; order Cypriniformes; family Xenocyprididae; genus Hypophthalmichthys; species Hypophthalmichthys nobilis. Next base: position 11,604,250 of record CM075482.1, on the reverse strand, counting down.
ACAAGGAAGCAAAGCTCAAACAGGTGTGAAACTGGAAAATTAATTCCTAATTTATACTTGGATGTACTGAGTGAAATGCTGTCAAGAAGATTCACAATTCATTGACATAGAGTGAATTAAATCTTAGCTAAATGACAGAAAACTATTTCTTTATTAATTAAAGCTCATGCTTGTATGTTTCATTTATTTATATTCATATATATATATATATATATATATATGGCATACCAGTAAATAATTTAATAGACATCACAAAAAGTAGCTTTAGAAGTCGATTTATTATTTGTTTTATTTCCATATAATTGAACAAAAGCCTGTTTACTCACACCCCGAATTTTGATGTGTTAAAATTCCCATATTCTCTCAATATTTTGTGATATTTATGAAAATCCCACAATGTGTGACGACTCCAGACCTCATCATTTTAAAGCGAGGAAGGTCCTTCTGTGTTACATTTCTGGATCGTGATCAGAGAAAGCCAGAGCCGTTCCATTAGACATAAAAGAGCACTGTAAAAAACATTAATTTAATTGTATTCCCTCTGACAGCTGGGTGCAGGCTCCCTCTACAAGGGTTATGGGACAGCAGTTGGTATCGTATAGATGGGGGGTCTACATTTGGCTACCGTGTTGAGTCTCTTCCTCTGAGTCCAGACCTGCCTAATCGATGAGGCACAGAGAGGAAGCCAATAGAGACAGACTGGCCTGGTTAATGGTCATCTGTCATCTGCTTCTGCAGTTAGTGGCTAATGTGTTTATGGCTGCATGGGCTTTGAAAAGAAGACTGAAGGCACCTCAGTTTCTGACTTACAATAAACTCAATGCAGTGTCGTTGTGAAACGACAGTTAAAGTGATATTTTATGCAAAAAATTAAAATTATGTTATTATTCACTCACCATCATGTAATTCCAAACCTGCATGCTGTTATTTTTGGTGGAAATTTTGACAGACATGGTCTTATTTTTTTGGAAAAGAGCTGCATGAAGATGATCATTAGGTTTGGAATGAGATGAGGGAGAATAAATGATGACATAATTTTTTATTTTTGAGTGAACTATTCCTTTAAGGACTATTCATACCAAATTTTGGCACAAAAATGACAAAAGTCATTCATAACAAAATTTTTAAATGAAACAATACATCTCTACAGTCCAAAACATCCTATTGAGTTGAGGATTCAAGGGCTTTTAACTAGGTTGATTTTTTATCATCCGGATGCTAAACAAGGTCCTTTAGCAATAAAAATTATTCCAAAAAATGTCTCAAATTTGGTATCAGATACAGTGAACAGATTGGATGCATACTTTGGATTCTATATTTTCATGACATTTAGTTTCATTGGACTTGAACGGTGTGAACAGGCCTTTAAACTTCTGCGGTTGGAACAGGGTAACACTTACAACCCTGGTGTTGAAGCAGCATCAGCAGAAACCGAAAGTTTCTACTTATGAGGCATGGAAAAGAAGCTTCCACAGACCACATATGTCACATTATTTATTGTGAGATGCTCTGGAGAGATTTCAAAAACGTGGAGATGTTTCTACTGTCACATATTATTTGGAGATTAGAGAGCTCAAACCAGCGCTAACTGTTGGAGGCTCGAAGGAAAACACTAGAGGGAGAAAGACAGGAGAAATAGAAAGAAAGAAAAAGACTGTTGGCTTTGGAGCTGGGACAATGTTTTAAAAAAAATACTGGGTGGCAGGCAATTTGCCTTATGCACGTTTAATTCCCAGTACACAAGTGTGACTTCCATGAACTGACCTCAAAGACGAGAGTCCCGGGTGTTCCTTTTTAAGCAAACATACTTGAGAACATACATGGCTGAGCGCGAAGGAGAAAAAGATTGGTCTTAAAAAGGAAAAAGGGATTTTTTCCATCTGTGTTGTTTCTCTTCAGGGCTAATGCAAAAAAGACTGTGTCCAACTACAACCCAATAGAACCATCTGCTCGGGGATGTTATGAATTGGTCCGTGTCTGCCATTAATTGTGTCCTCTTTTGAAGGGGGCCTGAGAGGAATCACGGCTCTATTTTGTCACTCCACTGGGAAGAGCAGAAAGGGAAAAGAAAAGAGGGTGATCCTGACCTTGCATCTGGTAACTGTAGGGTGCTTGTCCCGTCTGAGGCGTGGAGAAGCTGGAACTGTAGCTGAGGAAACCGCTCTGGCCTGGAGACTGGGCCTGGGTCAGTCCGCCCTCTGTCTTGATGCCTGCCCACAATGGACCTAAATCAGTTAGTGACACCAGAGCAATATGATGCACAATCCTCAGTGTTACTCTTTCCACGTCAATCAAGAATAAAAGATAATAGTGGCTTGTTTCGCACTGGGCCATGGTTCAAGCAACCTTTGTATTGAAGTGTTTGCGCCAAACTCAGCACAGATTTCCAAGAATTTGCTGGTCAGAGTTAAAACAAACCTGTTTTTTGATTAGATTGAATCAGGCCCAATGCAGGTTTGCGATTTGCTTCCACTCAAACAAACATGTGAACTCTCGGGAGCATATTCGAGATTGTTCTACCTAAACAACATTATCTGTGCACATATTTTCGCAAAGGTTTCACAACGTTCAAACCCTTGGAAAAACATTTCTAGCTTAAGTTGGGCTCAGAGTGTACACGATGAACTGAAATCTTTATATCTCCCATATCTGTCGAACTAGCATGAAATTAGCAACTGTCAGGAGGAGTTACTGAGTCTGCAAATGCAAAACAAAAGGTCAGCAGAGTCCCAAGTTTCAACTGAAGGTGGGAAAAGGAGCTACTAAGGGCTGAGGTAAGCGTTAGCCTAATCTTAGTGATCAACACATTGTTAGCTAAGTTTTAGGATGAATCTTAAAGCTACATGCTAAGTATTGGGCTAAATGATACAAACGCTAACCATTAAAATTTAGCTGTGTCTCTTTTTATGATTTTCAGTTTAATTAAATGTATCAAAAGAACCAAGAAACATCAAATATTGGCCATAATTTTCACCAAAAATGAAAAGTGAGATATGCGTTATAAACCTGCTAATGAAAATTAATTAGGTAATGTAATGTGCCCAGTAGGCTAGATACAATTGAAAAAAAAAAAACATGAAAATGTTTATAAAGATGTTCAAATTTCTTTCACTGACCGTAAATAACTAAATTAATGAATTAAAATAAATTTTAAAAATTCTGAAACATTAGCATACTTTTTAAAAAGATTCCATAGTAATGTATTGTATTTTTTTCAGTAGTAAATATTAATTTGGTTGCACTTTATTTTACAATATATGCACTTACGTGTACTTACAGTGTACTTACCTAAGGAAATACTGTGTAATATAACGTAACTACAGGAGTTTAGGTTAGGTTTAGAGGTAGATTCATGGTTATTACATAGTTATTACCCAGTTATTTCTGTAATAAGTACATTGTATGTACATGGGGAACATGACTGTAAAATAAAGTGCTACCATTAATTTAGTTATAGTATTATGGCAGGAAAATCAGAAATGTTTTGTAAGGTTGGGAGTTCATCTGCTTGAGTGAAAAGCAAAGCACAATCTGGATTACAAAGCTTTACAGCTTAGAAAAGAATGAACTGAATCAGTTACCATAGGCTGGAATCCCATAGGGCTGGCCTGGCTGAGGGTACGTGCCATAGGCAGCAGCCTGCTGCATTCCTGTGGTGTATTGCGTCTGTCCGTACGCGGCCATATTTTGGGCGGAAGGAGTCGGAAGAATGTGTGGATAGGGTCTGCTATTTGAGAGCAAAGTAAGAGAAAAGGGAGACATGTAGTTTTACCCAAAAGCCCATATAGTGAAATTTGCTCAAAGACAAATTCCCTGTGATTCTGCTACTTAATCATAAATATTTGGCCAAGCTGTGAAACGGAGAAAAATCTAGCCATTAAGCAGCTGATATACATTGCGAAAGGAAAATAAATCACGAGGGAAATTTTTGCAAGATAATAATTACAACAGATTTTGGAGTATGCAAGCTGCAGACATCAATGAAAACAAAGCAGCCGGAGAGTCCAGAATCTGGCAGAAGGATCTAATTAAAGGCCCAAATGAAGTTGGATGCTGCTTATTTTTTAAAGAAAAATAAAAGAAGCCTTACTTGGAAGGGTAAATCTGGGGAGAGAACTGGTGAGTTTGTCTTGGGCTGAAGCCACTGGTTCCAATGGCTGTGGAGAGTTAAAAAGAAAAGAGGCAAGCACATATTCAAACATTAAAAAATAAGGTAAATATTATTCTTTGCCAACAGAACTTCTGGAATCCAAGGAAACAGTAATTACATTGCATTACACTATTTATTTCACTAACCTTATTTTAGGTTGATAAATTAAGAGCAATAATGAAGGAAAATAATCAGGTAATATGGGAGCGTTTTTCTGCTGACTTGTATACATAAAAACCTACACAGGATGGAAAGGTCTAGTGTCCACAAACACGCACACACACGGAGCTGGGAATGATGTATAGCAGTGCACACTCGAGGGTTTAAAGTGGACTGTACAATGAGAAATCAGCAGGCCTGATTACAGGTAAGTAGTACACATAAGGAGCCTTCATTAGACACATATCGGCTCTGTGGTTCCCAGCCCTTAATGACGGTGTGGAGGGCCATTCAGTTAACTCACACAAACACTACAGAGCAACATGAGATCTTTTGATGTGCCAATGAATGCATGGCTTAATTCTGGGAACTTGCGCTCGAATTGTAGTGCCCTTAAAAGGTACCTTTCATGAAAAAAAAAAAAAAAAAGATTTTATATATATATATATTTAGTATAACTTTATATAAATATAGGATTTCAACTAAATAATTTATTTTTACTACTATATAATATAATATAATTATTTTAGAAGGCTGCTTAATTTAATACTGTAATTATATATATATATATATATATATATATATATATATATATAATACTAAAATACAAATAAATATACATAAAAATAAATTTAATGTAATTTTCTCAATAATTTATTTTTGTTATTAGTGTTATTAATTTATTTTTAACAACAACAAAGTATTAAAGTATTAAACATTTATTTTTATTTTTTAAAAAATAATAACTACTATTAATATTATTAGGCTGGCTATTGCATTTATAGATTGCTAAATATAAGCCTAGGACCTTTGTGCATTACCATTTGTAGGGTTTGGATGTCTTTCTTTGGGTTGAAGGTATTACGAATATTGCGATTCTCTTGCCTTTTGTGTATAATTGGCTTTGACATCTAAAGTAAGGGTTAGTTAAGGAGCTCTTGGTCAATGTAACTGTATTCTTTGCGCTCTGAAAATGGGGCCTTTTCCCCACACTTCAGCACCTGGTCTGGGCAAACACCGAACCTCTGCACTACTGCATCCCCTGAGTATAAAACAGTCTCAAATGACTTCATTTCATTCATATTCTCAGAGATAGAAGTCCGAGCCATGATTTATATGAGTCTAACATAAAGGTATCATGTACTTAGTCAAATAGGTAGGGAAATAAGACAAATTAGCAGGAATGTAATACTCCATGAAGAGTTTTCGCATTTGCTTAGTAAGTAATGTGAGGAGTCTATAACATGGAGTAGACCTATCTAAATTTGTATGCTTAAGTTTGAAAATAGACCATTGAGAGTATAACATTTTTGACACAATGCAAGCAAACTGGTTTTGTAGCTCCAAAATGTTCAGTTGGGTTTTTTAGAAATAAAATACAAATAGGCACTTCATAATCAATCAATTTACACTTCACGTCTCACATCTCACAGTTATCGAAATTAAATCTGGTCCAAAGTTCTGCGGTTTAGAAAGGCATTTCACAATTTTGGAGTCTTAGTTTTGCAGCATGCATCTAAAACCTATAGAATCTAAGGGCCACGGGGATGCGGTGTCACTCGATTAGGGCTTAGAAGGGGGCTGGGAGGGTCATAACTCAACGCCTGTTGGCATGGGAACTGAGACAGAGCCTCATGCTACTACAGCCGCAGCCACAGGGACACTTCCTGGGCCTCTGCTTATCAGTAACCCATCTCTGGGATCATCTCCCACCAGTCAGCTCTACAGCTTTGAGTGTGTGCGTGTCGTACCTGATCCTGAGAAGCTGTCTAGAGAGCCGTCTGCTACAGAGGTGGCGATTTCACTGCTGCTCATTGGCTCTGTTTTAACTGCAAACAGAAGGAAAGCAGAGCATTTGTGACACAGCACTAGGAAAGCGTGTTGTCAGTCACACTACAGGCAAATGCCTCTCTGCTTGTAAAATCAACTTCCTTAATCTCAAGGTAATGTGCAAATTTAAAGCATAGCAGAAAAACAAACTTCTGTCAAAGTGCTCATCCAGATGGTTTCATTGGCTCACAATGTGGAAAGGATCATTAGGAGGTTGGGTTTTGTAATGAACTGAGGTTTCTATTGAGATAATAGAGCTTTCAGGTTTCGACAGCTCTGTCATGGCTAACTCACAGGAGAGGCCAACAATTAAAGCTAATCTCTTCTACAAATAAAACAAGGACAATTCCCTTCCAATACACACAGGTCTGGTGTTGATTTAAGGACAATAGCAATAATAAACACTCTTATTTAAATGAATAAACCTCTCCAATCTACTTCTGACATAATGACATGTAGAATGATAATGTTTGGGGTCAATACGTTTTAAAAAAATTAATACAAAATATTTTTTATTTCAAACAAAAGAACTTTCTAATCAATCTAACCTAAGAAGCTTGAATAAATGTATTAAAGTTCCCACAAAATTATTAAGCAGTACAACTGTCTTAAAAACACCCAAGTCGGGTTGAAAATGGACAAACCCAGCGGTTGGGTTAAATGTTTGCCCAACGTGCTGGGTAGTTTTATTTAACTCAACTATTGTTTAAAAATTACCGTATTGCTTGCTTAAAATGAACCCAAAGTATGTTGGAAATTAACATTTATTAATATGTTTAATAAATTAACATTTATGAATAAGTTTAATGAATAATAATTAAACAATAAACATTTATTAAATTGCTTATTAATAAATGTTCACCTTTTGATTATTATTGTTGCCTCTATGTGTCTGATTTTTAATTTCCAACCTATTTTGGGTTCATTTTAAGCCAGCTATATAGTAATTTTTAAACAATAGTTGGGTTAAATACAACTGCCCCACACGTTGGGCAAACATTTAACCCAACCGCTGGGTTAAAACAACCCAATTGCTGGGTTTGTCTATTTTCAACCCAGCTTGGGTTGTTTTTAATCCAGCATTTTTTAAAGTGTAATAATAATAAAAATGTTTCTTGAGCAGCAAATTAGCATATTATGACGTCTAAAGGATCATTTGACACTGAAGACTTGACTAATGGCTGCTGAAAATTTAAAAATAGAAAACGGTGATTTTAAATTAATAATATTCCACACTATTACTGTTTCTACTGTATTTTTGTTCCAAAAAAACAGCCTTGGTGAGCATAAGACACTTACAAACCCCAACATTTTACCAACCCCAAACTTTTGAATGACAGTATATGTTTTTTTTTTTTTTTTTTTTTCTCATTTAGTGTATTACTTTCTCTACATTGAAAATCGACCTTTTATTTAATGCCAACTGATCTATTCTAAATGTTAGTCACTTGATTTCTTACCGGAAGGGTTTTATGTAGCATCAAGGGAAAACAGGCAAAAAAGGTGGAATTTAATGGCAGGAATAAACTGTGGAATGCATGGACGTGCAGCATAATTGATATGTCAAGGCAATGCATGGTGTATAAAATGTTTTTGACCCAACTGCTCGAACTACAATGAGGGCAACCGGGAGACGATTTCACAGCGTTTAGACAGGCCCGGATCTTTGAAATGAATCCATCTCTGTCTCAGGAGGGGGTGGGGTGGAGGTTTACATTTATGAAAACAAAATTCACTATGTGGGTACAGAGTCATGCCCACTGAAATCCCTCATGGCTGAGGTAGCCATCAGCTTGTCATGTCGAACATGTTGCAGCTATGCTCTCCCTCAAAAGAACACATGTCGATGGGGAGCGGTTTGAATATGTACCAACGCTCCCCCCACCCCTCCTTCTCAAAGGGATACGGGAAAATAGTGGCACGGCACATGCAGAAACTAGTGCAGTCAAGTCTTATCACATACCACACATAACCATAAAACCGTCCTGCAGAACATCAAATAAAAAGCTAAACGCACATTACGCGTGCCCACAGCTTTACCATTCATTGACAGTCTGGAATCAAAGCCAAAAGTCTCAAACCATGCTTTCAACAGATTCACCATAACACAACACAGAACGCCAAACAAGAGTCCAAATGAAAGGCGCAATAGTTGAAGAGATGTGAGCACATCAAATTGGCTTTTCACATTCGTGAATGTAATCAGATAGAATTGTTAGGATTTCCTCGGAGTGAAATGATTATAAACCGTGTGTAATTTCACATATGACGCCAAGTATTGTCCTTTCATTGTTTTGCCAGAACTGCACAAACCTGCAGCGGACTGTGAACTAGAACTTAACAACCAGTCAGCTGTGGTAAGCATAGTGATGTTATCACCTATAGGGAGAAAGAATGGGACAGGACATATGACAATCTGCACTGTCACAGGTTGGGGCTTATCACTACAGAAATGGAGGAAAACCACAGTCAAGATTACATTATGTAAACTACTTCAGAGCTGAATAAAATTCTTATGGGCTGTAACATGATCTGTGAAAACACAGAAAGATCTACAGTTTATATAGTGCACGCATAGTCATTTTTAAAATGTATTCATGTAGTAATCAAGTTCACTGTTGCATTTATTTAAAAATATATGAAATCAGGGAAACAGATTCACATATATTCAAATTTAATTTAATAAAAATAAAAAAAAAATGTGAATGTTTGACCAGATTACAATAGCTAAAATGAAGCATTTAAATATCAAGACATGGCAAGCATATTGCATATTCATCAGAGCAAAAATCTGTTTAACACAGATTTAACTTTTCACAAGAGCATAAATGCTATACAAAGGGAATGTGCAGGTTAAAAACAGTGTGCTGTTGCACAGTAATGAAGGTATACGGCCCACGGAAGGCTGAGGAGACGTACCTTCAGTGCCATTTGGTGTCATGGAATTGTTATTTATATGTGAGTTGTCGATGTTGGGACCGTTTGGGGACTCACTGCTTCCACTTACTCGGCTGTGTGGACTAGCTAGATCCTGCATTTCCATAGACCTGAGAGGAAGAGACACACAGACGGTCACATGATATTGAATGACACAAGCAAACACACACACTCAAACTAATCATCACGAGATCTGAAATATAAGTGCTCATTAAAAATAAATATGTATTGAATTTACTAAAAAAAAAACAATTGCATACCCCTTTTAAAAATAATTAATATATAATACATACAAATATAGGTAGCACTTTATTTTACAGTCCTATTTCGGATGAACATACTATGCACTTATTGTAGTAATGACAACTGGGTAATAACTATGTAATAACTAGGTACTAACCTAAACCTAACCTTAACCCATGTATTTATTTTACACAGCTCCGTACTTTTGTTGGTAAGTACACTGTAAGCACATTGAAAGTGTACGTACGGTAAAATAAAATGCAACCCAAATATATCTATATTTAAAACCATTAATGGCAATTATTTTTATGTAGCTAAAATAGTTTTTTTCAATTTTAACTACATGTAAAACAATACATATTAACTTTATGAACAACATACATGTAAAACAATACATATTAACTTTATGAACAACATACATGTAAAACAATACATATTAACTTTATGAACAACATATAATTACAGATAACAGCAAAAAGAGGGCAATAATAATAACAAAAACAACAGCAATAATAATAATCATTATTATTATTTAAAAAACTACATTAAACAAGAACATTCCAACAGCTCTCCAGAGAAATACACTTAACAAGGACATTCCCCTGAGGCACATCAAATGACATTTGACACAAATTTAACAATTAATGAGACATCTGATGATTGATTGACTTTCTCATTTTAAGCATTAAAAATTAACCACCATTAGCCCCGTAGCGCACGCTGCAATTTTCATACATTCATTTTCCCCAACGATCTCTGATCTGAAACAGCAATAGCCGGAGCCGTGTGAGAGAGATGCCTGATTGCGAGGCCTCAAACCTCAACGAGAGCGACTAAAGAGTTCACTAAAGCATGCTGTTTGCTCTGGCGAGCGTCTTAATTGTTTCTTTGTTTATGTACTGAGGGCCACGCCACTGAAAACATTATTCTACTGGCTCCATCGCGCACTCGCGGGATTTTATTATGCATAGCAAATGGAAGGTCAGGCCAGTGTGCGTCTGCGGTCGGATGTATGTTACGGGTGTTTGTGTGTGATGTGAGTGCGGCCGCAAAACTAAAACACACATCAGTCTTCAGAAAAGCATTATTGCACTAATTGCGGCAAAAACACAATGCCTTGCGTGCCGCTCTGCCAGAATCAATTAGGAATGGTCGTTTCCTTGCTATCAACAAACATTTGGATTTTTATGAATAACAAAGAGGAGGAAATAAGAAACATTTATCAGCATAGATTATCATACCTCTTTTTAGCCGTCCTTCTTGATCGGCTATAAAATATCCGTTACAGATGGTCGCAGTTAAAACGAGGGAAAAATAATCCATGCCATGGAGATGTTAAAACTTGACTTGCTTTTAAAATAACGTCAGTTTCTGACACAAACCTTATTTGTCAAATGTTTTCCTTTTCTGACACTTCTAACTCCCTCTGTCCTGTTTCTTTCACACTTTCAGCAGTTTACAAAAACTTCCAGACACTTTCTCCTTAAGTTCTGAGCGTTTCAACACTGCAAACCGTTGCACTTTGCTAAACAAGTGGTTGCTTTTCGGTGATGCTGCTGGCAGCAAATCAACTCCCTTTTACCTGAAACTGGACGGACCTCAACCATCTGTCAAATAGTGTTTTTTCCCTCTCTCCCTCCCTCTTTCTTTCTTTCTTTCTTTATTTCTTTTCTTTCTTTCTTTCTCGCTCTCTCTCCCTTTTTTCCACCTGCCAGGACCCTAAAAACAATATGACTCCTTGTTATTTCAGCTCAGTGTCTCTGTGAAGAGCCATCCGTGACACAATAGACGTTGTCTGAGAAAACATTTTTGTTATTCTCGCGCAGAATGGGAAGAGAGAAGTCGGTGGAACAGAGAGGCACATTGTCTGTAGGCTCAACCCCTCCACCGTTGTTTCCTCCTTCCAGGTCTTCCCTCCTCCCGGCCGAATGACGGAAAGGTGATTCATCATTGGTCTACGACAGCTGCAAACTGGATTAGTCCTCCCCCAATCAACATGCAAAGCGGCTTAGCCAAGGTAAGCAGGAAAGGGAGGGGTGGGTGTTTGGAGGGGGGGTAGTTTTGGGTGAGCAAGCCGGGGGCGCCTGCTCGAGGTCGCTGCCGCTGTTGCCTCTGGAAGTGTGTGTGTGTGGGGGGGGGGCAAGGCTGAGAGAGATGGGACTTTGTTGAACAGAAGCTAGTCAAGCATGACACCCCTAGCATCTTTCATCTGCAATTGACACTATCTGAAATTTATCTACATTCCCTCTCCAGGCACACTGACAGTTCCTAATGACGGTCAGGGGGATGATTGGGACTTCGCCTGAGGGTTTAGGGAACACCAGACCACTATAGATACCACTGAGTGCATCCTATACAATAAATCAGAGGGGAACATATTGAGTGCATTGACAATTGTGAAGACTTCAAATGACGCCAACTTTGGATTGACATACAAAACTATCAAATATTATCTTTATATTGTAATCATTGAGATCACAAGTTGTAATTGCTGCTTAACGCATTTGTTGTGACTGCTTAACTGAATACATGACATTAACTATTAACATGTATTATATTATAGCTGAATATTACTGCCATATGGACATTAGTTTGACACTCTTCTCTGGCTGATAACAGAATACTTGCACTGAAAAAAAAAAGCATTATTGTGAAAAGCGCTATATAAATAAACTTGAATCTTGTACAATAAGTTGGAGCGGTACATATGGGGCTACATATGTTTCATATGATACTTCAAATGCCGCTATTACTCTTTTTTAGTTGACTATTATGTTCTGCCGTCCACTTCTGCACTGATACCTGCGGCACTATTACCCAATATCAGACCGGAGCTGAACTGTTGGATCTAAGCGACATTTATTCAGCCTTTCCACCAAAAATGTCTGAAAAATCCCTGCATGAATTTTTAATGCCGAGCTGTTTTCATGATGTAGTAACCCGAGCTGTTTGGTCTTGGTGTTTTTTGCCCCCCTCTTCCCACAATGGCCGAGTCGTTATGAATAATGGTCAAGTTTTTCAAAACTCTCCTTTGGTCTTCCTTCTCTTGACCCCGTCTAGTCACATTAACACACTTTCGTACCCTAAAGTCGTTCCTTACATCATCCGAAGCTTGAGAACATTACTTTGGATTTCTATAAAAAGTTCAGCACAAGTTGTTTCATTGCAAGTAAAGAAGGAGGGACTCTGTACGGAGAAATAAAGACCTTTGCCGCGGCCTGCATTCAGCTTACGAAGCATTACGCATGCCGGTCTCACGGCAGAGCCCCTCATCCAGCAGGTGATTTTCACCAGGTGAACAGGGAGGGGCTGGTGGGTTTTTAAAAGCAAAAACAAGCTCTTGTCCTGTACTGCTAAATATTTATTGTTTAAACAAAAAAGAAGAGCATTCAGCATTGATGTGTGCTTGAATTCAACCTGAACTGAGCTGTCTTTGAAGCTCTCAGGAACAAAGAGCTGCATTTGAAGCGTCATCAAAAAAGCCAAACATGCTTCACTCACGACTGTTTGCACGGCTTTTTGTCTCGCTTTGCTTATTTCAAGCGCTGCGTTTCCATCGGCAAACATCGGCAGGCTTTTAACATTGATCATTATAGAGCACGCGGGCTGTCTGAGCAGCTCCGGCATGGATGATATTCACCTGAATACTTCAGTTCTGATGTAATACATTGGATTTAAATATTTGCTGGCATTTATTATTGCATTTATCTTTCTTTTTTTTTTTTTTTTGTCAATTATATGAGGTGTAAAATATAGGGAATTAGTCAATTATATTTTTCAAATTCAAAAATTCATAATGAAATTCTGTTTGCTTTCCAGCCACGGTTTACAAGATTGAAATTTTATAAGGCAAGACATGCATGTTCCTTTTTGAATTTCATAGACTATGCAAAACATGTGTTGTAAGTTTCTAGTTTTGAAAAACAGCGCTTTAATCAAAATAACTTTAAAACAACTAATCCCAACTTAAGCTGGTCAGCTGAATCCACATGGTGGCCCAGGAAAAATAAATCCACATGCAAAGAATGTCGATGTAGACAACAATTGAACACAGATGTGACTAGAATTAGACACAGTTTACAAAATGCTACACTTCACTGGACTCTGTGAGCATAGAGCAAAGAAATGTGCACCACCAACAAAACACTGATTACCTTATATATTTAAAAAAAGGACATAATGAGAAATGTAATATTGTGCCTGTAATATCAGGCTTAATTTTATTGCAGATACTTGCTTTAAAGTTTTTTTTGTTTTTTTTCCCTTTGTAACTGAATTATGGATTTAAAATTATGAATGTAGTAAAATACTAATAATGTGCTATTAAATTGTGACATGAAAACCATCTAATCAAGATAATCAATACATGAGCCAGATAAAAATATATATCAATTATCAAATGCAAGGACACACTTATGCAAACGCACACTTGGACACATACTCATAAAAATCTGTTTCGTTTTTAGATTTTAATTTAAACAGACAATTCTTTCAGAATTTTGTGTAATTATTAAAATGTAAATTCCGAACACGTGCTGTGGTTTGCTGATGTGCAATTTGTCTGTTTCATTTTGTTCAATCTGACATGAAGCTCAAGCGATGGACAGCGCTGCTACATTAAATCTGTTAATTCTGAGCTCTTCAACCCTTAAATTATTTCCAGAAGTCTGTCTGCTTTGAGAATCTATCAGAGAAGATTTAAGGTACACATCTGATCAAATTCTCCCCACCACAGCGCCACAGAAAAAAAAAAAAAGCGATCACACTGCGAACACGTAAATTGTTACTGAAAAAGCATTAAATTTTAATGCATCCTTTATTTATTTATTTATTTATTTTTCTCCAGCTTTTAATTTTACATTGTAAAAACACTGCTTTACAAATTAATTTAATCTTAAAAAAGTAGAAAAAATAAACAGATTTTTATAGTTGGACTTTTTAATGTCACAGTATTTATTTCTTTCCCCCCATTTTCTTTTATTCACCATACTAAAACCAGAAACATCCTACAAGCAAAAAAAGACACTTAGGTTTAGCTCATCCTCTGCTCTCCTGTTCAAGTAAACAAACTCCTTGATTACACATAAACAAACACAAAGGAATTGTGAATGTAGAAGAGCCGTGATCAATTGAGCTTCTCAGCCCTTATTTCCTGCTCCCTGAGCGACATTTTCCTGAGACCAACAGTGGCATGTTAACAAAATAACATTCTACTGTATTTAGTAAACAGCTAATCGCCACAAACCGTTTCCGCTGTCTCTATCTCATAAACACTGCAGTGCAGCAGTTTCAATTAACCCTGTGTCTTTCACCGCGCAGCGTTTCCAGCTCGGCCGCACACATACGGAACGCATTGGGCCTTCGGCAAACAACGGCACGTCGTGGGGCTGAACGCATGAGGGCTTATCGGAGAGAGCTTAATGCAGTCGAACTTATGCCTTATTAAAACAAATACAGTGTGTAAACAGTTCAAATCAAGCAGCCCATTATGAGGTAATTAGATAAGCAGGGATATTGTGCGAAAGGAACACAGAGAGGGCGGCTGGAGGCAACACCGTACTCACACACTCTGAAAAAAACAATGCGAGTCGGGGAAACAGCTGCCGTGGAATGACTTTTCAATTATTATAAGATAAAAGCATATTTAAACAGCATTTTTTTGGTGTTTATTCACTGGACAGAAAGTCAAATCAACAATAAAAGTGAGAAAGAGATTATCTGTTTTGAGTCCTGCATAATTATGCATTTAAACAGAATGCTAAATTCTCAAATAAACTAAATCTTTGGATGGACAACAACCCTTTTTAAAAAATGTACGGGTGTCTTGGTTGTGGTGGCTGTTTGCTGATGTCTTACAAGACAGCAATCTGCCTGTCTGTCTACCCTAAAACATTCCTGCCTGCAGCAGATGGCATTGGATGTCAACTGCTAAAACTGAACTGGTTTTGTTTATTCTGCCAGCTGAATTGAATCTTAGGTTTTACTTACTGGTTGGAAAATGGAAACTTATTATCTTAGACCCGAAATGGGGTCATTATTTACAATGCTATATCTTATTTCAGTGCCTCGTACACCTGTTTTAAAGTACCAAAAAAGGTAGTTCTCACCTGAGGGCTATGGCGACGCAAAAAGGTGAATTTGAAAAGGGTGAAGGTGTGAATCAGGTGCGTGAGAGAGAGAGATAGAGTCACTGGGGATTTAAATTTGAGCGGCAAATGGTGACAGCGACATGATGCCTTTAGTGCAGTCTTAAAGATTTTAAACTCAAACGCTGTTGCTGAATTTTACAGGGAATTGTGTTAAAAAAGACTGTGTGTGTATTTATCAGAAAATTTTAAATTTGTAAGAACTCAAAATACTATACAAAATAAAGCTTTTTAAAAAATACTATATATTTTGTATGTATAAGTAGAAATAATCTTTTTATGAACTTTTATAAATATGATTTGGAAATAATCTGTCAAAATATACTATAGCAATTTTTATTTTTGGACATTTTGCAAATGGTGTTACTGACAGGAGTGACAGAAACTAATATTTTTCTTTTTATATTTTACAGTCTTTTATGAAATTTAATAAAGATAACAATATTGAAGTTTTAATAGTACATTAGGCGAAGATTTAAAAAAAAAAACATTAGGTAAGAGATAAGTTGCTAATAATTTGCTAGAATAATTTGTCAGAGGTTTTAAATGACTTGTCATTCAAAAAACTCTTTGGCGCTTATAAAAATATCATAAGGTGTTTTCAAAAATGTTTCAATTAAATCTAAACCTCGATTATGCAAAGTTAAGACACACAGCCGCATTTTGCCATGTGTAAAACTGACATTAAAAGTTTAACACGGGACACCTAAAATAACAAACGTAGAAGAAAAGACTGTTAAAAGACAATCAAAATAGTACTCACTACAATTATGGTAGAATCCTTGCACTTTTTCTTTTATTCCTCCTTTTTTAGCAATCTTCCGTTGAGTGTCTGTCCGTTCCAGAGCAAATAAAGAACTTTTTAAAAAAGAAACTTCTCTCTGAGTTGACTTTAAACGCGCAGATTAGCGATAAAAGACAACTTTTTTCTTTTTCATTTTAAGGGTGAAAAGTCATGGAGCCCCGTGCTAGATCTCAAGAGACAGACTCCGAGCAAGAACGAGAGTTGTCCGATTACTGCTGCAGGCAGTGACTAGCTAGTGTCTGAGGAAGAGAAAAAAAATGAGTGAAAGAGAGAGAGAGAAATGGGTGAGAGAGAGAGAGGGAGAGAGAGAGAGAGAGAGAGAGAGGGAGGGAGCATGCAGTTTGAAAGCGCAGAAAGTTGCTCGCTGCTCTCTCTCACAGGAAGACTTTAGTTTGGAGGAGGCACTGGGGAGTTTTCTTCACACCAGTCCTCCATATGTCATTCACTCACAGCTTTAAGCAATATAGCCTTCCTCTAGATTGTATCAGTGATCCTAAGACAATGAAACAGCAGATCCTGCATGCATCTCTGCTAGTCTGCTGGATCCTGTGGCTATGCACACACACAGCCCAGGGGCACAGCTTTTTTCTTTTTCTCTCCAGTTTATTTTTATTTTCTTCTTTCCACAAACCGGTTCTTTTTTGTGGCTTAATCTTTGTGGTTTGTCCCTGACAAAAGGATCCTAGTAGGTATGCATTAAGTAAATATAGTTTGTAAATGATGGAGCTGATTTTATTGGAGCAAACTGGCTCGTCCGATCAGCGTTATAGTGGAAGCCCTCCATCAACAAGTAGACCTCTCACTGCTGTTTGCAAGGTAATGACTGCCGTCTGTCTGCTCCAGCTTATTACTTCATTTGTTTCCAAAGTTTACCTTTACTACTCCCTCACAATGGAATACTACCAAATGTAATCTATTACATAAAGAAATGCATTGTTATATATATATATATATATATATATATATATAATACACATACATACACACTACAAATGTAAAGTGGATCTCAATAAAAAAATATGTATGTACATAAAAAATGTAAAAAAAATAAAATAAAAAAAAGTAAAGTAAAAATTTTAATTTGTGATGCTGGACCACAAAGCCAGTCATAAGGGTCAATGTTTTGAAATTGAGATTTATACATCATCTGAAAGTTGAAGAAATAAGCTTTCCATTGATGTATGGTTTGTTAGGAAAGGACAATATTTAGCTGAAAATCTGGAATCTGAGGGTGCAAAAAAAAAAATCTAAATATTGAGAAAATCTCCTTTAAAGTCCAAATGAAGTCCTTAGCAATGCATAACCACTCACAAAAATAAGTTTTAATATATATGCGGTAGGGAATTTAAAAAATTTCTTCACAGAACATGATCTTTACTTAATATCCTAATGATTTTTGGCATAAAAGAAAAATTGATCATTTTGAACCATACTGTGTATTGTTGGCTATGTCTACAAATATACTCGTGCGACTTATGACCAGTTTTGTGGTCCAGGGTCATATTTATTTAATTTACCAATAGAATTATATATGAAAGTTTACATTTTAAAAGAAACATAATAATATTATAAGATAAGATAAGCGTCTTATTGTTTAGTAAGCGTCTAAACAAACTCTATAATGAACAAAAGCAGCATGTGCCTTATTTTATAGACATACAGTCCTATATTAAAAACATATTTTTGCATTTATGTTTGATGGGTAAAGGCCTGTGCACACCAAGGATGATAACTATAACAATAATTCTAAAAATCATTCTAAATATAAAAGAATAGCAGAGTTCACACCACAACAACAAAAAAAAAAACAGTAACGGCCCAGAGAAACAATATCACTGCAATCACTCTCAGAATGATTTTTTTTTTTTTTCCAGATGATAAATGACAAAAACAATGACAGCCAATCAGAATCCATTCTACTTTAAGAGCGCAAGCATTTAAAGTAACAGTTGACATAACAGCAGTTATAGTTATATTGTTATAGTTATCTTTATAGTTAACATTCTTGGTGTGAACGGGCCTACAAAGACCTACGAATAAGCTATAAAGTGGCCAAAATGACAAACAAACACTCACAAACTCATTTAAACACCTTTCTGATGTCGGTGTGTCACAATGAAATGGACTTGGCAGCCATATATGGGACAGCAGGTCAAACCTCTGCCGTCCTCCTCAGTATAAATAGACCCGAGCTTGACTTTTCCTCATCTAGATGTGGCGCACTACTAAAGCAGTTGTCATGCAAATGCACAGGCATTTACGCTACAGATGTGCCTACAGGTAAAAAGCCGGCGTTTCACATTACAGCCTGAGAAAATTAAATATATTGCATTTTGAAGAGGCTCTTGATAACTCAATAGACTAATAAATGCAGAGGGGATCTCAAGTAACTATTCGCCGTAGCTGAGGGGTTTATACGCCAATCGAGTTATAACCCCCTCTCTCGCACATAAAATTAACTTTCAATGTAATTTTGCAGTTATTTTAAAATTGCACAGCATAATTATCCCAACTTGTTTATGTCTCCCAAGCAAACACTTTCATTTTCCCCCTAAGCAAAGGCATCATCATCAACAGAAAGGTATGTTTCACATTACTGTACCATATAACTATAAATAGTACAATATCAGGTGAAGGATTACTTATAATATTCAATAAGACTAAAAATTAAAATTCTGAAAGATATATAGCCTCATTAACATGAGTCAAGTAAACAACTATACATAACAAGTATATGTATATATATTTTTTTTTCTTAAAAAATATATTTGTAAAAAAATTTAAAAAATATATATGTAAATGTTGATGCGAAGTCTGAGAGCCTAAAGGCTTTAACAGCCTTATTTTTCCCCTAGACTTAAACGCTTAGCAAAACGGCTCTTTAGAATTAGACAATCAAGCCTGCAATGTTCCTAGTATGTGCCCGTGGTGGACTTAACAAAGATGCATTGATAGTCCTAGACTGACATCAGTGCTAAAACATTACTTGCCAAAAACTATATCAAGCAAGAAATATGAGAAGTGGGTAAGATTAAAAGTGAAGCCGTTCTTTATTAAGGATTATCTTGATGGGACCCTGCAGTCTTACTGGGAGGCTGCAGAGATGCCTGCTTGAAATGTAGACACATAGATGGATCTACTGTGTCCTGCACTGCACTGGGGTTATCATGAAATTATGTCACAAATGCATAATTATGCTATGATTCATGCATTGCCCACAGCTGAGCCTCTAAAAGCAACTGGCTGAAGTTGAGCTACTCATTACTCAGTTAAGTAATTCAGATGAAAAACAATAAATGGATGCCCTGATGGAATGTCATTACTGTTATTGTATAGCACATTTCAAACTATGAGCAATATCTGCTCAGAGAAAACCGAGAAAATATACTTTGATTGTGATGCTAATAATGCTAATGCTAATAAACAACGAACTAAAATCACAATGTCACAGGTTGTTTGCAATCTGCTACCAAAGTGTTTACACAATGTCACACTTTGACGAGATCGAGTTGCTTTTTTTGCCTGTCTCCCTGAACATAAAACTCTAAAGCTTCCCCCAAGATACGAAACCTGAACTTCAGTATTTGTCAAATGGAACAACTTTTTACACATTTCACACAATATTTACCTTACTTCTTACGTGAAAGAAAAAATATTCTGGGCCTCTAAATTCATGTTCCTGACAGGTAGAGTTGGATCTGTGGTGATTTTTCCAAGCTGTCGAGTAGTTGATATTGGATATTTTCTTCATTCTTTGAAGGACTTTTGTCATAGTGGGTATATTTTCTGCTTTGAATAACCGAGCAACAAAAACTTGTCTTGAATAATAGACAATGTAAAAAAAGACAACCAGGTGAAAACTGAAGCACAATTTTCATGTGCTAAACTCACGCAGACTTGACTAGTGACACCAGTACAAACCAACACTTAAAAAATGAACATTTTACTGTAATACTTTAGATAATTCACCAGTAAGAAATGCTAACAGTTATTTACAGATCACAATTTCATGACATATATTCATACATTGTCTTCTTTATATTATTATTCATAACAGCCAATGGCCCTATGGTTATTCATCTATAAATTAAAAGTGAGGTAAATGGTAAAAGGTATATATATATATATATATATATATATATGTTTATATGTTTATATTGTCTTACATACACATCCTTATTGTTCCTGAGGTCTATAGCACATTTTGGGCTGGAGGAAGAAAAAAAAAAAACCCTTGCGTAAGATATTGTGCAGTAAGATTATTTTAGAAAGGAATAAATTAATTATTTTATTCAGCAAGGATGCATTAAACTGATAAAAAGTGACAGTAAAGACATTTATAATGTCACCAATGTTTCTATTTCATTTCTATTTCAGTATTCTTTTGAACTTTCTATTTATTAAAGAATCCTGAAAAAAATTACCACGGTTTCTACAAATAAATAAATAAATAAATAAGCGGAAGAACTGTTTTCAACATTGATAATATGTTTCTTGAGCACCAAATCATCATATTGGAATGATTTCTGAAGGATCATGTGACACTGAAGACTGGAGCAATCATCTTTGCCATCACAGGGATAATATAAATTACATTTAAAAATAGACTAAAATAGAAACAGTTGCAATCCTATTCAACAATATTACTGTGTTTATTGTATTTTTCATCAAATAAATGCAACCTTTGTGAGCACGAGAGACTCTCAAAAACATTTAAAAAAAAAAAACTCACGACCTCAAACTTTTGAACATTAGTGTACCGTATCAACATTAGTTTCATATCAGGTTTAGGTATGACAAATAAAAAGGATTCTAATTGTTAATCTGGAAGCGTTGCATTCAGAAAAAAACAATCAAAGCTAAATTCAAACACAATATACGAGACATTTTATGGATTATACGACTCCATCAGTGGGTGTTTTTCTCTCCTCCTGCCTGATCCCACAGACTACACCATCAATCTCCAAAACAACATTTGCTGATCCAACCTGCAGTGCTTAATTTCACTGTTAGAGAGGAGAGCCAATCAGATCAACAGAACACCATACCCACTATTCAAAAACCATCTTTATTTGACTCCGGGGCAATCTTTGATGATGATGACGAGTTGTCACCACAATAAAGATTTCGACAGCACAGACAGATAATTTTAAAGCCCCCTAAGGTAAATTAGTAGCAAGCAAAGTGCTTTCAAGTGGTGAATAAAAGCTGCAGTGAAGCTCCATTTCTCTATAAACAAACATCATGTTCATCTGCTAGAACTAATGGAAGTATGTTCATACTCATGCCTATGAAATACAACTGTATTTCTCCTCATCGGAATAATTCAGCCGGTTAACCTCAAAAAGACGATGAATAAATAGAAATTTGCAATCACGGGCAAGGCAAACCGAAAAGATGATACATGTGTTTCATATTCACTTAATTACATTTATTCTATTGTAAACTCATCAGTATGAATTTCAAACTACACTGATGTTTGTACTTCTAGAACTCAGAGATAAAAAAAACATCAATGTAGACAGTGTTTGTTTAAGAGCAGCACAAAGGACACTTTTACCCATGAGTGCACTGCAGGCCGCGCTTTATGAGGATTCAAGCACACCTGGTGAAGTTCTATGAGGGCCCTCTGATCCTCAAGAAGGCAGTTTATTACTCTCCGGGGCTCTGAAAAAACAGCAAAACAAGCGAACTACAGAGACCTATTACTCAGAAAGAGACATCACAGAGGATTGTGGTGATATACAGGACATACTCCCTACTGGAGTGTTTATTTAAACGCTGTACTAAGGCCATTGGCTGTTGTTAAAGGGAAGAGAAAAATGGCAAGGACTGAAGCAACTTCAACTGTTTATTTTTTCAATCAAGAGTACATTCTAGACAAAGCATTTAAAAAAAATGTTAGTCCCATTCAACGCACTGTATTTCTACCATTTTGGCAGTGCTGATGTTGACAAACTAAACTACCAAATAAGCTGCAGGTGTTGTAAGTCAAATGAAACCCCAGAATGCCTCAGTGTAGAAATCAAGCGGCATCGACATCAACTAAAAGAGTGGCATCATGTGCCACAACAAAACTGTTGGTCAGGAGCATAAGTAAAAATACTATTAAAATATATACAGTATATGAATTAAAATAAAATAAAAAATGTATAACAACATATTAAAATAACTAAACAAATGTTTATATTTATTTAGGTAACACTTTATTTTATGGTGACATATTTACACATTACTTCATATAATTACTATAGTAATTACAGTAAATTGTGCATAATTACAAGTAACTAACCCTAAACCAAACCCTAACCATAACTCTATAGTATGTAAATGTAGTTATTTAATATAAAGCATTAATTATTTGAGTAAGTACAATGTAACTACGTCACCTTAAAATAATGTGCCCTTTATTTATATTTCATACGTGTAATATTTTTTTAAAGAAGAAATTAATACTTTAATTCAGGAAAGATGCATTAAATTGATCAAAGGTGTATACATTAAATTGATCACATGTATATATACATACATACATACATACATACATACATACACATACATATATACATCAATCCGATCAATACGACCTCACTCATACGAATTTGTATGTTTTTTGCTAAATCGTAAGTATTTTACAAGTTTCCAAATTCGTATGAATTCTTACGAATGACCTACCCCTAACTCTGCCCCTAAACCTACCCAACACTGGGGTTTAGACAAATCGTAAGAATTCGTACAAGTGACGTCATACGAATTTGTACGAATTAGCCACCTCGTAAAATATGTACGAATTGGGCGTGATATATGTAAGCAATAAGGTACGAGACGCTGTGCTGTATCTTGAGTAAAGTCCACTTCGCGTTGTGCCTAACAACGCCCTTCAGCTGTGACTTATTCATGATACAGCACTAGCCTTGAGTACCTTATTGCTTTTATAAGACAGTTACCACACAATACAAATATTAAAGCCAAAAAATATGTATCAATACAACTTTCATGAAGTAAAATCACTAAAAGCCTTCCTTCCGCCGGAAAAGGTTCCCTGACCGTGAACAGCAACAAAAGTTACATTATTACGCCATTGGATGACGGCAAAGACTGTCTTTATGAGTGAGTTACTCAGTAGCGAAGACTTTTACATTGAAAAGACTGAATTGTTGTAAACACGGAACAAGACGCAACTGACAAATGCTTTGACTAGCGCTGTCAGTCACAGGAAAACCCCTTAACTGTTAAAAGGACAAGATATTGCAGAGGACATTTCAACAGATTTTTTTTATTTTTATAATGAACATAGAACTGACCTGAAGGAAAACGCTAAATCTGAATGCAGGTAATAAACTCACTCACTTGATCTCTTTCTCACGATACTCTTACATAATGCAGTAAGCTTCAATGAACAATATAATTTGAGAACAGTTTACATTGCTAAGGGTGTTGTGTAGTGATACACAGAACCGTTGGGTGAAGCAGTCATAGCCATGTTTTATTGCGAATAAAACACAGCTATTGACCAATCAGAATCAAGGACAGGAATTAACCGTTTTTTTATATATATATATATATATATATGTGTGTGTGTGTTTAAAAAAACCATGTACCATTTAAAAAAAAAAATTATATATATATACACAAAACCTTTTATCCCTTTTATCCCTGTGTAATCCATAACTGGAATCTTAAATTCTTGAATGGTAAAGGCTGCTGGATTCCACTAAATTTAAATCAGCTGCGCCCTAAAATACCAATACGTTTTGTAATAAATTTTCAGGCCCCTTTCTAATGACTCCAAGCAAGCATGCCTGGCGTCCATAGGAACATTTGTCAGCACTGGCCCAACTGTCTTGGTTTTGGTCAGAAATGTGGCATTCCCAGCCTTCACAGCTGCCTCCCCCAGTTGGGTCCAGGTCAGCAGAGTGCCGCGGCCAGACCGCCGCTCCCTGGCCCCCGGAATGGGCTCTCCCCTGCAGAGAGGACACTTCGGCTCTCAGGCGGAGGGATTAGTTTCAGCCCAGCAGAACTCCCAGTGGGGGAAGAGCACTGAAACTACAGAGGTTAGAGCCACTGCTTCCTTCCAGCCGGCTGACATTTGTGAAGCCAGAAGCCCACATAACAAAAACACATTAGGCAAATGTCTGGTTGGGGCTGTCTGTTTAAATTGGCCAGATGAAAGCCACTTTGATTTGGGCACTGCCATTCTGCACAATGGCAGTGGGCAGTTCTAGTGAAGGGGCAGGCGCATGGAAGGAATGCAAGAGGGAGAATGCGACTGTGTCTCGGAGTAAGGGAGAAATGGATCCGTGTGTGCCTCAGCGGGTAGTGTAAATGTGCTAGATGATACCACAGCTTAGAAAAGTGCAGCCTCATTGATATGTAGGCATCATAGGTTAAAGCA
The DNA here is from genome assembly GCA_037950665.1 of Hypophthalmichthys nobilis. Lineage (NCBI taxonomy): Eukaryota > Metazoa > Chordata > Actinopteri > Cypriniformes > Xenocyprididae > Hypophthalmichthys > Hypophthalmichthys nobilis. The sequence goes on along the minus strand of CM075482.1, from coordinate 11,579,585 downwards.
ACGCAGCCACTGTGAAAGACATTTTTGAATTTTTTGGGCCACTGTGCGTTGCTTTTGATTTCACATTAAAACCTGGCCTGGGAAGGGTCTTCAGCCTACCACCTCTGAGGAAGCAACTAGAAACAATCTGTACTAAAAATATTTCCACACTTGCTTTTCAGGAAGTATAATTAAATCACTCAGGGCTTCTTACCATATATAAATGGCAGGGTTGCTATTGGGTGGCGGATTTCATTTTTAACTCTAGTTTAGACTTTTAACAGCTGAACTTCCCTGGCTCTTTCTTTCTCCTTACGTATATGCATTTAAAATAACACTTGGATTACATGGATATGGAATGCTGTTCGTTTTATAGGACAGGAAGATGCTGCCGCGGCCCCTGAAGTGTGTAAACTATTAGCAGCTTGCTTGGCCAGCGGTTGCCTCCCATCATGCTGGCGTCATATAAAGTGACTTGAAGCATGACCAGAAGTTCAAAAATAACCAAAGGTTAATCACAGTTTAGGACTATGCATGAAAGAGAGATAGAGAGAGAGAAAGAGAGAGCAAAGACACATGCTAATAGCATCCCCCGATGAGGCCTAACTCTCCGTACTCGGCTCTGGGTCTCGTCTACTTAATTGACAAAACTCACAAAGACAGTTGCCTTTAGTTAGAATAAAAATCTATCACCTATACTTTTTTGCAGAAGACTTTTTCAAGGGCAAGTCTACCAGATACACTTCACATCAAAACACTGCAGTGACAGAGTCAGTTTTTGGACTGACATGCCAAATTTCCATGTTTATTTCCTTTTTGTGCGGTGCTCAGAAGGTGATTTCCTCTTTGAGGAAATGGAAATTGCCTAGTGGGATTTTAGGCTGAACTCTTCAAAAATATGTCAAACCTTGTCTTATATATCTAGGCCTCTCAGTGATTGACACGATGGTCAAAAATCCCATCCCAACATCAGTGGGGTGTCGTAGACATACTCAAAAGAGTAACAAACTTAAAAGTAAAGCCTCTATATGCAGATGTTCATTTCCAGATGTATATATTTGAACTTTCCTCACAAACACATTTCTGAGATCCAAAACCGCAGGGAAAGGCCTTTTATTGCTTGGTTGCATGTAGTATACTTGCTCCATGACTTCACTGGGGTGTATCATATCACCGTGTCTGAATGGGATGTACAGGGTGGATTCCTCGTAATGGATATGCCGGAGAGAAAAAGTTATTTCAAAACAGCATCTGAATTTCACCTGATGATACATCCTCTTTACAGGCCTTATCGACCTCTTAGTGTACACAGCCTACTGTCAGCCTAAGGAAATATTACAAGAAAACACTGACAGGAAGCAGTAATCAAGGCGAACGGACATCCGTCATGGGTGACGCAATAGTTTTGGAGTGAAATGTGTTTCGACGAGCAAAGAACTAAAGTAACAACAGGCCATGATGGAGGTTCGACAGCATTGTATGGAAGCTTGTTTCAGCCACTGAATAAAAAATAAAAAAAGGTAATTGCGACTTTTTATCTTAGAATTCTGACTTTTTTTTTCACAATTGCAAGTTTACATTTCGCAATTCTGACTTCTTTTTTCAGAATTGTGAGATATAATGTCAGAACTGCGAGATATAAACTCACAATTGTGAGAAATAAAGTCATGATAGGACGTTCTAAACTCACAATTGTGAGTAATAAACACAATTGCGGGATATAAACGCAATTGCGAGAAATAAAGTCACAATTCTGAGGAAAAAAAGACTGACTTTTTTTCTCCAAATTGCAAGTTTATATCTCACAATTCTGACTTCTTTTCTCAGAATTGCGAGATATAATGTCAAAATTGCGGGATATAAACACAATTGTGAGAAATAAAGTAAGAATAGCAAGTTTTAAACTCACAATTGTGAGTTATAAACAATTGCGGGATATAAACGCAATTGCGAGAAATAAAGTCAGAATTGCGAGATATAAACTCGCAATTCTGACTTCTTTTCTCATAATTGAGATATAAACTCGCAATTGCGAGTTATAAAGTCCCATTCTGACTTTTTTTCTCCGAAATGCACGTTTATATCTCACAATTCTGACTTTATATCATGCAATTCTGACTTTATATCATGCAATTCTGACTTTATAACTCGCAATTGCAAGTTTATATCTCACAATTCTGACTTTGTAACTCACAATTGCGAGTTTATATTGAGTTTATATATGCAATTCTGAGATAAAAAGTAGCAATTACCTTTTTTTATTTTTTATTCAGTGGTGGAAACAAGCTTCCATACCATTGTGAGAAATGATTCCATTAAAATACACAGAAAACCGGGTTCACCAAATCCATGCTGCTCTTTATTTGATTCGTATGACTAAAATGTTTATGGAAGACGTTGAGTCACACTTTCATTCTGTGGAATATACACAGGAAAAGAACAAAAAAAAAGTGATGCCTGGCCAACTTGAATGCTTTCAGAGAGGGTTATAAAATCCTCTGCATCCAATAACATTAGCAGGCTGTCTGTATGTGGAGGGTTTGGCTTTAATAAATGATGATAAATGAAGAAAAGGATGACTTTTGCACTCAGATGGATAACATATGATTCAGTCTACTCACTGCCACAAACACCTAAATAGGCGTATTGATTTGTCAATTCCTTAACAACAAAACAGTGCAAAACACAATCTTTAAAACAAACATTAAGTAAAGCGATATCCAAAGTCTCGTCGTCAAACGTCTGAGGGGTATAACTCACAGCTCACAGCGAGATTGATCTATAAATAGAGACGCGTACCATGGTAACACTCCCTGCCAAGTCTCGGTTACACGACTCGCAACTTTTTATAGGCCGCAAAACTTCCTGTTGCCGTGGATACAATGCAGAAGAATAGTCCAGGGTTTGGATGTGAAACAGGTAGGACTGGTCAGGCCAATTAGAGGAGCCATTTGCTTGAATGAAAGCTACCAGAGGGACATTCAGGGTAATTGGGGGTTTGTTCATTCACTGGGCTGGAATTGTTCTCCCTCTCGGCCGCACCTGGCTTAGACTCACTAGAAGAATGGAAATGACATTCAGCTTCAGTTTTAATGGCTACTCAGCATAGACAGCTGTCATTTCTGTCTTTAGGCGCATATTAGAACAGTGGATTAGTGAGGCAAGGCACATTTGAAGATTGAAAAATATAGATTAATTTATTTTAAAGACTGTAAAAATGCTATGGTAAAAACCTGTTAAGTTACATACTGTGAAAAACTGCAATCTAGCATTGCATTCATTTATTTTACAATAAAATACTGTTAAATGTACAGTTTTTTTTAAAGCAAAAAAGAACAAGTTATCTTATAATTCAGGTAAAACTTTCACTTCACATTTCACTTCACATTTACAAAATGTTTTTTTCATTTAAATAACTGTGTTTCTTCTTAGTTTTTTTTATTTTTATTTTGATCAGTTATATACATTAGGTTATGTTACATCTACTGTTGGTAAATTAATGTTTATTGCATTATTGTAGTGTTGTGTGCTACCATGGTGGTGTTTTGTATTTGTTTGACACTGTGCGCCTTCTATATATTAGTATTTACCTCAGCTTTTGGAAAAGCCACTTGTGATTAACTTTAATTATCACACGGCTTTCGCTTTACTACCTGTTTTTATGGTGATTTTTTTTTTTTTTTTTTTTTTTTTAAAGGATAGATCACCCAAAAATTTAAATTCTGTCATCATTTACTCACCCTCAAGTTGTTCCAAACCTGTATAAATTTCTTTGTTCTGCTGTACACACACACACACACACAAAAGATTTTTGAAAGAATGTTAGTAACCAAGCAGATCTCATCCCCCATTGACAATCATAGTAGGAAAAAAATACCATGGTAGTCAATGGGCACGAGATCTGCTTGGTTACAAACATTCTTCCAAATATCTTCCTTTGTGTATCTTCCAGCAGAACAACAACTTGAGGGGGAGTAAATGATGACAGAATTTTCATTTTTGGGTGAACTATCCCTTTAAGTTTAATCCATAAAACCTAAAATGTTGCTACTATATTTTTTTAGGGTAAAGTTCTGGCAACCACAGCTGCAATTTTTTACAGTAAGGTCCTTGACATTTTATGGTCCAGGGAAAGGTTATTATCATTAAAATGTATCATTATTTCCTCACCAAACATGTATGACTTAATTTCTTCTGTGGAACGCAAAAGAAAACATTTTTAATAATGTGCTAGTTGCTCTTATCCATGTGATTGCAATGAACTGGAGCTTTAAAGCTTCAGAAAGAACATCATAAAGGGTCACTACAATTTGTGCACTATATTAGTATTTCACATTAGTATATTAGTATAAGTGTTGAGTTGTTCTATGTGAGGAAAACTTATTGTATGAAAACATGTGAACATTTCGTATATACCACTTTTATGATAATGTTTATTTTATAATTTATTATTTTAAAGCTTGAAAGCTCCAATGTCCATTCATTTGTATAACCGCATGGAAAACAACAGCCACTACATTATTAAAAATTTCCTCCCTTTGTGTTTCACAGTAAGTCATACAGGTTCTGAACATGAGAGTGAGTAAATATTTTCAGATGACCTATTCCTTTAAGTAAAAGAAGTCTTTGACAAAGTGAAACCTCACCTATTCTCTGTCTCCTGAGGATCTTCTGCATTTACTGGCATGACGAATGACCCATCACATGATGACTATGCTATTTACAAAATTACAAGCTAGCTGAAATTCTGTCTCACCAAACGGCTGCTCTGGGCCTGAATAATTGATCAGATATTGAAAAGCTCTAATAAAAGGAGGCAGCCTGTTATGCAGTCGACATTCTTGTCTTCGGCTGCTATAGACACATCTCTAATACATGAAGGAAAGGGCTGATTAGGCAGAAGAGGGCAAATGTTGTTCCTTATTTTTATCCCTCCAGGAGAGCAGAATTTGAAATACAAGATTAGGTTACCGTGGTGCAATCTGTCATGCTAAGGAAACACGCCCAACTGGTGCCAACGCCAACTAGTTAAGAGCTCCCTGCTGCATGGAGTAACACGATCAGAACAAAATAGCATATTTATGACATACTGTAAACACCATAATGCACAGATATAAACAAACTTGACTCATTTTTTAAAATGATAATATTAAAAGATGTTCAGTAAAAAGATTTTTTGTTTTTCACAAAAGATAGAAAATGGAAAGACCCCAACACAAAACGATAAACACTGAATTAAAGATTACTAAGCCATGCCACCTCATAAAAACAAAGCCTGTCAGAGGTCAATGTCTCCTAAAATATCAGATAATCTGACTTTATGACATTACAAGGTTAGTTCAGGTTGGAAAATGTCATATGGTGATCTTATAATTAAAGTGTAACTTCGTAAATTTTCAACCTGCTTTCTATTGTTACAGCTTCGGTAGTATATGTAAACAAGCAATATTTATTTGTTCTCTGTGTTACCTGGACAGAGAAATTCATGTTTATTTGTCATCAAATGTCAAGCTCAAGTACAGCTCTTGGGCTTTCATGTATACTACAGATTATACTTCCGCATTTTTGTATCCCCGCCCACAGACAGTCGGATCGACAGAGGGTTATTAACAGAACCGTTATCGTAAGGGTAGTTTATCATTGAAAATTGTATCATACTATGTCTATTTTATTCAGGTTTATTACCTGTATGTGACATGGTTTTACTTTGTGGGGTTGACAGAATGGCAGTTTCTTTTAGATTTTTCCTTTCTGTTTAGCCTAAAACACTTGTGTTCGTCCAGCTTGAAATGTTGATTACAAACACTGAGGTTTTTCAGAATTTCCGTCGCCGTTTTCTCTATATATTTAGGATTCTTTGCAGCCTTTAGCCGCTGCCTACAACGCACTGGATCCTTTACGGGAAACCGAAAGTAAACATTTACTCTTTATATTCTTGCACCCGGGAACAATACAAGTCGACACCATTATAATTAAAAGTTTGCTGAGAAGTATTTTCTACTAAAGCAAGGCGCTATTTGACTCTGGTAAGCGTAGGTGAGCATAAACATAGCACACTGGTGGGCGTGGCCTTGGACGGCAACTTGCCCAGTGCATTATGGGTGTTGAAGTTTTCCTGCCAATTTTGGCAAAAGGGAAGACAACAGCATTCTTTTCTTTGTTTTCTCCAGTCTGGTATCACCAATTAAAAAAAAAAAAAATCTTTCTACTGCATAAGCAGCCCAGTTTTATTGAAAGCCCATTTTGCCTATCCAAACAGACCGAGTGCTGTAATAAAATCAAAGCGTGCTTCAACTAAGTATTAGTTCAGGAGTGTGTACACTCTTACCCAGTTAGTTATTCCAAGTTTTGTATTTTTATTTTTTTTATCAGAAATGTGTCACTTTGGTTTCCAGTGGCATTGGTTGTAAATGCAAAATTTCTGAATTTATTTATTTTTGTTTAATTTTTTACATCACAAAAAACAGCTATTTTAACAGAGATGTGTAGACTTTTTATACCTACTGTAAAAACTAGATTTTTCCTTTCATGGGTACTTACAGTGCACAGCATAAATAAGTACACCCCCTCTGAAACTTCTGAAAGTCAGCAATTACTCAATTACTTAGAAGACATGTTAGGGTTCTTTAGAGATATAATGTTCCAGCAAGTCTGCTTAATCAATTACCAAAGAAGCATGTCAAAATTATTCAGGAAAATAAGATTTTCTTATCAAGGTGATAAAATGTTGTGTAGCAAAAAAATAGTACACCCTCCTAAAAGTTATTAAATAAAACAAAATAAAAAATTTCTGGTGTAAGTTTAAGGCAATGTTTGATCAAGAACTAAAACATTTAAAGAGAAGTAACTTCTTGACAATTAAATGTGTTTTATAGCCCACTGAATCCTTCTCAGACTTAATGCTGACAACAATGGAACCACTTGGGAGAGAACTGTCAGGAGACATATTTCTTAGCACAAAAGAGGACAGTGGTACAAGAGGATTAACAAATAATTGTTTTAAGTTTGAACATATAGCAAAAGTAACACAGAAATTCAAAAACAATGGACTTGTGACAAGGCCCCTGAAATAATCAGGCCTTCATTTTAAGCTTTCATTTAGTGATGAGGGATTTTTTTGCTAGACAAAGAGCAGGAGAAATACCAAGCGAGTGTCTCAGAGCCAGCAAAAGCTATGAAAAGAGTGACTGTTTATCTCACAGAGTAAGATGCAGCCTGCAGAAATGACATGCATGGTTGTTGTTCTCACTGGAACTACCTACTGTATCCAAAGCACAGTAAAGTCAGTTAGCCTTTTCCAAAGCCCATATTTACAAAATATAGATTCTGGGAATCAATACTCTGGTCTCATGAGATCAAATCAATCATTTTGGATCTAACAGCATCCAAAATATTATGGTGTTGCTAGAGGAGGAGTACAGTGAGAAGTGCCTGGTTCCCACAGTAAAGTTCAGTGGTAGTAAAGCTCTTATATAGGGATGTATGAGTGCTGAAGGTGTGAGGGAGTTGTGCTTTATCAATGCTGTCATGAATTCCCACACCACTGTGTAATTTAATACACAAACTTGAAACAGAAGATGTTACCCTTTCCTCATTTCCTGCATTGTTGGGCATTTTTTCAACATGACAATGAGGATATGCATTCTCCTAAGGTGAAAAACCTTCTGTGGACATGTATTGCACTCAATCTTAACACTCTTGAGTGCCTGTGGGGGATTCTCTACACTCCCCATTAAAGATCAGGGCATTTAAGAAGCTCATCATCCAGGAGTTAAACAGGACAGATGTGACAATTTGTCATGAACTTGTACACTCCGTGCCAAGAAGGGTCAGAGCAGTATATTCAAAATTATTTAGGGCATACTAAGAACTAGAATATTATACATTTGTTGAATTAAATCTAGGGTGTACTCATTTCTGCAATCCTTAATTTAAACAAAATTGGCTAATTTACTTATTTTATAGCTATTAATGACATATATTTCTCAGTTTTTATTATGTATATGTTTAATACATTTTAGTTTTGCCATCTTTCCATGAATTGTATTTGTGCTCATAAAGAAAATACATCTTTTGTATTTGTTCAGAGGGGGTGTACTCATTTATGCTGTGCACTGTATACATCATTAACCCACAGTTTTGCTTTAAGCCATGTAAATTGACTTCAATTTGACCCCGAGGGCACCTACTCCTAGCATCCCCGACCCCCGACACCATCAGCTGTGGTCTCTTTAATAAACTGTACCTTTTACAAAAGCAAAAGGTGATGAATTGAAAAAATGTTTAGCACGGTGATCAATTATTTATGTTGTCTTTTACTCAAATCAGCACTTGATGAATAATTAAAATTAATCTCATTACAGGAGATTTCATTATGAGATAATTTAATTAAATGAAAGCCCAAGGACCTCAGACGTCTGTGAGACTTGCAGTGCTGGCTTAATGGGCTGAGGGGGCACAAAAGTGGGAGGTTACACACATGGGCACATACATTATTTAATGGCTTCTAAATAAAGACAAATCAATAATAAGTTGTCATCTCATGAATATGTTGAAAGCATTCCAGAGCCATGGCTTATCAGCTGAGCTACATCACCCCTCTGTAATTTAAAAATATACCGATAGTTTAATGGTTTAAAACGATATACCTATGCATCAGGGCTAAATGCACAGATGCTGACTGAAAAACGACGGCAATGAAAAGAAAAGGCTACTTTTCCGTCGAGGTCAAATGTGCCTCTACAAATTATGAAGGGTACAACTTGTACATCTGATCTGAAAAATAAATGATATCACTGTCTTTTGGGAGCCATTAGGAAGCTTTCTTTGTGGGGAGATTTTTTGCATGTCTTGTCTTCAGGAGCACTTAAGAAGCCGAGGAATTCCTCTGAGCCTGTGATACACATCTAGGTAATGTTCCGGCTCAAACCATTTTGTGCCATCCAGATATCAAGTGTTAAAGGTTTTTCACACACTCACACACGCTCATCCACATCACATTATATTATATCACACGTGGATTTAGGTTGAGTCACAGAACTGCACATTGCTGAAATAGTGGAGGAATGTTTGAATAAGTCACACGTGACTGTTTGAGAATGTCACGCCATGACACATTACAATACCTGGATATTGTTACAGGTAATGTGTTAATCGTGTACAGGTTCAAAAGTAAACAACAGTGAAAAGGTATTTGGTCTGCTTTCCTCTTTGAAATCGTTTGCTTAAAAGTATATACCTTAGCATTATTATTACACAGCTCTCATACTTCTCAAATACAAATATACTGATTGGTCATTTGCTGCATTCAGTGGTCAAATATTTTTGAATACTGACCGTTATTCATGGCAACACTGTTTAACTGGCCGATCGAGGAAACTGGTTTCATATACAGCTGGGCTTGGTCTCTCCATGATTTCTACAAGAAAGACAATAAAATAATTTCAACTCAAATTAATTAGTTTAATATCCCATTTATTAAAATGTGTGACACAAATTGAGGTTCAGTGTTCCTGAACACCACATTTTTATAAAATATATGTTTTTTAAAACGATTAATTTAGTATGGTTTATTTTGTGATAATGACAGCCTGACTATACATTACTAAACATAAGTTTAAACTTATTTATGGGCTGTTGAATGCTTGATTCTGATTGGCCAAAAGAGTGCAACAGTGTCCACCCACTTTTTCAGCACTGCTGGTTCCGAAAGTATTTTTTTTCCATTAATTTCTCCCATAGGGATTTCAAAAAAGTCTCAGTTAAAGCGTTATAAGCCATGAACCAAACCAACCAGCTACGAGGTGAATCGCAGCATTACAAACTTTGATTTGAAGCAAAAAGTATTTGAAAATCTGACAAAAATCCAAAGGTACAAGACTGTGTACTTAGTGATGGAAATAACTACAAACCCATCATGCATTGCAAACAGCATCAAATTAAAAACAATGGAGAAATATAAAACTACTTGTTGATATATAAGTTGATTTTATATATGTGACCAACCTGGACCACAAAACTAGTCATAAGAGTCATTTTTTAAATTTATACAGCTGAATAAATAAGCTTTCCATTGATGTATGGTTTGTTATAATAGGACAATACTTGGCCGAGATACTACTATCTGGAAAAACAATTAAAATATTGAGAAAATCACCTTTAAAGTTGTCCAAATGAAGTCCTTAGCAATGCATATCCACTCACAAAAATACATTTTTGATATATTTATGGTTGGAAATTTACAAAATATCTTCATGGAACATGATATTTACTTAATATCCTAATGATTTTTGGCATAAAAGAAAAATTGATAATTTTGACCCATACAATGTATTGTTGGCTATTGCTACAAATATACCTGTGCAACTTATGACTGGTTTTGTGGTCCAGGGTCACATATATATAAACAATATATTTTAAATGTATTGCAAAATATGCATATATATTCAAATATTCAAGTATTTTGAAAGTGTAGGGAGACTGACTCGAATACGTTATTTGCGGTGCTTCAAGGGAGTGGGCGGAGCTAACAAGCTCTTTTGCCGTGTTTTGCTTGTTTCGACTCTCTGATTGGTGGAATTTTCTGTACAGCATCATACTCACATACAGTACAGACAGCACTTATGTCAGCACTGCCCCACAACTTTATCAATAAAATATTTTCACAAATGAAAAGCTACATGACATTACTCACTAGAGAGGTAGTAACGTCGCTGTTCTTGAAACAATTAATTTTACAGCTTCGCTATTAGTAGAGACGCTACTGCCGAACACTGTTGAGAGCTGCACTGACTCGGGTAATTCACACACGCTTAATCAATCTCTCTCTCCAATAACTAACATTAGTCTGCATATCAGTGGCGCAGGCCTCCATTACTTGCTCTAAAATTACATTTTGGAATTAGTAATGGAGGATAGAAATCAGTCCTACACATAAGAGCGTTTTAAAGACAAAAACCTGACAAATGTCTTGAAATAAAACATCTGAACAATGTCTTAAGGAGTGGCAGCTGTAGTATAAGTGGAACAATTGACTATAACTTTATATAAAGTTGAATATATGCTATACTTTTTAAAGGCATAAAGCACAAAGCATATGCATTTATATTATCTTCATAACAAGGCATGGTACATGAAAATCCTTGAATGATATGAAGCGAAGGACAATAAGCTTTTGAATTTCATTTCAGTATAATGTATATTCAGGCACAGGCTTCAATTTAAAAGAGGAAACCATGACCATAAACATTAGCATTTTGTGCAAACAACTGTGTAATTTGTTTAGCCTCATAATAAGCTGGAGATGGCATACAATGAAAGAAAGCCTTTTGGTTTTAAAATGAATAAAAATTGATTGCGTCCCAATAAAAAACGAATTGGCAGAGTGTTAACTGAATTGCACTCAAACGTCTGTAGCAGTCCCTGGTCGCTTTATTGTGTGCTAATGCAATAGAGCACACTTAGCAATAAATGCATCTTTCTGATGAGCTCGGAGAGGTTTTCCAAAATGGCCTGATGAAATTGTCCAAATTAGATTAGGCTGAGCTGCTAATGACTCTTAAAACAAAGGAAAATCTCCAAATAAAATTAGCTGAGCCTCTTGTTCTCTAAATAAATCATATGTAAATTACTGTCATTGGAAAAAAGATGCCTGCCTGGAGGGTAAAGGTTTCATTATCTCAATGGGTTTGGAACTCTAATAAGGAGGCTCCTCCAAGACAATTAAAACTTGAAAATAAATCACAGGAAATTTATCTAACTTGCAGGAAGCCTCTTTGAATCCTGATACTATATTTAAACTTGAAATATTCTGCTTTGATTCTCCTTGGGCAGTTGCTCTGTATGACTCCTCAACGTGTTCGGCAAGTCGTCTTATTATATCAGGATGTGACAGTCTTGAGTTGCCTCTGTTGTTTAATAAACTTTCCAACTCATTTCTTTTCAGATTCAGAGGTTGTGAAATTATTGAAAATCATTAAAATGTTTGAGTTGATCCGAAGAGGTTCCTGTCACTTCTTTCACGCAAACCAAGCAGGCTGATATGACAAGTCTGCAGCAATTACTACAGCAAATAAACAGAATGAATGACGTTTGAGAACAGCTTGAGCGCGACTCAATACAAACACAGGGATTTCAGTTGCTTAGGTACACGTAACCGCTCTAGTCTTCCTGCCATTCAGGTAATTCTGTGTATTGTTCGCATTTTATCCCTGTTTGACCTGGTGGACTCGCTAAGCTTTGGCAGAGGAGACGTCACAAAGACCTGAAAATACAGCATTACAGGTGTTCTTGAAATAGGCAAGGACTGTGTGGTTCTTTTCTGCGATGCAGATGCTGCTAATTCACTAAAAGCTCAATTAGAGAGGAAGTTAATAAGGAACAATGACAGACATAAGGAGAAGAAGGCAATAAACCACAAGTATTTAACTGTAATATGAACTGTATTTTACTGTAGAACAGTTATACAGTATGTTACTGTATTTTAAAGCTGCATTATGGGAAATATCCCATTGGCGCCAATAAAATACAGTATTTTTCATTTACTGTAAATCAAAGTACAGTAAAAATAAATGAGCGCGAAACCTGAACAATCACAGAAAGGCTTTTATTTCCGCTTGGAGAAGAAAAGGAAGACACAGATGCAAGAACATGGCAGCTGCACAGGTGTGTACAAATATTCCTGCTTTATCTTAACATAATTTGTATTTTTTATTTAACTAAATGAAAAAAGAACAAAAAAAACACAGCCACTTAATGACACAAAGCCACGTCACACTTAACGATGTAAAGAGAGAGCTTTGTGACACTCGTCTGGGAAACTTGTTTTAGTTTAAAGAAAACTTAACTTTCTGTATAAAAATTTATATTTCTTTCTTTTCTTTCCTTTTTAAAGAATGTTTCACCATCAAAGTATTTTGACTACGTTGGGAGCAGGTGAGTGTTCATGTGAACTGTGACAAACCATGCTTTTGTGGGTTTCAGTCGTTTCGTTGTGTCACTATATAATCGCGTAGCTTTAACTTATTGCCCCATATAAATATACAGCATGCATTTATTGTTAGAGTAAAACTCGCAATGTTCATATGCGAACACTGTGGCATCTCTGTGGAGACATTATACGCCGTTATTAATCATGCCAAAAAGCACAAAAACGTCGCGAACTCCAGTTTTTAGTGTGCAGTTTCTGAATGGCCATACACGTTCCAAAGCCTCTCCGCACTACGTTGCACATGTACTGCAAACACAGCAAGCCCACAAAAATAACAAACAGATCTGAACAACACGATCTGAATTGTAGATACAGAGTTGATGGCTGTACATTCGTGTCAACGAACATTAAATTCACCAGTATTTGTGGACACCTAAAATGGCATATTCGAGGAGGTAAAAGTTGAATGTCCCATTGCTGGCAGTAATAAGTATTTTACAGTTAAGTCATCATTTTCAGCACACCTCAGTAGAAAGCGTAAATGTGATTTTGAGAAATCTATCTGTGCAGTTAAAAATTAAACTTTTGTTATTAACTCGATCTCATGTTGTTCCAAACACATGACTTTTGTTCATCACAAATTAAGATATTTTTAATCTCTTAACGTTTTTGTCCACTTAAAGTCCACTCAACCAAAATTTTCCAGTTCAAATAGTGCATAAAGACATATTAAAAGCAATCCATATGATATTAGACTTTTATTCACATACAAACATTGGTCATCCAAATACATAGCACATGAATACAAGTATACATATTCTCAAATTTGAGAACCAATTATGTGTCTTAAACCTTTCAAATCATATAGGTGCAGGTCATGTAGGTGTATATAACTTTCTTCTTTCAGCCAAACACAAACAGAGTTATATTAAAAAATATCTTGGCTCTTCCAAGCTTTATAATGGATGTAAATGGTACCTTGGTTTTTGAAGCCCAAAAAAGCACATCCATCCATCATAAAAGTAACCTATACAGCTCCAATAGGTTAATAAAGACCTTCTGAAGGGAAGCGATGGGTTTTTGTAAAAAAAAATATCCATGTTTATAACTTCATAAACTTTAATAACTGGCTTCCAGTAACGTCCATACACAAGTCTAGTTTTGCACTTTGTTCTGTGCTTCCGCGTTCATCAATACATCATGCATCGGGTCAGAGTTCACCCTTCCGCCAGAATCGACTTGCGTACGACTGTTACCCGAAGCCAGTCATAGTTTATAAAATGATAAATATTAATATTTTTCATACAAAAACACATGGCTTTGCTTCAGAAGGCCTTTATTAACCCCTGGAGTCGTATGGATTTCTTTTATGATAGATGAATGCACTTTTTGGGCATCAAAAAAACAAGTACCATTTACTCCCATTATAAAGCTTATAGAGCCAGGATATTTTTTAATATAACTCTGTATATGTTTGGTTGAAACAAAGTCATATACACCTAGGATGGCTTGATTATATTGAGTAAATTATGGAATCATTTTAATTTTGGGGTGTACTAACCCTTTAAAGAGTTTCTGGTTTTCAGCTGGCAAAACTATTAAATGGTTAGTTCACCTAAAACTGAAAATTCTGTCATTATTCACTCACCCTCATGTCGTTCCACACCCATAAGACCTTCGTTCATCTTCGGAACACAAACGAAGATCTTTTTAATGAAATCTAAGAGGTTTCTCTCCCTCCAGTGACTGCTACTCAGCTACCACATTCAAGGTCCAGAACAGTTAGAAAGACATCATTAAAGTAATCCATGTGACTCAGTGGTTTAACATCAGTTTTATGAAGTGACGCAACTGCTTTGTGCAAATAAACAAAAATTACTGCTTTATTTTCAAAATAATATTATCCAAAGCGTTTTCACAGAACTACTTCAGCTCTCGAGTCAACACACATGCCTCGTGGTGCTCTCTCTACTGGTTTGCAGGTCAAAATTTTTGTAAATAAAGTGGTAAATTATGTTTTTTTTTTGTTTTGTTTTTTTTGTTTTTTTTGCAAATAAAGCACTCATGTCGCTTCATAAAACTGAGCTTAAACCACTGGAGTCACATGGATTACTTTAATGATGTCTGTACTACCGTTCTGGACCTTGAATGTGGTAGTCGCATAGCTGTCAATGTAGGAACAGCAAGCTTTCAGATTTAATCAAAAAGAATATGTGTTCCGAATATGAACGAAGGTCGCACGGAACAACATAAGGGAGAGTAAATGATAAGAGAATTTTCCCTTTTGGCTGAACTAACCCTTTAAGCTATAAGAGCAAACACATTCCACTGTGGAGAGTTATTTTGAATTTGTAAGTTTTTAAGATTGTTCTTATGACTGAATTTGTTCATTAATTGTTATAAAATGTTGTAATATTAAACTTTTATGTATAAATGTTACTGCAGGTTTGGGAAAATCAGAGTTTGTGAAGGAAAATGAAAGTTCAATCTGCAAGACTATTAAAATGTTATTTCAAGTATTACAATTGAACAATTAAAAACAAAATTAAAAACGTTCTACAGTTGTCATTATCTTTTTATTGTTATTTACTGAGACCTGTTTAAATACAGTAATATACAATTTGTACAGCTTTACAGTAAATAGAAACAGTGGACAACGAATTACAGGAAATTTTACAGTGTAAAGTTATATATTTTTGATTGTATTAAAATATATTACTGGAGAAAAGACCTTAAAATGATTGTATGTTTTACAGTAAAAAAAAAACAAAAAAAAAACTATACTGTAAATATATTTACAGCAAGTTAAATGGTACTGTGAATATTAATACAGTATTTTTACTGTAATTTCTACAGGAAATGTTTTACAGTTTAGCTGTGCGTCACAGTGACTTTAACCTCTTAACTGTAGTAAAATCACTGTAATGTACAGCTGTGAGTGGTGCTATATTTTTGCGCCGACTTCAAATGTGGCTCATCCAATCATAATTCAGAGTTTTTATTTCCACCTTGTTTCTAATTAATTCATGTTTCATTGATCTATCACTCAACAATTAACATCTCTCTCTCAATAAAAAAAAATGTTTTTTAAAAAAAAATAAAATAAAAGATTTGTGACCCTGGACCACAAAACCAGTCATAAGTTGCATTGTATGGATCAAAATTATCGATTTTTCTTTTATGCC
This sequence comes from Hypophthalmichthys nobilis, assembly GCA_037950665.1. Classification (NCBI taxonomy): domain Eukaryota; kingdom Metazoa; phylum Chordata; class Actinopteri; order Cypriniformes; family Xenocyprididae; genus Hypophthalmichthys; species Hypophthalmichthys nobilis. The sequence goes on along the minus strand of CM075482.1, from coordinate 11,563,493 downwards.
AAAAATCATTAGGATATAAGTAAAGATCATGTTCCATGAAGATATTTTGTACATTTCCTTCCGTAAATATATCAAAAATGTATTTCTGTGAGTGGATAGGCATTGCTAAGGACTTCATTTGGACAATTTTAAAGGCGATTTTCTCAATATTTTGATTTGTTTTTTTTTGTTTTTGTTTTTTTGCACCCTCAGATTCCAGATTTTCAAATAATTGTATCTCAGCCATAAATAAAAAAATCATCCTTATGACTGGTTTTGTGGTCCAGGGTCACATTTGTCTAAAGTTTGGGTTTAATTAGATTAGATTTTTTCATAAGACGTCTCTTATGCTCACCAAGGTTATATGTATTTATCTGCATTTAAACATTACTATAGTAGGCTAAAAACAGTAATATTGTGAAATATTATTAGAAAATATATTTTAAAATGTAATTTATTCCTGTGATGGCAAAGCTGAATTTTCAGCATCATTACTCCAGTCACATGATCCTTCAGAAATCATTCTTAAATGCTGATTTGTTGCTCAAGAAACATTTATTATTATTATTATAAATGCTGAAAACCTAATATTTAGCTTAATAGCTTAATATTTCTATATTATTTAATATGTAAAATATTTAATATGTTTGTGGAAAGAATGATACATTTTCAGGATTCTTTTATGAATAATAAAAAAAAAAACACCATTTATTTGAAATAGAAAACTTTTGTAACATTATAAATGACTTTATTGTAACTTTTGATCAATGTTTTGGCAATAATTTCTTTAAAAGATAATATATTAACCCAAAACTTTTAAACAGTAGTGCATATTTATATAAGAACATGCTAATTTCATTTACATTTTGCAAATATAACATACAGTATGATCGCATCCATTTAATTTAGATTAACAGAATGCACCAATTATACTTTAAACTCTTTTGCGTCTGCATCTGTCAGAAAATGTCATATTTCATTTCAGCAAATGGAGGCACATTAATTGCTCCAAGTGTTCTTAAAGGGGCTAGAAAACACATTACCATAATTGAAAGTCCATACTGTGGTAAAAATAACTGTTCTCGTGTTGAGCTAGACCCACTGGTGCCTTTTGCTGTCTGTTGGTGAGAACTAAATATATTTTCTGCATTCTGAATGACATTCCAGTCCAAAGTGTACGTGCCAGTAGTTAACAGTGTATGATCATAAATAGTTTTCTCAGCCAAAGCATTTTCAAGACTGTGATGGGTCTTAAACAGAGGAAGTGCAACTTTCAGAGTTATTAGCGGTTTTATCCTCTTGCTAAAAGCACACTTTAGCAAATGTTCTAATATCAGAGTATTCATTTGAAATCGATTACTGGCAACATGGTGTTGTAATATCGCAGAGTCTCAACACTGGGCCAAAATTATGTCACTTGGACCACCTGTTCCTGGAAAACGTCATCACCCTTAAGCAGTTCCGGCTGGCTTCCAAAAAGTGAACTTCTGAACTGCTGCCTTTGGTCCTGATTTGTGAGTAAGCAGGCAGCAACAGCCACTCTAAGTTTGTGAGTGTGGTTAGAGGGGTTACATAAGAGATGGACGTACTCTGCACATGTCACTCAACATCAGGGTGCAGCAGTACCGGGTATTTGCCCAATTTAAGCGCTAATGAGAACAAATGCTCACAGTTAAAATGTGAAACTAATGTGTGTCCTCCATGTTCCAATAGTTTAATATTAATGAGGATCTGTTGTGTTGTGAAATTTGGAAGTCTGGCAAACCATTCATATAATTTGAAACAATGGGAAATGAATAATCATAGCCTGACAAGTTCTACTTGAAAGGATAGTTCATCTAAAAAAAGAAAATTCTGCCATTATTTACCCACATGTCATTTTAAATCCATTTAATGTTAAAAAGAAAAAGTAGAAATTGGATATATTTTATGAGTGGTTTCCGTTACACTTTATTTTAATGGTCCACTTCAGACATTCTAACTACAAGTAACTTTGCAACTAATTTTACATTTCATGGAACAAATACAGCATAATCCTATGACATGAAGGGGTGTTATTTTGATAATCATTTAGTTGGCCAATTATTTCTTCAATTAATCAATTAATCTAACAAAAAAGCCTAATTTTCTTTTCTTTTTTTTTATTGATAAAACACACTATTCCACATCCTGCCCAATGCTGTTCTTCAAACAAACGTGCCAACTAAATGCTATAAAAACATATAGTGAAAATATCTATATCTATGCTATATGTAAAAGAACTATAAAGCAAAAGGACAGTTTAAATCCCTACATTAAAAATGAAGATTATAGTAAATATAATAAAGAAAAACAAAAACACAAACTCAGTGTTAACAGATAAGAGGAATGTTATGCAGGAACACACACATTCACTCTGTCATTCACCTGTTACTGTCATTTCTTTATCCTGTAAATGTAAGAAACGTCTTATATTTATATTCAATTACAGGCTGATATCCCTTTACAGTTAGGCCTACCACTGTAATAAAATACTTGAATTACATGTTGACTTTTAAACTTAAATTTAACGTCAAACAACAGACATTTCAGCGAAATGAATTAGTTTTGCGCTGAATATTAATTGTTTTCCTCACTAATGCATCCCGTCTGTTTGACGCGCATGCGCGCGCCGGCGCTCATTTACTAAAGTCTTAAGTTTGACGCAGGCTATCAGGACAAGCCTTCGTGCAAAATGGAAATACTCGCGTGAATTTTTAACTTAAAGATAAGGATATGAAAGTGATAAAATGAAAGTTTTGCGCTGAGGAAACATATAACATTAAACAGCACACGCATCTGTCAAAGCGCCTGACAGGGCAAGTCATGTCAAACATTACGCTAATGCATTAAGGAATTTAAATAAAGAATAAAAAAAAAATAAGAAGAAGAATTCACATGTTTTGGGCAGCTTGGATCACGTACCTTTCCCGCAGCAGCTCACCCTGTTTTCTCCACTATTTTTAGATGCATTTTGTCCATAGAAATGCGTTATTCAGTGCTGTACTTTGACGCGACTGGCGGAAGTTTACAGCGCACGGTGGGCAGACGCGACTAATCGATAATGACATTAGTTGTCGATGATTTTCATTATCGATTTTATCGATTAGTTGTTGCAGCCCTCGTGTAAATAATGACAATTTCATTTTTTAAATGAACCTTTCCTTCAAACAACCATAAATATGTAGTCTTAGACATGAGTTTCAGTTAGAATCTGGTCAGATTGTTCTACCTCTACAATAATAGCATATGTTAGTCTAAATTACCTCTAAAATAACCACATTAATATCATGTACAATATTAAGAGTATAGGCTACTTTTTGATGGTTATGGGAACAACAGCCATACTAAACATGCTGTAGGCCTATATAATATCTCTATGTGCATATTTCACATAAATCAAAATACTCCTCACTATAGCTGTACACATACAGTTTTATAAAATGAAAGTTGAAATGAAACTAGTGCAATACTTCAAATCCACAGCTGCAAGTGGTAACAGTAAAGTAACATGCACAAATTCACCCTCTGCCTGGTGCTGACTTCAGTATCTACCCACATTTTGTTTGTCCATAGTTTGCCGAAACCATTCTATGCAACTAGATGGAAATGACATTTATTATTTTGGGCAAGCTCCTGTTTTAAAGACTAAATGTAAAGAGAAACACAGTCATTTCCAGCCGAGAGAGTCCTTGGTGAAATCACTTCACACTTTGAGAGAGGTGCTGACAGTAGGGATCAGGGCTGCGTAAGTTATTCCAGAGGTCTCAGCAGGATAGCAAATGATGTGACCTAAACAAGAAGCCGATAAGCCTGTGACATACAGGGAAACAATCCCTGCTGTACCTCCAATAATATATTCATTCACACGAGTTGATTGCTTCACGAAAGGCCCGGGGGGCAGTAGAGGGGGTCAGCAGCAGGCCCACATGGCATCTGCAGACTTTTATTTTATTTTTATTATTAATTGTAATGGAAAGTCTTTGGAATTCTGCAGATAGATAAATCTGATTCTGCGGAAATCTCCATGCACAGATTCTGAGTGGCATAAAACCAGTGTTATTTTAGTATTATCTACAAAAATAAAGGTTCTTTATTACTATCTATTGTTCCATGAAGAACCTTTAACATCTATGGAATCTTTCCATTGTACAAAAGGTTCTTTGGATTTTTAAAATGCTGTTCACACTAAAAAAAGGGGGGTTCTTTTAAAAACTGTTCACTGAAAGGTTGTTTGAGGAACCAAAATGGTTCTTTCTATGGCATTCACAGAAGTGCAAGTAAACAGCAAGACTGCATGAGCCTACTGCTTTTTTTAAAAAAAACCCACATGACATAATGGGCATGAGATTGGAGGCTAGGGGCATTATATCCACATTGACTTTACACACCTATTTAAAAACAGCAGCCCTTCACACCAAGTTTAACAGGAAGAGGCTGTAAAACGAAATGGGCAAGACCTACAGTATTTCATAATTAATAGTTAGCGACGAGGGAAAGAGGTCTGCAGTGACGTAAAAAGGTCAACAATAAAATGTTGAAAAAATAGTCATCAATCTCTCTTTTTTACATAATTCAAGATAATTACGAACTGGATAAAATCAGTAGTGGCCAGGAGCAAGGCACGGTAGCAGTGATTACTTTGACCGTACACGTCTCCCTGCTAGCAAATAGTTTTGTCAGTTCCTACGGTGGTCTCCTGCTCAGTAGGAGGCCACACCTGCAAACCGTACAGTAAATTACTCTGCAGGCCCACTTGCCCTTGTCTGCTACACTGTGCTAACTCTATTGTCAAAAGCTTAATCACCACCACAAGATTTATATCCTAGGGTTAACTCGTGGGAATGACTCAATAAAGCTGTGAGTTATTTGTTCTTTTTATAGTCAATTACGGCTCTACGTTTAGAAGGAGCAAAAGAACTTGCAGCGATACACCAACGTCAGGTTACCACATTGCAAATGGCACTATATTTAATCTAATTCATTATTTATGAGATTTATCAAATAGAAATTAGACATTGGGGGTGTAAAACAACTTTATGGCAAAATAGAGAGCAGAGAAAAGATTGAAACTTACCTATTAAGGGATATAATATAGCCTCAGCTAAGCAGGGGGTGGAAGTCCTTATAAACCTGTATATGAAACACAGTAAGGGAGCAGTTGAGTCATTTTCATGTGTCTGTCATATACAAGTCTTAACTCTTTGCCCACCATTGACAAGATTTTCTGTCATTTATGACACAACGCTTCCTCGCCATTGATAAGTTTTTCTAAGATGTCTTTGCTGCAGCCTGTATCGCGATGATGAACTGGATTTCCTAGGTGTATATGACTTTCTTGTTTCAGTCAAACACAATGGAGTTATATTAAAAAATATTCTGGCTCTTCCAAGCTTTATAATGGGAGTGAATAGTACTCTCATAAACGCACGGACGGACATTACCTGAAGCTAGTGATTATAGTCTATAAAGTTATAAGTATGGATATTTTTCTTACAAAAATGCATTGCTTCGCTTCAGATGGCCTTTATTAACCCCCTGGAGCTGTATGGATTACTTTTATGGTGGATGGATGTGCTTTTTTGGCCTTCAAAATCTCGGTTTCTATTCACTTCTGTTATAAATCTTGGAAGAGACAGAATAATTTTTTAATATAACTCCAATTGTGTTTGACTGAAACAAGAAAGTCATATATACCTAGGATGGCTTTGAGGGTGAGTAATGTGGGACACGTGATTTTTCCCCAGATTAAAGGGTTAGTTCACCCAAAAATGAAAATAATATAATTTATTACTCACCCTCATGTCGTTCTACACCCGTAAGACCTTCGTTCATCTTCGGAACACAAATTAAGATATTTTGATGAAATCCAATGGCTCAGTGAGGCCTCTATAGACAGCAATGCCACTGAACTTCTCAAGATCCAGAAAGGTACTCAAAACATATTTAAAACAATACTATAAAGCGACGAGAATACTTTTTGTGAGCCAACATAACGAAACAAAATAACGAAACAAAATAATGACTTTTCAACGATATCTAGTGATGGCCGATTTCAAAACACTGCTTAGAATCTTTTTTTCGTTTCGAATTAGTGATTCGGATCACGTGTCAAAATGCCAAACTGCTGAAATCACGTGACTTTGGTGCTCCGAATCACTGATTCGAAACAAAAGATTTGAAGCAATGTTTTGAAACTGGCCATCGCTAGATATCATTGAAAAGTCGTTATTTTGGTTTTTTTGGCGTTACTGAGCCATCGGATTTCATCAAAAATATCTTAATTTGTGTTCCGAAGATGAACGAAGGTCTTACGGGCGTAGAACGACATGAGGGTGAGTAATAAATTACATAATTTTCATTTTTGGGTGAACTAACCCTTTAAGGTTAGGGTGTAGGGTAGGTTAGTATTTGTAGTGTTGTGTAGGCAATCAGCACTGTTAATTGACATCAGTAATGAAATCTTCTGAATCGGCTGCGGGGTGGAGTTTGCACTAAATTTGGAAGAAAAAACATCTCGCATCCTCTACATATTGGACTTAAGCCAGTACGTCATCGCGCTACAGGCTGCAGTGAGGACAGTCTCAGTTTTTCCGGCAATCCATGTTTTCACTATTATGTGGTAGGGGGCGCTGTTACGCATCTGAAATAATAAAGAATCTACGGATCCAAACACAAGCGAAGAAGCAGCAGACACATATAGCTTACGCACATATAGCTAACACAATCAGCAAACATTCAACAGCACATAAATCAAAATTCCCTATATAGGACTGTGCAAGCTTGAGGGTGTTGATGGACTCGATCTACTCCATCTATGTTTTGATCATCAATCTGAATCCAATCCGGATTAAGTATTTGACAAAAACAATTTTCAAGCAAAAAATGTTGCTTTTTTATTGAAACTTACCAACATTCAAGTGCTAATAAAAAGAATGCATTACGCTACAATACAATATGCTAAAAAAAAAAAAAACGCTGGTGGGGAAAGAGTTAATATAGTAGATAAAATATTAAACTCAGTTTTTAAAGATGGAAGTCATTTGACTTAGTTAACTTTTATCAGAATATCACAATTGAGCATGAATTCAGATAATTTCATTACATTGGTTCAAACGGATGTTGACATTTTTCCATGTCCAACTTCTGACATCAAAAATTTGGCAATTCATAAAGAAATATTCCAGGTTTTTTTAATTGATAATAAATGTAGTTTTTGAACTTTCCATCCTGTTAAGACTTTTGTAATAAGATACACTTTGCCTTTTCTGCCTTTTTTGAAACTGGATAGATAGATAGAATGACGATCATAGAAATATGTTAAACATCAACACTGGATGACAGTAATACATAAGGAGCAATAAGTATTAGCAATGGATTTGATGAATCATGTGAAGAATAAAATTTGGTTAAAACATATTTTTAAAATGTTAAAGTTCAAAACATCTTGCAAAAAATGGAATGAGCTAGTTGCAGATGGCAATTTGGTCATGATGAGTTAACTGAGTTAATTTTAGAGAGTTAATCCATTGTAGATTAAAACAAGCAACTTAATATTGTCTAATCAGTTTGTAAAAGCCCCAGGTTTCAGAGTAGAAATAAAGCTGAAACCTCAGCCAGAGCGTTCATAACCTGTAAGCATCCATCTTAATCATTCACTGCATTAATGGCCAAAAGTGTTTGCAACACTCAGTTCATAAAGAGAGTAGAACGCTTAGCTAATTCATCGATGCACTCAAGAATCAGGATCTGTGTAAGAGAGAGACAGAGAACAGCGATCTGGCCGAAGGGATGTGGTCTGTGTGGAGATGTCAGAAGCATAATGGCCAGCTGAGTCATAGGTTATAAAAAGCTGTCATTAGGGATTTCAACCCACTGCAACTCATGACAGTGGAGTAGTGAATTATTTATTAAGGTGGAAACTTAAGTGCCCCTAACTCAAGGCTGCCTGTTTTTTGTGTGTTTTTTCCTTCAGGCTTGTTTAAACCACTTTGCCAATAATTGTCATGTACGCAAGTTTTAATAGGGATGATTTATTAGCATGACATTCATTGTTATTTCTTTGCTGCCAACTAATTTTGTTACATAAAATAATAAATGAATACATTTGGAAATATGCCTTTACGTTGCTGAATGTGATTAACATTAAGAGATGTGCGTAAATATATCCAAATGTAAAGTTAAATGAACAATTTATTTCAATGGGAAATTCATTCTTTTTATTACATTAAATTACATTTTTCCATTCATGTTCTTGGCAAATACTTTCTTACCAAAACAACACAAAAGATTCTTAGTACTTTGAATATTAGAATAAAAGTAATTTCAAGACTAACAATAATATATTATTTAATCAGTGGATAATGATTTATATATAAATAAATAAAATTTAAAAGATGATTACAATTACAGCTGATTATCAGAAGATGCCATTCTTGATCATTCCTGCACAATTCTATCCCAAGCCCGAAAACCCAGTAATCGCTTTCCATTTGTACATGTGCGTGACTATTTTCTGTACTGGGGCAAATGGAAAACTTCCACACAAATTCTACCTAGAACATTATATCTCCACACATAAAATGCTTTTTGTTTACGAAACCCACAAAATATCCCAACTCTTCATTCCAAATCAATTTCACATTGCCCTCATTGCTTTTTGATTGCCAACTCCACACATATCATTCAAGCCATTCGCTCTTTGTTTTGTCCGTAGTGTATGAAAATGGTTAAAAACCCCATGGGTCAGTGAAAATGATCTGTTCATTTCAGTTGCCTGTTTTAAGTCAGTCAAAACATTCCAGACTTCAAAAGGGGGCTTTGCCTTCTTAGGCCATTTCTGTGTCCCCTTCTCAATGGCCCAGGAGGGCTTGGTTATTTGGATAAATTAATTTCTGGAGTCTGCCTGCTATTGCAAAAGCACCACATGTCTGACAGCAAATTAGTCTCACTGAAACAACAGAGACTTTAAGACTGAAAGAAAACACCACAGAAGGACGGTGGCACGGACAATACAGCGACTTGAGATATAACACAATATTGAAATGTACATTTGACATGGGGACGTGTTTTTTCCCTTACCGAACATTATAATAGTGGTTTGAAGCAATTATAGCTGATCACATGGGTGTTAAGCTAAAACCGGGACATGTAATGGATACCGAGTTTCTCTTGCTTTGTGCACCTCACCTCAAAAAAGGCAGAAAAAAACATCATTCAAAAAACATCCAATTGCAATAAACATCTCACACACTCAAAAGCTCATTCACACCAAAGACGATAACTAAAATTATTAGATACAGTTAAAGGTGCAATAGGTGATTCTCTACAGTTATACTGGTTGAAAGTCTCCTCGTATGATAGCAATCACTATGTTAAATGGTCTAAATGTATTTTTATAAATATATATCATCTGTGGAAGGCGTAGGACGATAAAATGTTCATCCAATTATTATATTTGGTCCAAATGAAAAAATACAATGCCCTGCCAGCCTGTCAGCGTATGTTTTTACATTGTTCATCATACGTCATCAGCGCGTTTCATGATATGCAGTTTGATTACAGACACACCAAAGACTAAAGAATAACACAAGATGCATTACTCGTACCGTTTTGAATGGGAGAAAGTGCAACGCGCAATATGGCAGGATAAGTCCCGCCTTCTAAATAAGAGACAATCGCCGATTGGTAAAGTCATCGCATCACTGCAGCGGCCGTTAGAAGATCCGGTCCCTATAGAAACAGTCAGACTCATGCCTCTGAAATGAGACGCAAGAGACGCACACTTAGGACTGCACATGCGCATTAGCAGTTTTTTGTCCTGATTCGAGCGTTTAGACACAAAATTTATGAGACGGTTGTTGTCAGATTTCATTGGTGTTTTCAAATATGAAATTTAATTGAAAGCTTGGCGAACAGCTTTGGAGAATTTGATGTTTCCCCATTCAAAGAGATTGAAGCTGCACTTGCATGCCTGAGAGGCGTTTCAAAGATGGCCGCCGAGTGAAATGACTTGCACCGCAAACAAACAGCAGCCACCTTTTACAGTTCCTACTAAATCAAAACAATGAAAAACTTGCACTTTGAATTCAAAAGTTAACGTTTTCAAGCTCCACAAACACCGTTGTCATATAAATGACGGCAAAAACGAATAAAAAGTTTTATGTTTTTAGTTGAAAAGCTGTGGCTCTAAAAGTGTAGTTCACAACATAACTGTGGGTGTCATGTCAGTGCAACCAACCATTTGCTATTAATGTGCTCGTAGTGATATTTACTCGTCAAAAGTCTGAATCGTATCAGTTCTCGACGACAGAAGTTGATGAAAATGTCTTCACAACATTGACTCATACGCAAAGCCGCAGACTTAGAGCGGTGCGGAGCAGAGGTCTTTAAGAGTGGAGGCCTAGACCTCAGCCAACACATGAAGACAATTCAAGATAAATGGAGCATGCTATTTTCACAGTACATGAAAGGCTGCCCAAGGACACTGCTCTGAAAGAAAGAACACAGCTAGCCAGTAAAAGCGGAAAAAGAAGAAACTTCAAAGTAGTACCAAAACACATTTTGATTTAGGATAATTCATTTGATGAAATGCTTTGTGGGTCTTGGAATTGATGCAGTTACCACTCCAAATGCTTAAAGTATATCGCTCCGCAACACGAAACTACACAACGTTTGAAAATAACACCATATATTAGCCTTAATGATAATGTAACGTAATGGTGCATAATGCAGATAAAGGGCTGAAAACATAAATTACAGCTGGAAGTGGGCAAAATCTAAATTTAAAACTGGCATGCATTAATAGATGACACAAAGAATTGAAACGGCTGTGTCGCTATGAACTGAGCTCTTATGGAGATTATTCTAGTGTGTGACAGTGTCTTACACAACAGGAAAGAGAAATGAGTGGTAGCTAAAATAGGTGCATTTTGAGTATATGAAACTGACATGATTAAGCATTGATTAACAATGTTTTATTCATTTCCATTAGTGGAAAGCAGGCAAGTTGTGCCAATTTGTATCTAAGTATAGTCAAGGAAAAATGAGACAGAGAGAACTAAAACAAATATGCCTAATTATGTTTTGGATGTCTGACATCTAAATAAATAGAATATAGAGTCACAGAAATATGACTTCAAATTAAGCATATTTTCTGAAAGGTATACACAAACCATTTAGAAAAAGTCACCTAGTTTAAAAAAAGTTTTATCAATTTTAGAAAAAATTATAGAAATTCCACATTCCATCTATTAGGGTTGAAGGGATGCCATTTTATGTAATGCCATTGAAGGGATGCCATTTTATGTAATATTTTACCTTCATACATGATGCCAAAAATGGTTTTATACACTGGCAATTCATCAGTATGCATGATGCATATTTTTCAAAAATTAGATAGATTTACCTGGACATTTTTTTTTTTTTTTTTTTGCATTAAAAATGCTTATCACAGGCAGCTATACTCTCTAAAATTGCTACATACTATTTAATTTTTGGTTACACTTTATTTTAATGGTCCCCTTTAGACATTCTGTTGACTATAAGTAACATTACCTACATGTCAACTAACTCTTACTAAAGTATTAGTTGAGTATTAGTAGACTGTTAGGTATATGGTTTTGGTTAGTAGAATAGGGGTTAAGGTTAGTAGAATAAGTTGTCATGTAGTGTCAAAGTTACTACAGATAGTAGAATGTCTGTTGAGGACCATAAAAATAAAGTGTTAGCAGATATTAACAATAGAGTCTAGTAATACTGATAATAATGAGCGTTAGTTGACATTTAGGTGCAAAGTTACTTAATAGTCAACAGAATGTCTAAAAAAGACCATCAAAATAAAGTTACCTTTTTTTTCTCTCTCTTTTACCAATGGCGTGAGTGATGTCTATGAATTTAGTTTTGCCTGACATTTGTATTACCAGACAAACCAAAACAGTAAAATGACAAATTTACTGTGCTTTATCGAGTAGAAAACCAGGCCTTTCAGTTTAGATATAAATTACTGCACATAATATTCACTTCTACTGCAGCTCAACCTTGAACTCAATGTAATGACACCACTCGGGTAATGAGACCACAGAGCCTTGATGACGCTACACGTCTAACCAGAGGGAGGGCTAGTGTGTCAACCACACACGTTACAGTGAGACCAAACCCAATGACCACTGTTACAGTGGGCTAAAACATGTTCAGTTAAACTGATACCACACTCAATACAACCTTCATGTGCCATGTTAGTCTAAAGAACAATCATAATTGCGGATTAGCCTACTGTAGGAGACTTAAAATGTAATGATAGCAAATTAAGCATTCACAAATTTACCTACATTAAATGCACACTTACATTGCGCAATGTCTGAATTTAAAGATTTTCAAATAGAAAATGTGCATTTATTCCACAACAAGGCTAAATGAAAGAAAACTCACCCAAATATTCACAAATTCAAACAGATAAATAATAATAATGAATAAATACTACAATCTGTATTAATAGTGAATTTTAATATCAGAAGACGTTTTTCTGCAGACAAAAATGCATTTTCTTTTTCACATCAGCTATTGGCAGATGTGATGGTGCCTGTGAAAAGACTTATTAGAGTTATTCTTTGCTCAGGTAAATTTATAATTGTACTCAATTTGGACTGCTGGGAAAGGACTTACAGGTCATATCATTTGGCTACAAGCTGTCAACTAAATTTAACGATAATGATAATTATTAACTATAAAATTATTATAATAATTAATCTACACCAAAGTATATTAATGTACATATAAACTGTAGAGGCCTTGTTTAATGCAAGGTAAATATGTTGCTTTTGGGAGCTGGATTTGCCTTAAAAAAAAACGATAAAACAAGTACACTACTAAGTGAAAAGTATCCAAGTTACAATGTCTGTTTCTTAATGATTAATTTACATAAGGCAGCAGAATGATTGTATCTTTATGCGTTTGTACTATCAGTCTAATTAACATTTTATTTGACTTGTAGTAATATAGACACATTGGTATGTCTCATTTTAAAATGAATTAAGTGCACCAATTTCAGCTTATTTGCATTTGTGAAGTTTTGGAAAGAAACAGATATTCCGCCATTCCTGTTCCCCGCACAGTAACGAAATGCAGTTTTATTATTATCAAATAATTGCAAAAACAGCTACTAACAAACACTGCTTACCTTCAGGTCATAGCATAGCAGCACACACAGCAAGGTTACCCTCCACCCGTCCAAGACTATATTTACTTGTATTTAATACTGAATGTAATATGCCCTCTAGAGGAAGTTCCTTCCAAACACTTTGCACCCTTTGCAGCAACTCTGACTGCCTCTAAACTGTGTACTTATACGTTTTTGTCATTTATCCAAATTAAATATTTAACCACTGGAAAATATAATATAATGAGCCCCAAATATGAATTCCATCCACACAAATCTATCATTGTTTTGTCTTTCTGTCAAAGCTCAAACCAGAAAAATTGTTTATTTTCAGAGGTGAACATTACGACTTGAATTGACCTCATCGGTTATGGCCGAGCTCTAGAAATCGTGTTGCTCAGATGACCTGGCATTAACCCTGCAGTTCCAGTCATCTTTATTGTGGATGTAAAACTGTTAATCTATCCTCCTTGCCTTCTCCAACTAAAAGTTTTCTTCAATGAATCTCTTGTCGAGAATCAGTTAAAACAGCATTCTTCATCTGTAAGAGGATCACTTCTTTAGGAGGATATATAGGCCGCGTCAGACCCGCGAACACAGTACCATCAGAGAGAAAAGCGTCTGCGAGCGAGCCCTGCTTGGCAGGAGCGCATTCTTAATTTCTTCATGCTCCATCTGTTGAAATGATAAAGTGCAGCCATAATGGAACACAACAAGATTAGATTAATTGGGTTTGTCCATTATACTGCAGGCCCTTCCACAGATGATCGCAATTTTCTCGGTTAGGGCCATTATTGTGAGATCTGTTTAGCGGCTGATGCAATTAAAATGGGCTTAATGTAAATTTAACAATACAAATAACACTTTCCCTCCATGTGCGTTGGAGTGGGCGGCCTGCACAAAAGTCCAAAAGCGGAACAGATAAATAGCGCTGCAGCCCATATTTAACTTCAAACAAACCAGCGCTCGATTTGATTAGTCTGAACTCTGTGATCAATAACTGTGTTATTGATGTGATCAGTGGGCATGTTTTCATGTTCTCAGGGATGTTCGGGGATCCGATTGCAGACCGTTCTCGAGTGTTAGATGACTGATCTACTGTGTTTAAATTGCTCATGGGCCTCAGAGTGTACACTTCTTCTATGTGCTACTAGCATGTGTTGATATACAGACGTGTCAAAGCCAAAAAGCAGTCGATAGGGAAAACCGAAGGGGAACGAAATGGCGAAGTGGAAGAGAAAAGGATAAGAATTCCCTTTCATGTCTTTTCCCTCGTCCTTGTCGATCTGATAGGGCTCTTATTGGCGGTTTCCTGCAGCTGTATCAGGTCTCTTCTAAGGGAGGTGAGCAGGAGGAAGTAAAACTGACAGAAGGAGGTCCCTGTGTATCACCCAATGCTCTGACCACTACTTAAATGGACAACCGGCCGACTGAATGCTTTTGGTCTCAGCATGTCTATAACTTTTGATTTATATAAAACTATAAAAATATAACGATGTTATAGCTATTTATTTTATTTTTTCAGTGGAATGGGCCGGTATTGGCAATACCTTACTTTGTAACATGCATTTTTCATTTTATAATTTGGGGATCTGAAGCAACATCTGTTTTTTGTGACTTTGTTTGCATTTGCAGCACAAAGTCCCGAGTTATTGTGGCTAAACAGAGCAATTACCATAACCAATCAGACAACACAGCAAGTGTTTTGAATTAGCTTCCTATCATATTTCTGAGCATATGAAATAACATGCACCTGGTGAAGAAATGTTTTCTTTCCATACACAAAAGAGAGGAAATAAACTTCACTAGTAATTAGTTTGTCATTTCAGCACTTCTTGTACTCCATCTCTATCATTTCACTTCATCAAACATGACATTTATCATACCAAGATGCCCACTAAAGCAACACAAGGATGTGAAGACTTACATGCCCTGTGGTTTTGCTATCACAAGATGAGATGTAAGATATCGGCAAAGGTGGACAAAAGAAAATAATGGTATTTAGTGATAATTAGTATTCATTCTCCATATCTCTTTGTAACTAAAGAACTTAGAATATAATAGAGTATACAATAAGAACCAAAATAAACAAATAAAAACAGCAGACCTAAATCAAAAGAGAGATAGAGAGAATTCTTTTACGTAACCCATATCCTTACCGGCAACACTCATTTCAACACATTTAGAAGTTGCACAATTGCTGAGCACGTAATTCCTATGTAAGGAATTCGCTAAAAAAAAAGGTAACATAGAACCTTTGGACGGTTGAGGTTCACTGAGAAATGTTAATAAGCTGCTTTGCCTATCCAAATACTCTGTTAGTTTGGGTTTTGAGATGTGGTGTAAGGGTTGAGAGCCAAAGTAAATACATTCACAGGTAGGGGAAAAACGGAAGAAAACATACTTCGATTCAGACCTCATCAAGGACCACACTGAAAAATAATGAGCAGCAAACTCTGACCTGCTATCAGTGATGCATATACCAGCAAAATAATCACATTTGTCTGAAAGAATGTGAATACATATATATATATATATGTGTGTGTATGAATGTGAATATGAAACTGTTTTCAACATAATAAATGTTTCTTGAGCAGCAAATCAGCATATTATAATGATTTCTGAAGGATCATGTGACACTGAAGACTTCAGCTTTGCTATCACAGGAATAAAAGACATTTTTAAATGTATTCAAACAGAAAAGTTTCCATAGGTTTGACAGGTATATACATATGTTCCTCAATGTATACATATGCAAAGCCCTATATGCAAATACAATCAAAAAGACATTGAAAATGAGATGTTCTCCACTAAAGAAAGTCTTTGGTAGGTCAGCAGTGAACTGTGTTTGACCCTCACCATCACCTTTGTTCCTGTTTACCACAATAAAGTGATGAAAAAGTCAGCCAGGCGTTGACTGCCAATGTTCATAGGCCCAACCATTAGCAAACAAAAAGTCTCGTTTTGTCATCATGCCAATTCGTGATCATGTGGGATGATGACCCAACTAAATATTGATATAACAACTAAATGATATTTGTTCCTTATCTGCTACGATTTCAAACAATGATTATAACTTTTTTTTTTTTTTTTACCATGAAAACATCACCCAAAATGATCTTTACATCGACAACATAAGCAACTAGAAACTCAATATTCTGAAATAAATCAACTAATATCCAAATTTTGTAATACTAGAAGGAATTAAACAATAGAGTGCCAATGTGCATGTGTAAATCATGTTTAACTTCTCAACGAGGTTTGCACAACCTAAATGGCTCTACCACCCAGCCTCAACCTCTCATTTCACTCTGCTAAGCCATTTGCATTATGTGTGTACAACACAGGAAGAAAAAAAATGTAAATACTAGAATCACAAAACCTACAGGTGAATTGCTGCCAGTGTGTTACCAAACAAGTCATGTTCACCTCCCTTAGTCCAAAAAAAAAATTTCTTTTGCCTTTTTCACAAAATAAATAAATATCCAAGCATGTATCATCATGTTTAGTCTTTAGACTGGTTCTGGTTCCAGCTAATTTTATGGTGGGCTGTTCTTAGACAACTGACTCATGGAATAGACACAGTACTCAGCTTGATGGAGATGAAATGAACCCGGTCATAAAACCCAACGCCAGCACACGCTGTGGAACAAACTTGATTGTGACGCTTCTGGATGCATGAGGAGGATTTCAAAAAGTCCCTTTCATGTGTCAAAAGCATTTTTCAAAGCGGGATAAGCTAATGTAAAGGTACAAATATGCCTTCCAGTCATAGGTCAGTAGGTGTGGCTCATATAGTGAGGGATCATGGGAAATATACTGCATTGAGCCATGCGTGCCTCTTGAAATTTGCATTGGCTTCACCTTCCAAAGGCCCAAGCCAAAACCTCTCTCAGCGTTTGGACAGCCGACCTGGTGAA
Organism: Hypophthalmichthys nobilis; assembly: GCA_037950665.1. Classification (NCBI taxonomy): domain Eukaryota; kingdom Metazoa; phylum Chordata; class Actinopteri; order Cypriniformes; family Xenocyprididae; genus Hypophthalmichthys; species Hypophthalmichthys nobilis. Next base: position 11,546,420 of record CM075482.1, on the reverse strand, counting down.
ATAAAAGGTTTTTTTTTTTTTTTTTTTGCACGAGGGGGTTTGAACGAGAAATGAAGATGTAGTGGAGAGAAACAGTAGTCCGCAGCCACTGCCTTACTCAATCCATATGTGGGTTTAAACACAGGAAATACCCACCGTTCAATGTAATCAAGCTGGAGGCCTATCCATCGAGGAGAGCCTTGTGGAACTAATTGAACACCATTAAGACTGTTGCTTCCAAATATGCAGCGCACGCAAAAATCAGCTTTTATGCAATTAACGAAATCATCGTCATAAGGCGCAAAAAACATCAAGGGCTGTATTTCATTGAGATCTAATCATGATTTCAAGAAAAATGAAAAAATTTAATTTGCGTCCTATCAGTCTTTCCATAAACAAGATTCATACGCCTATCTCCCTAAACAGTAATCAATCCATTGAGACATAAATTGGCAAACCAAAAGTACAAATCATCCTCATTACAGTGAGTGTGTTGTCTATGGAGTTAAATAGATTACAGCACATTTATGACGTAACTGGACGTCTCAGAACTTAACATCAACCTCTATCAGGCGCAAATGAAAAATGCCAAGGTTGAAAACTTGATTATTGGTTTGAAATACAAGTGTAGGTCATGATAGAGACATTTCCAAATTCAGTTCTGATTCAGAAGCTCTTGATTCTGATTTATTTGGTGTGTATTTAAGAAATAATGTCCATTTTGCTTACATATAAAAGAAATTCTCTTTCTGATAAAGCTGTAAATTATACAAGGCAGTGTTTCAGACTGATTCAAACAGGTAAGCCAACTATTTGAACTATTCACTAAAAGAACCAGCTCAAAAGAATCTTTCATTTCAGGAAATCTGGCTATACTGGTCACACTGTATGTTGTTGATTCACTAAAATAAATTGGCTCATAAGGGTCTTTCAATTTGTGATTCTGGCTACACTAGTCACACTGTATGTTTTTGATTCACTGAAAAGAATAAGCTCATAAAAGTAATTCACTCAGAAATCAGACTACACTGGTTGTGCTGTATGCTTTTAATTTACTAAAAAGAATCAGCATTTAAGAGTCATTCTTTTGTGAAACAGACTATGCTGGTCGCACTATGTTTTTTGTTTCACTAAAAGGGATCAGTTCATAGGAGTCATTTGTTTAAGAATGAGACCACTGGTTGAACTATATGCTTTTGATTCACTAAAAATAATCAGCGTTTAAGAGTCATTCGTTTAGGAATCAGATTGCACTTTTCACACTTCTGATTCACTAAAAATAATCTGCTTATCCACCTTATTTGTCAACGCGGAAGTAAGGTGTTTTGTACAGCTAAAAATAACTGGAAGCGGATGACACCGGAAGCCAGACATATTAAATTTACAAACAGCCGCACCCGCTCTTACCTGAAAAATAAGGTGGATAAGAGTCATTTGTTCGGGAATCAAATTACATTGGTCGATCTGTATGTTTTTGATTCACTAATATGAATCAGAGACATACATTGATGAAATTAAACTAGTCAAATTATATGTTATTGATTGTCTACCAAGAATCAACATTTAAGAGTCATTCATTCATTCTGAGAGTCATTTGTTCAGGAACCAGATTACACTGATCCTGCTGTATGTTTTTGACTTACTAAAAATAATTGGCTCATATGAGTCATTCATTAGGAATGAGATTAAACTGGTCAAATTGTATGTTATTAATTTACTACAAAGAATCAACATACAGTATAGAGTTATTCATTCAGGAATCAGTTTATGTTTTTGATTCACTGAAAAGAATCGGTTTAAAACTGTAATTTGTTCAGGAATGAGATCACACTGTTCAAAATAGTCATGATAAAAGATCGATTTGGGGATTTTAACAATCAATAGTATCTTTCAGATGAAGATGGTGATTAATCACAACATCGATATTTCCACACAGACCTAGTTCTTAAAAAATGAAAAGAAAAAAAAAAAAAAAAAAATTAAATGAAAATGCCACATAGGGTTTGGTCACTAGATTGTTTTTTGCTTCCAACACAGCGTATTACAGTCAAAGACAGATGATATAGGTTTTATAATTAGTACAAACTATTTCAATGTTCGACAGCACAGGCAACAATTAAAATCTACTATATGTCCTTGCCTCTTTCTTCAATCATTATCTCTTGTAATCACTGAGCTGCCCACAGTTCTTCATCTTTCGACATCTCTGACATTTGCGGGATTGAGTTTGTTTACCCTAGTGCTGGTTGTGGTGGATGGAGTGTGACTGGATGGACCGGTGCCAGTTGAAGAAGGTGCAGCATAGATTCTGACAGCTCTGTGAGGCGATCACTCTCCACATATGCCATTGATTTAGCCAACGCTTCAATAAAGAGCTGGACGGCCCAGTTAACGCGCTCCCTTCTCTCACACACTTCCACTCCAGAGAGTGAATCCGAGAAGAAGGCTAGGTTCAGAAATCTTTGATTTGTAACCTTCCTGAAAAACCCTGACAAGCCCTCCCACACCCCAGCCGTCCCTCATCTCTCCCCTTCCTCCCACTCCCAGACTCCCACACAACTCCCAGCTCAGCTTAGCACTCAATACAAGGCTCTGTTGGTCTTCTGTGACAGCATATGGTTATCCACTCAAACTGTCTCGAGACACTTGTGCATCATAGTCTGCTTATGAACAGCGGGTTGCACTCAAAGCTGAATTGGACCAGTGGCATTTACTGTTCTGGATATACAGGTGCTGTTTTTCACCATTTAAAAGACCCATGACCAGGTCCAAATGGAATCTGTGGACCTTTTTGCAGTGATTCTGGGTTTAAAAAAAATTAAATAAAATGTGGTAAAATGTGTTAAACACTGAAAGGACTACAGTTTAACTGATATAAGAACAATAACAAATTTGCCAACGATTTTACACATTATCAATTATTTTGAAAACCTGTAAACCAGTAAGTTGTTGACATTTCTTCCAGATCCAGGTTCAGTCTTTTTCACTCCAGTCCATTCAAAAATGAGTGAAATCATTCTCTCAAGAGCATTTGTTACAAATATTGCCAGAGACATTTTGACACCAATCACAGACTATGTTACAGCTGGTCATTTGTTCTTATTTGGAAAAGTTGTGGACAGGATGTTTTTGTCTACAACCTTTTGTACACAAAATAAAAACACATCCAAAAATGCACTAAATTTGCATGGATTATTCTGTAAAACGTGTGCTATTTGTGTCTCTGATTAATATAGGCTACACTACCATTCAAAAAAAAAAAATACTTTTGAAAAATGAATACTTTTACTGAGCAAAGAGTATTAAGTTGATCAAAAGTGACAGTAAACACAATTATAATGTTCTAAACTATTTTAAATACATGCTGTTCTTTAGAAAATCCTGGAAAAAATGTATCATAGTTTCCACAAAAATATTAAGCAGCACAACTGTTGTCAACATTGATAATAATAAGAAATGTTTCTTGATCAGCAAATTAGCATATTAGAATGATTTCTGAAGGATCATGTGACACTGAAGACTGGAGTAATGATGCTGAAAATTCAGCTTTGCCATCACAGGAATAAATTACATTTGTACAATATTTAAAATCAAAAATTGTATTTTAAATTAATAATAATAATAACAATACATTTTATTTATTGCCGCCTTTCAATACACCCTAGGACACCTTACAGAACAAAACAGAAAAAAAAAGAAGAAAAAAAAAACCCATTAATACGAGCCCAACAATCAAGTAGTCAATAAAATCAAGTAGGTTAATAAACAACAAAATCAAAGTGAACATGGTGTGAATTATGTAGGGTATGCTAATCTAAACAGATGTGTTTTTAGCAGTGATTTGAATTGATGAAGAGAGTCCAGTTGACGGATGTGACATGGGGCAGAACAGCTGAAAGCTCTGCTCCCCGTGGTGCTGAGTCTGAATGTTGGTACAGTTAAAATTGCAGCCATGGATGAACAAAGTGTTCAGGAAGGAATGTAGGGAAGAAGCAGATCTGAGAGTTATGGGGGGGCAAAGTTATGAAGGGCTTTGAAGGTTAACAAAAGAATTTTGTAATTGATCCGGTGGGGAACAGGAAGCCAGTGGAGCTGAGTGAGAAGGGGTGTGATGTGGTCCGTTGATCTGGTACGGGTGACGATCTGAGCTGCAGAGTTCTGGATGGATTGGAGGCGATGGAGAATATTATCTGGGGTGCCAATGAGGAGGGCGTTGCAATAGTCAATGCGGGAAGTGACCAATGTATGAAGGACCTGAGTACTGCGTTGGGAGAGAGAGGGGCAGAGTCTGGAGATATTGTGGAGGTGAAAATATGCAGTGTGAGTGATATTGCTGATGTGGGGGCCAAAAGAAAGTGTATTGTCCAGAATGACTCTGAGACTTTTGACTTGGGAGGAGGTGGGAATCAGAGAGCCATCAACTGATATAGTGAATGGCTAGGTTTTGGAGAGTGTGGCCTTTGAGCCGATGAGGAGAACCTCGCTTTTATTTCCATTGAGTTTGAAATGATTGATTGACATCCAGTTGCTAATAGCTTGTAGACGGGAGGTTTGGTTTCGTGGAGAGGTAAAGTTGGGTATCATCGGTGTAACAATGAAAATTGATCCCAAAATGATGGAGAATGTTGCCAAGGGGTAGTATGTAGATGATAAAAAGCAGTGGTCCCAGCACTGAACCCTGAGGGACACCATGAGTAACTGACAGTTTTAAATGTGACATTTTTTCCATGAAAATTGTAATAATATTTCATAACATTACTGTTTTACTGTATTTTTGATTAAATAAATGCAGCTTTGGTGAGCAAAAGATACTTCTTTTAAAAGCATTTAAAAATCTTACCAACCCCAAACTGAACTGTGTTATGTGCATTTAAATGGTTAGTTCACCCAAAAATGAAATTTCTGTCCTTAAGTACTCACCCTTATGTCGTTCCACACATGTAAGACCTTCGTCCATCTTCGGAACACAAATTAAGATATTTTTGATGAAATTCGAGGGTATCTGATCCACACATAGGCAGCAACGTCACTGCACCTTTTGAGGTCCAGAAAAGTAGTAAAAACATGGCTAAAATAGACAATGTGACTGCATGGTTCAACCGTAATGTTATTAAGCGAGAATACTTTTTGTGTGCAAAAACAAAACAAAACTAATTTGAACCATTGTCATACGTAGTGAACTTGCAGGCTTCCGTGTTTACGTCCGAACGCCGACTCATTATTGGCCGAAGTTGAACACGTGAGCACCACGACGCATGCATGTGATGCTGAAGGCCAATAATGAGTCAGCGTTCGGACGTAAACTAATTATTTTTGTTTTGTTTTTCCATACAGAAAGTATTCTTGTCGCTTCATAACATTACGGTTGAACCATGCAGTCACATTGTCTATTTTAACCATGTTTTTACTACTTTTCTGGACCTCAAAATGTGCAATGATGTTGCTGCCTATGTGTGGATCAGAAACCCTCGGAATTCATCAAAAATATCTTAATTTGTGTTCTGAAGATGAACGAAGGTCTTACATGTGTGGAACGACATGAGGGTGAGTAATAAATGACAGAAATTTCATTTTTGGGTGAACTAACCCTTTAATAATTATCAATGAATAGCTAACACTTTTACTATGCATTATTAAAGACATTCTAAACATATCAACAATTTAAAAAAATATTGCTTTTTATTGCTACAGAGTCTATAGAATATATTTTTTTAAAATCTATTATTATTTATATATTATAAATAAAAGTATAAAAAAATAAGTTTTAAATGCATGTCCAACCTTTAAATACATTTGAAGTGTAACCTTTCACATTGCGATTACATTAAGCATTGAGATGCATTGCAGATACAGCAAAATAGGTACTGTCTCTTTAAGAGAGTGGGAGCAGTTCAGTAAGCATCTCACCAAAATAGTTTGGATCAGACCTTCAGACACACTACATGGAAAAAGTCAAATCTTAGTACACACAGAAACATGTTAGACAGTATCTCTAGTAACTGTTAAATTCATTTAAAAATGGGGTCAAAATTGAGTGCATTGCAATACAGATACAACACATACATATTGTTTCATTTTTAGAGTGTTAAAGAGCTTAGGACCATATGCAAGTGTGAGAGAGAAATGGGGTGGCAGTGTTGGATGAAGTGATCTGTATAGAGTGATAGCATCCTTAACCGAGCCCCAGGGACTAATAGGGAAGGAAAGAGGAAGGAGAAAGAGAATGGGAGGGAAATTGTTCTGTCTTCTCAAGTGAATGTATTAGACGTTGTTCTTTGGCCCATCACGACTATGTGTCTGCGGTGTTAAAAGATAATGTCTCTCTGCCTCTCTCTCTCTCTCTGATTGATTCTCTAGATCAATACATCTCACAATGTGCCCTTAAAGCTCCCTTCAACACATTGATGCACGCAGCAGACCCACAGTCAGTCCAGCAGTCAACGAAGAGTGCTTCGGAGAGGAAACTAAAATCTGTAGCCCAGAGCAGAGGCCATGTGGAAAGGTGAGGACAGTTTAATGGGTGCTCTTCAACAAGATCCCCCTCAGGATCCTACTGCCCCACAAAAGCAATAGACCTAATAGTCATTTTAGGAGATGGAGAAAGAGGAGGATAAATTAGATGTTAAAGTTAAGCTGTCATCCAACATGATAAAGGCTCTCAGTTAGCAGTAAGTTGATTAAAAACAACATTTATGAATGAATTTTTTAGCCTGGATTGGTTGACATTGTGTTTTTAAAGGGATAGTTCACCCAAAAAATTCTGTCATCATTTACTCCCCCTCATGTCATTCCAAACCTGTATGTAGTCAATGGGAATTTTAACAACTACTTCCCCTAAATCTATTTCCACTAAGGTTTGGTTCAATTAAAACAAACTCTGGTGCGATTGCTTTGTTAGTACGGCTCATTTGAATAAGTGTGAGCACCAAACAAGAGGATGCTAAGGAGATGTGTTGCACTGCTTGAGGCAAATGGTGGTCACACCAGATACTGACTGGTTTTTGGACCCCCCTGGACCCCCCCAATACAGTAAAACTGTACATTTTAGAGTGGCCTTTTATTGTGGCCGGCCTAAGGCACACCTGTGCAATAATCATACTGTCTAATCAGCATCTTGATATGCCACACCTGTGAGGTGGATGGATTATCTCGGCAAAGGAGAAGTGCTCACTAACACAGATTTAGACAGATTTTTTACAATATTTGAGAGAAATAGGCCTTTTGTGTACATAGAAAAAGTCTTAGATCTTTGAGTTCAGCTCATGAAAAATGGGGGCAAAAACAAAAGTGCTGCGTTTATAATTTTGTTCAGTGTACCTTCCTTACCTACCTTGCCATAAGGTCAAGTTGCCTGGCAACCATAAACAACAAGCACTTAAGTTAATGTGTTATATTACTTTGTGAACATATTGTGGGGTTTTTTATCAATAATATTAGATTTTTTTTATTAATTACTGGCAGGGTCAGAAATTAAGGGAAGCTCAGTGCACACACAAAAATAATAATAATAATAATAAACAAATAAATACAAAAATGCCCCCAAATATATTTATTATATTATTAATTAAATTATTTATAATTTATTATTATATATTATTTGTTTAAGAATTAAGAATTATTACTTCATAATATTGTATTCTAGCCTGAGTTATACATATGATCACTATAGAATCAGTATAGTATTATTATAGTAAGAGATTTTTTAATCAATATTTTTATTTTTTTCTGTTAACACAAAAGACAATATTTTGACCAAAGAGTTTCGGTTCCCATTGACTTCCATTGTATTTCTTGTCCATATATTGGAATCATTGGGAACCTTTGGCTAGCAACATTCTTCAAAATATCTTCTTTTATGATCTATAGATGAAGGAAAGTCATACAGGTTTGGAAAGACATGAGGGTGACATTTCTGATGACAGAAATGTCATATTTGGGTAGACTATCCCTTTAACAACTAAAATATTTTTTTAAAAGAAAGAAAAAAGACAACGATGCCCCAAAACATGCATTATCCAGTTTGACACAGATATGATTCTAGCGTAAGTGACATATTCTCTGTTACACAGGTGTCGCAACCACAGTTCGTAGTGTTAACACTCGCGTGCTGCAGGTGGGAAAGATAACTGATGACTCTTATTCCCTGATCAGAGTGCTAAAGTTGTTAACATTTTTTTTTTTAAAAACTGTCATTCAGTGGGGCAATCCCCAGCATTCCCCAAATTAATGAGTTACTCAAGGTCGCAAGTTACAATGATTTTAGAGGACTTTGAGGCACTCAGCATTCATGTTGTACCCAAAAACACACCCTTAACCATAGTAAAATCACTCTGATGTACTAGGACATCTCGTAACTTAAATGTAAAGTCAGTTGTGGTTTTTCCAAAAAAATTATTTGTGACTCTCAATAAAGAATGGAAAATCATCATGAAAACATTTATTCATTCACCTAAGAAGCGATATCTATAGTGAAATGAAAGTGTTTTCTGCAGAGTCTATAAGAGGGAACTCCAGCCTCTATGAGTGATGAGCCCCTTAGCAGCCATTTCTTCTTAAGTACACACTACTGAGCGTGAAAGAGGAGTGATCATGAAGACAAAAATGTTTTTAAACTGCAATTTATGCATCAGCAAAGGCGACTCCCCCTTCAGACATTACAATAATGGATGACGTAAAGGTCGCCCTTAAGATCAGAGTTTGCAGTTGTGGCCTGGTAGGAGGCTGAACGTGTAAAGGTTGGCTCAGCGATGATTACAAATAGTGCTTCAACATCCCGTAGACATCAAAGGAGGTCTAAGGAAGGTTATTCACCCTCAGGAGGGGGTTAGTGAAATATGACCAATAGAGAAAAAGACAGAAACTATATGAGGCTCTCCAAGGACCGACTATTTGTGTTCCTTGTCAAATAATAAAGCCTCAATGCTTAAACTATGGCTGTTATGTGTATTCAGTGCACTTGTGAATATTGATGTGATGCTAAATACTGCCGTATGCAAAAAATCACTGGCAGAGTCAGAAATTAAGGGTGGCTCATTACAAAAAAACAAAAAAAAACAAAAAAGGCTGTTTAATTATTTTTTATTATTTATATATTTGTAATTGTAATGTGACAGTAAAGACTTTTAGATTGTCATAAAAAATCTAATTCAAATAAATGCTCTTCTTCAGAGCTTACAATTCATCAAAGAATCCTGAAAAAAAAATGTAAAAAAAAATGTATCAAGGTTTTCATAAAAATATTAAGCAGCACAGCTGTTTTCAACTTTGATAGTAATACGAATACAAATAATCCAAAGCATATGCGAATGATTTCTGAAGGACCATGTGACACTGAAAAAATTGAAAAATTCAGCTTTGCCATCATAAGAATAAATTACATTTTAAAATATTAAAATAATAATAATAAAAAAAGTTATTTTAAATTATTTCATAATATTACTGATTTTTTTTTTAATCAAACAAATGCAGTCTTCCAAAAACATTAATCAAACCCAAACTTTTGAATATTAGTGTATATTGTAGGCTTGTGCATATATACAATAAAATAAATAAGAGTTGATTGGTATTTTTACCGATATTGTATGGTAAAAAAAAACTGTATTAAAAAAAAAAAATCATGAAAAGGTCCCTAAAAACAAATCCAGGATGCAAATATTGCCTCTTAACACCAAACTCAATTTCTGACATTGGTCAATGCATTATCTGAAAACGTATAAAAGCAAAATTGAAAATATCAGAACATTCAACACTTTTCATGATTTCTGATATTCAAATTGCCCAGAACCACTTTAGATTTTAACGTCTGAATCAATTTGCCCTGATTCTGGAGTTTAAGCAGCGCTAACATACATAGGTATGCAAGGACGTACATACTGTTCCAAAAGGCAGGATCAAGGCTTATGATTCTAGGATTTATTCGTTCAAGCCAAAGGTATTTCGGCAGGAAACCTGGGGTTTTCCCACCAGGTATAATAACATTGATTTATGCCAATGACAGCAAAGCTACTTTTAATTTCACGTGAGTGTTCCCCCACCCCGTTCGAAAAGCGTCCTTTCTCTCCGACCAGCCGCCCATTATGCTGTTGTAATACAGATAATGAATACACAGATAAAGCACAAACTCTCCCAAGACAATGGCCTTCCTATTGCAAGTGTGGATAATTTTCCTGAGAAAGGCAGGGCGTGTTTTGGCAAATTGCACCAGATTCATCTATTAGGCATCCCCTTTCATTATCGAGTTTCCGCCGTCCATCTCTGGGGCGGGCTTATCGTGAGGCTGCCTCTCAACAGCCTGAGCCATTGCTAAGATTTCAGGTGCTGGGGGACTGGGCTCGCTGTAAACAGGTGTTCCCTCTGTTTGTGGGCCGCAGAGGTCCCGGGATGGAAGCATGGGAAAGGGCAGTCACCATCGTAGTTCTACATCAATGGGCAGCTAACAGTGAGCCATTGATTTCATGAATTCAGCTAAATTGGCATACTTAAGTAGAGGCTATAAGTAGTGGTAAGAAAGGGGGGAAAAGAAGTCTTCCATCAGTAGGTTTAGGAAGTGTGTGTTGCTTTTAATGACATACCAGAGCTTTAGTTGAAGCACACCGCACTGATCCCACCCCACATCGCCAGGTCTTTCCAGAGCGTCAACTGTCAAGAATTCCAAGTATGATTGTGCAAGTCATTAAAGAAATACGATTGGACTTCTACCTATCCAGCTTCATGAGCAATTTAAGAAGAAACATTAAGCAGCAACGCAAATTAGACAAAAATGTCAATGGACTCTGAACACATTTGAAGGATCATTAAAGGCTGAGGTGGGTGATGTCGTCACTGGGAATGTTCTTACCTGAAAAAACACGATATTGACAGCATGGCCTCAGTCTCTGGTTGCTCTCCGGACCAGCGTGGTGAGATCAAACACCGGTTCTATCACCTCTGGCCACACCTGCCAGAAACAAAAGTGATCAATGGAGCAGGTGTGAATGTTTGGATGTTTAGAGGTTGTTCACCTGCAGGCTTGCCAGTGGAAATTTGGAGAAACGTCGATATCTTGCAATTCTGACTTTTTTCTCGCAATTGTGAGTTTATATCTCACAATTCTGACTTTTTTTCTTGTAATTGCAAGTTTATATGTCACAATTCAGACTTTATAGTTCACAATTCAGACTTTATATCTCAAAATTCTAAGAAAAAATGTCAGATTTGCGAGATATAAGCTCGCAATTCTGAGAAAAAAGGCAGAATTGAGAGATATGCACAGTAAAAATAGTTAAATCAACTCTGTTCAGAGTACATATGGTCCCTCTCTAAATAGTGTTAAAGTAACACTGAAGCAGAGTTAAATTAGATGATTAAGCGATTAATTAAGTGATGAATGAGCATTAGTGATGAACACCTGCTGTTAACAAGCAGAATCACTTAAGAAAAGATAATCCTCCTCTGCTGAGAGATATAATGTCTTTTATCTTCAGGTGATTTCATCTAAGACAGTGGCTGAAGTCAGTTGTAGTTCTTGTGTTTCTCTTTTCTTCATTGATTCTGCTGGTTAACAACGGGTGTTCATCAACTTTAACTCTGCTTCAGTGTTACTTTAACACTATTTAGAGAGGGACCATATGTACTCCGAGCAGAGTTGATTTAACTCTGGTGATTTTGCTGTGATAAAAAAACAAGGGAAAAATGTAAAGAATTGCAAGATAAAAAGTCGCAATTACGTTTTTTATTTTTTTATTCCGTGGCGGTAATATTATTATGACTTTTGCTATTGGAGCAAATGGTAATGCAAAAAAAAAAAAAAAAAAAGAAAAGAAAAAAACATTTATTGCAGTTTTACTTTATTACTATAGAACTTCAGCCAAAATGACTTCCGCTTCTGAGAACCCCGAAAATGTGAAAAGGGTCCATTGTTTTGTATTTTTGAAATTTGTAAAAAATAAATAAATAAATAAATTTATTAAGTGTTATTTTATTATGGATATAATGAACAGTTTTTTTTTTTAAATAGGGCAGATATATCTACAGCCAGAGTTCACAGTACATTCATAAACATGAAATGAAATCATTATTGTGAAACTGAGAAAAAAGACATTTGCAAATGCCATTAACCAAACCTCTCTGTTCCAATCTGCACACAAGTGATAATATATAGACGGCACTGTCATTAAAACAGTTTCGTGCTCCTTGTGGATTCATTTGCGCTGACCCAGAATGCAGTATTTTCTTAACACTAGCAGCAGGCTGCTTTGATGTTATCTGCATGTCCAAACAGCCTGACTGGCGCTCGTGGAGTGCAGCGCCTGCGTCCGATCTGCCGTGGTGGACGGAGGAGCCATATTAATCATTGTGAAGTCTGCAAGAGCGCCGTCATAAATCGCACGGCCCGGTTCTTAACGGAGAGAGTCCCTGGACGCCCTCTCCTCATTTATCAACACGCTCCGACTCCGGATGCAGGGTAAATATAAAGGAGGAATATGGGGGTAGCTGGGGCTTGTGATGTTGAGCATATCACGGAGGTCGTAATGACTTTATACTGCTATGAGTGATGTTCTTTTCCCTCGCTCTAACCTCAGGAACAATAAATAGTCGTCACAACCGGTAACGTTTTCCTCAAGTGGAAAGGCATGAAAGTGAGTGTTTATGCCCCTGCAGTGCTGGAGGATGATGGGAAGTCCGATTCATTTGTGCAAATCAGCTCTTTCAAACTTCAAACAGTTCTTTTCTAAGAACCGATTCAAATTTTAAGCGGTTCTTTTAGTTGTGTCCTCATGTAGTGTTTGGCATTCAGGCACGGCATAATTCATGCTATAAAACATTCTGATAAAGAAATATCTATATATAATGCTGTTTATTACGTTTTTTTTTTTTTTTTCTGAATAAATTTTAATTTATTGGTTATTGTACAATTATAGAATTACTTGGCTAAAAATGTTTTGCACGTTTTAATGATAATTATTAAAACCAACTATGTTTCGTATGTGTGTTGATGGAAATGTCATACATTTTAATGGATGTGACATTGGATGTGGTTTTCTTTTCTTTTTTTTTTTGCTTTTCTTTTCGCTTTTGAAGACACCTTTATTCACGCCTGAAAGGCCAATGACGTATGCCGATGTGGGCAGACCTACCTGGCCACAGCATCTACTAAATGCGGTCGCATGTGTTATTTCGCTTGTTCTTCAGCTCTTCACCGTGCTGCTAGGAACACAAAGGTTCTCGTCGCTGTCCTATGGCATGTGGGTATTTACTCTCAGAAAATGATACTTACAAGCACTGTCCAGTGTGTTCGGGGATTGTCCATGCTAAGCTGGCTCTCTCGAACCCCGGGGCATGTGTGCAATTCCAGCAGCTCTGTCGTTCCACACTCAAGCGGCATGTAGCGTTTGTTGAGCATGTGCTTAGGGGAGCAGTGGCCAAACACAATCCGCTTCTGTCTTTGGGTGCTAATCCAGATGCGGCTCTGGCTGTTTTTGGGGAGGCCACAGGGAGTTAGGGCAATCGTATAGAAGCAGAGGACAGTCTGTGATCACAACAATGTACCTATGACTGCCCTTGAGTTTTATCGTGACTTTGATTGTCTTGAGGATGACTCTGTCTTGCTTGATGCGGATGAAGAATTCTCTGAAGACATTTTTCAAGTAAGCAAATCGCGGCTTCCCCCTCACTCTCTGAGGCGGCGGGTGGATGTGAAGTGATGGAGGATCCTTTCACTGATCTGTATCGGAGAGCAGAAGGGAAGAAGCTGTCAGTGCAGTGGCCTGCCCCTCCACCATTACAAAAAACCTTGTGCTTCGGGTTCCATTTGTGTCCCGTACAAACCGTGGTAAGAACACGCCTACCGCTTTATCCGGATTGCACAGCAGAGCTGACAGCTTCGTGGCTGAAGCCCATGTGACAAATAAGTTCACAGAGTTCAAAGGTGTGGAAGAAGGTGTGTTAGTGTCAGACCAGGGGAGGGAAGGAATGTCCTTCTTCTATCAGCGCAGAAAGGACCCCGAAAGAGAGCGGCTTCAGTTCTGAGTAAATTGTTAATAAAGTAATGTGTTCTTTGCACCATTCAGTGGAGTTATCGGCTGCAGTTTCTTTCGCTGTAAGATGGGAGTGGTTGACAGCGTTGAAAGAGCATCACATCAATTAGTTGGAACTACAGGAGATTCTTCTGGCACTGAAACACTTTATCCTGTGCTTGCAGGGAAAACATGTGTTAGTCAGAACGGACGACACGACAGTGGTGTCATATACAGACAAGGGAGGACTCGCTCTCTTCCACTGTCACAATTGGCACGGACACTCTTTATACTGTGCGGCGAACATTTAGCGTCACTCAAGGCAGTACACGTCCTGGGCCATCTAAATGGAGGAGCAGACCTGCTGTCCAGGGGGGGACCACAGTTCAGGGAGTGCCGTCTGCACCTTTGGATAGTGGAGCATATCTGGGATTTTTTTGCATCTGCAGAAAACATGCACTGCCCACCGTTTTCTCGATCACGAACTGGAGCGCCCCACTGGGGGTTGACGCTCTGTCTCATGTATGGCCCAGGACCTTGCTGTGCACGTTCCCACTGGTGGAACTGATACAGCCCACCCTGCGTTGAGAGGGTCTGTCACTGATTTTGGTGGCTCCTTACTGGCCAGCGAAGAAATGGTACGCGATCATCATGACGCTGCTGTCAGGGACACTGTGGTGTCTTTCCCTATGCAGAGACCTGTTGTCCCAGGCAGGTGGGCAGATTCTGCACCATCGACCGGAACTGTGGTCTTCATAAGCCTACCCATGGAGAGGGACAATCTGATGGCAGCGGGGCTCCCAATTAATGTTGCGGTCACGATACTTGCACCGAAGTGGCGCATGTTTGAAAGGACTTCCCCGTGGAAGAAGGTCGCTCCCATTTCATGTTGAACGTTTTTTTAGGGGCCATTTTGGCTTGTCATGAGGGCATTAATGATGTTGCGGCAAGCATGCACCCCTTTGCCATTCGGTTCCTTAAAGGGGCAAGGCGTCTTAGGCCCATTACAAAATCAATGGTGCCGTCATGGGACCTGATTGTAGTTCTGAAGGCTATGTGTGAACCTCTGTTTGAGTCGCCAGAATCCTTGAAGCTAAGGATGCTGTCTTACTAAATGACCCTGCCGATGATGCTGGCATCAGCAAAACATGTTAGTGACCTCCATGCACTACTGGTGTATCTCTCGTGCATCCAATTAGTGTTGGATGGGTCAAAAGTGGTGTTGCATCCTAATGCCGCGTATACGCCTAGAGTCATGTTGGGAGCATATAGTGCCCTCTTGTTTGAGCTGCCTGCCCCGTCAAACGTCTCTGAGACAGGAGAAGACAGGAGAATTCATGCTTTGTGCCCTGTCCAAGTTTTGCGCAGATACATTGAGCAGATGCAGGCTGTGCACTCTTCCGACCAGCTTTTTGTATGCTTTGCTAACCCTGTCCGTGGGAAGCTGCTATCTAATCTAGGCATCTTATGCATTGGATTGTGGAGGCTATTTGAGTAGCATACAAGAGTAAATGGTTTGCTCTGCCTGCAGGGGTGCATGCACACTCTACGAGGGTAATGGTGACGTCTTGGGCATTGTTTAGAGGGGTGTCTGTGGAGGATATTTGTGCTGCTACCAGTTCAGGAGGAGGATTGCCAGTTCAGGCATCACTGCACACGTTTGTTTGATTTTACCAGCTGGATGTCACAGCAGCGATAATGGCTCAGTCTGTGCTTACCACAAGGGTTTTAAACCAGGGTCCGTTGCTCCCTTAAAAAAAGAAAAAGAGGCATGTGGCAGTGTTGGTCCCTTACGTTTAGTTCAGCGGACTGCGGGGTGTGAATATATGTCCTATAGTCATGTGTTGTACCAAGTGAAATGACTGAATAGGAATGTTGAGTTATGCATATAACTACTGTTCCCAGAACGAGGGAAACACCTCAGTCACACAGTCGGAGTCTCGCTGAATAGCTGGACTGAAAGAGGGGAATGACGCATGAGATCGCATTTATATGCTGTGGGCAGGTAGGTCCACCCATGTCGGCGTGCGACATTGGCCTTTCAGGCATGAATAAAGGTGTCTTAACTGAATGGCGCAAGAGCGCTATATCCCATAGTCATGTGTTGTACATCATTTCCCTCCTTCTGGGAACAGTAGGTATATGCATAACTCACGGTTTCCCGATTCATTAAATTGGAGACTTGAGAATCGCTCATACTGATTCAGTTCCATTCGTGAATGAATTGTTCCATTTTTGTGAACAGGTTCAAATTATTTAATGAAAAGATTTGACTCCAAAACGATTTGTTACTAGTATGCATGTGAATGCAAATCTGCCTCATACATCTTTAATGTTAGATACATGGCATAATAGTGTGGCTGTCTGAAATCGCATACTCCCTACTATATACTACTATAGTAGTCGAAAAACAGTATGTGACAAAAGAAGTATGTCTGAATTCACAGTACTCATAAAAGACTAAGCAAACAGTACCCTGATGACCTATTGCTTCTGGCAAGATTCTGAAGTGCTAGATTACATTACATTAAGATTTGTTTACAAAAAAAAAGAAAAAAGTTTGAGTGTTTAGAAAGAAATAGCAAAATAAGGGTTACAAAGGTAAAAGGGTACATAGTTGGTGTGTTGGGGCCCCATACCTGGAATTGCTCAGGGCCCCCAAATCACTAAGTGACTAAGTGATCCCGCCCCTGGGAATTACGGCAGGTTCACATATACTCCATTTGCAGTGCACATACAGTACGTATTGTAGTACATATGTGGTGCAGAAGCAGCACATGCTCATTGTCCTTTCACATACAGTATGACGCGTTCACACTGTGCAACTGATCCACAGCTGTATAGCACAAACACAACATTTATTAATTATTTTTAAATCCAGAAGTTGTTACTGAAAATGGTTTTTCAGTATTAGGATTCTCTTTGTACACAGTACAGTTACACAATCTTTCATAGATGTATTCACGTTTCAACGCACTAAATTTAAACAACATGTTATTCAAATCATTACTTATATATAGATTTATATAGAATGTTGCTCAAGCAAATCGCAAAACATTTAAACATATGTTAAAATCACAGACATTTAAAGTTTACAATTAACAAAAACAGCCGACTCTCATGCCTTTTCTTTTGCATTTAAATCTTTATACAATAAATCCTGAGTCATAAAGAATTTTATGTTATTCCACCTCTACAAAGAGATAAGTGCCATCCATTATGTCGCCTTGTTTATCTAAATGTGAGGTAAGGTGTAGTTTTACTTGTTATTTGAGTTATTTTAATAAAATGTTTTGCTCAATTTTAAATTCATTGTTTTATTTAAATTTTAATTTAATGCAATTGTGTAATTTTAAGTGTGCAAACATAAAAATAACTTTTTACTTGTTCTGAAAGAAATATGAGTAGTTGCAGAACTTGCTGATACAATGCTAGAGAAGGTAGTTGCCAAAGGCCCTGATATACTTCAAGCAAAATCGTCCTGTCCTGATGTCATTTTGAACAAATTCAGGCCAAAATGAAGTTCCAGGAGTTCAAAACAGCTTGCCAAAAATAACTTTCTGGAAAAGTTTGCTCTGGCTGGTAAACACTTTTGATCTACCATTGGTCCGTGGTGATTACGTATTAGGTAGGTGTGGCTCTGTGGCTCTGCCTTCTTTGACATGGAAAACTCTGGATCATTTCTTCTGTTCAGTCTGTCGAAATCAGACGTCCATGTGTAAAAAGATGAGCACACTGGAGAGCTGATTTATAATTCTATTATAATTCTAATTGAAAGCGACACTGACAATGTTTTTTCATGTTTACTTTTCTTCTTCTATCCTTCAGTGCTGCCCTCTGATGCCTGGTAGCAGGCCCGGTGCCACAAGGGTGCAAAGGAAGCATTGCCCCCTCAGATCTGATTTTTGCCCCATTAGTTTCAACTTGTACCCTCCGCTGAGACAGAGTCAGACACTTTTTATATATTATAACTATTGAGTGTTTTTAACCAGATATTGTTTATTTTAAATTTCGGACATTTATATAGACATGTAGATTAAGTACCACCAAAAAATTAAATAAATTGATATTTTGTTAAATACACACTGATGTCTATGGAAGCGGCATAAATAATCCTTTCAATTATAATTTGACAACGTGTTTTATTCATATCAGATACATATTGTATAGGTAACTATAAAGTTTATTTTATTATTCTCCTAGTTCACTGGCCACTTACTTTTATGTATTTCGGGAGAAACGGATGAATTTATATGATGTAATTCCGACAGATCCGATTCTTATATTTTTGAATATTTTTAATAAATGAGGAATAAAGCGATGCATCTGTCCAGAGTTTGTGTGTCCTGGCACCGGCTCTGCATGGTAGAGTATAAAAAAGCAATTCTGCTGCACGTGTCAAACTCGAACTTCTGCACTCATCTCCATGTATACATTTAAAGCTGTGTGGACATGAAGTATATCCAAGCTTTAACAAAGAACTTTGCCATGTGCATATCAGGGCCTTAAGGCTTTGCTATGAAATTGCTATGTTCTTGAGTGGAAAGACACTATGGAAATAAGAAAGATAACAAAAAAAAAAAAATTAAATGATTTAATTTTCTTAAAAGCAAACAAATTATATCTCAGGGAGTGAATAATCTTGACTTCCATGCTTATAACTTGAACTTGTTTTTCTCCATCGCGTTTACTTGCTACCTTACCGTTATCTCGTTTTACCAGGGCAGACACTACATTGCCCTGAGCAACCCACAAGAACAGCTCATCCTCACTATAAGTCCTTTCATGTTCAAACCTCCAGCTCCTAAAATGGCCGTGATTAGGAGTGGCTCATCAGTGCACTGTGTGAGTGTGTGAGTGATGACTCTCTCAAAGGCCAAGACAATAGCCGTGGTCAGGTTACACTCTTGGACACCTCCCCAGCACACACATTGTCTGTATGTGGAGTTCTTCACACACATTCAGGCACATGCCTCCAAGACATCATTTATGGCAGTGTCACAGATTACAACCGCTCATTTCAGCATATGAGAAATAGTTTTAGAATTGTTTTTAAGTATGATGATTTCTGATCCTCATCATCATCATTTACAGAAGTTTATTGTATCGTCCCGCTGGTGTTCTGAGAACTCCTAACCAAAGGGTTTTCAACTAACCACATATTTGAAGAGAATTAAACATACGTTGAAAAAACCGGAGCCGCCACCCTCTAATTCACAGACCTACGCACAAAAGAATAAACAACGCATAAGTAGTTTCCCAGGCTCTTGATGAGGACTGGATGAGGATCTCAAGGTTATAACACTGGTTTCCTGTGAGGGGCAGGACAGAGGGACAGAAAGTCCATCATCGGAACCGTACTGGACTTGTCCTCACTCTGGCAACCCAACAAAGCCTTCCAAAGACAGATGACAAGCACACAAAGAAAACACAGGTGGCTATAGACCACCTGGAGAAAAAGAGAGAGATGGAGAGAGAGAAATAGGTGGCTCCCCTTTGAACTTTCAGCTTAGGGGGTAAATAACCCACCTACCCCCAACCTAGTCTTCGGGTCAGAATGCTTTGACCAATATTTCTATGACTGTCTACAGTGGTAATATGCTTTGTATTTAAAGTAAAAAAGCTTACAAAAAAAAAAAAAAAAAAAAAAAAGAACAATATGGATAGAAATACTATTTGAATATATTAGCATTTTCAAAAAGACTGGTCTTGAATTTACATACCGCCCAAAATCTTTTTGATTTCACCAAATCCTTTTCTAAATGGACTGTCTCAAGGGGTTTCCTCATATTTGAATTAACATCCCAATTTGAAGTAAATCTCATTAAATCGTTTAATATTTATTTAATATACACCATTTAAAAGTTTCAGATCAGTAGGATTCTTCCTTTTTTAAATTAAACCAATACTTTTTTTTTCAGCAAGGTCACGTTAAATTGATCAGAAGTGACAGTAAAACATTTGTAATGTTACAAAAGATTTCTATTTCTAATAAATGTTGTTCTTTTGAACTTTCTATTTATCAAAGAATCAAAGTGAGCATAAGAGACTTCTTTCAAAATATTAAAAAATCTTACCAACCACAAACTTTTGAACGGTAGTGTATTATAAATATTAATCAATAATATACATGTATTGTGTTTGCAGCCATGATTATATTAATTGATTGATTAAATTGAATATTTATGCTTACTTATACTTGTGTTGTGTTTGTCACAATGCAAGACCATTGAAATTGACTAGCAAAATAAAAAAGTTGGTGAAAAACTTAAAATATATGGTGAGCAGATGCAGCATCTAAAAGAATACATTTTTCATTGTATAGATCTATAATCTTAAATCTTGATGTTGAAAGTGAAATAAGCTGTCAGGATGTTTGTTACATTGTGTTTTAGTTTAAGTTAGTATCCATTGCCTAGAGGTTTTGTTGTTCCAGGTTATGTTTCATAATAATGTTTCACTGCTGACCCATTCTTTGCCGTGCCTTTGATCAATATTGTTTGATAATTAATGGAGTTGTTACGCTCACTAATCCAATTACATGCTTTGCTCCCTGAAAGGTCTCGGTCTGATCAAGATTAATTTGTAGTGGAGGGCCACTTCTGTATCCACCTTTGAACTAAGATATATTCATCCACTGACCTCCATCGATTTCATTCCGCAGAACCCTTTCTGACAACAGCGCAACACTCAGGTCCGACCGTCTTTGTGTGGTGGGAAATTTTCAGCCCTGTAGATCTTTAGCATTCAGAGAAGAAAATGGAAACTGCTTTGGCTTTCAGAGCCATCAAATATATTAGCTGAACTTAACTCATTCTACATAGACTTTAACGACCTCTGGACCAGATTAGACCCTCTAAATGATGTAACAGACCAAGCAGTTTCCCAAAGGAAGACTTAAAGGAATATTCCAATTTCAGTACGAGTTAAGCTCAATCAACAGAATTTGTTGCGTAATGCTGATTACCACAAAAAAAAAAAAACTTTGATTCCTTCCACTTAAACACTTAAAAGCAGAATTGTGAACGTTATAATTTTATAAAAACACTTCTGTTAAAACGTATGTATTGTGTGTTAAGCTTAAAGGGTTAGTTCACCCAAAAATGACATTTCTGTCATTAATTACTCACCCTCATGTCGTTCCAAACCCGCAAGACCTTCGTTCTTCTTTGGAACACAAATTAAGATATTGTTGATAAAATCCGAGAGTTTTTTTTATTTTTTTTTATCTCCCATGGAAAGCAACGGAATTACCTCTTTCAAGGTCCAGAGAAGTACTAAAGACATCGTTAAAATAATCAATGTGACTACAGTGGTTCAACCTTAATGTTATGAGAATACTTTTTGTGCACAAAAATAAAACAAAAATAATTACTTTATTCAACAATTTTTCCTCTTCCCTGTCAGTCTCCTACGCAGTTGACGCAGTGAACGCAGTGCAGAGCTTCCTTGTTTACGTCCGAATGCTGGCTCAGTGTTGGCCGACGCTGTTCACGTGAGCAGCACGACACATTTGTGTGATGCTGACGCAGGAGCCAGCCAATAATAAGTCGGCGTTCTGACGTAAAACCTGGAAGCTCTGCAGGGAAGAGGAAAAATTTAACAAAATCATTATTTTTGTTTTGTTTTTTGCGCACAAAAAGTATTCTCGTCGCTTCATAACATTAAGGTTGAACTACTGTAATCACGTTGACTATTTTAAAAATGTCTTTACTACTTCTCCGGACCTTGAATGTGGTCATTTCATTGCTTTCTTTGGGAGATAAAAAGAAAACTCTCGGATTTCATCAACAATATCTTAATTTGTGTTCCGAAGATGAACGAAGGTCTTGCAGGTTTGGAGCGACATGAGGGTTAGTAATTAATGACAGAAATTTCATTTTTGAGTGAATTAACCCTTTAAATAACCTCTTTTAAAATAATTCATTTCCAATGTAAGTGTTTCACCTTATCTTAGAGTTTTGCTTTATTTTTTAAAGAGAGTCGAAATTAATATTTGTAATAAACATTATATGCCACAAATGCTGTCAACTGAGCTTAGCTTCTACTAAACCCAGAACCTTTTGTATTGTTTACATTAATCTATTGTCTTAATTTCAGATATGCTCAATAATATTTCCAATTATCATTACAACAAAATTGAAGCTGCTAATAATCACATTAAAATTGTGTTTCATTCAGACACAGTAGTCTAAGATATCTGTATAGGTCAACTCTACATGAGCGGTGAAGTTTATCAAAGTGTAGCAGAACCTCTCCATTCCTCACCTATTGAACCTCCAGGCTTAAATAGGTTTCACCTTTGTGACATTACTGGCATAAATCCTCACATCCCATGAAGGCTGTCTGCAAGTGACTTCAGTGGCCGTCATAAAGTGAAACAGACAGTCTTAATTGCTGTTCCAGACTCAAGGAAACGGGACTAAAATATTTGCATAATTTCACGGAAGGCAGAGGAAATTGCTAAAACATGTGAGCCAGAATCCGTGTGCAACCCAATACCTATTCAGCCTGGCTCTTGGGTGCCACCCAGTGCTGAATGTGCCAAGAAGAAGGGCACGTGTATGTGTGTGTGTCCAATCAGAAGGAAAAGGTCACGGTCCGATCTTATCTCACCACTCTCCCAGAATCTCGAGCGAGAGCCTGTCAAAGCTGCACCAAAATCTGCGTATTAAATGCACAGAGAGTGTTGTGTTTCTTATTTTGTGACGTTTCAGATATATTGCTGCGATTACATTGGGTTTCACTCCTTACTCGTTAAAGCTGATGTCCAGTGTTTTTTTTAACGTTTCTAGCATTTGCTTAATAAAAACACGGGAGAAACTGAGCAACAATGCATCTAAGATTTGCCATCAATCATATTAATTTCATAAACAGCATTTGTACCACAGTGAAACAGAGAGAGTTATGCCATGGCTGTCAGCCCATAGCCTTTCTTTTCCCACACAGACGCAGACAGCCGTGGGCGGAAGGCACAGCTGAGCGGAGTAATTAAGCCCACATCGGACATGTGGAAAAAGCATAGAGACCTAGAGTCCTCGCAGGAGCTCATATGAACACTTCATATGGATCTATAGGGAGACACAGCTCACATAGATACCAGCCACACAGAGATGATGGTAACAGTTTGTCACCTTGTAAAGTGAAGAGAGGAAAGTAAGCTGTCATGAATCATGAGGGAATACAGTGTCTTTTTGTTTGCCATCAGAGGAATAAAGGCCAGTGAATGAAGCAAAAAAAGTCTGGGGGACTAGAGAATTGTGGGGTATGAAATAGACAGTGAAGTTTGTTTAAGACTCTTTAGACAGTTGACGTAAATCTTTCGTTTTCAGTTGAGGATTTGGGGTATTACGCTTTTGTTCCATGTTCATGGGAATGATTTTTAAAGAAAGTTTTTGTTAAAGATAACTTAAACATAGGCCAGAATATGAATGGGTGAAAGGAAATAGATTAGACAGGATTAGGTATTTAATGCATAGAAAAATACCAATTAATCTGGAGTTAATATTATATTTTATTAATTTATTGGATTTTACATAAACAGTGCAATATTTATTTGTTTGTTTAAAGTGCATAAACTGCAATGGTAACATATTTACTTAATAAATTCCTAGATAGGCATCAAAAAAGTCATGTGACTGAATAATTTGTTCAGATATTTGGCTACTAGCCACTTTATTTTTAACATAAGAACATAAGATATTCGTTTTTATTTTTTATTTGTCTTTTCAATTAGGTTAGTTTTCATTACTTTTTAATTCTATCATTCTTAGTTTTTTTATCATTTCAGGTCAATTAGTAGGCTATATTTTTGTTTTATCTTTAGTATTTTTAGGCTGATTAACAGAAAGTTAATGTACAAACTGGTATCATTTAAAAATGTTCTTTTGTGTTCAGTGCAGGAGGAAATATGAAATATAAATGCTTATGAAATGCTAAAACTAAAATTAATTTGTGATTAGTTTTAATTTTATTTCAGTCATGCTCGTTTTTAGTTTAGTTTAATGGCAATAACACTGTCTGACACTCTTAAAAATGAATGAAGAACCTTTAACATCCATGGAACCTTTCCATTGCACAAAACTTTCTTTAGTTCTTTGGGGAACCAAAAATGGTTCTTCAGGCATTGCTGCAAAAGCCCCGTTTTGGAACCTTTACTTTAAAGTGTACATTTAATAATATAATATATATATATATATATATATACATATATATATATATATATATATATATATATATATATATATATATATATATACAGTATTTGTTCTCTTAAACATATGGATGGAAACGCTGCCTTATTTACAAATTGTTTCTTGATATTCTTATTTTTCTCATATTGAATGGAATCACAGCTACTGAAAGAGAAATTTGAAGAAAAATGCGTTCTTGTAGTCTAAATCAATCTCTCTGTGTCTTGTCATGAATGCCCTTGCTGGTCTTCTCTGGATTAGCTATCTGTCAGTATATGTTCTGAGGCAGCCTTGGACCTTTTTGTTTGTCTCTTTCTGCACCAGTTGCTGGGCAAACAGTTAGTCCTCATCTCTGCTCACTCATCCCCTGACTTGAGCTTTGATCTGAGGACCCCTAAGGGCCCCTAAGGTCCCAAACCAGAGAGGAGGTCAGGGACCTCTGTCCATCCTGCCCTTGCCGCAGTGGCTACACACATTACACAGTGCAAACACCAACACGGCTACTGTTAAAACACATTGCAGAGTTTCTCCAAAATTATACTGCATTGCTTCTTGCACGTTTCACGTTGCACATTTTTTGTTCTTACGGTACGGATGTAACTAATATAAAAGAAACATCTCCAGTTGATTAGCAATTCATTCGTTTGTGTTAAATAAGAGGCGATCTGGCACTGGAATGTGTTGTTTTTAAGTGCTCGCTGCCAATGAGCGCTTCAATCAATCGCTTAACGCCATTGTGGAGAATCTCTATTCCTTCCGGTGAAATCTCAAAATGAAATGCACACAAACATGTCCCTGCTCTTGATATACAATCACAGATGAACATCTTTGGTTTTAATGAGAAAAAAATAAACTATATGAGGGCGGATTAGAACCCAGAACCTCTGGCATGCTTAACAAAAGTTCTACCACCAGCCTATTATACACAAATATTTTATGTGGATTTACATATCTATTCACTAATGTAAAATACTCTTGAGACTAACAATATATTAAATAATATTAGAGGTAAGGATGAAACTATCACATTAAACATGAGTGTCAATAAATTAAACTCAATGTACTACTGAAATTGATTTCTGGACATCGTAATGTTTTTGTTGTTGTTGTTTTGTGCATTTATTATTGTACATTTCTGATATAACCAGCAATTCCCAATAAATATGGAGCTCATTATGTGATGAAAATGTCAAAATGTATAGTTTCCAAATCATGTAATGTGGTAAAAGTGTTTTCAAGTAGTATTATAGGTCATAACAATAGTATTCTAAAAGGAACGGCACAAAAAAAACGTTAATTTAAAGCGTTAGTTCACCCAAATATTATTTATCATTAATTACTCAACCTCATGTCGTTCCAAACACGTAAGACTTTCGTTCATCTTCGAACACATATGAAGATCTTTTTGAGTTTTCTGTCCCTCCATAGACATATGTGACTACCACTTTGACGCTTCAAAATGTTCATAAAGAGATCATAAAACTAATCCATATGAATTGTGTGGGTTAGTCCAAAATTTTCTGAAGAGAAACAATGGTTTTATATGATGAACAGATAATCTGCCCCTGTAAACATAATTTGTGTGAAAAGGAATAAAAAGTTGTTGGTGTTATACTGCTACTAGTGTGTATTTCAAATGAACTGGAAACTGCAGTGAACTGTATAGGTTAAAAAAAATTGTCTTCAGACTTTCTAAAAACACATTTCAGCTTTTTGCCTGTTGTTATATTAAGTTCGCATTTATGGAGCCCCGTACATGACACACTGGGGAAAAAAAAGTAGGATAAATTGTGCACACGATTTACTAATTCATTTGCTAATTCACATGCACGATTTATAAATCAAGGGAACGAATTAGTTAATCGTGCACACGATTTAGTAAATTGAGGGAATGATATCCTTTTTTTCCCTGCATGTCATGTGCAGGGCTCCGTACACATTAAAACTGTTTTGGAAACTTTTCACCATGCGTTTCACCAGTTAAAAAAAAATAAAATAAAATCATAATTTGTGTGTAAGTTTTTTGGAGTTTTGCAAAAATGAAGGTAGAAGCATGTTTTTCCAATGAGCCAATTTGTTTTTACTTAGATCCCAGATGTGCATGTGACTGATTTGTCTTAATCCAGGTGCCTTTCTGATGAAGATGGACGACTTTGGTTAACATCAATGATTCATGGCCGGCTCGGAGATGGTGACAAATATCTGAGTGACCAAGCCAGCAGTGAATAATAGGCTAATTGAATCTACATATGGCAATATTCGTGTCGCCCCTTGGGTAGAACCCTAATTTTGTGGTTAGCAGCTGTCATCAAATTCCTCTGGTCAGGTTACTACCCTTACCACAAAGACAATGGGACAGGAAAGAGACCATCCCATCCTGTAAGATTATGATGCACTAATCAAGCTAATCCAGATTACTTCTGAATTCCCACACACGTAGAAATCGCACACCTATGGCCCATTCACAACAACAGACCTGTCCACACGCAGACGCATGTCATGGGAACACTCGGTCACCCACAGTGACACACTCAGACATCAGCGCCTGCTCTTTTGAAGTCAGTATAATTAACAGGCCATCCGATACACTATCAGCCCAAGAGGCTCCTGGTCTCAGAGGCATGTAGCAGATCCATCAGTGGTTGCTAACTGGCTGCACTGTCAAGTGCTCCCATTGTGACCCTTCCATGGCCCATAGGCCTCAGTAAGACGTGGGATCACACCACCAAGCCTTAGGCCCATCGCTTACACAGAGATATACAATGTATCGAGTGCAGCTTATATGACGTTGTCGTAGTCTCTGATAAGTTATTCATGGCCATGTGTGAATAAAAGATGATGGCCTGCAAACTAGTGCATGTCACACAAATGTTAATGAGACAGACATACAGCTGATGACTCAGAATATGCATAATGGAGGACAGTGACCGTCTACGCCGAGGTGAGACTGACCTCGATAATATGGCCCACGTATCAAGTCACATTTTAAAGTCACTGTTTATAGAGTGTTTCAATGTTGGTTTGGTTTCCAGAGTATTGCTATGTGGTTGCTAGGTGTCTTCCGGCTTCTAGGTGTTTACTTACTCATCAAAAGAGCTTGTTAATATTCTGGACTTTATATATGACTCAGGTCTTGTTGTTCAATGAAGATCACATTAAAATGTTTTGGAAACTTTTCACCATGCCTTTTCCCCAGTTTTTGAATATATATCCCCAGTTTTTAAATATATATATATATATATATATATATATATATATACTCTGTAAAAAATAATAAATCCGTAAAATAACTGAAAAAGTAATGGCAGCTCATTACCTGGACATTATCCAGTAATTTTACGGACATTTCCGTTAACCCCAAAACACAACTCAATGAAGTGCAAAATTCTAAATACTGGTAATACTGGTACGCCTGTAAAAAATAAATCAATAAATGCGGAAAATTCTGTTTAATTAATACAGTACATTGTGCCCTATTTTTACAGAGTGTGTGTGTGTGTGTGTGTATATATATATATATATATATATATATATATATATATTTTTTTTTTTTTTTTTTTTTAATGATTGTATTGCCTTACTCTTGTCCCAGACCCAGATTTCAATGTTACTTTATAAAAATTCATAATAAAAATGTGAATTATTCCATATTTTCAGTATTACAGTTCTGATCAATTTTTTTTTTTTTGTTATGAACAATTTTGCAATTTTTTTTTTTCGAAATATACCATTCAAAAGGTGGGAGTCAGTAAGATTTTTTAAAAAGAAATGAATACCTTTATTCAGCATGGATGTGTTAAAAAACACTGTTCTTTTTATCTTTCTATCCATCAAAGAATCCTGAAAAAAAAAGTATAATTTCCACAAAAATACTAAGCAGCACTATTATTTTCAACATTGATAAGAAATGTTTCTTGATAGATATATTAAAATGATTTCTGAAGGATGTGACTGAATACTGGAGTAATGATGCTGAAAATTTTGCATCACAGGAATAAATAAAATTTCAAAATATATTAAAATAGAAAACAGTTATTTTAAATTGTAATAACATTTCACAATATTACTGTTTTTACTGTATTTTTATCAAATAAATGCAGGCTTGGTGAGCCTAAGTACGGAGCCCCTAAAGGGACATGGTGAAGGAAAAAAAAAAAAAATGAGATGGAGTACAAATTTGTCAATGTTTTTGCTTTCTCTCGCAAATGTTTTACGTTCAAACAAGAAACTTATTTCCCTCACAAAAAAATTGTGCGTTCCACCGAGGAACTTTGCTAGGAAACGCAGTTTCTGGGGGGAACGCAAAACGTTTTGTGAGCGAACGCAAAGTGACTCGGGGGAATGCAAAAACATTTGCGAAATAACAAAATAATCTCATATTTTTTCCACCTCCATGTCCCTTTAAGGGGCTCCGTACATAAGAGAATTAATGACCCCAATCTTTTGAGCAGTAGTGTATTTAACTGTGCATATTTAAAATACATAAAGTGCGATCTATGAAATTAGCCATTTTATTTCAAAGATGTGGTGGAATGTTCTTGACTTTTTAGAAAAAAAAATGTCTAAATTATTTTGTAATGTGTGTATATCTACTGTTGGACATTGTTAGTAGACAAATTAAAAACTAGTGAGAGTGTGAAACAGAGTTTTAAGAGAGTTTATTTTATAAAAGTCCACAGGCCCAAAAGTGCTCATAGCTGTAGAAACCCCTAATTATGAAACTGATGATTGTTTATAGTGTAGTAATATCAAGTCAAACATTGAACGGTCTTCGATTTTGCCATGATTTTACTCATTTTTTCCTGATAGTTCTTAAAAGTTGGAATTTTTGGTTTTGTCTTTTGTACTCATTAAGTTTTAAATATGTATATATTCTCTGTTTGTATAATAGAGAAACTTTAAAACTGAGTCATTTGTTTGACCATTCAAAGAAATGAAATTGAGTAATTATAATTCATTTGTCAAACACAATCTCCTCGGACTACACATTGTACCTGATATCCGTGAAATCTCTCTGATGCGGTCACTAAAAGTTCACCGCGGAGAAAAACACAACGCTGAATTAACGTCCAAGCTGTTTAGACATCTCCATTAAGACCTATGACAGAATATTTCTGTCTTTTGAAGTCATAGCTTATTCCTGACATGTCAAAATAAGACTGATGGTTAGGAAAAAAATTAGTGGGAAATTTGTTTTTGTTCTCCGAATGGATTGGCTGGAATTTGAAGTAAGGGTGTGATATTGATTTAATTAACCACAGAGGTGGTCAGTGTCATTAAATAAAACCTCATTCCCTCCCTGTCTGAACGCTACGTCACCTCAAAACAAATCATTTAAACGCCCACCGTCACATATGTCAGTAGAATGTATAAAAAGGGTGTAATTGTAATATATAACTGTAATATCTCATTGTAACCAAATGACTATTGAGGAAGTCATCATGACTAGCAAGTTCTTTGTTTGATGTGGTGGACATAGCTAAAGGCTATAGCCATGAATCTGAGAAAAGACAGGAGCGAGAGAGGAAAAAAGAGTTTAATCCACATTCACAGGTGTGTCACACCTTTGTTACCTTCTCTGAAGTTCACAACGGACTTCGAGACAAAGACCAGAGCTCCATGTGCCCATTGTAGCCTGGAGAACAATACAGTGACTGTGACTTACTAATCCCTGTGGAGCGCTGACAGCTCAGGCCTGAAGCCACACTAGGCCTCATCTTCACTCAGAGCAGTGTCTGTGAACCACAGCGATGGGAACGGGGAGTATTTATAGTAGCCAGAATCTTGCCAAAAGGAGAGAACCAAAAGCCATTGTGGGGGAAAAAATATTATCCCCATTGTCAAACCGTGGCCGTCATTATAGCATCACTTGATGGATGAGAAAGTATATGTCTGGAGGGGAAATGGCTCACTGCGTGAAAGCTTTTCAAGAGATGTTTGTAATGAAACTGGCCCATAAAGAAGAGAAAGAATTGCAGTTCGTATTTCAAAAAGCAGGTGTCTCTCAGATTTGACTCACCTCACCCATCCTGGATGTACCTGTGTCCTATAAATGACTACAAAAACATTTTGGTTCCAGGGTTGGGCGATTGTTTAAGACTCAGCATTGGAATTTGAATTGGCTGGCCAAAACACACAGGAAGCAAAACTGTAATTTGATTCAGAATTAAAGGAAGTGGAATTTTACAATTCAGAGTACTTCAGCAGGTATGCATTCTGGGAAATGAAGTGTTCGTCCACCCGGGTCCATAAATTTGATAAGTACATGGAAGTTAAAGGGATAGTCCACCCAAAAATTATGCTCTTCCAAACCTGAACTTTTTTTCTTCTGTGGAACACAAAAGAAGATATTTGTCTATGTCAATGGGGTCCAAAATAACATTGGACCACATTGACTTTAATGGACAAAAAACAACAAATATCATTTTATTTACATTATATTTCATTTTATGGACAAAAACATTCTTCAAAATATCATCTTTTGTGTTCCACAGAAGAAAGAAAGTTAAACAAGTTTGGAACGGGGGTTGAAAATGGACAAACCCAGCAATTGGGTTGTTTTAACCCAGCGGTTGGGCAGTTTTATTTAACCATTAAACAATTTAACTATTGTTTAAAAAATTACTATATGGCTGGCTTAAAATTAACCCAAAATAAGTTGGAAATTAAAAATCAGTTTTTAATAATAAGAAGAAATACAGTCATTTTTAAACAATAGTTGAGTTAAATAAAACTACCCAGTAGGTTGGGTAAACATTTAACGCAACCACTGGGTTAAAACAACCCATTTGCTGGGTTAAAACATCCCAGTCGCTGGGTTTTTCCATTTTCAAACCAATTTGGGTTGTTTTTAACCCAGCATTTTTTAGAGTGTACTTATTGCACTTATTATGTTACTATTTCTTTGAGTTTTAGTGAATTTTACTTCCTTAAAATAAAAAAGGCAATTCTGCATCATGTTTGGTTCCTTAATTCAAATTCTAATTAAATTCCAGATTTGAACTGTAATTCTCAATTAAATTCCAAATGGCTCACAATGCAGCATTCTGTACAGGTAGTACTGTTTGTCCGTAGCATCAGTTATTATATTTTGTGCCATTTCTGTGTTGTGAAAACCGACACTTGAAACGTTTTCACAGGTGACATTATTTCCAAACACACCTTAGCCCCAGAGACTAGTAAAATGTGTGGCGTTGTGAACAACAATGCCCTTCAGGAGCTCACCTAAACCCTTTTGTTCAGACCACAATAGTTGCAGTTCCCACCCTTTTCTTGTAAACAGCAAGGAGAGAATAACACATACCTTGCGAGAAAATATCAGTATCCTGAATCACACCCCTAATCAGGCCACTGTATGAAAACGCTCACGGACGCTGCCAGCGCCACCCCTCGAACTTCGAAAATAATGGAGAAGAGAGAAAGAAAGGTCTGAGTGGGCAAAGAATCAATAGGAAGAGAGGGGAATATCTGATGAAATGTTTTCTTGTCAATGCTCAACCTCATCACCCCTCCCTTCCCTGGTTTGACCTTCCTCTGTGAGCACATCCAGCCACAAAGAGGCTCCATTCTCTCGGGAGATAGAGCGCCTTGCTCTTGTGCTGAAACTCTATCACCTGCCTAAAAGAAAACTGTGTCATCTCCCCCCCAGCCCAGCAGGAAGTCTCCAGCCAAGCAGATCACACACCCTGTAATATTCGCAGTGACCTTCAGCGCGCCACCAAACTTTCTCACAGTCTGCCATGTTTCATGACACTACAATTTGGATGTAGTTATGGATTACACTGAGCACAGGGTAGTGACTTGGCACTCTGAAAAGAAAGCCATCTTCAAAGGAAGAATGTGCCAAGGTTTGCTGGTTTGCCAGTGTAAATATACAACGTTCTATTATATGGCGCTCTGTGAGTACTTGACTCTGATTGGTTGATCATGCCATGTGATTTTGTTATATTTGCCATCTTCTGGGTCAACACTGTATATATGTATTATAATATTCGTCTCCTAGACTGATTGTTTTTTACGTTTTTTTTTTTTTTCCTTACAGTTTTTCTTAGCGGAAGCCTAAGATAATATGCAGTTCAAATTATAAAATAATTTCAACTAAAACACATTTACTAAAAATGTTAACTTAGAGATATCACCATATCACCGTATGTAATTAATCACATACTGTACATGCATGTACATATATATATATATATATATATATATATGCAAATAAGGAGTTATCTAATGAAATTATGCACAAATTTGCATACATTTCCAAAACAGAAAGCTGTGCAGTGGATGAAGCCAGGTTCAAAATTCTTGTTTCATTTTGTTGACATATTAAAGTAAAAGTTTTTTTGTTGTTGTTGTTGTTGTTTTTACAAAAATTTTGGATATCTTTAGCACTGAATTTTTTTTTTAAAAAAAGCAGTAAAATGATATTTAAATCAGGTGGTTGATATATGAACAAACCACTCTGTAAAAACCTTTAGAAGATAGATAGGAATAAAACGGGAAAGTTTGGTGTATGTTTCTGAGAAAATAACTCATTTTGAGAAAACAGCCTTTAAAGATATGTATTATAATTAAAATCTACAGTACAGACGCAAATAAAGTGTACTAAAATAAATTCTTAAATGTGTATTTTGGATGCTTTTCGGCCTATGCTGCAATTATGCATGTTAACTGTCAGTTTAGTGATTTGTTTTACAAATTATGGCACTTTTTTATGAATTAAAAAAAAAAAAAAAAAAATGTAGATAAAAAGATAAAGCTAACAAGACATGACCTACGTGTTTTGAATGAAACCAAAATAAAGTAGATGTTAAACTGATTATCAAAGTAATAGGTCCTATTTAACATTTTCTTCCTCTTTGCTGTTGAGTGAATGGATATTAGGTAACAAACAGGATCAGAATGTCTTTCATAACCTCAAAGAATGTTCTCTGAATCTTGGCCCACCGTGGGTTTGCATTTAGTGCTTTTGGTTAAACTACAAAGAAACTGTCAGTGAACTGTGCTGTTTGGCTTTGGACCTACAGTTCCTTCCTGTTCATGGAAATTTTTGTCTCTGAAATGTGTTTTTGGTACACAAAAAATTGGATGTGCTTATGGGTTAATGCCTGAAAACAAAGCTCCATATTAATAAAAATGTGTTCCACCTGAGAAAAGGAAGGCTATAATACGGAGTATTTCAAGAATTTAATTAAATCTATTGGAAATTTTTGCTCTCAATACAAACACACACACCAGTAGGTCTACAGAAAGGGAGTTTGCTAAGTTTAGCGTTGACTGAAATAACTTTTTCATCATTCAGAGTAAATTAGGAAAACATAAAGGTTCGAATTAAATACAAAAACTTACTGATAAGAGTGTCAAAAGTTTGAGGCTGAGGCGTATTGTCGCGTAGGCCTATTGTAGAGCAATGCCGACCTCTGCTGGCGATGTATAAAACTGTTCATTTAATAAAACTGACGGTAGAAGAATCACAATAATAAACAGTGAGCCTTATCCGTTTTGTTCTTTGTATTTTTGTTATATGTATATTATTCTTTTTATTTTAATCTTTTGGCTGAGTTGAGTGCGATAGATATTATTATTAAATGCATAAAGTAAAATATTTAATTAACTTACCTTTTCCTTTAGACAGACAGACTTTTATGTGATTCCAGGCATTTCAAGAACTGTATTTTCTTAAAAGAAAAGTTGTTGAGGGCATAATTCGTTAGGCTATTTTAATATACCTTTAATATAACTAAAACAATACATTATGGGGCTACATGTCAGAATTTTCATGTATTAATCTCCCTTTATTGCCAATGTGTGAACAGCTTGTGACGAAACTTAAAAAACGAGACCTTCCCCGATTTCCTAGGACGCCTGTCTATGAAAGAAGAATGATTTTATGTGAAGGACCCGGGACGTTTTTGCCGGGAAATTCAAAAGGACGTGACGTTTACGTGCGCTCACGAAAGCCTCTCTTCTGATCAAAGACACATGAAATTAATGCTTATTCAGTGTTCAGGAATCGAATAATGCCAAAAGACCCATTCTGTAGGCTACTGTAATAGTCTATAATTTAAAAAATACTAAATCAAACTATCGTAATTAGGCCTACCTCATCTGTTGACATGACGCCAGTGAATTGCAGAGCTGGTGCAAACATATCCACATCTCTACGATCAGATGCTTTCTTAACTGCTGTTTTCTTACCGCTGTCATTTTTGTTGTGTTAATATTGAGGCTCTGATAGGGAAACCGCGCAGCACATATTTACATATTCATCTAAATGTTGCTCTCAGCAGCTCGCATGGCGCCGGGATATTGCTGCAAAGGTATTTCCATCTTCTTTTTTACTTCTATGCGAAGAAAGAAAAATAACTTCGCCATTGGGTCTTGAATGTTGTCTTCTGCGTTACTTGTGCACTAGTGGCAGCACGAGCAATACGTTGCTGGCTGCAGTTCACTTACTGGCCACCGGTGTCGCTAATAACAATGGTTTCTGAAGGTGTTTGTTGTTGTTGTTGTTCAATTTCCTGAGGTCCCCTAGTTGAAAACTTCTGTATCACGTGTCCAGAAAGCTCTGTCACCAATAGATGGTACTATTTTGTATTTGTACACATTCTAGACTATATACTATATTTCACTCTTACATTCCAGCGCCATTCTGATATAATGATGCATTATAAGAGGATGACAAATCACAATGGTTTATGAAGTCATGAGTTTTAGCAGTCAGATAATGCTTTCCTCATTGTAAGCTCAGTGAACCCCAGAGTGCTCATCCTAGCAGCGGTGGAGAACGTGAGAGCCGTTTCTGAGCTGTCCTTGCCTGACAAAGTGCTTCATCTCCTGTGAGACTCCCTCAAGGGACCCGTTCAGTGTTCTGGGAAACTAATGGCTCGACAGCTGCAGTTCTCCACAAACGTGGTGAAAAGTCGGCTTCCTCTTCAAACTACACACTTTCTAATGACCGCTGCACACATGGGCACAACACAAGCTCACATTTGGGTTCTATAATTTGGAAAATAATGTATTTTAAGTTGTGTATTTTATAGTTGATAACTTTCTTATCACTTTGTATGAAGTGAAAAGATCAGCGAGTGCTGAGTTTGAGGACCGGGCGGTTTCCTTGCAAAAGAGAAAAATTAAGCATCCTGAAAAAGTTTATGAACATTTTATAAACAAAGGCATGATAGGAATTAAAACACTTAACACAATGTGGACTTTATGGCATTTAATTAGCCAACTAGTACATTCCTCAAAGAATTCCTACTAAGTGACACATTACAGTTTATGTGTAATATAGTGTAGTTCTCCAAGCTGAATCACAGCGTAATACACCAATGAAAAATGAGATACACTTGATCAACAGGCGTGTCTACAGTAATATAAATGACTTCATCTGGTATATAAAAAAAAATTATGCATCAAGGATGTTGATGTAGACAATCATTGAGTGATTCATTAGAGTTATAATGTAAAGCAAATTAAAAAAAAAAGAAAGAACAACCCACAAATATCACAATCATAAATAAACTTAAACATAACCTCGGAGTAATATTTTCTGTTCTATTCCATCTGTATCCTTAATTACATATGTGATGCTGCTTAGTGAAAAATAAAACTCTAAACAAACTGAAGCAATTTCCACAGGTTGAAAACATCAGATTTTTAAATGTCTGCTGGGTGGTTAGAAAAATTATGAGCGCTTTAAAACAATAAAAGTGATTTTCTGTTTCCGGTCATGCAATTTGTTCTTTTTTTCTTTAAAAGTTAGTTTTAAGCTACATACAGACAGCAAAATAATCAAACACATAGTAATATCTGCTTATATTTGCTAGATAAACATAACAATCACGCTATAAAAAACAGATTTGTGTGCAATGACTTTGCTGTTTTATCTATAGGTATGTCCCACATGCAGTTGCGTTCATTGCATAATGTCCATTGATGTAAGTTCAAAGGAAGTGCATGAGTACAGACAGTAAGGAGAGAGAGATGGAGGGGGATAAAAGACAGAGAGGTGCCAGATGTTTATGCTGTAGCTCCACATAGTCTGACCGCTGCTGAAATGTCTTTGGTGTCCTCTGATCGTGCCGAGACCACAAAAGGCCAGGTCTGTGGAAAAATGAATGAGTAAGTCAGCCACACATTGCTGGTTTAATGCCATAAGACACAGATGCGAACACGTGTAATGCTCAGTGTACTGTTAAGTATTACTTTTTAGGGGTGAATTCAGGTTGATCGCAATGGAAAAAGTGTCCCAAATCAACCCAAATTCACCCTCAATATATATAGTGTATTATATTATATTATATTATATTTAATACAGGTGCAGTTGCATTGCATTCATTGATGTAAGTAAATAATAGTGCATATCACTTTTCATTTACATTACATATTACAGTAAATGGTAAATAGTGTGTGTGTGTGTGTATATATATATATATATATATATATATATATATATATTATTCATATTTAAGAATATTTTTGTTATTGATGTTTTGTACAGAGTTATAAAAATTATATATATATATATATACTGTATATAGTAAGTAATATGCTAAACAAAAGGTATGAATTATTTATATTTCTGTTTATATTTAATATTTATTTTAATATTGTATTATTGATTTTTATGCAAAATATATATTAAATAATTTATTTTATATTATGTATAGTAATTATTAAGAAGTAATATTTATTTATGTTTAAGAATACTTTTATATTTATGTGAATATTATATATTGATATGAAATACAGAATTATAAAAATAAAATACTAGATATATACACACACACATTAATATTTAAAAAGGTTACTGTATCTACTGTTAATCAATATGTAAAATATAAAGTTAATTAAGTAATTTACGTTATAGTATTTATAGTAATTATTATGACATTATTATTATGTATTTATGTTTATGACTATTGTGTTTATTTACATATTATATATAATATATTATTGATATTTAATATAGAATAATGAAAAATAAAATACTTTTTAAAAACACAGTGATACATGATAAATGATATGATACTATTATGGTATATTTCTAAAAAAAAAAAATTGTTAGTGGTATTTGTTTGATATATTTATATATTGCAATATAGATTATATATTATACAAATAATAAAACTGAACAATAACATTACTGAACCAGATGGAAGTGTAAAATCCTGTCATAAACTTAGACATCACTCACTCATACCAAGTTTACAGGATGCACAAAGCTGTTCTGGTATCTGTCCTCTTGTAAGAGCTGTCTGAGGTGAGATATATAGCTGGATGCCAGACGCAGCGTGTCCAGCTTTGACAGTTTGGTGTCTGCTGGTACCCACGGCAGGCTGGTCTTCAGCCGAGAGAAAGCTTTACTCAGAACTCTCATGCGTGCTCTTTCTCTGGCATTTGCTGCGTTTCTCTGAGACTGTCTGCCATCCTTTGCCATCTTCATTTGTTGCTTGTTGTTGCTGGCACCAGCTCGAGGTTGTTTGGTCTTTGCTTTCAAACTGTCATCGATACTAAACTCATCTTCTGAGTCTTCAAGAGAGCGAGTGTCCATGTGAGTGATTGACAGCTCCTGGAGGTCTTCAGGATCACTCACCGAACCCGTGGACATCACGACTGCACCTCTGTTTCAGAGCAAAGAACTTGATTTTGAAAAAAAAACTGATGTCCTGCGATTTAATAGTATGTGATATTCAGTGTCCTTGCTGTAGATTCAAAGCAACAGGTGCTGCATTGATTGCCAATCTGTGTAAAATAAGCCCAGGAAAAGGCGCGTCAAAACAAGGCCATTATTTAATCACCATTCAAACTCATTCAGCATCTGGTTCTTAAAATTGTCACGTAGACCAAGCAGACTGTATCTTCTGCCCCTTCTCACTGAGCATCTCAGAGCTTGCCTTGTGGTGTACCAAGCACATTTAAGGTTTGGGGTTTGGCCGGATCATTATGGATCAGGCATTTCTCCTCCCCTTTTCCCATCTAACTTTTGGCAAGATTGTTTGACACAGCAGCACTGATAGTATGTAGTATGAACATGTAATGTGCCATGAACTAAATCCATTATTGTTTAACCACACCATGTTAAATGCAAAACTGCTTAATGAGTATTTATTAAAGTGTGTGTGTGTATATGTATGTATGTGTATATATATATATATATATATATACATATATATATATACACACAACAGTTCTTTCTGGTTCTCGAATCTGATTGGCTGATAGCTATGCTATATTTTATTGATAACAGAACTCCTTTTCACCATTTGTATCACTCCGCTTGAAGCGTCTGTCATGGCGGCCGAGCAAATCTACCTAATTTTTGCGAATACTACACTTGTTTACCACAAACTGTAGTTTTAAGAGTTTTTTTTAGGTGAGAATGTAGTTGTTTAGACCTGAAATGTGACTCATATTTAATCATAGCACCTATTTTGCAATTTGTTTAGACGTTTTCAGAGATGCGAGCTCCAGGCCATCAGCGGCCGTTCAGGGGTCCGCCGAGAACAGCTTCATCTCGACCAGTGCTTCGGGGATTTTATATATTTATTATATATATGTGTGTATATATATATATATATATATATATATATATATATATATATTTCAATCCTCTGCCAAACGAACATAATACATTAATTTTGATTATACAGATCAAATAAACACATCAAATACAGTTATTATTATTATTATTAAATGTATAAAATAAAATATTTAATAAATTACCTTTAGTCATGAAAATATATATATCTATTATTTAAATCATTATCTAATATTTATTTATTTAATACAATTAATTGCAGACTCTATCATCTATAGATGGATGGATGGATGGATGGATGGATAGATAGATAGATAGATAGATAGATAGATTGATTGATTGATTGATTAATTGATTGATAGGTTGTATTTGATGTTTATTTATTAAATAATAATAAATATTGAATCCAATTAAAAAGGCTCAAAACAACTTGCACCAGTGTAACCCAGACCAACCTAGCGATACTTCAAATAAATAATTCAGTGAAACTATTGTGAAAAACTTTCGTTTCTTATTTCTTCAGTTCAGTGGTCACCCACGGTCCACTTAAATACTTTTTCCCACATGCTCTTAAGCAAATAGAAATGTCTGAAAGGCTTATCAAACGTTCTTAATCCACTGGTCATTTCACAGAGATATTGGGTTTCTGCTTGGTTAGAACGCTCTCACACACGCTCGGTGCACATTGGCCACAGCTGTCAGCACTTTACATTACATCTGCAGTATGGGGGGCAATCACTGGGACCCTGTGGGTAAAGGAAAAATACACATGTTGACATTCTTCACATGACCACAATGTGCTCTCATTTGTCTCTCCTATCATATAGAAACATGTAAGCATGAGGTGCATGGCAGAGGATTGAAATACACATGCCTGGCAAATTAAAATGATTTTTATTTAATTATTCTTGGCAGATGTCAGTTCAGCTGTTAAAGGAAACTTTGTATGACTGCCTCTTCAGTGTAACTTCTGTATGGCCTGTTCATACATATAGAATTGGCGATTAAATGACACATCAAAGGATTATACAAAATGTATTATTAAGAACATGTAGGCTATACATGAATATGAGGACTTTTAGTTTGGCCATTTTGAACACCATCAGCCCTTAAAGAAGTTATAACGTCATAACGCATTACCTGTATAAAATTACACAATGCATTAAAATGTGTCCGTATATCTCTGCATAAAATGTTTGTGACTGTACATGAAGAGCAAAATTTCCTAAACCATAAAACCAAATTTCCCACAGCTGAAATGTTCTCAGCATCTCACAATATCTCTCAGTAAACTTGATATGTATGAGTTTTCATTCCCGCCTAATGAGTGTGAAATTAAGATTTTATATTACAGTGGTCACCCTCAGCCAACAATTATCCAAAAGCATAGCTGACTTGCATGCTTCATTTTTTGCAAAGGTTTGTTGCCAAGTGTAGACAGCCTTGGAATAACCTACAATAAACAGTTTATGCTTCTTGCTCTGTGGCATTTAAAATATTCATTTTTACTGTAAGGACCTCTTCACCAAGAACACCTTTTGTGCATTTTCAATATTTTTTCTAAATGAAGACTTGCTTTTAGACGGTTGTCTTTGACTGCTTTTTTAGCATCTTGCTCATGAACACTGTGTTTTTAAGATGCTCAAGTTAAAAGAAGTTATTTATTATTTTCCATTTCTCTGCACCGCGTCTCACATTTGTTCCACCATCTGGCCAAACGATTCCATTTGAACTCCCACTTGATTATGGTTCAACCAACCATTCAAGCCAATTACTTCCCCATGTTCAACCATGCCCGTGAAACCCCTGTAATGACATAATGATTTTCTAGTGTTGTAGGCCTAGTATTAATAGACTTCAAGCAAAATCGAAGAATGAACAGGTGTGACGTCATTTTGAACAAAATAAGGCAAAAACTAGGCTTGTATGGAGTTCGTTTGAACTTGTCATTAGTGGGCGTTCCCATTAAGGGCCTTTCACACTGAGTGCTATAAAGCAACGCAAAGGTACGCGATAATGCTCTTGAATCTAAACAGTAGATCCCTATGGAGCTATTCGCACTGGGTGCGATCAATCAAAGCACGACAAAGCAAGATTTTTTTTTTTTTTTTTTTGACCAGTGTGTCACTTTTTTACCCCATCGCCCGCAATTAAACAGGGCCATCAAATTAGATTTGAGCTTTAGATCATGTACCCAGAGCTGCTGCTTTTGCACAAAAGGGCAAGATTGGTGGAGCTGGTTTTGAAAACCAGTGTAAACACAGAGAGAGAAAAAAAAAAAAGTATTCTGGTAGAGAGAAGAAAATTGATGTTGAGCTCTTGTTTGTGTCTAAGAACAGATTTATTCTCATGTTTACTTCATATTTCCTTATACAGAATATAATTTCTATTCATTTTTCACTGAATTATGTGATCTCTTTTTTCTGGGTGTGCGTGTGAGTCAGAGTGCACTCAATTTATCTAGATCGGTCTTATTTAACATATAACAACAATAAGCCATGGTTCACTGCAAAACTTAAACAGCTTCACCAGGCTGAAGATAAATTGTCAGCTAAATGTTGATTCTCCAGAGTGCTTAGGGATGGTGTCTTGTAGCTGGTGATGGTTTTCAGGCCCTTGCACACTGATGCAGGGTCGTTAGCTGAAAACTGTTTTTTCAGCTTTTCAGAGTAGCTTCTCTTAGTTACTCTTAAGAGGATGCCTACAGGAGTGGGGACAAAGCCTTGTACAAACAGGCCAAAAACATACTGAATAAGGAGCTAAGAGTAACTAAGAGAAGCTACTCTTAGTTAAGCTACTGAAGACCCAAGTTTGGTTTGAAGGTGAAAAATGTACCAAGCACAATGTTCTCTCACCATTCCTGATTTCTAACATGCACTCACAGCGTTCAGCATGGTCTTGCGGCTATCAGAGTAGAAACAAAAGCTGCTGCTCTCTGTATGTTTTTTCATCGTCTCCGTGTGTTTATATGTAAATTGCGCAATCTTGTTTTGTCCATTAGATCAAAAGATCTGAAAAACCCCATACACTCTCCTCGAAGAAATCAGGACAGAAGTTGTTGAAAGTGGACAAAAGAGATGGATTAAAATACCAGGTGTAAACAGGTATGTGTCTCCCTCGTCTACTTGTGATCCGATCGACCAAAACACATCTTAACACCAGGTGGAAACAGGGCCTGTAAGGAGGATGTATGCCGGGTCTTCAGGAAACAGAAGATAAGGAAAGCCAAAGGCTCAAACAATATCTTACCAGCCTGTCTCAAAGCCTGTGCTGTCCAACTGTCATCCATCTTCACACTGATCTTCAACAGATCACTGGAGCTGTGTGAAGTCCCTTCCTGCTTCAAACTCTCCACCATCATCCCTGTACCCAAAAAAACAAAAATCATAGGACTAAATGACTACAGACCTGTTGCTGTGACGTCTGTTGCCATGACGTTATTTGAGAGACTGGTGTTGGCCCACCTGAAAGACATCACAGTCAACATGGGACTGCAACTTCTGGACAAACCAGGGACTTATGCAAGGATCCTGTTTGTGGACTTCAGCTCCACTTTCAATACCATTGTCCCGAATACACTCCTAAATAAGCTAGTGATGCTGGGAAGACTCACATCTAGGACCCTCACCATCAGGGGTGTGTGCTCTCCCCACTGCACTTCTCCCTCTACACAAATGACTGCACCTCTAAAGACCAAGCTTCTGAAGTTTGCAGATGACACCACAGTCGTCGGCCTCATCCAAGACGGTGATGAGTCTGCTTATAGACAAGAGGTTGATCAGCTGGATTTCTGGTGCAGTCATAACAACCTGGAGCTGAACATGCTCAAAACTGTGGAAATGATAGATGATAGACGACCCTGAAGACCTTGTTCTGGATTGGGGCAAACTTCCACGGCCCCAGCAACCTCCCAGACACCACTGGCTTGAACTGGAGGGAAGCTCTGTTGAAGTGTCTGGAGAGCAAACGGCCCCAATCCAGAATCCTGTCTAGCCCAGTTCCCAGTCAGAAACCCACCACAGATGGAGTGAACGACTCCGCCGTGACGTAAGAGCCCGTGCCAGGAGGAGCAACCGTGCTGACATCACCCTGGAGCCTGAGGGGTTTCCATCTGAGGAGAAGTCCAAGTCGGCAGTCCCAGTCAGCGCCGAGGGTGTCGGAGACGAAGGGCTGGTCAGAAGCCCCGCCCACCTGCCCATCACTGAGAGTGAGTTTACCAACATCTACACAACTCCTCATCTACCTAACCATTCTATACTGGACTCACTGGTCCCACCCAGCCTCCCTCTCCCACATCCTCTCCTAGATGTTTCTGTCAGCTCGTCGTCCCAGCCTTCTTCCCAGACCCCAGCCACGTCTGCTGTCCTGCCCGAGCTGTCCCCCATCAGTCCCGCTGTACCACCGTCATCTCCTCTCAGTGACGTGGTTCCATTGCGGGCCTACTGTGACCCACCTCCTTCTGGGCGTGAGGATTCCGTGGCTCCGCCTCCGGCTTCTGTCCTGGTCTCTCCACCTCGACCCGTCGCCCTGACTCCTCCACCTGCACTCCTTCCTCCCTCGATGTCTGCTGGGACCTACGAGCTTTCGGCTTCGTGGAGCTTCCTTGGACTGTCGGCTTCACCCGGGTCGGACGTCGCGTCACCTGTGCCACGGACTTGCGGGCCGTCCGTTGCTCTCCGGCCCTCCACCCCTACTGCTCCGGCTAGCTCCGCCCTCCCTCAGGCTCTGCCTCCGCCCTCGGTCGCTCCAGCTACACCTCAGCCCTCCGGATCCCTGCATCCATCTCGGGGGGTCGTCGCTGCGGCTCCGTCGCGGTCGTCTGGGTCGTCGGCATCGATCCACTCCATCAGCCCTCCATCTGTGCCGTGGGTTCCTCATCCATCATCGCCGTCGCCCTCGCTCGTCCCTCGCTGTGGTCCACCATCCTGGCTGGGGACTGGGCCACCACCTGGCTCATCCTCCAGCTC
Organism: Hypophthalmichthys nobilis; assembly: GCA_037950665.1. Classification (NCBI taxonomy): domain Eukaryota; kingdom Metazoa; phylum Chordata; class Actinopteri; order Cypriniformes; family Xenocyprididae; genus Hypophthalmichthys; species Hypophthalmichthys nobilis. The sequence continues at coordinate 11,502,745 of CM075482.1, read as the reverse complement.
AACTGTCCTCCTCCTGAACCACCTCCAGCATCTTCCATCTCACCTTCACTCCATCCACCTCCAGGACCCCCTCTGGCCCTCCCCTTTGGATCTTCCATTATGGCGTGAGAACGCGCCTCGCCGGAGGGGGGTATACTGTCACAGTCTCCAGATCAGTCACCAGCACTGGCACTACATTTCCCAGCGTCCCTCCTGTTCCTCACCTGCACTCGATCATCAATCACCCGCACCTGAAGACCATCATCATTACCACTCATCAGCACTCCCTTTATAAGCAGTCACTATCCTCACCACTGTGTCCGGTCTCGTATGTTCTAGTGTTGTGTTGCGTGTTATCCTGTTCCTGTATTATCTCCCATTTGGATTACTAAGTAAAGACTTGTTTGAAATTCATCTTCTTCGTTGTGTGTTTCCTACACAAGCAACGCATTACATTTACACGTCAATTTTTAGTATCGGTACGGCTTGCTTGGAACCTCAACCGAGGTGGTACTATTTAAGCAAGCCGTATCGAGCTGTAACATGCAGTGGAAAAGCACCAAAGTGAGCCATACTGAGCCATACCATGCAGTGGAAAAGCCCCATAAAATGCCGCTTTGTGATGTGTCTGTAGCAAGTGTGTTTAATCTATGTTTTTTTTTTTTTCAACACACGGGCAATATAATCATCACAGATACAACCGATTACAGTTGAGAATTGCACAAACTTTTAACACTCATCATTTGCATTTAAGACTTTCTCTGGTCCGCTGTCAATCCCACAATTCAGAGCGTGAGAGTAAAGCTCAGCTTCCATAGGAATAAATTGAAAACAATCACTCTGCTCTGCGCCAGAGGACATGCACCGTCATTCCAATAGGAAAGTATGTACATGTTGCTCATTTCCAAAACGGTCACACAAATTGGCCAACGGAAAGCTGCTTGGTTTAAAAGTGATATTTGTGAGTGCAGTGCTTCATACATCGCTACACTATTGATGAACAAAGAATATTTTTTGCGAGCAAAAGTTCGGTGTGGTCACATTAGCAAAATTTTCAACAGTGTAGATATGCATGAAGCGCAGCTCACATAGAAGTCACTTCCGTATGACCAACTTAAACCCATTGTGAAATCTACATGAGGAAATCTTTCACCCTCGTGCAAAATTCATGATTGCATGGATTTGAATTTAAAATGAATGGATTTAGCCAGCAAATATTATCTGAATATTAGTAAATATGACCGCATTTTTGGTCTAATCCTGATTTTGTAGCACCACAGTGAATAAAAAAAAAAACTGGGAATTTTTCACAATGAGAACCATTCAACCGTGTATGATTTTTATAGCCTCTATGAACAGTAAGAATCTCTATAAATCTGCAGATGCATATTGCATAAGTTACAGTAGCGAAGTGACCTGCATTTTCTTCCAGGATGAACAGGATTTCTCACGTATCATTGCACAGGAATGCTCCTTTTTTCAGTCTATCATGTCTAAACTGTTTTACATGAAAACATTAGTTCATCCAATGGGAACCTGTTGCTCTGCTTGCATTAATTTCAACTAATAATAACTATGTCTTTTTGAGGGAAACAGCAACAAGCAGCAACAGAGGCACCTTTCATAGCATTTTAACACTAATCTCTACTTTAAACAACTGTGTAAGCACATCTTTCCCAAGCTTCCACATAGGGACTAATTACATGGGAACAATGCTGCTCACATTGTTTTAGGTCAGAGCTAACATGAGAAATGTGCAGTTGTCTGTCGGTAAGCGTGTTAAGGGTCGTAGTGTGGGCAGTGGCTCTTTTCCTTCTTTCTCTCCGTCTGTTTTGTGTGAATGAGTAAGCGAGACAGGTGCAGGACTATGACATCAGCTATGTGCACTCTCCTCCCCTGGTTCCCATGGTCACCACGCTCTCACAGCTGCAGTGTAAAACAAATGGCATGTAACAGCATCAAAACAGCCATTAGGAAAATCAATACACCCCCATTTTAGTGAAGCCTCCCCCTACATTGAATCAAGCACATTTAATTGAATGAGAGAAGTGGACTATCCATTTGCTCCTAGTTCCTACTAGACTTTGATGGAGTGAATCTCATGAAACCTGTCCAAGAAAATAGAGATAATATAAAATTATTGGTTACACTTTTTAAGGTGTCCTTGTTACAGTGTAATTATACATTTAAGTAAAGAGTAATAATAATTAACTACATGGACTTACTATAGGGTTAGGTTTTGGGTTAGTTGCGTGCAATTATGCATAATTTATAGTTATTACTATGTAACAACACTGTAAAATCAAAATAATAAAATATTAAAATAAATATTTTTCAACACACTGGGCCCTGTTTTAACGATCTAAGCACATGGTCTAAAGCGCACGGTGCAAGTGCACTTAGGGCATGTCCAAATCTACTTTTGCTAGTTTAATGACAGGAAAAATGGTCAGCGCGCTTGGCGCATGGTCTAAAAGGGTTGTCCCTATTCTCTTAATGAGTAATGGATGTGTTTTGAACGTAATGTGCAATAAACTAATCAGAGTCTCATCTCCCATTCCCTTTAAAAGCCATTTGCGCTCGCGCCTTGGCGGATTCGCTATTTACATGACGGACTTTGCAAGCGGAAAAATTGAACGCTTCTCTAGCGAGGAAACGGATTTGCTCGTGTGTGAGGTTAAAAAGCGCGAGCAGATCATCTACGGGACAAGCCGGATTCCACCAAAGCATTTTTATCTTTATGCACAGAATAACAATCTTTTACATTGTAATCCTTTTATTTTTAATATTTGGCATGTTTGTGTGCTGCTGCGCGTCCCTGTGTGTGTAATAAGCTGAGTGTATGCGCATTTTGTGCACCCGCCTATAGGCGCATATTACTAACGCGCTCTTTAAATAACAACAACAACAACAAAAAAAAAATACAGCGCGATTGACTTTAGACCAGGTTTCAGTTGGTCAATGGTGCAGTCTATTTCAGTTGCCTTAAAATAGCAACACGCCAACAATGCACCTGAACACACCTCGTTTTCAGACCAGCATGGCCATGGGCGCAGAAATGGGCACAAATGCATTTGCTATTTAAACAATATATAAGCAAAAAACACTTGCATCTCGCCTGGTGTCGCATTGCGCCGGGTGTACTGTATGATAGGGCCCACTGTGTTGTGGATATTTGTTACAATCACCTGGTAATAAAATACACCTTAAAATGCCAAACACTGCAAAATGTCTTGATGTTCCTGCACATTAAGGCCCTCAAGATTGATGAATCTGCTGATCAAATCTGTAATATGGAACGATGCGCATACTCTGTCACTGAAATCTTTTTATATCTGTCTAGCTGAGATCTGGGTGGTGGGTGTGAGAAATGCTGCTTAACCTTTGGAGGAGGAAGTGATGTATCTGGGCTCTGTAAACTCCTAATGCTGTGAAGCACTGACCAAATGACAGATTGTTCCTGTTCTCTTATTTGTCTCCAAAGCCTAAGCACAGCTGATTGGGGTTCAGTGTCAGATAAATTAAAGTGCCCCTATTATGCCATTTTTAAGGTTCATAATATTGTTTGGGAGTGTCCTAAAACAGGTTTACATGAATGCAACATCAAAAAACACTTTAGTTTTCTCATAATATACAAAATCACCTCATTTCTCAAAGATTATTAAATGATTCGTTCGAAGCAGTGATTCAGTCTCTCTAAACCCCTCCTTTCCGTGAGCTCTGATTGGTCTGATGGCCCAGTCTGTTGTGATTGGTCTACCGCATACAGCACGTGTCGAAAATGAAACTCCCATTACCATAACTGAATTACAGCTCTGTCTGGAGGCTTATCAATTCTCAAGAGATCATATACAATGTACGGACAGAAAAGATGGCATCGATTTTACCTTATCAATTCAAGCCCGAGACCGACGATGAAAGTCTGAAGTAGTCGATCAACCAGAAACTCAATCGCAAGCACGACTGGAGCAGGACGTTTCTCAGTGGTTAAGTGTCAGCTTAGTTTGTGGCACATTATAAAACATGATAGCAGCATCATTGTTAAAGGTTGTGATTCAGAGGAGCAAGCCAGTCCAAATAAATTTGATACTGACCCATCTTTCAAGAGCAAGCGTGTTGCGAATCCTGCATGAACTCCCAGAGATTTGAGAAGCAGTTGTCAGTAAAATGACGGGAACACGACTAAAGAATGGGATTGCTGTGGTATCGTTGAAAAAAATGAATATTAACCACTGATTCTTCGCAGCCTCATCATTCCGAAGTGAAAATAAAACAAATTTACTTTCACAGCGTCTTCTCGACATGATGTTAACCACACGAAAATGCTACTGTGTTTGAAGGAAGGTCAAGCTGTTCGCGGGCAGAGAACGTAGAACATAAGCAGGCAGATGTGTTACCCAGTGACGTGTACCCATTATGGAAGTGGGATTTAAATACTGATGACTCATTTAGGCTGTTCAGAGTCGATTCTTTCTTTTGAGACACAATAACTTTATTTATAGTGCACTTTTGGCTTCACAACTTTGCAGATTGTTTACATTCACAGACACCAACATACACATTGCATGAAAGGTACACACTAAGAAATGCTGGGTTAAAAACAACCCAAGTTGGGTTGAAAATATACAAACCCAGCGATTGGGTTGTTTTAACCCAGCGGCTGGGTTAAATGTTTGCTCAACATGCTGGGCAGTTTTACTTAACCCAACTATTGTTTAAAAATTACTATATGGCTGGTTCATTTTAAGCAAGCAATATAGTAATTTTAAACAATAGTTGAGGTAAATAAAACTACCCAGCAGGTTGGGCAAACATTTAGCCCAATTGTTGGGTTAAAACAACCGATTCACTGGGTTTGTTCATTTTCAACCCAACTTGGGTTGTTTTTTTAACCCAGCATTTTTTAGAGTGTAATATTCGAAAAAAAAAAAAAAACATTATAGAGGCACTTTAAGACTCAAAAGACTCTGGTTGGCTAAATGTTTAGCATTTAATTTATTTCTGTTTTGGTTTTTCATGCTTCAAGCAAATCTACTCAACAGCAGTAAAGGTATAGGTTTACTATTGCTTCAAGTGACCAAATCTAAAGCAAATCCATTCCATCCGGATATTGTGATCCTTGTCATCAAATTTACTACATCTCACAATGTGCATGCTAAATCGCAAAGTGATTTTTACAGTGTTCTGCCCATGCAGGTGCATGTCTTAATCTACTCCCAACATGAGTGACTTTTGCTTAAGTCTGTGAAATCACCATTGACAATCTGATCAACAAGATGGTTTTATGTAATGCAGCTTTCATGGGAATATCATGATATAATGGTGGATTCACTAAAAAGGGAGCTCAAACAGATCCAAATAATGAGGGTTACACACTTGTGCTCTCCTTTGGCAGAACTACTTTGAAATCAGTCCAGGCACAAGGCCAGATGAAATTTACATGCTAATTCTTCTACAAATGTGGACCAGTCTTTGTGATAAATCTATATGTGATGCATCACAGAGTTTAAAGTCTTTAAGTTTGCTTTAGGGGATTGTTATCACATTAATTCCAAATGCTTTTCTCAAACCACATCATCTTCAGTACTGGTGCTATAAGAACTTAATTATGTATTAAAACATTGGATATTATTCAAACACTTCTGTTTTGAGTTCAGTACAAACTTTAAATGGGTTTAATATATTCATCAGTGCAACCTACCAAATACATTATGATCCCATGATTACACATTTACACTTAATCAGATTGGAAGAAAAACTAAAACTAACATCAAAACAGTCAATATAAGTAACGGTGGCTGAGTATTTGGCTTATGTTTACATTATGACATCATAGTCTCTAATATTATTTCTTTGCCCTAATAGCTTGCATCAGTGGGACCCACTTTGACTGAGATGAGGAGGAAGTGGGCTGTTTCAGAGCTCTAGGGTTCAGTGGGCCATCATATTCATCAGCCTCAGAAGTGATTTCCATCTTCTGGATGATCAGCTTGAGCAGGTTATGCTGTTTCTCCAGCATACAGGACATCGCTTTTATCCTTAAGGGAAGAACGGATCAAATGTAGTTTATACCACTCCATATTGTATATCTGATAAACTCACTGAGGAAGGGATGGTTCACCAAAAAATGAAAATTCTGTCATAATTTACTCACCCTTATGTCATCCCAAATCTACAAGACTTTCATTCATCTTCCGAACACAAATTAAGATATTTTTAATGCAATCTGAGAGATTTCTCTGCTTCCATTGAAAGTCTATTCACTCAAAACTCTGACACTTTCATAAAGAGATTGTATCTTAGGTGTTGAGGACTATTGCATCTTTGAGCCTACATTCAGTATGAGTAAAATCCTTTAAAAATAAGACACTCTAACTCTGACGCAGTACGTCCTGTGCCACGTTGTTTAAATAGCAAATGCATTTGCACCCATCTGTTCACCCATGGGCGTGCTGGTCTGAAAACAAGATGTGTTCAGGCACATTGTTGGCGCGTTACTATTTTGAGGCAACTGAAATAGACTGCATCATTTACCAACTGAAACCTGGTCTAAAGTCAATTGCGCAATATTTGTTTTATTATTTAAAGAGCATGTTAGTAATACGCGCCTATATGCGGGTGCACAACGCGTGTACATTCTGCTTATTACACACACAGGGATGTGCAGCAGCACACAAACATGCCAAATATTAAAAATAAAAGGATTATGATGTAAAAGATTATTATTGTGTACATAAACATAAAAATGTTTTGGTGGAATCCGGCCTGTCCCACAGATGGTCTGCTCGCGCTTTAACCTCGCGCACAAGCAGATCCATTTCCTCACTAGAGAAGCATTCAGTTTTTCCGCTTGCAAATTCCGCCGTGTAAATAGCGAATCCGCCATGGCGCGAACGCAGCTGGCTTTTAAAGGGAATGGGAGATGAGACTCTCATTGGTTTATTGCACGTTACACCCAAAACACACCCATTACTCATTAAGAGAATAGGGACAACCCTTTTAGACCATGCGCCGGGCGCACTGACCATATTTCCTGTTGTTAAACTAGCAAAAGTGGATTCTGACACACCCTAAGTGCACTTGTGAATTTTACTCAAGTTGTATTGGAATTGGTGACTTGTAACTTGTAATGGAGTCATTTCTGCTGTAAGGTATCTGTACTTTTACTCAAGTATGGTTTTCAGGTACTCTTTACGCCTAAAACAGCTCTTAAAAGAAAATACTGTCATTGTTAGCTGAGGTCAGTTTTAGTGTTGATTCAGTTCTGAATCAATATTATGTGTTCCCACCTAAGCAAGCCAGAGGCAACAGTTGCAACCCAAATGGTGACAGAAATGGAGAAAAAAAACCTTGTGAGAAACCAGGCTCAGGATGTCTTTTCAGTAGACTTGAATTAAACCACTCAGTTCATATGGATTTATTTTATGATCTTTTTATGAACTTTTTGAGGCTTCAGTTTCATTAAAAATATCTTCATTAGTGTTCCAAAGATGAACAAAATTCTTATGGGTTTGTAACGACATGAGGGTGAGTAAATGATAACAGATTTTTTTTTTAACTATGCCTTCAAGTAAAAAAATAAAATAAAAAAAAAAATGTTAAGTAATGCCACCACATCTGCACAGATCTATATGCTTGTATTTGTTATAAAACTAAAGCAGAATATATTTTAAATATTACTTTCAATATTATATATATTAAATCATATTATCTGATACTGACTTAAAAGTGGGATAGGTGAGGTAGGTACTGTATGTGAATCAGAGCCATTCACATTTGAACTGAAAAATACTTTTAAATTAAAATTCAATTGAATTTGTGATGACTGATGTAGCAAACCAAACTCTAAATTGCAATTTGAATGCCTGGTTGATGGTGCATTATAGCTGATGAACACTAGGGGCTGCTCTCCCACAAGTCTAAGGTTTGTGATATTCAGATTTCAAAACTGAAGTACATTAGCTTTATTCTTACTGACATGCATCCACCTGATTAGATATTAGAGGTTTTTGCACATTATTTTCTAGCACATTACTCTCTCTCTCTCTCTCTCTCTCTCTCTCTATATATATATATATATACATATATACCTGAAATATTGAGTAGAACTGTCAACTAGCCTGTAAATAATTAAAAAAATCCCTTTCAACTTGTTCTTTTTTTCTGCCTGATGGATTTATAGGCACAATATTGCATTTAAAGTCTGATAAACCCTCCCATTTGCATTGTGATGTTCAATAAAGGGAGAAATAGAAATTCTTCCTATAAAGTTCACACAAGCACAACAGTTTATGCTCACATTTGAAATCCCTTCCTGAGTAAACCCAAAACAGAAGTGGTGGCACAAAGAGATCACCTGTTCTTCTGTTTGTGCAGCTCTCTATCTAGATGCCCTCCCTGCCGTGAGCAGAGGTTCAGACGGGTGCGAACTGTGTTCTGGATCTCACCATCAAGGAAGACCTTCATCAGCACTTTCTGTATAACAGGTCAGTGTTAATATTCACAGAGATGTCGTATGTTAATTGAAAAAATGTTAGTTTACACTTCATGTTCAGAGTAGGAGCCACATTTGCTGATAGACAAACCTTGCATTTATTGGGATAGATGGTAATAGATGGTTTGTCCACACGCTTCAGGAACCAGTAAGGTAATTTCTCCTCAAGGGCAGTGTGAAGATCTATCTGTAATGATGATTAATGTGATGTTCATGATATCATGGTATTTATACTTCTATTGATAAGCGTTCTCCTTCCTGTGTTGACATATTTCCTATTGAAACAGGAAGCTTGGGGTGGGACTTTTTTTTTTTTTAAATAGCCGATAGTTTACGTCACAGCTGTGAATCCTGATTTAACAAGAATGATTTCTCATTTAATTGGACAGAAATTTCGACACGCCCCTGAGTACAAGATGAGTCATTAATATTTTAAAGTAATTTTGTATATTGTAAAAATTAATGATGTTAATGATGCACTTTTAAAAAATGGGTTGAAAATGGACACACCCAGCGACTGGGTTGTTTTAACCCAGCGGTTGGGTTAAACGTTTGCCCAACCTGCTGGGTAGTTTTATTTAACCCAACTATTGTTTAAAATATACGGCTGTCTTAAAATGAACCCAAAATACGTTGGAAATTAAAAATCAGACACATAATTACCAGAGAGGCAACAATAATAATCAAAAGGTGAACATTTTTTAATAAGCAATTTAATAAATGTTTATTGTTTCATTATTATTAATTAAACGTATTAATAAATGTTCATTTCCAACATATTTTGGGTTCATTTTAAGCAAGCAATACAGTAATTTTTAAACAATAGTTGGATTAAATAAAACAACCCAATCACTGGGTTTGTCCATTTTCAACCCAACTCAGGATATTTTTAAACCCAGCATTTTTTTAGAGTGTGTCTTTAAAACTTGCTAACAATTTAGCAAATAATTGTTGAAAATATACATCAATTTAGAGGTATAAGCAGTATTTAATCCATTTTGCTCACCTGCATGGCTATCCGTTTCATCTCTGCATTTCTCTGTACCTCTGCAATGTCTCCTACTGCCAAACCAATCTGCAACATGATTTAGTCAAATAAGACTAATACATCCTGACAAACTGCAGCTGTCATTAACATTAATAGCTGGCTTCCAGCAAGCCAGTGTTGAGTGTCCTACCATTAGATTCATGAGAAGAATAGGCATGAGAAGCACAAATAACACAAACACGCAATAGGTGACTGCAGGGAATGCCATGTGGCCTTCTTCATAAGTGTTCAGAAATGTACTCTGGTAGTTCAGCTCTCCCACTGTCATCACAAACGTCTGGGCTAGGGCAAGGCTGATGGAGCTGAACTCAGCCTGTTGAAAGCAGCAAACAGTAAACATCGTTATCAAACTGCACCAATTTGCCAAGACTTGACGGGTCTATCATGCTGGGTTGATATGATCTCTCTTTTTGGACGTACCCGGTGAAGCATCAAAGCGTAGAAGGACAATCCAAATGCCAGCAAAAGGAAGATGAAAAGAACCATGATGCACACCAGGGTCCTAACGATTCCACCAAACATCACCACGTAAATTCCAATTCGCTCAAACCTGCCATGTGAAAACGGTATATTAGAGTTCAAATGTTCTATACATACACTCTAGACTGTTTTGTAGAAATAAATAAAAAATAAACCACTCAAATCAATCATAGTAAATGCTAAAAGTACATTTAGCCATCACAACATTGTAATGTTTAGTGCGAAAAAATGATTTGCTGAAGTTTACATTTAACAGTGTACTTATGAAGCCTTATTCTGGATGACCATATTCTACATCCCTTAATCCTACCCAATACCTAAACTTAACAACTACCTTACTAACTATTAATAAGCAGCAATTAGGAGTTTATTGAGGCAAAAGTCGTAGTTACTAGTTAGTAGAAAAAATTGGACCGAAATGTTAATAATTTACTAATAAACAGCCAATATCCTAGTAATATGCATGCTAATAAGCAACTATTGATAACTGGATCCTAAACTAAAGTGTTTTGCCAACATTTCTAAAGATTAACTTTAATTGAGTGTTATATGATGGCAACTATACACTACCATTCAAAAGTTTGGGGTCAGTAAAATGTTTTCTTTAAGAAATTAATACTTCTATTCAGCAAGGATTCGTTAAATTGAAGTGACAGTAAAGACATTTATAATGTTACAAAAGATTTCTATTGCAAAAAAAATGCTGTTCTTTTGATCGTTCCATTCATCAAAGAATCCTGAAAAAAATTATCACCATTTCCACAAAAATTTTAAGCAACATTGATAATAATAAGACATGTTTCTTGAGGACCAAAACACCATATCAGAATGATTTCTGACACTGAAGACTGGAGTAATGGCTGCTGAAATGTTCAGCTTTGCCATCACAGGAATAAATTACACTTTAAAATGTATTAAAATAGACAATTACTGCATTTTTAAAGGGTTAGTTCACCCAAAAATGAAAATTCTGTCATTAATTACTCACCCTCATGTTGTTTTATACCCTATATTTACGTTTTAAAGTAATGTGCCCTCTAGCTGGCATTAAAATAATGACAGTGTCGTGTTACGTCTGTTGTCATGAAATGACGTATGACTGTCGTTACCAATCAAAATGCGTGTTCATTTAAATGCAGCGTGTGGACTTTTTACACCATTTGTTCTATTTCATTTTTAATGACTACACCCACCCCACCCCTAAACCTACCTTTAGTGATTTATAGTGCATATACACTTTATGGGCACATGCGTTTCCTAGGATCGAACCCACGATCGCATGATCACATGATTGCATATTGTTATATATTACAATGCTCTGTCAATTGAGCTACGCGAAACCCGAAATATGATGCAGATAAAAGGGAACAATGCATTAAAATGAAAGTGTCCTGTTGTCAATAGGGGCGCAAATTTAGCAAATGCTCCTATGGGTCATATTTCAGGGAAGTGACAAACAACCTATATAGGCATATTGGTTGGAAAACATGTTGCACTGAGCCATCGGATTTTATGAAAATATCTTAATTTGTGTTCCGAAGGTGAACGAAGGTCTTACGGGTGTAGAATGACATAAGGGTGAGTAAATAAATGACAGGATTTAAATTTTTGGGTGAACAAACCTTTAATCGAATAAAAGCAGCGTTGGTGAGCATAAGAGACAGACTCTTGAATGGTAGTGTATTCTAAATGTAGAAATGGGAAAATGAATATATTCAATTGATCGATAACAATAAATTAATAAAAATCTTGAATATCGACAGATAACTAGTTTCAATATATATTGTGCAATTTTTTTACAGTATATACCGTAAATGCAATTCATAGTGATTAATCAGCATATCATGTACTGTAATTAATTTGATTAGAAATTAACTGTTTGGAATCCCTAGTAAAAAAGCAGAAATGGGATTATAATAAATTCTATAAAGGAACCCTACAGGCCATTAAATCTACCTCTGGAAGTAGAGCAGGAAGCCGATCCATGAAGTCAAAATGGCAAAAGCTCCAGCCTGCCATTGCCATGTGTTGTCTACACTGAAACACATGGGAATGACAAAGACTAAAGAGCTAATAGCTGCACTCCAGTCAGCAGGGTTAGAGAAGTCAGTGAAGTAATATATCCCCTACAAAGTGAAAGACATAAGGGGTTAAATAAAATCACTTTTAGGTTCCAAACATAGTGCAATTTGAATACTCTCGCCAGTGACAAAGACCATGGAACAATGCATGCAAAATCTGAGCTGTGTTTTAGGTAAATCACTTGGCTGGAAGGCTTGGAGCACTACAAGGGAATCCCCACAGCAAAGGCATGTGTATTTAATGTGCATCATGACATTTATGATTAGTGACGGTTTGATTGCCCTCTGCTGAGAGTCTCTGTAGTAGTATGAGAGGAATTTATAGTGGATGCATCATGGGAAGTGATGACATGACTATTACCTGCTGAGCCAACTGCACCAACTCTTTGCAAATGGAATACACATTCAAGACAAGCACCATGATTATACAGACTGAGATTAAACATTTTTGCTGGATGGAGGGAAAAGAGAGAGAGGGAGAGAGTATCATTATAGCATTATCACCAAATTAATCACATTTACATAATAAGTGTATCACTCTTCATTCATAACCCAACTAGCATATTATGCTAAATTAAAAATATCTGCTATGGTGTGTGCATGTTCCTCACACTCAACATGTATTAATGCCAACATGAGTATTCAGCACCATTTCTCAAAAGATAAATAGTAATATGCATACGAGATTAGACATACTTAATTTCATGGAGATAATAACCTTGGAGCTGATGAATAAGTTGAGGGATGTCATTCAGTTCATAATGACACTCACTAAATTAAGTAATAGGACAGTGACAAGGTTATAAGGAAGTGAATGCAAATGTGAGAATGGAGATGCATGCGATTGTGAATGATAGCTTAGATAATTGGCTTGTCAATGCATAACAGATTAGGCCATATTGACAACAAGAACTATGGGTCCTTCTGACCCTCCATATAATGACAAATAAGGTATGAGATGCCAATATTGGTGTGCTTTAAGTAACGCCAAAGTCCTTTAAAGGAGTAGTTTGCCCAAAAATTAAAAGGCAGCAACTAGATGCTATTTACACTGAAAGTGAAAATAGTAGTTAGATGCTATTTGTACTGTACTTAGTGCAAATAGTGACAGATACTATTTGCACCTCACTGTATTGTAGTATAATATAAAACAGTATGCAATAACATACTCAGTGTAAATAATTATATTTATTAAAATCATAAATGGATGCCGCCTTATTGGGACATTACTTGTCCCTGTCCCTAAAGCCCTCCCCTAACCCTACCCATTAAACACTTTAATCCCACTGTTCTAATCTCGTAGAATATATACGCCAAAATGAGTTTTGGCGTGCATATGATACGCAGTTTTTCGCGTGCATATGATACGCACTTTATGGCGTACAATAGGCACGGACCCCACACCACTAATCCTACCCAAGACTACCAAGCGTATTTTATACACGCCATAAAGTGCGTATCATATGCACATGAAAAACTGCGTATCATATGCACGCCAAAACTCATTTTGGCGTATATATTCTACGAGATTACACTCACGTACTATTGATACACATTCTCATGTGATCGGGTTGTATCAAATCATCAAGAGAATATGACAACAACAATATAATAAATTTAGCTCAAATCTGTGCTAAAAGTTTTATTTTTCAGTTAATACACATGTGCGTTCCAGATTAAATCAAATTCCATGGTTTGTTTTAACTGTAAGGCAGGACTTCTATTCCTACAGTTGCCATATTAAAGGGTTAGTTCACCCAAAAAATAAAAATTATGTCATTAATTACTCACTCTCATGTCGTTCCACACCCGTAAGACCTTCGTTCATCTTCGGAACACAACGAGAATACTTTTTGTCGCCAAAAAAAACCCCAAAATAAGACTTTATTCAACAATATCTAGTGATGGGCGATTTCAAAACACTGCTTTGTGAAGCTTTGCGAATCTTTTGTTTTGAATCAGTGGTTCGGAGCACATATCAAACTGCCAAACTCACATGATTTCTGTAAACGAGGCTTCATTGCGTCATAAGTGTTTCGAAATTTCAATGGTTCACCACTGGGGGGCGTGACTTTGGCAGTTTGATACACGCTCCGAACCACTGATTCGAAAGAAAAGATTTGTAAAGCTTCGAAGCTTCATGAAGCAGTATTTTGAAATCGCCCATCACTAGATATTGTTGAATAAAGTCTTTATTTTGTTTTTTTGGCACACAAAAAGAATTCTCATGGCTTCATAACATTAAGGTTGAACCACTGTAGTCACATGAACTGTTTTAAATATGTCTTTAGTAGCTTTCTGGGCATCTGAAAGTGTTAATTATCTTGCTGGCAATGGAGGCCTCACTGAGCCATCGGATTTTATCAAAAATACTGTGTGTTCCGAAAATGAACGAAGGTCTTACGGGTGTAGAACGACATGAGGGTGAGTAATTAATGACAGAATTTTCATTTTTGGGTGAACTAACCCTTTAAACGCTACAAAATGTCTCATTCATTATCTCTGAAGTGATCTGACTCTTCCCCTTTCTGAACAACACATGTACAGAAGTCCCTGCTCTACGTTTTTTTCTTTTTTAATGAATCACTCCAACCACTACTTCTGTTACATCGTGACTTTAAACCCAGATTTTCATGATTTTATCATTATTTTCTAATAGTAAACATTAAAAAATGTTTAAAAGAGCATACCGCAAATGAAAACCTAGGCTACAGGTTGAAAAAGAAAAATGTCCTTATATTCCCATAAATTAAAGAACAGCATTTGTACAATAATTTTTCTTACAATAAAGTAAAATGGTTACACTAAAAGGTTACACTAAAAACCTGCCTTCATTGCCTTAATGTAAAAAGTATTGTGAATTTTCTACTCATTTCTATTCATGGAAAGTGCCCCCTAAATTGTCTCGTAACACACAGACCCTCCCATGTGTTTTCACACCACTGATGTGGAGCACCACATTAAGAAGACAGCTGTTAAAAGACACATTTTATTACCAATTTTGTAAAGGATATATAATAATTTCCTCTCTCTTATCATTTATGACACTCTATGACTTTGAAAAGTAATTCACAATCAATCTGATTGTCATTTAAATTCAGCTATCATTATTCTCTTTCACCTTTCCCTTCTCTGCTTGTCACAGATAAGCATCTCTAGCTGTCCTCTGTTGCACAAATTACAGAACTCTTTGAGCTCATCTCTTCCCTACAGGATGCTAGAGAGCTCTGAATAGAAGCTATCTACCTCACTAAAAGATATGGGCACCATGATGACAGATGTGCCATTGGCAGAAATGTTCTGGCTCGGTCTCAGATTGAGGATGAGGTATGTGAGGGGCAACAAGCCAAGCAGGTAGACAGCCAGGTTGAGCAAATGAACCTTGCTTCCATACGCCTTCCTGTCCAAATAAAATACAATTTCAGTAGAATATTCAGTAATGTGCTTTGGTAAACCAGTCTGTTTGTTTGAAGTGATGTCTACTGCTTCTATTTTTAACCATACGAACAAAAGTAAAAAGCAGTGACTATTTTGTATATGACATAAAAACAAGTGACTGTAGACATTAGCATATCAATAACTGTTTCTCATGGGGACATCTGAAAAAACAAATGTGCAGTGCACAATCTTGTCTTGTTTAGTTTCATAGTTTTATTGTCATGTCTTGTTTTAATGGTTTCCCTGTTCCTGTTTGCTTGAGTTCTTTGTTGCCATAGTTTCTAATTATGTTACACACCTGTTTCTTGTTCCATTAATTATCCCTGTGTGTATTTAAGCCCTGAGTTCTTTCTGCTCATTGTTTAGAGTTGTCAGTGTTAAAGTGTAGTGTGCCTCTCGTACTCCTGGTGTTTATTAAAAGAACCCACTATCCCAACCACTCTCCATGTGTTTTCCAATGTGGATCACCATTCACAGTCTGCCTTGCTGATGAGGACAACACCAGCCCCACTCCAGACCCAGAGCGCAGCCAGCCTTCAGTCATGCCCGCTATGGATAATAAGCCAGAGCCCACCGCAGACTCTGAGCCTGAGCCCACCACAAAGTAAAAAGCCAGAGTGTTTGCTAGTGGCCAGTTTTGTTCCAGAGCCCAAGCACCGTACACACTCCCGTCGCTGAGGTGCATGCTATGAGCAGGTTGAATAAATATTGTTTGATAAGCTGGATGATGAAATGTTGCAATATCTCCAGTCTCCGCTGATCCTGTATAGTTCCAAGTCATCTTCCTCATTGCTGGTTTATTCCAGCCCCAAGTGCTCTTTATCCCAGTGGTTTAGCCCAGTTCCAAGTTGCATTTGCCTCTGCTGGTTCAGCCCAGTCAGAAGTTGTCTTCCTCGCCAATGGTTCAGCCCAGTTCCAAGTCGTCTTCATCTCCGCTAGTTCAGCCCAGTCCCAAGTCATTTTTGTTGCCACTGGTTCCACCCAGCCCCAAGTATTCATTGTTGCCGCTAGTTCCGCCCAGCACCAAGTCTCCTTCATCGTCCAGCACCAAGTATCTTTCATTATCCAGCATTAAGTCTCCTTCGTCATCCAGCACTAGGTTTCCTTTGTCATCCAGCAAAGTCTACTTCATTGCCATTGGCTCTGCACAGCTCCAATTGTCCTTCTTCGTGGATGGTCCCGCCCAGCCTCCCTCTTTCTCTGCCAAAGTCTCATCCAGTTCCTTGACCTCACCTCTGCTGTCTCCCTTCAGTTCCTCAGCTCCTCCTTCACTGATTATGTCCAGCTGCTTGCATCCACCTTGGGCTTTTTCAGTCATCAGCTCTGCCTTGATCTGAGGATCTCCTAGCTCCGCCTCTCACCAATCGGCTCCACTTTGGCTCAATGCTCCCTCAGCCTTCTAGCCCTTCAATATCACCATGGGTCTTCATCTCTTCTGTTCCTCCTGGGTCTCCTCCTATCACAGCATCACCTCAGTTGGTCAGGCTCCTGGCTCCATCTTGGCTCCTCCCTCCATCAGTTCCGCCGTGAGCCTTTATCCTGGCTCTGCTCTGGGTCATCCTTAGGCTCCTCCCTCTTTCGTTTCCACCTTGGTGTTTCCATAATAATGCAACCGTGAATTTTTTCAAAATCACTGACTAGCCCCTGTAAATGTTAAAATTACTTTACGCCCCCATGAGAAACAATTACCATCCGAATATTACCAACCAGAACTGTAGGGACTTTCTGAGAGTTAAAGTACATCTTTAACATACCACTTCATCTCCAGGTATTTTTGGCTCACGGGGTGAGTGAGGAGTTCCAGACGGTTGTACCGCACCATTGCCTAGTGAGGTACAAGGATTATAATTTATTCTCAAACCATTTTAGGAATCAGAAGTTTGTATTTAATAATGTATACTGCACAATGGGATCCAAAAGTCAGATATCACTAGATAAAATGCTCATATTTTTCTACTTTAATACACAGTTTTCCATCATTTTTAGAAAGGATGAGTGCCTTGAAGGAATGTGACCTACTGTAACATGATTTAAAGAGACTTACATTCAAGGCTGCCAATGGTTGGAACTTCATTGTTTTATCTGTTTTAGCATACTTCTTCAACTGTACAGGAGCTTGAAGCCACCAAAATTCATACTTGATCTGCCAATACCATTAAACAAATTTTGTACTTTATAGCATTAATGAACTTTTTTTATTAACAGTTTGAATGCAACTTTTCAGACATTTGTGGAAAGCTTACATGATAATCCGGACTGTTGGCGTCGTGATCAGACTCTTTAATACACCTGTCCAGAAGGTGCTGTTCAGAAGAGAGAGGGGTTTCATGTCAAAGATTTTATCAACAATAGCTCAAATAGTTTTATAAAGTGAAGTTATTAGACAGACCCTGAAAGACTCTGGGAGGAACTCTATGATGTCCATCACGACACAGCGGGATGTTCCTTTAAATGTGGTTAATGCCTCAGCACACCTGCAGTGCATTAATATATCTTTGTCAACCATTGGCTTACTGAGAGGAGAAAAATAATATAGGTTTAAAAAAAAAAACATATTTACAGAGTTTTGCAAAGGCAAACCCTCAACCTATTCTCTCATATTGTTCCATTAAAAATCCTACACTGAAATTGTTTTCTTTGAGATATTTTACACTGCAACAATGTTACAGTATTAATTCATATATTATTATTAATCTGCAATTCAAATTACTTTTTATATTAAAATAAATATTCCTGCCCTCCTAGGCTTGGTTTCTGAACTACAGACATTAAATGTGGGGTGTACCAGCAATGCAAGGCTATTAACACGGTCATCTTGAACGTGAAAGTCTCTTTACCTCTCACTTTCGATGGTGGCATTCACTACATCTTTTTTCTCATTTCGCACAGCTTCATGCATAAAAGAGTTGTCAGCATTGTTGAGAGTGATTTCAGCTCCTCTGTCCAATAACAGCAAAACAGCACCTACATGTCCCGCTTGTGCAGCAATGTGAAGGGCTGTGTTCTATTAAAGCATACATGTGTGATTAAAAGGCAGTGTCGTTCAAACTTATCATAAATGACAATTGCTTTCATCAATAAATACAGTATACTAAAAGTATTAAAAAAAATACATTTTTGAAAAAAGTATAACGCTCAACAAGTATGCATTTATTTGACAACATATAGTAAAAACAGTAATATTATGAAATATTATTACAATTTAAAATAACTGTTTCTAAGTTAATATTTTAAAATGTAATCTAGTCTTGTGATGGCAAAGCAAAGCTGAATTTTCAGCATCATTACTCTTAAGTGTCACATGATCCTTTAGAAATCATTCTAATATGCTGATTTGGTGCTCTTTTTATTTTATTTATTTATTTATTTTAATGTGAAATTTAAAGGAGAGTGTTATTATGTTGCGTTCTTTGGATTTTCAAAGCCAATGGCTTTCCTATGGCTTGGTAATTGTATTCTTCAAACTGACTGTGCTCCACAGGTGTTAGTGATTTTTACGCTGCTTACCCCATCTTCATTTGTTCCGTCCAGTAGTTTGACATTGGCTGCGAGGAGGATTTTCATTGTCTGTGTGTATCCCTCAGCCGCAGCATGATGTAAACAGGACCAGCCTTTGTAATCACTAGAGATTACAACAGACCTTATGACAGAATGTCCAGCTGAATGAATTCACAGTGTAACCAAGTGCATTTTGTGAAGCTGCTGCTAACCTAGCTAAAAAGTTGGAATTTTAGCTTTTGATATTATTACCCAATCGTGACCTTGTAGCAGGGTTACTATCAATATCTAATATATCTCAATACCTAAAAATGATAACATCTAAATTAACTGGTTTTATTTCAGTCAGAAATATGATTTAATATTGCTGAATCAACCTAAATATGTTAATTTATACCAACAAAATACATTTTTATGGGTTAAAAATCAGCTCTTCAAGGTAACAACTGAAGGTTACCACCTTTTACAGTGTAGTATCTCAATGGTTTTAAAATAACACTGCCTGGTAGCTAATTAGAGTAATGAAGTACCGCTTGTGATGACTGTGAAAATGTTTTGCTTTCCCAGAAAAGTATGGTGTACCTTTGAAACAACGCTCCTCTCCGAAGCAGCAGCTCCACTACTTGTGCGTGTCCTGCCCTTGAAGCAAGATGGAGGCGTCAGGCCCTTTTCATCCCAATCGTTCAGCATTTTGGAGTCCGTGAAGGACTCCAGCAGCCTGTGGCATGTGTTTAAACGCCCATATCTAAGAGACATTGGAGAAAAAAATAATATTAACAAGTTTGGGAGCATGTGAAATGTTAAAGTTTGGCATTATTCTGCATTCATTTGTATAAATTCCAGCAAAATTCTCATAAATGGTCAGGAATGATATGTTATTGTAGGTCAAAACTTATTACTTCTAAGAAAATAAGCACAAATATCTGGCTTTGATATAGCTCTGACTGCATTACAAACGTTCTCACTCTGCAGCGAAGTGAAGCGCTGATTTCTTCTCCCGTGACTTTTGACCCAAGAAGATATTGAGACCCAGCATATTTTTGACCGAATCGTGAATGCCAAGTTTGCAGGCGTAGTGCAGAGGAGTGCAGCCTTCAACATCCTCATCAGACAACATCTCCTTCACGGCATTACTCTGGAGGAGGCAATGGGTCATTATAACTATATACAGAACATACGCATGTTCAAAACAATGCATTATGTAATAATCCATAACACAGGGTCATTTGGACTCTTCAGGCTTTCTTTCAAAATGAAAGTGTTCTGCATTTGACAAACTGAACTTGACGTTTTGGAAGATTTTCACACCTGCAAGATTGTCTCAGGAAGATTTTTCAGCCCTTTTGGTTGAAGAATGACAAAGTGGAGGAAGTTTCGACCTGCCTTGTCTTTGATTTTGAAATCGGCACCTTTTTTCAATAGGAGAAAATGTTAAACATGCAGAAAAGTGCATGCAAATAATATTGGAGAAAAAAAATTGTGTTAAAAATTCATAAAAATGTTTTACCAATTGACAGTAAAAATGCAACGGTTTTCCAAGCACCACAGTTGGAGGCCATCAGCAGTGGAGACAGCCCCTTACAGTCAATGCAGTCAATTTCTGCTCCCTTTCCAGGACAAATGAGATACGAATAACAATGAATTACCAGCTTTATCAAAGGACATGCGATAAGATAATGAGATATTGGGTGGCTAATATTCATCTTATCAAAAGATCAGTCCAAGCATCGCAGCTTGCTGGTTCACAAAATGCACAGACCGCAGAATAATGGTGTGAGTTTGGATGTTTCAGACACTCACATTCTCACAAAGGAGCCATTCAAACATTTACCTTTGAAATAAGATATTCAGCCAACTCGACATGATCAAACAATGTGGCTCTATTAGGAAAAGAAAGTCATTGTTAATCATTGAAGCATGGAAATTAATCAAACAAATACAGGTGCAAATTGCAATAGGACAAGCACCCTAATGGCATCACCATTATAAATACATTTGTTTGGTCATAGCAAAAAGTGCTTTAAAAGCCATAAGCAGAATTACTTCTAACATTTTTTATTGAGGCATACAAGTTGTACATACAAGAACAAATATAACCAAACATATCAGGGGTATATATAAAAAAAATACTGACATAAAACATACTTTCAGGTTTTTACTTTAGATATCGTAAAATACATTGTGATGTCAATTTTAAATAATAATTTAATATTTAAATATTATTTAAATCTTTGTTTAATGTAAAAATATCTTGAATTGTGTTTCGACGATAAACGAAAGTCTTATGGATTTGGAACGACATGAGAGTAATTGATGATAGAATTTTCATTTTTGAGCGAACTGTCCCTTTAACATGAACTGAGATCCGCTCTGAGATAAACCAGAAGGCTAGTTCACTTCATAATGACTACTGGACAGCAGTATGGCACCACACTGACCTATGTAAGGGGGTCTGATTGGCTCCATCCCTGACGTTGATGATATCTTCCACTCTGTTGTAAGAAGAAAGCATGATTTTGACGGCATCCAGAGCACCCTGGGTGCAGGCAAAGTGGAGGGCTGTGGATTTGTCACACTGCAAAACAATCAAGCCACACATACACACACACAGACACTGAGATGGAAGTCAGCTATTAGCCTGACATAAGTAGGAGAGGCTGGGCCAGGTAATGCAAGAGGGGGACAATCTCTCAGCTGCTGCACCAATAACACAAACCATTAATGAGAGAGCACCCTGAATTGCTGGGGCAATGGACTGAATGGCTAAGCTCAGTTATAGATGTAAGTGGCTGCAATTTGTATCAATTTAACTATCTGAAGCTATTACTGAATGCATCAACCCTGCTGCTACAGACTGAAGAGGACAAATGGAGGAGCGTGTTTGTGTCTGTGGGGTCTAGATTGAGAGTCAGGAAATCAGGCTGCTTTTGTGTTCATTGCAAGCTACATTCTTCTATGGATGCATTTCATGAAAGGATTTTTTTTCTTTTCTTTTTTCTTTTTTTTGGTATCTCTTTTAGAATTGTGACATTATAGCCCGACATTAGGCGTATTTAACAATTTTGTTATTTTTGTCCCCAAACTTGGTGTGGTGTAATGTATCAAAAAGCTTTTACAGAAATAAGTCTTGATGATAATGGGCTCGTGATTATATTATATAAATTTGCAGAGTCTCTTATTACAGCTGTAGGAGGAGTATGATAAAATATGTTTATGACAAGTTTCAAATTGGTGGATAATCTAGTCAGCAGAAAGGTGGAAATTGAAACCACTTGCAATGAATTTCTGTTTCTAGGCCATTCTATAGAAGCCCATTTCCACCACATAAGAAAAAATGCTCTGGTACTGTAAATCATAATTTTATTATAACATATTTCAAATTTAGATAAAAAGTAATAACTGTCTTCTCATAATTCTGTTTCAGTCACAACTTTGACTTTTTAAGTTATATTGATTTTGTTATTATTTTAAAATGTTTCATAATTATGTTTTTAATGTCATAATTTTGACTCTGTTTCATAATTATGACTTAGTATCTCATAATTTAAATTTTAGGCATGTATTTTCAACCAAATGGTATGTAAGCCCAAAGAAATCAAGCTTTGGTAAATCATAATTATGACATACAAAGTCTGAGTTATGGCATTTAAAAAACTGACATAAAATGATGAAATTATGACAAACTAAAAATAAACTATTTTGACATAAAACATCTAAGCCTCTAAGAGGGATTGAAATTGAGAGTCCAAAAATATAAATATAAAGAGTCAGTTTTGGCATAAGGATGAATGACATGAGGATGATGAGTAAATGATGACAGAATTTTCAGTTTTGAATGAACTATCCCTTTAAGACTCTCCAATTAGTGTCACCATTTTATTTCCACAATATTATACAGTTCTATGGGCTGCCACAGACTCCCTGACAGAAGAAAAATAAACTCTTTCTTTTTCTTCACAAGCCTTAGGCCATCGAGTCTTGAGTTCTGTTGAGTTCTTTGATCATTTTAGTTTTTCTTGTTAACTTTTATATTTAAAATGAGATTTCCCTTTTGAGGGAACTCAACGCTCATCAGAATGTTGATGCTATGGGAACACTTCTGCATGACCTGCATTTAAAGCACATGTGAAATCATTCCAATCTCATTGAAAAAACATAGTCCAATGACTCCCGGAAGCTATAAAGGACACCTGATCCAAACATCGTCAGCTTCTGTATTTTCAGTAAGCACTCTGTGTCATTGTGAGTCTTATTTGGTGTTGTTTGTCTCAATATATTATCATTATGGCAAGTAATAAGCAGCAGTTTAAGATCTGTGTGTCTCCCGGCCCACACTACATTATGGGAGGTGACACACATGACCTTTGGTCTGCTTGGGAGTGGAGCAAGCACGGTCAGCTCTTGAGCTTGCGAGCATCTGACATTGAGAATTCCTGCCTCGCACTCTTTGAGGAGGGAAGCCAGGCAAGTGCGTTGGCACAGATCTTGGGGGTCGCAAATGGAATTGACAGAGGAGCTTGAGACGTTTTTTTTTTTTTTTTTCCTTTCTCAGCTCTAACCTGCCGGTTAGTCAGAAGGTTTCAGGAAGCCAAGAAACAGGCAGTGGCATTCCAGAGGTACATCCCCTAGTGAGTGCAGGCCTATGGGGCTGTTACTAAAGAGCAGCCCCAGCTGAGTACAAGCTCCTCTAGACGTGAACAACAAAAACAGAGTGTAGTTTGTTTCTCCATTACAGAGAACAACTTTTCTAGGAGTGATATGGAACTCGACTGCGATGCAGGCACGTCTGTCTCCTGCTCGTATCAAGTCTAAGCTGTCACTGTAAAATGGTTAGGACTCATGGCAGAGACCATTGCAGTGGTGACTCAAGATCAAGCGGCTTTCCCTG
Organism: Hypophthalmichthys nobilis; assembly: GCA_037950665.1. Taxonomy (NCBI): domain Eukaryota; kingdom Metazoa; phylum Chordata; class Actinopteri; order Cypriniformes; family Xenocyprididae; genus Hypophthalmichthys; species Hypophthalmichthys nobilis. The sequence goes on along the minus strand of CM075482.1, from coordinate 11,478,839 downwards.
AGGGGCAATCCATTCACATCATCAGGGTTAACCCTCTGGGATTGCATTTTTACCTGATAATGGTGAAAAGAACTTAAAATACATTTAAAAATACATTTTAGAACATTTTTTGTTCTACAGAAACATGTAATAAATCATTTGAAACTGTAATGGGGCGTTCACACCAGACGCGACTTGCGCGAATAAATCGCGCTATTCACGCGCAGTTGGACGCTTGAACATTCTGAGTTTACTCGCTTCATTCGTGTGTGAAATTCGCTTCACAACAGACGCGAATTTGCGTCATGGGAGAGGCTTCTGCCAGGCGGCTCCAGTCTCGTTGCGAAATGGCCGACATGGATTTTGTTGAGATGGTAGCTGCGCTTTATGTGCCATGGAAGGCTGAAAAACAGCGTTGACTCGTTCGGCGCCATGTCTGGGTCCATCAGATCCTTCAGAGGCGCACCCAGCTTGGTGAGTTTCACCAACTCCTCCAGGAGCTGCGCCTGGATGACGGCCGCTTTCAGCGGTACTTCCGACTGAGCCGGTCCCAGTTTGATGACCTGTTGTCCCATGTCGGTGGGAGGATTTCCCTCCAGGACACCAACTACAGGCGCTCTATTCCACCTGCAGAGCGCCTGTCCATCTGTCTCCGGTCAGTAAATCATTTAATATTCTGTGTGATTACAAGTAATTAATGACTGAGAACCTCCACAGACATATAGTCTTCTCACTCTTCTGAACACACAGTTATCAATACAGCACTTTAGTGAAATGGCAATTCACTTTCGTCTACAACAGTCAAAGTGGGTTTTGAATTGTGCAGGTAACTGCTATATTATAATATTGAATAATAGTCTGTTTTTGTCCTCCATTGTTGTTTCGGATTTCTGCGTCCACTCGCTACGTTGTAATCATGTCACTACTAGAGCAAGCTCCTGATTGGAACGTGGCGCGAATATTCGCCAAAGTTCAGATTTTTCACGTTACACGCGTCAAACGGCCAAAATGCACAATTTGCGCCACGTCATTCACGTAGCCTCATTCGCGCGAATGGGGATGTCTATTGCGTCTTTGCATTGACTTAACATGTAAATCACTCATGCTTAACGCTTCATTCATGTCTGGTGTGAACACACCATAACACTGATAAGTCCTGCAGACTCAAACTTTCACATATTGAAGGTTTACATGGTGGCCATTGCTGCTTACCAAGCACCTTTTGATGGTGGTTCATTGGGGAGACACCCTTTAGTGTCTCTTTTTCTTAAGTGGTACTTTACGACAGATGGCGGACCAAGAGAAGCTCATGGCAGACTAGTCCTCTCTGCACACCTTCATTAGATTCTATAGTCTGGACATGGAATCCACATCAGGTTTTCAAGTGCTTGCTACTCAAGCTTTGAGCTCGGTATGACTCACAACTTTTGAGCACACTTTTTTGGGTATGAATATTCCCATAGATTCAACATTCTGACACAGCGCTGAGTTCCCTTGAAAGGGAACATCTTGGTTGCGACCCTGAGAAGAGAATGAGATGCTGTGTCACTTTGCCAGACTTCCTGCATGCCTGAGAGCATCTTACTTCAGCTGACGATGTATGTTCTGGATGTCCTTTTTAGCTCTGTCAGTCATCTGTCATGGGACTACATGAGATTGAAGTGATTTCACACATGCTTCAGACACAGGTCACACACAAGAGTACCCATATCGTCAACATTTTCGTTCCCTTCTCAGAGAACCAGGGTTACAGTTCTAACTGAGACATTTTATATTTCTTGAAACAGCAGTTACCTGTTGCTGATCCACTCTGGCTCCTTTAATGATGCAAAGTTTGATCACCTCAATGTTGCCCCCACGTACAGCTAGATGGAGGGGGCTGCTTTTGGTCTTATCCAAATAATTAACGTGCACTGAAGTGGAAATACCTAGCTCTTCTCCTTCATGAGGATGAGAAAGAGAGGAGATGAAAAGTTCAGATTCATTTTTTCATACTTGACAGTTCAGATGAAAGAAGATGCAGAGGCATTTTCAAAAAATACAATTCTCACATCATTTACTTACCCTCATATTATTCCAAACCTTTCCCAACTTTCTCCCGTAGAACACAAAAGGTTAATTTTTCAATATAATGACGTGAATGGGGTCTGGAGCTCCAAAATTACAAAGCACCATAATGTTATTATAAAAGTGTTTTATAACAACTCATGCTCTTTATTTCAAGACTTCTGAAGTCATACAATAGCTACAACTTGGAATATAGTGCATAAGGCGTACAGGCCCCTTTTTATGGTGCTTTTGCATCCCCTTTTGGCATGATTTTTGATGCATTTAGTCATCATGATTATCAACAATTAATTAATTAACTAATTAATCTACATTAATTTTTATAGGAAAACAAAAAGTAACACAGGTTTGGAATGACATGAGGGTGAGTAAAGAATGACTGAATTCTCATTTTTGCATGAACTATCCATTTAATGTCACAAACCTCAGACACAATAAACGCATCACCACTTTGTTTGGTTACCATGTGACATGCTTGCAAATAAATCCCATAAAGCTGGAGGTTGCCAGTAATGCTTCACCTTCTTGTTTTAACTGTTTTGCATTTCAGCATCTGAAAATATAGGACTGTAATGTAAATGGAAACTGTGTCATTTGTCTCTAAGCCAAAGGGAGCTGTCGGAAAAACCCACAAATATTTATGTCTTGAACACATCATTCCGGAACAGAAGACCACCCGTGCATTGTGCAGAATCACAGTGCCTGTCTAAACAGCATGGTGAGTGGGTTGGGAATGGATTCGTCATGGTGAATTGGTGGAACGAGAATATTAAACTTGCTTACCAATTTTCAAAACCAGCTCCATGGCCTCTTTGGCACCTGCAAAAGCAACTGTATGGATGGCATAGTGTCCCAGTTTGTTCTGAATGCACATCTTGGCACCATGTTTGAACTATAAGGAAAGAAAATAATCACTTTTATTACACAATATGTGAGTTTCTGGATTTTTATTGCCCTTTGTACTCACAAGAGAATGGAGAGCTTGGCAATTATTATTGCTGCAGGCCAGCATCGCAGGGGTGTTTCCTAGATCACCCTCCAGATTGACATCTGTTCTGTCACAGGACAGAAGGACCTGTGCCAGACACAAAATGCAAAATGATCATCATTATCTGCAAGGCACTCAATCAGTATAATTCCTCCAGCATTTCAGCCCAACAGGAAGCAGATTCTATATGGAGAACGCCCTTAAGTTTCCCACTGAGCTGTCCCTAGGCTATCTAATGAATATCTCACAAGCCAGAAATCAGTATAACTGTGATTCAACTGTAGGCACGAGGACGCAGGTAATTACAGCATGATGATATTTAGATCAATAACATGATTGCAAGTGTGACATTGCTTCTGTAGAACAGTTCAATAAACAATAAGTTAATACTTAGTAACTTACATTATAGACACAACTTTGTTTTATCTATTTTTACTTCAACCAGTGTTACTTTAGAATTATTTATATATAAAATTATAGTATTTATTAATATTTTGAATTAGCTTTTATTTTTATATTTTAAGTTTTATTTTAATATTAGTTTAAATTTTAGTAATTTAGTTTTTGTCATTTTTAGAAGTTTTTGTTTTTTTAAAATAGTTCTATTTAGCTTTTAATTTATTTTTTAGCTCAGTCTTAGTTTTAGTAATAAGGTACTTTATTTCAATGGTCCACTTTAGACATTCTGTTAACTAACTAACTGCACCTACATGTCAACTACCAGTCACTAGATTATTAGTAGACTGTCTGCTTAATATCTGCTAACACTTTATTTTTATGGTCTCCAACAGACATTCTACTGACTATAAGCAACTTTGCAAGTACATGTCAACTTATCCTACTAAACCTAAACATAATCCTAAACCTAATCTAACCTAACAGTCTAATACTCTAATGAGAGTTAGTTGAAAAATAAACAGAAGTTGTAGAATACGCCTCTCAATCAAATTCGAAAAGTTGAAAGGATTGGTATTATTGCAATTTTTTAATGTATTTTTATGCTCACCAAGGCTGCATTTATTTGATCAAAAATACAGTAAAAACACTAATATTGTGAAAGAGTAGCTTCAATTTGAAAATAACTGTTTTCCACAAAAACTATTAAGTAGCAAAAACTGTTTTCATTAGTGTTAAATTGAGCACCAACAATAATTAATAAAAACTGAGCACCAAATCAGCATATTAGAATAATTTCTGAAGGGTCATGTGACACTGAAGACTGAAGTAATGTCTGCTGACAGTCCAGCTTTGGCATTACAGGTATAAATATATATTAAAATTGAAAATAGTTGGTTACACTTTATGTTAAGGTGTCCTTGTAACTAGTGTAACTATACATTTAAGTACTAAGTAATATTAATTAATAACATATACTTACTATTTAAAAAGGGTTAAGGTTGGGTTTAGGGTTAGTTGCATGTAATTATGCATAATTTAATGTTATTACTACAGTGTACACAGAGTTACCAAACAGTTCTTTAAAATTCTAATATTTCAGAATATTACTTTTTTTACTGTATTTTTTGATCAAATAAATGCAGCCTCACTGAGCATAAGAGAATTCGGTAACACTTTAGTATAGGGAATACATATAAACTCCTAATTTACTGTTTATTAATAGTTAGTATGTTAGTTGTTAAGTTTAGGTAATGGGTACGATTAGGAATGTAGAATACGGTCATGCAGAATAAGGCATTAATATGTGCTTAATAAGTACTAATAAATAGCCAATATTCTAGTAATATGCATACTAATAAGCAACTAGTTAAAAAACCTTAAAATATTATTGAGAATTCTTTCAAAGACATAAAAAAGACAGTGTATATTTGATACAGTCTAATGTACATCATAACAAAATATTCAAGAGAATGCATATCTCCTACTGCTCTTTGCCCCGACAGTAACCCCAACAGATTACCAGCAGCATGTGTGACTGACCTCTACTAGATGATTGAATCTTTTTGTGACAGCCAGATGCAGAAGGCCCATCAGGGCGCTGTTGAGGATGTTGGGGTCAGCACCCAGCTCCAGCAGTAATTCGCAGCTCTGCTGTTGATCCTGCTCCACAGCCCAGTGCAGAGGAGTTCTGCCCTGCTCATCCTCTACATTCAGCTCTACAAAGCAAAAAAACACTGAATATATGCAATGGTTGCGACGTTCAGGACAGTAGGAAATTCAGTATGATTTCAGAGGTAAGCTGTATGTCATAGCGATGAAATAAATACCTTATTTGCAAAGGAACGAGAATTCTACAGAACAACAAAAAATGTTTAATTACTGATTGTGCAAAAAGCACAAAGTTAAAGAATTTTTTTTAACATATTTAAAATTACCATGCAATGGTTATGTTATAAAGGCAAAAAATTGTGAACTTATGAATAAAAAAATTGCATGAGTTTTGATTTCAAGTTCAAATAGGACAGTAACTACATGACGCTTTTATTGTCTCAGAAATCTGGACTTGTCAAGATTAACATTGAAACAATATTATATTGTACATATTTTCTACCTTCTAAATGGTCTATATATATATATATATATAGTATCTCACAAAAGTGAGTACACCCCTCACATTTCAGCAACCACTTCATTATATGTTCTCAAGGGACAATAGAAATGAAAATTGCTTATACTTTAGAGTAGTCAATGTGCAGCTTGTATAGCAGTACAGATTTACTGTCCTCTAAATATAACTCAACATACAGCCATTATTGTCTAAATAACTGGCACCAAAAGTGAGTACACCCTAAGTGAACATGTCAAAACTGTGTCCAAAGTGTCAATATTTTGTGTGAGCACCATTGTTATCTAGCACTGCCTTAATCCTCCTGGGCATGGAATTCACCAGAGCTGTAGAGGTTGTTGTTGGGATCCTCTTCAGCTCCTCCATAATGACATCACAGAGTTGCTGGATGTTAGACACATGGTGCTTCTCCACCTTCCACTTGGGGATGCCCCACAGGTGCTTAATAGGGTTCAGGTCTGGAGACATACTTGGCCACTCCATCACCTTCACCTTCAGCTTCCTCAACAAGGCTGTTGTCATCTTGGCGGTATGTTTGGGGTCGTTGTCATGTTGGAAAACTGCCGTGCGGCCAGTTTCTCATGTTCTGCTTCAGAATGTCACAGTACATGCTGGAATCTATGTTTCACTGACGAGCTGACCTTCCGCTTTTGCAACCTCTAAAGCAATGCAGGCAGCACTCATGCATCTGTTTTTTGAAGCCAGCTTCTGCACCTGACGCACAGCACGAGGGCTCAACTACTTTGATCGACCCTTGTGAGGCCTGTTCCGAGTGGAACCCGTCTTGGAAAACCTCTGTATGACCCTTGCCACTGTACTGTAACTCAGTTTCAGGGTGTTACCGATATTCTTATAGCCTAGGCCATCTTTGTGGACAGGAACAAATCTACTTCTCAAATCCTTAGAGAGTTCTTTGCCATGAGGTGCCATGTTGAACATCCAGTGTCAGTATGAGAGAATTGTACTCAAGGCACCAAATTTTAACTGCTCTAATGTCTGCTTCTGGAGGGCACTGTGTATATACATATATATATATATATATATATATATATATATATATATATGGTTGGATGCAGGGGCTTTGCTTTATATATATATTTGTGCAACCCAAACACTTCCTATCCAACTGAAAAAGTTAAACCAGCCTAGCAAACCTTTGCTGAGGCACCCAGGGAGTGATTGGGGGTTAGGGTTAGGGTTAAGGCTCAAGGACACCTCAGTTGTGGGTAATAAGAGTGGAAGAGAGCACATTTCCTGTCAGTACTGAGACTCGAACCCGCAACCTTCAGGTTACAAGTCCGACTCTCTAACCACAACTGCCCAACTGTTTCACCATTGTGTTGGCAATCAGCACTGTGGTGGAAATGACCAATTAAATTTTTAGAATTGGCTGTTGGGAGTTTAGGTCTGGTTTGAGAAAAAATCATGAGTATTTAGCTGGTTGGTCAGCTGATCTCCCATCCTGGCCAGCTAACAAGTGTCTAAAACCCCTCTAAAACCAGACCAGACATCTTAGACAGGCTAACCACCTTGGGCTGGTTAAAGTTGTTTATTTCGAAAGGATATTGCACTGCAATAGATGTAATTAGGAAGAGAAATGTGCACTCTAAATATCATTTGGTCTTTTTCCATTGTAGTGAGTGAACCGGTGGCTCTGTTTTGTCAATGATTTATTGAAGTACTGTGTTCATAATAAGCCATCCAGTGACGTAAGTGTGTGATCCCTGAGGAGATTATGTGATAGTTTTATAATCATTAGAACATAATGACACATTGACCTGACGTGATCTGAATAGCAAAAGACTATGGTGAATAAACAAGGCCTAAGGACAAGGCCTTCAAAACAAATCTATATATTTACAATGCAATTAGTGCAAAGCATAGACTGACTCAAATGTAATTTCTCAAAATATGTTGTTTGTTATGATGGTTAAAATGTCATTTTATGCAGATTATGAAGATGACATATTTGCTGCCTCAAGAGTTGGATTCCTAAATTCCTAAAACTGAATCTTAAACTTTGAAGTTGTTTCCTTCCTTTTTGCTGCAGATTGAACTAAAAGTAGTCTTATGACTAGGATGACCAGACATCCTGTTTTTCCCAGGACAGCCCTGTATTTCAGCTCCATTTTTAGTGTCCCAACTTATTATGGACAAAATCATATTTTTTCAAGTATTTCTTCTTTCCTAAATTGTCTTTGCTAGGTGACCATAAAAGCGAGTAGTAGTCTTCTGTCACGCGAGAACACCCAAATCAAGGTAGCCAATCTTGTCATAGTATATTTTGGAGAAAAAAAATTACCATCCAATCACAATTTGTTATCGATTAACCATTATTGAAGGCAGGATATATCAAAGAGCGTGGAGGAGATCAAGTAAAGTCAGACGCGAAGATGTCAAAGAAGTCTGTGTGCACATTTAACACAGATCTTCAAGCTTATCAAGTTATTGTGCGCAGTAAGTTGTGAAAAGAGCAACGCAATGCAGTATCATGCTGAATGACACACCAGAAGCGCTCTCTCAGACAGCACGCAATCCCGAATTCAGTTCTCTTTGTGCCTGAATGGCCAAATACAGACACAGTTGTCAAAATGCCCATCATATGGAGTATCTCACGTAAATACAGTCGGTTATGGTTTGTGAACGTAAAAACAGCTCAGTGAAGATTAGATACAAGGATTCGGTCTTAAAGTGACAGTAGCCTAAAATACCTGTCTGTGTCATTAATGTTAAACAACAAAAGATGTTAAATAAATGTGTACGTGTTAAATAAACCTACTGTACCTGAAAAACATAGTTTATCTTTATTGTATTTGTCCTATTGTTTGTAATTTGCTTTCTTCTTTTTTAAAATAAAATAACTATATATCGTTATAATGAAATAAAATTTCTCATATCATGAAATAAGTTTTTGGTATATAATAAGTTTTTGGGCATATTGCCCTGCCCACCCCTAGTGGATGCTGCTTAAGTGTGCAGCGCAAAGGGGCTATTGTGGGGGTGCCTGTCCATCCCATCCTGTATTCCACCATAAGAAATCTGGTCACCCTACTTATGACCTTATACAAAATGTTATTTCTGGGTTGTCAAATTTCATTTATGAAAATGTCACAGATTTTGATGTTTGCTCAGAGTATATTTGTCCGACCAAAAGCAGATGAGGAGAGTGCCTGGCATTTCTGAATGCATCTTATTGATCTTATAGAGTGCTGACATATTTTTGCAGGCCAACCCGGAGGTTATCATCACCCTGACTCCCTCAACAAAATACCAATAGGATTTTCCTATTGACTTATATTCCCATTCCCATTGAAAATAACCTCTATAATCAATAAAAGTTTATGATTCTTACATGTTTTGTTCATCATGATAACCTTTATAAATGAACACAACTTTAATGAATTTTGAAGCCTAAATACAATCGCCAGAAGCAAAAATCTAAATGTAGGCTATAAATGAACTACACAACGGTCATATGACTTCAACCAAACATGACTTTTAACCAAAAACCCATTTTAAAAAATCCATTGACTTCAAGACGATTAAACAGGAAGTAGCTAAAATGACAAATTGTTTCCGGGTTTTGGCCGACAAAAAAAAGTCATACCTTGCAACACTTTATTGTAAAAAATTCATTTATGCATTTTTTAAATGTTTTATTTTGAAACCTACTCTGTTACTAATGTAACCTCGGTTCCCTGAGATAACGGGAACAAGTATTGCGTCATAATTGGCGCTATGGGAAAACTCCTTTATCTCTGAAGTACTGAAGCCTGATTGAATCACGCAGTGAAACCGCACGAACCTATGGTGCTGCAGCCCACTGAAACAGGTGTGGCTACCCATCTATATAAGCAGGCAAATCTCACCGTAGGCTTCAGAATCTTTTGACTGAAAGCAGCGAATGCCGAGTCGTGCAGCATGGTAGCAAGGCCAGCTACACTACACACGTTCCCGTTATCTCAGGGAACCAAGGTTACGTTAGTAACCGAGTACATTCCCAATCAATACGGTTCATTCGTATTGCATCATAATTGACGCTATGGGAACGCAATCCAATAGCACCATGCTACAATCACAGAACGACAATCGTTCTATGGCCCTGGCCTAAGGCACTTAAGGATAAGGGCCCTGAAGGCAACAACGCTAAGATAGGGACGGAGTGGAGAGCACCGTAGCTACATAACCATGTCTTGGTTTGAGGACAACTTTACAGTCGTTTGGCCCAAACTCAAGGCAAGACGCACTCACAGAGAATGCAACAGGTCACCCACTTGCTTGACTGACGCTAGGGCTAGCAGAAGAGCAGTCTTCAGCGAAACTCGGCCGACTGAAGCGGCTCGAAGGACTGTAGATGGATCCCATGTTGGAATAGTAAGGGGGCGAGGTGGGTTCAGCCTTCTGGCCCCTTTCAAGAAACGAATCACTAATTCGTTCCTGCCTATAGACTGGCTAGCCACAAGAGCATGCTTCACAGCTATGGTCACCGCATAAACTTTGAACTTGGAAGGGGTGCGGCCAATGTCCAGCACCTCCTGCAGGAAAGACAGCACCAGTGAAATGTCACAGGACGCTGGGTCTTCATTCCAGACTGTGCACCATTAGGAGAAGACAGACCACTTAAGGGCATAGAGACATCTAATATACAGAGCTCTAGCCTCAGAGATAGGCTCCTGTCGAGGGGCCAGACATGGAGGGCCCACAACTCAGGTTGGGGGTGCCAAATCCTCCCCTTCGCCTGGGAAACAAGGTCATTTCTCAGTGGAATTGTCCAGGGAGCTGCTGCCAGCAGCTGCATCAACTCGGGCTGGTTCTGCCAGAGAGGGGCCATCAGAAGGACTACACATCTGTCCTCCCTGATTCGTCTGATGATCTGAGAGAGCAGCACGACTGGAAGAAAGGCATACAGGGGAAGGCTGGGCCACTTGCGGGCCAGCGAGTCCCTGTCCTTCGAGAAGAATATTGGGTAGTGAGAGTTGTCTTCTGAGGCAAAGAGGTCAGCCTCTGCCCTCCCGAAGATACTCCAGATTGTGTGAACCATCTGGGGATGGAGCGTCCAATCCCCTAAGGACACATTGCCCCAGGACAGCATGTCTGCCCCTTGGTTCAATTTGCCCAGCACGTGTGCCTCATGATGTCGGCCTGCCCTCACACAGATCTCCCTAACCCATGTTGGAAGCATCTGTCGAGACCACCTTCCTTCTGAAGACCAACCCTAGGTCTGTGCCGGCCTGTTACAGACGAGGGTCCTTCCAAGGGGCCAGGGCCATGACACAGACATGGTCCACCTTGATATGTAGGCATCCAAGACAAACCCAGACTCTGAATCATGGCACAAGCTGCTGAATTGTCAGAGCACACTCTGGCATGAGCCAGGCCCGCATCTGCTCCCAGGAAGGACATTCGCTGGCTGGAAGACAGTGAGCTCTTGGCTAGGTTGATCTTGAGTCCAGGCATTCCAAATGGCTGAGGAGGAAGGACCTGTGAGTGTTCAACTCGGCCTCCAACTGGGCCAAAGTGAGCCAGTCGTTGAGGTAAATCAGGATGCGTGCTCTCTTTTGTCTCATAGGGGAGAGGGCTGCATCCATGCACTTTGTAAAAAGTGCACAGGGCCAGGGACAGTCCGCTGTGCTGAGACAGGGGCCTGACGCCCATAGCACTGAAATGTAAATACTTTTTAGGTTCAATATAACAGCGAGAAGGGGTTTGGGTGCACAGACTAATGGGGCAGGCCCAAAACCAGCATTAAACACATCGTCCCCAGTGCCCTGAGCTGAAGAGGGGACTGGACGTGGGCACGCCTTTAGGGTGTTCCGGCCTTGGTGGGACTTAACCCTTTCCTCCTCCTTCAAAACTCACGCTCTTGCAGTGAAAGCGTCCATCTTTGATAAAAGCAGCTTGCCATGGACACAGCCCCGGCAAGCGACACGCTCAGAGGCGTGGCATTTTAAAACAAACGGCGGTGAAAACACACTCTTGTACAGTACAGTGAAAGCATGATCTATGAGTCTCGCCTGATAGTCACAGGCGGAGAGGCATCATACTGAGCTGCCGAGCTGTCAGCGCTGTTCTCAGCTGCAGCGCAGTGCGAGCAGTACTGGGGCATCCCCTTGCTGCAGGGAGAGTGAGACATGCAGGATGTGGACCGATGTGAGCTCACTTAGTTCCGTCCGCTCAGCCTTGCAACTCTATTGTTTCTTTGGCTCAGACTTCGAGAGGAAGAGAATGGTGGAGAACAAGGGGAGAAGCTAATTTCTGTAGACAAACCGGTCTGAGAAAGCAGCGAGTTGAGACTTGCGCTCTTGCGGTGAGAGTGTCCATCTTTGATGAACGCGGCTTGATGTGGGCGTGGCCCCGGCAAGAAGCTTGCTCAGAGGTGTGGCATTTTGAAGCAATGCTGGCGAAAAGATGCTCTTTTAGAAAGAAATATGCTCTATTAGTCTCACCTGATTGTAGCAGGGGAGAAGCGTCATCCTCCGCTGCTGATTTGTCGGCACTGTTCTCAGCTGCAGGGCTGTCAGCGCCGTTCTTGTGAGCAGATGGTCTCAGCGAGTACAGCCACGGCGTGGGTGCGTCCCAGGCAATTGATGCACTCAGCTCGTCCGAGCTGCAGTCAGGAAACATTTGGCATCAAGCATTGCTGCTCTTTTAGACAGAAAGTGCTCTTTGTGTGCTTTTGCTGGATAGCCGCAGAGGAGAGCACTGAGTCATTTGCGAGGCGTCGTTGGTCCGCTGCAGAGGTTTGCTTCAACGGCGAGTAGAGAGGCTTCTGTGTTGTCTACAGAGTCAGTGAGTAGAAGGTCTTTGCACTGAATGAGAAAGATTCTGCAGCCTATAGTGAGATTTGCTCACTTATATAGATGGGTAGCCCCGCCCGTTTCTGCGAGCTGCAATGTCATAGGTTTGTGCAGTTTCACTGCGTGATTCAATCAGGCTTCAGTATTTCACAGAAAAAGGAGTTTTCCCATGAGCGAACCGTATCGATACGGAACAGCATACTTCTCTCTGGTGACAATGTCGATCTTTAATCATTTATTATAGTTAAACTCTGCCCCTATCTTACAATCTACTGCATGCTCATTCACATCTGCCTCCATCCAATCAACATCTGTTGGACAGAACCAAGTTACCATTCTACATTTTTTTGTGCATCACAATACAGAAGTAAAGATCTGTCACTACTTCCATTATATCGCAACTTTAAAACCGTGTCGAGCAGTAAGTCTTACCCTCAGGACCCACAGTAGAAACAATGAGCCGAATTATATCCACGTTTCCTCCGGCTGAGGCATAGTGTAGTGGGCTAGCTCCATTCTCATCCCTGAAGCTTAGGTGTTCCGGATTTTTCTGGATCAGGTGGTCGATGGCAGAAGCCTTCCCTTTGAAAGCCAACTGAGGAACAGATTATAAAAGGAAAGGTGAAGCACAACATAAGTCAGTTTCAGTAACCTGGTATTTTTTCTGGTCACTATTGTATTGGATAGAGAACCAAACATGTATACACATGCTGAAGGCATCATCTTCTGTAAATATTTGTGGTCCCCTCTGCCCTCAGCTCTCTAAAATATGTATGCAGGAGAAACAACACGCACCTCAAACACATCTGCAGAATCCAGGTCTGTTTCCTCTGTATTTATCACACATTTGTAGAAGCTGTTTCGCCTCACAAACTCCTTTCCAACCTGCATTTGGTGAGCTTAGTAAGGATATTCTGTAAAGACAATTTAATCTGTGATATTAATAATAACCTCAGAATGGCACTGATTGTGTTTTCTTTTAGTGGCTGCTTTTGTGCGCTGATGCCCAAGGTTGAATTGAAAGCAGGTGATTGGACTTGCACACAATAACCTCACCACAAGGTGAAAGTGATGTCAGTCTACCATGTAAATTCTCAGAGAATGGCGTGAGCAAAGCATTGTAGCAATAAAGCCATGGATTGTAAAGCTTTAAAAGAGCCTCTCACAGATATTAGTGCACTTCTAAGAAAAAAGTATGAATCTATTCAAAAAGTAACATTTTTGTGGCACATTGCCTGAAGTGTTCAGTCCATAAAAAAAAAAAAAAAAAAAGAAGCTTCCACTTCAGTGAATCTGTTTACTTGCAATGACAACTGTAACTGTAACAACTGGCTTCTTTATTGTGGGCATAACTACTTTTTGAAAGTGTGATTCAAAATTAATTATTGGTTTTGTTCTTTTTTTTAATAATAACTATAGATAATATAATTTATTTTTGCTATCAGAGTATTTATGTCAGAGTATTTATCTGACATAAAACAAATACATGAGAACATATACTTTTACACTAAATTTAACTAATAAAACTCAAAAACAACCAACTTACAATATATATACAATAACTGTATCGAAAACATACTTTTTTTTCTTTTTTTTTTTTAGTCCATGTGCATTACCTCTCTGAGGTAATCACTACAGTTCAAAAGTAAAAGTAAAATCTGAGTAAAATCTGTAAGATTTGTCTGTAAAAAGTCTCTTATGCTCACCAAGGCTGTATGTATTTGATGAAAATATTGTAAAAACAGTAATATTGTGAAAATATTATTACAATTTAAACCAGTTTACTCTTGACCAATTGAATGTATTCTTGCTTAATTATTATTAAATATATTTTTAAACTTTTAAACTTTTTAAATTTTGTATATAGATAGTATAATTTATTTTTGTTAGCAATAAAATAAAACATAAACAGTAAAAAAAAACAGATACATATACAATAAACCAGAAAACAACCAACTTTACAATTACTGCATCAAAAACATAAATCTTTTGGTTTTTAGTCCATGTGAATTAACTTTGAGGACATCTATATGCTAGCATACTGTTGAACCTTGACAAAATTCATTTTTAACAGATTTATGCATGTAAAATGTAGTCTTTTTTTTTTTTTTTTTTCAGCACAATACTATTGATGACTCATCCTGCACTGACTCATTTTGTCCAATCAAATTCTCTCTAGAATAAAGCTGTCCCTCCTCCGAAAACCACCAGCTTCTGAACAGTAAGTTGCAAGTCATGGCTCATTGACGTGATGTAAACTATAGACTTTCGGCTATTTAAATTGGCCCCCTTTTTTAAAAAAACAAAACAGTTTAATGGAAATAAATTATTCGAATAAAATCTATTTACTAAAATGTTTTTCCAAGACTATATGAGAATAATCAGTCAGTGCTGGATGTACAGAAGCTGGTAAGCAGGAATATCAAATGGAAACAACTGCCTGTCTGATTGAACTACAGAAAAAGCTTTATTCCATTTCAACTACTGTTTATAGTTGTCCACATAGTCATTATATCAAATTACTGAAGATCCAAACACTTGCTGACAACATCCATGTGCTTTTAAATTCAGATCAAGACAGTGCAGTGTGCATCTTTTGTGTGAGACTGGAAAATGGTCCAATTTGGGAACTTTGTAATAGAACATCTAATTTTCAAGGAAAATACATTATATTCTCTGCCAGATAAGTGTGCTAATTGATGAACTTCCGTCTGTGTAATTTGCAGCAGAAACAGAGAACACAGGAAGTCTTTTTATATTCAAGATGAAGCACTAAAGATGGTTGCCAAGCAGTGAGCAAACACTGCTAAATGAGATAGACCCAGGCTACCATAAACGCAGCAGTCTGCTCTTGGAATATGGCCCATCGCACAGGTGTGCAGAGATGCAAAGTGTTTTCTTTTGTTTTTGTTGTCATCAAATCATTTCAAGAGAAAATACACATTGTGGTTCTCCAGAATTTACCCATTATCTATAATGTGATTACCGATAGTCTTTAATTCATCAAGCATGCAAGCCATACCTCTTCTAACAATGACTCATTAAAGTTAATCATTAAAAACTTATCAAAGAAAGTACCAGCAACAGTAGAACATAATAAATTATAAAGTAAGAAAAAATGTTTTATTCACAATAGTCAATGAAAAATAACATTTGTGAAATTAGAGTTGATAGACAAATAAAATATTAATATTAAAAATATATTTACCATAAGATTCGTACCAAATCATGCACTGGTATTGTACTTAAATTGAATATATGTAGGCTAATGGTAATTTAATACTTACTAATAATAAATCAAAAATAAAGTCAAAATAAACAGTCATATATTTTATATATGATTTATATATATATATATATATATATATATATATATATATATATATATATATATATATATATATATATATATATATATATACATATATATATATATTCACATATATCACAAACTACTTATTTAAATAGTTGTTTAAATGACATAAAGGGAAGGAATTTTTTCCTACCTAGATGATGTGTCTGTTGAGCAGTTGTGCGCTGTGGTTCTGCTCTCTCTCAGTATGAAGTGAGTTATATACTGTGCTGGTTGAAGGAGATCCAGTTACAGTGGCTCTCACTCAGAGGTAATGCCATCTGACGCTATCATTAAAGACCATGCTAATTTGACATGAGACTTCAGTACTTCAAATGCTGGTAAATGTAAAAGTAAATGTCCAGACAATGGCCTGTGGTTTCCAATGTAATATTACTTCCCAGAACTGAAAAAAGGATTTTTGAAAAAAAAGAAAAACTGTGGCTTGTTGCTTCCTTCAGAATATTGCAATCTTTAAAATATGGATTTTTGGTTTGTCTTTGGTTAAACTATTTAAAAGGAAAAGTTATACAAATAACATTTAAAAGATGATGACTTATTAGAAAAAAAAAAAAATCCATCGCTTTTAGCTTTTGCATTTTACACTTAGTTGGTTACCGATATTTTTCTATTGTTATATACACCGATCAGGCATAACATTATGCCCACCTTTCTAATATTGTGTTGGTCCCACTTTTGCTGCCAAAACAGCCCTGACCCGTCAAGGCATGGACCCCTGAAGGTGTGCTGTGGTATCTGGCACCAAGATGTTAGCAGCAGATCCTGTAAGTTGCGAGGTGGGGCCTCCATGGATCGGACTTGTTTGTTCAGCACATCCCACAGATGCTCAATTGAAGAATTTGGAGGCCAAGTCAACACCACAAACTCATTGTTGTGCTCCTCAAGCCATTCCTGAACCATTTTTACTTTGTGGCAGGGCGTATTATCCTGCTGAAAGAGGCTACAGCCACCAGGGAATACCGTTTCCATGAAAGGGTGTACATGGTCTACAACAACGCTAAGGTAGGTGATACGTGTCAAAGTAACATCCACATGGATGGCAGGACCAACGGTTTCCCAGCAGAACATTGCCCAAAGCATCACACTGCCTCCGCTGGCTTGCCTTCTTCCCATAGTACCTCCTGGTGCTATGTGTTCCCCAGGTAAGCGACGCATACACACCTGGCCATCCACGTGATGTAAAAGAAAACGTCAAAAGAGATAATATAAAAGAAATTCATCAGACCAGGCCAACTTCTTCCATTGCTCCGTGGTCCAGTTCTGATGCTCACTTGCCCACTGTTGGCGCTTTCGGCGGTGGACAGGGGTTAGCATGGGCACCCTGACTGGCCCCATATGCAACAAACTGCAATGCACTGTGTATTCTGACACCTTTCTATAAGAACCAGCTTCAATTTCTTAAGAAATCTGAGCTACAGTAGCTCGTCTGTTGGATCGGACCACACGGGCCAGACCCCGGTCTGAGTTAACACCCCACAAGAGCTGCAGTTTTGGAGATGCTCTGACCATCTAGCCATCACAATTTGGCACTTGTCAAACTCGCTCAAATTCTTACGCTTTTTTCCTGCTTCTAACACATCAACTTTAAGGATAAAATATTCACTTGCTGCCTAATATATCCCACCCACTAACAGGTGCCGTGATGAAGAGATAATCAGTGTTATTCACTTCACCTGTCAGTGGTCATAATGTTATGCCTGATCGGTGTATATATATACATATACACTACCAGTCAAAAGTTTGGACACGGTAAGATTTTTAATGTTTTTAAAAGAAGTTTCGTCTGCTCACCAAGGCTGCATGTATTTAATTAAAAATACAGTAAAAACAGTAATATTGTGAAATATTATTACGATTTAAAATAACTGTTTTCTGTTTGAATATATTTTATAAAGTAATTTATTCCTGTGATCAAAGCTGAATTTTCAGCATCATTACTCCAGTCTTCAGTGTCACATGATCCTTCAGAAATCATTCTAATATACTGATCTGCTGCTCAAGAAACATTTATGATTATTATCAATGTTGAAAACAGTTGTGTACTTTTTTTTCAGGATTCCTTGATGAATAGAAAGTTCAAAAGAACAGCATTTATCTGAAATACAAAGCTTTTGTAACATTATACACTACCGTTCAAAAGTTTGGGGTCAGTAAGAATTTTTTTTTTTTTTTTTAAGAAATTAAAGAAATTAATACTTTTATTCAGCAAGGATGCATTAAATCGATCAAAAGTGACAGTAAAGACATTTATAATGTTACAAAAGATTATATTTCAAATAAATGCTGTTCTTTTGAACTTTCGATTCATCAAAGAATCCTGAAAAAAATATATATATATATTGTACACAAATATTTTGTACAATTGTACACAATAAATGTTTCTTGAGCAGCAAATCAGCATATTAGAAGGATTTCTGAAGGATCATGTGACACTGAAGACTGGAGTAACGATGCTGAAAATTCAGCTTTGATCACAGGAATAAATTACTTTATAAAATATATTCAAACAGAAAACAGTTATTTTAAATTGTAATAATATTTCACAATATTACTGTTTTTACTGTATTTTTAATTAAATACATGCAGCCTTGGTGAGCAGACGAAACTTCTTTTAAAAACATTAAAAATCTTACCGATTCCAAACTTTTGACTGGTAGTGTGTATATATATACTGTATGCAAATGGATAATACATAATACAAATAATAATACAATAATACATAAATCTTAAAAAAAAGACCTAATTTCTTTAAAAGTAATTTACTGTAGAAAGAATACAAATTGTGTTTAATAACTTGTGGGTTGTCATGACAGCTGAATCTTTGACCCTATCAGATGCTTACAAAAAGAATTCAGGCATTGTCAAGCTACCCTCAATACTAATCATATTTTTGAGGCTTGTTCCCAAACTGTCCGCCCTTTGTCTCTTGAACTTCCTAACATGTCCACACGTGATCTGATAAAGCTCACACTCCAATCTGTCTCTAAGGTAAATCCCCTTGATATTTTATCACAAAGCAGTCCTTTGCTACAAGATCAAATCAAGCTGGACTCAGCTGGACTCCCCAGGCTTTTGATCGCATGGATTATACAATATTCATTTGGGAAAAGAAAGGCTGGAATTAAAAGTGGGCATACTGTTTATCAAAAAGGATTATTTGATAAAATACATCATTAACTAGGGATTACGCGTATCATGGGGGATATCAAGAATTATTGTATTCTCACTGTGGACATGATGTGCTTGGTTACTACTTGCATAATACGATTTCAACAGCTGAAGTTAATAATTTCAAAATTCATGAATGTTTTGCATAATACACCACAAGTGTTGGTCGCAAGTGTCAACTCTGGGGATACTAGATAATCAACATGAGGATCTTGCTCTCGGCAGTTCGTAAAACTCATCTTCAACTTTCATTAGTGATAGTCCATGAAATACTCTCGAGTGGGCAAAAATATTTATGAGGTTTGGGCAAGTGAGTTTTGAGCAGCTGTTCCTACTTTATTATTATGATTTATAAACATAAGAAAGAAAGCTAAACACAGACGCATAGTTATCTTTTTACCATGTCAGAGAAGGACAAACAGATTGTCCTGTATCCATCTGTTCCACTTCAAGTCCATTCAAATATTTGTATCTCCTTTATCATTTATCATTTAAAATGAGGGATTGCAGTTGTTATAATAAACAGCACGTGACTTGCATGCAAATATTACTGGCTGTTTTTTTGTTGTTGTTGTTGTTTTTGTCTGCTAACAATGTCATCATATGAGAATTCCTTTCTATGAATTAACAAATGTCATTTTCACCACATCTAAAATTATGTTGATAACATCCTGTGGTATTTGATATAAAACTGCTGACTCATTTTGTCTTGCTAATGCTAATTTCATAGCTAGTATATTATGTATTGTAAAGAAACAAATTTAATATGAATTTGTGGTGTCAAATCGATTAATCGCATCGAACATAAAAGTTTGTATATATGTGTGTGTGTATATACATGTATATAGACACACATACATTATATACATTATATACAGTATATACAGTATATATATATATATATATATATATTTAGAAACTTTTATGTTAGATGTGATTAATCGTGATTAATCAATTTGACAGCAATAATATGAATTAATATTGTATTTGTACAACTTTACATAAAAAATGTAATATATATATATATAAACAAGAATATAGTGGATCAATTCTGAACAATCTCTATTGTATATATATATATATATAAAATAAAGCTTGTTCAGAATTGATCCACTATATTCTTGTTTATAATATTTTTAGAGGCATGATTGTTGATTGTGGTGAAAATGATGCCACCACTGTCACAATCCCTCCAGGATGTCCCTCACTCACTCAGGGGCCGTTTACACGACACCATTTTCAACTAAAAACGGGAAACTTTTTATGCGTTTTGGACGTTAATTTACACAACAACGACGAATTGGTGGCCTGAAAACGCAAACTTTTGAAAACAGGTTTCAAAGTGCACGTTTTTTTAAATCAGTCTCCGTGTAAACAACAAAAACATTAATCTGTGAAAACGATGACGTCATGCACATGCCCTGTAGTGTTTCATTGACATCTAATGGCCTGCCAGCAGAATACAGCATTTTTAGTCATTTTCACAGATTCGTATGAATGGAGATCGTTTTGACAATGGTGTCATCTGTACGTGGAAAACTCAAAGGAAAAACTTCCCCATTTTAAGCATATCGTTGTCGTGTAAACGTAACCTCAGCCTTCACAGTCACCAGAGAACTGATCACGTACACCTGCCGAACATTAGCACTCATCACCAGCAATATAAGGCACACAAACACACACACACACCACTAGAAGTTGACTGGCCTCATCTGAGAACACTGACTCTTACCTGGAAATAGCCCACCATAAGCTTCAGTGATTGTCTGCAATGCTGTCATCCTGTTCCAAGTCATCTTCAAGTCATCCAAGTCATTCCTGCCTTCATGTGCTATTGGAATTATTGTAAATACGAGTTTCCTGGTTAAAAATTGGACATGAATGCCATCTTAAGTCATATTTACCACTGGGAAGCTCTGGGATACTTTTGATACCCAAGTTACCGAGTTGGCCTTTAAACATGGTGGAGTGGAGAACGATTGCTGCTGTGACAAGTAGAAGTGCCAAGTAGGACATTTTCGATTACACGTGAAGACAGCAGTAATAACGACTTCACAAGTAGGAAGTAGGACATTTCTGATAGCATGTGAAGGCGGCATAAGTCATCCAAGTCGTCTCATCTGCTCGCTTGTGTGTGAGTGTGTGCCCGGATCTCCTATAAGACAAAACCAGTTACCATCTTCGTAGTTACCACTGCAGCTATTGATCCTGCTCAACATTGCTTACCTGCATTGGACTTGTGTTCCTGCTGCTTGTATTAATATTATTTATTTATTTCACTCTTGTTCAAAAATGTAAAAAAATATATATTTAAAATGTAAAAATATTGTTTATTATTATTATATAACAGACTGCAAATGCTCTTCATAATTAATAAAGTTTTTTGTTTGATTGTTTGTATTGTTTAAATTGAAATCTGTTAGTTTAATAAAACTCAAACCTTGGCACCCAATTTTTCTACTATTAGCTTAGCTGGTGCGTATTCAATATCTGTTCAGTTTTGTGGAAACACCTGTCATGATGATTGAATGTTTGTCTTCCCCAAGGTCATATTTCAATAATTTCCTTACAGTTTAATTACTCTACACTAGTATCCTCAAAGCAAATAAAATCACAATGGACACCATAAGGTGTAATGTTCCTTTCATAAAGATCCACATTCACTATCCAAGAAGTCAGTTTTAGATTTTCCAAATGACGGTCCTGCTTTATATTAAGTGGCCTTAACTACTATGTACTTACATCAAAGATTAAGTACAACGTACCTATTGGGTTCATATTGAATTGCAAAACACTTTTGCTGCTACTGAGGTGGGATACAGGTAAGGTCAGGGACAGGTTTGGTGGTATGGGTAGGTTTAAGGGTGGGTTAAGGTGTAAGGGATGGGTCAACAGTGTAATTATAAATGTAATTAGAGAAATTATTTACAGATGTAATTACATGCAGGTGTTTTTAAAATATAAGTACAATGTAAAAACATGTATGTACACAATAAGTGCATTGTATCAAATGATTAATTTAAATGTAAGTACATAGTAGTTAAGGCCACTTAATATAAAGTGGGACCCAAATGACAAACACCATTTTCCATAACCATCTGCGGTTTTGTATCCATTTGTATCCATTTGCTCTTCCTGACCATAGCATATTACCAAGTGACTTTATACTGTAATAGGCCAATTGGACTGCATGTAATGCTTTTCACAGAACAATGAAACCTGATCTTCACTCTTATTGTCATGGGCAAACTCCTCGACATCCCCAAAACGTCTTTGAAACTGTTGTTTAAAAGACTCAGGATCTGAGAATTATCAGCTTTCTATCTACATAACTATGAATCCCAGGAGAGCAGAGAGCACTCTGTGGAAAGCTTTTTGCTAGTAGTTTGGCTAGTACATTGACACAGACATCCTGGGCGAAGGGTTACATTAATAATCTGCACCAGCTGTACTTCCAGAAATCAAAAGCTATGATGTATTGTATACCTGCAGTGACCTTCATGGTAATGTTAGATTTTTAATACACTTAGGCTAAATGCACACCATTCGAGGTACAGGTCAAACAAAGGCTTCTTGCCAAAACATTGGTACAATAAAGTAAAATATTTGCAAGTGAGTGTGTGGTCATATCTCTTCTATAATTTTAGATTTACAACCAGATTGATTGCATCCACATGATTTATGCATGTTTGTCTTGGAGAATTCATAAAAATATAATTTTGTGTCATTAACTTTAAAGCACCCATATATAACAAACTCTCTACTTTAAGTTCATGATGTTCCAGAATTCTGCCTTTGGGCTCAATGTCTGATCCTTTACTTCATAAGACCAGTCTGAGGTTAAATGTTTATATGAAGTTCAATCTTGTTCTAAAAGTTGGGAAAGCACTCTTAAGGATAATTTGCACTGCACTGACAGACGCAGACCAACGTGGACAGTCTACAGATTACAGCACGTCACTTCTCAGACATTCTATATCCAATTCAGCATGTTCAACTGGCAAAAACAAGCTCCGACAGATGACAATAGACTCTGACAGGGGTAACACACTGATCCGACAAAACCCGACGAAGTATCTGATGCCTTCTGTCGGCGCGGTGTGAATTTGCATTTAACAGAAAAGGTTCAACGGGGTTAGCCAAAAAGGTTCTATAAAAGGAGAAACATCGGTTACACTTTATTTTGATAGTCCACTTTTTAACATTCTACTAACTATAAGTAACTTTGCAACTACATGTACATGCAACTACATTTATATATTGATAAATGTTTGTTTATTTATATATTTACATTTGTAAATACTACAAAACGTCTCAGGTTACGCATGTAACCATGATTCCCTGAGAACAGGGAACAAGACATTGCGTCCTAGAATGCTAATGGAGAATGCCTCCACGGGTGTCTGAACGCTATCAAATCACGCCAATTGTATTGGCCGGCGACAGCCTATGACGTCACTAATAGTGTGACCCGAACGCACATAAGGGGCGCCTAGAGAACAAGTCGACCACTTATCGTCTGAAGGGACTGTTCAGCAGGCGGCCCCGAGGCATGGCAGGGAGACGCAATGTCTCGTTCCCTGTTCTCAGGGAACCATGGTTACATGCGTAGTCTGAGACGTTCCCTTTCAAAAGGGAGCTCACATTGTGTCCTAGAATGCTAATGGGGAACAAAATACCCACACCGCCATGCTGAGGGGAGTGCATGCCAAAGAATGGCTGACAAAAAACAGATGGACAGAAATGTCAAAATCACTCCTCCTACGGGTCTAATAGGCTGTCAGTGACAGCATTCCCTACGGCCAATGCCCAAAGCTACAAGCCTCAAAGAGGCCCCTAGAAACATCCAGAGGCCTACCAAGGCCGCTTAAGGGCTTGGAACCAACAACTTCAAACAGAAGGGGTTCCTTTAAGGGAATGTGGCCAGGGAGCCAAAAGGAGCCTCGGCCAGTCACTTCTCAGGGGAGAATAGTCTACCTCTAATGCCACCAGGGAGGTCGACCTGGTCCTAACTTAGTGACCTAGTCTAGCCAACAACCTGTCTGTTACCCAACAGAGAGAAAAGTACCTCTACCCAGAAAGAGGTACTGCAAACTGGCAGTAACCAACTCAGACTGGATCATAGAGACGGGCATCCCTGGAAGCAGGACTCAGCAAAGCACTTAAAAACCCTTGCAATCGGGGGGAGTTACTCCGCTCCGCCTAGGATCTACAGAGCACTTCTTAAACAAGGCACTCTGGAGGCTGAGTACTCTACATAGGGTCCCTAATGAGAGGCATACCACCAGCCCCAACAGGAGCTGATCTACCAAGGGAGTTCTCACTAAAAGAATCTCTTAAACCTTAGGACCAACTTAGGGAGCGAGGTCCTCTATATGACGACCCACACAAGAGAAGGGAGTACCTACAGCCTAAAATACTGATCTTCCCAGGGAGGTCTCACAAAAGACCTTCAACCTTCCGACCAGAACTCGGGAGAACTGTACTCTGAGGAACGACCCTCAATGCGAGGGGAGTACAAACTAGACTCAACTGAGACGAGTATTAACCAAGCTCACGCAAGTAACAGGGAGGCTCCTGAAGAGCCTACACTCTGATATAACTCTAGGGAGTTAGGATGCAAACATAGCTGGACGTGCTAAGGACCTACTCAACCCAGAGGATCGCATTCAAGGTGGCCCATTCGAGGGCCAACTACTTGCTAGCAGATCTAGAATTCCAGGGCTAGTATCAGGGAGGCTCCACTGGAGCCTGGGCTACAAACCATCTGCTCAACTCTAGGGAACTAGGACCCGCAGGAACCTAGCTCAACCAGGAGGATCACTCCCAAGGAGACCCAAGGAGGGCCAGCTACTTGGTAGCAAATCAACTCCAGCAGATACAGCCACTAGAGGTGTTGCGGGCTTGGAATACTCGTTTGCATTGCCAAAACGAGTCTTGTACTCAGCATATCGCTTTCTACCCTTAAAACAAGGGGAGTACAAATCTATGCGACCAGGCTTATGAAGAGGCCTCAGATAGGGTCTACCACTCTAGCTTAACACGGCCACAGGCCCGGGGCTAATCCTCGAGCTCCAAGGGAGCGTGCTCAACTCACTCTGAAAGGAGGGAGTACTTGACACGCTCTACCTGAGCATTGCTGGTGATGGGCACATATGGGGCACAGAGCTCTGGGAGCGAAACGAGCTAAACCGAAAAAGAGCTCGGGGTGAAACCTGAGCAAAAACTCTTGCTCCAAGACGAGAAAGACCGTCTGAGCTCAGCTCTGGAGGAATGGAGGCCCCAACAGGAAGAAATTCCACAGGAGGGGCCTGCAACACTGGACCCCACGACTTGATAAAAATCAAGGAGCTTATTGCTGAGAGATTGCTCTAAGCTCGACCAGATAAAGCTACTACCAAAGCTCTAGAGAGCGGAGACTTCAGCATAGTGCTTTCCACTCTCTAAACGAGAGGAAGTCTAACAACACTCAGAGATAACCACCGGGGAGGCTTTCTACGAAAGCCTACAACACCTAGCTATCTGTCTGTGCCTAACACCACTAAGGAACTAAAGCTCAGCATAGCGCTTTTACTCTAATATCAAGAGGAGCCCCAGCTCAACCTAGGCAATTTGAGGAGGCCGCAAAGCCTGCTACTCGCATCAATAGCCTAATGCAGAAGGCGGGCCCTGGCCGGGGATGACTCTCACAATGAGAGAAGGCGTACTAGGATTACTAGCTGCCAGTTCTAAGCAGGAGAGGCTCTCCTAAGAGTAGCCTACTCCGAGCTACGGCACGCTAGGAGGCAGAAAGCTACAGCATAACCGCCTCTGTCTAAAAGACACTCCTAAAGTACTAGCCTAGGCCAGATATAGGGGTGGCGCAAAAAGAAGGGCCCAAAACCTCCCTGGAGCTCAAAGGAGTGGAGACTTCAGCCTAACGAATCTAAAGAAAAGAGGCCGGCTCAAAACACACAGGTGAACTCATCACCTGGAGCTCAATGGAGCCTTGGCTTCAGATAGAAACACTCAAAAGAGAGGAAGCCAGCTCACTCACCACAGGGTAATGTCAAGGCAGCCCAGAGGGGGCCGACACCCAAAGTCATGATCTATCTGGAGCTCGGGAGCGGAGGCTTCAGCATATCTCCCTTTGCTCTCTTAGCAAAGAGGAGAGGAGGAAACCACTTCACTCGACCTTTGAGAGGAAACCACTTCACTCGACCTAGGGAAGGTATTAATGGGGCCTAACAAAGGCCATACACCTCAATCGTGATCTCAATCTAGGCTGGAGCTCAGATGAGATACAGCCTAGAAAACTGACTCTCAAAACGAGAGGAGGCCATGTCATTCACTACAGGTGATATTTCATTCTAAACGTTACCTCACTATATAAAAACCTCACAAGAGAGGTGGCACATAGTAAGGGTATCACAATAACCTTCACTAAACATGGGAGCTCCAGGGCCCCAGTTAGACGCCCCAATACATAAGTATATATGCATACATACATATACATACACACATGTATATCGTAAACTAATACAAAGAATAACCACCCCCTTATTCATTTCTACAGGGAGCTGAGGTCACTGAATTTTAAATGGCTCTCACGAAAGGAGAGGTAACCTAAAGCTCAACCTAAGACCTTAAAGAACAGAGGCCTAAATGTAAAAGTGGCCTGCCATACTCTGCAGTCTGAAAAGATGCGCTGACTAACAAGCTCTATGCCGGACACAGAAGTGTTCCAAATGATGGAAAAAACACGTTGGTCCAGCCTCAGACCTGATGTAAAGCACCTGAGATGAATAAATGCCCCTTTTAATCCTTTCTATAGGGAGCTGAGGTCGATAAATTATAACCGATCTCACAAAAGTGAGGCGACCTACAAAAACTCAACCTGTGACTACAAAGAGCGGAGGACTTAATGTAAATAAGGCCTGCCATACTCATGCAGACTGAAAGGATGCACTCACTATCAAGCCCGATGCGGAACGACAGAAAGGTTTGTAATAATGGAACAAACTCAACATCGACCCAGCTTCAAGCACGATATAAAGAGTGCTGCAGGGGGCAGGGGGCAGGGGGCAGGGGTTAGGGTGGGAGCACAGAGCGTAATCTACTGCTGCGTATGTCCTGTCATATACGAGCAGGACCAGAGCTTTGAAATCTGTAAGAATTACATACTGATGTAAACAGATGCGGGAAAAAATTCTTCCACGCCCTGTCGATCTCAAAACGGAGATCAAAAGGGAAAGGAAAGCTCATATACGCGGGTGCAGATAAACAACGCGTGACTGGGGTTGCCATGGGAAACACACACACAGCTGATATTGAGGATGCAAAAGACAAAGCATCCTCAAATAGCACAACACTCTCGTCAGCCGCTGAAGCATACGAAATAAACACACACAAACACTTCAGTTGAACTTCTTCTGTGAGCCAGTGGTACCAACATTGTCAAAAAAAGATCAGTTTCCTTCCTCTCTGGGTCCCAAGAGAGCATGGAGAGCAGTGGATGGTGCAGAAGCGGACCATTCTCATCCTCCTCTGTTGCCAGCAGGCAGCAGTGGGCGGTTCGAGGATGTCACCAAGCTTCCTCACTCACCCTCTGCCCAACCACGGAACCAGGTAAGTGTTGCGATGCACACTCAGACCCCGCTGCGGGCCGCCTCGAAGAGAGAGCCCCCTGAGCCGGATCCCTGTGTTCCACCTCACTGCCCCACTGTGGGTACGCCTGTAGACCCTTTGGTCCCACTTGCACGGTCTCTGCGAGCCTGGCTAGCACTCCCCAGTCCATCTTGCTGGCTCATTCGGACCATCAGGCCCAGCTATGTGATTCAGTTCGCCCGGTGTCCCCCCAAGTTCAGAGGCATCCAGTTCACTTCTGTGAAAGCTGTCAATGCTCATTTCTTGCGAGCGGAGATCACAGTCCTACTGGACTCGGTCCCTCCAGCCGATATGAAGTCAGGGTTTTACAGCCCCTAATTTCATTGTACCCAAGAAAGGTTGTGGGTTATCTTGGACCTGCGAGTTTTGAACCGAGCCTTACACAAGCTACCATTCAAAATGTTGATGCATCTCCTCTTCTGGAGTCAGAAGCATCTGAGGTCGCTTCGCGCCATTCACATTCCTGGCAGGCTCAATCATGTGGCCGATGAGCTATCACAAGCTACATTCCCAGAAGAATGGGGACTCCATCCCCAGGCGGTCCAGCTGATTTGAAGGAGTTTTGGAGCTGCTCAGGTAGACTTATTTGCCTCTCCAGAAACCAGACGCACTGGCACACATCTGGCCCCGGGGCCTACGCAAACATGCGTTTTCCCACTGTGCAGACACTATGCAAAGTCAGGGAGGACGAGGAGCAGATCTTGCTAGTTGCGCCCTACTGGCCCAACCGGACCTGGTTCCCAGAACTGATGCTCCTCACAACCCTGGTGATTTCCTCTGAGGAAGGATCTACTTTCTCAAAGATGGGGCACCGTATGGCAGAGGTCCTGACCTCTGGAAGCTCCATGTCTGGTCCCTGGATGGAATGTGGAGGTTCTAGCTGACTTACCCCCAGAGGTACTTAACAAAATCACTTCAGCATGAGCACCATCTACAAGACAAGTTTATGGTCTGAAGTGGAACCTGTTCGTCGAGTGTTGTTCTTCCAAAATTGTATGATCAGTGTTGTGCTTTCCTTCCTGCAGCATGGGTTGGAGCGAAGGCTGTCTCCCTCCACCCTCAAAGTCTATGCTGCTGCAATTTCTGCGTTTCATGACCCCATAGGAAGCAAGTCGGTCAGGAAGCACGAGCTGGTCCTAAATCCTCCTCGACCTCCCTCCATACCATCTTGGGACCTTACTCTGGTGGTAAGAGCACTTCAGATTGTCCATTTGAGCCTTTGCAGTCAGTTGATCTAAAGATTCTATTCATTAAGACTTTCCTTCTGGTTGCACTGGCCTCTAACAAGAGGGTAGGGGACCTGCAGGCATTTTCAGTCAACAAATCGTGCACAAGACATGCCCTGCCTGCAATTCATCGATTCATCTCCGATGAGACACCTCTGTTCCCTCCTTCAGGGAATGAGGGTTACATAAGTAACTGAGACGTTTCCTCTGTTCTAGTCACTAGCTTGTTTCTATGGTAACTGATTATGTTGTACACCTGTTTCTAGTTTTGTTCTCATTATCCTTTGTGTATAAGACCCTATAACAATAATGATAACACTTTACAATAAGGTTCATTTGTTAACATTAGTTAATGTATTAACTAACACAAACTAACAATGAGCAATACATTTGTTACTGTATTTGCTAATCTTTGTTAACGTTAGTTAATAAAAATAAAGTTGTTCATAGTTTGTTCATCTTTACTTCAAAGTACATTAACTACTGTTAACAAATAAAACTCTTGATTTTGATACCATATTAATAAATGTTGAAATTAACTATCAAAGATTAATAAATGTGTCACAGACACGCCAGGTTCCCTCCAGTCACAACGCACTCAATCACCGGAATACTGATCACCGACACCTGCACCTCATCAGTTCACTCATTACCTCACTACAAAAGACACTCACACACCCTCACTCATCGTCCGGTCTCGTTTAAGTCAAGTCATACGAATGCTTCGCTCAAGGACTCCTTACCTGAATACTTACCTTTCTCCAGTGTCTTCCGACCTCCTAGTGTGTGATCTCCTCGTGTGTGAGTGTCTCCATTCTCCAGCGTCTCCATTCTCCAGCGTCTTCATTCTCCAGCGTCTCCATTCTCCAGCGACTACCTGTAACTATAACAAAGACTGTATCATCATCTTCATCAACCCATCATCAACTTAACCTTCATTCACTCACCTGTTGCACTGTTATCTCTGCTGTGTGTGTTAATAAACCATCCTGCTCTACTTCCTGTCTCCGTACTATCTGTACTGTAACAGAAGACCGGACCTAGACAGATTACACACCAGCATGAGTCACCCGGATCCGTTTCCCATAATCTGGTCGGAAGAGACCTTGCCCTCCTCCAATGCCTCCACCAACATTCCGTCGGGTTGTCCACCAGGCTTGCAATACACACCCAGAGCACGGCGCACTCCACTTATACACACAGCTCACTCTTCACTCGGCACTGGCCACCCGGGGGTCAATGAAACCCTCTCGTTGCTCAAGGAACGCTTCTGGTGGCCCAACATGGCAGCCGACGTCAGAAGGTACGTGCAGGGCTGTGAGGAATGCGCCATCTCCAAGAGCCCACGCCATCTTCCATCTGGCAAGCTCATGCCTCTGCCCGTTCCCAATCAACCCTGGTCACACCTAGGAGTCGACTTCATCACAGACCTCCCAGCATCCAACAATAAAACCTGCATCCTGGTAATTGTCAATCGCTTCTCAAAATCCTGTCGTCTAATTCCCCTGAATGGACTTCCCACAGCTATGGAGACAGCCGAATTACTCTTCAACTTCGTTTTCCGCTAATTTGGCATCCCAGAAGACATCGTATCTGACAGAGGACCTCAGTTCATTTCCCGAGTCTGGAAAGGTTTCTTCAAACTCCTAGGTGTGACCATCAGCCTAACATCAGGATACCACCCTCAGTCGAACGGGCAGACGGAAAGGAAGATCCAGGAGATCGGCCGCTTCCTCCGTACCTTCTGTCACGGCCACCAGGACTCCTGGAGCCAGTATTTGGGTTGGGCCGAGTACGCACAGAACTCCCTGCGCCAGCCAACCACCGGTCTCACACCATTCCAGTGCGTGCTCGGTTACCAACCCCCACTGTTTCCCTGGACTGGGGAACCTTCCGACGTTCCAGCTGTGGATTACTGGTTCCGGGAGAGCGAGAGGGTCTGGGACTCAGCTCATCACCAACTGCAGCGAGCCCTGCGCAGACGCAGGATGACGGCAGACCTTCACCGCTCCGACGCCCCCTCATACCAACCCGGACAGAACAACCGAACCCCCCCCTTCCTCTCCTTGTGGACGATGGAGCTGCATACGAGGTGCGAGAGATCCTGGACTCCCGGCGCTGTGGTGGTCGACTAGAATATCTGGTAGACTGGGAAGGCTACGGTCCCGAAGAGCGCTCATGGATTCCCCGAGACGACATCCTCGATCCCAGTCTTCTTCACACTTTCCACAATGACCACCCTGACAGACCGGCTCCCCGTGGACCAGGACGACCACCACGACGTCGGGGTCCGCGGCCCTCAGGAGCGGGCCGTGGAGGGGGGGGTACTGTCACAGACACGCCAGGTTCCCTCCAGTCACAACGCACTCAATCACCGGAATACTGATCACCGACACCTGCACCTCATCAGTTCACTCATTACCTCACTACAAAAGACACTCACACACCCTCACTCATCGTCCGGTCTCGTTTGAGTCAAGTCATACAAATGCTTCGCTCAAGGACTCCTTACCTGAATACTTACCTTTCTCCAGTGTCTTCCGACCTCCTAGTGTGTGATCTCCTCGTGTGTGAGCGTCTCCATTCTCCAGCGTCTCCATTCTCCAGCGTCTCCATTCTCCAGCGACTACCTGTAACTATAACAAAGACTGTATCATCATCTTCATCAACCCATCATCAACTTAACCTTCATTCACTCACCTGTTGCACTGTTATCTCTGCTGTGTGTGTTAATAAACCATCCTGCTCTACTTCCTGTCTCCGTACTATCTGTACTGTAACAAAATGCTGTAGAAGTGCAGTTCATTATTAGTTCATGTTAACTAATGTAGTTAACTAATGTTAACCTTATTGTAAAGTGTTACCATAATAATAATAATATTTTTGCATTTAGATCCTTCCTTCTCATTTTTGCCTGATACGTTATGACAATAATTCGCTAAATCATGTTCAATGTGTTTGTAAAACACTGTATAAACACACCTGTGACCTTATTGCATCAGTATTACTGTGTCTGTGTTTCTTGGTAACCATTCTGCTACACTGCAGAAAAACTACAATGCTTGGTGGAATAATTATTATTTGTTATCAATAAATTGCTACAATTTTGTTGCTGTGTATTTATTTTATGAAACCTTGCCAAAGTATATGTACTGTAGTAGATGCTCAGTGCTGTGCCCCTTTTCTGTTCTAAAATCACTGTAAACCACGGCTTCTCTGGGCTTATTGCTTTATTTTATAATCTGTTTGTCTAAACTAGGGGTGTCCAAACTCAGTCCTGGAGGGACATTGTCCTGCAGAGTTTAGCTCCAACCCCAATTAAACACACCTGAACCAGCTAATCAAGATCTAACTAGGCATATAGAAACTTCCAGGCAGGTGTTTTGGAGCTGGTTGGAGTTAAACTCTGCAGGACAGTGGCCCTCCAGGACCGAGTTTGGACACCCCTGGTCTAAACTAACCGATTTACTAGAATGAATTGATTATTGAATGAATCAGACTTTCCAAGAGAGAGGACAAAGAGTTAGCATTTCTACTTTTAGTTACTCCCCTAATAGTATGGTTAGTTACTGCATAATCGTATGCAACCACACAGGTGAGGAAAAGATCTGATAGGGTCACAAATGCATTATTAACATGCATGTATGATAATATAAAATTAAATTGATGAGGATGGAATAGCAAAGAGTGCATTAAATACAGAGAATTCAACCAAAAGTGCTGTGGAAACTGTATCTTAGTCAGGAACTGCATATTTAAGTAGACTGCAACATAACTTAATAATATGAGTCAGAATATAAAGGACAGGAATGTAAGAAAAGAAGGGGGGAAAAAAACTAAATTTATATTTACATTTTTAAATTTAGCAGAACCTTTTTTCTGAAGCATACTACAAGAGAGGAATAATAAAAGTGATGCATCATAAAAGGAGATAATAATATTACAACTTAGCATGTCATAATTTTGACTTTTCATCTCAAATGACTCAAATGACATCTCAAATGACATATTCTTGACTTTGTCTCCATGACTTAGGATACCTCCCGCTACATCAAGGGATGCTCAGTCTGTGCCGTCGCCAACACTTCTAGGAGGCTCCCCGAGGGCAAGTTGGTTCCCTTACCCATACCTTGTCGACCGTGGACACATCTGGGAATTGATTTCATGACTGACCTACCACCGTCTAATAACTTCACCTGTGTGCTTGTAATCTTGGACTGATTCTCCAAGGCTTGCAAACTCATACCCCTCAAGGGCCTTCCTACCATGTTTGAAGCTGCCGAAGCCTTGTTTCACAATGTATTCTGTCATTTCGGCATTCCTGAAGACATCGTCTCTGACCGTGGACCACAGTTCATCTCACGAGTTTGGCAAGCCTTCTTTAAGCTCCTTGGAGTGTCAGTCAGCCTGTCGTCTGGATACCATCCACAGACCAACGGCCAGACTGAGCGCAAGATCCAGGAAATCGGTAGGTACCTGAGGAACCAGTTCCTATCCTGGGCGGAGTATGCCCAGAATTCCCTCCAGCAGACCACCACAGGGCTCACCCCGTTCCAGTGCATCATGGGCTACCAACCACCTCTCTTCCCCTGGTCGGGTGAGCCCTCGGTACCTCCTCCTCCCGACATCGCTGAAGAAGAGGCCATCTACCGGGTACGGGCGATCCTCGACTCCCGACGACGGGGTCCCCAATTAGAATACCTCGTTGACTGAGGACTACGGCCCAGAAGAACGTTCCTGGGTCAACTGTCACGACATCCTCGACCCCTCGCTCCTCACGCAATTCCATGCAGAACATCCGGACCGCCCTGCTCCCCAGGGTTGAGGTAGACCCCATCGTCGTTGCCCCATCCGGTCGTCAGGAGCCGCCCGTGGACGGGTGGTACTGTCACGGAGTCACAGCCAACACCCACCAACACCTACGCATCGTCACCGGATCACCACGCTCCACCCACTCGGTCACAGTCTCCCGAGTACTGATCATCTGCACCTGCACCGCTTCATCAAGGACTCCATAAAGACCTCACTCCCTTCACTTCACTGTCTGGTCTCGTCTCACGTACCTGGACTCCTTACCTGCTACTCACCTGAGTTCCCGTATCTCCACTCCTGTCATCATACGTCATCCGTCTCCTGTTCTCCGTTCCTCGTCGATTCTTCCTGCAAAGATAAACTCTGTTATCATTCAGCTAAGTGACTGTTCAAAAAGTGCTTGATCCATTACTCACCTGCTTCCATCATTTGCCTGTGTTCGTGGCTCTGTCTAATAAATATACATCTGTGTTCACTCACCTCTCTGCCTCCGTCTGTGTCCTGACATCATGCAGATGATGTACATGTAATGACTGATCTCATTTGAGTATTCAAAATCTAATTCAAATAGTCAAAACATTTCTAAATGCAACAATGTTCTGTGACTATTTGCTTGTCTCTATTTTGTTTGGGCTTCATTCCCTCCCCAAAAAAGAGGTCATGTAATGTAATGTAAGGCAATGTAATAACTGAGATACCAGGATTATAATAGTTGAAATGGTTCCCATAAAATTCAGTCTTAAAGTGAAATATATATTATTCCTACTTACTTGTTTCCAGCTCTTCACAGAATTCAAGAGGATTTTCTTCCTCTCTGCAAAAGTTAGTCTGTTATCTGACTGCTAGGTAGGCCTTAGTCTCAGCCTCAGACGTCACGTCCACAGACCATTGGCTGAACATCTGATTACGCTTGCATCTTTTGCTGTTTTACCAGTACTCTGTGTCAACTGTATTTCATTGTCTTTCAGCTGTATCTCTTAAGCCCGTTCACACCGCCAGCGACACGCAGTGACAAAGCGACAGGATCCCATTCATTTCAACGGAGCGCTGGCGACTTCCGGCGACAAGAGCGACAGTGACCATTGGCAACAGAATGTAGGCGTGTCAAGTGACGGGAGACTTTTTCATTGTTTATATCATTATTATCATTATTTCATGCCTTTTCTTGTTTGTAAAATAAAACCACGTTTATTGGCAGTTTGTGTAGCGTTTTGTCATTGCCACCATCACCAGCACACGTAATATGATCACCATCTCAATGTTGCCTCTTCTAACCCTAGACCAAAATTAGGAAGTTGTAACAGTGAAAAAGAAACTGTCGGCAATCTTTGATTCATACATTGATAGTTTATGTTGTTAATTATATGATGCTGTGAACAGTTTAGCACTGCTGCAGTTCATATTACAGTTTCCCCTGCATTGTAAATTGATTATTTGTCAAATTTGAATGACGTTTTAGTATTTTTTGACAGTATGACTGAGTTTAATTTGTTGATAGAACGATCGTCAATCTAGTTAATGATTTAATGCACTGAGCTCTGCAGTCACAACACTCTACAACAGCAGAATGTTACTTTTAATTATTTTAAACCTAATTCCTAGTCAAATTAGAATGATTTCTTAGTTTTATATATCATTTGTGATTGCATTTTCTATAGATATGATCAGACGTGCAGTCTACCAATGATATTAGAGCGACAGCACTAGGAACGCCCACAAGCGACTTCACAGTACAGAGACTAGTGACATGCAGTGGAAAAAGTCACTGGCGGTGTAAACGGGGCTTTAAGCTCTCTGTGTGTGACGGTTAGCAGTTTAAGGAGGATATTCCATTATGTCGGCCGACACCTTTGAGCTCTAAGTCCTCTTAATTATCTGCAAATCTGTACTTACTAATATAGCTGCAAAAACGCAGAAAAGCTACCTGAGTACTACAGGTTAAGCGCATTACAAATGCATGCATGAATGATCATTTTAATACACTGATGCATATTTTCCCTATGAGTTGAATCCAGTCAAGCAGAATCAGTTCGAGCATAGGTTAGGTCTCTCATTGATAGCGTTTGTTCACTTCTCAAACCCTTCCACCCGCTTTAATCTTATTTTCAGGCACACCATATGTCTCCATTTCTCTACCCAAGGCCACTTATTGAGAAAAAGCAACAGACAGAGTGACTTTTAGCATCGTTAGAGGCCATATAACCTCTGCACATTTGATGCTATTTGGCAGGAAGGGTATGAATGTATCAGCTTGAAATGCCTCACTGTCAAGTGCGTTGAATAATGAAAGGCATCTTCCTCCCGTACCAAGTCAGTCATGAAGGTCAATACCAGAGGTCACGAGTGCATTCAAGCGTATAATTTCTTTCAGGCTTCATAATAAGGAGTGTGGTTTACAGTTTCATGACAGTGGATTGCAAGTGGATTGCAAGTGGATAGAAAAACACTCCGCAGGCTTTCCGTACATGACACTGATTGAAACTATTTCTTATTTCTCTTCCTACAGGAAAAACACAGCTATGAAATTCTGCAGTTCTGTTGGTAATTGTTTGAAATTGAACTAAAAATGAATTTGTTCTGCAAAGATCTTTTTTTTTTTTTTTAATAAAAATCTTAATCTTTATTTTCATTTTTTTCATTTGTTTGCACAAAATAAATTAAGCACAAATTTACATAATGCCTTTTTAATGTTTTTGAAAGAAGTCTTTTGCTGCATTTATTTGATAAAACAAAATGCAGTAATATTGTGAAATAGTATTATAATTTAAAATAACAGTTAAATTGTAAATTATCCCTGTGATGACAAGATGAATTTTCAGCATCATTACTCCAGTCTTAAGTGTCACATGTTCCTTCAGAAATCATTCTAATATGCTGATTTGTTGCTTACGAAACATTTCTCATTATTATCAATGTTGAAAACAGTTCATATTTTTGTAACAACCATGATTCATTTTTTCCACGATTCTTTAATTAACTTAAAATTCAAAACAACAGCATTTGTTTGAAATGGAAATATTTTATAACATTATAAATGTCTCTGCTGCCACTTTTGAATAATTTAATGCATTAATGAATAAGAATATTCATTTTTGTAAAAAAAAAAAAAAATGTAGTGTATGTAGAGAACAATTATTTTTAGCACTTTCTCCTAAAAATGTTGCATTGGTTCTATGGATGTTTTTGTGTTATGACAGTTTGGTGGGCTTATTTTCATGATCTCACCTACAAACTCACAGGCAGGCCCTATTATTAACCTTTAAGCTATTATTATTAAAGTCATTTGAATGTGTTTGTTTGTAGATGGCTGACAATCAGTTAATAGCTAATGAGCACATCTCCACCTTGTGGACATATTTTGACAGGCAAGATTTAAAGAGAGTGGAAAAGTTTCAGGTTTAAAATAAAGAATAATATTTGACATTCAGAATAATGTAGGTTTTTGTGGTCCCATGAAGCTTTCTGTATAAAAAGCCTATTTGCATTTCAAATATACCCTAGATCAAAAATAAGTACAGTTTCTCAGTGCTGACTCAGTGTGGACACTGTGAGTTTGTTCAGTCTGTGCACTCTTTGAAATTACTGCATGAGCTCATAAACACACTGGTTGGCTCCCTATCATCGGCTGAAAAGTAATCTCATGAGAATTTGTGTGTATTTTTACGTGAAGTATGGTTTTACCACATGTGCATTTTCATACACACTGAAACGTACAATACTGACGTATTGACAGCAATAAAACGTGAATTGTATGAGCAACTTTTAGACATACAAATGTGTACGAATCCTTATTTATCAATAGTAAAATCATGGCATTAATATTTTGATTCTATTGTATTTAATCATCATGTCAATGACAGTATGTTTTCAGTCGCATTTATTAAATGCAGTTTACTCATCTTCTTTATATGAAATGATTACATGTTGCTCTGTTGTGACTTCTGCTGCAAACTTGATGAAAATGAATGTATACCTGTATGATATTAAAGTATTAGTTCACTTTCAAATGAAAATTACCCCCAGCTTTATTCACCCTCTAGCCATCCTAGGTGTATATGACTTTCTTCTTTCTGATGAACACAGTCGGAGATACATTAATAAATATCCTGACGCATCCGAGCTTTATTATGGCAGTGAGCAACACCAGTGAGTATGAGCTAAAGAACGTGCTTCCATCCACATCCATCCATCATAAACGTACTTCACATGGCTCTGGGGGAATTAATAAAGTCCTTCTGAAGCGAAGCAATGCATCTGTGTAAAAAAAATATATATAAAAATATAAATATCCATATTTAACAAGTTATGAAGTAAAATATCAAGCTTCCGCCAGACTGCCTTCCATATTCAACTTACGAAGAAAGTGTAAACTGGCTTCGTGTCAGTTAAGCTTTTTCCGTAAGTTGAATGGGGAAGGCGTAGGATGTAGTGTAATCTTTTTGAACTGCGAGAGTTTTACACTTTCTTCGAAGTTGAATACGAAAGGCGGTCTGGCGGAAGCTAGATATTTTACTTCATAACTTGTTAAATATGGATATTTTTTTACACAAATGCATTGCTTCGCTTCAGAAGGACTTTATTAACCCCCCGGAGCTGTGTGAAGTACGTTTATGATGGATGGATGTGGATGGAGGCACTTTCTTCAGCTCATACTCATTGGTATCACTCACTGCCATTACAAAGCTCGGATCAGGAGAATATTCATTAATGTATCTCAGATTGTGTTCATCAGAAAGAAGAAAATCATATACACCTAGGATGGTTTGAGGGTGAGTAAAACTTGGGGTAATTTTCATTCGAAAGTGAACTAATCCTTTAAGCTGTAGTCACTTTAGACCACATTTTTAAGTTTTCGGACGCAGCCTACAACTGATGTATGCTCACCGGCTACAGAATACCCATAATGCACTGTGAGGGTCGTGCTGAATGATTTCCAGCATCTCGCTAGAAGATGGCGCCCGCAGCTGAATCATCCATCCATCCATCCATTTTCCAAACCGCTGGTCCAATCTGGGTATAGCGTAATATCATACAGGTATAAATTCATTTTAATTGATTATTAAATAGTTTAATAAGGTTTATACATGCTAGTTTCCTTGACACAGTTCAAGATAAATCTTTTCATTAGCCTTCTACTGGAGCTGCCAGTTCGCCGAGTTTCAAATGATTATTACTGTAACAGCAAGCACAAACTATACAGAAGCAGAAGCCCTTCTGGTGCACTCAGTGTCCAAATTCGCTCACTCGTTTTTATTCCTCCTTCAAGTGGACTATATTAGTGGAGTAATACAGGGAATAATGAATAGGAGGCGATTTCGAACACAGTCCAAGTTTTACGGCAGTGATATCAAAAATTACATCAGACTAACTTCTCAAGGAAAAGTTCTGACTAAATGTCTAGAGGTAACTGGCTGTAAATATGGGCAAAAATCAGAGAAGGAGCCAACATAACATAATGACCTTCGTATTTTAAAAGATCAAGTTTAAAGCAAGATGCTGACACAGACTCAAAAAGTGTTTGTAGGAGCTTGCATATAAATAATGCCCAAAACATGCCTCCTCAGCACGTAATATATAATGTACGTGTTTATAGTTTAGAGATATTTACAGCCTTTTAGAAGTTGTGCAGTCCAGTGATGGGGAATCATGTTATTACCCCTTTTATCACATAAATAATCACAAGTATGGAGGAGAAAATTTGACAAGAGATTAGATTGATTGGCCAGGCCTTATATAGAACGTGTTTCTATACTAGATGCTTTTCATTTTAGAGTTGTTAAGGATGGTACTCGTCTCATAGTGAGCAGCTTCCCACATGCAGAGCCCAGGCAGAGGTTAAGCACAACGTCCTGGCGTAGAATCATTATCCAACTCTGGACGAAAAAGCCTTATGAAATAAAAAGTTTAAGAAGAATCAGTTTGACTGTATGTGTACTGTACAAGGAAGGTTGGAGACTTTGACCTGCGTGTGGGTATGTTCTTCCTAGCGTGGGATGCAGCGCCATGGGAGAAGACATGCCACCCTGACCTTGCAGTGAAGCATGGAATAATTTATTCATTGCATATCATACTGGTTTTGCACACGTTGATGCAATGGAAATGTGCTTCATTTTCTGCCATTTTAATAGGTTCTCTTTGAATTGTTCTTTGACCCGGTGTGAGACCTATTGATTCCATCTCCATCTTTGCTTGAAAGCACTCAGATTGTGATCTTAATTTGCAGTCTAATCTATTTGTTTTCAGTGACTTTTTCTCCAGTTTTGATTAATTGAAAACTGCTTCTCCCTTTTAGCACATACTCATGCCTATCCCCATTGTAAAGTCAAAAGTCACCTTTAGATCTAATTATTTAAACTGCTGTGCCTCCCGGAGCCATTAAAGTGGCCCTTATCTGAAAGTGTCCAGCTGGCAATGTCAGATAAATGGCATGCCATGAATCTCTATAACTTTTTTTTACAATATCAGTCAACTGAGTTGTTGATGGCATGGGCTTTCGCAGAATAAAGACAATATGTACATTATATAAAATAATAATATAAAAATATTGAAAAAAGAATACCTTCCATAAATAATCATCAATGAATTCATCAATAAAAACAGTAGTATTAAAAGAAATATGATTTCAGTTTACATCTTTTAGGATCGATTAGTTTAATTGTCTTTCTGTTCCTGTGTTTTTGTTTCTTGAGATTCATTGTGGTTTAGTCTTGACTACTTTGTTGTTAGTTCCCTTTGACGCTGCGTCTTTGTGTTGACGCTATGGGGAACGCCCTCGGAGTAACCGGTGTCTGAGCACATGTAAACATGCCAATCTGTTGGCAGACGGCAGTCTATGACATCACATGCGAAGTGCCCATGCATATAAAAGTTACACATCATCAGCTTTTTTGTACGGTGGCCGAGAGAGCTCAATGCGCTGCAAATGAAGAAAACACATGCAAATAGAAAAAACACCAGCAAATAAAGAAAACATCTTCATCAGTTTGACAACACATGCGCTGCAAAAGTCCACAACACATGCAAATAGACAAACGCGCTGCAAAAGTCCACAACACATACAAATAGACAAAAGCGCTGCAAAAGTCCACAACAAATAGACAAACGCGCTGCAAATAGCACATACCAGGCCAAGCGATCTCAAGCCCTTCTGCGATGATCTGAATGATGATGATGATGATGATTAGGCTACTTTTAGAATTAAATTAATATTTTAATTTGCCCCGCAATAATTTATAGCGCATCACGCATAACCGATGCGCTGTAATAAGATTAGCTCCTCATTTAAAAAAAAAAAAAACAACTTGTAACACCTACATCTCTTCTCACTTTTTTCAATACGTATGGGCCACAAGAGAAATATTAAGAAAATAAATTAAGGTTAAATAGTGTTATCAGAACATGTTGAAGTATAGCTCTCTTCGCTTTTGTTTTTAGTTTCACTTTCTGCAGTGAATAATTGACTGGGATTTGAGACATAAAATCAAGTAAATTATTAAAAATATATATTATTTATTATTAATAATTTATTAATAATATTTTTTACGCAAAATAATACCCCCAAATTGTTTGTCCTGGCGCCGGGACTGGCACAGACCACAACGAAAATGTTATAGGGAACACATTGACGTACCTGTCTGGGACCGCTGGGATTGTTCAATGTTTACTCATGGTGTGCACCTGAAAGGTGAGTTTTTTTGTTTATACTATTGTTTGTTATCATTTTGATTGTATGTGCATTATGAGCAGGCCTATTTGCAGCGCGTTTGTCTATTTGTATGTGTTGTGGACTTCTGCGGCGCGTTTGTCTATTTGTATGTGTTGTGGACTTCTGCGGCGCATTTGTCTATTTGCATGTGTTGTGGACTTTTGGCGCGTTATCTATTTGCATGTGTTGTGGACTTTCCATTTGAATGTGTTGTGGACTTTTGCGGCGCGTTTGTCTATTTGCATGTGTTGTGGACTTTTGCGGCGCGTTTGTCTATTTGCATGTGTTGTGGACTTTTGCGGCGCGTTTGTCTATTTGCATGTGTTGTGGACTTTTGCGGCGCGTTTGTCTATTTGCATGTGTTGTGGACTTTTGCAACGTGTTTGTCTATTTGCATGTGTTGTGGACTTTTGCAGCGCGTTTGTCTATTTGCATGTGTTGTGGACTTTTGCAGCGCGTTTGTCTATTTGCATGTGTTGTGGACTTTTGCAGCGCGTTTGTCTATTTGCATGTGTTGTGGACTTTTGCAGCGCGTTTGTCTATTTGCATGTGTTGTGGACTTTTGCAGCGCGTTTGTCTATTTGTATGTGTTGTGGACTTTTGCAGCGCATGTGTTGTCAAACTGATGAAGATGTTTTCTTTATTTGCTGGTGTTTTTTCTATTTGCATGTGTTTTCTTCATTTGCAGTGCGATGAGCTCTCTCGGCCACCGTATTTTTGCCTTTAGGAGCCGATTGTTTGTAGCGCATGTCAATGGAGAACAAGATTTTCAAGAAGTGTGTTCCTCCGTGTCCTTGCTTTATGACCACAGAGGACACGCACAAGCTCTGTGTTATCTGCCTTGGAGCGTAGCACACGCGTTCAGTTCTTGGGGAAGCTGAATGAGCTTACTGCAAAACATGTTCAAAGAAAAAGCTTCACTCATGCTTGTCCCTTTTCTCAAGGGAAGAGGAACGAGTGTCTGTGCCCCAAGGTTCGGCCCCTGCTGCTGCTGAGGCAGCACGGTGGCTCCGTCCGTGGGGGTCGCAGGTTGAGCTGGCAGAGGAGTTCGGGAGGGGGGTGTCCATTTCCCAATCGCCCAAGCTCGTGAGAAGCAGAAAGTCGCTCTCGGCTGATTGGACAAGGTTCTAAATCTTTATTTAATGTTGTTTTTTATTATTGTGTGCTTTACCCGTGAGTTAGTTTATGTTCACGTTTACCGCGCTCTCCAATTATTCAGATTTAAGTTTTAAGTAGGGTTAAATGCTTCCCCCTAGAAGCCTCTTCTAGTATGATCCGTGTATAGTAAGGATAACAGTAGAGGTAGATCGCTTGGAATATGGCGTCCCTCTTATTTATTGCCCACTTAGGCGCAGTGTTGGAGGTCGCTGGAGAGTACCTTTTCTGTAGTCAGGGAAAAAGCTAAATAAATAGGAAAGAACATAGTCTCCCATTCTTATTCCACCCACCCCAACTACTTATTGGGGTTTTAATTAGGGCTTAAGCTCCCCTCTAATTCCCTTGGGGTATAGAGCCTGACAAATGAGAGTTTTGGGGATGGTTGAAAAACAAAAATGATATGCCTCATTTCTCTTGTTTGTCAAGGGACATTGCTCCTCTTTGAGTGATGGCATTCTGTAGGTTGTAGCCTGCCCTTCTTACTAACTACTGAAGTCGGAAACATTTGCATGCTCCCTTTAGTTGGCTGCTCCCAATGAGCCTCTCAGGCCAGAATATGTTCTGCTTGGGACAAAGGCTTTAGGGAACAGAGCCACTGTACAAGTCACATGGTTAGGTGTTGACATGTTTTTTGACTCTAGCTAGTTCTACATATTCACTTAATGGGTGCGTCTCAATCAGCTCCCTAGCTTCCAAGGTTGTGAATCAGTATATCGTGTATGCAAATTCGGGCACTGGTAAGGACAGTAAGGGGGACCATGGCTCACTACGCATTGGGACACTGATGACTGTTCAACATCACTACTGTTTTTTATGAACAACAGCAGAACTGTTATCTTTTTCTGACATTATGTTTTAATGTTATTTAAAGTCCAATATGATAAATACTTTGCTTGTTACATATACGTGCAACATTTCAGCAGTAAATAAATAATAAATGTTAGATTATGTTCATTACCTGTCTAGCGATGTGTTTATGCTGAAATATAACTAAATGGTTTGTATTTAAAAAACAAAACAAAACAAAACAACATCTATTGCATGTAATTATGTGTAGTGAGTTGGCTCATGTGATTTATGTTTCGCACATCAGAACTTCCTTTAAGGGAACATATCGAGCATGAATGCTCCCTGGTTTTTTTTACAGTGCATTTACTTTTTAGGAAGCGAACATGTCAGTGCACTGGTAGATTTTGCGAATGAGGCCCTTATAATGGCCAACTTCCTAATCAGTGCCCTGATTACTGAACTAGGGAGCCGACTGAGACACACCCAACATTATGCTCACTCTGTTTGTGCACATTTCACTACCTAGTGGGCAAAAATAGTTGATGACTTGTAACTTAGGCACCCTTTTATGTGCACGGGCGCTCCGTGTGTTACGTAATGGACTGCCATCTTCCAATAGATTGGTGTGTGTTTACACATGCTCAGTAGGGGTTGCACAGACTAGTTGACTTTAATGCTTTGCCATGACACTTTAAGCTTGACGTTGACTAGTCTCTGATCACATGATTTTGACACTAACAACATGGCCGCCTTGCAGAAGACAACATGTGAGGAACCTGGTGGGTAATTTATTGTACATCTAAGTTAATCACTGTTCTAAACTAATGTGCTGCTACATTGTAACATGCTCACACATACAGACAGTAAGTTGCACTTGTCAATGCTGTCCTGTGATTTATCAGTAAAACAGCTTAAAAACTGAAAAGTTCTAGCATATACTTCTTTCTGTGTTTTGAAGTAACTAAAACCCCAGTTTCACTATTAGTAGAGAGACGCCGCACAGACAGGTAGGATTAATTCACACATGCAATCGCTCTCTCACTAATGCATTCAAATAAATGTAATCTTACTGTGCTACTTTATCTGTATATGATTTAGAATGAGTAGAAATATAGCGACCCATAGACAAAATAACTGATAAAAAAATAAGCTGTTATGTAGGAGCATTAGCCTTGTGGCCAGCGTTCTGACATATGCCGCAGCTGTGCACAAGGTGCCCCATAGCATCAACACCACAACACAGCGTCTCGTTCTCAACCTAAGATGTTTCCTTGTGTAGGTGAGGACTAGGACAGATGACACTAGAACAAAATCTCTGAACATACAGAATAGAAAGTTGGCTACGCAACCCCTTCAAGAACAGGGAAATGACTATCCATTTAAGAATAGGGCACAGAGGTTCAGTAACAAGGAAGGCAAAACAAAAACAATTTATTAATTCCACATAAATAGATAAAACAGTCAAGCCACCTACATTTTCCTGCTGGTATTGAGAATCGAAAACACAACTTT
This sequence comes from Hypophthalmichthys nobilis, assembly GCA_037950665.1. Taxonomy (NCBI): domain Eukaryota; kingdom Metazoa; phylum Chordata; class Actinopteri; order Cypriniformes; family Xenocyprididae; genus Hypophthalmichthys; species Hypophthalmichthys nobilis. The sequence goes on along the minus strand of CM075482.1, from coordinate 11,434,095 downwards.
AAGGTTTCAAGTTTGACTCTCTAACCATTTGGCCACGACTGCCCTAAACAGATGCTATACCAACAACAAACAACAACAACAAACTACACAGCAAAACAGCAGTGCAGTCCTACTAGCATTTATACGAGAAGTGATGACCCTAACGTCCCTATAGAAACAGAACGCCCACAAAGAATTTGCCCTATTAAAAAAACAAATAAAACATTTATTAACCAAAAACCCAACTCACACGTTACTATAAAAAAAAAATAATAATATACGTACCGGATAATGGTCACTGAAACATAGGTCATACAGTTGCCCACAGTACAGTTTGCAGCAGCTTATATTATGAATGGTACAAAATCTAAATGAAATAAACACGCAAGTTACCTCCAAATAAACAAGTATTCAAAATCAACATACTGTACCTGGGAGTAATAGACAGCTTGCAGCTTGAAGCCTCAAAGACAGATAAGCATGATTTAATAATGCATGTGCACCAACAGCAAGATTAGCCAAACAGCTAAAAAGATACCTTTAAACGGAAGCGCACATACCAAGGGGCAGAGATAGCAATAACACATACAGCACCCAGGTGGCATAACCACAGCCTTTAAATAAGCAGGGATTGAGTGCTGATATTCACTCCGGACAATCATGCAGTGAACACAAATACAAGGGAGGGAACTTACCTACCTTGCCACACTTGGGCTGTGTACGAAAGCTTTAAAATGTTGCCTTCGAATGATGCATTTCAAGGTAGGAAGTCACTAAGGCACGTCCGAATCGAATGTTAGCTTCACTTCCTGTCTCCTGGGATATCTTCATCCTTCGCTGCCTTTGATATCCCACAATTCGGTGCATTCCATTCCATGACAGTTGAGCTAAAAATAAAGATGGCGTCTGAAAGTTGTTCTGACCATTATCCACTTTTGATGTAATTACAAAAATACAATAAAACAAAGATACAAATGAAATAAGCAATGCTTTAAGTAAGAAACAACAAATAATTATCAAACGTAAAAATAAAACACCGCATAGTCTTCACATGAATTAAATATCCATTGATTCATATTAAAGTTACAAAAGTTATTCAGGCAAGAGCAATGGGTGATTTTCTCTTTTCTTTTGTTGTTTGACAGACAGCAGCAGGTATACTGTATTAGGCTGCTGTCACTTTAAGACCTAATAGCTCTGATATGTTTGATTATTTCCAAATGTAAGATCTTTGAAGTCTCTTCTGTGCTGTAAGATCGAGTGGGTGTATTTTCCATCAGAACTGATGTACATTTTTATACAAATATGTCCATCTCTGCAGACATGAGATAATGCAAGATCTGCGAAATTCTCTTAAAGGTCTGAAAGGTGTCAAAACAACACCCCGTATATCTATTTTCATCTATCTTTGACCAGTCACGCCAACCTAGCCTAGCCTTTACACCAACTATGACTTGATAGATAAGTCTATTTGACCTTTTCTTATCAAACCAAAACATAAGTCTAATAGGAAGTAAGTTTCTTATATATATATATATATATATATATATATATATATATATTCGTTGCTCTTATTTTACTCTTCACTTCTGCTTCTTCTCCTCAACCTTTCCTTTTATTCTGCAAATATAACCTTTGACTTTTTGCAACTTTCTGAAATAGCCTATTAAAATCATTCAGATATCACAAGCCGCTGCGATATCACGATATGTACATTTGCGATTTTTCAAAAAATGTCGCTATATCATGCAGCCTTAATGTATATATACTTCCTGTTTCATTCTGTTATTTGTCGGTTATCATCTTTGATTTGCTGTGGTTGATGTAGATATCTCTCCTGCATGTTTTCTTTATTAAAGAATATTTAATAATATTGCCTTCTTCGTGTGTCTTGCTTACCACAACAGACCTGACAACATCTTGGTATTATGTGCTTATTTTTTAGAATTTTAATTTAGAGTTATATTATTTTATTACTTTATATTTTTGCTGAGGTTGAGAACCATTAAAAAAATGGTGGCGAACATTCTTTGTATCACTTACACTTAAAAAAAAAAAAAGAGCCATGGTCAAGTTTCTTCTTTATTCAGTCTGGTACATACTGTCATTTATTATTTATAGACTGCAAAAAAATTTACTATCATTTGTTAAAACCACTATATCCTGAGCACTGATGTTTTCCATGACTTTGAAGTTTAATGATGCCAGTCTATTGCACGCAGAATTGAACACCAAAATAAACATTTGATTAAACATTCAGGGACACGCACTCTGTGTAATTAAACTGTATTAGGTTAATTACCTCTCCCTCGACAGTCTAATTAAGTAGACCGAGCTTGACATCCCTTCAGGTGTGGGTTACACAATTAGGTGTACTCTTACAATTATGGCAAGTACACAGAGAGGTGAGTCGTAAAGACTATGATCCCCTGAAACTGACCTTGGGGGGAAAATTTTCCAGAAACTTCCTCCAGTCTCAGGGCGTCCTCGAAGAGACACTTGCTGCTGGCAGTTTCTAATAACGTCCCCCTTTCAACACAGTTGTCCATCATCGGATGGCTGATCTGTAGGTTATTTAACAATGAGCACTAAACTGTTTGTTTTTTTTTCTTCAATATTGACCTCTCATAGTGTTAAAATTGAGCTTCTAATTCTAGATAACATTGGATTTATTCACCTCAACTCTACTAATAGAAGTGGGGGAAGTATAAAGCACTAGAACCAGGACTTGCACGTGACCGTTGGGTCTTCTAACACCTGTTGCAACTGGAGGATAAGATCAAACAGGCCAGAAACAGGTATCATTACATGTGCTGTCAAGGCCATTGATACATGTCTGTAAGCATGAGCAGCCTGCTTGCGCACATAATCAATATTAATGAGGTAAACATTCCGCTGTTTCATTTTAAATGTATTAATGGGATAAGTATTCTGCTGATTTATTTTAAATTGCTTTACTCATTCTTGCAATTCACTTGGCTACAAGGTATCATTAAAGTTTAATGATGCTTGTTGCAAACAAAGTTAACTGAAAAGACTTGATAGTTAAAGGTGAAGTGTGTGTTTTTTTTTTTCCTATGTTAAAATACTTTCTCCTGTCCTGTGATTAATGTGCAAAGACAAATATCTTTAATATGCAAAGACAAACATTATACAGCTCAAAAGTTTGGGCTTAGGAAGATTTTTTTAAATGTTTGTGAGAAGTGAAAGTGTCTAATTCTCATTAAGGCTGCAATTACTTGATCAAAAATAAAGTAACAAAATAAATATGTTATTTAAAGTGTAATTTATTCCTAGTGCACCGCTGAATTTTTTACAGCAGCCATTACTCCAGTCTTCAGTATCACGTGATCTTTCAGAAATCATTCCATTATGCTGATTTGGTGCTCAAAAAAACTTTTCTAATTATTAACAGTTGAAAACAGTTGAGTGCTTAATATTTCTGTGGAAACTGATTGTAGAATTTTTTTTTTCAGGATTCTTTGATTAATAGAAAGTTCAAAAGAACAGCATTCATTTGAAACAGAACATTTCTGTAACAATGTTAAAGTCTCCACTCTAACATTTGATTAATTTAATGCATCCTTGCTGAATAAAAGTCAATTAAAAAATCGTTAAATTAAAATGAATCGTACAGACCTCAAACTTTTGAATAATAGACTTTTGTAAGTAGTTTGACTTTCTGAAGAGACATCTGGTTTAACCAATGGAATGTATTAGTCTGTGTCTGTCTTCCATCATTTGTCCAGCAGTCAAACATTTTTGAATAAGACTATTGTCAAAGCCAACCCAGTATAAATGATACTAGGTATGAGCCAATATTCTCCCTCAAGAGACACACCCGTGCTTTTCTGGACTTATACCACCTACAAGGAGTACGTGGACTGAGTACTCCTCCACAACTGTTCCCCCTTCACCATCTGCGAGAGTGAGGAGGTAAACAGTGCACCTTCTGCCACCACCAGCCCAAAGAAAGACCAGCCTGAGCCCCTCCACAGACACAGAGCCGAAGCCCACCATGATACCAGTGCCAGTAAATGGACCTGAGCCAAGGATCGTCCCGGAGCCTGACGAATTGTCTGACCAGGTGCGTGAGCCGACTACAAAGTCAGTTTCTAAGGGATTACTGGTGGAGTATGATGGAATGGAATGGAGCCTGTGGTTAATGAGGAATTAGATGTGCTTGACCCACCACCTCTGCCTGTTCCGCGTCAGCCAAGAGAGACGTTCCAGAAATGTTTGCCTGTTCCACGTCGGCTAAGAAAGCCGTTCCTGAAGTGTCTGCGTTGACCAAGAAGGTCATTCCTGAGATTTATGTCTGTCCTTTAACAGCCAAGAGAACTGTCTGTGAAACCCTTGTCTGCACTGCCCAGTATTTCAGCCCTGCCTGCACTGCCTCTCCTTAGCCCTTCATCTCCTGCTCAGTGCACTATAAATTCACCTCAGGCTGAGTATATACCAGTCCATCCCTGGAGTGTTAACCTCCGTGCCCGTCACTCCTCCTCGGCCTGTTGACCAGTCGGCTCCACCTGGGACCATCATCCCTATAGCTCCACCAGGCTTCCTCATCCCTCCGGCTCCATCTTGGCCAGTTGTTATTCTGCTGTCACCATGGATTTACGAGACTTTGTTGGTGACTCGTCCCTCCACCCCTTCGGCTCTGGTGGGCTCCTTCTTCCCTCCAGCTCTGCCTTGGTCCTTGGCCACTCAGCCTCCACCTCGGTCTCTCACCACTGTGGCTCCACCTTCTATGTCACCCAGTCCCTTCAGGTCTTCATCTCCACCTGGGTCTCAACTGCCAGCATCTCTGTCTCTGTCTACTGACCATCTGGTTCCAGCTGCCAAGACTTCACCATATCTCCTCCCTCCCTCCCTCCCTCCCTCCCTCCCTCGACTCCACCGTGGGCCTGCATCCTGTCTCTCCTTCTGGGGGTTCCGCCCTGGCTCAACCCACCTTCATCTCTGCCCTGGATCCTCCCACCTTCATTTCCACCCTGGCTTTTCCTGTTGTCATCTCCATCCTGGTTCCAGTTTTTTATTCCTGCACCATGTCCTCCGCCTAATCCCCCTTCCACCTTCCTCTGTTGCATTTTTTGTCATAATTAATGAGGCACGAGGACGCGCCTCCTTGATGGGGGGATATGTCAAGGGTGATCTGTGTTCTTTGTATGTTTGAGTGGTTTTGCACCAGTTAGTTCAGTTTCCTGTGTTTTCAGTTAGTTATTTGGTTATTCATTGTTTGATTATCGTTTGCACCTGCTGCTCATTTAGTTATTTAGTTTGGTCTGTGTATTTAAGCTCTGTGTTTCTTTTAGTTCATTGTCAGTTCTCGTTGTGTTTACGTTGGATGTTTTGTTGAGTTCTATATTAAATAAACCTTCAAAACACTGCACTTAGATCCTGCATTCATCTTTATTGCAACCATTGGTGACAGTACATCAGTTTGCTTATTCTAATTAGTAAAACTGGCGCTACTTTCATGTCTTTTGTTTCATAAAAAAATAAAAACAAAAAAAACAAACATTACTTTCAGAAAAATGCAACTGATGTTGATTTATATGTTGTAATCAGGGACGGATTAACACATGGGCCTACTGGGCACGTGCCCAGGGCACTAGACCAGAGGGGGGCCCAGACGTGGGGGCAGGCCCGGTGCTACACCGCTTCTTTCCCCCGAGAAAGAATTTGTGCCACCCAATTTTCTTAACAAACGTGAATTGTTTGGATAATTCATTGGCGGAGCATAGGTGCACCATCTGAGCACATCTAATTCATAAGGTGTGTTTGATTTCATGTGGCGCAGCGCAGACCAATCAGCATCTGACTTGAAGCAGTGTATGCCGTCAAAGTGACGCGAGAGCTCACAGTTTCTCCAGGGCGGTTGCACAAGCTCTGATGACAACAGCTAATTCACGATTGATGTATGTTGTGTGTGTGCACGTGAGGTTATCTGTGGGATCTATATAGCATTGCTAACTTGACAACGCAGCCTGTTCATTATCAAAATAAAATAGTCAACCAAACATATAAAAAGTTACACTGCTCAATTTAAATAGTCCATAGTACAATCCATGCCATTCTGCATGACCACTGTCCCACTGTGGTGTTTGCCAAGCAGATTTTTGCGCATGTGAAGGATGATGTTTTACGTAAATACTGGAACACGAGTGAAGTACACAGCTTAGTTTACATAATAAATAATAGTTTAGCATCCAAATACATCAGGAATGTAGAAACATTTGGATTCGTGCAGAATGAGAGAGGTAGGCTACGTGAGCCCAACGTCGGTTTCTGTTTTGGTTCCGCTTTAAATGATTTTGTTTTGGTTTGATGTTTATAGGCCTACTTGTTTTTCGTTCTTGTTCTTGTCTGAATTCTGTTAAATTTAAAAGATTTTGTTGTGGAGTGAGGGGAACTAAAATAGCTTTTAGCTATGTTTACCTGTGTTTATAATGTTAACGGTTATGAAAACCCCTAATAAACTGAAATTGAAATTGAAACTGAAGCACTAAAATTATTAACTGAAAATAAATAAAAACTAAACTATAACTGAAATAAAAAAAAAAATGAATTAAACCTAAATGGCAAAATTAGAAAACAAACTAATAAAATCACAATCACACATAACGAAATTACTAAAACTCATCACTCGATGCTATATCGGAGTTGGGGGCCTTTAGACAGGTCCATGCCCAGGGCATTACAGTGTCATAATCCGTCCCTGGTTGTAATGAACTATTTTGCTCTAAACTTTTAGGAATATACAAATAAAATTAGAAAATTATTTCAACTTAATCCTCATGTAAATGCATTTATTTATTTAGTGACTAGCTGTGTATTAAGCAGGATAATGTACAGTCAACCTGTCATTATTACAACATAAATCCTTTCAGGGTGATTCAAGACGGGGTCATTATCCCTGTACATTATCCCTTACATATCCTCTTACTTGAAGCAATTAAAACCCTTAGGTATGCTGCAATGCTAATTTTGAGTTAGAAACCAGAAACTGATCGCCCTATATCACTTTAGGATGAACTGTCTGACCTACAAAAGCCATTTTCACTCCTCATCACTATCAGATTCAGTCACAATGATTTTATCAGTAAACAAATGTATTAAACTTGAGGACTTTACCAAATTAGATAAGATTAGATGCACTTATTCTCCCATCCATTTGTAGCCTAAAAAGCTTTTGTCAACCACAGTAATGGCACAAATAAAACTCTCTGTCTGACCTTTTCCCATATACCATGGGGCACAGCCTTGGCTGTCTGTACAAATGAAGACTGCCAGCAAAGCGGCACAGAGGAATGGCAGAATGTCAAGAAGTTCTTCATCGCTGCGATATGACACCGATCTGCTGGCAAACCGTAAATAACGAGCCCTCGTTCATCAGAAACCAGACTGCTGACGTTTTGTTGCCCAGCCAAGACTGACCTAAGCAGATAGGTGAGTTTCAAAGAAACTTGACCCTGATTATTTGTGTTTACAGTCAAATGGAAGTTAAAATTTTTATGGTCTGAGGTTCTGATGAGTGCAGAGAAATTTCTGAAGCATAGCAGAGACGGAATACATGAATACATAAACTTGAATTCATCCAAGCATTCAAACAAGAGCAAACTAAATGGCATAATACATAGCACAGGGACCCAAGAGAAACAAGCTATCATCTATAACTGTGCTTTCAGAGTAACGTGATCGTGACCTGCAAGTAAATAACCAAATAACCATCTGAAAACTAATAGGATAAACATAAACTTTTTCTCCTTCTCTCATAAACTTTTGAATCAACATTTGAAATGTTAAAGTCATCAAGAAACGGAAGTGTGATAATTTTATCTATTGTGATGTACACCGATCAGGCATAACATTATGACCACCTTCCTAATATTGTGTTTTTGCCGCCAAAACAGCCCTGACCCGTCAAGGCATGGACTCCACTAGACCCCTGAAGCTGTGCTGTGGTATCTGGCACCAAGATGTTAGCAGCAGATCCTTTAAGTTCTGTAAGTTGCGAGTTGGGGTCTCTATGGACCGGATCTTTTTTTTTCAGCACATCCCACAGATGCTCGATTGGATTGAGATCTGGGGAATTTGGAGGCCAAGTCGACACCTCAAACTCGTTGCTGTGCTCCTCAAACCATTCCTGAACCATTTTTGCTATGTGGCAGGGTGCATTATCCTGCTGAAAGAGGCCACAGCCACCAGGGAATACCGTTTCCATTAAAGGGTGTACATGGTCTGCAACAATGCTTAGGTAGGTGGTACATGTCAAAGTAACATCCACATGGATGGCAGAACCAACGGTTTCCCAGCAGAACATTGCCCAAAGCATCACACTGCGTCTGCCGGCTTGCCTTCTTCCCATAGTGCATCCTGGTGCTATGTGTTCCCCAGGATACACGCACCTGGCCATCCACGTGATGTAAAAGAAAACGTGATTCATCAGACCAGGCCACCTTCTTCCATTGCTCCGTGGTCCAGTTCTGATGCTCACGTGCCCACTGTTGGTGCTTTCGGCGGTGGACAGGAGTCAGCATGGGCACCCTGACTGGTCTGCAGCTATGCAGCACCATACGCAACAAACATACGCATCAATGAGACTTGGCCACCCATGAGCCTGTCATCAGTTCACCACTGTTCCTTCCTTGGACCACTTTTGATAGATACTGACCACTGCAGACCGGGAACACCCCACAAGAGCTGCAGTTTTGGAGATGCTCTGACCCAGTCGTCTAGCCATCACAATTTGGCCCTTGTCAAACTCGCTCAAATCCTTACGCTTACCCATTTTTTCCTGCTTCTAACACATCAACTTTGAGGACAAAATCTTTACTTGTTGCCTATATATCCCACCCACTAACAGGTGCCGTGATGAAGAGATAATCAGTGTTCACTTCATATGTCAGTGGTCATAATGTTATGTCTGATCAGTGTATATCCAAGTTAAATGACTTCTTGAACAAAACAAACAAACAAAAAAAGTAGGGCAGGACTTGATTTTGTCCATTGGGAATTGATAATTGGATGTGGTTTGCTATTGCTGTGAGTGACAGATTGTCCCACTCTTGTGCCAACAAACACATCATCAGAGAAGAGAAGAGATGTCGCTGCAAGAGGGAGGGGAAGTTATTTTTATTAAAGATTATAAGGGCACATCAATTCAAATAATAATAATAATAATAATGTGCATGGATAAATCATTTGCAATAAATACTGCAAAATTCCATAAAAAAATAAGAATTGCCAATTTTGATTTCATGGTGACTTTAAGCATGGCGTACTGATTCTGCCTGGAACACCATTCATGGAAATATATTATTTTATTTCTTCATTAGATTTTACTCTTTTAATCTCAAGATTAGTGTTATTTATTATCTAGCTAGTTATCTATGCCCTTGTGAAAGTGGCTGTACATTTCAAGATAAAAGTAATATATTTGCTTTATTGTGTCATGTCAAAGAGGCAAGAAACACTTTACCCCTATGCAGGAACAGTAATTTTTTTATTATATTGTGTGATTTATTGGATTTCGTCTACACTAAAACAAATAAAAAAGTGTGTTTTTTGTAACAAAGTCTTAGAAAACGTGTCTTTTGTTTAAATGTTCGACTTCACATTGAAGTCCAGATACTAGCTATATAATTAAAATTCATGTTTCCATCCTCTTTTATATTTAGCCCTCAGCCATTTTCATGTACAGTTTCAGAAATAATCCCATTTTAAGAAACATCATTACACAACCTTAATTTTAGGGGAGTCTATTTCTTTATAATATAAAGAAATATGTTGATTTTATGTAAAAAAAAAAAAAAAAAAATTTAAAAAAAATAGTGCTTTCTGTTTATACAATAATTAAAGTCATTGACTGAGGTGTGACTGAGAAGATAACAGTTCAACGCAGATGTAAAATGCAGTGGATCACATATTTCAGGAGTGATGTAAGTATTCACAGAAAGTTTGTGTGGGCACATCCATGAGAGAGTCTATCTGTGTGTGGGCCTCTCTTTGCCTGTGTGTGTGTGTGTGTGTGTGTGTGTGTGTGTGTGTGTGTGTTTGTGTGTGATTGTTGAGGACTCTTGAGAAAGAGAGAAAGATAGCGAGTGATGGCGCTACCTGCGGCCTTGTTACTACAAAATGAAACGTGTAAATATGCTGCTTGAGCACACCTGTCTCATTCAGCGTTTGACAAATCACCTCTATAAGTTTGTTGTTACAGTAATTATAATGTGAAGCAGATCCATATTGCCCATCGATTTCATAACGTCTGTGCAGATACACATAAACAGGGTCCAAATTAATTAACACCTGCCAGGTGCCAAAAAAATAAATAAAACTAGTTGCTTGCCAGTAGAAATTTTTAATTTTATTTATTATTTATTATTAAACATAGCATGTGTTTTAAATCACAATTTATAAAACGGATATAGTTTCAGTCCTGGCTTTCGACTGTGCATCGTCCTCAGACATAAACTTTGAAAATCCACCATAAATATATGAATATTATATGTTTATCACTAATCAGCTAAAGAAATAGTGAAATAATAGTGAAATAAACATAAATCATTAACATTTTTATTGTATGAAAATGACTTTATATGACTTTAATGATACATTTTTCAAAATTACAACTCTCCCACAGTTGTATTCAGTTTTGCCACACCAAGCAATTTTGACCATTTGGTTTTTCCAAATGGAAAAAATTTGTTTTTTTCAAAACTTTCCAGGATTTTTCACCATATAGTGGACTTCAACGGCTACCAATGCATCCAAATTGCAGTTTCAGTGCAGCTTCAAAGGGCTCTACACGATCCCAGCCGAGGAATAAGGGTCTTAACTAGCGAAACGATCAGTCATTTTCTTAAAAAAATAAAAATGTATATACTTTTTAACCACAAATGCTCATCTTGCACTGCTCTGCAATGTGCCACGCATTACGTAGTCATGTAGGAAAGTCACACATGACGTAGGCAGAAGTACTGCAGTAGGGCAAAAAACTCCATCTTGTTTTCTCCTCCAACTTCGAAATTGTCCGACATCGTTGTTTTAGCTTTTTTTGTAAAGGCCGTTTGACTTAGTCTTTGCACATTCGCTTTGTAAACACTTGCTCAGTGCTTCCGCCTATATGTCACGTGTGACCTTTCCAACGTGATTACGTAATGCATGACGCATCGCAGAGCTAGTTTGTGAGACGAGCATTTGTGGTTAAAAAGTATATCATTTTTATTTTTTTAGAAAATGACCGATCATTTCACTAGTCAAGACCCTTATTCCTCGGCTGGGATCGTGTAGAGCGCTTTGAAGCTGCACTGAAACTGCAATTTGGACCTTCAACCCATTTGTAGCCGTTGAAGTCCACTATAAGGAGAAAAATCCTGGAATGTTTTTCTCAAAATCATATTTTCTTTTTGATTGAAGAAAGAAAGACATAAACATCTTGGATGACATGGGGGTGAGTAAACTATCAGGAAATTTCAATTCTGAAGTGAACTAATCCTTTAAAGGGTTAGTTCACCCAAAAATGAAAATAATGTCATTTATTACTCACCCTCATGCCGTTCCACACCCGTAAGACCTTCGTTAATCTTCGGAACGCAAATTGAGATATTTTTGTTGAAATCCGATGGCTCCGTGAGGCCTGCATAGAGAGCAATGACATCAGTTCATGTGAGTACAGTGGTTCAATATTAATATTATAAAGCGACGAGAATATTTTTGGTGCGCCAAAAAAAAACAAAATAACGACTTATATAGTGATGGCTGATTTCAAAACACTGCTTCAGGAAGCTTCGGAGCATAATGAATCAGCGTGTCGAATCAGCGGTTCGGAGCACCAAAGTCACGTGATTTCAGCAGTTTGGCGGTTTGACACGCGATCCGAATCATGATTCGATACGCTGATTCATAACGCTCTGAAGCTTCCTGAAGCAGTGTTTTGAAATCGGCCATCACTAAATAAGTCGTTATTTTGTTTTTTTGGCGCACCAAAAATATTCTCGTCACTTTATAATATTAATATTGAACCACTGTACTCACATGAACTGATTTAAATATGTTTTTAGTACCTTTATGGATCTTGAGAGAGGAAATGTCATTGCTCCGTATGCAGGCCTCACGGAGCCATCGGATTTCTACAAAAATATCTTAATTTGTGTTCCGAAGATTAACGAAGGTCTTACGGGTGTGGAACGACATGAGGGTGAGTAATAAATGACATTATTTTCATTTTTGGGTGAACTAACCCTTTAAGAAGAAATATGAGACGTGATGTGTGAAGAAAACCTAGAAATCAAGTATCATTGAACATCATATTTTTTTGTGTCATTAACAGTCAAGCTGTAATTTTGTCAAATTATGCAAACAGTGTGAAAATATTATTTAATTGTGTGTGTTTACGATATATAAATATAAAAAATTAGCCTTGGTAAGACAAAAGAGTTGTGTTTTATGTGTGAATTATATTGAGACTACTATTTTGAATTGTTGTGTAATGATGTAATGTGTGTGAGAACGGAAGTGATGAGTAAGTACGAAGATGAAGTACGCTACTCCTGTCTCGTGTGTTTCATGACTCCTGACAGATACCAAAAGTTGGCCATTTTATTCTAAAAATGTAAAAAAAAAAATAATTAATCTCCATTACTTTTAAGAAAAATGAAAAAGTCTAGAATGTCTATTTCTGGAAAAATAAAATAAATCTCTAGTGAAAGTGTGAAAACTGTGTTCTACAAGACTTTTTCAAAACATCCACAGGGCCAAAACATCCATACTATATATGACTTTAGTTTAAAAGTTATTTTCCTTGATCGTCATATCTCTAGAACCTCATACTAGGGTGATCTTTTCCTGGTGTTAGTGCACCAAAATGAAAATTTGGAGAGCAATAAATAAATAAATAACAATGGCTCTTAATGTAAGAAGAGATATTTAATGGAGGGACTGGCTATGCAGTGGAATAACAGCTAAAGACATGTACAAACAGGAAAGGTGTTTCAATTCGGTTATCCACAACTGAGATTTCTCCGTAAGATAATATCTTTCACTGCAGTGGCTTTCTTGAGTGTTGCTTCAGAGGCTAAAAATACCCCAGCAAACAAATGGATGAGTGCCATTGCTTTTTTTCCTGTTGACATCAACCATCTCCCCCTCATCCTGGCCCGACCATGGCTGCTAGTCCAAGGGCTGCTTCATTAATGCGTTTTCTTCGCCTCACGCTTCAGAAATCTATTAATCGTTAGAATTGAAAAGTACATCAGTCCAGGTCTCTCACTTAATTTGTAATGTCGTCTGACAAAAGGCTGTTTAGTTGACTGTAACTGTGACAGAATTTCCTACCACAGCCATTATGTGTAGTTTCCAATAGGGCGTGTTTTTTCTTATTTTTATTGTCACTTGTGTGACATCACTAAGAATAAATGAGTGTTTACACAGGTTCCATTGTGTGTACATCATTGACTCTATATTATCCCACTTCTTTTATGGACACACACCGCAAAATCCAATCCAGAGCTGCTTCTATTTTTAGCAATGGTCCTGCATCGATCGGGAGCTTATTATTATAATTTAACTGAGCGGTCCCTCCCACCTCTCCTTCCTGCACACGTTCACTTAAATTATAGCCGTCCACCTCCCTCCACTCTCAGCTTTCTGATAACTTAATGCCATGCACATACACATATACACTGAGTAAATAAACAGAGCAGCTCACTAGCACCAATTGTCTTGCAAACTCACAAGCTAGCAGCACTGAAATCCTTCAAACGTGTCTATATGGAACCATTAGTCTTTCTTTGTAAATGTTATGCTGTTTATTTTTGGTTTCATAGAAACAGAGCATCCGGCTCTGTGCATATTTGGAGGGGTCAGAAGGACTTTACAACAAATGGGAAGGAACAACTGCGTACCGGTGTGGGCAACTACCTGTTAGATGGTTAAGCTGAAACTATTTCTTAAATCCCACCATAAACACCCCCACTATAAACACCCACCCACGAACACACAAGCATGCACATACCAACACTGGCATGCACACATGACACATGCATGGGCTGCATACGCTTGCATATTTTCTTTTTTGCGAGCACTTGTACATACACTTTTATGTACAAGGCCCTCATGTTTGCTTTATGTACAAAATCAATCAGATATATTGATAGCATCATGCAATTCTAGCTCTGAGGCATAACCCTTTTGCTGTGCCAAAATGTTACTTGTGCATGATGCTAGGATTGGTGTTTCTATGGCAACTGCCTACACACACATGCCCACATGATACCGAGTATTAAACATGTATTACATTCCCAAAATGTTTTGTAGTCTTGGTAACACGGAATGCTTTGACACAATGTAAAGTTTATGATTAAAGATGCAGAAGCTCAGTATCATTTAATCATCATTCACACGGGGCACAGAGTGCCTCTAGACAGCAGAAATTCAGCCTTATTTACACTGGTAATACTGATGTCAACACACACCAATATATACACACTGAACTGCATGACTTTTCAGATGGAATAACATCACAAACAATTATAATTAATTATTTTAAATACATATCAAATATAAATTTTAAATTTAGTGGAAAAAATTACCGCAGTCCATATACAGTGCTCAGCGTAAATGAGTACACCCCCCTTTGAAAAGTAACATTTTAAACAATATCTCAATGAACACAAAAACAATTTCCAAAATATTGACAAGACTAAGTTTAATATAACATCTGGTTAATAATATAACTTAGATTACACATTTTTCAGTTTTAAAAAAATGCAAAAATGAGTACACCCCACAACAAAAACTACTACATCTAGTACTTTGTATGGCCTCCATGATTTTTAATGACAGCACCAAGTCTTCTAGGCATGGAATGAACAAGTTGGCGACATTTTGCAACATCTATCTTTTTCCATTCTTCAAGAATGACCTCTTTTAGAGACTGGATGCTGGATGGAGAGTGATGCTCAACTTGTCTCTTCAGAAATCCCCATAGGTGTTTGATACTTGGCCACTGAATCACTTTCAACCTGTTCTTCTTCAGAAATCCAACAGTGGCCTTAGATGTGTGTTTAGGATCATTGTCATGTTGGAAAAGTGCACAACGACCAAGGGCACGGAGTGATGGTAGCATCTTCTCTTTCGGTATAGAGCAGTACATCTGTGAATTCATGATGCCATCAATGAAATGCAGCTCCCCGACACCAGCAGCACTCATGCAGCCCCACATAAGGACACTGCCACCACCATGTTTCACTGTAGGCACCATGCACTTTTCTTTGGATTCCTCACCTTTGTGACGCCATACAGTTTTGAAGCCATCAGTTCCAAAAACATTTATCTTGGTCTCATCACTCCAGAGTAAAGAGTCCCAGTAGTCTTCATCTTTTCAGCATGGGCCCTGGCAAACTCTAGGCGGGCTTTTTTTGTGCCTGGGCTTTAGGAGAAGCTTCTTTCTTGGACGGCACCCATGCATGCCATTCCCCTGTAGTGTACGTCGTATTGTGTCATGGGAAATAGTCACCCCAATTTGGCTTTCTAATTCTTTAGATAACTGCAGTGAACTTGCATGCCGATTTTCTTCATCCCTTCTCATCAGAAGACGCTCCTGTCGAGGTGTTAACTTCCGTGGACGACCTGGACGTCTCTGTGAGATGGTTGCAGTTCCGTCTTTTTTTTAATTTTTGTACCACTTTTGCTACAGTATTCTGACTGATAAGTAAAGCTTTGCTGATCTTCTTGTAGCCTTCATCTTTCTGGTGTAAAGAACTTATTTTCTTTCTCAGGTCTTGTGACATTTCTCTTCCATGTGGTGCCATTGCTGACAGCATGAAATTGGAAGGGGTTTTAACACCCTTTTATAGTCAACTGTCTGCTGGACACCTGTGTAATGAATAATTAGACTCACCTGTGGTTGAATCCTTGTTAAATTAGACATTTGTAGTCTAAAATTTAGCTTTGCTCCAGAGACTTTCAGTGGGGTGTACTCATTTTTGCATCACCCTAATTTGAGTAAAACTGAAAATTTTGTTATCTAAGTTATATTATTAACTTTACTTTCATGTGATAAGTTAAACAGATGATATATTAAACTTGGTCTTGTCAACATTTTGGAAATTGTTTTTGTGTTCATTGAGATATTGTTTAAAATGTTACTTTTCAAAGGGGGTGTACTCATTTACGCTGAGCACTGTATATATATATATATATATATATATATGCAATATCGCATGAGTAGGAGTGCGATATGGCTCTATATACCTTATGCGCCAGAGAAACAAGCGTGCAGCCATCTTTAGAATTTTATCTTTTAACTTCAGTTTTTGCGGTAGCTCTATGGCATCGCTGTTGGAGAGTAATTAGCTTGTAAAGTAGATTTACTTATTGTAGAGTTAACAAAAGTTATCATGAACATTGTAATGTTTGAAGCGGACGTCATAATAAATCTCAGTAGACAGGGAAGTTTTTAAAACAAGCAGTTCAATCATAAATCCATAAGATCATGCTGTGGAAATACAAGTATTATAAGAAAGAGATGCTAAGCGAGTTGTATTACCTATTCTTTAGGTCAATCTTATATTCATGATTAAAAAAAAAAAAAAAAACAGTTTAAATATCCGCTGAGGAAAGCGATATCTTTGTCTAAGTATCCTTTTAACAGTTAAGGGGATTTCCCATGACAGCGCTAGTCAATGCATTTGTCGGATGTGTCTTATAAGGTGTTGCTCAAAGTAAAAATAATGTCTTTGTTTACAACCTTGTTTCAGTCCCTTTCAATATATGACTCACTCATAAAAACAGTCTTTGCCGCCATCTATCAGTTTTATTAAAATAAAATATTATTTAACAATAATAGCCACTATAAATGTATAAGAAGTTTGTACAATAGGAAATACAAGCAAACAATTCAGTCAAAAGTAGAACAAGTAATAGATTAATATGACCAATATGAGCAGCAAATCAGCATATTAGAATGATTTCTGAAGGATCATGTGACACTGAAGACTGGAGTAATGATGCTGAAAATTCAGCTTTGCCAACACAAGAATAAATTACTTTATAAAATATATTCAAACAGAAAACAGTTATTTTAAATTGTAATAATATTTCACAATATTACTGTTTTTACTGTATTTTTAATTAAATAAATGCAGCCTTGGTGAGCAGACGAAACTTCTTTTAAAAACATTAAAAATCTTACCGATTCCAAACTTTTGACCGGTAGTGTACCTAAAACGAATTAACTCAGCTACATAAAACTACATTAACTAGCTACATAAAAGCCAGCAGCAAATTCCCAAAGGACTATCCGAAATAAAGCTGTTTACGGAGGGTACATGAGTTCTGAACGGCCGCTGATGGCCTGGAGCTCACATCTCCAAAAATGTCTAAACAAATTTTCAAGTAGGTGCTATGTTTATATAAACAGCATATTTGAGGTCTAAATAACTACATTCTCGCCTTAAAAAAAAAAAAAAAAAAAAAAACTGTTAAAAGATTAGTTCACTTTAAAATGAAAATTACCCCATGATTTACTCACCCTCAAGCCATCCTAGGTGTATATGACTTTCTTCTTTCAGACGAATGCAATCGGAGTTATATTAATAATCACCCTGATGCTCCTAAGCTTTATAATGGCAGTGCACGGAAATCACCTGTTTGAAACTAAAAAAGTGCATCCATCCATCATAAACGTACTCCACATGGCTCTGGGGGGTTAATAAAGGCCTTCTGAAGTGAAGCGATGCGTTTGTGTAAGAAAAATATCCATATTTAACACGTTATAAAGTAAAATAACTAGCTTCTGCAACATCAGTTATGCTTTTTTACTAAGTTTAATACGGAAGGCGGTCTGGCGGAAGCTAGTTATTATATATTATATATCGACTGTTAATGACGTCATGTGTGCACCACCTTCAATTTCCAGTTTTACTAATATTGAACTACATTACTGCAAAGTGAAACTCTCAAACCAGCCAACCAGCGAACGCACAGAGTAATGTTATAACATAACTTTCAACACACTCAAATGTATTTAGTATGATTGTTTTAACCATGTAAAGTAGCGCTGCGTTAAGGTCTTTGCACACTGAGTCCGAAATTCACATCCAAAATTTCTGCATGTTAAAAAATAAATAGGACCTCACATTGTTGGCGAAAAATTACATATTGTGCTTTTAAAATCAAAATTATTGTTTTTATTATTGATGTAAAATGCAAACTACGTATACATACATAGAAATCCATGAAACTGGTCCCATTCTGTGGCTTGATGGGCATAGCAGAAAGATGTTTACTAGTTATGTAACACTGATGTAGATGGCTTTTTATATATCTCCATATATTTTTTTTATAAATAAACATAAATTATAATATAAAAAAATTATTTTATATAAATAAACATCTAATATACAATTAAATATCATAAATACAATAAAAATATTCACAGTTCATCATGAAAAATGTTAAATCATTATAAATATTTTAAATAATTATGATGACATTTATATACTTGATTATAAAGTACTGTATAATAATGTTTAATATGGAAGCCAATAGGATTTTTTGTAATGATGAGAAATGCAAACAATAGACAGAAACCTGTGTGAACTGGTCCTGTTCTGTGGTTAAGCTGGACAGGCATAGCGACAAGATGTTTACTTACTAGGGTGCACTGAAGTAGGCAGCCGACTAGCATATTTCTATTGAACTGCAGTGGCAGTAGATTACAACTCCTTATTAAATTGTGTCTATTCCTTTGTCACTATTTCATCTATTTTTTCCAACTTGTCCTTCACCCTCACATTATGGCTCATAGCAGACTATGCACAGGAGTCAGAAAAATCAATGGAGATGTATTGATCACCCATCATTTGAGGCTAGAACATCAGTCACACACACCGCACTGTTTGGCTTCACAAAAATGCCACGAAAAATGAGGAAAATTTCAAGTGACAGAAAAAATTTAGGTGAAAGGCATTTCTCTAAAATACTGAAATACAACACAGTGTGTGAATTTGATTTGATAATTGTTATTAGCCGTACAAGTCAACTAAAAAATGAACGTATACATAAATGTCACCCTTTATCTTTTTCACGTATCATTCACGGATCACGGATCTATTGTAATCAAACCACGGCCCCTTTAATACGCATAGAATATATTTATAGCACGCACCATTTGTTCCTCAACCATTGTGTCTCCTGTAGTCCTGCTACATCTCATGCGTATAGATGGACGGTCTCCAAACTATTGCTTCCTTTCATCTTTTTCACTTGGCCCTGTTTGAAAGACAAAGCAGATGCAGTTTTTGAGGCTTAATTACTGTTATGGAGGGAACTTTAATAGCACAGACCCAGGCAGGTCATTCAACACTGACTGAAACTCAATACAGCTGCTTCATATCTAATAATTGCTGTGACTACATATCCTCACGTAGTGTTATACATTTTAAATCACACTTCATACCGTACACATGGCTCCCCAGGCCAGTGTAATAAAAACAAGGACCTACTGCTGCCACTGCACAGCAAAGTGCTGAGGAACTTTATGGTTTCTTATACCCTGTAAAATATTTGCTAGTAATGCAGTACATATATGGTTTAGTGCCAAGTCACATATACTGTATAACGTATTGACTGCTGCCAGTCATAAAAAAGTCAATGTACAGATGATCTTGTTGACACTGGCTCCAGTACAGCTGACACTGTTGGTGTCCACTCAAGCCTTCTTTACGACATCGAGTCACCTTTACTGGTGATTATCAGTATAGATTTATTCATTATTATCTGTCTTAATCTCTTGGATATAAAAATGTTTTACATACTGTAAACTTTTAACTACTTAGTGTAGCATTGTTAGTGTAGACTGCAAGGGTTTTACATTTTATGATAAACAAATATTGTGGATTTTAAAAAAAGAATACAGTAAAAGAATACAGTAAAATACAGTACAACAGTAAATGGTTAACTGTAAGTCACATTATACAGCACAAAAATGAAATTATATTTTAAAACATGCAGTTTTACTGTAAAATATTTTAGAAATAAAAGTATGGATTGCCTAATAATGTACAGAGAAAGATATTCTATGTTAATAATATTATGTTTAACAAGGCAATATGTATTCTTTTAGTGTTAAATATCGTTAAAACATGTTTTTTTAAGTAAAAATGTACACATATATACAGTACTGTATATATATATATATATATATATATATATATATATATATATATATATGTATGTATGTGTGTGTGTGTGTGTGTGTGTGTGTGTGTGTGTGTGTGTATCAGCATATTAGAATGATTTCTGAAGGATCATGTGACACTGAAGACTGGAGTAAATAAAATAAATTTAAATTGTAAAAATATTTCACAATATTACTGTTTTTACTGTATTTTTAATTAAACAAATGCAGCCTTAGTGAGCAGATGAATCTTCTTTTAAAAACATTACAAATCTTACTGATTCCAAACTTTTGACTGGTAGTGTATATATATATATACACTATATTGCCAAAAGTTTTAGGATGCCTGCCTTTACCTGCACATGAACTTTAATGACATCCCATTCTTGATCCGTAGGGTTTAATATGGAGTTGGCCCACCCTTTGCAGCTATAACAGCCTCAACTCTTCTGAAAAGGCTTTCCACAAGGTTTAGGAGTGTGTTTATGGGAATTTTTGACCATTCTGCTAGAAGCGCATTTGTGAGGTCAGGCAGTGATGTTGGTGAGAAGGCCTGGCTCACAGTTTCCGCTCTAATTCATCCCAAAGGTGTTCTATCAGGTTGAGGTCAGGACTCTGTGCAGGCCAGTCAAGTTCATCCACACCAAACTCGCTCATCCATGTCTTTATGGACCTCGCTTTGTACACTGGTGCGCAGTCAAGGGGCCATCCCCAAACTGTTCCCACAAAGTTGGGAGCATGAAATTGTCCAAAATGTCTTGGTATGCTGAAGCATTAAGCGTTCCTTTCACTGGAACTAAGGGGCCAAGGCCAACCCCTGAAAAATAACCCCACACCATAATCCCCCCTACACCAAACTTTACACTTGGCACAATGCAGTCAGGCAAGTACAGTTCTCCTGGCAACCGCCAAACCCAGACTCGTCCATCGGATTGCCAGACAGAGAAGTGTGATTCGTCACTCCAGAGAACACGTCTCCACTGCTCTAGAGTCCAGTGGCGGCGTGCTTTACACCACTGCATCCGACGCTTTGTATTGCACTTGGTGATGTAAGGCTTGGATGCAGCTGCTCGGCCATGGAAACCCATTCCATGAAGCTCTCTATGCACTGTTCTTGAACTAATCTGAAGGCCACACGAAGTTTGGAGGTCTATAGCTATTGACTCTGCAGAAAGTTGGCGACTTCTGCGCACTGTGCGCCTCAGCATGCGCTGACCCCGCTCTGATTTTACATGGCCTACCACTTCATGGCTGAGTTATGTTTGTAGAAGCAGTCTGCATGCCTAGGTGCTTGATTTTATACACCTGTGGCCAAGGAAGTGATTGGAACACCTGAATTCAATGATTTGGAGGGGTGTCCCATTACTTTTGGCAATATAGTGTGTGTGTGTGTATATATATATATATATATATATATATATAGTATCTCACAGAAGTGAGTACACCCCTCACATTTTTGTAAATATTTTATTATATCTTTTCATGTGACAACACTGAAGAATTGACACTTTGCTACAATGTAAAGTAGTGAGTCTACAGCTTGTATAACAGTGTAAATTTTCTGTCCCCTCAAAATAACTCAACACACAGCCATTAAATGATGTTTTATTAACAAAATTCAGAAGGAGCAACGTTCAAATAATCTGACTAATCATCACGTCATTTCAGCCAGCTGTTAACAATCAACATATCTACCCAATCAGCATGAGTGAAAGCATATATATAGACACAGTCGACTCACCCATATTCCTCGACAGTTTTTCAGCATCCCTCCACCACCCTGTCTCCTCACACTTGCCTGTGTTACAAGGCCTCAGGTGTGAATGGGGAGCAGATGTGTTAAATTTGGTGTTATCGCTCTCACTCTCTCATACTGGTCACTGGAAGGTCAACATGGCACCTCATGGTAAAGAACTCTCTGAGGATCTGAAATAAAGAATTGTTGCTCTACATAAAGATGGTGTAGGCTATAAGAAGATTGCCAAGACCCTGAAACTGAGCTGCAGCACAGTGGCCAAAACCATACAGCGGTTTAACAGGACAGGTTCCACTCAGAACAGGCCTCGCCATGGTCGACCAAAGAAGCTGAGTGCATGTGCTCAGCGTCATATCCAGAGGTTGTGTTTGGGAAATAGATGTATGAGTGCTGCCAGCATTGCTGCAGAGGTAGAAAGGGAGGGGGGTCAGCCTGTCAGTGCTCAGACCATACGCCACACACTGCATCAAATTGGTCTGCATGGCTGTCATCCCAGAAGGAAGCCTCTTCTAAAGATGATGCACAAGAAAGCCCGCAAACAGTTTGCTGAAGACAAGCAGAATAAGGACATGGATTACTGGAACCATGTCCTGTGGTCTGATGAGACCAAGATAAACTTATTTGGTTCAGATGGTGTCAAGCGTGTGTGGCAGCAACCAGGTGAGGAGTACAAAGACAAGCATGGTGGTGGGAGTGTCATGGTCTGGGGCTGCATGAGTGCTGCTGGCACTGGGGAGCTACAGTTCATTGAGGGAACCATGAATGCCAACATGTACTGTGACATACTGAAGCAGAGCATTGATCCCCTTCCTTCGGAGACTGGGCCGCAGGGCAGTATTCCAACATGATAACAACCCCAAACACACCTCCAAGACGACCACTGCCTTGCTAAAGAAGCTGAGGGTAAAGGTAATGGACTAAACTCTATTGAGCATCTGTGGGGCATCCTCAAATGGAAGGTAGAGGAGCGCAAGGTCTCTAACATCCACCAGCTCCGTGATGTCATCATGGAGGAGTGGAAGAGGACTCCAGTGGCAACCTGTGAAGCTCTGGTGAACTCCATGCCCAAGAAGGTTAAGGCAGTGCTGGAAAATAATGGTGGCCACACAAAATATTGACACTTTGGGCCCAATTTGGACATTTTCACTTAGGGGTGTACTCACTTTTGTGGCCAGCGGTTTAGACATTAATGGCTGTGTGTTGGGTTATTTTGAAGGGACAGCAAATTTACATTGTTATACAAGCTGTACACTCACTACTTTACATTGTAGCAAAGTGTCATTTCTTCAGTGTTGTCACATGAAAAGATATAATAAAATATTTACAAAAATGTGAGGGGTGTACTCACTTCTGTGAGATACTGTATGTATGTATGTATGTATGTACACAGCCAGTCAAAAGTTTGGACGCGGTAAGATTTTTAATGTTTTTAAAAGAAGTTTCGTCTGCTCACCAAGGCTGCATTCATTTAATTAAAAATACAGTAAAAACAGTGATATTGTGAAATATTATTACAATGTAAAATAACTGTGTTCTATTTGAAAATATTTTAAAATGTAATTTATTCTTGTGTTAAGCTGAATTTTCAGGATCATTACTCCAGTCTTCAGTGTCACATGATCCTTCAGAAATCATTCTAATATGCTGATCTGCTGCTCAAGAAACATTTATTGTGTACAATATTTCTTTTTTAGGATTCTTTGATGAATAGAAAGTTCAAAAGAACAGCATTTATTTGAAATATAATCTTTTGTAACTTTATAAATGTTTTTACTGTCACTTTTGATCGATTTAATGCATCCTTGCTGAAAAAAATAATTCATTTCTTTAATTTCTTTTCAAAAAAATAAAAATAAAAATTCTTACTGACCCCAAACTTTTGAACGGTAGTGTATAATGTTACAAAAGCTTTGTATTTCAGATAAATGCTGTTCTTTTGAACTTTCTATTCATCAAAGAATCCTGAAAAAGAAATATTGTACACAAATATTTTGTACAATTGTGCACAATAAGTGTTTCTTGAGCATCAAATCATCATATTAGAATGATTTCTGAAGGATCATGTGACACTGAAGACTGGAGTAATGATGCTGAAAATTCAGCTTTGCCAACACAAGAATAAATTACATTTTAAAATATTTTCAAATAGAACACAGTTATTTTAAATTGTAATAATATTTCACAATATTACTGTTTTTACTGTATTTTTAATTAAATAAATGCAGCCTTGGTGAGTAGATGAAACTTCTTTTTAAAACATTAAAAATCTTACCATGTCCAAACTTTTGACTGGTAGTGTGTGTGTATATATATATATATATATATATATATATATGTATGTATATGTTAATTGTATTAGACTATGCTTCCTGTAAGACATACATTTTATATAGCTACTCATAAACGTACGGGACATAAACTTGATAGAGAGAAAGAGAGTTCATGCTGAAGTTGATCTGCTGCTGCCCTTGCTGATGTACAGACCAATCCAATTAGGTTTCACCTCTAGGCTGTGATGCAGTTCGTGCTTCAGACGATCCATTCCGTCCACACACACACACACACACACACACACACGCGCGCTCAGTGTCACTCTGCAGCTCCACACACAGTGCGCGCGCCCTCCGCTCTTACGCGTCCGACATCTGCAGACATCCCGAATCACCGTATCAAACCATCGATGGAGGTAGCGCTCTTAGCGAGACAAGGGGAGCTCTTTTAGTGACAGTAATTTCCCGGTGTACTGTGAGATTTGAACAAAATGTGGAACACATGTCCGGTCATAACTGAAGCCTCCGTTGAGAGCTGGGAATCTTAAAGGAAAGCCGCAGACGTGTTTTCTCCCGTTTGCACACACAGCGGTTTGTATATGCAAACGGTGGTTTACTTCAGGAAGGTAAGAAATATAGTTTGTTGGATTAGCAGAAACATTGTTATGGCAAGTCGTGATGCCTGGACGTCACTTGTTTGAGTGGAACAGCTGAAACGAAGTGAAAGGAGATTTGCTTTTCAGAACAGGTTCATTTTTAATAGCAAGGCTACAAAGTTAAAGGCACTGCAAGGCATCGAACGGTTTTAATAGGCTATACACTGATGACGGCTCTTAATGTGAGAAACAGTGGCACAGATGGACAAACAAGTTGTAAACGTAGATACTTTGTTGATATATGATACTTTATTGCCTTGATATATTAACTTCTAAAATAAAATATGATAATAGAAAGATTACTGGAGTGAAAGAGTCTGTTTGGGGTGCAGTTCTTTTGTTCAAGAACATGTACAATCAGTACTAAATGCAAATAACTGTTAACCTTGTAAACTAAAATCTTTCTATCTAGTTTCATTAGAGTCAAAAATCATGTTTATTACATGACAGAATTAACTTAACACTAATGAATGTCATCTTTAAAGGATCAGAAATAACACCAAATATTGCTTTTTGAGTGCTGTTAATGTCAGTGAATGCAATCAAATTTGTGCAAAAAAAGTAAAATAAAGATGTTCAGAAGTAGCTGAATATCAGTAGTGTACAATAAAACAGTTTTTTTGCTGTTATTTTATGTTTTAATATTTGTTTAAGAAAGAAAAAGGAGAACTGCATGTTCTATAACGACATCCTTTATATCCGCTCACATATCGGCTTACAATAGACTCCTGAACATAACCTTGAAATGATAGAAGGCCAATGATGAATATTGAATGTGGCAACAAGATAATGCTTGTGTTAATTACTAATTCTCTTTAGTTTAAACAAGATGTACCACGATTCTCTTAGCTTAGGCTTTGGTGAAGTATACCTTCTTTACATACAATACATGCTTGGCTTGTGATATGTAAATGGGATCTAATGCCTCCAAATGTACTTTGCAAAACATATACAGTACAATCTAACATATTCCTAATGGATCTCAGAAGAATGGCATTTCCTGAACAATTTTGAGCTGGAATAATGTGCACTGCATGAAAAAATGTTATTTCACACAACGTGCAAGGTGGAAACAACAGGTGTCTGTGCATGATCAGAACATTTACTTCAGATATTCCAGCATCCTTTTTCTTGTGTCTGTCTTCACAGCCATGGAGGGACTCGTCTAAGGAGGACCCAACATAATTGTCTTTTCCCAGTTGTCTTCTGGTTGATTTTTAATCTTTACACCTCTTCCTGGCAAGAGTCACCTGTCTCCTCACACACAATGGCAGAGAAGACTGGACTGGGGGTTCCGAAACCTGGAGGCAGATCCGCGACTTCGCTTCCACCTGAGCCGATCGAGATCATCCGGACCAAGGCCCGCTCCAGGAGGGTCCGCATCAACGTCGGGGGCCTCAACCATGAGGTCTTGTGGCGGACCTTGGACCGGCTTCCCAGAACCAGATTAGGCAAGCTTAGAGACTGTAACACCCACGAGTCGCTAATGGAGGTCTGCGACGACTACTGCCTGAATGAGAACGAATACTTTTTCGACAGACACCCTGGTGCGTTCACGTCCATCTTGAACTTTTACAGAACTGGAAAGCTGCACATGATGGAGGAAATGTGTGCTCTGTCTTTCGGGCAAGAGCTCGATTACTGGGGCATTGACGAGATATACCTGGAATCGTGCTGCCAGGCTCGCTACCATCAGAAGAAAGAGCAGATGAACGAGGAGCTGAGGAGAGAGGCAGAGACTCTGAGAGAAAGGGAGGGAGAGGGGGAATTTGATAACACCTGCTGCTCAGACAAGAGGAAGAAACTTTGGGACCTTTTGGAGAAGCCAAGTTCCTCAGTTGCTGCAAAGGTAAGGTGTTGTGGTACACCTTGCGGTTCAGTTTGGGCCTCCTGGGGCATTTGACAGCTCCCCAATAAGCATTTTCATGCAACAACACAAGCTCTTCTTTCCTTATTAATGATGAAGTGCAGTTCAACTTCAGTGTGTGCTCTGTTTTGTCAGTACATTTGGTTGATTCAGAGTAGCTCTGTTCCAGAACCAAGTGAGCTACAGGTTCCTCCCATGTAAGACAGTATCCTAACCTATGAAATCTCATAAATGACTGCTTTGGAACAATCTGCATTGGCTGTACCGCACGGGAAACTTAACTAAAGTGTTTGATGTTAGCATGTTGCTAAGCTAACAGCACAATAAGCGTAAATACTGCCTTCTGTTTTGTTCTGTTCCAAAACTAAGTGGCTACTTCATTCACTCATAAGTGACCGATTTGGAAAACTCTTCATGGGCAGCTCTGCATGGAAGACAGTAGCTGTGTCTCATTTCGAAGGCTACGTCCTTCGGAGGTCGCATTTGTTATCAAGGATGTTTCACTTCAGAAAAGTAACCATTATAAAATTGATAGTCATTCCTTGTGAAGTAAATAGTTGTAATTCCTTTTTAACTTTGGAATGTAATTGTTACTTCACTGAAATGAGGCAGCCTCAATGACGTATGTCGCAGACAAATATGATCTCCAGCTTTCAAAACGAGACAGCTTATTTTGACGTTAGAATCTTTGACGTTAGCATGTTGCTAAGCTAAAGCACAATAAATGTGCAATCACATTTACCGCTGTTCAGGCAAATTTCCGAAGACGAAATCCAATAATTCAATAGGAATCAACACGATTGGGAATTTCGTGTGAGGGCGAAAGATTTTTTTCATGCAGATTTTGCAATGGGTTCAAGTTGGTCATGTGAATTCACTGCATTGAACAACAGAAAGCTGTTTGGTTTGACAGTTACTTCTGTGTGAAATGACAGTGGACCTTGTTGCATGCAAAATTTCTCTAATGGGACTCTACCTTAATAAGCATAAAAACATAATGCACACACATATTGTGTAACCTCTGGGAAATCACTGATTGTAAAATAAATAAATAAATAAATAATGAACTTAATTTATTTGTCCATCCAGTATGAAAAGATGTTCTGAATCCATGTGACAGCGGTGCCTCGAACTACTGTACATTCTTCCATGAAGAGAAGCAGAGCCAAAGCGCAACCAAAACAATGTCTTCTGCAAAACGTATGCAGTTTTATTTTTAACCCCTAGATGGGCAATAGTTATATGGTCTCATTAAGTTTTGGAACAGAGCATTTGTATTTGGATATTATATTGTTCCAGTGGTAACAGACTTGTCAATTGATTATATTTATGCCTACTGGAAAAATGCTGTGCAAACATGTTTGGCAAATTGAGAATAATGCTAATTTCAATAGAAAGGAAAGGACTTATTTTTTTTGGACCGGAACACAAAGTGTAACGAGTAGAACATGATTACAGTGGATGCAAAAATGTGAAAAGTTTTGATGCTGCAAAGGTTTTCGTCTGTGGTGGAAGGGCTTGTTTTGCCGTTTCTGATCACAGACAGTTGGCACCAGTTGGCAGTTAGCTGTTGAATGCAATGTGTGCAAGAGCAGCTCTGCTTGTTGAGTCAGAATGACCATTATGTCACATTAAAACTTATGAATATATCTTGCATAATTTTTTAGATGATATTTAGTGCTTGCTGAATTTTTGAATGTCACGTTATTATTTGAATATATCATAAAGACAATTTCCTTTTGATATGGTTCATCTCACACAATGCTACATCTATCCGATTACATTCATTTGATCTTTCATTGTACTTGCTCACAATGCAGGGAGAAAGAATGGTTGTATGTCCTGTGTAGTTTCTAATGTGTGCCTGTATCTAAGGGGTGTACAGTGTGCTCTAAGTCATCCATTGGCTGGGGGGAACGCTGATGAAATTCAATCACTGATCATTTACGAGGAGTATCCAGCATAGAGCTCAGTGCAGAGAAGGATTATATTTCACATCTGAGATGGCATATCATAAAAACATCCCCTTAAAGTATGACAAAACTACACAGCCATGTGAGACATAATGAAAAAATACAGTTGTTAACATAACCGTTTTGGACGTCCTGCAGTGCGTGTTGTTTTTACCACAAATGCAGTGTCATCCGTTTTGTTGGACATTTCCTCCACCTATAGGGGAATCATGGCTGATTCAATTTCAGCCTGCCTCCACCCACTTAATTTATGATACAGGCTGATGATGGAAAGAGCAGGAAGATTGTGGTAATATAGAAGAGGCATTGGCTGTTTCCTGCACAGGGTGTGGATTATAAGAGCTCAGACACTCACTGTGGTCTGGGAACACTGGTAATGCCTTGATTTTACCTCACAGGCAAGTGAGGGAGAGTCAATTTGTGTTTGTCAGTGCTCTGTTAAGGCTTTCTAAACAGCATGCAAAGGCACAAAGAGAGGAAATTACATGCTTGAAGTGAAAAGAGTGCGCATGTGTGTTCCCAAATGTACAAACAACAGCTTGCTCATAGATCTTTGCCTTAGAGCTTCATGCAGTTTGAATGAGGGAAGCCTCTTTGTATTCACAGGAAACCCCTCATATCAAAATGTGTGCATGATGCAGGGAAAACAATTTAAAGCTGTTGTCACAAAACAGAATGATTGTGTCAAACATGGACAAATTGTAATTTATTTGTTTTTAATTTTTTTGTCAGTTTGTCTTTTCAATGTAGTTTGTTTCTATATACATAAACATCTTTAAATTAATAGTTTTATATTTCTCTATTTTTAATTCAATTGTCACTTGCAATGCTTCATGGGATTGTAGTTCTTCCCTTCATTAAAGCTATTAAGTACACAGTCATGTACCTTTGTCTTTTTGTATGATTTTCAAATACTTTTTTGCTTTGAATCAAAATTAATGTGATTCACCTCATAGCTAGTTGCTTTGGTTCATGGCCTATAACTCTTTAATGAAGACTTTTTAAAATCCCTGTACGGAAAATGAATGGAAAAAAACGGCCGCTCAAATAGTGGACGGGCACTGTTGCACTGTATAACACTGTCAAGTTTCCAAAACATTCCCCTGCCTACCATTGGCTATAGACAAACAGACAGTTCCGCCTCCAAACTGGTTGAACTAATGTTGGTCACGCCCCTTGTCTGCAGTTGGTTGAACAAACAGATATTCCCGCCCTAGTATTGCTTAGCGAACTACTTTCATTGGTCAAGGACCGCCCAAGAGGACGTTTGACTGACATGTAACGCAACCAATCAGTTCGTTTTTTTCCACGTCATAGTTAGGGGTGTGAAAATGCAAAGTCGATGTCTTTACAAGTACAGACCAGCGTGCATCTAATAAATTATTAATTTAATAACATTGTGCAAGTTTACTGCAACAACAGAGCCGCGAACTTCACATACTTTTGAAAATTCAGCGTTTAGTTGATCCTGGTAAGCGCTCATTGTCACAGTTATAAACACGACAGCATTCTTCTTCCACAAGGGGGTTTGGCGTCACGGCAGTTGTTTCCAGGCGGACCATTAAAGAACGTGACACATGTCTCTTTGAAATCCTGTAGAATTCAACCAACAGATGATGACTTCGAAAGTGTTTCTAGTTAAGTGTGCCATATGCGTTAGACATTCAGCCAACGGTCCGTGGGAGTGACGTCTGAGGATGAAATTAGTCCCTCCCTAAACTCAGGAAAACAGGAGCTTTTTTTTAGGAACTTGCTTATTTTGGGCTTGTTTTGTCAGATCAAATTACTTATTTTTCTAGAGAGAATTGATAGACTGACAGTTCAACAAAGTCAGCATGAAACGGAAGTTGCGATAGTCTTTTCTTCCCTATTGTGACGTATAGCTGAGTGAAGTGGTTGCTGGAATGAGGGGAAAAAAAATGTATTGTGGGACTTTATTTCGTCCTCGGGAATTGACTGGATTGTAGGAAGTTGGGCTTGGCTAACTAAATGGACTCAGATATGAATGCCAGTTTCCTGTAAGTTATGGAGTATATTTAGTCCCAACCTCTGCTGAGACATTCGTCATAAAGAGAACTGTTGTCATTTGGAGGGAGAGGGGAGGTTAACATTTTTTGATGAAAGATTACAAGGGAATATGAATTTTACAAAGTGATGTGTACGGATAAATCATATATAATAAACACTGCAACATTCTGTACAAATTTTTAGATTTCATGGTGACTTTAAGCTACAGAACATTTACAGAGAGAGAGAAAGAGCAGAAAAATAATAAAAAATTCTCTTAGGAAATGATCCGTTCTTTCCCTGGTCAGTAAAGGACCTTTACATGCTCGAATCCCCCTCCCACCACTGTGACACTGCTTGCACACATGCAGAGATCTCATTACATCTCCTCAGAGGAATCTCCACTAATGTGTCCAAACATTACAACACCGAGCAATCATTTACCACACTTCCTTCGTTGTGAACAGAGGTTAAAAATGGAAAGAGGATGATTGACACATTGTTTAGGGGGTCCGATCAAAGGTAGAGTTGCATGAGTCCAGTACAGCACGTATTCTGAGAAACTGATAGACTGAAGAGAGAGAGAGAGAGAGAGAGAGAGACTGTGGTAATCTAAATGAAACCTCAGCATGCATCTTCTTCTGAATCAGTTCTCTTCAAATATTCACCATGAATAATAAATGTATTGGTCAGTTCACACTCGGACACGCATACATGCAGCTCGATGTAATGTTGTGGTCCTGGCTTACAGAGGTAACATTCACAGAGGAGAGAGAATCATTTGGGAGAGTTGCACCTTGACGCTATAAATAGGCAGCTGGCTAATGCAACAGTAGCCTTAGGTGAGGGTACAACGTTTTCACTCGCCAGGGGGATTGTACTAAAGGACGAAAGATAGGAAGTCCTTCACAGGACAAACCAAGAAGGACTGGTTAAAAACAAAACAAGATACATTAATCTAAATGAAAGTAATTCATCTTCATAATAATGACTTTATCATTTAAAGTTTTAATATAGGATTTAGATGATGCTGGACTGCATCAATAAATCAAGGTGGAGATGAATGAAATGCACCTTATGTACTGTATTGGAGTGTTTGTGTGGCTTTATGTAGGATCATGCATCATACATTAAACCATATGTTTGTCCACATCTGCAAAATTTTCCTCCAGGAACTAAACATACAAGCACATGTCTTCTATTTTATTATAATCAGAGTTGTACTGTAAATAAACAAAGTAACTGTAAATACAGCATTCAAAGTAATGGTTGGACACATTCCTATCAGATGCACTGCTTCAGGCGATCTTAGTAAATGTGTCAAAGAATAATTTATTCTTCTTTTAAGGCATTTCCTGCAAATCAAATTTTCAGTGCCACATTCCTATGAGATTTAATTACTATTCATAGTTTTTTTTTTGGTAACACTTTAGTATAGGGAACACATATTCACTATTAACTATGACTTTTCCCTCAATAAACTCCTAATTTACTGCTTATTAAGGATTAAGAATGTAGAATAAGGTCGTGCAGAATAAGGCATTAATATGTGCTTAATAAGTACTTTTAAACAGCCAATATTCTAGTAATATGCATGCTAATAAGCAACTAGTTAAAAAACCCTAAAATAAAGTGTTACCATTTTTTTTTTTTTCTATTTGTATAGACAATGATACATACCTTATGCTAAAACTCTCTAAACCTTTGATGCATTAAATAAATTTTAATGGCATTAATGTAGTTAATGCCATTTTTTACAGTTAAATAGATATGAATTCCATAAAAATCTATATTAAAATTCTGGCCAATACCCTTAAGCTGATAATTATTTTCATGACTGATAACCAATACTTCTATACTATATTTTGACTAAATAAATTAAAAAAATTACAACACTGAAATTTTAAATCAATGGTTTTAAATGCTATACAAGTGAATTTAGGCATCACTACATTATAATGTACAGTATGAAAAATGGATATTCATTTTAAGATTGGCTAAAGATTACATTTAACAGTGTTTTTAAATTATTAATGTTTAACTTTAAGTGTGCATTAGATGATGACAAGGATAATCTAAATGTAAAAAAAGGGGCATGTAATGAGTAAAATTAAATATACTGTACAATATCGACCAATACTAATTTATTCCATTATCAAATATTGTCAACAATGGTTGCAATAATGATGAGAAAATCAGGATCTAATCACAGCAGTAGTAATGTTTATTAACAAGGAACTCAAAACAAAATACTCTTGAGGAATACTCTTGACTTGAAAACTTGAACAGGACAACCACGTGAACAGATTATGAACTGAAAGAAACAGAGTTTAAATACACAAACAAACCAATCAATGAAATGAATAACAGGTGCACATGATCAAATCAACAAGAAACCATGGAAACAAATACAAACCCAAGAAACAGAACTAGAACATGTGCAAAACCAAACAAGAACTCGGATATCCCTTATAAATATCAGCCAGTGTATCATGCCTCTTTAATCTATGGACATAAACAAAGGATTTGTAAACATATAGAGTACATAAAAAGTTATTTTAGAAGCTGTCTGTACTGATATTGTATGTATTATCTAAAGGTGAAAAAATTAGCTAGAACTACAATTCATGTACTTCACTTGATGATATGAATAATAATGAAATCACGTTGCATAATCAGCTTAAAACTGCCTTGATTCTTCAAAATAAATAGAAATGCACAGTGAGGCCTTGAAGCTCACTCAATTCTTGGTTGGTTCATATTATGTGATTTATTTATAGTCGCATATGTCTCACATTCACCGCAGTGCCAGTGTATCTTTGTTATTGCAGAGTAACAGCTGTGCCCTGTAGGTTTAAGTGACTGTTGCAGAATTGTAGAGCTCAGTCAAACTTAAGTTAATAACCTTACAGAGGATTCATGCTAGAAGTGTCGTTTTTACATATTCGGCTAATGCACCTCTCGCCTTGTATTTATGCCCACGTTTCAAACAGAATTATGGGGCTAAAATATGCTACAAATCTCCACCACACTGGAGCTTGCACTCGCAGGCTGATTTAAATGAACTGGCTTGATTTAAAAGAGGGGTACAGGCCCACTTAATGTCAGGTCTTCAAAGCAAGAGTATATTTGCCACTGTATAGGAAGTCTCGTCAAATTCGAGCAAGCAGCCATTCATCTTCGCACCACTGTGTCATGTCTGTTTACATAAAAAACATGTCCCGGCTAGTAGGCTATATGGCATGTGAGGATGCTGCAGGTGACAGATCATTTATAGCCTTTTCTCACAGCAGCTGGAATAATTAAATTTATCATTTTGATGGCAGATTGTACGGTATGACAAATTAACATTAGAGATTAGACTGTACAGAAATTGAAATCTATAGGTAACGCTAATACACACTAAATACATGTAGTCACACAATGCTGATGTTGTTAACATTAACAATTTGAGAACATAGAATAACAATAATAATAATTTGGATGGTTTGATGTGATCTGAGCTAAGCGATCGTTAGATTTAATTACCATTGGCAGCACGATTTACTGTAATTCTTTTTTTTTAGTTGGTCAGAACAAAAGTGGCAGATTTGTTACTTACTTGTTCAGATGACATTTTCTGGTGAAATTTATTATTTTGGTCATACTTCCAAGACTATAATCTGTGATTCTGAAGTACAGTTCGGTGACTGACAGCCACACATTCTCCTCAAAACATTAGATTAATCCGCGCTGAGTAGCCGTGCCGATGCACAACCCACGTAAAGATGATAATTCCGCAACTAACTGCAATTGCAGGTTTCAAACAGAGATTGCGACAAAGAGGCAAAACTTACAGACTGCAGCTTTAAATTTTGCAAGTTTTCACTTTAGGTTTTAAGTGTTATATCGTTGCTGAAACCTTGTATCTCCAAAAACGCTACTTTTCAAGAAATGGAAAAAACACTGTATTATTATTTTAAAATAATTAAACACCATGTTGTCAAAGTTGAAATTGTGGCTTTATAGATGGTCAGACATTTGCATGTGTCGTCATATTATTAACATTTTACCAAAATCATGCTCAAATGGAGTTATGAATTTTTTGACCAGTGAATGTCATGTTTTTGTCCGTCATTAAAACGGTCGCATCTGAGGCAGTAAACGCATCGCATTACGTTTTGATCAACTTACAGGTTATAAAGTTTATTGTAGTTATGTGGGCGCTCAGTTTTTTTCAGTCATTTGGCCAAAATCGTATAATGTTATAAAAGATGAAGTGCTTCACACAGGCTATTTAGACAGTTCAGCTATGACAAATAATAGATTAAACATACTTGTTTAATAAATGTGGGTTAAAAAATGTAATACCTTTACAATAAATTCTGTATCTGAAACTAAATTAATTTAATTTGTGGTCACTTTTATTTTATTTTAGTTGGTTTTGGAGTCATGAAAATGTAGTGTAGTTAATTTCTTATTTTAGTGAGTATTTTCATGAACAATTATAACACCAGTCTGCTCAACACACACCTTCACATGTGTGTGAATAGGCAACTGTGGTCTGTTCCCAAGAAAGTCTCAGTCAGAAGTTGACATGGTTCTTCACTATTATCAGTGGTGAAAAGAAGCAGCTGGTGGATCTAGCGTTTATAACTCACCTTTCATCCGTGCGAATTGTGTTTTGTTCTAAAAAAAGCCAAACGTTTTCAGTACATGGATCTTTTCTGATGCTTTTTCCTACTTTTGTGGAAGCTTTAATAAGAAGTTGGATTGTACAATAGTTTTGAAGTTTTGTTAAAATCATTACTCTTATCAAGACAGAAAACTTCGGGTATCATTTACCACTTTGCTTGTGTGCTCTGTGGCTGTGTACGTATAATAACATCAAACTTACTTTCAACGGCATGTGGTCCTTAAATTAGAGGACCCCTCAGGTCCAACTGTCATTTACAGAGCAAAGGCACCCTCTTCTAAACTGCACTAGTGTAGTTACATAATACTTTGCAGAGAGACCTAATCAGCATAGACTAACATTTAGGTGCCACGTCCTAAATCCTCTTTACGCATTCATAATCAGATAAGAACTCTTTGGATTATGGGTAACAACGGTTCTTCTGGCTTTGTATTGGTTGCAGAGCATCATGACTGAAGGGGATGTTCCAGATTTTGCCCTTTGTTTAAAATGTGATCAAAAAAGCTTAGATTTCATAGTGCTTTTCGTAATGCTTTAGAATGCTTGAGCATTTACATTAACATTTAACTTATTGATATACAGTAATCCAATTTATGCTGAGCTCACATATCTATTTAATTCGATTATAGTCATAAAACCTTTATTTTTTTTCATTATTTACTCTTCCTCGTGTTATTTGAAAACCATATGACTTTCTTTCTTCTGTGGAACACAAAAGAAGATGTTTAGCAGAATGTCCAAGCTGCCCTTTTTCTTTTTTTCTTTTTTTTTTTTTTCATACAGTGGAAATGAATGGTGACCACAAACCACACACATATATTTTAGTGAACTTTGGTCTGGTTTTCACACTTTTCACCTAGACTTGAAATATAGTGCACAACTTGAATTAACCACTATTATGATGCTTTTATCATTTTTGGGGGCTTGAAAACCCTATTCCTTATTCACTTTCATTGTATGAAAATAAACTGCAGCATAAACATCCTTGAACACTTCTCGTTTTGTGTTCCACAGAAGATAGCAAGTCATACAGTATTGCCATTATATGGAAAGGGGTCAATAAATTAAAAAAAATATATATATTTTTAAATTTTAATTTTTAGGTTAACTGTCCCTTTAAATACTGAAGCAAAACACAAATCCTTTTAAACAAATGTAATTTAGGGACAATCCACTGAGTGCAAAAAACTGAGTGGCAGCCTGTACAACCATGTGGACATTTTTCATTTTGTAAAATAAACCCAGCACAGAAAAATGACTAAATTTATAGGTCGGAGAACAAGTGATGGAAATGGCAGAGCAATTATAAAATGGTGCCAGGATAACGCTAACCACAACAAAGAGCAGTAACCCCAGACACAAACAAATCAGTGTAAATGACATGGGGATATGATTCAGGAGGCTTTGGTTATCTCAGGAGCTTAAGGCATCTAAAGTGATCCCATTTGGCCCTGGTCAAGTATTAAAGGACACAGCAGTGAATATGAAGCGCAAATGTATTTTACCTGAAGAGCAGGAGTTACTAAACTGGAGAAAAGGAGGAAATGTCACTGGGTAAGAAAAGCTAGCACTTGCCTCTTCCTGTTGATTTCATTCATTGATCTGCACCAATGAAATCCTTGGCATTTCTGATTTGCAGTTTTAATTATTTCACACATAAACCAGAAATCAATGGTCCCAGTAATTACAAAAGCATGGAAGTGTAAAAAACAAGAAACAAGACTTTTCACACCAAGCTCAAGACAAATATGCTTCACGCTCAGTGCTTTGTTTTAATGGCCCGGCAAGAGAGCTTGCTGGCGGGAGACATCAGAAATGTTGGCCGGGGGTCATATCATCCCCATGAGATGCTAAGGCATTGCATAGCATGGCTTAATTTTATGTGCTGCTGTGGCTGAAGACAACACAGAGATAAGCATGGGGTGAAAACACAGCATTTATGTCTAATGTTGATGAAAGATGGTAATTTGATGATTTGGATGCCAAAAATAACTGTGAAGCAATATGTGTAGAACTCACATCTATAAAAGCATAGATCAAAGTCATGTTCAAGAGGGAGGAAGACTTTTAATAATTGGAAAAGTTGACAAGAAAAAGTCTGGATTTGCGTTTTGAAGTATTTGAGACAGAGAAGCGCTGAATGAAAATGTCTGGCTCTTTTAAATGAGGTGATGGTCTAGTAGCTCTATCGAAGCCCCGAAGAGACCTGGTTCCCTTTCGAAGGAACTCGCTCTGCGTTTGAAACGCTATGGGGAACGTCACACGTGAGCTGATGTCTGAAAGCCAAGTATCAAAAAACTCCAATCCTATTGGCGGCGACAGCCTATGACATCATCATAGCGCGACCGAAGTATATAAGGAGCGCCTAGAGAACCAGTCAGTATCTTTTCGTCTTTCGAACTGTTCTGTCTGATCGCGATTGTATCGACTCGGTAAGGTTGTCTTTTTATGCCTTACAAACGTCCAATAGAGTGTGTTCATCCGTGTCCCAGGGTTCTGACACTTGATGTGCACATTTCTGGTCGTTTTCTGTCTGGGGAGGAGCGCATAGACAGTGCTTGAGGGCGCTGTCTGTGTGTCTGTCTATTGTTTACTGTGAGCATCTCCCTATCGGGGCGCTCCGTTCTCGTTTGGCACTCTTCTCGAGGGAAGAGGCGTCGCATCTGTGCCCGATGATTCTGGCCCCGCTTGTGCTGAGGCAAAACAGCGGCGCAATCATAGGGCTCGCAGGTGAGCTCGTTGGGAAATTTGAGAAAGTTGTATTCTCTCTCAGCTTCCCGGGCTGGCGAGGATGAGTTGCTGAATAACAATGACGTCCGTGTTTAACATCATCGTGTTCGGCAGCACGCGCTCCTCTGGCTGCTGTGTTTGCAGAGCTGCTGTGTTTCTGGGACGCGCTTTTTCGGCGGGCTGGGGCTGCCGTGAGAGCGCGTTAGGAAAGGGACCGCCCGCAGACGGCTCGGCGAGCATTCCCTTTCTCTCCGTGAACGCGTTGCAGCTCCCATAACTTTCCATTTCTTCCTGATCTCTGCGTTTGAGATCAGGAGGGCATGGAAAAACCCCTAGCCATTCAGATTTGTATCTGAGCCCAGACAGACGGGAGGGGAAAGAAGCGAGAGTGAGTTGGGCGATCGATTGTAAACACAGTTGCGTTTGTATCGATTTCCCCAGTTACATAAGGGCGATTTATATTTACCCTCTCCTCTTCTTCTTTCACCTCCTATATATATATATATATATGTATGTATGTGTGCATGTGTATATATGTATATTCATTAATATATCAGATGCTTCTTATGGTCAGACTGATGGCTGGGCCCATAGTAATTATTTCTGTCGGCCCGCTTTTTGGTTTGGTAATGAGAGGATCTTTTAGGCTTAAAAGAACCTTAGATTCCATCCTTTCACGTAAAGTATTAGGAGTCTTTGGTCTTTGAGCTGCAGGAGGGTCTATATTTTATGTGTTCAAAATAAGACCTTGTTTTCCTGTATAGTTTTTCTGAGCGTGTAGTCAGGAAAAAGTAAGGGGTTTTCTTTGGGCAAACTGAAGTTGATAGGTTGGCTATTGTGCAGGCCACAAAATGGCTGCCTCTTAGCCACCTTTTGTTTAGAGTAGCTTCTCATCTGCTAGAGTAGTTTGAGTTAGCACTCGTCACTTCAGTTAAATATGTATGTTTAGGTCGGCCTTAATCGGCCGCCTGACATTGTTTGCTTGTGAGCTTCGCTTTCTTTCTCTTATACATGAGATTTGGAAGTGGAGCCCAGGCTTCACTAGGCTTGTGGCCCTGTAAGAAGGCCCGTAGCTTAGCGGCCAGGCTAGAGCTAGGTTAGGTGTGTTATATGTTAACCCCATGTATACTATCCCTCATCAGGTGGTATAGTTCCTAGTTCTGGCCTCCTCCCGAGGGAGCTGTTAGGCCGTATGCCCATTGTCCCCTTGTTTATGTAGGTGCAATTGGTGAGGTTAACAGCTAGGTGG
The DNA here is from genome assembly GCA_037950665.1 of Hypophthalmichthys nobilis. Classification (NCBI taxonomy): domain Eukaryota; kingdom Metazoa; phylum Chordata; class Actinopteri; order Cypriniformes; family Xenocyprididae; genus Hypophthalmichthys; species Hypophthalmichthys nobilis. Next base: position 11,394,748 of record CM075482.1, on the reverse strand, counting down.
TAGACTGTTTTAGACTCCCTGATGCTGTTTTCTCAGGTGGTAGGCCCTTATCTTTGCGTAGATAAGTTATGCAGTTGTATGCTAGGCCCCACTTTCTAGAACTTTTCATGCTATGGAAAATGTTTTTTCCTCTGAGCCACTTGATTCTTTTAATCAAGTTTGAGTTGACGGTGCTAGCTTTTAGCCTTTCGTCCTCTAGGGCTTAGTACAGATTTGAGAATCTGTGTGGAGAAAATGTTTTTCCCTATTGGAAACAGCATGTATGTCAAAGCATTACGTTTGCTTTGAGTTCTAGACTTTTGCCCTACATTTGTATGTGAGCTTTCTTATGCTGCCACAGGTTAGCACCTGTTCTCGTAATAGCAGGCTCTTTGATGTTAGCCTCTATTGGAGAGATTGGTGACTATTATATTCCCCAGTTGAGGTTTATTTGTGTCACTGAGTGCATCACCTGTTGGATTGCATACTCAGGGTAGTATAGGACCACTTTTTGAGAAAAGCTGGTTTCTATTAGCTCCCTTTTGTGATCTGTTAACAGCGTTATTGCGTATAACCGATTGTAGGCTCTTATGGTTAATTAGCCTCCTTCTAGTTAGCAATTGTATTTCTAACAAGTGCTGTTAGTTGATCATAATTTGCTCACATAGTTTACACTGCCACAGGCTTTTTGCTACGTGTCCGTTTGAGGTAGTAGGCCATATAAGCCTCCCTTAGACCATGTTGGCTTTGTTTGGTTCCCTTTAGTCACATATGATTTAGGGTACATTGCCTGTTGGAATGTGTAGCCTAGCTCAGGTTGCAGTTAGCTTCCCACAGCTATTGTTGGGTTAGAGCTGGTTCCCTGTAGCTTGGTTCCCTAATTTCACGAGCTGAAGCCACGTGTCATTGGAATGGTAGGCCCCAACAGGCCTCCTTTCTAGTTCACATGTTGGCACAGTTTGTGTTTTCATTCTGCAAATAGGCTGAACGCCACTTATTGCTGAGATTGTAGGCCCCACAAGGCCTCCTTTTTAGCTGACTTGTTGGCAGGATGCCTGCGACTCATACCATCGGTCCAATTCCACCATCGCCACGCCCCACCTCTGTTGAGTAGGCCTTAAGCAGGCCTCTCGTGGAGTATGGTGGCGTAATATGCATTCCTTCTCTCAGTATTATGCGTGAAAGGTTTTCCACTGAATGCATGGCGGTTGGTTGGTACGGTCCTGGACTGGCTGATGCCATGTGTTTACTAAGGTAGGCCCTGATAAGGCCTCCTTTTTAGTTTACATGTTGGCACAGTTTGTGTTTTTATTCTGCAAACAGGCTGAACGCCGCTTGTTGCTGAAATGGTAGGCGCCTCAAGGCCTCCTTTTTAGCTGACTTGATGGCAGGATGCCTGGGAAGCCATACCACCATCGGCCACGACCCATCGCTGACGGATAGGCCCTAAACAGGCCTGTTCGCGATGTATGGCAGCGTTTTATGTATTCCCTCTTTGGAAAAATCTCTGAATACATGGCCCACTGGTTGGTATGGTTATGGTAGCCACTTGCTGATGCCACGTGTTTACTAAGGTAGGCCTACTTGGCCTCCGTGTAGCATGTGGAGTTCAGTTATGTACTCCTCTCGCTGTGAGAGTAATAGGGTGCTTTTACCGAGTACTTTTGAGTGGCTGGCCCTCAGGGTGAATGTTGTGGTGAAACCTTACTGAGGTTTGGTTTAAACTACATCTGCCTCCTTGAGTCTGATTCCTACTCTAGTTGAGCTGAATAGCCTCCTAGTGCCTAGGGTGGATCTATTGTGCTCCTAGAAATGGCCACTAGACTTACGCCGTATGTCTTAGAGGTTGCTAGGCCTTATGGGCGCCCTTTTGAACATACTGGTGTATGTTTGTGTATATTTCTCTTTGAGAGTTATCTATATACACTTCCGGTTGGCCAGAGGCCCAGGTGATAAATCTACCTCCTATAGTTCGGTTATTTATCGGTCTTGATGCCTAAAACACTGCCACGAGCTGATGCCACGTGTCTGTTAAGGTTATAGGCCCATCCAGGCCTTCCTTAATACGTGTTGGCGTATGTTGTACTCCTCTTGCTTTAAAGAGTAAAAGGTGCTTTTACTGAGTACACTGCTCGTTGGATTGTGTTAGGTGGATTGTCATGCGGGCACATTTGCAGCCTCTTCTGCTGCCATTGAAGTTGTCTGTCTGCCCCAGCAAGACAGGTGTTCAGAGTGGCCCCTCCAGGCCACTTTCTGAATTTACTTCTGTTTCACATATAGCTACTATCATGCTGTAGGCCCCTTTTCGGCCTCCATGATTATGTGCCCATTGCATGGTCTACCTGTTAGGTGAGCTTTGTACTTCCCTATTAGGGTTATGTTTGTAATAGTGCTTAGCTCCTAAGCTGATCATGGTGGTAGGCCTTAATCAGGCCTCCTCCTGAGATTCAGCCCTAGGCTGGTTTGTGCTCCCCTGTATAAACAGGCGTTTAGCGCACAGCCTCCTCAGTGCGTTAATTAAGCGCTGAGTAGATCCTAGGATGAGCGGATTATACTCCCCTCAATACGAGGGTTCATAGCACTCAGCTGAGTTCTGCTCTCCAGGATGCCCGTCTCACGCGTGGGTCTGAGTTGCTCCTGCCTTTTGCAGTCACTCTTACCTGCTCTCTTCTATGAAGAATGCGTCATGGAGATTCTGTACTCAGACAGTGTTGGCCAAGACTAAGTTTGTCCTATAACAGACCAGGTCGGCCTCCCTGGTGGCATTGAGGGTGACTTCGTTCCCCTCTAGTGACTGGCCAGGGTTCCTTTCAGTTCTCTGGCCACATTCCCTTAAAGGGACCACTTTCTTTCGGAAAAGTTGGTTCCACATGCCTTTAGCGGCCTTGGTAGGCCTTCTGCGGAAGGCCTTCTTGAGGCTCAGCTTGGGCTGTTGGTCGTAGGGAATGCTGTCACTGACAGCCTTTGTGTGACCCGAGGTGAGTTGCTATCTGGCGTTTCATTTGAAACTGCTTGACGCTTGTCTAGCCATCTTTGGCATGCACTCTCCTTAAGCATGGCGGCGTGGGTATATCGTTCCCCATAGCGTTTCAAGCGCAGAGCGAGTTCCCTTTCGAAGGGAACGTCTCAGGTGCGTATGTAACCATGGTTCCCTGAGAACAGGAGCGAGACTCTGCGTTGCCCTGCCATGCTTCGGGGCTGCCTGCTGAACAGTCCCTCAAGGCGAAAGATACTGACTGGTTCTCTAGGCGCTCCTTATATACTTCGGTCGCTATGATGATGTCATAGGCTGTCGCCGCCAATAGGATTGGAGTTTTTGATACTTGGCTTTCAGACATCAGCTCACGTGTGGCGTTCCCCATAGCGTTTCAAGCGCAGAGTCTCGTTCCCTGTTCTCAGGGAACCATGGTTACATACGTAACCTGAGACGTTTTGAATTCACAGAATTCCTCAGTGGAGAATTTTGATCTCTGTTAAGAGTACTGCCATAAAAAAACAAAAAAATAAAAAAACTAGTGCAGGAAATGTGCTTTAAAAAATAATAAAGGTTTGACAGCCTTTTTAAGAACGTTTGCAGTTGTGAAAGAATACTCTGACCTGACATACTCTACAACTCTCAACATCTTCATCCTCAAGAGACACGCAGGTTAAGTTCACAGCAGAATACACTTGTCAGTCCTGTTTTAGAGTGGCAAATGTGGTTATGTTTATACATATTTTGGACAGAGATATAAGTTAGTTCCTGTTACAGAAAGATTGTCAGTCTGTATATTAGTGGTGGGGATTTTTGAGAAAATCTTTCTGCTGGTTACATTGAATTACCAGTATGTATTGACAAGTGAGTGTCTTTATGAGTGAGTCATTAGCCGCGTTTCCATTACCCTTTAAATTGCACATTGAAAATACACCCAACGGAAACGCGTCAATTTCGCAAAAAGTCCCATATATCGCAAAAAAAATTTTACACTCGCATGAGGTGGTTTTTTCAGGCAATTCGAAAAAGGAATATTTCGCAAAACTGCAATGGAAACAGTTTTTTTTCGCATTTACAGGTCACCTGCTGTATGTAAAAGTCGATCATTCTTTAAAGAGGGCTTGGTATGTTTGGACAGAAGACAAGAGTTCTTCATTAAACTCATAAAAGACAAAAGTATTGCAGGACTACTGGATTCTAAACAACAAAGAAATGCCACAATTTGAATTTATCAAGAACTCGAAGCAGATAGGCGGGAGAAATACCCAGAAACACCTCATATGTGGCCGCTCCCAAGTATAAGGGGCTTTCCTTGCCATAAATGCTTGGATAACACGCCTACGTCTCCTTTGATTAAAATTAATGGCTAGTGCAGTGGCTGGGATATATGTAAACCTACCAACATCCGTTACCATGATTTTTGGAATGACTTATCACGAGAGGAAAAAAAGACGTTTTAGTCGCATAACATAGGTTAATGTAAACGCCATCATTTCGTAATGTTTTTTTTATCGACATTTAGAAAATATCGTAAACGTTTTGCTCAAATCGGTAATGGAAATGTGGCTATTGAATCATTAAATGAACCAATTCATTCAAAAATGATGATTCGTTTTGGAACAAACATGCAAACAGTCCAATTTAGTGAGTAATTGAATCATTCATTCAAGCGATTTGTTGATCCATTCAGCAAGAAAACACACTATACTGTGTTTTTGCTTGAAGACTTGCACTGGCTAATTCACTTTTTGACTTTATTTGGAATTATATCGATTGGTACAGCGAACATACACAGAAGAACTGGAAAAACTGTGCCTAGAATGCAAGTTACTCATTTTAGCTTTGTATTTATTGAACTGTTGTATAAATATCCCACTTAATTTAATTTAAATTAATCATTTATTTGTGTTTGTGTCAGTCGTGGTAAGACGCCAAAGAACTGAAAAGGGGAATAAAATCTTTGCTTGAACACACCGAAAGGACTACAGGCGACTAGCACACGCCTTCTGCGCCTGCGCGTAAAGGAGATAACTGTCTATTAAAGCAGATATATTTGTCATTCAAAAAGGAAAAGCAAAACTAAGGGCCCTATCATATACCCAGCGCAATGCGGCGCCAGGCGCGACGCAAGTGTTTTTTGCTAGTTTCAGCCCGACGCAGTTATCATTTTCACGTCCTGCGCCATGTTGTTTAAATAGCAAATGCATTTGCTCCCATTTGTGTTCAGGCGCATTGTTGGTGTGTTGCTATTTTGAGGCAACTGAAATAGACTGCACCATTGACCAACTGAAACCTGGTCTAAAGCCAATGGCACAATATTTGTTTTGTTATTTAAAGGGTGCGTTAGTAATATGCGCCTATATGCGGGTGCATAACGCGCGTACATTCTGCTTATACACACACAGGGACGCGCAGCAGCACACAAACATGCCAAATATTAAAAATAAAAGAATTACAATGTAAAAGATTATTATTGTGTGCATAAAGATTAAAATGCTTTGGTGGAATCCGGCTTGTCCCGTAGATGGTCTGCTCGTGTGCTTTAACTTTGCGCACGAGCAGATCCGTTTCCTCACTAGAGAAGCGTTCAGTTTTCCTGCTTGCAAATTCCGCCATGTAAATAGCAAATCTGCCATGGCTTGAGCGCATCTGGCTTTTAAAGGGAATCGGAGATGACACTCTGACTGGTTTATTGCACGTTATGGCCAAAACACACCCATTACTAATTAAAAGAATAGGAACAACCCTTTTAGACCATGTGCCGGGCGCGCCGACCTTTTTTCTCGTTCTTAAACTAGCAAAACTGGATTCGTACTTGCGCCGTGCACTTTAGACCATGCATTAGAATGTTAAAATAGGGCCCTAAGACTGCAGGTATACAAACCATAAACAAAGTAGCGCTTGCTTACCGTTTTGAATATCAATCATGCTAAACACGTTCTTTATTTCGCTCCGCTCATGTTATTATGAAAATATTTGCGCAGTGGAATGCTCAAGTAAGATGACTAAAAAAATTAGAACTTTGGAACACACCAAAAAAACAAAGTCGGCTTGGTGTGTCCCTGGCTTTAGGGGCCATTCACACAGAAAGCGTTTTTGAACTTAAAAAAGCAAGATGCAGGGCAGTGGAATGAAAAAAAAAAAATGGTTTTGAATGCAATGAAAAAAACTTCTTTTAACTTGAACGCCGTGTTTTTAGAATGTTGCGTCGTGCACGAGACACCTCAAAAGGCGCGAGATGAGAGTGATAAACAGTGGAATGTAAAAAATGGATTCTTGCGGTTATGGAAGGATTTTTTTATATTTACTGTTGCTGTTGTTACAGACAAGAACAGAAAAGCTTGACTTTCTGTTATTAATTTATATTAATGTTATCCGGTTAACTTCTGTAAGTTGTTCTTTAAACAGGACAATTTGAGAGTCACACCTGTTAAGGCCAATTCACACTGCACCAACAGACAACAGTTTTGTTGGATCAGGGTTTTGTTTGTCGTCGGGTTTTGTTGGATCAGTGTCAGCATCTGTTGACGTTGTTTGTCAGGTCGTGGAATTTCTGAGAAGAAATGATGTACTGTGATTGTCCGCATTGGACGGCATCTGTCAGTATAGTGTGAAGTGGCCTTTAGTAAATACGGTTGTCAATCCCAAACATTGAGTGTATGAACACTGTCAAAACACGTAGAATGAGATCCGGCCAGTCAAACTTTTGTCCTTTTTTTCTTTTGTATGATCTAACACATCACGACTGTTAGTCTATAGCTCCGCCCTGAGCTGTATCTTTCTCGAGGTGTGGGAAGATGTGAAATCTTGTGCGTCCTGTTATCTTTCGGGGATGAGAAGACATGGTGGCATCGGCACCTAATGCAACACTTATATATTTGGCCGGTAGTCAATCATGTTTGCGATGCTGTATGTGTTCCTCCAGGTGTCCCTGCCATGATGGGCCACCTGCTGATGGTCATTGTCAGGGGGCAGAAGGCGTGTCGTGACTGCATCCCTCGCAAACACTCACAGTGGGAGTGGTGCAGATGATTGATGAACTAATTGACTCAGTAAAACATCATGTTAGATGTCAGCAACTCCCCCTCTGGTTGTTTCTGTCCTTGCTGGCAAAAGAAAATAGTCGTAACAGCTGAAACGGAAGTGAGAGGGTTGGAAAAGTAGGAATAATAATTAACTACATTTTTTCACCCCTCTCTGTGAAGAAAGCCCATGTTTGCGGTGTTGCCATGGAGATCTGGAAGGGTTTGGTGTACGGGTGTGAGTCTGACTGCTATCTTAAACTAATGACTGAGCAAAATTCCACTTACCAGCTTGGAATAAAAAGACCAATAATGTGCGTAAAACAAAAAGGAAGAGGGGGAATGTGACTGCGATTGGACTTTCATCCTTGTTTATTCATTATTTATGTAGGACAGGGTGTTTCTTTATTATTGTTAATAGAGCTAGTTTCATTTTTATGCTAGCATAAGACTCGGTTACTGAGCCGACAAGACTGGCAGCTTTGGTAACCACAACTTTAGCATAAATTGACAATTTTATTACACTGTATATTTTTACAGTAAATAATGTGTTTTTATATATATATATTTTAAGTTTCTTTTTTAATTGATTTGCTTATAAAATATTGTTTATAATATTTTACATTAAAATGACGCATTGTCTTGTTACACATAATTTCTTTACCATTAATTATAATTTATTTGCCTTACTTTAAATTATATATATATGTTTCAGTGAATTTACATCTTGTTAAATATCATAAAAACATTAAAAAAAAACACCAAATTTTATAATTTGCTTCTAAAAACAAAAAACTTGACAGTAAAATGACTAATTATATCAATGTAAAAAGTTTTCATTGTATAGGGTAAAGTAACTTACTGGATTTTTCTGTAGCATTTTACATTCTTTTCAGATTGAGATTATTAGTTTTTGTTATTTAGTTTATGTTTTCACTTCTCATATTCATCTCTGTGATAGTCCGAACAGGTGCATGAGAGAACAAGAACAGATGATGTTACGCAGTATACATTCTTGATTTTTTGGCACCTAAACTGCCCCATCCACTCTATAACTGACCCATCTGCCAAGCAGAAACAGTGGTTGAGGAAAATAATTGTAACTCTTTTCTTTGCCATTGATGAGATTTTCCATCAATTTTGACACAACGCTTCCCCAAGTTTTTCCCGTGTTTTCACTGTTGTGCAGTAGGGGGCGCTGTTACAGATCTTCTGAAATAGTACAGCATCTCAGAATCCGAAAACAAATGAAGAAGATATGCATAAACCAGAAGGAGCGGATAGTTGTTTATGCACAATTAAGCTAATGTGATCGTCAAACATTCAACAGCATATAAATCAAAACTGTGTTAACGAATGAAATGTTGAACCCATGAAGAGGTATGGGTCCCTGCTAGTGTTGTTAAAAGTACCAAGCGGTACTGGGATTTTAAAAAATATGGCGCTTTGAGCGCTGTTGAGCGGATTCGTAAACCTCTGATTGGAAATTGTGTTCACGCGATCATCAGATATGTCTGTGATTGGCTACAATGATCAACGCTTCAAAAACATGTTGTAAATAGACATCAATGATACTCTTCACCCAGCGCTTACACAGATACACACGGGAGTGTTTGAAACGTCTGCTGATAGATGCCTGATAGAAAGAGTTTGAAACCGTCCACTGATAGACGTCTGCTTTCAAACACTCCCTCTCCCGCTTTCAAAACACTTTCAAATTCAAACACTTCCGTGTGCTTTCGAACGCTCCTGTGCGTTGATCGTTGTAGCCAATCACAGACATATCTGATGAGTGCGTGAACACACATGCCAATCAGAGGTGTTTACGAATCCACTCAACAGCTCTCAAAGCGTCATATTTTTAAAATTTCAGTACCGACTAGGTATCGCGGTCGGTACTTTTGACAACACTAGTCCCTGCAAGCTTTGGGGCTGTTGATGGACTCGATCTACTCATTCTGTGTTTTGATCATTATTTTGAATCTGTATCAGACAATGTCTTTGACAAAAATTTAATTTTCTGTTTTTTATTTATTTATTTATTTTATTTTTTTTTGCTTTTTTGGGGTTATGAACTATTCCCACATTCAAGTGTTGATTTAAAAAAAAAGAATAAATAAAGCCAGAATATATATATATATTTTTAAACAGAGGGTTTGTGCTTCCTTTCGACATATAAACTCTTACATATTCATAACACAAAATATTCTGCGAACCATGAAATTTTTGTGAATATGATAAAAAACCTTTTTAGGAGCCATTTACATGACACCGTTTTCAATTAAAAACAGAAAACATTTTATGCATTTTGGCCAATCATTTACACAACAGGGTTTTGGGAGCCTGAAAACGCAGTTTGGAAAACAGGTTTCAAAGTGCAAATTTTTTGAAAACAATACCGTTATCGTCTCTGTGTAAACTACAAAAACGTGAATATGTGAAAATGGTGACGTCTTGCGCATGCATATTACATGTTCAGTCTATAGGCGTGTAGTGTTTCTTTACAAAGTGACATCGCCAACTACTGGCCTGGCATGAATAATACAGCATTTTTAGTCGTTTTAGCGGGTCCATGTGAACGGCTATTATTTTGTCAACGTTGTCCTCTGTACGCAAAAAAACACAATAGATAAACTTTTCTGCTTTTAGTACATTATTGTCATATACACATACTCTTAGTCTAGTTGGTCAGGTTGTCTAGGCTGCTCCTTCCTGCCCCTGCCTGTTTCCTTCCCTGTTTCTGGAAAGTTTTTGTTCTAGTTTTGCCCTACCACAGGTCTTTTATGTTTCAGCCTTATTGGCTGTTGTCTGGGCTTTTGTTTTAGCCAGTTTTTGTGTTTCTTTTTGTAAAAAAAAAAAAAAAGGGACCTCTTAAATACTCTCCAGCTGTTCTGTGCTTGGGAGTGCAAAATAAAAATAAAATTAAATTAAATTAAATTTAAAAATCTGGAAAATTATTTCTTACTGCTTAAGACTTTTTGAGTGCCATCCTTTTAGGGCTTTTGGGGATTTATTTATTTTTTATTTTATTTATTTATTTATTTTATTTTTTTGGGGGAGGGAGGTACTTTGCGTGCCAAAAAACCAAAATAACGACTTTTCAACAATATCTAGTGATGGCCGATTTCAAAACACTGCTTTAAAGCTTTACGAATCTTTTGTTTCAAATCAGTGGTTCGGATCGTGTATCAGACTGCCAAAGTCACGTGAACTATTGATATTTTGAAACACTTATGACGTAACAAAGCCTCGTTTATTGAAATCACATGGCTTTGGCGCTCTGAACCACTGATTCGAAACAAAAGATTCGTAAAGCTTCGAAGCAGCTTCGGCCATCACTAGATATTTTTTAAAAGTCGTTATTTTGTTTTTATTCTCGTCGTTTCATAACATTAAGGTTGAACCACTGTAGTCACATGAACTATATTAGATATTTTAAATATTTAGTAGCTGTCCAGGCATTTGAAAGTGTTAATTATCTTGCTGGCAATGCAGGGCTCACTGAGCCATCGGATTTCATCAAAAATATCTTAATTTGTGTTTTCCGAAGATGAAAGAAGGTGTTATGGGTGTAGAACGACATGAGGGTAAGAACTAAATGACATTATTTTTCATTTTTGGGTGAACTAACCCTTTAAATTATGACAATACTAACATTTAATAAAATAATTTTTAAATGTTAAATCATCTAGCTTGTATTTTGATGAGTTGTCGGCAAATGAATGTAAGTGCTGCTGGTTTCAGAGTGAAACTCTGCACTTTGCATGCAGGCAACTCATGGTCCAGTGAAGCGCTGTATCATGGCTGCACACGTGGATGGACAGTGCCAAACTGGAGTCATAGCACATATATTTGCTTAATTAAATCACAGTCTGCACGATTTGACAGTCGCACTAAGCCATATCACGATAGCGATATCATGCAGCCCTAGTACAAACTGTTATCAACCATCAAGCGGCACAAGCCACTGTGGGTAAATGCCAATTATGTGTCCACACAGTTTATTTAGTGTGTGCCTTTAAATAGCGCTGTTACTCTCCTGGGTCTTCACTCCTGCTCTGCTCTCAAAGACCTATGCCCTGATCCGGTCCATGATGCGTTTGGCTCTTAATGAGCTTAAAGTCCAGGGTCTTGGTCTTGGACCTGACGGAGACATTCCCAGTGCCCCATCGTTGTCAGAACACCATAACCCCTGTTTAACCAACCTTATAATTCATTTCCAGTGCCTGAGGGTCATTGCAAATGTCAAGTAAATAGTACTGTGCTGGAGACTTTTGATGAGCAAAGGTAAACTTGACTGCTCTTTCTCTGTCCTTCCTGTTTGTCCTGGTAAGTCTCCTCCCACATACTTGGAGCTGCAAGTGCTATTTTTCCACACAGGATTTGGCACCATAGTAGGCTATTTGTCTAAATTCAGTGACTGCTGGAATATTGCCTTCCTTATTTGTTTGATAATGTGATAAGGCAGGGCTGGATCAGCAAAGACCATAGGGCTGAAAATAGACCCCCAAAACACTCGATGGCAAAATGGCTATTGCTTTGACAAGAATTACAGTTACATAGATAATGAAAAGCTGCATCATATTATCCTTTCTGCAATGAATTAAACTGCCAAATACCAAAGTAATGTAATGTTTCCCGATTTGATAAAGTAAAACATCTTCATTTTGGTTTTATATATATATAACCAAAAGGATTTTCTAAGAACAACAGTTTAAATCATTGTTCGAGATTAATTCAGAGGTTTGATTCCCACATATTTATGCACTGTATATTGTCAATGTTCTGTGGGATAATACAGATTATAGTGGGCTTTAAAAATGTGGAAGTCAAAAACAATCTCTCATATTCTATGACTGTCATTATTTCAGTATTTGTTTATTCACATTTATGTGAGTCAGTTTGAAATGGCATTTTCTTTCAATCTGGGCTGCAAACCAGCCTGAACAGTTGGCATGTTCTGAAAATGACCTTGATATACACTTTCTCCTTGTCACTCAGGCAGATATTAGTTGCTAAATCAGACTAAAGAAGATCATTTCGCATTTACAATGCACTGATATGTTATTATAAAGAAGAAAGATAATTTACATCTTCAGGCTTATTGTGTTTATATATATTTTTTTTAATATGAGGACTGAGTGGTGAATATATACTATTATTAATGCAGGATTTCAATCATACTGTTCAAACTTTCGGGGTTAGTAAGATTTAAAAATGAAAGAAATTAATACTTTTATTCAGCTAGAACATTCTAGAACATAGAATATTCTTTTGACTTTTCTGTTAAATCCTGGAAAAAATGTAGCATGGTTCATACAAAACTATTAAAGGGTTAGTTCACCCAAAAATGAAAATGCTTTCATTAATTACTCACCCTCATGTCGTTCCACACCCGTCAGACCTCTGTTCATCTTCGGAACACAAATTAACATATTTTTGATAAAATCCGATGGCTCAGTGAGGCCTCTATTGCCAGCAAATTAATTTACTTTCAAACGCCCAGAAAGGTACTAAAGACTTATTTAAAATAGTTCATGTGACTACAGTGGTTCAACCTTAATGTTATTAAGCGACGAGAATACTTTTTGTGCGCCAAAAAAACAAAATAATGACTTTATTCAACAATATCTAGTGATGCGCGATTTCAAAACACTGCTTCATAAAGCTTCAAAGCTTTACAAATCTTTTTTTTTTCGAATCAGTGGTTCGAAACGCGTGAAAGTCATGTGATTTCAGTAAACGAGGCTTCATTACGTCATAAGTGTTTCGAAATTTAAATGGTTCACATGACTTTGGTAGTTTGATACACGCTCCGAACCTCTGATTCAAAACAAAAGATTCGTAAAGCTTCGAAGCTTCATGAAGCAGTGTTTTGAAATCGCCCATCACTAGATATTGTTGAATAAAGTCGTTATTTGTTTTTTTTGGCGCACAAAAAGTATTCTCATCACTTCATAACATTGAGGTTGAACCACTGTAGTCACATGAACTGTTTTAAATATGTGTTTAGTAGCTTTCTGGGCGTCTGAAAGTGTTAATTATCTTGCTGTCAATGGAGGCCTCACTGAGCCATCGGATTTCATCAAAAATATCTTAATTTGTGTTCTGAAGATGAACGAAGGTCTTACGGGTGTGGAACGACATGAGGGTGAGTAATTAATGACAGAATTTTCATTTTTGGATGAACTAACCCTTTAAGCATCATAAATATGACTTGTTTTAAAACATTGATAATAATAATAAATGTATCTTGAGCAACAAATCAGCATATTAGCATGATTTCTGAAGGATCATGTGACACTGAAGACTTGAGTTATGATGCTATTAAAAATTCAGCTTTATTTTAATATTTATTTTAACATTACTGTTTTACTGTATTGAAAAGAGACTTCTTTAAGTTTAAAAAACATATAAATATTTTTTTTTTTTTTGAAAACTTTTGAAACATAAGCCCTATTCAGATGTAATTTGCATGGCACCTCAGTGATAAAACGTATGCATTCAGATGACAATTTATTCACGGTGGAGGAGCGAGCTTAGTGATCCAACGAACCCGGGAACGTGCTGCTCATATGGTCGCATGATTGTTTGCTGTAAATAGAATGTAATATGCTTGGAATAATATAAAAAAAATCATATTTAATTCAAATAATAGGAATATAATATCCTGTTTATTATGTGATTATTTAAGTCTCTTGTTTAAAAATAGGAAGACAGACATGCTATAATTGAAATGGTTATCTGTCTTGCATTTTATCTCAAAATGATGGATGTCATTTTAAAAATATGAAAATTAGAGGAAATAAGTTAATGCAGCCTCTTATTTACATGAGGTAAACATAAAGCTGCTTGGTTCATATTTTTAATGTAAATGCTAATTGTATATAATACAAAAATTTTATTGCTGTAACGGCCCATTTAAAATGTTTACATGCTTTTTTCCTTCTTTTTCCATTCACTGAGGTGGAGCAGTAATGAAATATCCTTGAAAGTGTATATATTTTAAATGCATTCAAATTACAGTGAAGTGCAACAGTCGTACGGTGTTCTGCAGTGGTCAAAAAGGATTTAAACAGTGAATTTTGAATTTATCTCCTCTTGTAAACTCAGAGATGTGGATTCGGACTGCAATTAAATTACCACACAACCTTCGTGTTTGTCAAAACAAGGGGATTTTTACTCTGGTGGCGGGAGGAAAACACTGACATTCTGGATAGCAATAAAATCATCCAACTAGCCTCTGTAAGTGTTGAAAATACCTTTTGTCCCTATGAGAAACAATTACTGTCCGAATAGGGCTATATTGAGCTGGGGTCCCAGCTGGTTTTGTGGGTGGAGACCCCATGACTACTCACTAATCCTCTTTTGCGGTATTACCAAGTCTTAATGCAAATAATTCTGCTGTACTTTCGGGTCAATGTCCCACATTGTTTATCCTGGTCTGGTCTGTCATTCTGTCTGTCACAGAGATCATGAGTTGATGGTGGCAGTTAATCAATTACTGGGTTTCATGCATGTAATGAAATCTGTGAGACTTGGCTTGTCCGTGTCCCAAAGAAAACCCTAATGAGACTGAATTACCGTGAGACTGCATGTTGCCTGGGTTTGCCCTTATTCCATGTGTCTTAAGGGTAAGCTACAGAGGGAACATAGAGTCTTGAGCGCAGCTGGGTTCGTAAGGTTTTAAAAGAAGATAAAGGCTCAATCCTAAAACATAGTGAGCTGCCTACATAAACAGCATTTTTAGATATAAGTGTGCTCTTTTTTGTCTCAAACTGTAGGCAGCTAATTGTATGTCATTTTGACTGTACATTCCCAGCTAACAAAAATATGTTCTAAAACAAACATTTTAAAAATGTTTTTTTTTTTTTGTCTTGGTTATGCAAATATTAAGGGAACATTCCATTTTATCATTCTTGAAACATTATGGGAATGTTACCTTTGAATGTTCTCTGAACATTAGTAAAAAAAATTTTTTTAGTAACATTTAAAAAAAAACAGACAAATTTCCAACTATAAAACATTTCAGAAAAAAAAAAAATGTATAAATAACATTTTTGTGCTAATGTTTTGAGAACATTATTAAAGGATAGATTACTTTGAACGAACATTCCATTAATATTACTGGAAGAACGAACGTTTGTTCACAACTTTGAGAGAACCTTGGCAGAACATTAGATAAAGTTCTGAGAACATTCCCTGTTAGCTGGGTTGTGTGTCCTTTAAAGGGATAGCTCACCCAAAAATGAAAATTATTCTATGATTTACTCACCCTCAAGCCATCCTGGGTGTCTATGACTATCTTCTTTCAAATGAACACAATTGGAGATATATTTAAAAATGTCCTTAGTCCTCCAAGGTTTATAATGGTTGTGAATGGCAGCCCAGATTTTGAAAACAAACAAACAAAAAAAAAATGCATCCATCCATAAAAAAAATTAATCCATATAACTCTAGGGGGTTAATAAAGCCCTTCTGAATTAAATCGATGTGTTTGCGTTTAACCCCCTGGAGTCGTATGGATTCATTGTTTATGGATGGATGCTTTTTTTTTTTTTTTGTCTTCAAAATTTGGGCTGCCATTCACAACCATTATAAACCTCGGAGGACTAAGGATATTTTTAAATATATCTCTGATTGTGTTCATCTGAAAGAAGATATAGTCATATACACCTACGATGGCTTGAGGATGAGTAAATCATGGGATAATTTTCATTTTTGGGTGAACTATCCCTTTAAAGATAAAGCAATCCCACAGTGCAATTTATCTAAATGTGATCTGAAAGACAAAATTCTACATTTTAGGTTAGTCTATCCGACAAGCTAAACTAAATATTTACAAATTTGGACGGAGCTAGGGAAACATACATGTTTACTCATGCTCAAAAGTGATTTGGAAAGGCCAATTTGTAAGGATCACCAGTGTTCATGTGCGCTGCATATTCATTTACTTATTGGTATATTGATTTTTAACTTTGCTAGATTCATGCTAATGTGAAAATTAGCGGTGTGCATTATCTCTCTACAGGACATTATTTGTGAGAGTGCCTGCTAACGAAGTTACCACCTATGAAAAGTGTCTCAAATCAGGTGCTAATTTTCCAGTTAGGTTAGTTTAATGTACACTACCAGTCAAAAGTTTGGACACGGTAAGATTTTTAATGTTTTTGAAAGAGGTTTCGTCTGCTCACCAAGGCTGCATTTATTTAATTAAAAATACAGTAAAAACAGTAATATTGTGAAATATTCTTACAATTTAAAATAACTGTTTTCTGTTTGAATATATTTTATAAAGTAATTTATTCCTGTGATGGCAAAGCTGAATTTTCAGCATCATTACTCCAGTCTTCAGTGTCACATGATCCTTCAGAAATCATTCTAATATGATGATCTGCTGCTCAAGAAACATTTATTGTGTACAATTTTTTTTTTTCAGGATTCTTTGATGAATAGATAGTTCAAAAGAACAGCATTTATTTGAAATGTAATCTTTTGTAACATTATAAATGTCTTTACTGTCACTTTTGATCGATTTAATGCATCCTTGCTGAATAAAAGTATTAATTTCTTTAATTTCTTTTTGAAAAAATAAAAATAAAAATTCTTACTGACCCCAAACTTTTGAACGGTAGTGTATAATGTTACAAAAGCTTTCTATTTCAGATAAATGCTGTTCTTTTGAACTTTCTATTCATCAAGGAATCCTGAAAAAAAAAAGTACACAACTGTTTTCAACATTGATAATAATCATAAATGTTTCTTGAGCAGCAGATCAGCATATTAGAATGATTTCTGAAGGATCATGTGACACTGAAGACTGGAGTAATTCAGCTTTGCCATCACAGGAATAAATTACTTTATAAAATATATTTAAACAGAAAACAGTTATTTTAAATTGTAGTAGTATTTCACAATATTACTATTTTTACTGTATTTTTAATTAAATAAATGCAGCCTTGGTGAGCAGACAAAATTTCTTTTAAAAACATTAAAAATCTTACCGTGTCCAAACTTTTGAATGGTAGTGCACAGTTGCAAGAATAAGTATGTGAACCACTTGCAGAATCTGTGAAAATGTTAAAAAGATGAATGATACATAAAAGATGTTTACATATAATCCACAAGACAAAAAAAAAAAAAAAAAAGCTGAATTTATTAAAATAACCCCATTCATAAGTATGTGAACCATTGATTCTTAATACTGTGTGTGGTTACCTGGATGATCTACGACTGTTTTTTTGTTGTGTGATGGTTGTTCACGAGTCCCTTGTTTGTCCTGAGCAGTTTTTTTGCATATTTGAACCCTTTTCAGCAGTGACTGAATGATTTTGAGATCCGTCTTTTCACACTGAGGACAACTGAGGAACTCAAACACAACTTTTAAAAAAGGTTCAAACATCCACTGATGCTCCAGAAAAAAACATGATGCATTAATAGATGGGGGGTGGAAAACTGAAGAATTTTTGTCTAGATTTTTTCTGAAGAACAGAGCTCAGTTTAACTGCTCAGAATAAACAAGGGACTCATGAACAACCATCAAACAACAACAAAAAAATAGTCGTAGATCATCCAGGTAACCACACACAGTATTAAGAATCAATGGTTAACAAACTTTTGAACTGGGTCATTTTAATAAATTCAGCTATTTTTTTTGTCTTATGGATTATATGTAAACATCTTTTATGTAAAATATCTTACTCAGGACAGTACTAAATAAAAAATAACATGCATTTTGTATGATCTCTCTTATTTTGTTAAAATTTTGCACATTTTCACAGATTCTGCAAGTGGTTCACATACTTATTCTTGCAACTGTATATGTAGATAGTTGCCTATATAGGAAGTAGACATCAAGAGAGCTCATAGGGTTTTTAGACAGAGCCACTATAACTATAGGGGGTTTCAAAATGGTTTGGAGTGCAAGAAAAGCCTTGTGGTTGTTTGTGGCCAAAGAAAGCAAAAATATGTGTATTTGAAGCCTCTAATATGACAAATTCTCATGTTTAGGATATCTTGGGTTGTGCACTTTTCCTCCAGCACCTCATTCTGTGTCCTGCACTGTTTTCCAGATGTGTTTTGTCCATAGAAATGCTTTATTCACTGCTGTAAAATGACATGACTAAGAGATGTTTTTCGTGCATAGTGTGCAGATGCAATAAATCGATAATGCAATTCGCTTTCAAGTATTTTTATTATCAATTATTATTGATTTTTTTTTAACGATTAGGTGTTGCAGCCCTACTTTCTTGTGTTTGATGTTTCAACCTGTGCTCTAATTTTTATTTAAACTAGTAGGTCAAAGAACAGTGATAGAAAGTAACATAAAAGCTTGTTGTGTTTCATTCCTATCGTTATTTGTTTAGTCCAGCGAAGCCTTCCGTGTGGATCTGTCAGCATTTGTATGTTCCATTGAAAGCATCTGAGCACTTTAGACTGAAATATTGATGGGAACGACATTCACTACAAAGCAACAGAGCGCTGCAAGACACAATTTGAAGTTTTTGAACAAAAATGGAAAAAAGAGAATATCAAACTAAAAGCGGAGGAGTACTTTCAAAGAGAAATGTTCAGACCACAGTGATACTGGTTGGTTACTCCAGTGGTCAGCCGGTTGGGTTGCTTTCAAGACATGTTAAATCCCTGTAAGCATATGTTTTACCCCCTGAGGGATTCCTGTAATAAGGTAATTGGTCAAAATTAAACGGTAGATTGCTATCTTTCCACTCTACTGGGATAAAAAAAAAATGCCAGCCAGTGTTGTATGGATGTGATCCAAGATTTGTCGGAGGTTTGTCTTGACTGTAGTCATTGGTGATGTATTATGGGGGGTTAAAAGCCTCCCAGACCATGCCGGGTAAGTTTAAGCACCTTTGGATTTGAAGGTCATGGTTTTGATCCCTGTGCCTGATTGACTCAGATCTAAGCCTGCCATGAGGAGGTCATGAGGACTAGAGACCTTCTGCTGACTGAGCAAAAACGGTCTTCCTCTCAAAGAACATTTTAAAGCAAAATGACGTTTATCGGTGCCATAATGGTTATTGGTCAATATTTGAGTTGTTTTACTGATATTAAAGTTTTTGGTAACACTTTACAATAAGTTTTCATTAGTTAACATTCGTTAATGTATTAACTAACATTAACTAATAATGAACAAAACATTTATTACAGTATTTATTAAATTATTTGTTAATGTTAGTTAATAAAAATACAGTCATTAATTTGTTCATGTTAGTTCACAAAGCATTTACTAATGTTGACAAATACAACATTTGATTTTAATAATCTATTAGTAAATGTTGAAATTAACATTAAGTTAGATTAATAAATGATGTAGAAGTATTGTTCATTCTTAGTTCATGTTAATTAAAGTAGTTAACTAATGACACCTTATTGTAAAGTGTTACCAAGTTGTTATTTTTTTATTTTATTTATTTTTTTATTATACTTTTAAAACTCTGTATTGGTTGATATTGGATATTTAATTGTGAATGCTCTTTTTTTTATTTTTTTATTTTTTACATGCACTGTAGGTTTTAATTTTAGTATTATTTATATACTAGTATTTATTTATATTTTTAATTAGCTTTTATTTTTGTGTTTTCAGTCTATGTGCTTTTGCCATTTTTATTATGATTCTTTAAATATTTTTCATTTTAGTTTGTCATTTTAGTACTTCAACTTAAATTTATTTCAGTTACAACATTTCTAAGATTTAATCTTTTCAGTTTATAATTTTAGCTTTTTTTAATTAACAAAAATGACTAATTTAGTTTAGTTCTGTCATCTAACGCTCACTTAAAATTAATCTTGAAAACTGAAATACTTTAATAACGTGGTTAAATTTAATCTTTAGCAAATCTCAAAATGAATATCCATTTTTATACCATACATTATAATTATAAAATTATTTATTTAGTGTTAAATTGTTCTAGTCAAAATAGTATAGAATTTTAGGTAACACTTTAGTTTAGGGTCCAATTCTCACTATTAGCTAGTCACTTATTAGCATCCATATTACTAAGATATTGTACTTATAAGTACTTATTAAGCACATACTAATGCCTTATTCTGCATGACCATATTCTACAAACATATCCTTAATCCTACCCAATACCTAAACTTAAAAACTAATTTACTAACTATTAATAAGCAGCAATTAAGAGTTTATTGAGGCAAAAGTCATAGTTAATAGTGAGAATTGCACCCTAATCTGAAGTCTGACCGAATTTTAATATCAGCCATAAATCTGTTATTGGACATAACTTAAAAAAAAAAAAAAAAAAAAATACCGGCTCATTGGTATCAGCCAGAATGCATTGATGCATTCCCAAGTTGCTTTAACTTTGGCACCAAAAATAGTCTTGGCTCTGTGTTGAGTTGTCACTTAATGTCCAAATCTGGCTCCTGAAGCAAAACCACTTAAGAAACTGTTCTAATGCTTCAGTGTTTTACAGCCTTTATTTAAGTCAGAGGGGCATGACATACTCACAATATAATTTTCAAATATTGATGGTATCTATCATCTTCACATTACCTGTTTTTCTGTGTCAGTTCTAAAGATGAATTTCTGGCACCTTTGCCTCTTCTCTATTTCTAAATCTGCCTACTTGTGGTTATTCTTGCCATGCATCTCTCTGTCATGTCTCCTACCTGTCCTCTTTCCACCCACACACATCTCCTATATCCCACAAAGCACTGCAGCACTGCCCTCTGAAGTAATGTGGTGACAAGCCCAAGACTCTCCAAGGAGTACTGACACGCCGCTGAATATCGCATGGTGTCATGTTGTCAAACGTTCACAAAGAAATATGCGAGATGAAACGACTGTGGGTGATGCCTGTATGCTGTGTTAGCTGTTTCAGGTAAATCGGCTGTCCTACCATCTCGGTGAGTCTGCTCCCTGCCTGGCCCTCAACAACTTCTAGGGAAAAAATAATCCGCAGAGTCATGTTTTCAGCAAAAAGAGTTTTCATTTTGTGAAATGGTAAGCGTCTTTGGTGGTTGGGTACCTTAAATGTCTTTCTTCACCTCACTGAACTTCAGACTTCCTTCTCACGAGTGCAAGTCACTCAACTTCATCTGACGCTACCCTTTAAGACGTCTTAAGCAAATGAGGCAATGAGTGGCGTGCCTGTGGTAATCCTTCTATTTTAAGTTCAGTTTCCATTGCAATAAGTCAGAATTAGACAGCTGTAGTAGATGCAGTAGATCATTTTTGTTTATCATTTATTATGGAAAAACGCAAATAATTGAATTGAAGATCACATAGATGAAATGCAGCGCTGAATGAAACAAATTTTTGTACTGTATGTACCTGAATGGTGAGCAGTTACAGGAGCTAAAATATAAAGTATTAAGGCAGGAACACACCAAGCCGATGGTCGGCCGTCGGGCAGTTTTTGTTCGTCGGCCGACTAAGTTTTCTCAGTGTGTTCCGCATTGTCCGCACTGTAAGGCTGAAGTTGGTCCTCGTCTGCTTTTTTCCGGCCGATTCCACATGTTGAATCAGCATCGGAGCTCGTCGGTCCGTCGGGCCATCTGATCATTCTGATTGGCTGTTCAGCTACTGCCACCTGCTGGTACGGAAAGGCATTTCATCTTACGCAGGCGCAGAACGGACGTGTTACTTGGCCATCGGCTGTCGAGCGTCGGTTTGGTGTGTCAGGGCAACTATGGACCCAGACGCTGCCGACGTAAGCCAACCCCGCAGTCTGCTTTCGTCGCCACTAGTTCGTTGGCGTCAGCTTGGTGTGTTCCTGCCTTTAGAGTAAATTTCACATACATGGATATAATAAAATGATGCATGGAAAAGAAACTGTCGGCAGTCTAAGGGGCCGTTTACACAACTAAAAACGGAAAACTTTTTATGCATTTTGGCCATTCATTTACACGACAACAGCGTTTTGGTGGTCTGAAAACGCAAACTTTTGAAAACGGGTTTCAAAGTACACGTTTTTGGAAACGGTCTCCGTGTAAACAACAAAAACACGAATCTGTGAAAACGATGACGTCATGCACATGCGCATTACACGTTCATCAGCATCTAATGGTGTTTCATCACCATCTAATGGAATACAGCGTTTTTAGTCATTTACATGGATTCGTATGAATGGTGATTATTTTGACAATGGTGTCGTCTTTACGCGGAAAACTCTAAGGAAAAACTTCTCAGTTTTAAGCATATCGTTGTCGTGTAAACGTACCCTTAGTGAGTTTAATTAGACATTCATCGTTTGTGTTAATTATACAATACAGTGAGCAGTTTAGCACTGCTGCAGTTCATATTACAGTTTCCCCTGCATTGTTTATTATTAGGGACATGATTAATTGTCAAATTAGTAATATTTGACAGCATGAGCGAGTTTAATTTGTTGATTGATTGATCATTAATCTGGTTAATGATTAAATGCACTGAGCACTGCTTATATCACAACACTCTCCGACAGCAAAATGCTGTGTAATTCCAAAGTGTAATTCCTGGTCAAATTAGAATGATATCTTAGTTTTATATATCATTTGTGATTGCATTTTCTAAAGATATGGCCGGACATGCAGTCTACCAATAACATTAAAGCGACAGCACTGGGAACGCCTACAAGCATTTTCTCAGTACAAAGACTAGCGACATACAGTGACAAAGAACGGGGTGCGAACGGGGCTGAATATGACATCCAGCTATCGCTGTAGCTTAGAGACATTTTAATTGATTAAACATGAAGAGAATTAAAGGGTTAGTTCACCCAAAAATGAAATTTCTGTCATTTAATACTCACCCTCATGTCATTTATAACATTAAGGTTGAACCACTGTAGTCACGTTGAATATTTTAACCATGTCTTCAACCCTTTAACACACCATTGCGACAGTACATGGTTTATCCTATGATTTATGGTGTTCTTCTAATGATCTCGGTATTTTCATAAGGATAATGTATATTTATAATGCAATGCCAATCGACATTGCCTTTATAACTGTATATTTCTGTCTCATTCTGTGATAAGAAGCCACATGAGTTCAAAAAAGGACGTTATTGTTTTTTCCCCATGAAACACCACAACAATCGGGTGCCCTCTTACAAATACTAAGTGGATGACGCCCCTGACCAGAGGCTAGTATTGTACCAAAACCAGAATTTCGGTATCGATCCAATCCTACTAGAATCTTCCTGCTTTTCTAGATTACTTCCAGAAAGCTCTGTGTTGAACTGATAAAGAAGCCAAAGGGACTGCGAGCCATAATGCGAACCCTCTCTTAGCCTTCAACACAATGTGTGTTATCTTCTAAGACATTTATCACTAAATATCTCAAAATGCTCCATTCTGAGCTGAAATGAACACCAAGCAGTTACAGCATGGCTTTTCCCGCCAAGTTTCACTCCACTAGCTGGCACAGATGATGTCTAATGTGTTCTTCATGGTGCAGCACCATGCAGAAAGTCCATTAGCGGGGCACCGCACCGGAATGTCCTTGCTATGTCAGCTTGACAGGGAGGGCAGGATGCTTCTAACACAAACCAATCTGTAAGGCATTACCCATGATCCCTGTGTCACCACAAAAGGAATGAGGCTTGTATGGTAAATCTGCTCAATGGCATTAGACTACAGAAGTAATTGGCGCCAAACAGAGCCACGTTTAATAGCAGTTGCCTTTTCGAGCACGTTCTGAACTAGCCAACCCCTTACACGCTCAAATGTAATTAAAGGGCTGATCTGAGATCAGTATGAAAGGTAAGCTGAGCCACTCCAGGCATCCTGATGCGTGTGCGTCAGCTGAATCATCACCTGCTGCGGCTGCTCTTCGCTGTTCACAAAGGGCTTACGAGCAGAAAATAGCAGATAGGTCATCAGACAGGAAGGATTTTAATAGCAATGTGTTGCTTAATCAGATATGATCAGCTTTCCTCTGTCACTTGTGACTATTGTTACACTCTGTAGTAGTCACTGAGAAATTATTGCAGGACAACAATGGCTTTTAACAAGAGTTATATTTAATACAAAAAAAACACAAACTGTACTATTGAGAAGTACAAACACAGTATGATTTGTTCTCTACAAAAGTGACTGTAAAACTACATTGAAACACCGTCTGTTCCCAGTAGGACAGGGTCTTTTGCCTATAGGTAGCATCCAAACTGATGTGGAACCACAAAAAAAAGTGACTCTACAAAGGCAGCAACTATGGAAGACTCGACTGGCAGTTGTTTTCTATGGAGTGCTTGTTCACTTTGTTAATTTTTTTACATAGGGATTTAAAAAATGTCCTTGTTTAAGAGTTATAAGCCATGAATCATCAAATCAACCAGCTACGAGGTCAATCACAACATTAAAAGCAGAAAAAAATATTTGAAAACCAGATAAAAAGACAAATATACAAGACTGTGCACTTAAAGGGATAGTTCACCCAAAAATGAAAATCTGATGTTTATCTGCTTACCCCCAGGGCATCCAAGATGTAGGTGACTTTGTTTCTTCAGTAGAACACAAATGATGATTTAACTCCAACCGTTGCAGTCTGTCAGTCGTATAATGCATGGCAATGGTAACAAAATCTATGAGAGTAAAAAAAAAACATGCACAGACAAATCCAAATTAAACCCTGCGGCTCGTGAAGATGTCCTAAGACACGAAACGATCGGTTTGTGCGAGAAACCGAACAGTATTTATATCATTTTTTACCTCTAATACACCACTATGTCCAACTGCTTTGAGCGCGCGCATGGCATCCAGTGCGTGAGGTGTGTACGCGCTCTGGCGTAGTTTACGCAAGCGCTGGAAGTGATCTCTCTCACGTATACGTCACTCATTGTTTACACAGAGCACAAACATTGTAGGTACGACGGCTGATCAAAATGGTACTTTAAGCATCGCAAATGACAATTCAATTAAACACTATTAATTTAAAGATTATATATAATATACAATACATTCACGTTTATTGCAAAATATGCATATCTATACAAATATTTAAGTAGTCTGACTCTTGAAACTGGCTCTATTACCTCATTTGCAGTGCTTCATGGGAGTGGGCTGGTGCTAAATAGTTGGCACAATTTGATTAGGCTCGTTTGGGATGAGCAAAATCTGTGCCGAACTGATCACCGGTGATCACTGCAAAATTAGAAATGTATCCGAGTGTGGTCCAACTTGCTGTGATGTCATACTGACGTATATCAAAACCTCTCACGACGACAAGGCGGCCATGCCGGATTGCGCAGACAGATCTGATCAAAAGCATGATGGGAAATGACGTGCTGATGACACCGCTTAAAGTTCATTGGTTAAACAACTGTAATGTGATGGATTGTTTCTTATTAAAAAAGTTTGATTTTGTAACTCTGATATGTGACAGTGAGACCTCTCTATGGGATGTGTCATTCTAAAATAAAAAATAAATAAAATACATGTCAATATTACACTATAATAAATGAAAACGCAACTTTCAGATGGAATTAATAAGTACTTTTGGTGTCTTGTTCATCATATTTATTTTCATATAAAAGCAACAGAACTTCAATTACACCTAGTTTATTAGCATCAAAGTGCATGAGTGTGAATCACGCCATATCCGCCTTTGATCTTATAGCTGTCTGTCCACTTTGAGAAGTGAAAACTGTCCATCTTGCCTGCACTTATTTCACTCCTTCCCTCACTGCAGCTGCCTACTTTCATCTAAATTTCAGGCGAAGTGAGGCGCATCTCAAACGAGCCTACTGTTGCAATTCTCTAGTTTGTTTTTGCAGAATCATAGGTAATGTAGTCTCTCACCAGGAATCTCCTTGTTAAACACAATTATTTAAAACATAAGTTGGAAAAATGCGGGCTGATGGCTTCGACAAAAGCATATAGCATAGTTAAACAACCTCATAACTCATAGTAGATTTTTAAAGGTTTATAAGTGTTAAAAAACAATTCCCCTATGGATAAGATGAATTGGATTTTTACTTCCAGAACCTGACTATTGCATTCTATAGAGTTTGCTGTTAGCATGTTGCTAAGCTAATGGCAAAACACATACAAAGTATGCAGAAATCTTGGGTGAACGAATTTAGGGATGCACCGATACCATTTTTTAAGGACCGAGTACGAGTACCGATACTTTTTTTGTAGTACTCGCCGATACCGATACCGATGCCTATACATTTATTAATTTCTCTCTTTTTTTCTTTTTTTTTTTGGTGATGTTGCAGTTTTCCAAGCACAACAGAGTGAGACTAATGAATGAAGGACAGCTTCTTTATTATTACTCTAATGAAAAAAGTAATAATTTTTATGTGCTTGTCACAAACTTAATTAATAAAAAATTCACAGTGTCCAATAACCTTCAAAGGGCATAATTACCAATATATTTAATTGTTGTTATATAAAAAGCAATTTACAAACAAATTACAAACAATACAACAAATACTATAGAGATACAAATTAAATAAACTTGTTTTTCAGATACAGTAGGTTTATTTACCATGTATACATTTATTTAACATCTTTTGTTGTTTTATTAACATTAATGACAAATATAGGCTACGGTCCCTTTAAGACCGAATCCATGGATACTGACACGCATCCTGTTTTCACCCAAATGTTTACGTCCACTTAAGCCATAACCGACTGTATTTACGTGAGAGACTCCACACGATGGACATTTTGACAACTATGTGTGCATTTGACCATTCAGGCGCGAGGAGAACTGATCGCGCGCAAGAAAGAGAGAGAGAGAGAGAGCGCGCGCGAGAGCACTTCTGGTCTGTGTCATTCAGCGCGATTCCGCCTATCCCGCCTTCACTAATCGATAACGAATTGTGATTGAAAGCATGCAGTTCGCAATGTGTGTGTTGTCATAATTAATTTTGAAGTATTTCCACACCTCTGAGGCTGACATTGTTTCTGCTGCTGCAGCCGGTGTCTCTGTGCACGGAAAATTCTGTCAGTTACATCACGTGAGGTATTGGTCTTTGGTATCGGGGGTATTTTTACGAGTACGAGTACAAGTAGGCTACATGAGCTTGGTATCGGCCGATACTAGTATCGGTATTGGTGCATCCCTAAACGAATTAATTATTAATCACACTAAATCTTTACTATTGTTTTTCAGTATTTAAAATAATAAAAAAAATATTAGATAAAATCTAAAATATAAGCTAGTGGCATTTCTTTACCCTATAGTCAGCCATTTTAGATTTTTTCCTTCACTGAGCTCCTCACAGTGCATTCTGGGATTGCCTTCTCTCTGAAGCATATATGAGATACTGCTTTAGGATAATAAATAATGCATAATAAACTTGTCTACCTTTTGAAATAAGCCTTGGAGCACATCAACAATTCTGTAAAAAGTTTCTTCAGTAGGAAGCTCTCTAGATTTTGGAACAGAGAAAATGTTTATGTACAGCTTGTTTACAGTACCTAGCTTGACGTATAAGTGTTTTATACGGCATCGGTACAGTGCCGCGGGCTGCAAAAAGAACATTTTCTAACATTTGGAATGCTCATATTTGGTTCAGCTGGGAATTTTCCATTTCGTCCCCACCGGTTGTGCTTGTTCTGTTCTGTAAATTATCAGGAGAGCGTTTAAGATTTTTCAAAACAAAACCATTGCTGGTGATGTAATGATTTACTTCTTCTGCAGAACACAGTGCGGCCGTCCTCCTCGTCGAGAGCTGGACATTATTTTTAGACATTCGGTGAAGGAAAAAAAAAAAAGAAGTAACCAAGACAACCGTGAATTCCATCCACAGGCAGTATAGGCAGTGTGATCACCTTCAAGTAATTGAGTGAAAAGTCTTTTTTATTACATATAAAATGCAGTAAGCTGGTGTTGAAATTCATGGGTTGCAACACAAAAGTTTAATGGGTGCCCTCCCGTTACAGTATTTCCTGTTGTCCCTTAGAAAAATGATTGTGTAAAAAGTAATTATATCAACTGTGAATCCAGTAATGAACATGTATTGCTCTCTCTCTCAAGTGATATTTGACAAAATGAGGTGGAACCTCCTTCTGTGCGCTTCATATTTGGCTAATAAGCTTGCAACACTGGACTCTTCCTATTTGTTTGACTTTTGGCCATAGATGACGGATAAAGGAGACGTGGCTAATGAACAATGAAAAGAGGCAGAAAAATATGATTCGGACCATTGGTTTGCTGATTAGAAGACTGTTTTAAAAAGAGTGATTATGCTAACAGTGTACGCAGTTAATTACAATGAACTTGGCAGAATGTTGGTGTCATGGAGAGGGCGAAATGTAAAGTTCTCAAAGAGGAAAGGACACACTGCTGTGTAGTGAGGTTTATGCCTCTGGCCTTTCATAGAGCTCCCTGATCAATGCCAAATCCCCTTATGAGGTGGGGCACCTGGCATCTCTTAACATAATTGATTTCAACCTGTTGTTATCGCATTTCAGTGGATTTAACAACCCCTGACCAAAATATCTACTGAGTGCTGTTCAGACCATGTTCAGACTGCCAGTAAAAATTATTTTTTTTGCATATAAAGATTTTATCCAGATGGGATTTTGAAAGTCTGGATGGCAAAAAAACACATGAAATCAGATTTTTTTCCAAATCTGATTCAAACCATATGGAGGTGGTTTGAAATGTGATTCCAATCAGATTTTTACAGATGCATCTCAGTCTAGACACAGTCTTTTGCGTCACTCTTAACAAGACACACAATGATAATGTCAAAACTGGTGACGGAAATGCCTGTTTTTTTTTGTGTGTTTTTTTTTTGGTCTTTTTTCTGAAAGTCATGATCATTTCCACCACATCTTTAATGACATTTTAGTCATTTTGAACAAGAGCATTTGCTAAATCTTTAACTAAATGAATTATTTAAAAAAAATATTAAATTAAATATACATTATGTGGTGATGACAATGATAAAAATGGTAAAATTATTTAAAATATACGCAATGATTTTTTCTTTTTGCATAATTTAACAGTCAAAATCTTTAGATTTACTTTTATATTTTAATATTTCATTTTCAATACATACTGAATTTGTTTAACACGTTTAAAACATTGTAGTTTTAAATGTAATCATTCATATGGTTATAATAAATATTCATAATTTATTATTGAAAGTCTGGGTGTTAAATAAGTGTCGAACAATAAAACTTAATACATAAAAGGTAGCCTATTTAATATATAAAATATAAAATAATAAATTATTTCATTACTGTTTAAAATTGTTGGGTAAGATTTTTTTTTATGTTTTTGAAAGTCTCCTATGCTCACCAATTTGATCAAAAATACAGTAAATTGTAATATTATATATTTATTATATTGTTGTAAAATGTTTTCTATTTTAATATGTTTTAAAATGCAATTTATTCCTGCAATGTCAAAACTGAATTTTCAGCAGCCATTACTTTAGTCTTTAGTGTCACATGATCCTTCAGAAATCATTCCAATAAATTTGGTGCTTACATTTTTTTTTTCTTATTCTCAATGTTGAAAATTGTTGAAATTGTCTTTGACGAATAGAAAGTTCAAAAACATTTATTTTACATGGAAAACGTTTGTAACATTATAAATGTCTTTAATGTAACTTTTTATCAATTAAAAAAACATTAATTCTTTCTTTCAAAAAAAAAAAAACTTTTTTTTTTTTTTTACCTGACCCCAAACTTTTAAACTCTAGTGTACATTTTGTAAAAATCAAGCACTGGGGCATAGAATTTCCCAAAGTTGAAGACACATTACATATCCTATGTAATAATTATATAATTTTGTTTTATAATTAGTGACGATCAGACACAGTCTTAGCACTTTTTCACTAAACATTTTCCTGGCAGCTCAAGAATATGTGACTGTGTTTAAGATTCATTTGACCTTTTTGATGTGGTCTGACTTGTTCTTGTCCTCATGAACGTATTCATTAAAACATGTTGTCCTGCATACTGTAGGTCTGTTGAACCTTACAGCAGGGGCTTGTCCTGTTTAACATTTCAAATCACAGATGTGTCATTATACTCATCTATGAGTCAAAAGAGAAATGTCATCTCAAAAATCACATCTCCACATGACCTTTGCTAATAAGCTCAATGTACACAATGGCGTTTGACTATCACTACAAAGGCAACATCACAATTAATTAAAGTTTCTGAAGAGGTGAAATAAAAGGCATTGGTTGTTAAAACCAGCTCCTGCAGTGAGGATTCAGCTGCTCTTGCATTTAAGTTCATTTGCATTTCCCTTATTTTACAAAGTCTTGAGGGAGAATTTTTGGTGTGCAGTTTTTGTTCCCGTCCTTGGCCCATCGCAGTTGATCCCCATCCTTCGCATTAGATATTAACTGGATAGTTCAGAGAGCTGTTGATTCTTTATCAAAGATGTCAGTTGCTGAGTTTTGACTTCTGTCTATCCTAACGGCTTATTAAAATGAGAAAATTGTCGAAGTTAAGCTTAAAAGTGATTTACATCACTTTGATGGCTCAGCACACTTTCTGCTGACGGATATCTGCCAAATACTAAATGTGCTTGAACGCCCTTGTTTAAGGCAAGAATTGCCTATTTCACGTACTTGACCTATGTGTCTGTGTGAAAATATGTTGACAGCATTAGTGCTGTTAAAATGTAATAGTTTTTATCTCTTTTATGCAGAACGTATTTGTTGGACTAGACTATTTATGTCTGTATTTTTAAAAAGAAAAGGACATAGACTGATAATCTTTGCTGGAAAAAAACAGTTTAGCATTTGATTGTACAGTACATTGAAACATATTCACAGGCCACACTAGAATCAGCATGCACTGATGTTGGGTTAAAAACAACCCAAGTTGGGTTGAAAATGGACATACCCAGCAATTGACCGTTCGCTAAGACCCGCCCCCTTTAGTTACTGTTTCTACGTCCGACAAGCCATGCCGATCTCTCGCCACACATCATGTTCTCACGCAGTGAAAAATACATCGCGGAGCAAAAAGGACACTGACAACGCGTCGACAGACAAGACAGAGCAGGTTACTTTTGATATGAAACAAAGTCTCAAATTTCAAATTTTGACATTTTTAACGAAATTTAAACAATAAATACCATTTTGTGGCTCTTTAATGTGTCGTGACAAATCGCTGTAGTGCCTCAGTTCAAGCGGCTCGTGACCCAATCATCTCTTCCTACTAGTTCATTTTTAGCATCAAATAAACATGTATGAACATCATAAGGAATGTTGTTTTAACTGCAGAAAGACGTCAGTACACACCATTTTTCAAGTTCAAGTCTACCTACGTTAATCTGCTAACTGCTTTGTCGGACAAAATGGCAGATTCGGCGTTATGATTGGTTAGATCGCCTGTCAATCAAACTCCTCGCGAAGGGTCAATTGGGTTGTTTTAACCCAGCGGTTGGGTTAAATGTTTGCCCAACCTGCTGGGTAGTTTTATTTAACTCATCTATTGATTAAAAAATGTTGTATTGGTTGCTTAAAATGAACCCAAAGTATGTTGGAAATTAACGTTTATTAATATGTTTAATAAATGAACATTTAATGAATAATAATTAAACAATAAACATTTATTAAATTGCTTATTAATAAATGTTCACTTATTATTGTTGCCTCTAATAATTATGTGTCTGATTTTTAATTTCCAACCTATTTTGGGATCATTTTAAGCCAGTCATATAGTAATTTTTAAACAATAATTGAGTTAAATAAAACTGCCCAGCATGGTGGGTAAACATTTAACCCAACCACTGGGTTAAAACAACCCAATCGCTTGGGTTGTTTTTAACCCAGCATTTTTTAGAGTTTGAGATGAAAATCACACCACTTTTGTTTAATTCCACTTTATTTCATTGACCCTCTTAATGTCCGAGTATTATTTCGGCATGTAGTTTCAGGACCACCATTTTACATAAATACAGCTGATGTTGTACATCCATCACAGATCTCACAAATATTCCAGATATTTCCATCTGTCCCATGCAGACTTCCCCGTGGGTGTTCTGGAACTGTGTTTATGCCGTCGGTCAGCTTTAGCTCGCTGTGTTTTGGAGATGTGAGCAGACTGTGTGATACTTCAAACACCTCCTCTAATATTTCACTCACTCTATATTCTCTCTCTTCTTTCTTTTTTCTCTCCCTTTTTTCAAACCCATCTCCCCTCCCCCCTCTCTGTCTCCCCATATTGCGGTGACCTAACCTTGACTCATCCCTCACCATGGTACTTTTATCATTCACTTCCCAATTCTCTGGAATTTCCAACCAAAGTCTTTGTATTGTGCCGAATGTCAAGGTAATATGAATACAGCGGGACATAGTGTACCCGCATTGTAATCACACCTTCTCCCTGACATGAGGTGTTACATTAAAGTCGGCCTTCCTGACATCAGATTGTGCCGCCGGCGTCAATAATGAACAAACATGGAGTTCAGCTGATAAAGTAGTGCATCATGGGATGCACAGAATACTAAATGAGCACCAAGGACATGCAGAATCAAACTTCAGATCTTGTCGCCCAACTTGGCTGTGCCTTTACATGCCCTGCGGATGTATATCACAGAATGATTTAGCACAGGTCCTGGATATTGCGGCCCAGGTCGTAAAGGGCTCTGCCACGTCCCAAAATAAAACCAACCGCACACCTTTTTCCCTCCTCATACAGGACTATTCTTTATAAAGCACTAAATGCTGGCGGTAACTCTCAGCTAGATGGATTACAACAGCCTTTAATGAAACAAGATAAAGGGTTTTTACGATAATGACATTATGCTGTACATTCACACAAAGGTTAGTTGTAAGTTTCGAGAATAATTGTCCGGCACGATTCCTCGTAATCAATAATCTGAGCCAATTAGGTCCGCTGGAGTAAAATCAATGTGGTATGAAATGTAGGGAAGGGTGTGCCGATGGGCGTCCGTCACCTGAGTCACATGCTATTTAATAAGGTAATCCATTAAGAACGGCCGGGATGATGAGCTAAAGAGGAGATTAGAAGCGCAGGTCCACTTTTTTCGTTCTTAATATTACTTTGACATCACAGTCACGGGGCGGGAGAGTAACTCACGCTGACGCGTCTTCTTTTTGCAGTAACCATCATTTTCCAGGTCCATTTGTCAAGCGAGGCACGGAGGACAGCTTGTGATTAATGGACGTTTTATATGAGCGAACACGTGTTCGGTTCCTTTCTCCCTCTCCCTTGCCGCGCTCTCGCTCCTCGTGCTGGCATTTGACACAGACACCTGTGTCCGCTGTGAGTTATGTATTTTTACCTCTTTCCCAATGACACATAACACCCAGAGCTTCTTTTGATTTATGCCGTTGATTGTGAGGCTTCTGTCG
This sequence comes from Hypophthalmichthys nobilis, assembly GCA_037950665.1. NCBI lineage: Eukaryota > Metazoa > Chordata > Actinopteri > Cypriniformes > Xenocyprididae > Hypophthalmichthys > Hypophthalmichthys nobilis. The sequence continues at coordinate 11,361,498 of CM075482.1, read as the reverse complement.
CATTGGCGGACAGATGCTTAAATTCTGACTGAGGGATTACAAGACTTGATGCGCCCATGATACAGTGTTAATTGATTTTCCTTGGAAAGAAAAAAAAACTGAGATAAAAAAGGAAAAGCTTGGCTTCTGATGAGATGAGATACCACATGCCTTCCTATCTTTTCCAAAACAAGACCGGAGAGGCTGTGAGCCGCCCAGGAGACCATGTCTCTCGGTTTCATCGCTTATGTTCCCGCTTTACTCTCTCAGGCTTTTAAGTGCTTGTTCACCACACCCTTTGACATATGTGGTGTAACCGCAGAAGAGATTATGGCAGCAATTATAAGAAACAGAAAAAGGCTAGTGCAGTTTGTAACCCCTATTATTTATGTGCAGTTCTTTGATACTTCTGTAAGCACAACTTTATAAGTTTATAATGCAGATGAAGAGACTAACATGATTGCGTAATGTTGGCAAAGGAAGAACACCAGAACTGAAAGTTTGTTTTTTGAATAATATTCCTATTTTCTAAACATTACAGCAAAAGAGTTTGAATTATTTATGTAATCTCTGCCTACAAATCCTGTAGTTTGATTCATTCTAGTGGATCAGTTTGTCCAAATGGTCATCTCTTATATGTAGCTTTGGAAAATTGAATTCATTCAAGTGAATTGGTTCATACTGTTCAGTCTCTCAAAAATTTAGCTTTGGAAAGTTCATTTACTAAATGGTCCTCTCTCATTTGGAAAAGTGTATTCATTCCAGTGAATCTTCATGCTAACCATTTTGCGCTCTCATTTCTTTGGAAGGTTCTCTCTCTCTCCCTTTGTCATTGGTAAATTTAGAAAGTTTGATTCAATGTAGTCCACTGTTTCTCCTAAACAATCCTCATTCACATACGCACTTTGATTCATTCTTGTGAATTAAATTGTTCTTAATGTCTTCTCTCTCAAATATAGCGTTGGAAAGTTCGATTCATTCCAGTGAATCGGTTCATCCAAAAAGATCCACTTTCTTTTGCTCTCATATGCAGCATTAAAAAGTTTGATTAATTGTAGCGAATCAGTTTGTTGTAAACAATTTTCACTCTTATATGTAGTGTTAAAAAGTTTGATTTATTCTTGTGCCTATGTTCTAAATGGTCATCACTTTCAAAAGTAGCGCTGAAAAGTTCTAGTCAATCAGTTAATCCTGAAAGGTACTCGCATGAAAGTTGGAATCAGTTTATCCTAATAGATCCTCTTTCTCTCACTCTTATATGTAGCAATAGAAAGCTTGATTCATTGTAATGAATTAATTAATCCTAATCAAAATCTAACTCTCATATGTAATGTTGGAAATTTTGATTTTGAAACGGTCCTCACTCTCAAATGTAGCATTGTAAAGTTTTGTCATACAGGAAAAAGTACTCTCATATATAGGATATACAGTCAAACCAAAATTTATTCAGACACCTTGAACATTTCATTCATTAATACAGTTTATTCACTATAGTTAATGGTAATAAAATATGAAAAGATCTCAGAGTTAAACTGTGCCAGAAAAAAATGTATCTTAATTATATCAGATAACACGCTAAACATTGTGTCTGAATAATTTTTGGTTCCAAATTTTTATCAGTTTTACTGGTAGTCCACTGTATGAAGAATTTTTTGGGTATAATAGGCTATGTCACAGTTTACTTTATTTTGCTATCCTCACTTACATAAATGAACTATAGTGTTCAACTTCTGATTTGCTAAAATGTCCATGTCTAAGGACATTTTATTTTTGTCAACATTATGAGAACATTCATCAAGTACAAATATAATCATAAGGATGTTTGAAAATGTTTTTCTCAGAATGTTTTCTCTCAATGATATGAGAACATATATCATATTGAGTGACAGTAATGTTATAGGAACATTTTATAAATGTTATTTAAAGAATGTTTTATCTTATCTTGTTTTATCTAAGTTGTGGGAATGTTCCCTCTTAGCTGGGACTGATTCATTTTAAATTCCTGCTCTCAAATGTACCATTCCAGTGAATCAGTTCTGATTCTCATATGTAGCGTTGGAAAGTTTGGTTCATTTTAGTGAATTGGTTTGTCCCTGCACTGCTTTTTAGGAATATTTAGTTAAACGCTGTCGCTGCTGTTCATCACTATGTTTTTTACTCTATTTTATATATGCTTTCCTAACACCTGGGACCTGCAACAACATTAGAAATTCATGTTCTTTTCAGCATAAAATCTGTTAGTGGAGTGTAGTTGTTGTTTGTACAGGGTAAGCTATGAGTATACTTGCATCTTCTCAGTATTTACTGTGCTGTTGAACAGTGCAGATGGCCGCATCTGGATTTCACCACGTGTGCGTATCATTAAGCCATTGGCTCTGAGGACCGCCTTGCTCTGTGAACAATATCATTATCTCCTGCCGTACTGCTATCAGAACACAGCAAACTTGAGAACGCAATAAATGATTTACACCCCAGTCCGCGTCTTATGCACTAATGGAGGAAGACGGGCTGCCCAGCGGAGTCGTTTGCTGAAAAGCAAAATTGCAAATGCATTTGAAACCTGCTGCAAAGTGAGAGTCGCTATCAGTTCAGGGTTGCAAAGCTTTCTGTTACATGCTGGTGTTCCTCTGCAGGCCAATTAAACCTTGTATCATTTGAGCACATGAACGGTATTGAGATTTACATATGCGTAAACATGACTCCGTAAGGAGGCATTCTCTACATGCCTTCCTGCTCATACATGATTCATGGGTTTCATTCCCCTTCTTTCTACCTTGCACAAGCTGAACTCAGAATCCATGTTTTAGATGATAAATCACTTCCCAAAAGACATGTTCACTTTAATTCAGTTCGATGGCCATGTTAAGTCTATTTATTAGTCAACTATGCATAGCTGTAACTTAAAAGTGCTTGCGCAAACGAAACTGCTGAGTATTTAGAGTTTGAAAGTATGTCCAATATTATGCAATATTACCATCATAGCTCATGGATGATTAATTCAGTTATTAAATATATAAGAAACTCCTGCAGTTCTAATAAGAAAATTCTGTGCAATCAGCTTCATCAGGAACCCACTGCATATGTTCAACCACTAAAAACATCTCCATAATATGAATCAATGTCTCACAGATGCCATTAGCAACATTATGATTAGTGGAGCTGTTTCATGGGGATCTCACTGAACACAGAACTTTAAAAAGGGAAGAAGTCATGTAATGGGAACTGTACCTCACTGAATCTACATAATATCTATATAATATATAGGTTTGAATATATGAGCAATATATTGCGTTTATACAACAGTTTGACGACACAAGTGTGTAAATAAATAAGAACAGTGGATTGTCTTTAAAAACCCTCTTTTGTGAGGAACTACTTCCTTCAGCCATGGATCAAATTTCAAATTGACAGTTTAACAGCTGAGCCCAAGCCACCATTACTAATTCTAAAACCTCAATTTTGAACTAGTAACAAAGGAACGTTTAGTCACTTCATTGAAACTCACTGTAATATGTAGATAATTATGAGAGAGAGAGATCGCCTGAGCGAGTGTATTACCTGCATCTAGCTGATATTCTTCAGGTCAATCTTATATTCATAATCACAAAATCAGTTTGAATGTCCGCTAAGGAAAGCGATATCTTTGTCTTTGTCCTTTTAACATTTAAGACATTTCCATGATAGCACTAGTCAATGCATTTGTCAGTTGCGTCTCATAAGATGTTTAAAGTAAAAACAACGTCCTTGTTTCCTTGTTTCAGTCCATTTCAATATAAAAGTCTTTGCGACTGACGGACTCACTCATAGTCTTTTCCGCCATCTCAAGGCATATTAATGTAACTTTCACTGAAGTTGAAATCACTAAACAGACTCTTTCTCAATAAAAAATATGCCATGTAATTTATATTTATATAAAATATTATTTATTGAACAATAATATTTAAATTAACAACAATAGACATTATAACAGTATAAGAAGTAAAATAGGAAATAAACACAAGCAAACAGTTCAGTCAAACATACAAAAGCAGCACTCTAGTTAGTACAGGATTTAATTTCAATGTAAATATAAAGTTATGAAACTTAATATAGCCCTTAAAACCAAATCTATTAGCTCTGGAACAAGTAAAATATTAATAATACCAAAGATTGCCCGTTTGATATACCCAAAACGAATTATACGTCATGTTTAAACACTATCTACATAAGAGCCAGCGGCAAATTCCCGAAGGACTGGCCGAAATGAAGCTGTTCTCAGTGGGTATATGAGCGCTGAATGGTCGCTGACGGCCTGGAGCTTGCATCTCCGTCTAAACAAAGTTTCAAACAGGCGCTATGTTTACATATAAATTACATATCTGAGGTCTAAACAACTATATTCTTGCCTAAAAAACTCTTACATGCTGTTACAAAAAAAAACAGTGAGTTTGCTCGTCCACGTCCACTCCATCTGTGAGAATGCTGACAGCGGAGTGATTCAAACCGTGTAATGGTTCCCGTGGCGATATTGAATATCACATGGCTGGAAAGACCTCTCATCCAGTCAGATTCGAGAACCAGAAAGATCTGTTGTATAAATGTTTATATTGTATTAAAATATTATGTTTGGATGGATGAATAGATTTAATTGTTACTCTGATAATATAATGAATGTAATTTAATTAATGAAACATTTTGTGTTTAACAAATGCAAAATGGGAGCCTTTTGGACCTAATGAGTTTATTGAGTAATCATTTCTGTCTGTTTTAAAGACAGAAATGTCCATTTGTACTTTGGTCCATTGTTGATCTTTCGGTAGCACCTTATAGTAATGGTGTGAGATAAACCACTTCCAAGTTCATCGTAGCCTTTTAAGTGGGCTGTTCGAGGTGACCGCTCAGGCAATACAACAATGACAGTCTTATTAAGAGACTCGAGTCTGCTGGCACTGGGCCCTTCTTTCAATTTGGGAAGAATAAAACAGAAATTAAAAGAGCTTCTGTTCCTCAAAGAAGACAAAAACGTAGAGAGGAAGGAAAACTCATATTAATCAGCGTTTCTGTATCTCCCTCACCTCACCCTCAGCCACACTTCCTCCATCTCCTTCCCTGCTGCGGCCCATACATAATTCATACGGTCATTACATGAACTGTACAGTGTCCTCCTCCCTTGATGCGCTGATTAGGCCCCGTGTCAATCCGTGTCCCTGAGTTGGCCGCGCCACATGCCCCCGTGTACGGCCCAGTCGCAGCTGCATGGGCAGCGGAGGAGAATCTAGATTGCGCTGCAGAAAGAACTATTAAATATGGATGTACCTGTTTTTTATTTGCCTGAGATTCAGGAGAAATGGATACGTTTTTGTTACTCAGTTTTTATAAAGGGATAGTTCACCCAAAAAGTGAAAATTCTGTTATCAGAATTTACAATACAGCACTAGCCTCAAGTACCTTATTGCTTTCATAAAACTGTTACCACACAATACAAATATTAAAGTCATGTCAGGGTTTCTGCAGGTCTTTAAAAGACTTAAAAATTTGCCCTTCCACAATTTAAGGCCTTAAAAAGGTCCTAAGTCAGAGCACAAAGGCTTAAATTCATTAAGGTCACAGCATTAAAGGGTTAGTTCACCCAAAAATGAAATGTCTGTCATTAATTACTCACCCTCATGTCGTTCCACACCCGCAAGATATTTTGGATGAAATCCGAGAGGTTTTTTATCTCCCATAGAAAGCAACAAAATTACCACATTAGTAGTAAGTAGTTAAGACAAATAGTCAACGTGACTACAGTGGTTCAACCTTAATGTAATGAAGCAACAAAAATACTTTTTGTACGCAAAAACAAAACAAAAATAATGACTTTATTCAACAAATTTTCCTCTTCCCTGTCAGTCTCCTACGCAGTTGACACAGTAAATGCAGTGCAAAGCTTCCGTGTTTACGTCCGAACGCCGGCTCAGAAAGTATTCAAAAAACACAAAAAGTATTCTCGTCCCTTTCTATGGGAGATAAAAAACCTCTGGGATTTCATAAAAATATCTTAATTTGTGTTCGGAGATGAACGAAGGTCTGGAACGACATGAGGGTGAGTTATTAATGACAGAAATTTCATTTTTGGGTGAACTAACCCTTTAAATGTTGCATGTGCTGCAAAAAATTAATATCTTCCTCAGTATTTGTGACTTGTTTTTCAGTACAAATATCTAAACATCCTTAAATCAATATACATTTACTTGAAAGGCAAAATGAAGATATGAAACCGGTCTTGTTTTCTGAGAAATTAAGACAAAATTAACTCAGATTACACTTAAAAATTAAATATATGTCAATGGTTTTGAATTAAGCTTTGAATTAAGTTGATTTTTCTGAGCCCATTGGCAGATATTTGTTGTTGTTTTAATCATAAACTCACTTGATTTTGATCAATTTCAGAGAAAACAAGACGACTTCTTATCTTAAAACAATTTTTTATAGTAAATGTATCTTGATTTAAGAACCTTTAGATATTTGCCCTGGAAAACCACAAAAATGCTGAGAACACCAGGAACATCACTTTTTTACAGTATGATCAGATATTACAGTATGATCCATATTCTTGTGTTTGTGAGCAGGTATTCAAGCCTTAAGCTATTTTTTATAAAAATGAATTAGTATCTGTTGTTGGATATCTGTTGCTTGATTGATATCTGAAATGTTGCTAATGCAACTCTTTGTGTTTCTCCCTAGACATTTACATTTATTGACATATTGACATGCTGTGTTCCCTTGACTTTATTGCTTAAATTGTCTTTATTGGCCTTAAAAAGGTCTTTGAATAGTCTTAAATCTACCTTTATAAAACCTTCAGAAACCCTGCATGTCATTTATTTTTAACACAATAACTCAAATCTCTAATCTAGCTTCTATTTCTTATCTCTCAGCATGAGAAAAAATTGGTTTTGCTGAAATACATAATACATGCAACAGTTTTGACAATGTATTGATTGTTTATGTTACTAAGAGTGGTTTCCCAGTTATACACTTACGTGTTTGGTGAAGTGGTCATAGAACACAGCTACAGACCAATCAGCATCAAGGACCGGAACTGTATCCATTTTATAACATACAGTAATTCACACTATACATCTGTGCAGTGCCGACAATGCGTGTGTGTTCAGTGTGGGCCCTTAATGAGGATTAACACAGGAAATAGGCATGGAGAAACCGTTTTCAAATCATCTTTCAAGAGGTTCCAGCTTCTGTGTGTTTAGGCTTGGCTTTCTGTAAAAGCCATAATCTTGTGTTCCGTCAGGGATTATTGAATGTTTACCCTCCGAGCATGTCCAATAATGACACCATGCGGGCTGAAATTATGACTTCTACATTAATCTGACATATTCCTTTTGTTATTCGTGTAAAAATGTTGTCTCATTTATCCAGAGCTATCAAACATCCAGAATGTGATTGCAGCTGTCACTGTTTTATGCCAGAAAGGCTTCAAGGTTTAAAATGTGTTCAGCTTTATGTAACTCTGTTAAGTTGTGATGGCAGAGAAATGTAATCAATGACATGACGGGTATGTAAGGTAGTGCAACTATATTTCTTTTAATTAATCCAAAAGGCTTTAATTATATTTTGCTACATATAAAGGTATTTTGAAGTGTCAAAAGGTCATTTGGTTTAACCATCCAAAGGCCAATACAGCCATTTCATTTGTGATTAAAATATCCTAAAATGTAATTAATGTATATATTTTTTATTGTGGCATAATTTTATAACATCATATATCAACATAGTGCAAAATGGTATTAAAATTATGTGTAGAAGTCGTTGCTTTGTTATGAGAAAGAATGTCCGGAAAAATGAATTTCATTGATGTCATTCGGAGTAACCAATATAAAGGGACCATTTTGGATCAATTAATGCAGTCAATATCATGTGACAGGATGTGATATCATTCAGACACCTGCAAAGGACCACATGGTCGTGAAGCAAAGTAATTAACTCTCTTTTAAATATTTGAAAAATTCATGTTTTCACTTGCGCATACACGTTCCATCAGGTCATTCGGTACAACCACTATAAAACATGGAAAATGTTGTAACTTGTACTAAATATAAAATGTTTAATTGTCCTTTTGCAAGCTAGCTAGTAAGCTAATTATCTAGCTAGCCAGATATCAGCCTGTTAGCATTGTTTGAAAATATTGTCATTCGGTATAACCAAAAGTGTCATTCGGTAAAACCGAAATTTTGGTTAAACTGAATGACGTTTTTGTTGACAAATTTTGTCCATCTTGTAAAAACTGACAAAAGCAGTGTGATTGATTATAAAAATCACATAATCTCATTGTTAACACTTAATAAATTACCATTTAAACATTTGGGGTCATATTTTAGTAAATACTTATAGTGTTACAAAAGATTTCAAATAAATGCTGTTTTTTGAACTTTCTATTCATCAAAGAAACCTGAAAAAACAAATTATCACCATTTCCACAGAAATATTAAGCAGCACAACTTTTTTCAACATTGATAATAATAAGAAATGTTTCTTGTGCAACAAATCAGCATATTAGAATGATTTCTGATCATTGTTTTGGACCCCATTGAGTTTCATTGTGTGGTCAAAAAATCTACAGATTTTTTCATTTGTACATGCTGAATTTTCATTTTCTGGTGAAATATAACAGTAGTTGAACTTTAAAAAATGTGTTAAAACCATTTTTTGACGTCCATCAGGATGTTTTAATTGGGGTCGTTTTTTTCCATATTCAATCACACTTAATTAACATGTTAAACTGACAACCCTACAGACAAGTGATGCCTATAGTCACATGTCAGCCTCTCTTTCTGATCGTTCAGGTAATGAAAATCTTTAATGGGCAATCTTGGACGGAGACGCTGATCAGCACAAGTGCTTGTGAGAGACAGAACGCTCAGGACTCACTTCATTAAGTACTAGTGATTTTCTTGTAATGCAGTCAAATCAATTGCATCTGGTATGCTGCGCCCTGCTATTGTTGTGTGATGAGATAATATTGCAATCAATCGTTTTAACGCAGGTCAATTCAGATTGAAGAAGTGAGGTTAAGTGACAGAAGCTGAGATACTGTAGGTAAACAAAGACGCCAATGTGGCCGGTTACCATGACGATCCATGCCATAGACAAATCACTCTGCATATGTGGTAGATATGGAAATGCAGTCAGACCCACAGGGTACACACAGTACTTATCTCAGAGCTCGACCGCAATACATTGTGGGAAATATGTTATTACTCATGTTTTGTTTAGTTTTATATGTTGTTCATTCTTATCCCTCGTCTCTCCGTCGGCAGGTATGATGATAGGCACTAAAGTGGAAATTTCATTTTGTTATCTTGCTGAAGCTGCACGTCTATATAGTTACATAACCCAGGGTTTTACAGAATGAATATTTAATTTGTGGCCCTGTGAAGCATTCGCACATGAGAGCATGCAAATGAAGAGGAGAAAGTGGGCGTGGGTCGACGTGCAGTTCCTCTGCCAAGTCCCTTCTCTGCTCCCCTTCAATGCAGAATGAGTACCGCCACACACACACACACACACACACATACATATAATATATATATATATATATATATATATACACACACACACACACATATATATATATATATATATACACACACACACACACACACACATATATATATATATATATACACACACACACACACACACATATATATATATATAGAAATATTTACCATTGGCTTTCACGTTATCCCCATTACCCTAGGGACAGAACCTGCTGCAAATGATAACAAATAATTGTGGTCCATGATAATACTTCCACATTTTTTCATGAGACTCACAGGCGACACAATGAGGAGGGACATTACACTGGTTAAATTGCGAATTTCTCTGTATTTAAACATTGTTGGAAACATTTAAGATAATGTAAGTACACAAGTAAGTACACAATATTACTGGAACGATTGGCTTGTATTGGACTTGCTGGCAATGCGCTCCTTTGGTTTTCATCCTATTTAAGTGACAGGACACAGTTTGTCCAGATTAAGAATGTTCGACCAGAGTCTGTCAGAGTTACTCACGGTGTTCCACAGGGGTCAGTGTTGGGTCCGCCTTAATTTATTATTTACATTTTTCGTACTTATGACATAATGTTTCCCATTCCCCTTCAGTACTCACTAAATGTTTGCAGGATGTTAACATATGGATGACCAACAATTTTTTTAAAGCTAAATTCCAGTAAAACTGAAGCCCTTCTTGTTCGGTCTAGGTCTGTCTCATCTAAAACTCAATCCTTCACTCTGCTTATTGATAACTGTCCAGTTAATATTTCCACTCAGGTGAAAAGCATTGGTGTTGTATTTGATGGTTTGCTTTCTTTTGGTTCCCATATTAATAATGTTTCACGTACTGCATTTTTCATTTACACAACATTGCTAGACTCCGTTCATCACTTTCTCAGCAGCACTGAAGTCCTTATTCATTCTTGGGTTACATCATGGATTGATTACTGTAATTCTCTTTTATTTGGCCTTTCTGAAAAACAACTCCATCGATTACAGTTAATTCAGAACTCAGCTGCTAGGATTATTACCCATTCACGTACCTTTGATAATATAACTCCTATTCTTTTCCAACTATGTTGGCTTCCAGTTCATTATCGTATCTATTACAAAATTGTACTGCTCACCTATAAAGCTCTTCATAATTTGGCTCCTCTTTATCTTTCAGATCTTCTTCATTTGTACATTCCTTCACATTCTTTGAGATCATCTTCTTCAGAATTATTGACTGTTCCAAATTTCAAGTTGAGTTCATTTGGCTTTCACGAAAGTTTATAATTTACTTGTACTTAAAGCCTTGCAAAAAGCAGCGCGCGCACATCTCAAACAGTGTCTGTTAGTTAGATCACAACACTGGAGAATAGAGCGCTATAAATCGTTCTTCACACACACAGTAACTGAAATTAAAACTGTTAAAAGAAAATGCTCAATAAACTGCTGCATAGGAGCGTTGACTCTGTGTTGCTTCAAGCGCATCATTCTGCACACGGGATGCGCATAAGTGCTTTGTGCCGCTGTGTATTGGAGCCTTTATAATACTTTTGCACAATGAAAGAATATTAATAGCCTGTCTTGTTCTGTCCTACCTATAATATGTTGCTGCTTCATTAAAAAGCTGCGCTATACATTTAAAAGAAACGTCTTTTAATTTTATTGAATATAGGCCTATATACAATATATTATGCTATATTAGGGTATATCGAGTTTGTACGATATACCGATATATTTTTAATATACGATATGGAATGAGGCGATACCGTTTATATCGATATAGGATATAACACGTAGGCCTATCGTTTAAAGCGGCTTGCCCCGTCAGATGCTCTGACTGATTCATGTGCTGACAGATATTTGCGCTGTTTAATGCTTTTGTGATGTGGTGTTTTCCTCAGCGCATAATTTACATTTCACAGGTATATTATCCATCTGTTAATGTTAGAAAGTCATACAAATATTTCCATTTTGCTGTCAGGAGTGGACGAGCCCTATGCTAGCGAATCTCATTCTCCTCTAAACTTTATAGACTTCCGTGAACGAGCGCCGCCGCGCGCATTCGCGCCAAACAGACGGAGCTCAATAGAATGGGATCGCCATAATTCTGACTAAAATATATATTTTGAAAAAATGTTTGTTGTTGAATAATAAATGTGCCATATGTAGAATTTTAAATCTACAAGTAAGTGTATTTTTATGATAGCAGCAACTAATAATATATATACTGTAATATAATTAGTTAAAAACTTTTGTTTTTATTTTAATTTTTAGTATAGTGAATTTAACTTCTGCTTTAAAAAGCATTATTTTTATTTTTAGATTGTAATGTTACAATGTTAGAATGTAAAGTAACTTTCTCTTTTTTGCACATACTGTAGGCCTATTAGTGCCAGACTACATGGTTACATTCCCTATTGTATTAATAGCTTTCAATATAAACACAATATTTGTAGGACAACATTAGGCAGGATGTTAAATTAAGATTTTTAAAAAGTAAATACAATTTTTTTTTTTTTTTTTTTTTTTTTCTAAATCCAAATAGAAAAATGTAGAAAATACCAAGATATATTCCGCATATCGCCATTTAGCCAAAAAATACTGAGATATGACTTTTTGGCCATATCGCCGAGCCCTACAATATATACACAATATATACAACATTTCCTTGTTTATCAGTTTTTTGACATTACACGTTTTAGCACAGACACCTAAAATACTTGACTGTTGTCATGTCATAAGCTGTCATTAGATTACTGTGTGAGTTTTTTTATTTGTAGATGTTCCAATTAGGGTGCAGGATGTGAAATTTTAAAATAATTGTTTATGTTATATAATTTGGTTGCAGATGTGAGTTCAAAAAATGTAACTGGTAGTGTAAAATAGGCACATAATATCATAATATCTAAATATTGATCGATAAACCCCTGAATCGAACTGTATCGTATCGCAGAACTTTTTGAGGTATCGGAAAATATCTTATCGCTGGCTATGAGAATTGATATTGTATCGAATCATGACAAACTGTCCGATTTACACCCCTAATATTTGTGTTTTTGCATAGCTTTGTATTTTACTGGTTGACTTTTATGCTGTACGGTGTCCTTGAGTGCTTTGAAAGGCTCCTATAAATAAAAGGTATTATTACTATTATTATTACAAGTGAAAAAAAATATAATACACTGTTCTAGGGGTGTTTAGATATTTTAATGCAAAAATCTTACATATTGTGCCTTTAATTTATTTTTATTTTAGTAATTTTAGTTCTCCAACTTATTTTATTTTAGTATTTGGGATTTGTTTTTCATCTAATGTTTGTATTTTATTTCAGCATTATTTAATTTAACAAAAATTAATTTTAAAATACTATTCAAATAAAAACATTTTAAAATTCAAAACTATAACAACTTTGCTCTGACATTCTTTCTACTTAGGCGACAAAAAAAAAAAGCAGTGAGACGGCTCAGAGGGAGCAGAATAGTGGAACATGCCACACAGCTGTCTGAGGTTGGATGAAGTATAGGCTCACAATGCCTCCTTGGGTAAACAATGTGAGGTGATGTATGACTGGGAGCTCGCCTCTCAAATCCCAGATAAACAGATCTGAAACCAAGCGCTTCTGTAATGAAATTGTCAGCTAATATTAAACAGGCTGTATTTGCATATGAGGCCATTTATAAAAGTGACAAGCAGCTTGTTTTGGTCTTTGGCTTGATCTGTTGATCTTGGGTTGATTAAAGGTAAGATGAGTGAACAGGTACCCAAGTACTGAAGTACTCAGAAGTGATCAATCATGAAAAAAAATAGTTGCATGACTTATTTCAACTTCAAAACATTTTCGACAGTACCTTGCAGTCTGATTTATGAGATCGCAATTTCCGTCAACACTGCTCACGGTCACTTTCCGTCCTGGGCCGCGCTCGGTACTCTGGAGAGGATTGGAGGTGTTGCACAGGACACGTTATTGCTTTTTAACAGCTAGAAGTGCGCAATTGAATGGAACAGGGCGTAGGGGTTTGTTTTAAAACTTTTTTTTTTTTTTTTGTGAGAAGGATTTATATAACAGGACTATTTTTAACATGAAACGTGGCAAAAGATAAAGCTAAAAGACAGCAAGAAGCAATTTGACAGCCAATTAATTTATCTGTACTACATACAAACTGACCAAAACACCCATTCCCAACAAGAAGTAATGCTATTAAAAGTTTCACAGAGGTGTTTCTGATCCCATTATAGATTGGTCTGAGGAAAATACCAAAAGCTCTGGAAAACTGTCACCTACTTTTAATGATCTATTCATAGGCTACCCTATTTTTTGAAAAAGTGAAACAGCAAAGCCCATTGAGATCAAAATGAACTACTTTCACCCTAAATAAAACAGCTTAGTCAATAAGTTTTCACTCAAGATCATGCAAGCTTCCCCCAGCACAGTTCTTTTTTTTTTTTTTTTTTTTACTTCTAAATATAGTCGGTATTCAGCTATAATTTACAGTCTTTGACAGTTTCAATGGTCCAGGCTTGTAACTGGACTTTCTGTTGATGCTTATAAAGCAACAGAACACGAAAGTTAGATACAGCCTTTCAAGTTAATTATCCCACTGTTCAACTCTAGATTTATAGCCTAAAACACAAACACACACACAAAAATCACTCACATTACAGCTATGAAAGACAATAAATCTCTGCCAGAACAATAACTCACCTAAACCGACATCATTATATTGTTTCGCGGTCTGGCGTATTATGTTTTGATGTGTGTTTTGGAAAGAGTGAGCGGTGCTAGGGAATTACAGGTGTGAAGAAAACTCATCCTGCTGTCTTTCGGTGGCATGACTCCACCGAAGCGGAGGTGTAAGGGTCACGGTTCTGAACTAATACACCTTTAATTGCCGCTCCCAAGTGAGAGTGTTCTGCGGCAAAGACACAAAGCTATTGATAGCAGCGCAGGTGCCCTGGGTCACCCTGCTCGACCAGACCCGCTGTGTGAAAGATGAGGTAGTTAAAGCTGAAGGGGGATCCAAAGGCATCACTGCACTGCGGTTCAAAAGCCCCAGTGGACAGAATGAGGCCCACCGCTGTGGTGGATGTGAGGTTTGCACCATTAGATTCTCAACTACTGAATGACACAATAAAGTTGATTGAGAGAGGATGCGGTAAGGATCATAAAACCTTAAATTTACAATGAACTTTAACTGCAGCACTGCAGAAAGTGTTTTGGGAGTCTCCACTAGACCGCTGTTGCTTAGCATTAGATTACTGATTTTATACAGGATATTAGAGATTCTGAAACTAAAGTATGGGTATTCTGTGTTTTATTAATAGAATTCGCTGGGAACAATACAGCAATATCCAAATTAACTGTAAATTTTCAAGAGAATGTTTTCAAAGCATCTTCAAGCCAGTTCTTGTATGCAGCAGTATGCAAGCAGAAATGTTTCTAGCAAAAAAAAAAAAAAAGGGGGGAATTTTTTTACGTTGTTGCATTCGGAAAGCCGCGAATCATAATGCAACACAAATACCCTGTACGCATTGTTTAATTTGACCGTTTTTAGCTTTTATCTTTGGATAATGTTACCTTAACATTATAAGTTAGACTTTAATTAACATTTTTTGATTATAGGGATAGTTCACACAAAAATGAAAATTCTGTCATTTACTCACCCTCGTGTCATTCCAAAACCATAAGACTTTCGTTCATCCTTAAAACACAAATGAATATATATTTTAACGAAACCTGAGAGATGAAAGTTCAGGTAGCCAAAACTTAGCAGATCCAAAAAGTTCATAAAAACATTGCAAAAAAAATCCACATGTATTGAGCGGTTTAAGTCTTCTGAGGAGACACGATCACTTTATATGATGAACAGATTAAATTTATGGTTTTATTCACATGTAAACATTAATCGGTAACACTTTACAATAAGGTTCATTAGTTAACTACATTAGTTATCATGAACTAATAATGAACTGCACTTATATAGCATTTGTTAATCTTTGTTATTACATGGCTCTGTGGAATACTTGATTCTGATTAGTTAATTGCATCATCCAGCGGGATGTTATTCCCTGATAACAACCTCTAAAAAAAGATAACACAGGCTCAAGCTATACGCTTGCTAGGAATGTTTTTTCTTTGTCGAAGTTTTGCGTTTGGTGAACTAATAAAATATTAGAACTCAGTATCAAATCTGTATTTTGTGTACCGTTTTTTAATTATGTTATCCAGTATCGTGGACTCGCTCTCTTTTTTTTCTTTTTCATACAAACGCAGCTGCTGCCATTTTGCGGCTATTGTTTTGTACACTTTTGGATTATAAGATAACGAACAGGTACAATTTTAAAACAGTTTAATCTCAGATCAATATCTCTTATCCCCATAATTATTTATGTGGCAAAATGCTGTTTAATAAGTGGTGTGACTGTACTGTATCCCTTAAATGTCCGTCTAGTTTGAACTTGCCGCACTAGAAAATGCTCTCTATACGGAAGCTTTGCATTCAAAGAGCTAATAAAATATTTAGACTCAGATCAATATTCCGTGTCTAATTATTTACTTATGTGGCAAGTAGCCGTGTAATACACGGGATAATGTACATCCAGCCTGTTGTTATCTCAGAATAAACCCCTTCAGGCTGATGCAAGACCTGATCACCCTGTCAGGGTTTATTCTGAGATAACAACCGGCTGGATGTACATTATCCCTTACTTAATGCTAATTTCAAGATTTACTAATACATTATTAAAATGTTGTTAACATTAGTTAATGCACTGTGAACAAACAATGTATTTTCATTAACTAACGTTAACGAAGATTAGTAAATACAGTAATAAATGTATTGTTCATGATTAGTTGATGTTAGTTAATACATTAACTAATGTTTAACTAATGAACCTTATTGTAAAGTGTTACCAATTGTACGTGAAAAATGCAAAGGAAAAACATTTCCATTTTTAGTAAATTTCTAGCATTAGCTAAAGATGTAACTGTTAGGATGCAGTGTATTGAGGAAATATTGGCAAGATTTTAATAAAATGAGAGAATTTCTATACAGTCAAAAAAATTCTTCTCTCTCTTGCAAGAGCACTCACTTTCATCTTACTTGCTATTTAATACATGTTGTGATTAGAATAATGTAGCACGTTAATTAAAAATCACCTAATTTTAGTTGTAATGTGACATGAGCAGTGGTTAATTTATCATACTTTTGTTATTGTTTCATCAAATAATCATTATGTAAATTGAGGGGGGTTCATTTAATTTGATACGATCCTTGTCTGAGGAAAGTCATTAACCAAGCTGCAAAGGTTCTTGTGAATGATTTGCTGTGGCCCTTGCTCCAAACTGAGTTATTCTTAGCCCTTGTAGCTCCAGGCAACTGTTGCCATGCATGCATATCCATAGATACGCTCTCGAGACACAGTTTTGTTGTTCCAAAAGCAATAAAATTTAACTTTAATGCAATGTTTTGCAGGTGAATGTTTTAAATCGAATGATTGAACTAGATAACTTCCAATCTGACTTCCACTAAATGAACCTTATTCAAGATTCCATATGTTTAAATGCATCACAGCGCCATAAGCATTGTCTCTTTGTCCCTTCATGCGTATTATGTGCTTACACGTGTGGGCTTATTTGTGCGTGCTTCCATACATGCAACCAGTGTTGCGCCAGATGTGCCAGAGGGAAATTCTAGATGAAGATTTTAAAAAGAAGCATTGAAACAATACTTTAAGCTTCTTAAAGCCCTGGTCATATACACAAGACCATATTCTTCCTTTCTTCTAAGAAGCCACATCAAATGATAAGAAATCACAGATCAAGAGTTAGTTTTTTCTGATCCAAATCAATTGCAGTCTGCCTGTGTATAAAATATTCTGGCTTAAACTAAAACATTTTAATCACAGAACACATATCCTTGTTTTGTAACAGATCTTCTTAGGCCAGGCAGTATAAGGTATACTGAATTTAAACTTTCATTGGATCCTATCAAGATATACGGTTTCTCCCATATGTTTGCGAGTACCAATCACTTATGATCTCAAATCATCTCGTTACTGACATATTAGAGTTTTTCATTGGCCAATCTTGGGTATACAGTATATATGCAATATAAGATATTTAAGTGCACAGACTCATTACCCTATTTTTACTTTTACATTACAATTGCCATCATTTAATGCTCACAAAGTTAATCTTTAAAAGCTTTAATTTAATTCACAAAAACCTGGAACAAACTAGGTTTTAGCCATATGGACTACTTATATGGTGTTATGGTGACACACTACATAGTAACTAGTAACTGTCATTATATGGAGAGAAAAAAAAAACAAAAAAACTCTTCCTCCTTTTATTTTCCACAGATGAAAGAAAGTCATACTGGTTTGGAATGACATGAGGGTGAAAAAAATGATGAAAGTATTTTCATTTTTGGATGAACTATCCCATTAAATGGTCAAATGAAGAAGTTGAGTCCGTTTGTTGAATGTATAATGAGACGTCTCAATCACAGATGCAGTAAAACCCTACCGCACTCTAGCAAATGCATATTGATTTGCCTTTGTTGGCTTCTGACAGTGTGAGGCATGCGTAACCACAAGCAGTCACTTTTTCAAATAACCTAAACTGCATTTGAACTGCAATGAGTGATTTGGAGGCTTTTCATGTTTCACGTTGACAACCTGACATCGAGACATATACGGGTCAAGCACTTGTGCTGAAGTAGGTGATATTGCAGAAGCAAAGGTTACGTCAACAGATGGATCTTCCCCTGTGTAACGCCGCAGATCGCTCGCTCTCCCTCCCAGACGTATCGTCCTCACTCTTCCCTGCCTTGCATTCTGGTCTCACTTCAAATTTCTGGCCCGCGTTTGCTCCTACAGCTTCAGTGTCAAGTAGCAGGAACATAGTTTGATGGAAACAGTGTGGCCACTAAAGCTGGGGAAACTTCTGCTGTCAGCCAAGTTTCTAATTCAACTGCCCATCGATCGGCCCTCATCGATTTCATTATTTAATTTCATGTCGCTAAGAGGCTAGCCATGCCAGAACATCACTGTGCCCTCCATAAAAACAACAGCAAAAAGCAGCAATACTGTTTTTTGTTTGTTTGTTTGTTTGTTTACAATTCTAGTTCATTCAGGAAGAAATGAAGCGATTACTATTTTTGAGGAATACAATTAAAGGGGACATACTGTATGAAAATCTGACTTTTTCCGTGTTTAAGTGTTATAATCAGTCCCCGGTGCATCTACCAACCCAGAACACATGAAAAAGGACAACCCAGTAACTTTGTTTTGGTAAGCCCTTCTCTGCAAGCATGTGAATAAAAAAAGCCGCTCAGAATTCACTCCCCTTGTGACATAGGAAGGGGATCTTATTATAATATTACCGCCCCTTAATCTGCAAGTTTCCACCCACGGCGACGTCATTTTGTTTTCACAAGCGAAAACGGTGTACCAGTTCTAAGGCAATGGCAAAAGTTCGAGCAAAGCATGCTAACACTAGAGTCTCGTTAGCTTGGATAGCCTGCAAGTTGAACCTGGCAATCACGATTGAAGGAGCATTTCTGTTCGAGCGATATTTTGGAAAAATATTAGACCATTCACAGCATTTGATAGTATTAACATGACGGCACATGCTAGTCAAGGAGATGAATCAACTCCACAGCAACTACATAAATTTATCCACTAACCATTTAGAAACATCCAGTTGCATTCTAAAAGTTCTAACATCTTCCTGAGTCTCTCCATCAGTGTCCGACTCCGGTTTGAACAATGTAAGGCGGAACACTGTTATTGACAATCATCATTTTGGCTGCGTGAGATTCTCCAGCTTTGTTGTTGTTGAGCAACCGAAGCATGAGCTGTTAAAGCTCCGCCCTCTTCTGGAAAGCAGGCATGGAGCAGCAGCTCATTTGCATTTAAAGGGACATACAAAAACGGCATGTTTTTGCTCACACCCAAATAGGGGCACATTTGACAAGTTATAATAAATGATCTGTGGGGTATTTTGAGCTGAAACTTCACAGACACATTCTGGGGACACCAGAGACTTATATTACATCTTTTGAAAAGGGGCATAATAGGTCCGCTTTAAAGCAATAAGCCATGAGACACTGTGCATTAGAGTGATTTTACCCTGGTTAAGGGGTGTTGCGTGGAGTGTTTTTTACAATTGCTAGGCAAAGTAGCAATTCATAGACATATAATTCAATTAGCATGCAGTCACATGTATGCACACAATATATGCTAACCTTTTTGCTATGACTTCAAACATGGCTCATCCAATCAGATAAAGAAGATATACAATATTTCCAGTGATCACAGTTGTGTGACTGACTGCAATATAAGTATTGAATGTCATGTTTCATCCACAAGGTGTGGTCACAATAGTACATTTTTGGTCTGTTTTCTATTGTCAATATACACTACCAGTCAAAAGTTTGGAATCGGTAAGATTTTTAATGTTTTTAAAAGAAGTTTCGTCTGCTCACCAAGGCTGTATTTATTTAATTAAAAATACAGTAAAAACAGTAAAATTGTGAAATATTATTACAAATTAATAGTTTCTTGAGCAGCAAATCAGCATATTAGAATGATTTCTGAAGGATCATGTGACACTGAAGACTGGAGTAATGATGCTGAAAATTCAGCTTTGATCACAGGAATAAATTACATTTTAAAAAACATTCAAATTGAAAACAGTTATTTTAAATTGTTTTTACTGTATTTTTCATTAAATAAATGCAGCCTTGGTGAGCAGACGAAACTTCTTTTAAAAACATTTAAAATCTTACCGATTCCAAACTTTTGACTGGTAGTGTGTATATATATTAATGTATGAAACAGTTCACACAGAAATCACTTTCAAACCAAACAGGGCAGCGAATCTAAACCTAAGCCACTGTATATCTTTTTTGGTAAACACTTTATTTTAGGGTCTTGTAACTAGTTGCTTATTAGCTTGCATATTACTAGAATATTGGCTGTTTATTAGTACTTATTAATCACACATTAATGCCTTATTCTGCATGACCTTATTCTACATTAATCCTACCCAATACCTAAACTTAACAACTACCTCATTAATTATTAATAAGCAGTAAATCAGGAGTTTATTGAGAGAAAAGTCATAGTTAATATATGTTCCCCATACTGAAGTGTTACCCTTTTTTTATAATTTCTTTGTCTCATGACATCATGAGTGGAGCAAAATCAATACAGCTTGTTAAAATAACATGCTTTCTTAAAATGTTGATTTCAGCAAAATGCAGATACTTCGCATTTCAGTTTCTCAGCTGTTAGATACAAACTGGCAAGAAAAATCTTTAACAGGCCTACATAAAGGTAGAAATTTGTGTATGTGCATAGTGAACAGTTTGAAAATTTATCTACCAACCGTTCACTCTTGATTAAGATGCGTTTTGTGGCCTAACTCGTGCAGTGGAGCAGAGAGCAGGAAAGAGCCCTTGGCTATTGGAAAAGTCCCACATGGGAGCCTGTGAACAGTCCAGAGGCCTGAAGACTCCTCAAAATAACCCGCTGTGCTCTGAAGCCTGTCTCTTTTTTTGTGAAAACGGCTATATTTAGTTACATAAAGCTCCAATATGACCATTTATTCACCAAAGTAAGTGTACGTCTGTTACAAAAATGTATCCTTCGGGTGTACTCACACTAGGCGCTCTGAACCGTACCCGAGCGCGTTTGACCCCTAAAGCCCGGTTCGTTTGACAAGTGTGATCACTCCATTCCGTGCCCGGGCGCGGTTCGTTTAGCCGGCCTTGGAAGAGGTGGGCCAGAGCGCGGTTCGGTTGAGCTTGAGCGCGGTTCAAGGAAACTGTGCCTAGTGTGAGTACACCCTTAAAAAATATTTACCTAAAAAGTAAGATTCGGCCATTGTATCATTTAGGGGGTGTTCACACTTGTAGCTCAGTGTTCTTCATTTTTTTTGGTCCGGACCAAAAAAAGAAAGTGATGAAATGATAATTTTTAACACCAAACCTAAAGATACAAAATAAACAAAAATAAAAAACGGCTTTTATGATGTATATTTTGTGGCGAAAGTTATCGAACATCCAAAACAATGCTGTTAGCTGGGCTAAATAACATGCTTGTTGTATGTGCGTACATATTTTTACCAGCTGAAAACTCACAAAGAGCTTATAAAATGTGTAAAGGAGTCAAAACAGTGCCAGGAATTCCTCCATTACACACACAAACGAAGATCTGCTGCAAGGATGGTGGTTCTGATGCCTGTACTGTACTGTAATGGGCAAACGTAGCTCCTATGACGAGAGGAACCAGGCATGCTTGAGCATTGTCCTTTTTAGAATCACAACTGTCCTGTTTTTGGTTTGTTTAGATGTCTTTGGTCCATATTGCATTCATATTTCTGTCGTACCACACCACAATTAGTTTTAATCAAACCAAACCTGCCAAGTGTGAACACACTCTTAAAGCAGTCTGGTTTGTTCTGATATCGTATATATGTTCTTTGGGCAACAGCGGCAGCATTCCCATGCTGCACGCCAACCCTGCAGCTCCCACGGTGGAGGCTGAATCTAGGTGTATTATAGAGGATAAGATCAAGAACTGCTGGGAGGTTATTCACAGATTTCTCTCATCTCTATTTCTCTCCTTCACCATCTGCTCCATCTCTTTTTCTCACTTCTCTTGGTGATGGTGAATGTGCAGCAGGCACTAATTAAGATGATTGTCCTCATCCCCCAGGGAGAGTCCAGGGTTACGGTCTAGAAAAATATACATACATTACAACCACTGGCCTTCGGTTGCGTTAGTCACATTTAAAACAACATACAAGGAAACCAGGGCTTGACAAGATGGTTGTTGTTTTATTTATTTATTTCTCTATTCCCAAATCAGGCATTTATTTTCAAACTCTCTTTTATGGTGACAGTGAGGGTTGAACGCCCATTGTTGTGATTTAGCGCTGTCTGGTTCAAAACGCTAATTTGTCTAACAGCATGACAGCAACGGGTGTCTGAAATGTCACCATGTTGTGTGTTTTGTACAAAAGTGGGGTAAGATTCAAGACTGTGGATCAATTGACACAACGGCTATTCTAAGAGGAACATTTTTTTGGAATGTCATGATAATCATCCTTTGATTAAAACTGCAGGTGAATTTGTAGCTCTTCATTTTCACTTAAAATATCTCAACTTAATTCAATTATGGACAGTGGAAAATGAGTTTCCCTTTTTTCTAATTTGAGTTAAAAATTACCTTTAATTTAAACATACTCTTATCCCCCGCTTAGTTTCAGTTAATGCTAACAAAAATGATTCATGTGGTCTCAACCAGTTTCAGAAATTAATTTTTTCCATTAGGAGCCACTATTTGCTCCTTGAAATTGATTTTCATGGGCATTTTGTCTTTTTGCATTATTTTAATAATAAAATAAATGTAATGTATCCTTTTTATGTTGAATACTAGAATACAATCCATTCATTAACGCAAATGCTTAATGATTAGATTAAGAATGTCTTACCATTTACCCCAAAAATTAAATTAACAAAAACAAAGAAACTCATTTAAGAATCCATATTTTGAATTTCAAAATGTTTTCCTTAATTTCTGACTCTGGTCCTGACACAAATGAATTAATTAAACTTGTAAAATAAAAATGTAAAAGCTTTTCACACAATGCAACTAAGTTCATTTAAAATGTTAAAATTGCTTTATAATATGTGTAATCAAGAAAAAAATATTTGACATAATTACAAACATAAGGATGAATGATGTTTATGAGTTAATACATCTTATTCTTACCAATAATAATACACAATTTTATTTATAAACAATTGAACAATATTGAAATAATCCTAAAAGATTTAACACACCATTGAAAATGACTGACAAACAGCACTGTAATGCTGCAAGACAACAAATACAGGGGATTCATGTGTAATTCTGTCATGTGACATTGTATTTGTGTTATTTCTTGACAAAAAGTGTTTACAAATTAGTTTTTCACAATACATTAAAGTATCGACTTTATTAGAATTTATGTGTTAAAGTTAAATGAAAAAATACTTTCAATATCAATAATTAGCATTTCCATCAGCCATGTCAGTAAATTTTTTGATGCGCTAAACCTTTTTCTGCAAAAAAATCCTTGGATGGAAACTTGACTACTGTGTTCCAACCATGTTAAAAATCCTAAGTTTCTAATGACAAGTAAAGTTATTTCTGTCATGACAAAACTGAGTGTTTGGCATAGAAATGGATATGACAATATTGATATGTTTGGGAAGAATAGATCTGCTTCACTGCTGCAGAACAAGTATGGGACTTGCTACTACCAATACATCCACAACATGCTTCTGTGAGCTGCTGCTGTACAATATAGCATACATAAATTACACAAAGCAGATCTATACAGGTGGAGCTGGGGAAGGTGGAGGGTTTCTGAAAGTGCGCAAATCAAGTATTTGAAGGTTTGAGCAGCGAGCTCATTGGCTACTGATACAGCAGGAACCAATCGGCTGTGCCCTATAGAGAATGATGTGATTGCAAGTAGATTGAGTTAAGGACCTATTAGTATGCGCCATCTAGAGTTTCATGACAGAACTTTGTATTTATCTCATTCGATAAATCCTAGTGACTTGAATCTTTTGAATCTGTCAACCAAAAAGATTTGTTCAAATTCATTCAATGATTCATTCAGTAAACTTCAGATTACATATTTATGCCAGTAGGATAACTTAAAAGATACATTCAAAATCAAAACAATACCATCACACCAGTCAGCCCGACAAGGGAGAAAGTATACTGAGTGTTACGCTTTTGATCACCATTAAACAAGATCCATATGGTTTTAAATGTTATCTAGAAAAACAGTAGGGCTGGGTAAAAAAATATCGATTTCTCGATTTTAATCGATTCTCATTTTTACGAACCGATATCGATTCTTAAATCCCAAGAATCGATTAGTCTAGTCTGTTTTCAGTTGATGAATGAGCAGAATATGTAGCACCTCCCATCCAATACATCGCAATAATCTTCGTGCTTTGTTACTTTTGATATGAAGCAAAGTCTCAGATTTCAAATGACGTCCATCTTATTATGAGATTCAAAAAATAAATACCGTTTTGGCGCTGTTTAATGTGACGTGACATCGCTTTAGCGCCTCAGTTAAAGAGAAGCGGCAGCACGGAGCGCATGTGAACATCCTCTCCTCCGCTTTAATACCAGTTACAGCATGAAATAAACATGACTAAACATCTGAAGGTATGTTAAAATATACAGTACAACTTACCGAAATCCGTATCATGTCTCGTGTAATAGCTCAATCAGTGTTTCAACCTCGGAAAGACGTCAATAAAACAGCTTGTAAACAATGTCATGTAACGTCACATTTACCTCAGAAAAACATCTTCAGTGATCATGAACTCATTAGTCAGCTAGAAAAGTGTACTCTAGAAAGCAACATTCTGATAAATATAGCTATGCACTGTTACATATTCATTATAATTTTTAATGTTCTTCAATATTTAATGCATGTTTGAATAAATCTGTTATGACCGCCGTGATTTAAATGTTTATATTTCAAAAAAACGAATTGGAGTGGAAATATGATTATGTAATTCTAAACTTTATTTAAGTGTTTGTATACAAATAAGTTAATTTAACCTTCAATATTATTATAGTAGTACCAACTGACTTACATGTGTAGTTTACAGCATTAGTTGAGAGATTTTTTTCCTCTAGAAAATTTGCCATGTACTGTAACTGAAATACTACATACAAAATAAATTATATCGAATCGAATCGTAATCGAATCGAAAGCATGTGAATAGGAATCGAATCGTGAAAATTGTGTCAATACCCAGCCCTAAAAATACAGTTTTTAGGGCTGTATTTGTAGATACTATTTGTAGACCATATTAAATATGTCAAATTTGATCTAGTGTATTAAAACTTCCCAAAGAGCATTTGAGAATTAAACTCAATGGGGCAGTAGCAATTTTCCTCACATGCTGCTTTACAATAAGAGGAGGCCACACAGCAGTTGTGCACCTCTGCCCCGGCAGTTCTACAATTCATTAGTCCCAGCTTTATTGGCAGCCGAAACAAGTATGCCGAAGCCAGAGGGATGGACACGGTCGCAGGGACTTCATGATTCTGTGACAGAGTAGGAAAATTACAGTGATTTCCCCCTGCACCCTGGCATTAGTGTCATGTGCCCTTAGACCAAAACTGGTTGGTTATCTATCCATCTTTTAGGACAGAACAGCAAACTGTGACAACAGACAGTGAAGTAGGCAGACGGACATCATTATCGGAGTGGATTAGGTGTGCCGTCTCGGAGGCTAGCTGGATTGTGGCAGATTTGGAAAGAACAGAAAGGTTCACACAGAGGGGTACAGAGCAAGGACAAACATTTCTCCCCTCATTAGCCATGAGCTCCCTCATCTGCTGTCACTTCCTGCTCTACAGCCCCAGGAAGCGCCTGAACCCACACCAAAGGCACGACGCTCTTTTTAATGCACTTTTCCCTCCAGCATTGTGTCAAATTACTTGGGACTGTTTGACTGTTTTTTTGTTTGTTTTTTTTGAGGGGCACCAGTGGCAGTGTTGGCTTATTTGGTGCCCTAGGCAGGATAAGACGTGACCAATTACTGAAAGAAAGAAAAAAAAAAAACATTACTTTATGTAAGTGTAAGATGGTATAGTTCTGTGCTTCGATTTTGGGAGACATGGGTTCAGTCAAAGACTATAGACATAGAAAGACTCACTCCTATTAGTTATGAATGGGAGAAACTGCAAGGCGCAATATGGCGGAATATGTCCCGACTTCTAAGTAAAAGAGCCAATCGCTGATTGATGAATCATCGCGTCAATGCAGCTGCCATTAGAAGCTCCGGTTCCCATAGAAACCTGAGACTCACGCTTAGGACTACACATGTGCATTGGCTCGTCTAGCCTGAAAAAGAAGCTTTTTTAACACTATTTGAGAATTACAAACAACATTTATGGGACAGTTCATGTCAGATTGTGTTGCTGATTTGAATTTACTTGAGAATTTATTTAACTGAGAGTTTGCCAAGCAGTTTTTGAGATTTCAGGATTCCCCCATTCAAATAGTTAGGACTTGGTCTTGGATGCATGAAATCTATCTGTCAAGCTCAATGAATCAATGAATCAATCAATAAATCTATCTATCTATCTATGAAGCAGGGGAATCAATCTGTCTATCTATCTATCTGTCTGTCAGTCAGTCAGTCAGTCAGTCTATCATTCTTCATGCCTGATGTCTATGGATGGATGGAGATATATAGATCTATTTGCTGTTTGAAATGCCACACATAGAAATTTGACCATTTTGCAGCTTCAGTTCATAAACATTTCCCCTGTGCGATCCTCAAAGAGTGGATGTTCACCACATGGTGCACTTACTTATGCCAAAGGTACAAATCACAGCAAACTATGACACACCTGAGTTCACAATTGTAGCTATGTGCCTTAAACATTCATGGCATTTTTATTTTTGTTCATACACTTGTTTTTTTCTTGGCTTCAGAGGAGCCAGCTGATGCCTCCTCCAACTGAAGGTTTCTAGCTACATTTACTTTTTGACTAAGTTTCCTTCCATATAATTTATCCCCTTATAATGTCATTGCTCAAAGAAAAAGTGGCAGTATTGATCAAGGCATTTCTCTTCTGTGGGTGGTGCTTCTCCAGTGCCAAATGTCCTAAAATAAATTGGCCGTTGTTTCCGTAGTATGCTTCTTTAATTATGAACACAGCCCTGGCCAAGCAGGGGAGTGTGTTTTCGGGTCTAATTGGCTGTCATCTTATTTACCTAGCATTAGATGACAGAGCGATCATGCTTTTGCTGAACAGATGGATCCACGTAATCTTAAGTCACCTGAAAGGGAAGATCCGCCACACAGGATCACCTATTGTGAGGAGAACACGTTACAGGAACCTCTTTGTACACTTCTGGGCATTGAGCGGCCTCACTGACAGCGACACACGGCGCACACAGACCTGCAAGCACAGCATACAGTATGTGCATATGTTACCAAACAGACTGCTAGTAGTTTATCTAATATTACAGGAGAATAGTTTCATACAGACAATCATTGCATAATACTTCTTACATATTTTTTGATCATATATTTGAATACATTACCGTTCAAAAGATTGGGGTTGATTAAAAAAAATACAGTAATAACAGTATTACTGTGAAATATTATTAAATATTATTATTTTTATTACATAAATTTTAATATATTTTGAAAAACCATGCTGGTCAAGTTAACCAAGTTTTGCCTTCAGTTGGTCCACCTGCTAGGCCAGCACTAATCAGCATAACCCATCAGTAAAATTAAAGCTAATCTCATCAACAGGGTGATTACTGATTATTTAGTTATTTAGTTCACCCAGATCTTTGATCAAGGGTATGATGGTGATAGACGATCTTGTTAACTCAAAGGTCAACCTTACCTGCAACTTTAATGTTACCAGCTCAGATCCTTAACCACCGGGTTCCAGCCATCTAACTTGTGTGTGGGTATTTAATTACACTAACAGAATGTTAAGGAACATATTGATGTTAAGAGGCCTTGTTAATTAAAACTATTAAAAAGAAAACAAGGAAAGACAGCAGCTTCTGTGAGGAGAAAAGCAGCTCTTGCTCTTCGCCAGCAGTGTAAGAGAGCATCATGATAATAGTTTCTTTATATCATGAGCTTCCTTCATATTCAGACCTGAATATGCATCGTAAAATGTAATGTTGAGATCTCTTGAATAAAACTGAGCAGCCGTGTAGACCTCTGTCTGCATTGTTCAGTGCCTGTTCACCTCAGAGTATGACAAAAGTTTGAGGAGGACATTGTTCTTCCACTTTCTTGACAGTAAGATTTGTCATAATGTACTTAAAGGGACGGCAGTAACATACTGTATATTTCTTTGCTGTGTTTGCAGTTTTATTTTTTCCTGACTTTGGAAACCAGGCCCACATTTCAGCTTATTCCAGCCATGAGTTTGACCGGAAGAGATTGTTTCATTAACAGGTTAAAGCAACCAGATGATTCATTTACATCTCTCATCTAAAATCTCTCATTTCTTAAAACCAAGCCCGTTTGTATGGAAGCTTGTTTCTGTCATGAAATAAAAAATAAAAAAGGTAATTGCGACTTTTTATCTCACAATTCTGACTGTTTTATCAGATTTGCGAGATATAAACTCACAATTGCAAGTTATAAAGTCAAAATTGTGTGATATAAAGTCAGAATTGTGAGTTATAAAGTCAGAATTGTGCGATATAAAGCCAGAATTGCGTGATATAAAGCCAGAATTGCGTGATATAAAGTCAGAATTGCGAGTTATGAAGTCAGAATTGTGTGATATAAAGCCAGAATTGCGAATTATAAAGTCAGAATTGCGTGATATAAAGTCAGAATTGCATGATATAAAGCCAGAATTTCAAGTTATAAAGTCAGAATTGTGCGATATAAAGCCAGAATTGCGTGATATAAAGTCAGAATCGCGTGATATAAAGTCAGAATTGCGTGCAAAGCCAGAATTGAGATATAAAGTCAGAATTGCGTGATATAAAGTCAGAATTGTGTGATATAAAGTCAGAATTGCGTGATATAAGGCCAGAATTGCGTGCAAAGCCAGAATTGCGTGATATAAAGCCAGAATTGCGAGTTATGAAGTCAGAATTGCGTGATATAAAGTCAGAATTGTGAGATATAAAGTCAGAATTGCGTGATATAAAGTCAGAATTGCACGATATAAAGCCAGAATTGCGAATTATAAAGTCAGAATTGCGTGATATAAAGTCAGAATTGCATGATATAAAGTCAGAATTTCGAGTTATAAAGTCAGAATTGTGCGATATAAAGCCAGAATTGCGTGATAAAAAGTCAGAATTGCGTGATATAAAGTCAGAATTGCGAGTTATGAAGTCAGAATTGCGTGATATAAAGTCAGAATTGCGTGATATAAAGTCAGAATTGCGTGATATAAAGTCAGAATTGCGAGTTATGAAGTCAGAATTGCGTGATATAAAGTCAGAATTGCGTGATATAAAATCAGAATTGCATGATATAAAGTCAGAATTGTGTGATATAAAGTCAGAATTTTGCGATATAAAGTCAGAATTGCATGATATAAAGTCAGAATTGTGCGATATAAAGCCAGAATTGCGAATTATAAAGTCAGAATTGCGAGTTATGAAGTCAGAATTGTGTGATATAAAGTCAGAATTGCGTGATATAAAGCCAGAATTGTGAATTATAAAGTCAGAATTGCGTGATATAAAGTCAGAATTGCATGATATAAAGCCAGAATTTCAAGTTATAAAGTCAGAATTGTGCGATATAAAGCCAGAATTGCGTGATATAAAGTCAGAATTGCATGATATAAAGTCAGAATTGCAAGTTATGAAGTCAGAATTGTGTGATATAAAGTCAGAATTGCGCGATATAAAGCCAGAATTGCGTGATATAAAGTCAGAATTGCGAATTATAAAGTCAGAATTGCGAGTTATGAAGTCAGAATTGTGTGATATAAAGTCAGAATTGCGTGATATAAAGCCAGAATTGTGAATTATAAAGTCAGAATTGCGTGATATAAAGTCAGAATTGCATGATATAAAGCCAGAATTTCAAGTTATAAAGTCAGAATTGTGCGATATAAAGCCGGAATTGCGTGATATAAAGTCAGAATTGCGTGATATAAAGTCAGAATTGCGAGTTATGAAGTCAGAATTGCGTGATATAAAGTCAGAATTGTGAGATATAAAGTCAGAATTGCGTGATATAAAGTCAGAATTGCACGATAAAGTCAAAATTGTGATATAAAATCAGAATTGCATGATATAAAGTCAGAATTGCGTGATATAAAGTCAGAATTACAAGTTAAAAAGTCAGAATTGTGTGATATAAAGCCAGAATTGCGTGATAAAGTCAGAATTGCGAGTTATGAAGTCAGAATTGTTTATATCTCACAATTCTCGTAATTGCATGTTATAAACTCAGAATTGAGAGATATAAACAATTCTGAGAAAAAAAGTCAGAATTGCGAGATATAAACTCGCAATTCTGACTTTATAAGATGTAATTGCGAGTTTATATCATGCAATTCTGACTTTATAACTCGCAATTTTGAGTTTATATCTCGCAATTCTGAGAAAAAAAATTTATATCTCAATTGTGAGATATAAACTTCCAAACTGTGTGGATTACTCTTGAAATGACTGGATTTTGAATGTGAAAATTCACAACACAACAGTAAATGGTAACCGCACCTTTCCAGTAAGCTCAGTCGTTGGATCTTGACTCATTACAAATCTCCAAAAGTGACAGTTCTTGGTTCAATGAGTCAGTAAGTTGTTGACCACCCAGACTGATTCAGCCCAATTCATGGACAATTCATTCAGACCATTTTAGTGAGAAAAAAAAATCAAAAGAACGATTTGCTAACAAATAGGAAATTGTGACAAAGCAGCCAGAGTGCATCCTCTAAGCAAACATTTTGTTTGTTTCTTTCACATCGACAGCAGATTTAATCTAGACAACTACCAACACTCCAGTTTATTTCCTGCCCATGTTATTTCTGAGACTAGAAGAAACATTTAATTGTATTGTGGACCAATCTGCTGGCCAGTGCTCGTGTTAAGAAGTGTTTTGAAGGAACAATATGTGTTTTTATCTAGCTCTGGACATTAAATAATAGCTATGTGTTCAAGGTAACACTTATCTCACTGCCAAACCAGCTAAATGTAACTAGCCTGAGGAAAAACGTTGTAAATCCAAAGTGACCTTAGTCGTCCTGTGAACCTGATAAGCAATAATGTTTATGTGATTTCTAAGCGGCCCATTGAGCTCAAAGCAGCTTACTTGTAATCAATACAATCAATCAGACGGCCTGTGTGTTGTCTGTCAGTCAGAATGGCATATGCAGTGCCCTGTAAACATACTCTGTATAAGGGGCACCTATGCTGAGTCGACATTTTGAAGACGTACTGTCTGTTCACATTAATGTTTGTGCATTATTTTTCTCCATTCACACTTCAAGAGGCTAAATCCGTTTTGTACATTGATTGAAGCAAATTCAGCCTGCAAAGAGCACAATCCCAGAAAAAAAGTATAGATTGTTTTGGGGCTTTTATACATTCAAGGCACTTTCAAGACATCAAAGGCCACCTTGAAAGCTCACCTTTATTGTGAAGTTCTCACCATCATCTCCTCTCATTACTGCGGCATGGGTTTGCCCTCAGGTCTCCCTGCTGGAAAACACACTCTCCATCAAATACAAATCAATGCTTCACAGACCATGGATGAAATCTATAAACCTGAAGTTCTCAAAGGCAAAATGCGAATGGAGATCAAGCCTAAATTAGTTATGACATATTGTCTTAGAGAAAGTTATTGGTTCTATGTTATAATGAAATTGTGTTGCAGTTTTTCCCTCTTGCATATGACATAATGCTTGACTAGCTTTCATTCTTTTCGTAATGATCACTGAACACGATTTGTGGGGTCTGTGGCTTTTTACAATGGTATGTTGTTTTTCTCTCAGCACAGAGGGCATGAGTCTGCGGCTACAATGGTCTTGAACAAATTGTTTACCCAAATATGAAAAGTTCTGTCAATATTTACATTTATTTACATTTCAAGTCATTAGAAGCCATAGCTGTTGTAATTCGCTGACAACAAAACTTGCATGGACTAGAAAAATTTGAGCAAGATTTGGCATCATTATAGCCAAATGCCATTAAATATTAAAGGGATAGTTCACCCAAAAATTAAAATTACCCCATAATTTACTCATCCTCAAGCCATCCTAGGTGTATATGTGTATGTCTTCTTTCAGTCAAAGACAATCTGAGTTATATTAAAAATATCCTGGCTCTTCCAAGCTTTATAATGGGAATGATTGGAGGATGAGATTTTGAAGCCCAAAAGAGTGCATCCATCGATCATAAAACAGCTCCGGGGGGGGGGGGTTAATAAAGGTTTGTGTCTAAAAAGCTGTAACTTCTGCAACGTAGTACACAATGACATGACGTACTACGTGTTAGGACGTATCGTAGTACGTCATGGCGTAGAACGTCACATCATTGTGTATTACACAATGCTTTTTAGACGCAAGTCGAATGCTTATGGCTGTTGTGCCAGAAGCTCGTTATTTTACTTTATAAAGTTTTGAATAAGGATATTTCTTTTACACAAACACATCAATTTGCTTCAGAAGGCCTTTATTAACCCCCCGGGGCCGCGTGGAGAACGTTTTATGATCGATGGATGCACTTTTTTGGGCTTCAAAATCTCATCCTTCAATTACTCCCATTATAAAGCTTGGGATATTTTTAATATAACTCTGATTGTGTTTGGCTAAAAGAAGACAGTCATATACACCTAGGATGGTTTGAGGGTGAGTAAATTATGGAGTAATTTTAATTTTTGGGTGAACTATCCCTTTAAAGGGTTCATGTGACTACAGTGGTTCAGCCTTGTTGGTTCAGCCTTCAATGTTATGAAGCGACAAGAATATAAACAAAATAAAACAAAATAATTACTTTATTCAACAATATCTAGTGATGGGTTTTTCAAAACACTGCTTGAGAGGCTTGAGTCCGAGTCGAGACTGAGACCAGAAAGGTGACAAAAGAAAGAACGACTCTGATCTGGGGGTAAGGTGAACTAACAGACTGCATAGCCTCAAACCCTGCTAAGCAATTAATTAATCAATCATTTTTTACTCATAATTAGGCCTTCGTGGCTGTATTAGCCTATAGTTTATTTTTTATTACAAATGTGATAAACGTTTGCGCAAGTACTATGTGTTGGGGAATTTAAAATATAACATTTCAATTATATTCCGCTGAAATGAAAGACATGACTTGAAAAAAGATTTGTTCATTTTGCCGAACGAGATTCAAAGATCCGAGTCAGTAAAATGATCCGAACTTCCCGCTACTACCCGAGTCCTGCTGCCTTCGCACTAGTGTTAGTCTCAAGTCATGAAAATCACAAGAAAATCACCAATCATTGGACGTGTCAACCAAACATCAATTTACAGAAATAATAACATACAGTAATAATCATGAAATATTTTGAATGGGACTCGAGTGGACTCGGGAATGAGTCCGATTCCTAATATGTTCGAGTATGAGTCAATTCTGAGTCAAAATGCACACGAGTCCATGACAAGACCAAGACCATTACAATATGGTCTCGAGACTGAGTTCAAGACCGAGTCCGAGTCTCGAGTACTACAACACTGCCTTTAAGCTCTGAGTATTAGGCGTATTTTAACATTGAATAAATTGCACACTTCAATGGCTACAGTGCAAAAACTGATTTATTTTTAACACTGCAAAAGATGTTAAGACATTTTCAAAGATTGTGTCATATATAATATTAAATACATATTAAAGGTATTTTGTCTTGCTGCACTGGCAACTTATTTATACAAAGCACTGGATTTCACAGCACTCATGAGGTTTGTTTCCTTAATCTTTTGAGAAGAGCAGGACGAACCCAGTCAGTCGTTAACTAAATAAGCAAATACAAATCTTTCAATCTGCTTGCTACTCTTGCAGCCAGATGTTTGAAGACTGCATAGCGGCACAGGTCACAAACGGACACATCTGTCATTTGCCATAACATGCGATCTTTCTTTCTCATTCTTTTACTCTAGTCTTTCTCATTCAGTGGACAATTACCATCTGGCAGTGGTGTAACATTCTGTGAAGGATTCTGAAAAGACGTATAGATTTTAGTCTGAAATGTTCAAGTCACTCATTTCTGAAAGAAAGCATTATCCTAATAATATTTAAGCAAAACACTGAACATGACTGCAGTGGCCTATCAGTGTAATTTGATGTCAGAGTGCTTTATCAATCAATCAGAGTTATAGTGCACAAGACAAGCTAGGACGTCACTCTTATGGCATTCTGGCCAAGCACGCTGTCGTAAGCTGTCCATACTTTTGGGAAAGACTTGTGTGTCTGAGAGAGATCATCTGGTTTTATTGTAATCCATTGTCAGCATTCTGTTACCCAAGAATAGAGATTGCTCTGTTGTATTAATCTGAGATGACGTCCAATGCAATCTGATGAATTGCTTTTGAGTTTTATTTCAGGTGAACAGTGATGACATGGACTTTGCTGTTAGAGTCTGATAAAGTCAAACCATAAAACACAAAAAGTCAATCATTTTGTCTGTTGTCCAGTGGAATAGATATATTATTATAAATAAATTTACCTATTTTTCACTCAAAATTTGAGATTTATGATTAAATATAAATGACAAATTGTTATTAATAAATTAATTAATAATACATGTCATTTAAAGGATTAGTTCACTTTAAAATGAAAATTACCCCAAGCTTTACTCGCCCTCAAGCCATCCTAGGTGTATATGACTTTCTTCTTTCAGACGAATGCAATCAGATTTCTATTAATAATCCCCTTATGCTCCCAAGCTTTATAATGGCAGTGCACAGAAACCATCTGTTTGAAGCTCAAAAAAGTGCATCCATCCATCAGAAACGTACTCCACACGGCTCCAGGGGGTTAATAAAGGTCTTCTGAAGCGAAGCGATGCATTTGTGTAAGAAAAATATCCTCATTTAACATGTTATAAAGTAAAATAACTAGCTTCCGTATTCAACTTACGAAAAAAGACGCAACTGACATTTTGCAAGTTGAATACGAAAGGCATAGGACGTAGAGTAAACATTTTGAACTGCGAGAGGCATTACACTTTCTTCGTAAGTTGAATACGGAAGGCGGTCTGGCGGAAGCTAGTTATTTTACATTATATTGTCCATATAAATATGGATATTTTTCTTACACAAACGCAATGCTTCGCTTCAGAAGACCTTTATTAACCCCCTGGAGCCGTGTGGATTATGTTTATGATGGATGGATGCAGTTTTTTGAGCTTCAAACAGGTGGTTTCTGTGCACTGCCACTATAAAGCTTGGGAGCATAGGGGGATTATTAATATAACTCTGATTGTGCTCGTCTGAAAGAAGAAAGTCATATACACATAGGATGGCTTGAAGGTGAGTAAATCATGGGGTAATTTTCATTTTAAAGTGAACTAATCCTTTTTCTTAGAAAACAAGACAAAAATACTGATGAAGAAAAAGTTTTGTTTGCAGCGTAGGCAGTATTAAGCTCTAGAAAAAGCTTGTCATGCTGAATAAATGATGCTCTCACTTCAAAATGATTCATCTTATATCTGGAGCTGTATTTTCAGTCAAACGAGAGTTTATTTTGACGCAGATGTGTGCCCCAAGGAAACTGCATGTTTTGAGTACATCCACAAGACGTGGAGTGTTTACTGCTTTGATGCGGGTGTTGACTTACTTTGAGTTTATTGCTTCTCTTAATACATTTTGAAAGAGACTACGGGTGTGCCTTTCTTCCATAAAATAACTTAAAGTGACTAAGGCTAGTGGTATGATTAATAGTCATATTGAACTGCGGGATAATTCAGTGGCTTATACTTTCTTAGCTGCCAACGACATAGTAATCCCTTCCCATAATTCAGCTGGTAAATTCCTCCTGTGTTGCCAAAAAGGAATGTCTTTCACGAGACACACAAAAGAAGAGCGCCTTTGAATCGGGTTTTTATTCTCTTTGAGGCTCTGAAAATGAGGAGTAAACAAACACGGAATGAGAATGCTTGATATGGGAAGTTGAATATATTTATCCTGCTGAAGGATTCGAATGGGTTGCATATCCCTTTTACTAGCTATGCATGCCTTGTTCCAAGATAAAAATGCCTATTACCGCACATGAACTCACTATTGCATGTGCACAAATTAAACCTGAAATTTAAAGAACCTTTTAAGATCTCAAACTAAAATCATGTGCATTACCATGTATTTTCAGTTAATTATGCGTTAGTGCAACTAAAAAAAGCCTTGACAGAACAGAACAATATTTATTCTGGATGATTCATCCCTGTATTACAGACTGTTTACACTGGTATCCATGCAGCTGTTCTGTTGGTGGTGGCGATAAGACTTTTCTCTGCTTTTTGATTGATTTATTGAGAAAGAAAAGGCAGAGACGTCCCATCAAAGAGGTTGTAAGAGGAACGTTGATGGCTGTAGAATAGACAGAGTGTATCTCCGCTATCCAAACCATCCTGTAAGGGGGCATCTTTCTTTTTTTTCCCCTTACCCATGCTGTCGCCTCAGCCTGTAGGCTCATTAACAACAACAAATTTGTTCTTGACACTAATTACTGCTTCCCAGGAAACTGTGAAGCAAGGCGAAAGAAAGGCGGCAATCTACTCATCGCGGAGGCATTACATAATTTAACCTGGGCAAACGAACACAATGCCTTTTGGGTTTTTGTATGGCTTGTCGAAGAGATGGAGGTCAGGTTAGGTTGTATTTGTCTTTTGTCTTTATTGGCGTGAAAGATAAGAAATACGGGAGGTACAAACCTCGCTCTTTCCCAATACAATCTCATTTGCATTGCTTTTTATAGCACTTAGGCCACCCTGAGGTATTTGGCATTTACGCATTGTGTGCGGTTTGACAGTACATGGTGATCGGCATGCACAGATTTGTTTAGTGGAGTGCAGGCAATCTGCCGCACGCTGCTGAACAGGCCATTGGGCCGAACATGTGACGGCAGAGGAGGATGTTATAACGGATTTGCTTACAGGCTGAAGGAAGAGTTGGAGATAAAGGAAGAGAGTGGGTGGACGGGCAATACTCCTCCCTCTGCACCAGATGTCAAGTGTTAGTGTATTATCAGAGGACAACAGCGCAGCCGATTCTCCCTTCAGGCAAACGCAATGAGTAGCACTCATTCAGTATCATTACCGAACGTGAGGTTTGTTTTTTTTCGACAGACTGGCTTCTGTGAAAACTTCCGTGTCTAGATTTGTCTTGAACACCCAAAGGAGTCGAAATGTCTGCTGAAATTAATTATGAATGCAGGATGACAATAATTGCGACGCATTTTGCTGCCAGGCTGGGCTCTGTGGAAAACTGCATTTGAATGTTGAAAATATGACACTGCAGTATGGCGCTTGTTGTTTCCTGATCAGTATGCAATCCAGAACTTTATTTGACAGCTGTTTTATTGAACAAATAAATTGACAATTAATTGTGGTTGAGACAGTGTTAGTGAAGCTACTTTGAAACTGTAGCTCCCGAGCAACAAACTACAACTACAGTCAAGCAGTTCTTTTAAAAAAGTAGTTTGCTGCACTACAAGCTGTTAACAAGCTAGGCTAACCGGATTGATGCTATGGCATTAAGTCCCTTTAAGACAAGTCATTTCACTCGGCGGCCATCTTTAAAACGCCTCTCGGGCATTCAAGTGCAGCTCCTATCTCTTTGAATGGGGATTGAGATTTCACCAATGAAATCTGACAACAACTGTCTCATAAATTTTATTTCTAAATGCTTGAATCATGACAAAAAAGGGTATTTTTCAGGCTGGATCAAGCTAATGCGCATGCGCAGTCCTAAATGCGCGTCTCTTATGTCTCAATTCGGAGGCGCGCGTCTGACTGAATCTGAGCTTGTAACGGCCGCTGCAGTGATGCAATGACTTTACCAAGCGGCGATTGGCTCTTATTTAGAAGGCGGGACTTATTCCGCCATATTGCGCGTTGCACTTTCTCCCATTTAAAACAGTAAGAGTGACACGTCTTGTGTTATTCTATAGTCTTTGGCATTATCTTTTAAAAATTAAACAACTGTTCAAAAGTTTGGGGTCAGGAAGATTTTTCAGTTTTAATGTTAAAATCACTCATTCTCACAAGGCTGCATTTATTTGATAAAAAATACAGTAAAAAAAAACAGTAATATGGTAAAATATTATGATTTTAAAATAACAGTTTTCTATTTTAATATATATTTTAAAATGTAATTTATTCTTGTGATGCAAAGCTGAATTTTCAGCATCAATACTCAACAGTCTTCTTCAGAAATCATTCCAATATGCTGATTTGGTGCTCAAAAAACATAACATCTTTTATTAATAGAAAGTTCAAAATAACCACATTTATTTGAAATCTTTTGTAACATTATAAATGTCTTTACTGTCACTTTTGATCAATTTAATGTATTATTGCTGAATAAAAGTATCAATTTCTTCATACTGACCTCAAGCTAAATAGTGTTTAAATGCAAAATATCAGATGATATAATTTATTATTTAATCAGAGCTTTATTTTTCTGGCACAAAAACAATAAGTGATTTGTCTGCTGCACCGCTACTTACTAGTGGTAAAATTAGCGGCCATTTTTTTTTACCCATGAAGTTTCACCACATACAGTATCTGACTTTTTATTATTTATCCGAGGTCATGTTTCTTAATTTGAGAGGGGTGCGTGACAGACAGTTAAAGACAGTGATTCCTTAACTCCATAATGTAGTCTGCTTGACTTCCTGGTTAAACTGCAGCACTATTCTGATTTCACAGGTTCCAGATCAGTGTTTTAAAAAGGGCTGTGAAAGTCCGTCTGCAAGAAAACCCCACTCATGTAACCACATTTGTAGAGATCTGAAGATAAGATGGAAACCCAATCTCTAAATGCATGCATGCAACTTCTCACTCAGTGTAAATGGATGGGCTTCATATTTGCCAGGAAACACTGGATGGGCAAAAACATTGACATTTCACCCTTTCAGAGTAGCCTAACTAAAAGCATTAGTCAGACACTGGTTGCTGTGGACTAGGACACCTAAGAGCGTTCATTATATATAGATGAAGCAGTGGGAAATGTTCTCCAAGTCCTGTGACTTGAAACAAGCCTGCTATATGTCTTTCTGAGAGAGACAGCTGAAATACTAAGTAAACGCACAGGTTTGGGGCTTGATGTGGGGCTTGACCAAAATCTAATATCACTGAATGAGTATTTTTAATAATATAGATTTTATATTATTGTTTTTTATG
The DNA here is from genome assembly GCA_037950665.1 of Hypophthalmichthys nobilis. Lineage (NCBI taxonomy): Eukaryota > Metazoa > Chordata > Actinopteri > Cypriniformes > Xenocyprididae > Hypophthalmichthys > Hypophthalmichthys nobilis. The sequence goes on along the minus strand of CM075482.1, from coordinate 11,322,074 downwards.
GAAAATTAGACCAAAAATATTGTATACATCATATATTAACTAACCATGTGGCAATGGACCAATGCTATATTTAATTTAATAATCATTTTATTTTATTTTATTATTTTAGACCAGTTACCAATATCACATTTTATGCTGATTTATCAAAATAAATTAACAATGAATGCTACTAGTGAATTTAGGCATCACAGCATAATATTGTACATCATAGAAATTTTTTATTAATTTTAAGATTTTACTAAGCATTACATTTAACGCCGTTATTAAATTATTAGTATATTTAAATATAGAAAAATAGGGGAAATAAGAATGAAAAACAATTAGCCTAAATATCTAGTATCTAATGAAAAAAATCTTTGTAATCAACAATATATTGTGGATCCCTATAATGCCTATTTTGATTAAGTACGTGTGAAAGGTACTTTATCATTTGATTATTTTATTTTTTTATTTAGAACTTAATGGATGCAAACCAAAAGATAAGACTGTTGATAAATCATAAGACTGGCATTAGTGCAAAAGAAACATTATACAACACTTGAGAAACTCAAAACAGCAGTACATTATAAATATAAATTGGTTGAGCCATGTTTGAACCATTGTAAAATAGCCAATATACAAACACCAAACAGAGTGAGTAATTCTAAATGAGAATGCCGGGCTTTCCCATGGGAGTGCAGGGAAAAGCCTGCAGGAGTGCTGGAAAAGACCTGATTTGCTCATTGTCAGAATCACAGACTCACACTAACACCTGTGAATGATAGAGAGGAGAGAACAAAGAGAACGACTTCACTCATTAGAGCAGACGTGGCTAACGAGAAGACAGATTTCTGCCATATGTTTAGGCTTGGCTTGTGTTGGTATACTGATAAAGAACAGTTCTCTGTCTTGGCCTAGTGTAGACTTTTTAAACTTTATTCTTCAGGACATCTGCCAATGTCTTACAGCAGAGACTGTAAATAGAGGAGGAGGAGGTAGATCACTCTTAAAAAGAATAAAAAATAATAGGAAGAATCACAACACTCATGCTGTCTTCAAGTCCTCCTGGGAAGTTGTGAGTTTGGAAATCAGAAAATATGGCACTTTTCTGTTCCTATTTTTTACTTACTGACAAAGACAGGAAGCTTTTTTAGGCCTAATGGAACAAAATGAAGAGCAAATGATGTGCATTAGAGCACCTGCATACTAGAGAGAGCTGTAAATCTGTTGATTTCAAGGAGGAAGAATGCAAGGGTTTGAGAAACTGATGCTCCATGATGCAAAATAAGGAGCTAAAATAAAGTTTTACCATTACATTTTGCTGCAATGCACTCTGTCTTTAGTATCTGTTGACTGATGAGAACTTCAGGGCAGTTCCAGTTGTGCTTCTTGCTTTCTTTCAAACTGATATGACTCTTTCCACACCCTCAAAACGTGTCTTGCGTACATAAAGCATTTTACACATCTAAAGGCACCTACATAATAATAAAAAAGTCTCTGCTGGTGTTTGATAGATAGAAAAGTGAAGAATAAAATCTTGTACAACCACAGAATGATGGAAAATGTAGTTTTGTCAGCTAAATGATATACATTTTCTGTCGCGCTTCAGCACTGTTCATCACACTGTAAAAAAATATTTATATACAACATTTTTTCTTTTGTCAAATCAACTTCATTAATTAATGTGGTTCAGATAACATAATATTTTTGAGTTTCTGTTGATTAAACCAATCGCCTTCATTGTATTAACTTAAATTTTTAATTTCAATGAACTCAAAATTTTAAGGCAACCAGGTCACTTACTTTTTTAAGTTAAACCAACAATTCTTTTAGTAGTGCATAAAATGTGCCCAGATTTATTTAGTCAAAGTTATATAGTCAAGTCAGGACCATCTAGAAATTGCCAACTGCCTCAAAATAATCAGCTTTCATGTAGTGTACAAATTATGATTAGTTTATATGATTATTCAATGCCTTTCAAAGGTTTTTTTTTTATTTTTTTATTTTTTATGAAATTATACTTTTATTCATCAGGGATGCATGAGTAAAGACATTTATAATGTTACAAAAGAGTTGTAATTTCAAATAAATGATGTTCTTAAGAACTTTGTTCATCAAAGAATCCTGAAAAAACTAACATGGTTTCCACAAAAGTCTTAAGCAGCACAACTGTTTTCAACATTGATAATTGATTTTTGAGATCTGCATATTAGAATTATTTCTGAAAGATCATGTGACAATGAAAACTGGAGCAAAAATAAAATATATATCAGCCTATAATATGTATATTAGTGCAGTTCTCAATACATATGTTGAATACAATTCTCCTCCATTTTAAATTTGCAGTTACCATGTTTAGCAATTTAATGTGTGCCCCAGCTTATTTAAATAAGTAAAAAACAATATATATATTTGTGGTTGTTCTCTTTGGACATACGGTAGTAATTTTATTTGTTAAGGTCTTAAAAAAAAACTTGATTTTAAAAACTCTGCAGATATCCTTTCACAACATTAAATTACATTTTAAAATACATTAAAACAGAAAACAGTTATTAATTACATTGTAATAATATTTCAGTTTTTATTTTGATCAAATAATTTGAAATCAATATGATCAGAGACCTACTGACCCCAGACTTCTGAACAGTACTGTAGAAATAACTAAAACTGTTGAATATATCTGAAAAGGTCTCATGTTAGAGTTTGATCAAGCTGAATGTTAATGGAAAATGACTCATAGGAGAGAAGTTGCAGTCAACCTGACAAAATCCAGATTTATCACTGTTTAGTCAGACACAACATCTGATCTTGTAATAATTTTTACTTCCCTGCTCATCATTGTAATATTTTAAGAGCTTGAGGCTCCTGAAGTGTTGTTTTGCAGTTAAAAGTTTTAGTTAGGAATATTTACATTGCTATCATCCTGTATAAAACTGCTTTGTAGTATGTTTACTCTTGGCACTGCAAAGGTCCAGCCAGTTTCTATTTGTGTACATATGTATGTGTGTGAGAGGGTTGCCCTGCCGGCAACACAGCGATCCAAATATGGCCGTTCACTAGCTCACTCCATTTCACCAAACTAGGCTGTCACATGCTCATATAAACATGTGAAAAGTACAGTGTTTATGTACCTCAGATGGAGGCACATGCTCCACTGTGAGCCATGTCTCCGCTGTGCTTATTTATGTGTCTCTCTCCCACTGTATGTTAGAGAAAAGTATGTTTTCCAACTAGACTGAGATCTGTTCTGGAACAACATCTAATAGGGTTGCCAAGGTTGAATGTCTTCCGTTCTTGTGACAATTGTTGTCGGACCTCTGATGTCAACACACTCTCCACAAGCATCTGTGGATCTCATCGTCCCTGAGGGTCTGTGAGTGGAGGCATATCCGATCACATCTTCCTGTTGCAGGTTATGCCACTGTAAGACATTACACTGCTGCAGTCTCTCCCAGCATGCAGCAACCTTTTTATTGATGTGTTCATGAGAATGGAGTGCATTGGATGGATTGCCCAACTGCAGTTGCATTCCTGCATTCCCCAGACAATCCCCATTGCATGCAATTTGATTATGCCATTGCTATTTGTGTTTCAATGGTGTCATCTTATTACCGAGAAAAAGGAAGGGAGGAATGACACTGCGATTTGTGGGGGGTGCATTTGAATTCAATCTCCTACAATGCTGTTGTGGAAGACATTTTATATATATATCTATTTACCGTTAGGTATCATTCATCAAATTTAAGTTGTCACATGATATTTTTTTGAGCTTAAAGGGGATCTATTATGCAAAATTCACGTTTATATGCTGTTTAAACATAAATGTGTCAGCAGTGTGAGTACATAACCACCATATAATGGTAAAAATCCACCCACTCCTTTTTTTTTAATCCCCATAAATCATAAGCAGTGTCTCAGAATAAGCCGTTAGCAGTTTCTGTGCAATGTGACGTCATATTGCACAGGCCCCGCCCATGACTGCTGACAGACTCTGCCCTATTAGCATAGACCCCGCCTTAAATGAGCAGCAGCTTATTTGCATTTAAAGATACATGCACGAAAACAGTATGTTTTTCCTTCCACTCAAAAATGGGCATTTACAGCATGATATAATAAATTATCTGTGGTGTATTTTGAGCTGAAAATTCACAGACACATTCTGGGGACCCCTGAGACTTATATTACATCTTGTAAAAAGGGGCATAATAGGTCCCCTTTAATAATTAGTACCATACTAAAGGTACATGGAAATCAATTATCTTTATTGATTTTAGATTTGATTTCTTTAGAGCACAGCTCCATTATATTTAATGGTAACATAAATTGCAGTTGATGAATTATCCAATAATGCCTAGAAAGCCTCCTCTGAAGTACAAGCTCACTAATGTTGTTCATTAGATACATCGCATAATGGCTCTGATCTAAAAGACCTGTGATTTTTATTGACCGATCTCTGTCACAGTTCATTTGTCATGTTTTTTCCCAACAGAATGAAATAATGGAAGGAAATGTTACATAGTGTTACAAGATTAATGCTCATTTATAAATTACAATGTTGTTTCTTTACTTTAATATCTTTTGTATGTTTCTTTTATATGAGTATTATCTAATTCAGTGGCTCTCAGTAATTTTCTATTTTGCATTTTTATTTCAGTTTCATGTCATATTTTGTTTTAAATAAAGTGAAAACGTTCTTTCAGTTATCATTTTGTTGAATAATGGACATTTACACTGTTACAACATGTACACTATTTTAAGGTGACGTAGTTACATTGCACTTACTCAAATAAGTACTTATAATAAGTAATATTAATTAACGGTTACACTTTATTTTAAGGTGTCTTTGTTACACTGTAATTATATGTTTAAGTACTGAGTGATATTAAGTAACTACATGTACTTACTATAGGGTTAGGATTAGGGTTTGGTTTGGTTTGGTTTGGTTTAGGGTTAGTTGCATGTAATTATGCATAATTTATAATTATTACTACAGTAACTACATGTAACATATGTAACAATGACACTGTAAAATAAAGTGTTACCTAAATAACTACTGTACATGTACTTACTATAGAGTTATGGTTAGGGTTCGGTTTAGGGATAGTTACTTGTAATTATGCGTAATTTACTGTTATTACTATGTAAGTACATGTAGTAACGTGTAACTTGCCTTAAAATAAAGTGTTACCTTGTTATTTTCTGTATACTTTATGTTGCAAAGATATACATCAAAACCTTTTATTTGTAAACAACTTATTTGTAATTGTAGACAATCAATGTGATTCACAAAATCATCAAAAAGTTCATACTTAAAATTATTTTAATTTATAAGCTAGTTTTGGACCTAGTCAAAAAGCAGCCTTTGTTAAGCCAAAATGTTTATAAATATTATTATTATTAGAAATTGAAAAATTAAGTGACCTTACAGTAATTCTGATTTATTTAACTGTGTAAAAATGTGTAGCCTATATAAATGAAACAAAGGCACCTCACACTTTGAGAACCACTCATGTTCCTGCATATTATTTGTTTTTGAGTAACAAAAAACTGTGTAACAAAATGTATAAAAGTGTAGCCAATCATGTGAAAAAAAAAAAAACATCTCTTTTAACTGCTCTTTTAAAGGGATAGTTCACCCAAAAATGAAAATTTGATGTTTATCTTACCCCCAGGGCATCCAAGATGTAGGTGACTTTGTTTCTTCGGTAGAACACAAATGATGAATTTAACTCCAACCGTTGCAGTCTGTCAGTCTTATAATGCATGGCAATGGTAACAAAATCTAAAAAAACATGAGAGTAAAAAAAACATGCACAGACAAATCCAAATTAAACCCTGCAGCTCATGATGACACATTGATGTCCTAAGACACGAAACGATCGGTTTGTACGAGAAACCAAACAGTATTTATATAATTTTTTACCTCTAATACACCACTATGTCCAACTGCCTTGAGTGCGCGTACGGCATCCAGTGCGTGAGGTGTGTACTGGCGTAGTTTACACAAGCGCCGGAAGTGATCTCTCGCGTGTATACATCACACATTGTTTACACAGAGCACAAACATTGTAGGTACGACGGCTAATCAAAATGGTACTTACTTGCGCTTATCCGGATTGTTCAAACCGACTTAAAACTAAAAGATTACGTTCTCTCACGCGAACTCATTCGGGAGTGGTGACTTTCTACGTATTCCCAACTTCTGAGCCTGCTCGCCTGAAGTTATGGTTGATTGCTCTTCGGCTGGATATCAACACGCCCATTAACTTACTAAAGTTCTTGAGGGTCTGCAGCAATCATGATTTTACATACCCAGGAGAGGATCACGTACGACTTAAACCATCAGCTGTGCCTATGGTTTTTCCACATCCAACTGAGGTATGTGAACAAGATCTTTGTATGTGTCCTTTTTATTTGTAAAGCTGCCCTTACAAAAAGTAACAAAATAAAATGAAGTTTTGATGTAATAAAACTATGTTTTTTTAGTTGTTTACTTCCATTTGTATAACAACTGTTGTACTACAGGCACCATGTTTAAACTACGCCAGAGCGCGTACACACCTCACGCACCGGATGCCGTGCGCGCGCTCAAGGCAGTTGGACATAGTGGTGTATTAGAGGTAAAAAAATTATATAAATACTGTTCGGTTTCTCACACAAACCTATCGTTTCGTGTTTTAGGACATCAATGTGTCATCACGAGCCGCAGGGTTTAATTTGGATTTGTCTGTGCATTTTTTTTTACTCTCATAGATTTTGTTACTATTGCCATGCATTATACGACTGACAGACTGCAATGGTTGGAGTTAAAAATCATAATTTGTGTTCTACTGAAGAAACAAAGTCACCTACATCTTGGATGCCCTGGGGGTAAGCGGATAAACATCAAATTTTCATTTTTGGGTGAACTATCCCTTTAAGGTGGGACTTCCTTTTCTTACGGCTGCCATATTGAGTGTTAAAAAGGTGATTGGTTCTTTTAACTGTAAGGCGGGACTACAGCCACCCTATAGATATTTATGAGTGGATCATATCTGCATTATACAGTCTCTGATATAAGCCCTATTCATAGATATTATGCTCAGAATGGAAGAATACTGGCAGAGCTCTATGGCTGCTGTGGCCTGACTAGAATTTGCGTCAGCAGCCCTCAAGATCCATATAAACAGTGTCAAAGCTTTGAGCTGCTGGAGAACAAATGACGTCTGAAATTTTGATTGACTGCAACCTTTGATTTTCAGACATGCAATGGATGCCATCCTCTTGAAGGAACAATAAATACAGAGTGCAGCACACTTCACAAAATCTGTAGTCTGCCAATACACCGTGTTCATGTTTTTCAATTTCCTACTGTAGTTTTATGATGGATTTACAGTAAGACAAGCCTAATGTCCCCTCAGTATTCTCTGACATCTCTAAAACAAACATTATCCCGCTACAGCACTAATGGGAAACTAACCAGGGTTGCGTTTCCAAAAAGCATTGGAAACTATGGTCGCAATTTACGTAGTTGAGCGATTTGGCATTTCCCGAAACCATAGTTCCAACAAACATTCGCAAACAGCGCCGACAGGGAACAAAAACAGTGGAGTAATCTACTGACTGAACAAACCACATGTAAGCGGGAGTAAAGTGTACACCAAATATTGCATGTTAACGTGATTAAAAAATGAATAGCTTCTACAACTATGCATTGTACTTAATGTCGCTGTAAGATAATTGATATCAATACCTTGTTTTGGCCAATACTGATAACAATTCTTTTTTATGTTTTTATATTGAAAAATTAGAAGCATTGAATTTGGTAATTTGTTACATTTATTACATTCATAATAATCCTACATTATTGTACGAATATTTTAATTGTATTATATAATATTACAATACATAATATTATACTGTTATATCATAGTCGTACCGTAAATTATCAAATAAAATTATCAGCTGTAATTCCACTATTGTTATCAGTAACAATAATTTTTATAGTTATCCACGAATAATATCACCACTGGATGTGCTTCTTTAGTGAAAATACACTTCATTCTCCAATAGAGAAACCAAAAAGGAAACCTGGCACAAAGCACAGAGGAAATTCATGAGACAGCATGAGGTCTCAAATTTTAAAGAGCATATTAATGACTCCAGGCTATTTCAGGAGCAGTGTTACAGCTCCTAACATAGCATCCAAATATAAAATATGCTGTTTAGCATTTAATGGCTCCTATTTACTATTTGCATACTAGACTATTTGCATGAATTATTAAATGATCACACAGGAGTCATGCAAAGTCAAGTTGTCTGTAGGTTTTATGAGCTAGAATTAAAGTTAAATGGAAATGCCATTAAGATGGAGCAGTTAAGACACTAAACGCCTCATGAAGCAAACTTCTCATTGTTATAGGATTAGTTTTTATACTAGTACGCTAAACTGAGAAATCAACCAAACATCCCTGTGGAGGCACTTCTTAAAGATGTTTTTTTTTTTCCTCCTAGGACTGAATTTTTGGGTTTTTGTGTCAGATTGTTGAACTATTATATGAGCATTTTAAGGGCCATTTACAAAGAAACCTCTTTTTTTTTTTTTTGCAGTTAAAAAAACGAGCCACAAGTCAGTGGAGCATTTTTTAAGTTGAGCGCTGTGTTTTTGTAACGCAGTGTCATGCACAAGGGCTACAAAAGACGTGAGTGCAGTGGTCGAACACATCCATCTAGTGCATGTTTACATAGAAACAAGCGGTGCTAGGGAAAGCAAAAACGTGTTCTGTGTGAACGGCCCCTTAGACTGCAATGACTTATTTTACCATATTTACCAAGTTCTACATCATGGTCTACATCTATGGTTATCCACAATAAAGATAAAGCGATAATTCTATCATTTACTACCTCTCATGTCGTTTCTAAACCTGTATGATATTCTTTTTTTCTTTGGAACACAAAAGAAGATATTTTGAAGAATGTTTTTGAACTGTTTTGGTCCATATAGTGAAAGTCAATGGGGTCCAAAACAACATTAATCCCCATTGACTTTCATTGTATGGACAAAAAATTAAAACTTTTTTTTTCTAAATATCTTTTTATATTTTCTAAGGGGGCCACTTTATAAAGAAGATAACTTATATCTTGAGTATTGAAGTTTGCCAGGCTGCAAAATTCAGTTGAGTTTCAGCTGTGCTGATGTCAGTAAAAATAAAAGAGAAACTCTTTTTTCTACAACTCTAACAAGTTTACAGTGAAGCCTTGTTGTGAAGGACACAGATTAATGGTCCTGCCGCAACCTCCTGCTTTTCAGTGGTTGTTTATTTGGCCTCAAGCAATGCTTAGATCCCTAGATGTGTCTCAAGAGAGGTTGCACTGCTCCTTGGCGCTGACACACAGGTCTGTTGGGCACCAGCCATCGTAATAGTGGTTAAGTAATAGTTAGGCTTATGTCATTTGTGAATGACTCTATCAGAGATAAAGAGAGTGAGAGAGAGTCAATCATTATCATGACAGGAGCATTCATACGGTCCGTTCTGTCTGAGGACATTTTGGGATAACTCTAATAGGATTTCTATTCTATCTTTAGTAAGGATATAAGAGGTTATAACCGGTTACTCATTCTTTCCCTACAGGAAGAGTTGTCAAATGATTCTTCATTTGCTAGTAAATAGTACAGCATGGAAACTTTTGAGTTTGTCTGATGTCACTTCCTCCTACTCCCTCAGTGCTCAGGGAATACGAGCACTAAAATGACTCTGCATGGGTTTTTAATGCAGTAGATTGTGTTGCTGAAATCTGACAGCACTCCACTATAAAGATCTCTCTCCTAAATCTCCAAATTATTCTGTGTGCTCACACTCATTTGAATGAATTAAAGTAAATATCCCGTGAAGATGGAGGCATAGCATCCAGTCTCCCTCAAGCGCAGCCGTCCCATCAGCACCTCATAAAGCCATGGCAACAGACATTTTGGTTAATAATTGGTTACAGTTGTCTTTTAAAATTTTTGCAAATTGTCATTAAAAAAAACTGTTGCTAGACTAATTTTCACTTTTTGAATTCCAGTTTGTCTGATGCATGTCAAAATTGAAATGTCATTTCTGGCCCTCTAGCATCACTAAATGGAATTGCTCAGGCATACAGATTGCCCCGTCCCAAACTCATGTCATTGGTTGAGCCAATGCTGCTGTGTCGGGTTGGTTGGGGAGCACAAACAAAACAGAGCAATGTTTTTGTAGATGTTAGAATGAATTAGAATAAAGTATCATATTATTATAACCAGTGTTGGGTGTAATGCATTACTAAGTTATTAATTACTGTAATATAATTCATTTTCCCTTGAAAAAGTAAAGTAAGGGATTACTCTTAATTTGATTACAGTTACTTTGTAATTGCATTAAATACTGTACAGACTACAATTCTTTATAAAACAATAGTGGATTTAACATTTGAACAATTTAACATCTCGTGTTAAAATGTATGTTTTTAATGTATACTTTGGTCAGTTCAAGCATAATTTTATATTATTTATTTTAAAAAAATAAAAGAGCAGCTTCATGTTTATCCTTGTACTGTTCAACTGGTCGAGGTTAAGATGGGATTTAGTACATTAGTACAGTAATCTAATTACACTGTTGAAGATGTAATTAATAGCTAGTATTTAATTACTTTTTAGAGTAACTTACCCTAACACTGATTAACAATTTACCATGTTTTTTTTGTTGTTGTTTTTTAAATACTAGTGTGAAGTACAATGAAGTACCATAGTACTATTAAAAATACCATGTTTTTAGACACTTGTGTGAAGTATAGTGAAATACTATAATACTATATAAAAAGACTATGGTGTTCTTCTTCGAAGTATAAAATGCCATGGAATATGAATATGTATAGTCAAAAGTACAATGGTATATATCAAAGCACCGTGGTATTTCTATATGAGACCACAGTACTGCCACAGACGGACGTACCACAATATGACTGATTTGCTTTATGTCACTTTGAATACATTAGATGTAATTGCTTCTACATTAGATGTCTGTAATTAAATTTTCGGTAACACTATACAATAAGATTTCATTTGTTAACTTTACTTAACTACATTACTTAACATGAACTAACAAAAAACAATACTTATACAGCATTTAATAATCTTAGTTAATGTTTTTCTCAACAATTACTAATACATTTTTAAGATCAAAAGTCGTATTCGTTAACATTAGTTAATGCGCTGGGAACTGTCATGGACATGACCGTTTGCATTAACTAACATTAACAAAGGATAATAAATGCTGTAAAAAAATATATTGCTTATTGTTAGTTCATGTTAGTTAATGTATTAACATTAATGTTAACAAATGGGACCTTATTGTAAAGTGACTTCATTAGCTACTAGGCAAATGACTGGAAGAATAACGTAGTTAAATGATCATTTCAGTAAACTATTACTATTTCAGTAAACGGCAAAACTATTTGTGTTTGTGATTATGATAATTGACAACAAATACCAGTTGTCCTTTAACACACTTACATTAAAAATATTGTGGATAGAAGATCTGGAAATGTAGTGCACAAGTTATATGAACTATGATTTTATTAATTTATTTTCCATTGTAATGAAAAAGAGAGGTTTGTGCATACATTCAAAATTTCTATTTTAGTATAACATAGAAAAAAAATGAACAGCATACAGGTTTAAATGCAAATTAACAGTATTTTCATTCAGTTCAGGTGAACTATTGCTTTAAGCAAGAAAAACTGGAGTCATATTGGTTTTACTGCAAAGAAAACACCCCCTCAGAACAGGCCATTGATCTCACTGAAAGAAACATGCGTCTTTTCTATGCAGATCACTACCTGTTTCCCTCACAACCCCATCCATGAATGGGAGATCCATTTGTCCGTTGTCATGGCGATGGCATACACCATCATCACCACAATGCTGGGGCACCTTTGTCTCAAGAATTCATGTCATTATCTGGCCATCAGGCTAATGCAAACTAAGAGCTTTTCATTATACACACGCTTCTACAAGTGGCATTCATAACCCGTTTCAAGTGAAAATGACCCTCACCCTCTAATGTCCTCTAGAATGTTGCTGATTCTACCTCTGTAAGCATCATTTAAATGTGTTACAGCTAACTAAGGCAGAGGCACTCAAGTGAGCGTGTGAATTGTACTGCCAGATAAGAATCAGCTTGTTTTTCCTGCGTATGTTAATTAATTTGGGACTGACTGCTGAGTTCACAGCTTAATAAATTTATTCATGAGAACATCATTTAAACAGATCCCATTTAAACCTGATTAAAAGTGGCTATACAACTGCTCTTTTTATTCCCAGTGGACATAGAATATTCACCGGCTCAGTAAAATAATGCTTACGGTGTGTCATCCCGTGAAACTCATTTTAAAGATAAAAGAAAGTCCACTAAGGCTTAGCTCATATCATATAAACATATTTCAGGCATTTTAGGGGGATGTGCTCTGCAAGTAAATACATATAATACATCGGAGGTGTCATGCATCTATTTTATATACTATTTTTCATAAACCAAGTGCAATTGCAAGAACTTTACATCAAGTATATGGATAACTATGAGTGGCACTAAAAATAAATTATAAAAATGTAAATAAATGGTTACACTTTGTTTTGTAACTATAAGTAACATTGCAACATATTAACTAACTCATTAATTTGCAACTACATGTCAACTAACTCTCATTAGAGACTGTTAAGTTTAAGGTTAGGTTTACGGTTAGTAGAATAATTTGACATGTACTTGCAAAAGTTACTTATAGTCAGTGGAATGTCTGTTGGGGATCATCAAAATCAAATGTTAGCAGATATTAAGCAGACAGTCTACTAATTCTCTAATGACTGGTAGTTGACATGTAGGTGCAAAGTTATATATAGTTAGTAAAATGTCTAAAGTCGACTATCGAAATATCAAAATAAAACGAAATAACAAAAATGACGTGAAGAGACTGTGTGTGGCGGCCATGACATGAGCGCAGCTGACGGTGGCAGGACCTCTAAGACTACTGAACTCGGGCTAATCGGACTTAGAAGCGCTGGGACCACTGTACTTGGAAGCACCGGACTTAACCATAATGGCCATGGTTACTGGAGCTTGTTACTTATGGAGCTTGGAGCTTGGCGGCCATGACATGACAAGACTCTGGCGTGGCGGCCATGATATGATGATACTCTGGCATGGCGGGCACTGGAGAGTTGCAGAATCCCACATCCACAACTTCCACAGTAAACGGGGATCTGCTTAATGACCAAGCATAGTTACTATATTCGGCAAGAGTCCCCGGAGAGTCAATTTCAGGCATAAAGTACCTCAAAAAATCATCTAATTCATTAAGAAAAAAATGCCCTTGAGGGCAACTTCATTTAAATCCACAATGTGACAGCTTACAAATGTCTGCCACATAATCCTCGAGAGGACGATTCCCCTGGGTTCATGGTTTGGGTCTAGCTTTCTGTCACAAAAGTCCACTGAAGGCAAGTTGAATAGAACCCATGTGCAGTTTTTCTGAAAAATAATCCGAAGTATTGATATAACACTGTTCGCAGTACAATTTCTCCATGCCAGAGCTCGTATTGTTTTTAAAGAAACACGTGATTAACGAAAAAAAAAAACGAAGCCTCACTTTCTTTCCAGTCATTTGAATTCTTCTCTTTGCATGTCGGAATGTTTGAACCCAGACCACTAATCTACGGATTTATGGAAGTTCAAGTCCATTTAAGAGGCTTCATTTCTCCATCCCTAATCCAAAGTGAACAACAACAAAACAATGACTTAACTTGGCTACATGAGACTCACTGATAGTAGGCTGACATGAAACAAAGCTAGACAAGATAGCATAAAAAATGTTGGATGGAAACCCCAAGATGCGCATAAATTCTAAAAATGCGCAGAAACGTATGAGTCCAATTGAGGCAGACAAATTTCTGATCTTATAAGAAGACCTGCATAAACCACGATGGAAACACATTTACCAAATAAATCCCTTGATGTGCAACAAAAAATGTGACTTTGCCTCAACAGTGGATGTGATTGGATAACTGGACTAACCAGCAAACCAATTATATTGCACAGCATCTCAAATGTTTGTTTGATCATCCGGAAATGCCTGAGCCAAAGTCTGTCATCAAAATGATTTAGTTTAAATCCTCCCAGAAGTGTCTCACATGATTGCGTTCCCAAACACCATGGCATCCAAACACAAGATGACATGTTTATTGTGTTTGTCTGCGTGCTCTGAGGCACAAGTCATTTATGATGTACTGTAGGAAAAAAAAAACCCACAGTGGCTGCTCCGACTGTAGCAACTTCCATTTTTATTACAGGTATTTTGTGCAAATTTCCCAGGAAGTGATGATTTTGTTCTCTTCAACACATGGGATGGAAACCTTTAAAAGCCCACTGGTCTACATAACTCCCCCTACTGACCAGAAGTGTGACATACCAGTCGTTCTGACAGAGTCAAATAAATCTTTGGCCTGATTTTTTTCACACTTATGAGGTTGTGTCTCAGGCTACGGCCACCCTTTGTATCGAACTGAAAGGTATTCCCAAAGTCAGACAGCTCACTTAAGGCATTATAACTGTGGCCACCTCTCACTTGCTGTGAGTATGCGAGTTTTCAAATGACTCTAGTACCTCAATTTGACAACTGACTGAATCACTCAAGTCTGAAATAACCTGCATAATGCTTGAGGTATGATATGAAAGATGTCAACCTACTGACATTCAATGTTTGCTCTCAGGAAGACCGTTGTGAATAGAGCTACTAGTGTGCCTAAAACAACTTTAATAGAAAATGATGAGAAAAGTCATTCTTCCGTGCATTGTATTCTCAAAGGGCAAACAATCTTCTGCGTGCATAATTCAGCTTGAAGGACAGCTACTCAAAGAGTGTCTTACTTAGAAAGGAGAGACTCAAAGCAGGAATTCAGCTCTTTATCAGAGGGTGCTTTCATTAAACTACCAATTAAATGGATGAGAGCTTTCTTTTACACACCGGCAGCAAGAGACAAAAGAGTTTGCTAATTCACTTGTTGGGGAGAGCTCAGTTTTGAGCTTGTTCTATTTCTCATGAATATAAGCATCTGCATCTTTCTTTTGTCCTTATTTATTTCCAATTTCTTATCCCTCCACCCCTTTTACTCTGGAAAGGGAATGAGATCCTAAATCCGCTTGACATTAAATGCCTGGATCTGGTATTAGGATATGGAATATCAATAGGAACTTTAGACTAATTTCTATATTAGTTGCAACAACGACAGATAAAATGAAATCACATTTCACAATCAATGCAGCCAGCGATCGGAGAACATGCCCAACTAGGGAGATGCATCCATAAATCTTAGTGCTTAAAATTTATGAGTACATTATTTATTTATTTTTTGGTATTCAATTACATTTTATATTCCTCAGTGTCTATTCTTCAATGTCCTTTTTTCAGAGCACATTTAATCACATTGAGGTTATGCATGGGGTGTTTGGTGGGAAAAAGAGTGAGTAGCCTATAACATAACTTTTGAGTATATATATATATAGTATATATATATGTGTGTGTGTGTCAATATTTATTTATTTATTTATTTATTTATTCATTCAAGTACAAATCTATGGAAGCCCATAGAGCAACACAGACCATCAGAAGAACATTTCAGTTATTTTTTCAGTCTTTTTGTGTTTGGTTTATTAGGGAGACCGTTCAAAACCCTCAAAGTGTCATTTACCCTCTTGAAGCACAAAAAAGGGCCGTACACAAGTGAAAATGAAAGGACAATTCAGAGAGACACAGTTTAATCAATGTTCATATAAAAAGCTCTGTATTCAGCGGCACATCTGTCATAAATGTCACAAGGACGTTTTGCAACAGTAATTGCACTGAAGATGATAGTGTACAATGATGCGGGGCAGAATTGAGACGTATATACGAGAAGAGAAAGGAAATAAACAGAGCCGGATTCCATTACGGATAATCATGTCATTTCCAGAACTGTCAACGTCTTAATCGCACATCTCAGGAAAGGAATGTGAGATTCTCTCTGCATTACTTTGCTTTCCTCCTCAGCTCCTGCTGCAGGTTCAAATCGGCTGTAGAAATAACCTCTCTGTCTGCTAAGCATAATTGTAAATGACAGTACTGCACATTAAAATCCCTTGATGCATTTGGGCACTGATGACATATTAACCCATATGCTCGAACCACACACTGATTCACACTGAAGTTCAAATCTATACTAACTTAGTTTTCTTGTTTTTGCTGCTATTCTTGTGCCGCTATCATAGAGGTATGGTTTCTGGGCTAGCAGATATATTACATAGAATAAGGTTTCTATTTCAGTCTTCATTTTACTAAAGCTCTTCTATATGCCTAAACCATTAATTAAATGATATTATGATATTTACACACCAATATCCAAAAGTTTGGGGTTGGTAATTATTTAGTGAGCATAAGAAGTCTCTTATGCTCACCAAGACTGCATTTATTTAATCAAAAATACAGGAAAAAATCGATTTCATAGAAAATCTATGAAAGACCATTTACACCTCAGAGTAAGTTAATAATAATTATAATTCTTATTAACATTTAACCATGACATTTTACATTTTTTCAGGATTCTTTGATGAATAGAAAGTTCAAAATCTTTCATAACATTATAAATGTCTTTACTGTCACTTTTGATCAATTTAATGTGTCCTTGCTGAATAAAAGTATTAATTTCTTTCAAAACATCCTCCTGACCCCAAACTTCTTTTTCTTTTTATGTTATAAATATGGATATATTTCTTACAAAAACACATCGCTTCGCTTCAGAAGGCCCTTATTAACCCCCTGGAACCATATGGATTACTTTTATGATGGATGGATGGATGCACTTTTTTGGGCTTCAAAATCTTAATCTTACTCTTCACTCCCACTGTGAAGCTTGGAAGAGCCGGAATATTTTTTTAATATAACTACAATTGTGTTTGACTGAAAGAAGAAAGTCATATACACTTAGAATGTCTTGAGGGTGAGTACATTATGGGATAATTTTCATTTTGGGTCAACTAACCCTTTAATGGTACAGTAGCTGAAAGCATTAATCAAATTTGCCAAAATATTTATTAAGCAATCATGATTTTGATTCTGTGTCCTGCTTATTTTTCTTTTGAGTACTGTATGTACAGTATCACTAATTTTACAGTTATACTGTATTTCCCTAATTAGTCCTCAGGTCAAAGTCTTTCTCTATCTGCTTTGTTAGCCTTGTGTTTTTGTACAGATATACACTAGAATGTGCATGCTTGCTGTAGGTGACATGGTGCTTTCAAGTCATGAGGAAATGAGAAAAATGCAAAATTCAGCACAGTCCTTGAATAAGTTCAGAGAACAGATGGCAGACTGCAAGAGATGGTATTTAAGAGGCTATCATTGCTTGGAAAAGCACCAGAGAAGAGCGTGTGGAATGTGAGAGAGGGAAATCTCAAGTCATCTATCTCTGAAAAAGCTTTGAATAGAAACACCACTTAGTTAAAGTTACACGGGCATCTCTTTCCACAATGCAGTAGCTCTTAGCTGCACAACTCTCTCTTGTTTCTGAAATGCTGATAGCCTGCAAAACATCCCAAAGAAAGAAAGAAAGAAAGGATGACCAGTGAGTGGGTGTGAATCTGTTATTCATTACGGTTCCTTTCATGTCCTATCAGCCCACACAGCTGGAGATGCTGCTCATGAACTGAGCTTCACATTTTAAGGTATAGATTGATTGAACCCCGAGAGTGCCGTTGCATAGTTACAAGACAAAAAAAAAAAAAGACTCCAAAATGCTGAGTGCCCTCCTCTGAATATAACTAGCTATGTTTAAATTACTGCAAGTAATAATAGAAGCATAGCATGCATGTTTAAGAGGGAGGATGCTCTGGCCTGTTGTGTGTTTCCAGTGTCTTCAATGTGGCTGTGCTTCTGGACATTGAAAGCCATAGGGCAGCTGATTCCCACAATGTTCACTGAGCTCAAGGTGTCCTGAAGACATCATAAATACAAAACCACTTCTCCTTTTGAGTGACAATGCATAAGGATTCTAGCACAGAGGATCCAATGTGCTCTTTAGATTCATAAAAATGCAATTAGGACTGGGCGATATATACTGAATATTCACAATATATTTACTGTAATATAAAATTAAGCAAAAATGAATATTGAGAATATTTGGAAATAACACTTTGTGCTAACTCGCAAATATGAGAGTCTTTTAATATCATCTCGGATAAAAACGTCAGCAGCAAAAACGCCACTAGAGTTGGTAAGTTTGGTTAATTTTCTACATAAACATTGAGATATACTGTATATCAAGTATCAGTATATAATGCTGAACGTTAATTGTAATATAATAAAATAATATAATTATAATTGTTTAAGCTATATCACCCAGCCATATCTGCACTATATTATTCTTTTCTTTTCTTTTAGCATTTACCTTTGCATTTTTTGTGCATGACAGCTCAAAGGATGGATCATATGGAAAGGCAGGTACATTGTGGGACGCTGCTGCTCTATTAAGGGATTTCTCCAAATCTGATACAGCTTTCTGTATATGACAGAGAGTTTTCTTCCACTTCCCCACACCCATCAATCCGTCACAGAACCTACTGTACAACATTTATTACTGGTGCATTCAAAGCATTGCCTCTCATTGAAGCTCAAGGCTAGACTGTTCTCCCTGAGCCTTTGGCGAAAGGTTTAAGAGAAGCTGTATCAATAATATTGGCATCTGTCAAAGAGAGAAGGACAGACTTTGTAGAGAAGATGTCAAGCGTCAAGATACAACAGACTCAAGGTTTAGAACGAGACAAATATCAGCATTGCTGTGAGGGGCTAGGTGAGTCAATGAGAGCTAACAGCTAGCACTTTCAGTCTGATTAGATTTACCCATTGGAAAGTCATTACACTAGAAGCCGTGGCTCCAGGGTTTCCCCTCAACCTTTTACAAGAGTGCATCAATTATACATGGCAGTCATTTGTCAAATTGATTTCAAAAACGAGATGTTTTGTTTGCACTTCTTTCTTTTCCTTATGTCTCAAAAGCGATAAGTGATGTCTGTATTAGTGAATTTTAGATTAAGGGCCTCATTTAGAGGAACATTCTAATTGGTGATGAAATATTCACTAAAGCATGTCGAGACTCATTATTGATCATATTAGGAATTGTTAAAGGAAGATGAAGAGGCTAAAGGTTGTCTTCATTACCATCAATAATTGAAAACAGCCAGAGCATGATGCACAAAGGACTGAATTTAATCAAGTACATCGATAGATTCCTCTTTCACATTCAGGGAATCCACAGTAGGGTTGTCAGAACTTTGAGGAAGTGGTGTAATTTGTAGACCAAGCATTCGGTGAAGCATATCTCTGCATCATGAAATATCATTTGTGGGCCACTTGACACTCCTGACTTTATTTTTCTGTGGTTTTTCCTCTGCTTTATGGATCACTGGTCATTTCTCTTGAAGCTGAGATTGGCTTAGCTCCCAAAGTCCTTAAAACCTTGGAGCTTGTACAAACAAAATTTTTCATAGCCCAGTCAATAAAGTCTCCGGGGTATCAAACGCTGTGGAGATGACCCAAGCGGAGCTCTCTATAACCAGTGCCAATCACATCACTCGTATTTGCCATGGCAGTCAAACAAAGGCTGACGTCCTGAAGCTCAGAAACAATAGCATTCGTTTAATTTTATTCGCCACATTTTAAACAGCCAAGATTCGTCGGGATAAATCAATGCTTATAAACTAGTAACTTTAAATGTAAAGGTCGTATTTTTAAAAGGTACCCCTCATTCACATTCCTTGATAGTCGCACACATATGTCATGACTAGCGTGATAAATAAGAAATAAAATGCATAAACAGAAAAGACTGGCCACAAAAACACCAAGCATTTCCATTTCATGTATATGGAAGTATGGAGCCCTTAAAAGGGCATGGTTGGTGATGGTAAAAAATTATAATTCAAATTAGAAAAATGTATATTTCAATGCTTTTGCATTCCCAAGAAGCTTTGCATTTGTTCACAAAATGTTGTGAAAAACTTGAATTCACAGTTTCTTGGGAGAACACAATACTTTTGCGAGAGAATGCAAATGTTTTGTGAACAAATGCAAAATAATCAAAATAATATTTCCTCCCATCTCATTTTTTTCCCCCATCAACATGTCCCCTTAGGGGCTCCATACATGAGCGCTGCATATCAATTTGCTTTTGTTTTCCCATACAAATGCTAAAGTTTCTTGGATACAGTTAAGCAATATCACACCAGATGTTCTGAAGTATCGACCTGGGGTGCGTTTCCCAAAGCGAACCATGGTCGCAAGTTCCGTCGTTACCAATAGAGTTCAATGGGACTTACGACCATAGTTGGCTAACGATGCTTTCAGGAAACGCACCCCTGATTGTGAGTGCGATATTACTTTTATACAGCAGTTCTGTAAACAAGATGTTAATATTAAGTAACTACATATTAGAGACAATATTGCCAGTTACTTTGCCTATTTTTAATTCGACAGTGAAAACAGTTTTGAACGTACCCACAGCAGAATAATTATTGCACATCTCTGACTCTGAGTAACTCAGAGGCATTTCTAATTGAATCAGTGTTTTGAACGAATCAGGTGAGTGAATGATTCACTTATGAAGAAAATGTTGCTGAATTTGGAACCGCAAACTTGCATACTATGCGGTTCCATATTTAGCAAGTCACTTGTTTTGTTCCCGAATTAATCGAATAAATGATTTAACATAATACATTCACTTGGCACCACCTACTGGTGTACTGATGTAAGTGGAAAAAGTCTTACCACTAATGCTTTGACTGAGTGTTGGAGGCAATGAATCAATTTTATAATGCAAATATCAAAGCTGCAAATGTGTAGTTAAGTGTTATTTTATAATTATTTAGTAGTCAGCATTTGAAATGGATCAAAAAAGTACATCAAAGTTGTCCTAAGAAGAAGGTTTTAGGACAACTTTAATGGAAGGTTTTGATCCACTTCAAATGTTGACAACTGTATTAGGCTATATACAAATTAAGTTATGACAAAATGTTGAAAAAAATTTTAACCATGCTCATTTTAATTAATTAAACTGAACAAGAGGCATTTGAGTGTATACATTTTTTTACTGATGCAATGTAACATTTCATAAATAGCGCTCCACCTGAATATATATTATTCTCTGTTGATCCTTTGTCTCTGTGAAGGAAGCTCATTAAGCTATATAAAGCTTTACAATGCCACTTTCCACAATGACATTGTTTTTCACCTCTCCTCCCTGCTAGAACACCAAGCACAGTGTACCAAATATTCCTATTGCTCTTAGTAGATCATCTGACTCTGTTAATAACAATATTTGAGTCTCACATTGGGTGATCCTTCAGCATTTCCCCAGTCATAATGACAGGAATTGATCCCACTTAAGAAATAACCCAAACTGTGCAGTGCGCATCGATGACGCGGGACAGCAAACTGTCCCACTTCAAGGTGCATCAGGCACGATAATGTACAAAGTGGCCGATCGATATGGCTTGGCAGCGCTTGCTCTTTGCAGTGTCCATAATGTGATGTGTACTCAATCAATAACCTCTCTTGGTTGACACACAGACTGGTGTAGCCTAGGGTTTTTTTCTTGCATGCTGTGTAGATAAGTGCCAACCAGGCCGAGACAGGAAATTGCATGGCTGTCCACCATGACAGGTGGCTGATCGGAAGTTAGAGTCCCAGTGGAAGAACATATCCATAGGTCTGGGTGAAAGAGGTAACATGTGACTAAAATCTTGGGACCATAAAGAAGATAGATGTTGCATGCTTTAGTAGGTTTTGGTCAGATTAACTCTTTTCTTATTGAACATCTTTAAATGAAAAGATCTGGATTGATGAAAGAGAGGATGTTCAAAGATGCTTGCTCAACTCTTGGTTTGGCTGGATGTGGCGAGACCAAAGGCTTTTGAGCTTGTCTGAGCAGTCAATGAGACTTATGTCCACATAAGCAGAGGTTGAAGTGGAATTTCTTTTATTTATTTGTTCTCCTCATTCACATTCCGATGACACAAACCAGTCTGAGAAACATCGGCCAGCCTGGGAATACGTCCATAGCCCTTTGATTATATGCTGCAGTCTTGGAAATCTCTTTGTGAATATGCCAGTGATTTTTGTCTCGCATGCAGTGTTAAATATATATTTTCCATATTGATTTGTCTTAGGCATTTTACCCATATTTTAAATTATGCTTTGCGTTGTGTTGTGTTTTAGGGTTTAATTAAATGAATAAACAGATAAATGTCCATAAATTAATTATGTCCTGGCAGAAAATTAACAGTATCTTTTCAGTTTTTCTATGGATTTTTTTCTTACAATATAGTGATAGTTTTTGTCCTTTGACAAAATATTTCTTTATGTCATATCATATGCATTTTAGTTTGTTAATTTTAGTTCATTTTACTAAGACTAAAAATTTAAATATTAAAATAGTTTGTTTAATTTTGCACATCATCTAAAATGTTACTTCGTCTAAAATTAATTTTTTCTAAGACAAAATGAATGAATATTTGATTTAAATATTGAATTGCACTTGTCAATTAAAATGCTACTTTCATCAACTAATTTTTTTTTTTCTCAGACAAAATTGATGTAAATTAATATGAAAAATGTTTGAATATGTAAAATGTAACGTTTACTTTTGCACTTAAGTTGACTAAAATTAAATTTTAATCAAAATTAAATTAAATTTTGGGTCAAATTAGAGCAAAATCAAATTTTATTTTGTTTATTGGCGCACAAAAAGTATTTTCGTCGCTTCATAACATTAAGGTTAAACCACTGTAGTCAAATGAACTGTTTAAGTTCACCCAAAAATGAAAATTCTGTCATTTATTACTCACCCTAATGTCGTTCCACACCCGTAAGACCTTCGTTCACCTTCAGAACACAAATTAAGATATTTATCCGATGGCTCAGTGAGGCCTGTATTGACAGCAAGATAATTAACACTTTCAATGCCCAGAAAGCTACTAAAAAAGACATATTTAATTAACACTGCTCCCATGCCAGGTCTTTTTAGAATTGTTTTGTCCCTTTTTATAGCATTAGTCTTTGCACCACAGGACAAAACATTTAATCCCAAAACTCATGTAATACATTTTATAGATTTATCGGAAGCTGCTGGATGAGCTTTGGTAACAGACCAAACAGCTACAGGCAATGTGTCTCCTCATAGGCAATGATGTTAATGGACAAGCAGAAGCGAGCGACCTTACAGACTGCTCCTGGGTCAGACTAAGAGGGCCATGAGTCCTTCCAAAAGGATTATCCCAATGAACCCAGGAAGCAGACCTGGGTGCACATCATAAATTATCTTTTTAACAACTCCCACTTCATTTAATTTAATGCAGACCACTCCTATAGGATTCACGGAAATAAGGTCAGACACATTGATCTGTATTCATTTGACCCCACTCTCTGTAATGTTGCCTGTGGGTATGTGATTTTCAATGCAGCTCCAGCTGTTTCCGAGGTGCATGCATGTGACTGACAGATAGAAAGTGCTGGAGGTTAAATCAAATTTATGACTTTAGTAACTAAATGAATTCCACAACACATTGTGAATGGACAAGTACTGCACATCATGCAGTACAGATAAAGGACACTTTGCTATTGCTGTAATCCGGAACGGGATTGAAGTTGCTCAGGGGAGTAGAAGTGAGATGGCACTCAGTGTCCTCGGAACACCATGACTTCACACTTCTTCGGTAAATCCATGCTTGACTGATGGGACATTCTGCTAATAGGTTTCCACCCAGTGCTCATTATAATACTTCCTGAACCACAAGCGCTCTTGCTTTACAAAATGTAGAACAGCGGGAGCTTTGTGGACTGAGATAAAAGGCATTAGCTCATTTCATGGCCAGTTCTTTGGTCTTGAGCATGCCTTATATTATGGTTAAACCATGTATGCGGTCGGCTTGTAATAGAGGGCCGATTCAGAGGTTTTACAAGAGCGGGCACTCAAGCCACTGCCTTTATGACATCATAATCACTTTATTCACCACTGCAGACATGCAGTATATTTTGCATTAACAGTGCAAAAATCAATGCAGAAGGGACAAATGGAATAATGAGCCCCATCTGTGGGACCTAAGCAAATTATTAAACTATTTTATACACTACTGTTCAAAAGTTTGGGGATTTGTTTAAATGTTTTTGTAATAAGTCTCTTATGCTTAGTTATCAAAAATACAGTGAAACTAGTAACATTGTGAAATAGTTTTAGAATTTTAAATGGCTGTTTTCTGTTTTAATATACATTTTAAAATGTAATGTATTCCTGTGATAGCAAAGCAGATTTTTCAGCAGTCTTCGGTGTCACATGATCCTTCAGAAATGTCTTTATTGTCACTTTATTGTCACTAATATGCTGATCTTTCAGCAGCAGATCAGCATATTAGAATGATTTCTGAAGGACCATGTGACACTGAAGACTGGAGTAATGATGCTGAAAATTCAGCTTTGCGATCACAGGAATAAATTACTTTATAAAATATATTCAAACTTTACAAAATTTACAGTTATTTTAAATTGTAATAATATTTCACAATATTACTGCTTCTACTGTATTTTTTATTAAATAAATGCCGCCTTGGTGAGCAGACGAAACTTCTTTTAAAAACATTAAAAATCTTACTGTGTCCAAACTTTTCACTGGTAGCGTAAATTTAAGCAATTACTATGTTTATAGACATGTTCATATAATTTTACTAAAATTATAGACATACAAGTTGAAATACCTAAATGAAAACTTGCTATTAATTGCATTAGTGGCATGGTGTGCACAATTTCAGTATAATCCTGACAGAATTCTACAAAAGAAAGGAGATTGTTCAGTCCTCTGACACGCCAAGGTCAGAGAAAGCTATGCACCCTTCAGAATCACCTGAACTGTGCAAGAGGTGATTAAGAGAACTCTCTCATAATAAATATCAATCCCCCTCTCATTTATAAAAGGTTCTAGGTCTGCCATGGAAGATTTGATTCATTAACCCTAATACTCCTGGAGACCTTCTTTCCACCACCATCAGAATAATAGTCACCTTTAATCCGCTGCTATTTTGACCCCTGGAGATTAATTTGACATTTATCAAATCCATTTTTAGGTTAGAAGAGTTAAACAAAACAGGAAGGAAAAAATGCAAGACTTTTGTTTCCCACGGTAAATAATGATTGAGGTAGCAATGGAATGTTATTCATTTGAATTTAAATTTAAAAATATTATTATCATTTTTATTATTATTTAATATTACAATTTGATACTTCTGAATATTCTGATCAATGTATTACTTTTTATTTATTTGTTGTTTTGTATTTATTTTTCTGTTTTCCAAAAAGCAGAGCACGTAATTGTTAGATGCATAAAACATCTTCTGCAGTTTCAAAGCTGTTCACTGCACTGGCTTATGTAATAGAGTCATGGTACACCACAGGAAATGGAGCATTAGCATGTGGTTTTACATTGGCCAGGAATCAATATTTGTAAAGGAAGATAAATTACATAAATGAGACTCTTAAGTAACTGATTTACCATTTAGAATTATGCAAAAGGGGCCAGAAATTCTAGAGATGTTTAATCATTTGAATTTTCTGCTTGTTCTGTAGCTGAGCTCTGAGTTTATTTTGTGTGCGTATCATCACAATCTTGCAAAACATCTGAAGATGCAGGAGATTACAAAGGAATACAAGATAAAGAACATTATTACAGTACGTCAGGTGGCATGTCCATGTGACGAGTTACATATAACCAAATCCCGCTTTCAC
This sequence comes from Hypophthalmichthys nobilis, assembly GCA_037950665.1. Lineage (NCBI taxonomy): Eukaryota > Metazoa > Chordata > Actinopteri > Cypriniformes > Xenocyprididae > Hypophthalmichthys > Hypophthalmichthys nobilis. The sequence continues at coordinate 11,296,253 of CM075482.1, read as the reverse complement.
TGGATTGCCAGACTTAAAAGAAGAAGGAAAAAGCAATCATTGCGAGAACAAAGAATTTGCCAGGACTGTCCTTAAAAAGGCATAGATCGATACTTTATCTTTTTTTCTACTAGACTTAATAAAAAGGCCATGATTTAACACGGCTTGTGGAAAGGTGACAAATGGTACATGTTGAATGAACTACTCTCAGCAGATAGGGTGCAGTGAGAGATACGTGGGTGAAGGGACGGCTGTTGTCTTTGACCTGCTCTGACTGGAAAAGCTCAGCCTGCATTTGGTCAATACAGGCAGGAAGGTCTTCTCACGCTTGATCCTCCCACTCATTCATTTACTGAAGCCATTTACGGGCAAGGAGCTGTGTCACTTCATTCATGCTCATGTTTGATATTCATAGCATATGCTCGCTCATTCAGTGAGGTCTGTTTTAACACAGGTAATCAAAGAAAATGGGATGCTATTTTTGCCCCGGTTTTATTTATAACCTTATTTTTATGGTTTCCGGTCCCACCTACTGCACACAAACAGAACACGCACGGAAACTGACTCCTCTTATTGTAGCGAAAATGGATTTACTGCGTTTTTATGTTATCAAATTTTTCAGAGCTGTTCTAGGACCAGGGAAATTGATCTTGATGCTTGAGATGCATAAAGCATACAAGAACAGGCATGCAAAAGAAAGTTTGGTGATTGCTTTTGAGGCTGAATTCAAGAAAAATAATGTCAGACTATTTTTTAAACATTACTTGGATTCATGGTGCCAACAATATTTAATTGATGGATCCTTAAATAAATAAAACAAATCAATTTTTAGTGGAAAATTAAACAGAAAGTAAGATTAACTTTCTATTAATTTGTCCTCTAAAAATGGATTTGTTTTTATTTAAGGAAAGAGAGAAACAGAAGGGCTTTGTGCTTTTATGCCTCTGTTGGTTGCATAAGCGAGTACACAATTTAGCTAAACATATCGTTGCAAGTTTATCTTCAGCATTGAGCTCCACAAAATCTTTAGTTCTGAAGATTCTTTTGTACATATTTCATAATGATCTTAAAAAAAAAAAAATAACTTAAGCTTCTTTTTTTCTTTCTCTTGTAGATATTGGCCATCATATCCATTCTGTTCATCGTTCTTTCAACAGTTGCACTGTCCCTGAACACCTTGCCCGAACTCCAAGTGACAGACGAATTTGGCCAAGCCAATGACAATCCTCAACTCGCTCACGTTGAAGCCGTGTGTATCGCATGGTTTACAATGGAGTATCTCCTGCGCTTCCTGTCATCACCAAACAAGTGGAAATTCTTCAAAGGGCCACTAAATGTCATTGACTTGTTAGCTATATTACCCTACTATGTCACTATTTTTCTGACCGAGTCGAACAAAAGTGTGCTGCAGTTCCAGAACGTGAGGAGGGTGGTGCAGATATTCCGGATCATGAGAATATTGAGGATTCTCAAGTTGGCGAGACATTCGACGGGACTGCAGTCTCTTGGATTCACCCTCAGGCGCAGCTACAATGAGCTCGGCTTACTCATATTGTTCTTAGCCATGGGAATCATGATATTCTCAAGTTTGGTCTTCTTTGCAGAGAAGGATGAGGATGCAACCAAATTTACCAGCATCCCAGCATCGTTTTGGTGGGCTACAATCACTATGACGACAGTGGGCTATGGAGATATTTACCCCCAGACTCTACTTGGCAAAATAGTCGGTGGACTTTGCTGCATTGCTGGAGTGCTGGTCATTGCCTTACCCATTCCTATTATTGTGAATAACTTCTCCGAGTTCTACAAGGAACAGAAACGACAGGAGAAAGCCATCAAGAGAAGAGAGGCCTTAGAACGAGCCAAGAGGAACGGAAGCATTGTCTCAATGAACCTGAAAGATGCCTTCGCACGAAGTATGGAGTTAATGGACGTTGCTGTGGACAAAAATGACGATAAACAACCAATGGACAACCACCTTTCTCCAAGCCGGTGGGGTATTCCACAGCGCACATCCTCGGATACCAGCCTCAGATCCTTTGACAAGAAGTTTCCCAACAGCGGCCCACACGTGTCACGGGAATATGTCAGAACGCCGAGTCCACAGCATCTGAACGCTCAGAAACTGGAGGAAATGTATAACCAGATGACGAAGACACAGTCCTTCTCGGATCTCAGCACAATCACCAGCATACAACCTGCAGCCGTGTCAAAACATGAGGTACAGTTAGAGATGAAGGAAGTCCCAACTGCCAATGAACGCCAACCCAAGGAAAGAGCCATCACGGATGTCAGAAGCATATCGAGCGTTGACAGTTTTGCAAGCTGCACTGCTGAATTTGGACAGGGTGAGAAGGCATCCACCCCTTCTTATACAGCAGAGCTGGTTCAGCAAAGGCAACCGAAAGTACCTCTGAACCTTCAACTCGGCCAGCTGACCCCCTCTGATATAAGTCCCGAGGAAAACTCTGGGACTGTCAACCAAGACACCGACCAGCAATCAGATGGTGAGAACTTCAACGAGATGGTGGAGAACATCAGAAGCTCCATTCGTGGCACGAATCCAATAAAGACAAAAGGCCTCAAAGTCAACTTCATTGAAACGCCAGAGGATGCTCCTCTGACACCGCCCAACACTTCTTCTCCACAGGATTTCAACAACAGTCTTCTGGAAGATGACTCCCCGGAGGGAGAGTGCTCTCCTCTCTGTTCGGATTCGGAGACACTGGGTAGTATCCCAGTAAAAGGCTTGGTTCTTTCTCCAAAGATGCTGGCTGGCGGATACCATCCTGGTGAGACGGTGCTGCTTCTGGGGAACCTGGAGGAACAGGAGTATGAGGAACAGAACCAAATGGAAGTGGCTTCCGCAGCCCTCTCCTCACCCAAATTAGCAGCACAGAACTGCACTCAGGGTGTAGTCAGTGGTAATGGGGAGGAAAAGCCAGACTCCAACCAAACTGAACACAAGATGGAGAACCACATGTTTACGCCAGAGATCCATCTTATGCCAGGGGATGGCAATCACTCGCCATCTTGCGAAACCGGGATGTGACTGTGGCCTGACATTCGGACAGAATGGAGTGCACTGGAGGAGAAAAGGGCACGCGGATGTGGTCTGAAAGATATTTTTGCATGGCATGAAAAGTCCCTTGTAATTGTGTTATTGTCAATAGCGCAAACAAGACTGCAGTTCTTGCAGACGAGACCTGGAGAATGCGGGTGCAAACTAGAGGCTTGTTTAGAATGTATTTACCAAACAATGAGGACATCGTTGACCTACCTGTACATTTTACCTTTTCACTTCTTTTATTATTTTATAGAGACAGTCAGAACCATAGTGGGACAGATCTACAAGAGCATGCATATTAACAAAGCTGTTTTACGGTGCTTAGTTTGCTGAGAGCACTCCACGGTAAATATAGAGACTACCGCAATGACAATGCACATAGCCACAGAGGGCAAAGTAGATGTCAAAAGGGTTTTTTGTTAGCCTTTTTTGTTTTAAAGAGGGAATTTTCATCAAAGACTGTGAAAAGTGAGCTGCAAAGTAGCGACGTATTGAAACATATCATGACTTTCTGTAGAAAAGCAATGTGTACCTAATGCAGATGTGTTTTGTGTTAAGATTTAGGAATGTTCTATAATATCACATATTTTATTTGGGGATTTTATTTTAATTCTTTTTTTATTTTTGGTTTGGTACTTAAATTAGAAGCATCAAAATCTTTATTTATTGACCAGTTAGATTGCTCCACTTTTTTTTTTCTTGATATCAGAGTTGCATATACACCTATAGTTGCCAAATAAGAATAGCAAACAGATAATATACAGTAGCTGGAAATGCAAATTACATTTCGACTTTTATGTATCACGATAGTGATGCCTGGATAAAGTTAAATGTCAACTTCTCAAAAAAAAAAAAAAAAAAGCTTAATGGCCTGCTTTTAAGTTCAAACACATATCACACAAACACATGGTTACAGCAGGTATGTATGTCTTAACTTATCTTTACATACTCAAATATACAATAGCACAAACAGTTGATTTAAGTAAAACTAGTAATTTAACTATCAAATCATTAAATCCTCATTCTGGTCATTAAAATCTACAGATATTGTTCACATATTTCCCTTTTAAAACTAAAAACCTCAATCCTCTTGGTAATGCTATATTTACTTATCAAAAGGACCAAAACCCAAACTATGTTTTCATTTACACACAGACATCAAACTTAATAATTTGTTTTGACTTAACAAGAGTACAGTAGTGTAAATGGCACTATAGTTTTAATTTTTCACATGAGTTATTTCATTTTTATTCATATATCACCTTATGTATTTCATTCAGATGCCTGACCTTTGAGTCATTTCCTAATAGAAACTCACATTTGTCTGGTTTTACTGAGTATTAAGAAATATTTATTTCTCTTTTGAGTTATGCATTATCATCTAGCCGAGTTTTTTTTTTTTTCTCCCTGTCACCTGAGAGAATATCCATTTTATGTTGCCTTTATTCCAAGATTGCTGGAAGTATATGTATATTACTTGCTTTGGCATGGCAGTTGGCTGATTGTTTAAAATGTACATTGTGTTTGGAGAAATCTGAATGGGCCGAATGAAGATCCTGAAAAGACAAGGAGAAGGAACTCAAGACTTCAGCTGGCTCTCGCAGTTACGCTATGGTGGAAAGTGCAATACAGCATACTGCAATCTATGCAGGCCAAGAATTGTGGCACTTTATTTACAGTCTAATGGATTTGTAAGTGTACAGGCAGAGACTTCAATTGTATTTTTCAGATGATATATTTAATATTTAAAATATCAGTGTTACAACTCAAAAAAGATTTGACGTTTTACAAAAACACTGCGTGGCTGTCAGAATCACTCTGGTTATACTCTTCAAATAAGATTCTCTTGACAATATCGACCAGGAGGGTCTTTTATAAATGTCTACAAACAGGTTTATTTGAAATCTGAAAAACAAACTTGTGAAATGATTTAATGGGCTCATAAAAAGTATTTTATGTTTTATTAATTAATGCTGACAGTGGTTCTATTTTTTCTAAACCAAAATTCTGCACGACCACAATTTCCTGCCATATGGTGGTTAAAATGACACGTGCCTGTTCATAAACATTTATGAGAAGGCTACAAATGAGTTGGCTTTGTTCATATAGCACTGTACAGAAAATTATACTTTTTATAGGGGGAAAAAATCAGGTCTTTAAGTAATAGATATGCGTAATATTAAGTTCTCAGGTTTTCTACGACACTAATCTTCTGATATGGTGGATGTCTATGTTTTCCTCATTTAAAGAAAGCATCATCTTGTTTCTTTTATTGTCGTTGTTTCTTTAAAAGAATGTCGTCACATGCCTGTTTTGGTTTTGACAGACTGTTGAATAATGGCCCATCTCATGCATTCCCACAGGATGGTCAGCTTCCCTGCTGTGCTTTATATGCCTCATATACAAAGCCCCTAAAAAATATTTGGACACAATGTATGATATTTATTTTATTACAAAATATCAAATTAAGTGGCATTTATTTTAAAGATACACAAGCACAAGCACACTTTTAAATCAAAACATTTTTACAAAAAGTTAGGTTTCAAGATTAGGACAGATGATTTTGGACACTTTCTGGTTGTCAAAATGTTAACGTACAGTACATACTGGTAGGAAATAGTTCTCAAAAATGACTTTGACAAATGAAGAAAAAGTTGAGAAAAGCATTATGCAAATGCTACTTGGTGTGATATTTTGTATCAAATGCAATGACATTCACACAAGTGTCCAAATATTTTGTGGCGATACTGTATATAAATATCGAGGGTACAGTCATCGATGAATGAAGTTTTGTTACCAATTTTGTGCCTGCCTGTAGGCACCTCTGTTATGGTAAATGAATGGACTTTGTTTTCAAAGCAAGATATTTTTTCAGCATGTTAAAGCTGCTACAATTTCCTTAGTACCGGATACACAGCAACAACTGCTTAATAGGAATAGTTCAACAAAAAAAAAGAAAGAAAGAAAGAAAGAAAGAAAGAAAGAAAGAAAGATAGAAAGAAAGAAAATTCTGTCATTTATTCACCCCCATGTCTTTCCAAAAGTGTGACTTTATTTCTTCTATGGAACATAGAAGACATTTTGTCCTTAAAATGAAAGTCAATGGGGTTTTGGACCCCATTGACTTTTATTATATAGACAAAAACAGTTCTTCAAAATATCTTCTTTTGTGTTCCACAGAAAGAAAGACAAAACATGAGGCTGATTAAATGACTGTTTTTGGATGAACTATCCCTTTAAAAACATTGGATACCATAAACGCAAGCAAGATGAAATGCTGTCCCATATCATATAAGTGCTTGCATATGCTCAGAAATCCAATTTCAGAGCCTTGATCATTTGAACAGCTTATTAGATGTTATTTATAGCTAGTTTGTTGGTATCCCAATATACTGTTTTTATCCGTCAACGGCAGAATCTTATTTCATGATTACAGATCAGATTCATAAATTGCACAAATAAAAGTTTCACACCATTTACCACCCCAATAAAGGCAAATAAGTGGGGCTCCAAGTCGGTACTGTTAAACACTTTTGTTTTCTTCATAACTCCAGGCAATCAACTGCTTTTTTACCTGTAGCATGTCATCATATGACTATTGAAGCATCTCCCATGAGCCTTTATGGGAGCAGTAGATGCAAAGGGATTTGTGTATGTGTGACTTTGCTCATGTGTAAATGGTAAAAATGAACTCTAACAGCTGATGGACTGTGAACAAGCATGTTTCTCATTACATGATCATGTGTGATATATTGTCATGGCAAGCGTGTGTTGTTTTTTTTTTTTTTTTTGAAAGTGAGGTTAAATATGAATGTGTCATCCATGTGTCATAGCCTGTTCTCCCATGCATAATTGCTACATTGTATTTCTTCCTCTCACTTCATCTGCCTCTTTTCTGTTTTTGTTTGTTTAAATGTTATCTTGTATCTCAATGTCTGTAGACACCTTTACACTGCAGACTGTTTCTGCACATATCAGCATCTTTGAATGCATGTAGTAGTCTGTACAATTATGTGATCACAGAACACTTTGTCATGGTACATGTATGTCAACATTTCTGTAAAATAAACCGCATTGTCTATGTTAAGTCTACTAGCATATGCAGGATATCAAATAAATGTGTAAATAACTCACTTGTGTTCTGCACTTCCATCTCCTGTCTTTATTCAAGCCTTTTCCTCTTCATAGTACAGAAACACTGCAAAACATATCCATAAAATTGCAAAAATTACATGAGTTAACATGTACAACAAGAACACATTAAAAACATTGTGGTAGTATGCATCAGTTTCCACTACAATATTAAGCAACATAACTGTTTTCAATATTGATAATAATATGAAATTATTTTTCTTGTGCAGCAAATCAGCATATTAGAATGATTTCTGAAGGATCATGTGACATTGAAGACTGGAGTAATGATGCTGAAAATTCAGCTTTGATCACAGGAATAAATTACATTGTAAAATATATTAAAATTGAAAACTTATTTTAAATTGTATTAATAATATTAATATTTGTACTGTATTTTTGATCAAATAAATGCAGCTTTGGTGAACATAAGAGACTTTATTCAGAAACATCTCACCGACCCCAAATTTTTGAACAGAACTGTACCTGCGGCTCTTCAAATGCCTTCTCTGTCCTTGCTCTTGGGTGTATTTTCTGTAGGAAAAACAATATAAATATGTTTACATGACTGACATGTAATTGAATGTAATATCTTGTGAGGTTTCACTGCCCGAGACAAAAGCAGGAATGTTTTTCTTGTTTCTTACTTTTCCTGAGGGGTATATAGGAGGAAAAAGCCCAAAAAGTAGAATTATGTTTTTATAAATACTATAAATATTTATAAATAGAAAATTATGTATTCTTAATACAATTTGCATGTTCTAAACATCATTTTGACCTTATTAAACAATTTTCTACACAAGTTTTGAAGCAATTACATTGAGTATTTTGCTTTTGTGCAAATGTATTCTTAGGCTTTTATCAAAATGTAATGAAATTTGGCATAATTATAGAAGAAAATTCCACACAGGATGCAATGTGTTCATGAGGTTGAGCTAGTCTGACACCTAGTGTTGGTTTATTTGCTACACAGGTTTTTCTTTCAGTCTTTCAGAGAGTGAATAGAGAAATATCATTTATAAATACTGAGGAGTGAAGGGAATGACTTGGTAGATCACTTGTTGTTAGTCTACATGTATTTGATGGTGTTTTCCTCCAACAGCACTGTCACTCAATTAATTAAAGGATTTAAAAAATTGATTAGGCATTAAAGGGATAGTTCACCCAAAAATTAAAATTATATCATTTACTCACCCATTGTTCCAAACCTGTTTGAGATTCTTTCTTCCGTTGAACTCAAAAGAAGATATTGAGAAGAATGCTGGTATCCAGACAGCTGACGGTAACCATTGACTTCCATAGTATTTTTTTTTTCCTACTATGGAAGTCGATGGCTACCGTCAACTGTCTGGTAACCAACATTCTTCACAATATCTTCAACAGAAGAAAGAAACTCACACAGGTTTGGAACAACATAAGGGTGTATAAATGATGACAGCATTTTTTTTATTTTTGGGTGAACTAACCCTTTAAGGTGCTTCTTTTAATTTAGTTTATATATTTGTTGATTAGAGTATGTATATTCCCTGTTGAAAAAACAGCATATGCTGGTTAGGTATGTTTTGAAGCATGGCAGCTGGTTTGAGCTGGTTTATGCTGGTCCTTAGTTGGTCATGAGCTGGTTTAAGCTAGTCAAGTGCTGGTCCTAAGCAACTAGCTCCAGCTCAGGACCAGCATAAACCAGCTCAAACCAGCTGCCATGCTTCAAAACATACCTAACCAGCATACGCTTTTTTGTTTTTTGTTTTCAAAAGGATATATAAATTAATAGAGTATATCCAGGAACATGTATTGAGAGCACATCACAGAATTCATCATATCCATTGCTAATTGGCTACTTACTGAAATTTCAGATGAAATTTCGGCAAAAATCAGGCCAAAGCAAAGTGCTATAAAATCCACCTTAGTTGTGATATAGATTGGTTATTGATGTTTCTTCCCTGCCGGAAGGGGGCGCTGTGGCCAGAGCTTCTGATAAACTCCGCCCGCACAACTCATTTGGCGGGAACGTTTGTTATTCTTGCATAAACATGAATATGGAGTGCGCGTCACATGAGATATCGAGCTCGAATGAAAACACGAATTTAGTTGGAGTCGAAAGTATTGTTCAATCATGGATGATCGACTATTATTTCGCGACACTATGTCGGCACTTCGAAGCAAGATCAGCGCCGGAGTTTCATAAAGCTTTAAAAATATTTGAAGGTAATCTGTTTTCATAAGGATTTTTAATGTTTAATGCTAACTTATATGCTTTTATTGTTTAACGTTACTTGTATTAGAGATATAATTCGTATTATACGAATGATATATCTAATACAAGTAAACAATAAAAGCGTATTGCATTCTCATCTGTATTGTGTTTTCCGCAGCTTTGGTGGATGAGCTCGAGTCATGTTCCCACAGGTCAGATCATCCTTCTCAGAGAACGATCTGCTGCTTCCTTGCCAGAGTGATAGACGGGGAAAACCTGGGTAATGTTGTCAACATTATTAATTAGCAATGTATACTTATGTGTGCCAGAAAATATTATACTTTGGTTTAAATGTTTCTTTACAAAAAAAAAGTACTGGGCTTCACAGTCATTTGCAATAATAGCTGGAAATCATACAGCTATAAAGCAGTTAGATGTAGGGTGTTCATTCATAGTTTTGATGTCTTCAGTGAGAATCTACAATGTAAATAGTCATGAAAACAAAGAAGAAAAAACTATATATATATATATATATATATATATAATATGTGTGTGTGTGTGTATAATATAATATATATATATATATATATATTTTTTTTTTTTAGGTTCTATTGCATTAATTTTTTTCTGCTCTATAGTTATAGTACTGTACTGCTTGATGTATTGTTTATTTTAATCAAATTTATATTATTTTTAATACATTTTCTTATTTATATTTGGGTCAAATGACATGACATGCATAGTTTTGTGTCCAAGTGCATTATTTCCTTTTAAATAATTTGATAAATTCATGACATATATCACTTTATTCTATAAAACCTATTTGGTTGAAATTAATTTTTAGTACATTAAAATGTTATTTTATGTTTTGTTATCTTAAATCCCCAAAATGTCAGGTGGTGCAACTCTCCAAACAAATGAACAGACTAAAAAAAAAAAAAAATTAAAATCGTGTCTTAAAATAAATAAAAACTAAAAACTATGGCATCATTTCGGTTTTGAAACCTTTCATATAAACAAATTTTATAAATATCAGTAGTTTTAAAGCTGTTGAGATAATTGAAAAACTTTTGTCTAGCAATTTGTATATTCTCAAATGTCAGGGTGGCACAACTGCAAACAGTAAACATAATAATGCATCATCCAGAGGACCCCAACTGATCCTTTTGGCAGAGTGAAAAGGTTTGTAGATCTCTCTCAAATACTGGTTAAAAACTGCTCATTTCAAGAATGGGTAGGTTGGTACACTTTCCATGTCAGTTGGTACAACTACAGTATATATACATACTATTTGCTTGTGCCACCTGACATAAAAATGAATTTAAACACTTTGAAATGTTATTTAACTACTGAAACTTGTTTAAACACATTGCTCATGACTCAAAAATATGCATTACATCATCAGCTGGTCTGAAACTTTCACACCCGTCCTGTGAAAAACCATCATGTATGTTGTTGTGTTTTTAAGATGTCCGTTATGATCGCAATGCTCACATCACTCCCTTGATGTCAGCGCTGCCGATTTGGGAGTCATTAAAGGAAGCATCCGATACAGCTTTACACACTAAGATCAAGACGCTACTGATTGTTCAGGTACGTATGCTTGAGAGTGACAGTTGTTTAACATTGTAGGGTTTCAATAAGTTAAAAGTCGACATGAAACAGAAGTTGTGATCTTCTTTTCTTCACTGTTGTGACATTTATATCAGAGTGGGACGGATTCTTAAACAAGAAAAATGTAGTGCGTGACTTGATTTTGTCCATAGACTGTTTAAAAAAAAAAAAAAAAAAAGGAGGATCAGCGCATCTTCACTTCCTTCCACTGCAGAAAAATAAAGCCAAAATATCCCAGTAACGGTCGTTGTCAATTACATCATTCGGAGCCTGAGTCTGCACAGTAGTGATCTGCCCACACTCCTGCTCCCACAGACTCAATCGCAGGCACAGCTGTCAATTATGACATTACACCATTTTTAAAGCATCAAAAACTAAACTAAAATCAAACTTATTGGGAAAACGAACACTTGAACATAGGTCTGCATGATGAGAACTCCCTAAAATGACAGAAACCACCTTTGCAAAAAAAAAAAAAAAAAAAAATGTTATTGGATATTTTAGTTTGGCTTGAGTCCCATTTGATTACATGGAGAGGGCGGGGTTTAAGACCTATACTGCAGCCAGCCACCAGGGGGCGATCAAAATGCTTTAACTTGACTTTTGTCCATCAGGAATTGATTGAATTTATGTTAAAAATAATGATGTTCAATTATACTGCAATATTTCAAAAAAAAAATTGTCCATTTTGATTTCATGCAATATTCATGTAATAAGTGAGTGTTTTTTTATTGTGTGTCCAAGTCTGTTGCTGTGTGTGTGAAGAAAGGGAATTCACAGTTGGCAAAGGAAACCCTGCAGTGGCTGGAAAAAGAGACTGAAATACCAGAGGTGTGCATTCACCTGTTACAGTTTAACATGCTTTTCCTTACAATGCAGCAAATTAACATCATTTTATGTCTGTCTTAGAAACTACAAGGAAAGCTTACCACCATTGTGAGTAAGAAAGATGCATATGATCAGCTTCTGATGAACTTCACTTTCAACCAGCTGTTGGAGACCATTGACATGTTCCTCAAAACATTCAGTCTGGAAAGATCCTCCATTTTCTTAATCGAAGTATGGCGCCTTTTTTGTTATGCATACAAAAAACTGATCCACTTTACGATAAACTGTTTGTGATTTGTGTGCTGCATCCAGTGGGAAAGACTCCCACCATTAGTGGGCTTCATTGACTGGTTTCAGTGTGGTTACCGTATATACTGGGAATTTGCCTAATGATCTCTTAGAATTGTGTTTTCATGGAGGTATTGAAATGTTGCTATTCGCTTCACCCTCAATAACCACCTAAGAAAAGTCGAGATTTGGTGGCAACACATTGAATATGCGGTCATGTTGCTGCTAATGAGTTACTTTGACTGTGATTTATAGACCGTGTATTTTGCTGCTTTACAAGAAATTAGAAATTTCAAGAAATGTGAATTTTCATCACCAGTTTTTTTTTTTTTCTCCTTCTGTGTGTTTGTTTTAGGCAGCATCAAAAGTAGTTCAAGCGCGAAATGAGAGATCAGAAAAAAACTTATCTGAACAGGACAGAAGCGACAGGACGCCATTCAGCCCAGAGTCAATTCAGTCAGAAGAGTAAAATCATCTCTCTCATCTACAACATTTTAAACAGCAGATGTCTATGATTAGAATAACGTAATTTTATTTATTCTGTGTAAATATGAAATAAAATTTTCTAAAATAACTTAATTCTGGTCATTTATATTTTTACTAAAGCTTTTTGTTCTAAAGTAAAAAACTAAGTGTAGAGACTTTTGTGGATTTATTTAATGTGCATTTCATCAGAAATTGTATGTTTAGTTATGGTTTGATTTATTTGGTGCTGGTGTTTCCATACAGAAATGAGGAACGGGTGGATCCACTGGTGCAAAATATGAGGTGAGGGCATTGAAAGTTATTTCAGCAGCAGCATACATTGTTACAGTATATGAACTTTAAAGACCTGTTCACACCAAGGACTATAACAATAAAGATATAGATCTAAAAATCATTCTAAATATATAAGAACACCAGAGTCAATGCCACAACTATAACGACACAGAGAAACTATACTGTTGGAATCACTTTCAGAACAATGTTTTTTTTTTTTAGCTGATGAACAATTAAAACAATGACAGCCTTTCAGCTTTAAAAAGCTCAAGCATTTAAAGTGGCAGACGACAAAACTGCAGTGCACGCTTAAAATACATGGAGCGTTATTGTCCGCTTGTTTAGATGCTAATATAGTTATTGTTGCATTTATAGTTATCGTTCTTGGTGTGAATGGGCCTTAAGAGTCACCATAATGACGCAGTTATTGGTTAATCGTCTGATCGTGGTTATACGATCTAATCGCAGTTATTTGAGATAACTGCAATAGTTGAAGTTAAAATTTTCAATCAGGTTTTGTCATCCAAATAAGTTAAATTACATTGTGGTTATACAATATATTATACACATCATTAATTTTCACAGCATTTAAGTAAATCATATAGGCTAATTTTTATTATTATTATATGTACGATTCCAAGTTAAAAAAAGGCTTACACTGTGAGTGACATAAAAACAACAGGGGAAAAAACGTGCATTGCAACTATTTGTATGACAAATGTAAGGCAGAATTTTCAAGTGGAGCTGGCATCAAGGATGTCACCTTATTTTCTATTACTCCTACCAACTTGTTGCTTTTATACTAATTGCTTTAATAATTGAAAACAAAAACATAAAACTGAAAATTCTGTATGTCTCACAGACCCAAAAGGAAACTTCTTTCCAAACAAACTAATGACCTGTGGAAACCAGAAACTGCAAAGAAGGAGCGAACCACATGTAAGAGAACCTCCATTTGCAGTAAGTTCTCAACCAAGAGATTTTCTTTGTGGTTTGATGTATATTGTTTTACTGAATTATTTTGTACTTCTGTATGTTAAAGGAGTGGTTAACCAAAAATTTGCTCGCTCTCATGTTGTTCCATGAGAAAAATACATAGAACTTGACATACTGTAGATCTTTTAAATGCAGCGGTTCATGTTCACCATTTTCACACATAATCATATGTTCTGGTCTTTATAACATCCAAAATCATTGGTTTTCATGTCTCATAAAACATCATGATGATTTACAAATGCACATTTCTTCAAATTCTCTTTTTGTGTTCCATGGAAATAACATTATGCGGGTTTGGAACAACTCATTCCGATTATAAATCTCTGATCATTAATACGTTCTCAATCTCATTTTATTCACACAGAGGTTTCTAGGAGAAGTAATAGCCCTTCGGAATTACAAAGCAATGTTAGTGTGATGAGCAAAACCAGGAGGGTGAGTTACTCTGAAGGTGGACATCTTCACTCCATGTGTGTGTATTTGTACAGTTATCTTTGTGAGAAGTTTTAGACCATCGGAGTAAGGACAAAGCGAGTAAAATGAAGTTAGTGTGAGGGGCTAGAGATTGCATTATACCAATGAATGTCCTAACAAAGATAGATACTTACAAATGTATGCATTTTAACATATAAACAGCATCGATGTTTGTTCATTTCAGAAGTGGACTGTGGAAGAAGATAGGAAGCTGAAAGCAGGTGTGAGGAAGCACGGAGAAGGTAACTGGAGAATGATCCTGAATGACTATGAGTTTGAAAACCGCACCGGTGTTAATCTTAAGGATAGATGGAGAACCCTGAAGAGTAAGGGAGAGGATTTCTGAGCTGCTGCAGCCTTTATTTTTTTTATTTATTTATTTTTTTTTATTGTATTATAGGACCTTTAGACTTTAAGTTTTCAGTTTTTGACTTGTGCTGATTTCAAATTAAGCAGTGGCTTTTTTTTTTTTTTTTTTTTTGTGTAAATGAAAAGTTCAAAAATACCATTTGGCAGAACAGTATTGCTAATGGGTAGTAACTTTCAAAGTGTCCTGTTGCTGTTTGAACTGTAAGGCCAACATTTGTCCAGTAGAGGATGCAAGTGAGACATATGAAAGCTTTGTTTGCTTTTAATTCTGTTCCTGGATTTATTTTACAGAAAGAAAAAAGTTTATTTGAAAAAATACTGTACAAAAAAAACTAAAGAGCTTTTAATAAATGTGTGTAAATGTGATGTTTTTTTTTAATATATATGTGTAATGGAACATTTTGCTCATTTGTGGGTTTTAACAAGGAGTTTGAAGAAGCATCTTTATTTATAGACCGTTTAAATGAAAATGAAGCTGTGCACTTGTGGGCAGGAGCAGTGCTGTAGTTTCTGTACTTTCCTCCATGTTCCTCTGCAGCGAGGACTTCCCACCGCCTGCCAGTGTAGAAGCTCATCCCTGCCAAGATAAGATGTCACTTTAGACTACTGTTCTGTCATTAATGAATAACTACAAATTAATAAGAGTAACATGTTATTAATATATAATTAATTCTGAAGTGAAAGTCATGGTAACCCACTAGTAATGAATCAAGTATTACCAAATCCTTCAGAAGGAATAACTAATTACTTGGATCAGAATTCTAAAGTGAAAAGTTAACTAAAGCTTTTGAGGTTTTTGTAAGGTTTTGGTCTGGACCGTAATTGCTTTTGATGGATTTGGTAGCACTTCAGTCATTAGCTACTAGTGGGTTACCATGATCTTATGATCTTCACCTTAGAATACTGATCCAAATAATTAGTAATTCCTTTAGAAGGATGTTCACTGTAAAAATGGTTCACCTATTTCAACTTAACTTCAGATCAATTGCTGCCTTAAATTTTTAAGTTGAATCAACTTAATAGCAAAAGTAATTTCAACTCACTATTTTAAATTTACTTTAGAATACAGATATTAATACTTATTAGTATTAATTATTATATAATAATTCCTTCAGAAGGATTTGGTAATACTAGTCATTACTAGTGGGTTACCATGATTTTTACTTTAGAATTATGTATTACTCACATGAATTATGAACCTGTATAGTGGTTCTTAGTAAAAATACACTGCTCAAAAAAATTAAAGGAACACTTTTTAATCAGAGAATAGCATCAAGTCAGTTAAACCAGAGATTGTATATTATTAGGGAGATGACCATCTCTTACCATTGAAGAAAGCGTAACTGCTAACTTAATCACGTGCTCACCTCTCAGCCTATCGTGTAATGGCAGTGAGATCGCAACATTCCCTAGTCTGCCTTCTCTTAAAAAAAAATACATTTTTATCAAGCTAAAATCTACATATAGTTCCCAACGAAAGTATTGTTTAGTGTAAAACATGTTGAAGATTAGCAAACAGGCTGTCGATTAATTGAATGATTAGCTATTTCCCCACAAAAGCAGTTTAATCAGCATAGTGAAGCCTCTCATCCATTGACATCCATTCAAAAAACATCCTCTGGTCTCCTTCCCTGTGTACCGCCAGAGGCGGAGCATTAGCATTAGCCGTTACGCTTTTTAACATTAGCTTCCAGTGGCTTTGGTTAAACTCCTGGGATATTAATCTGGTCAGTTAAGTAGCAGAGGGGGTTGTTAATCAGTTTCAGCTGCTTTGGTGTTAATGAAATTAACAACAGGTGCACTATAGATGACCCCCAAAACAGGAATTGTTTTACAGGTGGAGGCCACTGACTTTTTTTTTTTTTTTTTCCCTACTCATCTTTTCTATTTTTCACTAGTTTTGCATTTGGCTAGGGTCAGTGTCACTACTGGTAGCATGAGGTGATACCTGGACCCTACAGAGGTTGCACAGGCAGTCCAACTCCTCCAGGATGGCACATCAATACGTGCCATTGCCAGAAGGTTTGCTGTGTCTCCCAGCACAGTCTCAAGAGCATGGAGGAGATTCCAGGAGACAGGCAGTTACTCTAGGAGAGCTGGATAGGGCCGTAGAAGGACCGGTATCTGCTCCTTTGTGCAAGGAGAAACAGGATGAGCACTGCCAGAGCCCTACAAAATGACGTCCAGCAGGCCACTGGTGTGAAAGTCTCTGACAAACGATCAGAAACAGACTTCATGAGGGTGACCTAAGGGCCCAACGTCCTCTAGTGGGCTCTGTGCTCACTGCCCGGCACCATGGAGCTCTGCCACTGGTGCCTTGTGCTTTTCACAGATGAAAAAACGCTCCCCAAGCTTGTCTGATCTAAATCCAATAGAACACCTCTGGGACATTATGTTTCGGTCCAGGTTGACGCTGCCAGGTTGCACCTCAGACTGTCCATGAGCTCAGTGATGCCCTGGTCCAGATCTGGGAGGAAATACCCCAGGACACCATCCGTAGTCTCATTAGGAGTATGCCCCGACGTTGTCAGGCATGTGTCATACAAGCACGTGGGGGCCATACAAACTACTGTGTACCATTTTGAGTTGCTGCAATGAAATTTCAGCAAAATGGTCTTTGAATTCAGTCCTCTGTAGGTTGATCATTTTTATTTCCATCAAACGTTGGAAATTAATTTTTAATCGTCTTCCCTATTTTTTTCCAAAAGAATAGTTGAGAATAGTGTGACGGGGATGGAGACTACATCCAGTTTGAAGGGAGATATTGCCTTCAATTTTATATTTTTAATTTTGTCTCTCATATTGTGCCCTTCTTTCTGGGTCAACATATCTGCATGCACAACACATTTCTGCTGCTGATGTTGCTGCCATTTCTGACATGGGATGCTTAATGTTTAAGTGGACACATTACATCAAATATTCTATTTATAACAAAACTAAGTTGTCATGATTTTGGTAAGTATATCTTTATTGAAACCATGACTATTTTTTTATTATTAAAATTATTCATAAATGAAGTTGAAAAACTCAAATCTCTCACAAATGTTCAACCCCGAAACAATGAGAAATACACAGATATGTGACGGGGTTGAGCTTTTTTGCACAAAATGGCCACTGCTCCTCTTGTAGTGTAGGAGAGTAGACCATATCTGGCTACAATGAAATAAGTACATTGTATTTATAGATTAAAATAAAATTTTGAAAAATGATAGTTTTCCATCTTAATTTAATGTGATGGGGTTGATTTTCCTATGCTTGACAACTGGTCAAATAGTCCATGTGACTGCAGTGGTTCAACCATAATTTTATAAAGCAATGAGAATACATGTTGTGTGCAAAAACGAAACAAAAATAATGACTATTCAACAAGATCTTCTCTTTTGTGTCATTCTCGTATGCTGTTTACGTTCAGCGCTTCCAGGTTCTACATCAGAATGTTCTAATGTAGTACCTGGGGAAAAAACGCTGTCTATGGATGTCATATACCTCTCGGATTTCATGAAAAATATCTTAATTTGTGTTCCGAAGATGAATAAAGAAATTACATGTGTGGAACAACATGAGGGTGAGTAATTAATGACAGAATTTTCATTTTTGGGTGAACTAACCCTTTAAAGGGAGTAAAAAGTCTGTAAGAGCCTTTTGCGAAACCAGTTTTTTCCATGAATTGTGTTGTTGTTTCGGCATGAAGACATACTCTGACCTCACAATTAACTTACAATGTGCTGTTGTTGCTGCATCAAAAACAGGTCCTCTAAACAACACTGCATTTGGCACTATGGGTACACTACCTCTCAGCTTGGTTACCGTCTCCTTGACAGCCCCGACTGTGGTTGCTCAGTGCTGGAGGTTGGCAAGCCACACAGACAGTGTAGCCCTCCCTCAAGTACTGCATCCAGCGTGTATTGGGTCTGTTCTCCACCGTACACTGCGGTGTCAGAGACTCCATCTTGAACTCCATACAGAAACTGTGGAGCACATCATCATCACAATTTTCCATTGTGTTTATTGTGAAATAAAGTTATAAGAAATAGTCACATTGTGAGATATAACATTGTTTCAATTCACAGATAAAGTTTTAATTACAAGGTCACAATTGTGAAAAAAAATCCCAATTGCCTTTTCTCAATGAAAGCTAAATGCTAACAGCTAAATGAAAAACTAATTAGGGCATTTGTTATTAATACTGAGTATAAAATGTTTGCACAAAAACAGTTATAGAGTATTAAATACTGTGCCTGACTTTTTTTATTTGTTGAAATGAGTAAACCGGCTTCTCACAATTTCTCATCATGAACAGTCTCTTTGTGTTTGTTTAATCAACGGTGATAGTGATACATACCCAGCATCCACTTGGGCCCCATACAAATCATGTGTTCTGCCTTTGCTGAACTCCATTGTGGTGATAAATGCTGCTTCTGGAATTAATCCAACACACGACGCTGTTTAGTTTCCACCTATAAACAGCTCAGTGATCAACTTTAGACCATTAAGTTGAAAAGTCACTAGATTTTTGACTGAAGCATTGGGTTCTTTAATCAGCAATGTGTTACAAAACAAGGCAGGGCCTTTTAAAAGCAATACTCCCTTGGGAAAAAGAAGTGTGCTTAATTGTACTGAATGTACACTTGTAGAGTACTTCAAATCTTGAAAGAATAGAAATGATATTAAAGTATATTATATGCCTGGTTTCACAGACAAGGCTTAAGACTAGTCCAAAACTAATGCACATTTCAGCTGTTTTAACTGAAGTAACTTGCACTGACATATCCTAAAATATGTCAGTGCCATTGTTTGTCTCAAGATGCACACTAGTAATGTTTTTTATAAGGCACATTTAACAAAGCTACTTAAATGATGTAATTTAACTGTGGCTTAATCTAAGCCTTATCTGTGAAACCAGGCCATAATTTACCATAAATGCTTTTCAGTTCACTTTAACCATTTTTCAAAGACAATGGAAGTAATTATGAAATTACTTAAGTCCTACTTGCGTGGGTCAAAAAAGCACTTTTAAGTTTAACTAACTGCATTTAATATAAATTTGAACTATATAATATTTTTATTCAATTGTAAACAACATGCAAGTGTCTGAAAACATTCACACTTAACTATATTCCTGTGTATTATTTCTGTAATAAGTTCTCTTTTTAAAAGTATGCTAAAGTGTGCTTCTTTTTCACAAGGGTAGGCAGTTTCAAAAGAGCTCTTTAAAAATATCCGAAAGTGATGTATAAGCAATGTTGACCCAGATTTCATACCTTGCGTCTGAGCACAAAACTGGCCCTGGCGATCCTGATACTCCATGCATCCGGCCTGTTCCTCCAGCCTTGGACAGGCCTGTCCGCTGTTTTGGGGCAGTCTCTCAACACTGCGTCTCCGGACCCGGAATGAGGGCTGGCAGGGCTGTGCGCACCCGCTCCAGTGACTCCACTCACTCACTACACACGGCTGGGCTAAAAACACAACCCACGGGTGAGAAGTTGCACAAATCAATCAGTGGTTCTTAACTAGAGGTCTGGGGCCAAGTAGGGGGCCCTAAAATAAAGGTTCCAAAAGGGAGTTACCATTTGCACATTATACTCTGGTGTAATTTATTTACAAAAGTAATTTACTGAAATTATACTGTAAAACTTTAATCTATAAAATTGACTATAAACTGGATTTACAGTATAACTGCCACGGGATGAAGACTGAAGACGAAATGTAGAAACATAAACAGGTTTATTTGAACAGAGAAGGTAGGGAGCGCAGCGGTGTGTAAAACATACAACAACCGACAATCAACTGAGAAGAAATTGGAACTTAAGTACTGAATCAAATAAAATTATTACTCAAATACAGCTGAACTCAACAAACTCATAATGACAGTGACCATGGCAACAAGGAAGTGCAAGAAAACAGATAAAGAAAAACAGGAACTGATGAAATACAAACTAAAAGTCTGTAAACTAAACTGAACATAATGGTGACATTATTCCCTCCTTCAGCAAGGCGCGACAGAACAACAAAGGGAGGGCTGGAGGTGGACGAGGAGATGGCGAAGTGATGGTGGCAGGATATGGCGAAAGGAAGGTGATGGGAGGACGACTAGATAACTGCGGCGAAGATATAAACAGCCCAATGGCACAGACTTACAGTAGCCGCATAATCCATGTCATGGTGCTACTTTCATCTCTCTCTTATCACACTGCGGACTCTCTCGTTTCATGCAAATGCAATAGCTGCCGCCAATGAAATGTTGCTATGTTTGTCTTATTGATAAACCACTTGTTTTGTGCATTGCCACAACAATTTTGTTTTTCATAGCAAAAGCTTTAGGATGATACTGTCCACATATTTATTTGATGAGTAGCCATGTAATAAGTGGGATAATGCATAGTTGTTGTGTTTTGTCATTCGCCATGTTGTCATTATCATGTGACCTACAGCGTCAGTTGCGTCGCTTCACTACCATTCACAAATCTTCTCCCGTGGCCTCACGGGATAGTAAAGTGTCTATTGTATGCACACTTCTGAATCTCGCCGGAAGTAGTAGGTCATCCAGGTACTTTTTGCCTACACTTTTTTGAGTACTGTGAATTCGGACATACTTCTTTTGTTACGTACTGTTTTTCGCTTACTTATTTTAGTAGGGAAGTATGTAATTTCAGATGTAGCCATAGCCCTCTTTGGTAGTCTAACATTGTTGATTATTGGCTTGATTTACCCATGTTAAAGTCAGCATGAAATTTGTGATTGTCTTTTCTTCCTTATTTTGACGTAAATTGGAGTGAAACAGCTTCTCGAACAAGAAAAAAATGTAGGCCGGGACTTGATTTTGTCCATCGGGAATTGATTGGATCATTCAGGTTTGCTATTGCTGTGAGAGAGAGAGTGGAAGTTATTTTGATTAAAAGTTATGAGGGCACATGATTTTTTTTTTTTTTTTTAATGTGCATGGATAGTACTGCAATATTCCATAAAATAATGAAAAATGAGAACTGTCAAATTTTCATTTCAAG
This sequence comes from Hypophthalmichthys nobilis, assembly GCA_037950665.1. NCBI lineage: Eukaryota > Metazoa > Chordata > Actinopteri > Cypriniformes > Xenocyprididae > Hypophthalmichthys > Hypophthalmichthys nobilis. Next base: position 11,274,550 of record CM075482.1, on the reverse strand, counting down.
GTGACTTTAAGCTGTCACAGTTTGCCATTTTTTGGATTGTGTAGTCTCCTTTTTTTTTTTTTAGATATTCATCTGTTTTATGCTAATAAAATATGCAATTAGATCCTGGACTCAATTACCCTGCCTGCAAACCATTACAACAGTCAGCTGGTAATTGTCCCAAAATATAAGATTTATTCACACTGTAAACCCCAATGCTAAAAACAGTTAATTGGTTTGAGACAAACTTAAATTAAACAAAGTTAGTTCAGTCAAATTAACCTTTATAACCTTTTATATCATTTAATAGATTTTTTCTTTTCTTTTTTCAGAAATATAAGCTATTTACATTATTGATTATATACATTATTGAGTTGTGGAGTCTGATTTATATTTATGCTGATTTATATTTATACTTTACTTCATTTAACAGATTTTTTTTTTTTTACACTGTCTATTACTGAATATATACATTATTGATTTGTGGAGTTTAATTTTTAATTTATTGTTGATTGTTGATTATATATATATATATATATATGATTTATATACTTAATTTCATTTAATAGATTTTTTTCTTTTCTTTCTCCATTACACTATGATTATACCATGTTTGATTTAATTTGCTATGTAATCGTCGAACTTCCTCTCTTCTGTTTGTCCTGTGTAGCACGACCAGGGGATTGTTATTAGACTAATTAATTGCTGCTCAAAAGGAACTCTGATTGTGTTTGTTACACCCTGACGAAGGCAAAATAGCCGCAACGCATAGGTGTGCACTTGTCACCTGTTTTTAACTTATAGCCATGATGAAATAAAGGCTTTTTAAAACTTTTTCAATAATATTCAAGTGCCTTGGACTATCATCATTTTTATGAGTTAAACTATCACTTGCATCCAAAGTGCACCGAGACAAGGAACTCATACCCCATGCAGCACTTTTGCATTTTTTGTTTTGAGGAACCTTTATGAATATTTAGTACTTTCTTTTTCTTTCTAACTATAAAAGTTATATAACTATAAAAGAACTATAAAAGTTTAACTGAAACTGGGCTGGGATTTCTGTTTCCCAGCATGCTTTGCCCATGGCACTCAAAATTAAGTATTTCAAATATTTCAATTTAAGAACAATTAAAATGTCTGTGTACCAAATAAAAATCTGCCAGTTCTGCTTACTTAAACTTTGACTTTCTTAACTTAAACATTTTGATATAAACATTTTGAGTTTTGCCAACTTATTCAGATTTACAGTGCATCAGTATTTTATTATGGTCACTGTGATCTTGTCAAATTCCTGGAACATTCTTGTCTGAAAATTTAGTCCTAACCATATCCCAACCCCTAAACCTAACCCTATCCATAACTTATTCCTAAAATCAGAGGGAAATGATAGATGAAAAAACTTGACATAAACAGTAAACTTGTCCTCAAATCTGATTGGTTGATTGGAATGTTCCAGGATCAATTAGGACTATTTAAATGAACTGCATGCATAAAATCTTTTTTCCTTAAATCTATATATAAAATATATTCTTTATTGTGTCAGGTTGTCAACTGCTCAAATATGACTGTACCACTTACCTGGGCACTCTGTTGGGTAGTCAAAGCAACAGTCTTTAGTCTTTACACACCTCTCATCACAATAACACATCCCATAGACACGGTCCATCCTCCAGTCTGTAGTGAAACAGGTGAGATCTGTGCCTTGACAGCACCGTCCTGAGCATCCCCCTTCAGCAAAGTGGTACATCCCAAAAAGAGCAGCCACCACCAGAAGGGCACTCTGGTCCATTGAAAACAGCCCCATAATGTCCAAAAAGAACTATATGCTCTCCTAATGGTCTAAAAAGGCAAAAGTCCCGGTTACCGTCTTAGGTTCCTCTTAAAGTCAATGCCACAGGTCTCATTCCTGGAGAGGAAATGAATCTGTCACAGGTGAAGTCATCCTTGCCGGAGGAATCCTTGTGACCTGGAATTCCTGTGGTCACACAGCTCTTCTGTTTACCCAGATAAAACACGTTTCCAAAGAGCTCGGGCTGAAAGAAAAGAGCTATTCTGTGGAACTAAATGTCCTCCGCTGATTTGTCTGTAAAAATCGTCTCTGCCCTCGTTTCAGCACACAAAAGTGGACGAGGTAGAGAAAAAGAGAGGTGGGGAAATGTTGTTTGAGTGAAGGGTGTGTGAGAGCTTTCTCCCTCTCTCTCTCTTTCTCTCTCTCTCTCTGTACTGCTCTTTTGGCCGCTGTGCCCTGGTGTACCACGTCAAACTGATCTCAGATCAGTGCCCAGGTCGTTTCCACCGGGCAGCAGAAGCTTGTACAGTAGGGAAACAGTGGGAGGAATGTGAACATTTGGCCTTGCTCCAGTCTACAGAGCCTGGGGCAGCACACGGCCCTGTTGCTGTCACATCACCATGCTTCTTTTCGTGCCCACAAGCAGACAATACATGAACGCATCCACCTCTCCTATGCAAACTCCCAAAGAGAGCCTCTATATTATGTTTGTTAATTAACTGTGGTATGTCTGCAACGTTTCCTCTTCGGAGTAATGTAAATGTGATTAGGTGAGAGAATTAAGTTATTGAATTAGTTTTGGTTTAATCAGTACATTGCATTACAGTGCCATAACTGAATCAGAGTCAGGATTCACGTGTGGGTTTTATTTACAGCGCAGTGGCTCACTGGCACTGCAGAGCTCAAAGTTCACATAAACTATACAAAGTCAAATTACAAGATAAGTTGAAGTAGAAATCAGAGAAGTTCAGAAATGCAGAAGAGATTTATGAAATGCTTATTGAACGCATTCAAAGAACACTGAACATTTAATTGAACTAAAACAATGAATAAATATTACAAAAGGGGCTTACAAGGGGGTCTGTGGAAAAGTTTCAAGGGGGAAGGAATTTTTTTTTTTTTAATAAATTGTTGTTATAATGAATTTATATATCAGTGAATACTGGCAATCTTATTCTATTGACAGATAAAATATACAAAAGATACCGTGTCAACTTAGAAGAATGTTTTTATTTTCCAGATTTTACACATATTTATAAGATTTTCATTTTTCATGGTAAATGTATTTTTATTAGTGGTGGGCCGTTATCGGCGTTAACGTGAGACTCTTATCAGGCGATAAAAAAAATATCGCCGTTAATCTATTCTCAAAGTTGGGTTGGGAGCTGGGTCTATACTACGCAAGCTATGATAACTTTCACCTTGATATTTTAGCGCGGATGTATACCTAGCCGAATTGCACTGTAGGGGGCGAGAACGAGTCTTCGAACCTGTGTGTATGAAATTACCACATCAAACGTGACGTGCTAACATGGATGCAGCTATGAAGCCGCCGGGTTTGCTTCAGGGAAAATTTATTTTTAAGAAGCTTCCCAATGGAAACCTCGACAAGACTAAGGTTGTTTGCACCTTGTGCAATGCGGAATTAGTTTACTGTAGGAGTTCTTCCAGTCTCAAATACCACCTAAACGCAAAGCATCCCTTAGCTAATGCGGAAGATGCCGGGCCAAGCACTGATGTAGCGCAGGGGAAGAGTCGTCGTCAAACTACTATGTTTGAGTGCAACCGAGGCAAGCCCGTCAGCACAGCTCTATCAGCCAAGCTAACTAATCTCCTCGCTCAGTGGATTGCCACCAGCTGCCGGCCCATCAGCATGGTTGAAGATGATGGGCTCGAGCTTGTTCTCCAGGCGGCCACAGGTGACCCATCTTACAAACTACCTGCGAGGCGAACTATCATGAGGAGAATACATGACCAGCATGCTGCAGAGAAAGCGTGAAAGAGAAATTCATGTTTAACTGAATAAACAGTTAGTAAACACAAGTACATCTTATTGAACATAATTTATTTTCATCACCAATTATCATAGTAGAACAGCTTTCTCAAGCAGTTTGTGATGCATTTTGGAAACAGGAGATGAGCCCCTGGTCTAATGCGCCACCTGGCTTGAGAAACCTGTTCTCAAAGACTTACTTTTAGTCATTATTTGGGTAGCACACATATTCTGAATGCCTTCGGCGGAATTCAAATAAGCCATTTTAATCTAGATTAATTCCAAGATTACAGTGAGATTAATCTAGATTAAAAAAATTAATCTATGCCCACCACTAATTTTTATACATGAAAAATTAGAAAGTGGGTCACAAGGGGTTTAATTCCCTCTGCACAACAGGTAAAAATATGTGGAAACACTTTTTTAATAATTAGATTTGGTTATGCTCATTAATTCCAAATTCCATAATGCTGTGATTCAAGAATGAAACTGCAGAGCCAAACTCACAGCTGCAATGCTTTGAGTGTTTTGGGTGGTTATTATTGCTACAAAAGTGTTCTGAGTGGTGAATGGAATAAAAATGAATGGGAAAAAAATTCCGGAACCAACACTGCTGAAAAAGGCGGCGAGAACTGTTGAACTCTATTGCACACCTTAAAACGTTCGTCAACCAATCAGATTCAAACAGCACTATAGTATAAGACTGGAATACACTACATTTGCTCAGATTTTTGTCTCTAGATTAGTCAACAATAATTGCCGAAGATCTGCACCAGTCTGCAGATTTTGGGTAGTCGGAGTTGACAAATTTTACAGAAAATTGTGTCGTGCATGAAGGGCACGAACTTAGATCCATCCAGTCAGAGGATATCAAAACATGTTTAATATTTTAAGCTGATTTTAACACATATCGTATGATGTGTCACTACTGAAATCGAAGCTGTCTTTTATCTACCAGTTTTGCAATAAAATAAAATACAATAACAATACAAAAGTAAATTAACAGAACATGCCTTAACAAATGTAACGATGACTGACTCAGTTGAGGAGTTGAATCCATGTGCCATGTTTTATTAAGCACAGTAGCACAAACAAAGTATGGTTTAAGACAAGAAGTGTGGTCAATAAGCTTACACAGAGTCAATAAAAGTAGCGGAAGTACAAACAGCAAACTAATCCAAGTCCGTAATCCAAAAGCTATGGTCAAGAACAGGCAGAGAAACATACAAGTGCACTGTAAACCCGAATAAGTTAGGCTAACTCAAAAAATTTGAGGTGATCAATTACATCAATTTTTTTGAGTTATGATGTTCCCAATTTTAAGTAAGCAGACCTATCAAGTTTTGAGTTTGTTGTACTCATGCATGATAATTGCCCCTAACTTGTCTTGAAGTATTGAGTTAGCTAACTCATACATTTTGATAGCAATTAACATAAAAGATTTAGTTAACTTTTTTATTTTGAGTTCTTGCGAAACAAATTATTTACTTCACTGTAAACCCTAATAAGTTTTCAGAACTCAAAAAAGTTGAATCAGAATTAAGTTAAGAAACTCAAAGTTTAAGTAAGATTTTTATATTGTACTTAATTTTATATTTTATTCTTACCTGCTCTCAAACCAAGCAGCATGCGCCACTTGTCACCATGATGGTAACTCTCCAAAAACCCACATTAACAGAAACTCTTCTAAATTAGCATAACAAAACATTAATCACTACTAAATTTTCCTTACCATTAATCTTGCACAAAAAAACATTATGTAACTCTTAATTTTAGCATTTACTCTCCCTTTTGAGTGCCATGGGCAAAGCATGCTGGGAAATAAAAATTTCCAGTCCAGTTTCAGTTAAACTTAAGTTAGTCTAAATTAAAAGAAATGAGTTCATACAACTCAAAACAATGAAAGTGTTCAGTTTACTTGAAATATGTCAGTGCTGCATGCGAAATCAAAATCAAAAGTTCTAAATAAGTTCATAACAGTTAATTTAACTAAACTAATTTGTTTAATTTAAGTATGTCCTACTCAAACCAATTACGTATTTTGAGCGTTATATAGTGTGGCAAACAAACAGGGTGAAACGCTTGGTAAAGACAGGATAAACTGGTAAACAACATGATTTGAGAACATTATTAAAGACCAGATAACTTTGAATGAACATTCTCTTAACATTACTGGAAGAATGTTTGTTCATAACTTTTAGGGCCAAAACATTAAAGTTCTTAGAATGTTTCCTGTTAGCTGGGGAACATCACACAAGGCATGAAAATGTGGATGTTAAGAGCAGATCTGAAATCCTTCAGGTTTTTTTTTTTTTTGTCTATGCTTGGCTCTGACTGTTGTGCCCTCCACAGGGAACTCAGACTAATCATGAGAGGAATGAGGGTCTGCTCATGCACAGAGAGCAGGATCAAGGGAAAGACAGAATATTAGTGAGAATTAATCTCTAGGAGATCTGTTGTGACTGTCGGCAGCCTCGACTGCTTTGATTCTTCAGTGTAACAAGGGAGCCAATTCAAGCAAGAGTAACACTTTTTAACATCATCATCAATATCACCATCCCAGTTAGCAAAAATTTTGCTTATGAACAGAACATTTTGCTTATGTTCTCATTAAGTTATGAAAATGTTGTTTCTGAACATTAAGGGAACATTTCATTTTATCATTTTACAAACATTACAGGAACGTTACTTTTGAATGTTCTCTAAACATTCTGAAAGTAGTACCATTTAAATATATATATATATATCATCTAAAACGTTTAAAAAAACATTCCATGAACAATGTATAAATAATGTTTTTGTGCTTAGGTTTTGAAAACATTTTTAAAAGACCAAATAACTTTGAACAAACTTTCTGTTAACATTTCTGGAAGAGTGTTTGTTCGTAATTTTGAGAGAGCCTTGTGTTTGTTAAAGCATTATAAGCCATGAACCAAGCCAACCAGCAATGAGGTGAACCATTACAAAATTTGATTTGAAGTAAAAAAGTATTTGAAAATCAGACAAAAAATATAAAGCCTCGTTCAGACTGTCAGTCCAAATCTGATTTTTGTGCATATCCAATTGAAATCTGATCAGTTTTAGCAAGTCTGAATGGCCAAAAATCACATTAAATGCGATTTTTACAAATCCGTTCGAACTACATTCATATGTGGTTTGGAATCCTATTCAAATCGCATTTCTCGAAATCCATTTCAGTCTGACTGCTCTGATCTAGGCCTGATTTCACAGCCAGGAGTAGGCTTTAAGTATAGGCTTTTAGTTTTAAGTAGCTTTTATAAACATGCCTTAGAAAGAAAAGCATCAGTTTAAAGGTTAATTTTTTTAATTTTTTGCCTTTTATTATGATAGAAAAGTATGTAGACAGGAAGCAAAATGGGAGAGACAGAGGGGGACGAGATTTAGGAAAAAGTCCACGAGCCGGGACTCAAACTCAGGTTTCCTAACGTGCAACAGAACTAAATATCAGCACACTGCCCACGAGGCTATCAGGAACAACTAGCATGGGCCAGTTTAAATGGGAGAGAGAGAGAGGGGGACGGGATCAGGAAAAAGTCCACGAGCCGGGACTCGAACTCAGGTTTCTTGACGTGCAACAGAACTAAATATCAACACACTGCCCACGAGGCTATCAGGAACAACCTGCATGGGCCAGTTTAATAAATATCAGAACCTCACTGTGTAAAAAACATGGGGGAACAGAATCCGATGGCAAAAAAATCCAGCTGTGAGAATCCGTTCCCCCACCCATATGATGAGAGATGTTGATGCAGTGACTTAAAAGTGCCCTAGAACCCTATTTCACAAGGTATAATATAAGTCTAAGGTGTCCTCAGAATGTGTCTGTGAAGTTTCAGCTCAAAATACCCCATAGATTTTTTATTATACGTTTTAACTGCCTATTTTGGGGCATAATTAAAAATGTGCCGATTCTGTGCGTGTCCCCTTTAAATGCTCGTGATCCCCGCCCCCAAGCTCGCAACTCTATAATACATTGCGTAAACAAAGTTCACACAGCTAATATAACCTTCAAAATGGATCTTTAGAAAGTGTTTGTGATGCAGCATATCAGATCATGTAAGTATGGTATTTATTTTGCGGATATTTACATTTGATTCTGAATGAGTTTGATAGTATGCTGCGGCTAACGGGGCTAAAGCTAACGTTACACACTGTTGGAGAGATTTATAAAGAATGAAGATGCGTTTATGAATTATACAGACTGCAAGCGTTTAAAAATGAAAATAACGTCATGGCTCTGGTCTCCGTGAATACAGTAAGAAACAATGGTAACTTTAACCACATTTAACAGTACATTAGCAACATGCTAACGAAACATTTAGAAAGACAATTTACAATTATCATTAAAGATATCATGGATCATGAACAGCTATTATCGATCCATCTGCCATTTTCGCTATTGTCCTTGCTTGCTTCACAATACCTGCAGAACTTCTGATGATTCGGCTGTGCAGCTCCAGATGTTAATACTGGCTTGAACATGGGCTGGCATATGCAAAAGTTGGGGGCGTACATATTAATGATCCCGACTGTTGTGTCACAGTCGGTGTTATGTTGAGATTCGCCTGTTTTCAGTGGTCTTTTGCACAAATCAAATTTACATAAGAAGGAGGAAACAATGGTGTTTGAGACTCACTGTATGTCATTACCATGTACAGAACTCTAATTATTTAACTATGCCAAGGTAATTTCAATTTTAAATTCTAGGGCACCTATAAAAGAGGCTGATTCTATCCTATGTGGACAGAGCTTAACCAGCATCAGTTGAAAGGTTCATTTTTTTGCCTTTTATTATGAGAGGAAAGTATGTAGACAGGAAGCAAAAACGGAAGAGAGAGGGGGGGACAGGATCAGGAAAAAGTCCACAAGCCGGGACTCGAATTTAGGTTTCTTGATGTGCAACAGAACTAGTTATCAGAACACTGCCCACAAGGCTATTAGGAACAACGAGCATCGACCAGTTTAATAAATTTTAGAACCTCTTTGTATAAAAAACATGGGGGAACAAACAACTCAGTTGTCAGAATCCGTTCCCCCACCCATATGATGAGAGATGTTGATGCAGTGTCTTAAAAGAGGCTGATCCTATCCTATGTGTGGATGGAGCTTAACCAGCATCAGTTGAAAGGTACATTTTTTGGCTTTTTTGCCTTTTATTATGATAGGAAAGTATGTAGACAGGAAGCAAAATGGGAGAGTCAGAGGGGGACGAGATCAAGAAAAGTGCACGAGCTGGGACTCGAATGCAGGTTTCCTGACATACAACAGAAAATACGATTCATGAATGAAACTGAAAATATTACTACATGCTCCTCAAATCGCAACTGTTTAATGGATTATTTAGAAATGGTAATAAAAGATTCAATGTTAGGCAACAGTTCATATGTTCAAAACAATGCATAGTTTGTGTAATAGCTATGATAAATCGTCTGAGCTGTTTTGCCTGATTGAATACATGCATTCAGATAAACAGTTAACATAAGGATACAGCCGAGCAAACATGAGCGAATAACCTTGGTTTTACACTGCATTAAAAGGTACACACACCAAATCAGCGCATTTTTTCTCCAACCCAAAAATAGGAAGTTAAAACATGGTATAATAAAAAAATCCATGGGGCATTTTGAGATAAAAATTCACAGACACATTCTGGGGACACCTGAGACTTATATTACATCTTGTAAAAAGCGTCATAATAGGTCACCTTTAAACAATTCCTCATATACTGTACTCTTGATTGCTTTGATCCATTTCCTAATAGAGTGATATTAATTCCCATCAGTGCTAATTCTTGGGTTAGCTGAAGTCTGTCTTTTTCATATGCAACACATTTTAGAAAAATATGCTCTACTTTTTGCTCTAATAATGAATGTATCCTTAGCTGCCTATGATATCCCACCATCCTGTAAATTCAATTCAGTGACAGTTGAGCTTAAAAAAAAAAAAAAATACCAGGAAGTTGCATGGTGGTGGTCAGTTTGTTTAAATGTACATTTTTGACCAACTTTTGATGTCACAGTAATTAAACACCCACTTATCAAACTCACTCAATTTTCTGTAGATTAAACATTTACGCTACCTCAGAAGCCTGTCCAAAATCAGTTTTGTGAGGTACCTGTGCACACAAATGTTGCCTGCAAAGTCATTGCCTAATAGGGCAGCAAGGCAACAAGTCAGCAACCTAAGCTTTCAGATCTAGCCACATCCAAGGATTCAGAGAACATATTTTGAATTTCTATTTATTAAACCAATCTCCTTCATTGTATTAACTCATTTTTAATTTCAATGAACTCCATTTTAACGCAACCACATAACTAAAGGTAAATTAATAACTTTACAGCGTATTATGGTTGTAACTCATGACCCTATTATCAACCATAGTTGAATAAATTCAGAATTATTTATATGTTTTAATCAGTAGGTATAGTTTTATGATCTTTGTCATAATATTGAAGTGTTTTATAACCAAGGAAACCTCAAAATGTCCTTCACATCATTCTTGAGAATTGAGCATGATTTAGCTGCATGTTTTGATCATACATTAGATATTTACTGTTTGGGTATTTGGTTTGAGTAGGTTTTGAAATCATACCCACAATTTTTATTAGAAGGCTTCTGCATATGTTTTCATATTCAGGAATGTGTTGTTTGCCTGCTGCATCTGATAAGATTGATGAACTGCCCGAATTGCAATTCAGAAGAAAGTACAAGCTTCTGTCAGTGTTCTATATAATTCTTTAGCCTATACAACATACCCAGCCATCCATTTCTTATTTTTCTAATCAAATTAACATTCTGCAGAAATAACTATATAGTAACACAATGCTACCATTAAACGCCACTGTAATAAACTGTGCCATCAGTGTCTGTGAAAGGGAGGAGGCAGATTTCAATTCAACTGCAATTTATTTGTTTATTGTAAAAATGCACTACACATGACTTCAAGAAAATAGAAATGCTAAAGAAAAGGACGTGCTGCTTCTGCTCTTTCAGGCGGTTTTGACGTTTCCTCACCAATGGATGCAGCGTGTGCTCTATGAGATGAGGATAGAATTGCAGCATTATAGTTTTCCCACTGAGATCTGAGTGAACACTAGATCCATTTTGCAATTGCCATTTTTCATATTTTTAAGTTAGAGAATTAAAAAAAAAAAAAAAAAAAAAAACATTACTTTTTTTAACTCACAAACTCATACACAGAAGAATGTCACGTCCAGGTACTTATAGATGTCACGATCAGTGAAGGATAAATGCGAAGCTTTTAGATGACAAGACTTCTTTCCATTACACCTTACAAAGATAAAAAGCTTTTTACATCGTATGACTCTTAAATGACACTATTCTATATAGATTTTTTTTTTTTTTTTCTTCTGCGGTACCTGGAACGCAGGCTACTGGTCTGAGGTAAGTAACATTTTGGTGTGGCCGCTGAGTGATCAGGGCAGACACGATCCCGCCGTACAGAACTTGCATGTTGAACAGCAATAATACCATTATTCTCTGAAACACAAAAACCATGAAGGCTATTCATGATCATTTCATAAGTGATGGTTAGCCAGCACATGTTAAAATGTCACAAATGAGTAATTACGAAACAGCAATTTGTACCTCTATGTTCACAGCAGTAAAATTTGGTTTGGAGTCCCATGTGCCAAATACGGTCCCATTCACACATGGTTTGGACATTAACAAAAGTGACAGCTTTTCTCAACTGAACTGACCCCTAAAGATTAAACATTTTCCCCTTTGATTTCAACTTCACCTACTTCTATGTAAAAGAACTGATTGAGGGGGAAAAAAAAAAAAAAAAAAAAAAAATTCTTACCACAGTCAATGACACATTTGGGGTCCTTACAGGTTATGGTTTTTTCTAATTATGTTGGGGAAAAGGAACATGAGTCGATATTGATAGGATTTACCAAGAATGTTATGATCAAATTTAGGGTGGAAACTGTGCAACAAATCACTGACTTACTCAATGGGCAACAATAATAAGACACATCCAGGTATTTATAAGTCCCAACACAAGAGTCAGAGAAAACGGAGTTTGTTGCAGGAACAGAACAGTTTTTTCTTCCATCACACCTGATACATGGACAGACAATGACGAGTACTTAAAGGGGTAGTTCACCCAAAAATGAAAATTCTGTCATTACTCACCATCATGTTGTTCCACACCCGTAAGACCTTTGGAACAGACTTTTTTTATAAAATCCGATAGCTCAGTAAGGCCTGCATCGCCAGCAAGAACAATCCCTTTTTTAATGCCCAGAAAGCCACTAAAAACATTTAAAACAGTTCATGTGACTACAGGGGTTCAATCTCTTCAAATCTTTTGTTTCGAATCAGTGGTTCAGAACGCGTATCAAACTGCCAAAGTCACGTGAACTATTGAAGTTTCAAAACACAATCATGCGATTTCGGCGCTCTGAACCACTGATTCGAAACAAGATTCGTAAATCTTCGAAGCTTCATGAAGCAGTGTTTTGAAATCGCCCATCACTAGATATTGTTGAATAGTGTCACTATTGTTATTTTTGGCACACAAAAAAAAAAAAAAAAAAAAGGGGAGTGTTCTTGGTGGTGATGCAGGCCTCACTGAGCCATCAGATTTTATCAAAAATATCTTAATTTGTTTTCCGAAGATGAAAGGTCTTACAAGTGTGGAACGACATGAGGGTGAGTAATTTCTGTTAATCTTACCGAGCAGACATCGTACTGAGAGATGTTTCTTGGAAGCACTGAAGATTCGAGATCTGATTAGGTGGTCTTCCAGTACAGCATGCTGTGCGATCAGTCCGTCCATAGTTGGCTTCAAAGACCGTTATGTATCCCCAGTCTGACAAAGGAAAGTACGGAACGGAGCCCCGCACATGACATGCAAGAAAAAAAAAAAAATAAATAATCTAATCGTGCGCATGATTTACTAATTAGTTCCCTCGATTTACTAAAACGCGCGCGAAATAGTAAATCGTGGTGCAAGTTTTAGTAAATCGAGGGAACAAATTAGTAAATCATGCGCACGATTTAGCCTACTATTTTTTTCCTGCATGTCATGTCCGGGGTTCCGGAGGAAAGTACGGAGATTGCGTAACATTGTAAAGTTTAAACACAGTGAATGAATCTGGATTACTCACCACAGCTGAGTTCTGCGGATTCTCCTTCACAGGCCAGTGTTGTTAGTTTATTTGCAAAGAGGAAGCATGCTGTGTAGGTGAGAAGATACAGCAAAGTAAAAACATTTGAAGATGACATTGACCTGTACTTAAACACACTAAGTGCTTTATTATTATTATTATTATTATTATTATTTATTATTATTATTATTATTATTATTATTAATAATAATATTTAATTGCATTGTACTTTCATATATAGGCGCATCTTACCATGTTGACACAGCAACAGCAGCACTGTTTTTTTAAAAAAAAAAAAGAAGAAAAAAAAAAATGAAATCATTGAATTAAATACGGAGTTGCATGTGTTGGGGTTGGAGGTGGGCTACTTACAAGTAATCCAGTTGATCTTTTTCACCAGCATAGTAGAGCTGTAGGCCTACTGTTTAAAACAAACAACCTGATTCCAGGATTGGATTGATATTCTGTTATTTAATGCATAGACTCAATTTTAAGTAACTTTCTAATTGTTTATGGAGAACGTAATGCTATATAGCCTTCAGTTCTTGCCTTCACTGACACCATTTATGAGATGTCATTGATTTTCTATAGGCTAGCCCTGCTTCAATTTTTAAACAATTTTAAACTAAAATGATCACATTTACATGCATCACACATGAAATGAACGGTTTGCTGAATGAATTGTAATGCTTTTCTGCACAACTTCTGAACACATTACATTTGATCCACATCAAAAATGTTTGTACCCATTACCATGGTTACTAGTAAAAATCAGGAAGCTGTGTCAAAGCCACTGGAAGGCAAGCCTGCAACCTTTAGCCAAAAAAAGCACAACGGCTAATGCTAACGCTCCGCCTCTGGCGGTACGCAGGGAAGGGGACCAGAAGCTTTTTTTGAATGGATGTCAATGGATGAGAGGCTTCACTATGCTGATTAAACAGCTTTTGTTGGGAAATAGCTAATCGTTTAATTAATCGACAGCCTGTTTGCTAACCTCCAGCATGTTTTACACTAAACAATACTTTCGTTGGGAACCATGTAGATTTTAGCTTGATAATGTATTTAAGAGAAGGCAGACTAGGGAATGTTGCGACTGATGTCACTGCCATTACACGATAGGCTGAGAGGTGAGCACGTGATTAAGTTAGCCGTTACGCTTTCTCCAATGTAAGAGATACCCTCTCATCTCCCTATAATACAATATCTGGCTGTGTCGACACGGGGCGCAGGTAAAACTTGTTATCGATCACCAAACAAAGCTGTATATTTCCCAATGGGGGAAGAAAAAAAAAAAAAAATCCAAAGGTCGCGGTCGGCAGCTGCTAGAAACAGCTGCTTGTTTCAAGGCACTTTGCGCCTAATCGCGTGGGCAATGAAAATGCTGGCGCTGTACGGCTCAACTGACGACAACTGCACTGCGAGTAGCCCTATGAATTAAGGCAGAGCGATTAATAACTTAAATATTAAGTAACGTTCTTTTCACCCAACCTGTAAGTTCACAGGTGGGCTCTTAGTTTTGTTAGCAGCCCACAGAGCACCACGCTTTTAACCACCATTTAAGGTAAGCCTAGTTTTGTAGTCTCAATTTTTCGTTTACACAGCAACTTACAGTAGCGTCTCGAACACTGTATGAACGTGCAATGAGACTCAAGCCTGTATTATCTTATCAGTAACCATAGTGACCAAAGTAATAATCAAAGATGGCAACGTCCATAAAACTAAAGTCTTAACACTTTTGACATGACAGAGCCCAATTGAGCTAAAAGTTCATCCATAAAATCTTCATTAGCCGACAACAGCATCAATGAAAACATGCCAGACAACTTTAGCCGTTGCACTCACGTCACTTGCGTCTCGCGCATGTCACGGCATTTGAGTCGCGCATAGAACTAGCGATTGGCGATTCAAAGGCTTCAAAACAGTGAATCATTTTGCTCAGTTGATTCAAAGCTTTGAAAAGCATTAGGCTTGTTCGACTTAAAGCTGCGCGGCACAGACCAATCGGTGTATGACATCAAAGTACCATGAGAGTGATCAGAGAGCTTCGTACACTTTTAAAATCGCATTCGAGGTACTTTGATGTCATAAACCAGTCGGTCCGTGCAGCGCTGCTTCAAGTCAAACAAGCTGTTTGTTTCTCCCATCACTGCCCCACTTAATAATGTACATTTATTTTTGCGTTTTAACATAATTAGATAAGCTTATTAGGATGATGAAGGACTATCCAGAGAAATTAATAAAAACAGTTGCTGAATTAGTTGTCAAAACACAAATGTAGAATCAAAGCAGGCCTCTTACCCCCAGAGCAAAATTCTCAGTTAAACTAACACCACCACTCTGTGTTTTTGAGTTCTCTCTACAAAATGTGAATTAATATAGTGTTGCAGTTAATGAGATAATTAAGTGATTAATTAAAAGTGATTAATTAAGTTATGATTGAGCATTAGTGATGACACCTGCTTTTAACGAACAGAATCACCAAAATAAGAGAATGAGCAGGAACACGAATTGCAGCCTCAAATCAACTAAAAGTACGTTCTGTTGGCACTGATAGCCTAGTGATTAGTGTGCTGACATATGGTGCAAATGTGTTTACAGTGACCCGAGTTTGATTCCCATCTTGAGGTCCTTTGCCAATCCAGTGTAAACAGATGATGTTTTCGCACTGACCTGCATGCGCAAAAGAACAATACAAATGGGGTTGCCAGGTTTTTACCAAAAAATTCACTCAATTGCTTCTCAAAACTAGCCCAATCACGTTCTGGGGGTTAAATATTGCGTTAGTACGGTCGCTTCAACCCACCGAGGTGCAAAACAACCCGTGGCAACAGTGAAAAAGTAACCCAATAGGGTATATGTTGAACGTCACATGACCAAACCGGAAAACTGGGCCCGTATGTATAAAACTTCTCAGAAATGCTCTTAAGAATAGTCTTAAGTTTTGAAAAATTCTTAGTAAAGAGTAGGACTGTTTTAAGAGTAGGGGACTTTTATAAAGAAGCTAAAAGCAACTTTTAGTAAAGTATAAGACTGATTCTTAAGTGCTGACTTAAGTGTGAACTAAGTACTACAATGATGTCAACTCAAAATGGCCGTCCTCAATCTCTGAATCAGCCAATAGCAAGCCTGCAAGGGTGAAGTCACGGCAGCAAGACACCAATAATTTAATGTTATTATAAATAAAAAAAATCACTGAAAAAGACACTGAAATGTTTTAATATTTTAATTTATTTTTAAAAATAGCTTTGCATTGTGCAAAATTATCACAAATTAGTATTGATGGTGTGGAATCTTTTTCTATTGATATATGTCTCCTCATTTACAATTGGAGCATTTATGTGAACACGAGTTCCATCATTGGCTCCAACAACTCTAGGGAAGCCCACTATCAACATAAAAGTGACTTGCTTTTGCCGCATGGTTTGATGGTCAGTTAAAAAGTCAATGAACTGCCATAGAGTAGTGGCCAAATGTGATGTCCAGCCATATAAAAAAATGGACATCTTCAACCTTAATTCAAATATTTTTAAAAATGTGTTAAAACATATAAGCAAATCCCGTAGCTGTGCTTGGAGTTGATTGTTTCATGTGTGATAATAAAATGAAATTTCAAATTATTTCAAATTATTTTTGGCCAGGCTATCATACAAAGAAATTATGAATACATGCAAAAATTTGAGGACCAATGAAATATTAAAAACTGATTTTGTTGTAGTCAGTGTGTGCTTTTTTCTGAGCTTTTTTGTTTTCCTTTTTTTTTTTTTTTTTTGCCAAAAATGTTGTCAGATAAATACCTTTGCTTAGTTTAGTGTTTTATTCTTCCCTCATATTTTAAAACATTTAAATAATATAAACATACAAATATTTTACTTATATTTTGATGGTTTAGGCAAAATTGTAGGGTCATTTAAAAAAAAAAAAAAAACCCTTTGCACATCAATTTTGGCCACTATGTTTGGTGTGGTAAGTTTAGCAATAGTACTATTGAAGATCCTGCTTACTGTGCACTGATGGGTCCAAGTCATCACCGGCGCACTGTTGCAATTTTACAGTTGCCAAAAAAGGTAATTACTATTTCATTTCTACAGTCAGAGCATTGATTTGTAGAGTGGGAGAAGTTGTTACATTTAAAGTTATAAAAAGTTTATTCAAAGTCATTAAATGTATTAAAATGCATTAAATGTATGAATTATTGTTTAAGTAATATTTATTACATTTATGACATTTATTTAAAGTTATTTCTTATTAGGTCAGTTACAAAAAGAATTGTCAATCAAGTTTGTATCGTTTTATCAACTCCATGTCATCATATAACTCCATGTCATCATATCTTTATTGGAGAGAGTGTGTCTCCTCTTCTTTGCTGCCATCTTGTTACTCCTAACTAGGTTAGGAGACCTCTCCAGCTCTCCTAAATAATTTAGGAGCTAAGACCTAAGCTGCGTCCGAAATGGAATACTACTCTACTATATAGCACGCGAAAAACAGTATGCGAACAGAGTAGTATGTCCGAATTCATAGTATTCGAAAAATAGTAGGCGAAAAGTACCCGGATGACTTACTACTTCCGGCGAGATTCTGAAGTGCGCATACGACGGACACTTTACTATCCCATGAGGCCACAGGAGAGGATTTGTGAATGGAGTTGAAGGAACGTAACTGACGATGGTAGGTCATGTGACGGTAAAAACATAGCGGATGTAGTACGTCCGAATTCATTCATACTACACGCATTCGTACTATATAGAAATATAAAACTGCTCATTTAAAAATGCGGATTATATATATGTATTTTTTAATATATATATATACATACAAATATTTAAGTATTTTTAGACCGTATAGGGAGATTGTCTCGATTACATAATTTGCTGTGCTTCATGAGAATAGGCGGAGCTAAAGAGCTCTTGTGTTTTGCTTTTTTCAACTCTCTGATTGGTGTAATTCTCTGTACAGTATCATGGGTAATGTAGTTTTTCATTACGAATTCGTTGATGGCTTCAAAAGAAGCAAATATCATAGATTAACGCCCTTGTAGCTCACAGTAGCGCTGTCTTTAAAGGTTTATAAGTTATCGTTAAAAAATCAATTTCCCTATAGAGAAAATGAGTTTTTACTTCTGGCGCCCAACTGTTGCACATACTGATTCAAATGTAAGGATCATTGTGAACTGTTTCTGATAGTAAACACATAAAAATACATTTTTATTAAGCTTATCGGCCTTCTATTTTATTTTGGAAATTGCGTGATTGAGAAAACATTGGAAATTAATTTCCTTTCTGTGGTTTCCTTTTAGATACATTGAAAGGACAGCAAAAGTAAATTGTTACTTACCAAAACACTGTATTTTGTGCCTGGTTTCCCTGCTGTCTCTTGAAACATGTTTTGAGAGTCCCTGTCTTTAGTCTTGACTCTATGGAGTCTGAAATACAGGTTCATTCATTTCATTCTTTGGATGCTTTGAATGGACTTTTTGCATTAAGCATGTTTAATTGCATTAAGATGCATTGTGTGTGTAAGAGTGGTTAGTGTTTATTGTGTATAAGTGAAAGAGTGTTATGTGGGGTCATGCCAGTATTATGCATACCACAGCTTCCTGAGAAAACCGTCCTGGATACAAACTGCCAATTTGAATACCAACCAATGCAAATAAACACTAAATCAAACCAGTCCCATAGCAGTGGTGCCAGAGGACCCCTAAATATGATGACATGTTTGCAAAGATTTCACCAATGCTAGCTATTTATACATTTTCATCTACTCTACTGTTCAAAAGTTTGTGATAAGATTTTTTAAATATTTTTGAAAGAGGTTTATGCTCAACAACACTGTATTTATTTTATTAAAATTATAGTAGAAACATTATATATGTGAAATATATATGAAATATTATGTTTTCTATTTTAATATATTTTAAAATGTACTTTATTTTTGTGATGGAAGTTCAATTTTCAGCAGCCTTCCAGACTTCAGATTTGGTGCTCAAGTAATTTTTATTTATTTTATTATTTTTTTTTTTATCAGTTGAAAACAGTTATGCTTGTGCTTTTTGTGGAAACTGTTACTTTTTTCAGGATTATTTGATGAATAGAAAGTTCAAAATAACAGCATTTATTTGAAATATAAATCTTTTGTAACATTATAAATGTCTTCACTGTCACTTTTGATCAATTTAATTCATCCTCACTGAATAAGGCCCCATTTACACTAGTGCGTTTTCCTTTTAAAACGCATAAGTTTTGCTACGGTTATGCACCTGTCATTTATACTAGGTGTTTCAGTGTAAACGTAGCAAAACAGAGACTTTTGAAAACGATGGAGTGGTTGCCCACATTTGCTCTGTGGATCCTTGACGACCATGTAAACAATAACATGGAGACTGACCTGCAATCATTGCTGGCTTTGCTGTCATTTTTAGCAGCCACTGTGCTGTTAAACTCTGCATTTTTTTAATACTGCAGCTGCCTACATGTGCAAGAGGCAACTGTTTACACTTGTACGTGCATGCCCAGTGTGCATGAACGGTCATGTGAAATGCGTTTTTAGCCGTGTAGTGTAGATTGTTTCTGAAATGCTGTGGAAACACCAGTGTAGACGCGTCTACACATCGTTTTCATTTTAAAACGCCGTTTTAAAACAAAAAACGCACTAGTGTAAACGGGGCCTAAGAGAATTAGTTTCTTTTAAAAAATCTTGCTGACCCAAAACCTTTGAACATTAGAGTACAAAAAACTTAACTGTACTAAAACTTAATTTAACACCACAGCTACAATGATGTAGAGAAACGATATCATTGGGATCACTTTCAGAATTATTTTTTTCCAGCTGTTCAACGATAAAACACTGACAGCCAATCAGAATCCATTCTAATTTAAGGGCTCGCACATTTAAAATGGCAGACGACATTGCAGAGAAGTTAATCGCTGAGGTCCAGATAAATCCACCACTGTTTGACAAGTCAACCCCCCTTTTCAAGGATACTTTAAAGAAAATGGATATATGGAAAACAATCAGTCATACCCTCAGAATAAATGGTGAGAAGCATACGATGAGATCATTTTGCCAAGCTAGCAAACAGTGTAACATAAAAATTACCTCAGGTATCCAGCGCTAGTTTCGACAACATTGTCTGGCTTCCTTTGAAGTTGCAGTGAAAAAGACTAGGCGTTGTTTTTATTCCACTATATTGACTTCGTCAGCTAAATTCACTGTTAGATTAGATCGATTACACTAGCTATTTATCTGAAACATAGCATGCTGAGGACATCTGCTGGTTAAATCCATGTAAATGCAACAAGAACAGCAAAAACATGTTGTACACACTTTGAAACCGCAGTGCGTGAGCTTAGAATAACAGACTGTTATCGTTCGTTGGTGTGGACGCAAATATAGTTATCATTATAGTTATCTTTATATTTATCGTTCTTACTGTGAACGGGCCCTCAACGCCGAAGCCCAGGTTGAAAACCTCTGCATTATATCAGGACTGGTTATTTACTCAGACTGTATATCGGCAAATGTATATCTCTTCTTTATATGTTATATCTAATGTTTAGCATTTCCTCTACACTCAGTTTATTATGCAGTTTCCTTCTGTTACATTCTGATGGCTTGTTGACACAGCTCTTTGAAAATGTAGAGAACCAGACTCCCATTTCTGTTTGTCTAAGGTGCAGGTGTGCCCTCATTGTTGAAAATAGACAGAACAGAGAGTCTGTTTGTCATGGACATGTGAACCAGAGTGCATATATAGAGGGGTAAACTGTACTAGCCAGAAGATTTCAGACAACATTTGTTCAGCCATTTTTTAAAGACATAACAGTGGACCAGTAACCCCTGCTCTCTTGTAATAGTCGACTGTGAAAACATGATTGACTCTCACAGTGGACTTTTTCTTCAGAATCCAGAGTTCCAGCGAGGTGTTACTCATCATTATCACATGAGGGAAGGTTGTAAAATTGTACAGGATGTTCTCTGACCCTGACCAAAAGTAGTGGCTCAAGGTCAGTATGTCTAAGATGAAATATGAAAAAGATAAATGTGATTAGTCAGATCTCATTTAATACATAACCTTGATGAGTGCAAGATGCCTAGAAGTCTATGATTCAGAACACATCATTTTATATCATACTCAGATTGAGACTTTTAATGGCCTTTAATAATTTTTATTTGGGTTAAATGACAGAATTATGACATGAAAAGTGAAAATTATGAGAAAAAACGACATTTCATACACTGCTCTAAAAAATGGGTCTGACAATGGGTCCAAGGATTTCATCCCGATACCTAATGGCAGTCAGGGTGCCATTGTTTAGCCTGTAGAGGTCTGTGCGTCCCTCCATGGATATGCCTCCCCAGACCATCACTGACCCACCACCAAACCGGTCATGCTGAACAATGTTACAGGCAGCATCACGTTCTCCACGGCTTCTCCAGACCCTTTCACGTCTGTCACTTGCTCAGGGTGAACCTGCTCTCATCTGTGAAAAGCACAGGGCGCCAGTGGCGGACCTACCAATTCTGGTGTTCAATGGCAAATGCCAATCGAGCTCCACGGTGCCGGGCAGTAAGCACAGGGCCCACTAGTGGATGTCGGGCCCTCAGGCCACCCTCATGAAGTCTGTTTCTGATTGTTTGGTCAGAGACATTCACACCAGTGGCCTGCTGGAGGTCATTTTGTAGGGCTCCGGCAGTGCTCATCCTGTTCCTCCTTGCACAAAGGAGCAGATACCGGTCCTGCTGATGGGTTAAGGACCTTCTATGGCCCTGTCCAGCTCTCCTAGAGTAACTGCCTGTCTCCTGGAATCTCCTCCATGCTCTTGAGACTGTGCTGAGTGACACAGCAAACTTTCGTATTGATGTGCCATCCTGGAGGAGTTGGATAGAGATGTTCGGTTCTTGAACGAATCGTTCTTTTGAGCCGGTTGAAACCGGTTCATAGGAAGTAACCGGTTGAGCCGGTTCACTAATCGAACTGAATCGATCTTTAGTTCCGGATTGATGACGCAAGACGCACAAGCCGAAGTAGCACGTCCGACTCAAAAAGAACCGAATGAGCCGGTTCAACCAGCTGTTGAAGTTTGCAGAGGATTACCGAGGAGTCTGATGAGTGAGTTGACAATACCATGCAAGCCTGAGGCATGTACTGAAAATATGCTTATTATGACTATTGTTATTAAATAACATTTTATTGAAACCTGCAAAAAACCTTTTTGTCGAGAGATGTAAATAAATTTTACTATGGTTTATTATACATGCAGATTATAAGTTAAGTGAAATCAATGAGTTTACTCTTTCTATATACTTTAGACATGTAGAACATATCTGCGTTTGTGCATAAATATATATGTTGTAGTTGTGAATCTTATCCAAGATGTAGGCTAATCAATATTGGTCTGTCATACAACAGAGCATTTCAAAGTAAATAAATAACAAGGACATTTTATAGACCAATAATTAAAAGGATATACCAGTCACTGAACATCTTCCAGACAGTTCCACAAAGAAGACCAAGTGCGCCAGAAAACATCTGATCTTTGATGCAGATCGTAAGTTAGTTTTTCCAGAGGTAAAAGAGTAGCGGCCTGACTTATCCACATATTAACTGAGGGTATCTGAGGAGTTGACCATAGTAATAATATACATTTTTTCACTAAATGTATACAAAAGTTCAGTACACTTTCTTTGTCACAGTCAAGGTGCAGACCAGCTTTACAGTTCAGAAGGTAAACATTTGGAGATAATGCAAAAGTCTTTCCAATAATCTTTTGAATAATCTTATGGATCTCTTTCCAGTAACCTTTGATTTTATCACAATCCCAAAACACATGCATCACTGTGCCAATGTCTGTCCTACATTTGAAACATAATTGAGAAGAATTGGGGAATATTTTATGAAGGCGAACTGGAGTTAGATAAGTCCTGTGGATAAATTTATAATTTTGTTCGTGGGCCGAAATTGAGACACCTTTGGGGAAAACACATGTACAAACAGATAACCACTCCTCATCACTAAAATTTGACCTTTAATTTTTTTTGAGTAGTGTATCATACTCAGATTCAGATTTTTAATGACCTTTAATCCATTTTTATTTGGGTTTAAGGACAGACAATATGGAAGCCCATTTCCACCACATAGGAAAGAAAATGCTTTGGTAAATCATTGTTATAACATAAAAAGTCATAATGGTGGTCATAATTATGACTTAAGTTGAAATGATGAGATACTAATACATATATATGACATAAAGAGTTAAAATTATGCCAAAAAAGTTGAAATTATGAGAGATACTAATTAATATTTGAGACAAAAAGTCAAAATTATGACATAAATCATGAGATAAAAGTTAAAATTATGACATAAAAGGTCAAAGTTATAATAGTCATAATTATGACGCAAGTTGACATTTTTGTCAAAATTTTGACTTTTTGATATAATTTAGACTTTTTACATCAATTATGACATTATCTCCTAATTTTTACTTTTTGCCAGTTTCGAATTCATAAATATGACTTTTAATGCCATAATTATGACTTTTTATTTCATAATTATGATTTACTCACTCTTAAGAGCTCAAACTTTATTACTTAAAAAACATGACGTTTCGGCCTTCCAAGGCCTTTATGAAAGCCAAAACATCATGTTTTTTTTAAGTAATAAAGTTTGGGCTCTTAAGAGTGAGTGTTGCACCTTTGTTCAGTTGTATTGCTAGAGCACCTTTTTTCATATTCGTTATAATTATGATTAACCAATGTATCCAGAAGATGCCTGCAACCCTTTTTAACTATGGCAGTTTCAGAACCAAAACAAACTTCATTCAAACCATTCAGATTGTTTCAATTCAAGATGAAATGCTATTCACAACTTATTTTACTGCTGAAATATGAGGTATTTTTGAGTAAAACAGGACATTAAAAAATGAGTAAAAATGTAGCGCAAGGGCAGGACTTGATTTTATCCACCAGGAATTGTTTGGATTGTGAAAAGTGGCCTCTGTATGACAGAAGGGCAAGGGCTGAAAAAATAAGAGGACCTGGTGATGTCAACCAAAAAAATGAAATTTGTTTCAGAAGCAGAGCAAGTTATTACATTTTGATGAAAGAAGACACCCTTTTTTCTTTGGAATAAAATGTACCAGTGAATCCCCCACAATATGACCAAGAATGTGTCTTAAGAAGGGAAATAGATCAATTTTAAAGAAAGAAAGATTAGTTTAACATTTTATGTCACACCAACCTACCTGAGAAAAAGACACAAACGCAACTCTAAAAGGTTTCTTATGTTTTATACTGGACATATTGATGTCACCTGATATCAAAGCCATTCTTTGAACTGGACTTTTGAACCGTTCTGTTGAGCAAACCCTCAAAACTCTTGCCAAATCTGGGTCTTTTGATTTGTGGATTTGGCTGTGTTTAGGTTTGGCTTGGGCACCGTCTCCTTTCTCAGATTCATGAAGATAGAGGAGGACACTGTCTACTCTCTGTGAGTGAACTTACTGAAGTATATCATTACCATTAACCTGACTGGGTCGCATTCCTTTCCAGTGCACATGTCACTGGAGTTTGTGGTCACTTAATGGGCCACAAAAGCCAAATATAAATAACTTTTCATACATAATACTTGTAATCATTTCACAGGTCCTCATCCTAATTTACTCTTCATTCAAATTTCATAAAGATTGTCACTTTATCATGTATTTAACCATAGGCATTATTCCATACCAAGTTTTAAACTACTTTGAAGACGAGAAACCTTTATAACGGCTCTGAATAAACAGCTCACATACCCTGCGAATGTGAGTCAGGCTGATTTGGAGTGAGTTAAAACGAGCTGAGCTGAAATTATAAACCTCTTGTGGGCTTGTCTACGGCAGCCTTTATTAAAGAACTCTTTGTTTACTGTTTGTTCCAGGTCATTTTGATTGACTAAAGTTGAAAGCCAGGGTACTCTCTGAAAAAAAAGCCATCAAGAGTGCTTGAGCAGCATGCTCACTTTGGATCACAGCAAATGTCTGAAACACGCTTTTCATGTCTTCAGATATCGGCACCTCTTCAGACAGAACTGTACAAAACAATACATTCTTGGTGATTAAAATAAAAAAGTTAAAAGCGACTATGCTAAACAAATAAATATTTTAATTGTTAATACTACTACTACTACTACTACTACTAATAATAATAACAAACCCTCTAGAAATAATTTCAATTTTAAACAAATAATAAATAATTTAACTAATTTATTGATTAATATTAATAATGATGATAAAAACCTTCTAGAATTTAAACAAAAAAAATGAATGTATTGATTATTATTAACAATAAACAACCCTCTATCAATCATTACCATTTAAAAACATAATTACATTTTTTTCATGATTTATTTTAGTAATAATAATATAATAAAACAACCCTCTATAAATCATTACCATTTTAAACAAATAATAATTTAATTAACTTATTGATTTAAAATATTAATAATAATAATGATAACCCTCTATAAATCATTACCATTTAAATAAATAATAAATGAATGTAATGATTATTAATAATAAACAACTCTCTATAAATTATTACT
Organism: Hypophthalmichthys nobilis; assembly: GCA_037950665.1. NCBI lineage: Eukaryota > Metazoa > Chordata > Actinopteri > Cypriniformes > Xenocyprididae > Hypophthalmichthys > Hypophthalmichthys nobilis. The sequence continues at coordinate 11,249,051 of CM075482.1, read as the reverse complement.
GTTTTAAACAAACAAATAATGTAATTAATGTATTGATTAATGATATTTAACAACTAAACAAATACAATAAAACATTACCATTTTAAAATATAAATAATTACATTTATTTATTTATTTAATAATAATAATAATACTTTTTTAATTAATTAATTATTTATTTAGTTAATTAATAATAATAAACCACCCTCTAGAAATCATTACCATTTAAAAATAAATACATAATGTAATTAATTTGATTAATATTAATAATAATAATAATTAACCTTCTGGAAATCATTACCATTAAAATGCATATAATTAAATGTATTTATTGATTAATAATAATAATAATCTGGTTCTCATTGCAGGTGGCTCCTGTAATGAAGTCTTGAAGCCAAAAGACATTATGTCTCCTCTCTCTGCCCAGAATGTGCCAACCTTGTCTTGAACCGAATCAACCTGGCCCTTTTCCTTTTGACAAAAGACACTTTGGTGTAGAATGGAGCTCTCTCACGCTCTCTTGGACAACCAGCACAAAGATGCAGCCTGCCACCTGCATTAAACTACTGCTCTATCTGTAATGTACAGTATGTTAGCAGCTAAAACATACAGCAGCCATTTGTTTGTGATTGCTACTGTCTGGTATATGAGACTATCGAAAATATGAATCAAAAATATAATGCACTTATAGTTTCATTTTGTTTAATATTGCAGCCACTAATAAAGTAACGTTTTGATAATGTTGAAGCAACTTGCTTCTTTGACAAAATAGTTGCATATAATCATAATTACATTACTTTCTTAAAAGGTTCACGTGATCACTCAAGGCAGTACACAAAACAAAAGTTTTTCCATATATGCAACATGACATAGACAACATATAAGTGCTGTAGTTTAAGGCATTATTAAGGCAGTTATTCTTGGCGAATACAAAATACACTTTCAGGTGAATTTGATTTCAAATTCAACAATCCCTGATAGTTTTACACCAGAAATGTAATGGGTTTGCTACAACCACCATTTTTATTTATAATTACAGTGGATATAAAAAAAGTCTACACACCCCTGTTAAAACACTGTGATGTAAAAATTGAAACAAAGATAAATCATAGCCCAGACAGATGGAGAATACTGTTGTCACATGTAGAGAGCAACCAGTAAAACCAGAAAGAGCTGCAACTCTTTTAATGTTGCTGTAGGCCTCTTGACAGCCTCTCTGACCAGTTTTATCTTTGTCCTCTCATTAATTTTAGAGGGACAACCTACTTTCTGTACTTGCTGATGACTGTCTTCACTGTGTTCCATAGTATATCTAATGCCTTGGAAATGTTTTTGTAACCCTCATCTGAGGAATTCTTTTAAAGCAAGGGTGCCCAGAGTTCAGCTCCAACCCTGATAAAACACACCTGTAATTATCAAGTGCCCCTGAAGATCTTAATTAGCTGGTTCAGTTGCGTTTGATCAGGGTTGGAGCTGAACTTGGCAGGAAGTATCTCCAGGAACAGCCGCTGCTATAAACAGTGAGATCATGTTGATGCTTCGTAAGCTCTTTGTGGCCCATGGCTCTCAGAAAAATCTTTCAAGAACAGCTGAGATTTATTTGGAGTTTGGAGTTACTTCAGGTGAGACCATGTGTATTTCATGCTACATCCTAATATGCCTATCTATACTTCCCTAATATGTAGTATGCGAAAAACAGTGTGTGAGCCAAGTAGCATGTCCAAATTCATAGTATTCATAAAACAGTGACCTATTACTTCCAGCAAGATTCAGAAGTGCGCATTCGATGGGCACTTTACTATCCCATGAGGCCACGGCAGAGGATTTGTGAATGTGAAACGCCGTAGGTCACATGACAATGACAACATGGCGGATGTAGTAGATCCGGATTTCATTCATACTACACACATTGATACTATATAGAACATACTGATTTCTACAGAGCCTCTAAAGGGACATGGAGGTGGGAAAAAATTATGAGATGGGAGAAAAAATAAGTCAATGCTTTTGCGTTTTCTAGGACACAATTTAGCAAATGGAGGGAACGAAATAGGAAATCGTGTGCACGATTTAGCAAATGGAGGGAACGAAATAGGAAATCGTGCGGACGATTTAGCAAATGGAGGGAACGAAATAGAAAATCGTGCGGACGATTTAGCAAATGGAGGGAACGAAATAGAAAATCGTGCGGACGATTTAGCAAATGGAGGGAACGAAATAGGAAATCGTGTGCACGATTTAGCAAATGGAGGGAACGAAATAGGAAATCGTGCGCATGATTTAACAAATGGAGGGAACGAAATAGAAAATCGTGCGGACGATTTAGCAAATGGAGGGAATGAAATAAGACATGATTTAGCAAATGAAGGGAACGAAATAGGAAACGATTTAGCAAATGGAGGAAATGAAATAGGAAATCGTGCACACGATTTAGCAAATGGAGGGAACGAAATAGGACATGATTTAGCAAATGGAGGGAATGAAATAAGACATGATTTAGCAAAATGAAGGGAACGAAATAGGAAACGATTTAGCAAATGGAGGAAATGAAATAGGAAATCGTGCACACGATTTAGCAAATGGAGGGAACGAAATAGGACATGATTTAGCAAATGGAGGGAATGAAATAAGACATGATTTAGCAAATGAAGGGAACGAAATAGGAAACGATTTAGCAAATGGAGGAAATGAAATAGGAAATCGTGCACACGATTTAGCAAATGGAGGGAACGAAATAGGAAATCGTATGCACGATTTAGCAAATGGAGGGAACGAAATAAGACACGATTTAGCAAATGGAGGAAACGAAATAGGAAATCGTGTGCACAATTTAGCAAATGGAGGAAACGAAACAGGAAATCGTGTGCACAATTTAGCAAATGGAGGAAACGAAATAGGAAATCGTGTGCACAATTTAGCAAATGGAGGGAACGAAATAGGACATGATTTAGCAAATGGAGGGAATAAAATCAGACACGATTTAGCAAATGAAGGGAACGAAATAGGAAACGATTTAGCAAATGGAGGAAACAAAATAGGAAATCGTGCGCACGATTCAGCAAATGAAGGGAACAAAATAGGACACGATTTAGCAAATGGAGGAAACGAAATAGGAAATCGTGTGCACGATTCAGCAAATGAAGGGAACGAAATAGGACACAATTTAGCAAATGGAGGGAACGAAATAGGAAATCGTGTGCATGATTTAGAAAATGAAGGGAACGAAATAGGAAATCGTGCGCAAGGTTTAGCAAATGGAGGGAATGAAATAGGAAATCATGCACACGATTTAGCAAATGGAGGAAACGAAATAGGAAATCGTGCGCAAGGTTTAGCAAATGGAGGGAATGAAATAGGAAATCATGCACACGATTTAGCAAATGGAGGAAACGAAATAGGAAATCGTGTGCACGATTCAGCAAATGAAGGGAACAAAATAGGACATGATTTAGCAAATGGAGGAAACGAAATAGGAAATCGTGTGCACGATTCAGCAAATGAAGGGAACGAAATAGGACACGATTTAGCAAATGGAGGGAACGAAATAGGAAATCGTGTGCGATTCAGCAAATGAAGGAACGAAATAGGACACGATTTAGCAAATGGAGGGAACGAAATAGGAAATCGTGTGCACGATTTAGCAAATGGAGGGAATGAAATAAGACACGATTTAGCAAATGGAGGGAACAAAATAGGACACGATTTAGCAAATGGAGGAAACGAAATAGGAAATTGTGCGCAAGGTTTAGCAAATGGAGGGAATGAAACAGGAAATCATGCACACGATTTAGCAAATGGAGGGAACGAAATAGGAAATCATGTGCACGATTTAGCAAATGGAGGAAACGAAATAGGAAATCGTGCAAGGTTTAGCAAATGGAGGGAACGAAATAGGACATGATTTAGCAAATGGAGGGAATGAAATAAGACATGATTTAGCAAATGAAGGGAACGAAATAGGAAACGATTTAGCAAATGGAGGAAATGAAATAGGAAATCGTGCACACGATTTAGCAAATGGAGGGAACGAAATAGGAAATCGTGATGCACGATTTAGCAAATGGAGGGAACGAAATAAGACACGATTTAGCAAATGGAGGAAACGTAAATAGGAAATCGTGTGCACAATTTAGCAAATGGAGGAAACGAAACAGGAAATCGTGTGCACAATTTAGCAAATGGAGGAAACGAAATAGGAAATCGTGTGCACAATTTAGCAAATGGAGGGAACGAAATAGGACATGATTTAGCAAATGGAGGGAATAAAATCAGACACGATTTAGCAAATGAAGGGAACGAAATAGGAAACGATTTAGCAAATGGAGGAAATGAAATAGGAAATCGTGCACACGATTTAGCAAATGGAGGGAACAAAATAGGAAATCGTATGCACGATTTAGCAAATGGAGGGAATGAAATAAGACACGATTTAGCAAATGGAGGAGACGAAATAGGAAATCGTGCGCACGATTCAGCAAATGAAGGGAACAAAATAGGACACGATTTAGCAAATGGAGGAAACGAAATAGGAAATCGTGTGCACGATTCAGCAAATGAAGGGAACGAAATAGGACACAATTTAGCAAATGGAGGAACTAAATAGGAAATCGTGGTGCATGATTTAGAAAATGAAGGGAACGAAATAGGAAATCGCGCAAGGTTTAGCAAATGGAGGGAATGAAATAGGAAATCATGCACACGATTTAGCAAATGGAGGAAACGAAATAGGAAATCGTGCGCAAGGTTTAGCAAATGAAGGGAACGAAATAGGACACGATTTAGCAAATGGAGGAAACGAAATAGGAAATCGTGTGCACGATTCAGCAAATGAAGGGAACGAAATAGGACACAATTTAGCAAATGGAGGGAACGAAATAGGAAATCGTGTGCATGATTTAGAAAATGAAGGGAACGAAATAGGAAATCGTGCGCAAGGTTTAGCAAATGGAGGGAATGAAATAGGAAATCATGCACACGATTTAGCAAATGGAGGAAACGAAATAGGAAATCGTGCGCAAGGTTTAGCAAATGGAGGGAATGAAATAGGAAATCATGCACACGATTTAGCAAATGGAGGAAACGAAATAGGAAATCGTGTGCACGATTCAGCAAATGAAGGGAACAAAATAGGACATGATTTAGCAAATGGAGGAAACGAAATAGGAAATCGTGTGCACGATTCAGCAAATGAAGGGAACGAAATAGGACACGATTTAGCAAATGGAGGGAACGAAATAGGAAATCGTGTGCACGATTCAGCAAATGAAGGGAACGAAATAGGACACGATTTAGCAAATGGAGGGAACGAAATAGGAAATCGTGTGCACGATTTAGCAAATGGAGGGAATGAAATAAGACACGATTTAGCAAATGGAGGGAACAAAATAGGACACGATTTAGCAAATGGAGGAAACGAAATAGGAAATTGTGCGCAAGGTTTAGCAAATGGAGGGAATGAAACAGGAAATCATGCACACGATTTAGCAAATGGAGGGAACGAAATAGGAAATCGTGTGCACGATTTAGCAAATGGAGGAAACGAAATAGGAAATCGTGCGCAAGGTTTAGCAAATGGAGGGAACGAAATAGGACATGATTTAGCAAATGGAGGGAATGAAATAAGACATGATTTAGCAAATGAAGGGAACGAAATAGGAAACGATTTAGCAAATGGAGGAAATGAAATAGGAAATCGTGCACACGATTTAGCAAATGGAGGGAACGAAATAGGAAATCGTATGCACGATTTAGCAAATGGAGGGAACGAAATAAGACACGATTTAGCAAATGGAGGAAACGAAATAGGAAATCGTGTGCACGATTCAGCAAATGAAGGGAACAAAATAGGACATGATTTAGCAAATGGAGGAAACGAAATAGGAAATCGTGTGCACGATTCAGCAAATGAAGGGAACGAAATAGGACACGATTTAGCAAATGGAGGGAACGAAATAGGAAATCGTGTGCACGATTTAGCAAATGGAGGGAATGAAATAAGACACGATTTAGCAAATGGAGGGAACAAAATAGGACACGATTTAGCAAATGGAGGAAACGAAATAGGAAATTGTGCGCAAGGTTTAGCAAATGGAGGGAATGAAACAGGAAATCATGCACACGATTTAGCAAATGGAGGGAACGAAATAGGAAATCGTGTGCACGATTTAGCAAATGGAGGAAACGAAATAGGAAATCGTGCGCAAGGTTTAGCAAATGGAGGGAACGAAGTAGGAAATCGTGCACAAGGTTTAGCAAATGGAGGGAACTAAACAGGAAATTGTGCGCACGATTTAGTAAATCGAGGGAACGGATATATTCTGCATATCATGTGCAAGGCTCTGTACTTTTGAGCTCTTTGCAAGTGAACGCAAAGTTTCTAGGCGGAACGCAAAAGTTTTCTAGAGGGAACGCAAAAACTTTGAAAAAATAATTTTTCCTCCATCTCATATTTTTATCCTTCACCATGTCCCTTTAGGGGCTTCATAGATTTCAACTGAATTATGACTGTTTACTATTGTCTTTTTAGATCTGCTTTACAGCAGATTTGAACTCTGTTTGCATCATTGAATCATTTTTCTCCTGTTATCACTGTAAAGCTGCTTTGAAACAATCTGTGTTGTATAAAGCGCAAAATAAATAAAGGTGATTTGACTTAACGGTCGCAAAGTAAGTTTCAAACCAAATATAGTACTACTATACGATTTCGGACGCAGCGTCATATGAGCTTGTTGATTAGTTCATTCTGAACACAGCCACATACCCAATTTTAAAAGGGTGTGCACATTTATGCAGTTAGCTTCTTTCAAGTTTGTTTTATTGTTTTTCTCTGAAATATGTTACTTTGGTTTTCAATGGCATTGCATAGATTGTAATTTTTATATTAAAGGTGCAAAAGTTCTGATATGATTTATCTTTGTTTAATTTTTACAACACAAAAACCAGCTGTTTTAACAGGGGTGTATAGACTTTTTATATTCACTTTAGCTATAATAAAGTATTGTAATAATTGTCTGCACTACAACACTCTGTACCTCTCCGTTTTTTCCCCTTGACTTTATTTAATTGGCACAGTTGTGATTTCAGGTGTCATGTGTTTCCTCTTTGGCTAATGAACTCCTATTTAGAGTCCTGCCTATTGATCTTCCTGAGTCTCTTGGTTTTCTCCTGCCGGACTGTTTCTGCTTCCAGACAGGAAATCTCAGTGAGCCTCTGAACAAAAGATGCAGAGGCACCCAAGTGTGGATCAGGGTACGACTGGCCTGAAAAACAATTACCGGCCCACAGGCTGGTTAGACAAGAGCACAGTTTGCTTATTCAGGTTTACACAGGTAACACTCTCCTCACCTCATACAAAAGACTGGGGATTTCAATAATGGCCTTGTGTCTGGCAGGGAGGATGAGAGGTGTGTGTATACTTAAGTGTTAAGTAATGTTTGTGAGTTTATGAATAACGTGAAATTCATCAATGTTTGCGTTCTGAATCTGTAACAGAAGTGAAGCGAGAGATCTCACCTGTTAAACACCAAGCAAACACCTAAATAGCATGGTTTCACAGACAAAGCTTAAGCTAGTCCTAGACTAAAATGCATGTTTGAGCTATTTTAACTATAAGTAACTTGCACTGACATATCTTAAAATATGTCAGAGCCATTGTATTGACTCAAGATGCACACAAGTAATGTTTTTTTCTAAGGTATGTTTATAAAAGCTACTTAAATACCCTTATTGAACTAAGGCCTAATCCTGGCTTAGTCTAAGCCCTGTCTGTGAAACCAGGCCATAATGTGCTAAGTTTACCAGCACCAACTGACATAAATAAGCTTAAAACAATAGTCTACTAAGAAGTGTTATCTATGGAAGCTTGTTTCCGCCACGGAATAAAAAAAAAAAAAGGTAACTCCGACTTTTTAATTCGAAATAAGAATTGTGAGTTGCAATTCAGACTTTATAAGTCGCAATTGCGAGTTTATATCTCACAATTCTAAGAAAAAAGTCAGAATTGCGAAATATAAACTAGCAATTCTGACTTTATTTTTTGCAATTTCGAGTTTATAACTCGGAATTCAGACTTTTTTCTTTTATCTCACAATTCTGATTTATTTTTTTTCTCAGAATTGGGAGTTTATATGTCGCAATCAGGACTTTATAACTCACAATTGTGTTTAAATGTTGCAATTCTGATTTTTTTTTCTCAGAATTGTAAGATATAAACTCTGAAATGCAAATTATAAAGTCAGAATTGTGAGATAAAAAGTTGCAATTTTATGTTTTATTCATGTTTTTATTCCATTATGTTTTATTAAATAGTTATCACATGGTAAATGACAATAAATCAGTTAATCACTGCTAACTTGTTAAAAATGAAATGCTCACTTTTGTTGTTTGCACCAACAGGGACGAGATTGCGAGCTCTGTTTGTTACCCTTGGCCTGAAAAAAAAGCAAATAATACAAAAAGAGAGAGTAAAATAATTATACTATAAACAGTACACATATCCATATAGCCAAATTTACATTTACATTTATGCATTTGGCAGACGCTTTTATCCAAAGCGACTTACATTGCATTATACTATACATTTGTATCTGAGTATGTGCAAATGCAAAGAATGAATTATTGTTACCTGTTTTTATAGTTTTGTGATAAACAGAGTCGTCCACTTACAGATGGGCTGGTGGCTGGTAACAGAACTGATGGAAATGAGGTCAGATAATCAGACCTGGAATTGATGCAAAGAATATTAGTAAATGAAATCAAAAAATTATAATATTGCAGTACTTTAGCAGTCTTGAAGAACTCACCCGCAATTATTTGGTATTGGGTCGCGCGGGGAAAGTTCCTTGCGGTGGGCAAATCTGGTTAAATTGTGAGAACGATAAACATGGAACTCCTGAGAAAGTGGACTTGTGGGGTTGTGGTTAATCAGAACACCGTCTGCTTGAAAAAAAAACATTTAGAAAGCAAAAGCATTCCCTGACCAAATTTACTTGATTGTTTTATGCTGATAGACTATAAATTTAAATGTGCTGTAAAAATATTCATGTGAATGTTGTGAGCGCCATCTACTGGTTACCCCACTGAAACTACTAATTACACATTTGTTCCATCTCATCAAATAATGATGTGACAGTATCATAATCTGACTAAACATCGTACTAAGAGACTTTCTCTGACATTTTCCCCATTTGTATACTAATAATGATGATACAATAAATGTCTTCATTAATGTCTTATTAATGGAAAGAGGGATAAATACCTCTTATATCATTAGTGATGTACGTTCCATTTCTCCATCGACTATCAAATAAAAAATGACGGCCAGAAATATCACTGTCGGACACATTGTTTTGTGTGGTACACTTGGTGACTGCTGACCGGCCTTTGGCTAACAATGGAAGCAGAGGCCTGAGAAGTTGTAAAGACACGAAGAAAGAAGATAGTTGAATTCATTCTGCCATTACTAACTGTTTGTTCAGAAATGCACTTGGCAACTTTAGTGACCAAAAACCACGTATTTTCTCAATATTTGCATAGGTTTTTCTGGAATAGGTAAAAATTACCTGACAAAACGTACAGAATGATTGCCATATTAATATACAATCTTCAATGAACACACAAAAACAACAACAATGTATCAGCATATCATAAAAATCGTTGTATTTTGGTTTTGTTAGTGTACTCACCCATCAGTAATAGAACTGTGAGGCTCTAGATCCCTGGAATCTACAATTTCATATTAAAAATTAAATGTACAAGTTAATAAAACACCGGATACAGTTCATTATCTTCAGATTCTTCAGCATTGAACTTTATAAATGCATCAAGGGAATATTATTGTATCTTGTTGGAGAGACATTAGGCTAACTACATTACTCTCATGCCATGTACTGCATTATGACTCACATCTCGGACTGCATGGATATTTCTGCCTCGGTGAGAAAACATTCATCCTGGTCTCAGCAGCCGTGTAACATCCAGAAACTGGAGGACTGGAGATGTAGTTGGAAGAATAACTGGGTCGCGCGTCTGTAATGTCCTTTATTATCAGACAAGATTCAGTTGGCAGTGACATAAGTTTGGGTCTAACGACGCTGGTATAAGGCTTCATCTCTACTTTTGGATGTCAGACAAACTATAACGTCATTTTAGTCCGTTTAAGTAGGTTTACACTAATAATTACCGCCATTATTTCAATAATATAGGCCTATAGCGGTAAATGAAACTAAAAAAAGGAAGCTGATAGTCCATTGCGTCGACGTTGCCGTAGTTACTACTACCAAAACCACGTGACACAAGAGTTTAATGACAGGATAAACTCAAAATTGTATTTGATTTTACTCATACAAAAATAAACACACACGTGTATATAAATAAACCATACGGTGTTTGTTGGTTTGAATTAGTTTACATGTGTAGGCTACTATGCCTACTAAAAGTGAGAAAACATTTGCTTGGATTTATGCATGAATGTAAAAATGCTGACAACAGCATTTATATTTTTTACTGTATTATTTTATTTTACTGTTTAAAATTCAAATTTAACCAGCACTTCTAAACTACCGAAACCCCTCCCAATAATACATGTGTAATTACAGTGCAAGTCCAACAGGTGGCGGCTTTGTAAAGGCATTTTTTGTGTGTGTGTAAATGCACCATTCAAATATAGGAACACAGATCTGCTTCGGTTCATTCATTAGTTAATCATATAACATGTGGCTGAAAAGATATTAACGACATTGCCTAATACCACACTAATATATAAGATACATTTAAGGATGAGTGATCCCATTAATTAGAAATTAAAACTAGAAAAGATAAATTAACCTAAAAGTAATCTGTTTACTTTTGTAATCCTTTAAAGATAGCTGTTCATAACTGAATCTGGAAATATAAAAGAGTTTAATTATGGATTACACATCCATTTACACAAAGTGCAGAGGCTTTCAATAACTTGCAATCATAGTAGGCTAATATAAGACTAATTGTGAGACACTGAAGTACAAATGCTTCATTCATCCACTGGTTTCTATATGGAATATTGTGTTTATGGGTTAATGTCAGCTGGTGGGCTGTTTGGGTTTATAATTAATTTATGTCACAGATGCAATGATTATATAAAAAGTCGCAGAGAAGCCTTCACACAGGATACTAATAATAGGATACTGTTTGTTCCCCTCAGACTTTCAGACGGATGAGTGTACTCCCCCAGCAACACTTGCATTTGTTCTCTTTCTGGTAGTTTTGGAAAATATGGAATGATTCTAGGGAGGTTGAAGCACTAGCAGTTAGGTGCCAGGACAATAACTTCTTTAACAAGACCAAGAAGATAGCGAACGAGGGACCACAGTGATCACACATCCATTCACATCAAATGATCTGCTGTTGAGAGTTTTAGCAGCTGTAAGTTTCTGGATGTTTCTCTAGGCTGGTATCACCGCTATGCGCTGTGGACTCTAGAGAGCACATCAAATTAAGGAAGAACTGTACTGACTCAGACAAACTTCAGCAGATGTGCCATTGAAAGTGTTCTAACTGGCTGCTAAACAGCTGTTTCTGAACAGGAAGAACTACAGAGGGCAGTGAAGACATGACCTAGCATCTCTTCAGATAGATGTCTCAGCCATCCAAGTGACTGACTGTTTAAAGGATTAGTTCACTTCAGAATGAACATTTCCTGATAATTTACTCACCCCCATGTCATCCAAGATGTTTGACTTTCTTTCTTCAGTTGAAAAGAAATTAAGATTTTTGAGGAAAACATTCCAGGATTTTTCTCCATATATTGGACTTCAATGGGGACCAATAGGTTGAAGGTCCAAACTGCAGTTTCAGTGCAGCTTCAAAGGGCTCTACACGATCCTAGACGAGGAATAAGAGTCTTATCTAGCGAAACAATCGGTCATTTAAGAAAAATTAAAATTTATATACTTTTTAACCACAAATGCTCGTCTTGCACTGCTCTGCGATGCGCCGCACATTATGTAATCACGTTGGAAAGGTCACGTGTGACGTAGGCGGAAGTACCGATCCAGTGTCTACAAAGCGAATGTGCAAAGACTAAGTCAAACACCCTTTACAAAAAAAGGTAAAAATGGTGTCGGACGATTTTGAAGTTGGAGGAGAAAATGAGATGCCTTACCGCGGTACTTCCGTCTACGTCACATGTGACCTTTCCAATATGAATACATAATGCGTGGCGCATCGCAGAGCTAGTGCAAGATGAGCATTTGTGGTTAAAAAGTGTAAAACTTTAATTTTATTTTAGAAAATGACCGATCGTTTCGCTACATAAGACCCTTATTCCTCGGCTGGGATTGTGTAGAGCCCTTTGAAGCTGCAATGAAACTGCTATTTGGACCTTTAACCTGTTGGTCCCCATTGAACTCCACTATATGCAGAAAAATCCTGTAATGTTTTCCTCAAAAACCTTAATTTCTTTTCAACAGAAGAAAGAAAGACATGAACATCTTGGATGACATGGGGGTAAGTAAATTATCAGGAAATTTTAATTCTGAAGTGAATTAATTCTTTAAATAAATACTGTAAATGTATTGCTCATTGACCAGTGTTAACTAAAGGAACCTTATTGTAAATTTGTTATAAATAGGCCTACTCTTTTAAGAACGATCTTTTCAGTGGTGGCCTCATAACAACGCATTACATTGTCAAAAATATACTGCTGTTGCTGTATTTTTGCACACATTTTACTTTTACTTTGCCCTAAGTAAAACACACAAATCACACACTATCCATTGAAAATACATCCGCCTAAAAGCATTGAAGATACAGCCACAGACACTGTTATTACACATCCATTCTGTTTTCCCAAACGTCCACAGCTGACCTAAGTAGATGTAAATTTCAATCAGGCATCTGGACCAATCACTCTGTGGGGTCCTGTGGAGAGGGGCTGGTTTAAATAGAGCGCGAGCAGCAGCAGCGGTTCCGAAGAGATCAGTCTGTCTCGATTTCTCTCATAGAGCAGCAGCGCACTGGCAGCTATTGCGCGCATCCGTGCCGGGATACGATAGTTTTCATACGGGCATTCGCTGGCGGGAGACTCGGCTGTATTTATCAAGGCTTGTAGCGTTAGAATAGTGCTTTTATTTGTGATGCTCATATTCTGAAAGTTTAATGCGTTATCTTGTTGATACGAGTTTATATATGTATATTAGTAGTTGTCTGACAGTTGGGGTTAATTGGATGTTCACCCCATAACCTTTTTAAATAGGCGGATAGTTAAAGAATAAATTAAAGTCTAATGGTAGCAGCACAACAGCAAAACTCAGGTTGTTTAGTCTTTTAGGTGTAACATTGTGATACGTTCATCTTTATTTAAAACAAAGTCGCAGAACGGCATTAGACATGATGATGAACATTGCCGTGGAGTTTTTCGTGGTCATTCTGAAAGTTCTCTGGGCCATCGTGATGGCCGGACTCAAGTGGCTCATACGGCCGAAGGAGAAGAGCGTAGCGGGACAGGTGTGCTTGATCACCGGGGCGGGCGGCGAACTTGGGCGGCTCTTCGCCAAGGAGTTCGCCCGGCGCCGGGCTACACTAGTGCTGTGGGACATCAACAGCCACAGCAATGAGGAGACTGCGGAGATGGTGCGACAGATCTACAGAGAACAAGACAGCCCGATGCCAAAAGAGGGTAAATGAGATGATTTAACATTTGTTTACCTGAACTAACATGTTTAAATTAAATTAACTATTTATTTGTGCCTGACAGGCTAGGTAAGTTGATGCCTTTATAGGTATTTAAGCTTGTTTTGTGTGTAGTCCTTTAATATTTGCCTATCTTTGAGGTATAAAACATTTTTGTTCAAATAACCGATATGCAGAGCAGTTTTTTCCCACCTTATTGGCAATAATAGCTAAATAATCATATGGCTACACGTATATGATGTAATCCAATATGAAAGTATTTTTCATATTTATTATATTTTAAAGTATAAAAATGTTTTATATAATTTATTTTTGTTATTTTTGCCATTAAGTTGTTACGCTCTGGGTTGTCAAATGTATTTTTGTTTAAAATGTATTATTGTTAATCTTAAACATGGCTCTAAAATTTTAATTATGCAAACAATATAATCAAATAAGTTTGTTTACTTCCTATGAACACGGTGCAATGGTGTTTTTGTGCGATATTCAGACCAACCGTTTGGTGCCACCTATCGGTAGACATCAAAATAAACAATGCGATATCGGTCTATCTAAAAAAATTAGGCTATTTTCTTACTTATTGTTGCAGTTATCTTGGTTAAATAATCATTCAAAATACCATCGGCTACTTGATGGAGATTTTCCCCCAAATGCCTTTCAGATTCTGAATCAATTAAATTCATGTAATCAAATGAAGCTTAAGGTACACAGGGACGTTTTGTCATTTTCTACATCTCAGATGATGATGATCCAATGTGTTTTTCCTCAGGAGCTGTTGGTGGTGTGGAAGAGGTCCCTCCATTTCAGCCGCAGGTGTATACGTACGTGGTTGATGTGGGCAAGAGGGAGAGCGTGTATTCCACAGCAGAGAAAGTCCGCAGAGAAGTCGGTGAAGTGGACTTGTTGATCAACAACGCTGGTGTTGTGTCCGGCCACCATCTGCTGGAGTGCCCCGATGAGCTAATCGAGAGGACCATGGTGGTGAACTGCCATGCACACTTCTGGGTGAGTCTCATTTAACTTTGTCACTACTCAACTGTATACTGCAATGTCTAAGAGCTGATCTAATAGTTGCAACCAGACATCGAAAGTCAATGTGTGCATCATAAAGGAACCGTACAGCTCTTTTTAAGTGGGGGAAAACACAGTGGAATGTCTTCTTTTAGTGTTATATCACATGATGCCACTGTTCATGCACCCATCTGTTCAGCACATACTCATTTATTTGCTCTGGTATTTGTGCTTGAGCCAAGTTGGAAAGCAAACATCTTTTGCTCCATGCATGTTCATAACAAGCCAGCTATGCTAAAAAAGCACTGTTTATTCTTTCAAAATCAGTTAAAATCAACCACTTAGAAGCTCAGTCGTTAAATCCGTCTGGTGTTGAGTGCAAACAAATGTCTGTCATTTGAGATGGGCTACCCCCCCTTAAAACACTCCAATAAGTTTAGCATATTCCTTATGTAGTCACCCCTGTCCTGTCTGGCCCCTTTCTATTTTAGTCTGTCATACATTTGTTTCCATTCATTCATTTGTTTGTGGCAGCCAATATTAATATTTATGGCTCAGTCTGGATGTACTGCTAAAGTAGACATCCACAGGCTGTGAGATTATGATGATCTGGCATGCTTTCAGTAAGGATATCAGTACAGGAGCTGATCTAGGATCAGATTACCCTCCCTGACTTCATCAATTTCAGTCCCTGTGAGTTATAACATCAGAACTGATCTTAAAAACATATTTCCACTCAGAGGGGTTTTATTAACATGCCCCCTGTCGTTTCAACATAGTCCTCTCCAAAGCTCCCTGATCTGTGGATATAAACAAGCTCTGAGCAAGACAACTCCAGCAGGGGGTTTTGGTAAGATCACCAGGAACAATCTGCTCTGCCTTGGTTTGTTAATTTAAAGCCTATTGAAGAGCACATCCTGCCTGGGGAAGTACCATTTGGATGAGCCCATTCTCACTTGGCCTCGCTAATTAACCTCTTGCCAGTAAATGCGTAAAAGGCCTGTCTGTAGTTTGCATTGTCTTATTAAGACCACCTTGTGGGGCGAGCTGTAGTAGGGCTGTTTGTTTTAAGTCACATTGAGGAGAATTGTGGAGGTTTTTTTTTGTTTGTTTGTTTTTGTTTGCATGTGACTGTTGGGGATCGTAATGTTTTAATGATTAGCACGACAGGATGGTGGTTCATCCAAAAATAAATGTTCTGTCATTTTCTCACCCTCAAGTTGTTCCAAACCTGTATGAAATTCATTCTTCTGCTAAACACACATTTTGAAGAATATGGGTAACCAAACCGTTGATGGGGCCCATTGACTTCCATAGTATGGAAAAAAATACTATGGAAGTCAATGAGGTCCCATCAACTTGGTTACGGACATTATTCAAAATATCATCTTTTGCATTCAGCAAAAGGTTTGGAACAACTTGAGGGTGAGTAAATGATGACAGAATTTTCATTTTTGGGTGAACTATCCCTTTAATGTTTTTTTGGAGAAGTGAGGGTTGACATCATCCCAGATCCCCTGGAAATAAATATATTAATAAATATTGATGAGCCTTTGACTAAATGTTTTTTGATGGCCTTGCGGTGTTAAGATATCATATTATGATATCACACTACTTTTTTTTTTTTATAAGGGATTCTTTTTTTTTTACATTGGCAAATATTTGAATGAACACATACTAAATACCGCAAGTCCTTTTAATGAAGCATGAAAATGCCTGGACACAAACTGAGCTTAAGTGTAACAGCATGTTCTTTGCCATCTATATTTTTCTTTTTTTTTAACTTGGAAGTTGTTCAGTGTAAGCCGCAGTGGTGCTGTAGCAGATGCACTTGTTAGTGGTAGAGTTGGGATTCTCATTAAGGTTTTGGTTGTGTTTGCTTAAGCTTTATGCAATGCGGGGTTTCTTTTGGGGGTTTAAGATGAAAGCAGAGCTTAATCATTAAGGACAGGCAACGAATACCAAGCGGAGGATGTGGTCATTAAAGCCACAAGCCAGCTGAATAGAAATGCACCAACACTGCTTTTCCTTTTTCTCTCTTACACAAACATGTTCTCTTAATTGGTTGCTGCTTGCATGTGGTTTGTAACACTGCAAGACTTCCTTTTTTCCTTTCTCTTTTGTCTTCCCATTTACAATTAATTTTGTGTTGGCATGTTTTGTACAGAAAGGATGTTTTAAATATGCATGCTTAATGTGATGCTTAGTGATGTCACTTAAATTATGGGTCTGGTACAAACCGTTTTTACATTATCAATGAGTAGGCTATTATAGGGCCTGGGACTACGATGATGGCCCTGATGGTCAATTATTTATTCATTTTATTAATTTAAAAATTAAACGGTCGTTTTAGCTTGGTTATTTTGTGTCTTTTAAGGAAAAACACACATATATACTTACATTTTTTGCAATTGTATGCACACTTGCCACTAACTAGACATTAGTTACAAGTAGTTACAATAGATCACCTTCAGTGTAATGGCAAAATGACAGATGGCCTTCAGATTTTTCCGTCACTGCTAAACAATTCGGTCAATTATAGAAAATAACTTTAATATTGAAAATTTAATAAATTAAAGGGTTAGTTCACCCAAAAATGAAAATTCTGTCATTAATTTCTCACCCTTTATGTCGTTCCACACCCGTAAGACCTTCGTTCATCTTCGGAACACAAATGAATATATTTTTGATAAAATCTGATGGCTCAGTGAGGCCTGCATTGAAAGCGAGTTCATTTACACTTTCAAATGCCCAGAAAGCTACTGAAGTTATATTTAAAACAGTTCATGTGACTACAGTGGTTCAACCTTAATGAAGCGACGAGAATACTTTATGTGCGCCAAAAAAACAAAATAACGACTTTATTCAACAATATCTAGTGATGGGTGATTTCAAAGCTTTACGAATCTTTTGTTTAGAATCAGTGGTTCAGAGCACGTATCAAACTGCCAAAGTCACGTGAAAGCATGTGACTTTCACGCTCCGAACCACTGATTCGAAACAAAAGATTCGTAAAGCTTCGAAGCAGAGTTTTGAAATCAGCCACCACTGGATATTGTTGAATAAAGTCGGAATTTCTTTTTTTTTTTTTTTTTTGCGCACAGAAAGTATTCTCGTCGCTTAATAACATTAAGGTTGAACCACTGTAGTCACATGAACTGTTTTAAATATAACTTTAGTACCTTTCTGGGCGTTTGAAAGTGTAAATTAACTTGCTTTCAATGCAGGCCTCACTGAGCCATCGGATTTTATTGAAAATATCTTAATTTGTGTTCCGAAGATGAACGAAGGTCTTACGTGTGTGGAACGACATGAAGGGTGAGTAACTAATGACAGAATTTTCATTTTTGTGTGAACTAACCCTTTAAAATATAATCTTTCTTCCTAGTAACACCTTGATATATTCCACCCGATGTATTTTAATTGGATATGCGTCAGCATAGACAAGAAAACTCTGGTCAAGCCATTTCATGGGGTCTTTAAGCTATCCATAATGTGCTTATATGGCTTTCAGGTTTGTCCATTTCTTTGTCCATACTGGACAGAGAATAAATCACAAAAGCTGTTGCGTGTGTGTCTGTGTGCGTGTGTGTGTTTTGGTTTAATTCATTTCAGATATTTGTTTTATCCATTAACTGCATGAGCTTTTTTTTTTTTTTTTAGAGCATTGAAGCCACTGCCTTCCAAATCTTTTTAATTTTAGATACATTTTCTTTCCTCTGGTCATAGTGAAGTTAACAAGAAGTCCATGTCATCCTCTTAAAGAGTCTCAAACATGACCTGGCAGTCGGTTCAGCACCTTCATTTCAATGGTCTGCTGTGTTTCGAAACTCTTTAAGGCAAGAAGGGCAAACTCCAGATGGACATCATCTTTATTTTGTTGGATAGCATGGTGGGAATGTAACAAAACTGGAGGAGCCAACAGGAAGTGAGGCCATTATCTCAGAGCGGTGCTCTTCCAGGCTGTCTGTGCTCAGCTGAGGCCCTTCACTCTTTCTGTACTTACAGCTGCGTTTTAGTCCCAGGACCAGTGAGTTCTCTGCTGAGCCCTTTCAGACCAACTTGAGAATAGCTGGTAGGAGTGGCACTGTGGCGGACTGACTGGTACTTGGCAAAGTAAAAGTTTAAGTGATGCAGATGACCAGATTTAGTGTCTAGTCAGATTTGGAGAGCTGAGTGGAGTAAGCTTCTCTCTTTCTCTCTGACATTGACCCCATAATAGGCGATATGTGAGCAGTGCATTCCACACCTGGGCCCAGTGGTGTCCGTGAAAGCCTTCTAGTTGCTAAGTGAGCGTGGTTGAAGCAAAAGATTCAGGGCTGTCCCTAGAGAAAAGCATCAAGGGATAGAAAGTCTTGTACACAAGCTTGCTGGTAATGGGGAGCTGCTGCCTGACCCACTTATGTGACAATTGCTTTCTTGTCTAGGGATCAGCTTGACAAGATGCCAAATGACAGGAGCCAAGTTCTCCAGCCTGCATTCCTGCTAGACCAGGAGAAAGGGAGCAGCCAGGCAGAAGGGTCTTACTTGAGTAGTTTTAGATGGTCTTGCTTAAGATCAATGCACCTGTACCCGTTATTTGATTTGGGGCTGCTTATGTTTGAAGAGCTCCCAGCCAACAAGATTCACCAATGGCTTTATTTGGCTTATTTGAATAACGTTCAAGCGCTTCAGATTGTGGTTTTCAAAGTGATTCCATAGATCCGGCCCCCCATTTTAATGAGCATTTTAATGACCATACAGTAGCAGTGTATCAGTTAGCCCCCACTTCATTTTCTCTTGGCTTCAGAGTCTGAAGGCTGTACATCAATCTGGCCAATGCTTTGCTACATTTCTCTGGTCTGTCCACATTCTTCTAATTAACGGCCATCTGGGCTATTCTGCGCAACAATATTTGTGCATATTCCTATTGGTCAAACATTAGCACTAATCCAGGCTGACACGGCAGCTGTGAAGAGCTTTGTGAGGAGCGATGCACTTGAGCTTGTATCAATTAGAGAGCACAACAGGCATAGAACCACTGCAAGGGCCAAGGAAGCTCTCTGCTGTTGGAAGTTAATTTAGCGTAAACTCAGGCGCTGAGAAGCAATTACGGAAGCTATGAATTAAGACATGAACTTCTGTTCGGTTTCACACATTTTGTGTCTGAGAGGTCAGCAAGGCCATGCCCACATCAGTGCCGGCCCCCTCGTTCCATAGCGGATTGGGTTTTTACAAAGACTCTGAGCCATTTCTGCTCATTTTTACAAGTTCAGAGGTTATGGGGTGATGGACTAATGGTCAAGGGGCTGAGCTGGTAATGTTCAGTTTGATTTGTCAAGCCCAGCTACTTGATCAAATAATTGGATTGATTATAATACGAACCCAGTTGCTTGACCAAATCAAACCCAACGTTACCAGACTAGTTTCTTAGCCAGTCAAAATTGCCAGCCCAGTTACTTTGCCAGTCCAGTTGAGTTAAGACTGGTCATGTTGAGTTTGGTAACATTGAGTTGATTTACCAGCCTAGTTAATTGACCAAAATCAAACCCAAACATTACCAGCCCATCGACATGTAACACTGAGTTTGATTGATCAAGGAGTTGAGATTACAACCTCAACTCCTTGATCAATCAAACTCAGTGTTACATGGTGGTTTGGTAGATTCAACTATTGAACTGCGTAATTGTTGGGATCCAAGGTGGTCTAGGCACATTAAGTTTTGCTGAAGTGTTTGCTAATACAAAGTAAATGTAGATTTAATTATGTTTATGGTGTCCTTGTCCAACGACTTAATGAAATGCTTTCCCACGTTAATGAATGTCTCTCTCTTTTTCCGTATCACATTTTCATTGATAGCGCAAGTTGAATGGCTTCAAGTTCTGCAGCAAGAGTAATTTTAAAAAGTATTTCCCCACTGGATGCAAGAGAGACTTTCAATTGCCTGAATCTTGACTTTCTGTCTTATATCATGCTAGTCTAATCTGTCTTATTGGCAGCAGCACATAGTCCAAACTCTCCAAATCAAATTTTAATACTGTAGATTGCAGCGTTTGGAAGATGTTGGCATTTGTGCACTACAGGCCCAATCTATCCTAATGCTTCATTTGCACGCATACTTACCATCAGTTTGGCATGCAAGGCACAAGTACAGATTCAAACCGGTCCAAGTCTGCTCCCTTGAAGGAACCCCCAAACACAATGAGATGAATATTAAGAGCAATTTTACACTTAATGCGCTGGAAAAGTACACCGTTTACTCTTAACGTCAGGGATTAAACGCGTAGCATGTGGAGCGCAGCGCTCGGTTGCACGAGTGGATTGCCTCATGAGAGTGAAGTCAGTGGAAGTAAATTTGAGAGATTCCAGTTCCATGTTTCAACAACGTGTCAAGATGACGTGTTGAGACGGCTGGCAGAGGTGCGAAACGCATACAGAACCGTGCAAGATGGTACCATTCTCAAGCGTGGCCAAGGTCCTTTTCTATTGGGCATGTTTATATATGGTGATATCATTGAAGGCCTCTGGAAGGGGCTCTGTTGTTCTTGGCTCTCACACGTTTTTCTTTTTCATAGCATGCTTCGTGTTCCATTGAGGATTGACCATAAAGCCACAGGCGGTTCTGTGGGGCTTGTACGGCAAATCTTCTCTAAGAGAGCAGTAAATGGATGACGCCGGTCATGTTTTTCATCATTATTGTGTCCACCCCCTCACTTCCTCTAGGTCTGAAGAGAATGGAAGATGAGGCATGATTGTGTGTGTGGTGTTCTTTTTTTCTTATTTTTTTTTAAATTCCCTGTCTTTTGTCCAGCTGGGATCAGGTGAAAATGGAAGATGACACTGATTCATTGAAAAGAATGAAAGAAACTGTCAATAACAGCCAGGCAAGATGTCAGAGCAGCTGAAAAAAGTTAACAAATCTAGTCCAGAAAGTGTTCAGTTAGCTTGTACTAACTAAAAGCCAAGTTGTATTAATTTTAAACCAAGCTTTAAAAATGAAAACCGCCATTTACTTGCACTCGTCATTGCAAACTATTATGGCTTTTACGGATTAATTGTTGTTTTCTGAGATTGATCTTTTCAGCATGGTTTACAAAACCGAAAAGATTTGTTCTGTTCTGGTTTACAGTTCAACTCCTCGACTGTGTGATTGTAACAGTGGTTAACACATAAACTTTGGTTTATTTGTTCATTTGTAAATTGTTTTTATCGGATGAACTATTCCTTTAATCGTTCCAATGCTAATGCGTAATCCAGGGTAAAAAGGTGGTGTTTGTTTCCCATCTTTGTTGACCTACAGCGGTGGTGTTGTGGTCTTGAGGCGTATTGTGGTGACAGTGGTGAGTGAGTATGCCGCTCGGGCTTTGTGCTCTTGATACTGAGATGCCACTCTTGGGACCAACTCGTTGTGGGAGAAAAGGAAACCACAGACAAACCACTTGTTGTGAACTTGCAAGTGGTCTTTTCACCTTTTTAATAAGCCATTTCAGGCCAATACGAAACCACCCCAAAGTCTGGTGCGATACTTCATCCATTAAAGTAGTTTGCTTCCCTTCCAAGTTAAACCTCCATGTCCGAAATGAAAACTTTCTCAAAAACGAGTACTACCAAAACAAATTGAGCTGTACATAAATTAATCTCTTAAGTGCATGTGGAAAGCAAGCTCCCTGTAAATGGCCTTTAAGACTGTAATGGAATTGTGTTTCTAAACTCCCCCAGCAGGATGAGGGAGATGAGTGTTTAGTCTCAGTGAATTATTAGTCAGGGAGGAGGGAAAAAAACGGATCAAAGGGCTTTGGCAGAGACGAACAGCAACAGCAAAATAACTGTCTTTGTCGCCCCCTTTCTCTCTCTCTTCCTCTTCCAGACCACCAAGGCATTTCTTCCCAAGATGCTAGAGATGAACCATGGCCACATTGTGACAGTTGCCAGTTCACTGGGCCTTTTCAGCACAGCTGGTGTGGAGGTTAGTACATTGCATCCATCACATAAATCTATTGGCAGACTGAAATAAAAAGAGAGCGTGTTTGGAGAGTTTCAACGTGTTGGCTCGCCATGGCATGGAAATTCGGCGCGGCGCACAGCACGCCTAGCGCTCCATGCCAATTAAGGAGCACGCTAACACTGAGAGATGCTCAGAGGTTTCTCTGGGCCTACCTGCTGCAGAAACAAAATTCCCATGATCCCTTGGTGTTTCACACATACTGATAATATAATCCCAAAAGGTACAGATGTCTGTACTTTTTAAAATGTGAGTTTTTAATGACAAGTTTTTGAAGTAATAGTTGATGTCAGACGTCAGTTAAGTAAGCAATAAGGTACGAGAGAGTGTGCTGTATCGTGAATAAGTCACGGAGTCCCTGCAACCCCTTCAGCCGTGACTTATTCACGATACAGCACTAGCCTCGAGTACCTTATTGCTTTTATAAAACGGTTACCACACAATACAAATATTAAAGCCAAAAATATGTATCAATGCAACTTTCATGAAGTAAACTTGCCTTCCTTCCACCGGAAAAATAGTCCCTGACCATAAACCGCAACGGTAGTTACATTTTCACGTTATTAGATGGCGGCAAAGACTGTCTTTATGAGTGTGTCAATCAGTAGCGAAGACTTTTATATTGAAAAGACTGAATTGTTGTGAACACGAAAAAAGACGCAACTGACAAATGCTTTGACTGGTGCTGTCAGTCATGGGAAAACCCCTTAAATGTTAAAAGGACAAGATAATACATCAGACAATTTAAACAGATTTTTTATTATGAACATAGAACTGACCTGAAGGAAAATGCTAAATCTGAATGCAGGTAATTGAGCGAGTTTATCAATCTCTTTCTCACAATACTCTTCTAGTTCTACATAATACAGTAAGCTTCAATGAACAATATCAACTGAGAACAAACAGTTTATGTTGCTAAGAGTGGTTGCTAAGGGTGTTGTGTAGTAATAAACAGAAGCGTCGGTTGAAGTGGTCATAGCTGTGTTTTATCGTGAATAAAACACAGCTATTGACCAATCAGAATCAAGGACAGGAACTAACTGTTTTAAAATGTGTGTGTGTGTGTATATATATTTAATCCACACTGTGTCACTTCTTAGACATTCCAATACCCAACAAACATCAATTGAACATGTTCAATCTGCAAAAACAAGCACTGACCAACGGCAACAGACTGCGACAGTGGTAACACTGATCCGACAAAGTGTCTGCTGCTGTTGGTCGTCGCCATCTTTTGATTCAGTGTGAATTGCTCTTTACATGATGTACACAATGGTGTACACATAGTTTAGGAAAAAGTGTTTTCAGCAATTAAATCTCTCATTGGTGCTGGAGTAGCCTAAAAAGTCCCTTTTAATCCGTTAAACCAGCCTGTGTATGTGAGGGATCTCTTGGAGTCTAGTACACGTACAATCCTCTTCTTTCACTGCTGTCCAAACTGGTGTCATTTTCCCAGCAGCCTTTGGGAAAACGTTACCTTTTTTGTTTTGTTAGCTGTACGTGCACTTCTATTTTACAAGCCCTCATCTTTACTCTCACTTCAAAGGGTCCCAGAAGCCCAGTCACACTGTCTGACCTATTATGTTTCCTTGAATGTGACTTTTTATGGTTTGCATTATTGGAGTGACTCAAGCCGCTGCGAGCCCCTTTATTTCAGAGTGTTTATCTACACGCATCTGTGTTTGCCCACTCAGTTCTGAAGATCCCGTCCACCGCGAACCACATCAAAACCCTCCCGTGCGGCTCTACCTATACTCCATACACAACAGAAGAATGCTAATGAAACCGTAGATCCCAGCGCTCCCGTGCTATTACAGGAAAACCGCCTCGGGAAGCTTGATAATGTTCACCAAACTCTGTTTCCTCTTGGTTTCAGGATTACTGCGCTAGCAAGTTCGGTGCCATCGGTTTCCACGAGTCCCTGAGCCACGAAATCAAGGCTTCGGAGAAGGACGGTATCAAGATGACGCTGGTGTGTCCTTACCTGGTGGACACGGGCATGTTCAGAGGATGCAGAATAAGGTAAAAGAAAGGAGCCGTCCAAATGTCACGATTGGGTTTCAGATGGCCACTAAAAGGAGCGAACGACACAATGCGTATCTAGTTCGAGTAGACATTGCTTAACAACAGTCAGGGTAGCTTTGCTTGTGGCCTCTCATGTCACTGTCAGCTTGGGTTTTCATGCGCACAATAGGGGCTTCCACTTGAATAGAAGGTGCATGCTGGATCTGTTTCCACTCAATAATGACTTGCTCTGACTGGCGGAGCACTTTGGGCTGACTTTATTAAACAAAGACGACTCTTAATCATCATGTTTTCTCCTTCTCTCCCTTCCTTTCTTTCGCCTGGGCGGGTCAGGAAAGAGATTGAGCCGTTTCTCCCTCCATTGAGACCGGAGTTCTGTGTGAAACAGTCCATGAGGGCCATCCTGACAGACCAGCCCATGATCTGCACGCCTCGCATTGTATACATGGTCAACTTTATGAAAAGGTGGGTATGGGTGGTCCCAAAACTGGAGTTTGAAATGCCTCCAGATTGTCGGAACAATCGGTAGTAACATTATCATTTGTTTTGTGTTTTCTAGCATTTTGCCCTTTGAAGCAATCGTGTGTATGTACCGGTTCCTGGGTGCAGATAAGTGCATGTACCCGTTCCTGGCTCAGAGGAAAGAGGCGATGAACAACAATGAGGCGAAGAATGGGATCTAGAGGGTGCCGTTTCTAACCCGCAAAGGGTACATTTCTAACCCGCATGAGGATAAGACCACTGAGAGGGCAGAAGGAAGTGAAAAGACTGCGTTTAGACTGGTGCACTTGCATTTGGCAGATGCAAAGGTTTACCATATTGTTCCTCTGGAACAAAGAAAGCTGTGTACTACACTAAGGATTTATTTGTTGATTTATGTGTTGTCTTTTTAAAGGTTTGTTTAATGAAACCATCCATCTATATACTGTGTCAATAGTTTTGAAATCATACATGAGCTATTCAGTAATTAACTATTTACGTAATGTAGTCACCAGCATTATCTAGCGTCTTTGTGAAACTATACAGTATGTTACTGTACGAACAGTAAATTCTTGTCACTTTTTTGTTTTGTCTGTGTGTAGACATGCACTGTATTTACTTTCCTCTACACTGCCAACATTATCTACACCGTTCAATGTGGCACCACGCCACTCTGTTCCCCAATTCAATCCATTTAAAGGCAGCGGCAGGAGATCATGTGTCCGAAAGGGAACCATGTGATGTTATAGATTAAATATTTTGTATTTCCCCCCTCATTTCTCTCTGTTGACATCATGAGAAGTGGGTAAAACGCTGGTCTGTTTCCAGCTGCTGGTGGGAAGGAAGTGTATTTTTTACTCTTTAAGACAGAGGCTTATGGTATTTTGTATATGTAAATGTCAATCAAAAGGGATGGCCTGATTTTCTTCTGTAAGTGAATATTATATTTAGTACGTTCCCCATTTTGAACTTGCGCATCAACTTAATACTGTTTTTGGTTACATAACATTAATTTTTTTTTTTTAAATAATTGATTCATTATGCAATTTCTAAAATGAATTTGAAATTGTATTGATTGACAGTTTCAGTCTATAACATGAGGATGTTGTCATCATCTGAATATGATGCATTTTCGATGTACACACACACATTTGTTCATTTCATGTTTTTCCTTTTTGTTTATGCAAACCTGAACCATTGAGTTTCCACAGATATGTTATATGTTTAGGCAAAAAATGACAAAACACATGAGTTTAAACTACATTCCAATAGGCATGTGATGAGCCTAAAATCTCTACCTCTTCATTTTTGCCATTTGTTAACAGTATGACATAAATACTCTTTTTGTAACTTTCCTAAAGAGTGCTCTATATAGGAGCACACAACATGGTTCCAATGTTTAGTGTCTCTACCTAACTTAAATTAATAAAATGATTTAGATTATTTGTTGGTTTTTTGTGTCTTAGTCAAAACCGCAGTGTCTTTTCATAAGCCTGACTCCCAGCAACAGCAAAAAGTCAGCAAATGCCAGAAATTCCTGAGGAACTTGGCACAGAAAGCGTAGGTTTTAGTATTTGCCAACTTTTCTAGTAAGTAAATTCCTGAGTGCATCCCTGTTATAACTTATACAAGCACAAGAGACGTGACATACCGCAACGCAACTGAAAGCTCACAGAAGGGAACTACACTTACTGTACTCGTAGGCAGCAGCAATATTGTCCATCATAGAGCATATGAGTGGGATTTGTGGTACAACTGTTTGACTCAGATGTTCCATTCAAGGCAAAATGCCTGTTCTAAATTGTGAAAGGGATTGTGAAGTGCGTTTACCTCAAGGGGAAATGCATCACAGGAAGAGAGGAGGCCTTTCCTCAATTGCTAAGCTTGTGAATGACCATGCCTCATTTACACTTCTACTACTGCTTTAGTGTTTCATAAGTGATGACTCACTGCCACAAAACAGTGAATTACATATAAAAGGAGTTATTTAAAAATATGACACATCTATTGCATGTTGAGTGGGTGTGGTGAACCAAAATGTGTGCTTTCACAAAACAAGCCATAGTAAATGCTGAGTGCCATTTTGAACACCATGTCTAAGAATTCTTGTATTTTTAGGGTCTATTCAAACAGAATGGATTTTTGGGCTCGACTGACATTTGTGCGAGGCTAATTAATAATTGAGCATCAATAATAATTGATACAGCATATTAGAATGATTTCTAAAGGATTATGACACTGAAGACTGGAGTAATGATGCTGAAAATTCAGCTTTGCATCACAGAAATAAAACATTTTAAAATACATCCAAATGTAATCATATTTCACAGTTTTACTGTTTTGATCAAACAAATGCAGCCTTGGTAAGCATAAGACTTCTTTCAAAAAAATGTACTACTAAATAATTAAAATGATGCAGATTCCAGTTCCTTGTGTGAATGTCATTAGCATGCTTTCATATCAGACATTTTCTTCAAGCTAATGGGTTAGATTAACCAGACGCCACCTTTTTCTGTTTTTTTGGTGTACTGTCCCTGGAAATGTCAACGATTTAACAAAACACCCTGCAAATACACTGAAAAAAGGCCCTCTGAAAGCACAAACATGGGTTATGGAACCCACAATTAAAAAACAAAAACATAAAATGTATTATCCCCATTTTTTAATTCCTAGATAATACCAGGTAATAATGGTCTAAATGTAATTTCAATTACATTTAGACCACTGAACTAGGAAATGTTTCTATTTCAGAAATCTGGTCACTTTATAATGGGTAAGTACTAGATCTGGAACAACTTTACCAGATCACAAGGTGCTTGGAAACAGTTTAAAAAGTACAAAATTTTATGAAAAGTACACGTACTTTCCAGCAACACTTGAAAATTCTGTCATTAATTACTCACCCTCATGTCGTTCCACACCCGTAAGACCTTCATTCATCTTCAGAACACAAATTAAGATATTTTTGATAAAATCCAATGGCTCAGTGAGGCCTCCATTGACAGCAAGATAATTAACACTTTCAGATGCCCAGAAAGCTACTAAAGACATATTTAAAACACTTCATTTAAGTACAGTGGTTCAACCTTAATGTTATGAAGTGACAAGAATACTTTTTGTGCGGCAAAAAAAACAAAATAAAGACTTTATTCAACAATATCTAGTGATTGGTGATTTCAAAACACTGCTTCATGAAGCTTCAAAGCTTTACGAATCTTTTGTTTCAAATCAGTGGTTCGGATCACGTATCAAACTGCCAAAGTCACGTGAACTATTGAAATTTTGAAACATTAACGATGTAACAAAGCCTCGTTTACTGAAATTACGTGATTTTGGTGCTCCAAACCACTGATTCGAAACAAAAGATTTGTAAAGCTTTGAAGCTTCATGAAGCAGTGTTTTGATATTGTTGAATAAAGTTGTAATTTTGTTTTTTGGCGCACAAAAAGTATTCTCGCCGCTTTATAATATTAAGGTTGAACTGTTTTAAATATCCGAAGATGAACGAAGGTCTTACGGGTGTGGAACGACATGAGGGTGAGTAATTAATGACAGAATTTTCATTTTTGGGTGAACTAACCCTTTAAGAGCCTTCCTCAGGGTATACAACAGATAATACATGAACATTTTAAATAAACATCTGCATATTGAGTTCCTCATACAAAGAAAATTAATCACAGCTGACAAGCTCCACTCAAGACGTCACACTAATTGATTAAAAAGTAATTGCTGAAATGAAACAATCACCCAATCAGAATACATCCTCATCAAAATATAGCCAAAATCTTCATGTATTGTCTGTTGTATACCCTGATGACTTAAGCCGAAATGTTGGTATATTTTAGAAACTATTAAAAGTTCCCCTAACCACAAGTGTTGCTGGATTCCATTTTGTACACCTTATAATAGGTCAGAGTCATTCACAAATGCATAGCAACAGGCACTGAAGATATCCAGTTCTTTGGGCAGCCAATGGTCTTCAAGGGTTGAAAAGCTCTGATCTTAAGGCAACAGACGTCAGTAGCCTGCAGTGGGGGCGTTTGAGTCTGGTAATTGGCCTGACTGATGGTCCGTACTGAGAGATTACTGATTACAAAGACAGAGAAATATTGACACATCAAAACTCCCACAGCTACAGTAATTGTCAGACAGGATCAGTCTACTGATGCAGCTCCCCGCTTAGAAAATAATTAGCTAGAAATTTATAGCTTTCATGAAAACACAAGATGAAATGCTTCCCTTGCAGATACTGATGGATTTATTTTCCCTTTCACTAAGTAACATTAGCACTAATTTAGCAATAAAAGGTCGATAACACTTAATTCTGGTGGAAATATCAATAAACTTTGTTTCCCCATAGAGTTAACAGCTTTATATAGGTCAAACAGGACAGCAATTCTCATTAGCGATGATTGTTAGCTTTACACAGCATAACATTTGAAGGACGTATTTAATTTTATTAACAGTTATTCATTTAAGATAAAAAATTATTTTGCTGGCATATCAGGAATATTAGCACTACAAGCAACATGCTAAATGTACAAGCGAACTACAAAGAACATGCTAAATGCATATCAGTAAGTGAATAGAGATAACATAAAAGATGAAGAGGTCATTTAAAGGGAACTACAGTCAATCCATCATCCTTCATACTGAGTTCCCTCTTCCTCAAACAAAATGTGAAAAACTAGAACAAAATTAGAATTTTTTTTTTTTTGAAAATTTAAAGCAAAACTCACTACCACAATGCTAGTGCTAGTGCGTGTTGCTACATTTGCTAAGATGTTTTGCTAAGGTGTTCTCCAAGTGTTTTTAACACATTTTTACACACTGCTAATGTATTTTATTTTATTTTATTTATTTATTTATTTTTTTTGTAGCACATTGCAATTCTTTTGCTAAGGTGTTGCGAGATTAGCATATTGCTATGCATTTGCTAAGGTGTTCTGAGGAGTTTTGGGAGTTGCTAAACATTTGCTAAGGTGCTTAGAGTGTTTTTAACGTCTTGCTATTTTGATAAGTGCTAAGGTGTTCTGAGTGTTTTTAGCACCTTGCTATAAATTTGCTAAGATGTTCTGAGTGTTCTTAACGCATTGCTAATGTTTTTTAGCATGCTGAGATTTTTTAGCTAAGGTGCTCTGAGTGTTTTAGGAGGGTGCTAAACATTTGCTAAGGTCCTCAGATTGTTTTTAACATGTTAAATATATGATAACAAGTGCTGTTTAGCGAGTAGCTGTATACTTGCTAAGGTGTTCTGAGTGTTTTAACACCTTGCTATACATTTGCTAAGGTGTTCTAAGTGGTTTTAGCACATTGCTATTCTTTTGCTAAGGTGTTCTGAGTGTTTTTAACGCATTGCTAATGTTATTTTTTTAGCATGTTGCTATTCTTTTGCCAAGGTGTCCTGTTTTTAGGGAATTGCTAAACATTTGCTACGATTCTATGTGGCATGTTGCTATACATTTGTAAAGGTTTCCAGAGTGTTTTTAGATTGTTGCTATAAAATTTACTGAGTTACGAGTGATGTTTAGTGTGTAGCTACATACTTTCTAAGGTGTTCTGATTGTTTTTCAATTCAATTCAATTCAGTTCATTTATTGTCATATGCACAGTAGAAAACACCACAGTTTTAGACCGCACAATGAAATTCTTACTTGCCAGTCTCCCTTACACAATGTGCACATATAATAAATGTACAAAGACTAGTAACAAAAGTAACAAAAATATACACAAAAACAATAGTGCAGCCATCAGCAACAATATAAGTGAAGTCATTAATGTTTTTATGTATTGTTCAGGAGCCTAATGGCTTGTGGATAGAAATGTAAAGAGATTGTGTTGTGGATGTGTATTATCCCTGATAATGTTTTTTAGCATATTGCTATACATTTGCTAAGATGTATTACATTAAAGGGTTAGTTCACCCAAAAATGAATTACTCACCCTCATGTCGTTCCAAACCTATAAGACCTTCGTTCATCTTTAGAACACAAATTAAGATATTTTTGATAAAATCCGATGGCTCAGTGAAGCCTCCATTGCCAGCAAGATAATTAACACTTTCAGGTGCCCAGAAAGCTACTAAAGACTTTTAGTATTTATTATTATATTTAAAACAGTTCATGTGATTTCAAAACACTGCTTCATGAAGCTTTGAAGCTTTACAAATCTTTTGTTTTGAATCGAAATGATTACATTTGGATGTATTTTAAACAAAGCCTTGTTTACTGAAATCACATGACTTTCACGCGTTTCGAACCACTGATTCGAAACAAAAGATTTGTAAAGCTTCAAAGCTTTATGAAGCAGTGTTTTGAAATCGCCCATCACTAGATTTTGTTGAATAAAGTCGGTATTTTGTTTTTTTCGCTTCATAACATTAAGGTTGAACCACTGTAGTCACATGAACTGTTTTAAATATGTCTTTAGTAGCTTTCTGGGCATCTGAAAGTGTTAATGGAGGCCTCACTGAGCCATCGGATTTTATCAAAAATATCTTCATTTGTGTTCTGAAGATGAACAAAAATCTTACGGGTGTGGAACGACATGAGGGTGAGTAATTAATGACACAATTTTCATTTTTGGGTGAACTAACCCTTTAAGCTGTGGTCACATTTCCTATTTGGTGAATTTTCACAGGAGAAATCTAGTCATTTCAATAGGAATCCATGCGATCGGGAATTTCATGTGAGGGCAAAAGATTTCCCAATGGGTTCAAGTTGGTCACACAGATTTGCCACATTTTGGAGGCCAAAATCTGCTTGTTTTGAAAGTGATTTCTGTGTGAAGTGTATTTCATACATCACTACACTATTGACATTTGTTGCCTGTAAAATGGCGCTGAAATTTCAATAATGTAACCACATGTTTGTTAATAGATTTGTTATTCCATCTGCTGAAGACTATATGAGCTTAGACTTTTATGGCAATTTCATAGAAAAGGAATCTACCTATTAATGAATGAATGACTGTTTCCTTGGTGATACTGAATGGACTCGTAGTATGGATCTATTTTTAGACCGCTGGATGACTGTTCATGTGTTACTAAGCCTTAAAGTCCTTTTAGTTATGACACAGCACTATGCCATATGCTTGAGCAAATCGCCTGTGGTTTTTAATTCACACCCATGTGTTGGCTGGAAAATACGAATCCGGTTGTGTAGCTACTGTGTAGCTGATAATTCGAAACTTATCAAGATTTGTTAGATACCCGTTTTTCCTCATTGGAGTCTATAAATCAAAGGCAATCTCAGATGTTTGGACCACACTGCACAGAATGTGTTAAACCTGGAAATATTTAGAAACTATTAGCAACATCAAGGCATAAAATGGAAAATCAACTGGAAAAGAAGACAACAGACATCAATGGTTTCAACATGAACTGATGTGATTTTACTGCATTTTAAGTAACGGACATGTCTGTTATTACACTGTATATCTTCAGGGAGAGAAAAACACTCTTCCGGTGAGTTACCAGTTTCAGATAATTCTATGACTCTTTCGTTTTGAAAAGATAGCCTGTATATTGATCACAGCCTGTCTTTTCTCCAGAATGCAGTCCTTAAAAGCACTCAGTTGATGTATCGAGTCAATACAACACACAACAGGTGTAGATGTGCTGGACAAAACTGAAAGAAGAAGAGAACAATAATCGAACAGAACTTCGCTAAAGAGGCACGGGTCACTCTGCAGGGCCTCGTGTTTCTGTCAAGAATCCTGAACGAAATTCTAATTTCAAGGAACATTATAGCAGGCAAGAGGCAAGTTTGTTCAACTGGACACCATGGATCAGCTGTATCGCCGGTGATCCTGTGCTGTTCACATTCTCGCATCAGTTTTATCCATTGGTTTACACTCGTAGTATATGTTTTTCTTTTCCTCTGCGTATGATATTCTACAAGTCATATACATCCATATAGATAGATGAATGCTTTATGTCAGCATACACGGTAAGCTGGGTGACTATATATGAAGACAACAACTACGACTTCACAGCACTGGCATTGGTTAATACTTAAATACTCAAGCATTATTATTCATAGATTAAAGAGAAAAGGAAAATAATATAACCCCCCAACTAAGATACACAACTTTGTTTTCCCCAATAATGTTTTGTTTATACTAATGGCATGACATAAGCCTGTTTAAATCCATATCACTTGGAGGCAAGGTGAAAATAATATTCAAACATCTATCAAATGGGGAAATTTCCCTTAATTTTCAAACATTACCATGCATTACATTTTAATCATTTTTTTTAAGTTCACTTGCTCGCTCTTTTTAGTTAACTCTAGAGTAAATAAATGTTGTGTTAAGATAGTGTTGTCTTCACATAGACTCAAAGAATGCATTTTTTTGTCATTTCGTATTCATGGGACACATCCACCATATTGCATGTTGACACGTGTTGAAGGATGCAGCGGCGGTCGTGGGGGCTTTTGGGACGACGGGGCATAAGGGTGGGATCAGCTCCTAGACGACGGCCTTTGAATCCTTGCAGTCCTGAGCAGTGGTGCCTGAGTTAGTCGGTTTGCTGTCTGTCCTCTCAGCCAGACGTTTCGCTTGTCTGCAGAACAAACAGATGCAAATGAAAATTAATTATTATCAATCAGCAATGCTGTTAGATGATGATAATAATAATAATCAGACATGTCCCTGCGGTCCAAGTCCAAGTCCAAGTCAAGTCTCAAGTCTTTGAGGTCCAAGTCAAGTCTCAAGTCTTTGTTCTATTTTTAGCAATATTTTTTTCAGCTATTTGTTATTGTAATTAACAGTGTATTGAAATATCAAAACAGATTAATTTTACTTTAAAATTGCCTAATAAAGCACACAAAATACTACTTAAGTCATTACTATTACTTTCCAATAAAATTATACCATTTAGAACAACCGCAAGGAACAAAAGTGCTGTGTATTTTGAGCTATTTGAATTGCCGTAGTTTGCTGTAGCTCTCAAGCAATGCTGGATAATGTAGTCTGTAAATATAATAACGCAGTCCGACTTAAACCGATCTGTGGAAATGAGTCGGACAGGGTCATAAAATGCGTAAGTGTTTGCCCAATCCAGATGCAAATTAACTTTGTAAATCTGGATATTATATAATATGATAATCGGCAATGCCATGCCAAAAGACTAGTATTTTTCACAAGTCTCTGTCTTCAAGTCCAAGTCAAGTCTCGAGTCAAGTCTCGGGTCAGTTGTTCACGAGTTCAAGTCAAGCCGCAAGTCTTTTTTTTTTTTTTTGCGACCTAAGTGCGACTCGAGTCCAAGTTTCCATCTCTGATAATAATAACAGTGCTGTTAAATTGATTAATTGCATCTAACATAGAAGTTTGTATTATATATATATATATATATATATATATATATATACACACACACACACAATATATATACACACACTACCAGTCAAAAGTTTGGAATCTGTAAGATTTTTAATGTTTTTAAAAGAAGTTTCGTCTGCTCACCAAGGCTGCATTTATTTAATTAAAAATACAGTAAAAACAGTAATATTGTGAAATATTATTTTATTGTACAATTGTACAAAATATTTGTGTACAATATTTTTTTTTTTCAGGATTCTTTGATGAATCGAAAGTTCAAAAGTACAGCATTTATTTGAAATATAATCTTTTGTAACATTATAAATGTCTTTACTGTCACTTTTGATCGATTTAATGCATCCTTGCTGAATAAAAGTATTAATTTCTTTAATTTCTTTTCAAAAAAATAAAAATAAAAATTCTTACTGACCCCAAACTTTTGAACGGTAGTGTATAATGTTACAAAAGCTTTGTATTTCAGATAAATGCTGTTCTTTTGAACTTTCTATTCATCAAAGAATCCTGAAAAAAAAAAGTCCACAACTGTTTTCAACATTGATAATAATCATAAATGTTTCTTGAGCAGCAAATCATCATATTAGAATGATTTCTGAAGGATCATGTGACACTGAAGACTGGAGTAATGATGCTGAAAATTCAGCTTTGATCACAGGAATAAATTACTTCATAAAATATATTCAAACAGAAAACAGTTACTTTAAACTGAAAAAATATTTCACAATATTACTGTTTTTACTGTATTTTTAATTAAATAAATGCAGCCTTGGTGAGCAGACGAAACTTCTTTTAAAAACATTAAAAATCTTACCGATTCCAAACTTTTGACCGGTAGTGTGTGTATATATATATATATTTACAAACTTTTATGTTAGATGCGATTACTCGAGATTAACCAATTTGACAGCACTAATAATAATAATAATACAAAAAAAAAAAAAAAAAACTAAAAACAGTAAATAAATAACAATAAAATTAAAATAAAATATACAAAATACAGAATTATATATAAAATCTGTAATATAAATGCAAACGAATAAACAAGAAGTACAAAATAATAAATAAATATTATATTATTAATCATTTATCAAAATCAATTATATTATAATTAATCAGCATATCAGAATGATTTCTGAAGGATCATGTGACACTGAAGACTGGAGTAATAATGCTGAAAATTCAGCTGTCACCACAGGAATAAATTACATTTTACATACATTAAAATAGAAAAGCATTATTTTGTATTGTAATAATATTTTACAATATTACAGTTTTTACTGTATTTTTGATCAAATAAAGTTACAAAAATATTAAAAACTAGTGTTTAACATAAATTAAAGGTACAGTAGAATGGATTTCCCTCCCATCAGCCCCTCTTATTGCAAACTTTCCTCCTGAGTCCCTCTGTCCTCGTACAAGGACATTTCTCTGACACCATACATGTCACAGTTTTAAGTCTGGATCCCCTGTAAAGAGCACATTCAGGGCTTTTCAGAGATACCAATTGTTTGGAGGTTTCACCAAGACAACTTCTCCTCAGTCTTTAAAAATGACTGAATTATCAAATTTAGCACTATGGAAATATTTTGTAATTATCATTTAAATCTGACTAATTTTCAAATTGTTTGTTATAAATAAACATCTCAGGAAAATGTTATGGGGTTTCTAATCAAAATATGACTTCCTGTTACAAAATAGGGCACTGGTTTCATTCAGGTCCTTAGTCGAGGACAACGAAATGTAAATCATGTTTATAAGGCATTTTAAGTGAATAGGGAAAGAAATTATATATCAATATTCCTATGAAATATTAGATATTATTATGAAAATGTTGCCAACTATTACTCCCATTATTACACTTCTTTTTTCATTACATGTTGCTCCAAAACACATTAATATGCAAATTATGCATTGCATTGAATGGGAAAACCCATGTATGGCCATTTTACCCACATATTGCATAAAGTAAAATGGCATATCAATTAATTCCGTTATATCTTTCATAACATAGTTGAGAATCATCTTTAAACAAAGTTTGATTTAAAAAAAAATCTGAAACCTAAAAGTTTATTGGTGAATGAAAAAAACAAACAAACATTGTTTTTGCCTATATGTCATTTCATGTCATTTTATTGAATCCCAGTGTCCACTTACAAGAACATAGCATAACATATGAATAAAATATCATTTCTTAGAAAACTTAGGAGTCTATATGGGCTGCTGAACTGGGTAATTTTTCCCCTCTTTGTTCTGTTCTAGCTCATGGCTGCACTGAGAAGCTGAAGCCACTGTAAATAAACATTTCTTTAACCTTTTCCTACGGCACACCTACTATGAAAATATTCTTGAACGGGTTGGTGTGATTTCCGTTCTGGTGTGTCTATCATTTCCATTCTCATATTTCATTCTCCAGCGCCCTGTTCATCACGGATATGACAAAGATTCCTTTTTCCCACAGCAATCCCTCTGATTACAGCAGGATAAATATCATGCAAAGACATGGAGTAGAGTGGCATGAGGGTTTCCACTGCGGGTGGACAGATTGGGGAAGTGGGCAATACCACTGAAGGAAAATGCATATTGTGTGCGTGTGCTTCAAGCACTCTGTGAAAGTGATAAGCTCAGCCAGTATGCGTGTCTATAATCCTTTTAGTGATTAAGTGAAATGAGCTGCCAGGTTTCAGACGTTGACATTTAAAGGACAAATCATGTCTGTCTCTGCAGCTCAAATCAGAAAGGAGCTCCACCTGCCACTGATATTTACTATACTCTGTGTGTGTATGTGTTCTTGTATACATGGTTTATGAGGACACAAATGTGTATAATGACATGGGTATTACAACGTAAACATGGTTTATGAGGACACTTCCTGTGTCCTCGAAAAACAAAATAACTTAAAAAACATACTAATCAGTGTTTTTTTGAAATTCAAAAAATGCAGACAGTTTTCTGTGATGGGTAGGGGTAGTGTAGGGGGATAGAATATAGTTTGTACAGTACAGACGGAACTTGTTTTTCTACAGTACCGTAAGTACCGATCATTTACGCACTACAGCATGTAGATTGAACCCAAACAGATTATCAGAGCAAATCAGTCATTTTAAAACTTTCTGTGAGATGTAATTTCACAAACTGTGAGCAGTACCGCGTCTTCTCTCTCTCGAAATGTACAAATGGCTTTACATCCATAGTATTCATAGTATTGATTTTGCTCTGCAAGCGAGCTGCATGGTGCTATACAAGACTTTAGTGAACATCGTTTAATATATCACGCCAATTTATAAATTCAAGCGATTTTAACTTATAAAGTACTCGTGCGCTTTCTGAGAGACAGTCTTCAGCTCTCAACCAAAGCGCACACATATAGCCACCTCTCGCGAGTGTCAAATACATTCAAATTCACACAGTTATGTCTTGAGTTAATCAAATTGGCTACATTCATTGTAAATTTCAGACTCTAAGCTTTCAAATGACACCTATTTTGTGTTGATCAAGGCAGTAGTTTTGAAAAATATGATTATTAATTTTTTCGTAGCTAGGTGGTGCCCGCGGGCAGTACACTCCTGTTTATAGGGACTACTCCACTCTCTTAAAGAGTTGTCAAAATGGTTTAGTTTTTATTAGTTTTTAAGCTTTAAAATAACCCCTTGTGTTATTCAATTCAGTGGTTGCTTAGTAATTTGATTATGATTTTTTTTTTCGTGAGGGTGGTGTACCACCGGCAGTACACTCCAGGTTTAAAGGGTTAATGGAATTTGGCCTTTGTGTTTCCTCATATTTGTACTGCTGTGGAACAGGAAGTCATGACTGGACAATTTCATGCTCCTAGTTGCCCTGGTGTGCTAAAAAAAAAAAAAGCGTAAATATGAATGGGAATATACTTCAGAGATATTTTGCTCAGAATTTCTAGGAGTGTCAAATAT
Organism: Hypophthalmichthys nobilis; assembly: GCA_037950665.1. NCBI lineage: Eukaryota > Metazoa > Chordata > Actinopteri > Cypriniformes > Xenocyprididae > Hypophthalmichthys > Hypophthalmichthys nobilis. The sequence continues at coordinate 11,210,642 of CM075482.1, read as the reverse complement.
TGTGACCAACATGCATTGAAGGAAAACATTTGTTTCATAATGTGAGCTTTCCCCCCACTTTCAATTGTTTTACTTCAATGAAAAGTTGTGAAGTTTTTGAATGAAAGACCAAAAGGACAAACAATGCAGATTTATTTTCACAGCCGCCTTTGCTCATATTTATCAAGGGTGCCAATATTAGTGGAGGGCACTGTATCATGATATAGTTAGTTTTGCTTTAAATAAGGTTTTTATATCAACATTTTTGATTCAAATTTCATAATTCTTGTCACCAATTTCAATATTACAAAAAACTAATACTAGCCCAAGTAAAAACAACAACAAAAACAACACTCAAGCTTACTGAAAACAAGTAAACAGTGATACAATAAGAACAAAGAAACTAATTACAAGCATATAAGAAAACAAATTACAATAGAACAAAGGCACAAATGAAATAGACCTACCTGCAAAAATTCAAGTGCTAGAAATAAGAAATACTACATAAATTGTATAAAGTATTCAAATGTATAAAAAGCACTGCATAGTCTTCACTGTGTAAATTTTGTTAATTTCACTGCATAGTCTTCACTGTGTAAATTCATCTTCATTTATTGTTGTTAAAGTTACAAAAGTGATTCAGTCAAGAGCAGTGAGAGATTTTCTCTTTTGTTGTTTGATTAACATTAATGACACAGACGGCAGCAGGTGTATTAGGCTGCTGTCACTTTAAGACCGAATGCATGGATCCAATATACTGATTCACATGTGATTTTTCCTCAACCCTTTAGATTCACTTAAGACTAGGGCTGCCCTTAATAGTTGACTAACCATTAGTCAATGAGAAGAGGCTTAGTCGACCAAAAGTTTATTAAAAGGTTAGTCGCAGGAAAAAAAAATACACAGGAAGTGGCGAAGTCACGCAATCTGTGACGGACAGGTGGTCTATGTGGTAATTACAGTACATCGGGCAGGACATCCAAAATGCTCACCTATCATTCATCAACCTCAAACATGGCTTATTATCTGGAACATGTAAGTAGTAGCAACTTTACATGGCCGCTTGCTTTAACGTTAACCTAGAAAAATGTGGGCTATTCAAATGTTTTATTTGCTGCATTACTGCTAACATGAAAGCGTCGGTGCGATCACTTGCACTTAAAATACTCCGTAATTTTTGGTCATACAGATAAGAGTAATACATCTTTTGAATCTGTGAAGAGTCTACTTATATTTGTGTGCACTCACAATAACAACAAAATTGTTGTGCTTTTGTAAAATAATGAAAGCAAACAGGGTGCGCTTTCTGCCGTCTCTCTCTGTGGACTTGAGTGCGCCAAAAAATAAAAAGAACGAAAACTCCATGTAAATGTGCCTCACAGACATGAAAAATATATCTATAGAAAGTGAAATGTCTACTTTTAAATGAACCATTTAAAATGGAAAAATATTCTCAGGATATGTAATCCATATGAAATGTGCATATAGGCGCGTTCACTACTGCGGAGATGACGAGTCAGCATCGTCAACATCACAGCAGTCGAAAATACAGAAAACACTAGTTTATCAATTAATTATTAAAATGTTAAAGCAATCTCCTTGCTGTTTTTCCCCGATGCATTCATAATCATTACTTCTGCCGGTGCGCTGTGGCAAGCTTTATGTGCGCGCTTATAGTCGACTAATTGCTTAAAATGAACAACTACTAGTTGTCCAGAAAAATCTTTAGTTGAGGACAGCCCTACTTAAGACATAAATGACTGTGTTTATGAGGATACTTGCAAAGACGGGCATTTTGACACAAGTATGCATATTTAACCATTCAAGCCCAATTAGGCGGCAAAAGAACTCAGTTCAGTACTCACACGCTCTATGAGAAGTGGCTTCATGTCATGCATCTCTCAGACAGCACATGGATATACTGAAATGAGTTCTCTTTCACTGTTTATTGCGCTTAAAACCTCTTGTTTTTAAACAACAATGCTTAAAAATAAATGCAAACGATATTTATGATACATGTTATTTTGTCCCCCACCCTTAGTACACAACTTGTAATTAATCATTCAAACAGTGCTGTATACTTGCATTGTGACAGTTGTTTGTAAATAAACTTATATTCACTTAAGTAATGAACTGTTCTTTTATCATGAATTTCAGAACAGCATTCAAAACACTGAATTAATTCTGGTTTATGCCAGAATGTGGGCAATATATTGGCTTAAATTAAGCTAACTCTGCTTGGAACAACACATGGGAAGCATTTCAAGGCCGCTAACATGATGATCTGTAAATATTTAAATGGAAAAAGTTATAAATCATGTCCATTTCGTTAAATCATCTTGAGAATCTCCTAACAGTTTATATAAAAGGCAATAGCTACCCAGACTGCCTCTGAGCACTTTTGTCATTTATATAACGTCATCGAGACATAACAGATTTCTTCTGGTTGGGAGTCATTTACATATGTGATCCTTTCTGAAATGGAGGTGTTGGTGGAGGTGCGGGTGTTGTAGCGTACTTACGGCTCTATGTGTACATACATGTCACATGATCCATTTTCCACCTCGATTGGTCCATCCACTGGGTCCAGTCCTTGTTCTGACAGCTGTTTCAAGGCACTAAGTGCAGCCTGTGTGAGGTAAGGAAACAGATGGCTTTGAGTAAGACAACATCACCCACATCAGCTGCTTTTTAAATAACACTTACTATCAGAAACCCGAGACTGACAGGACGCTTTCTGCTCCCTCTGTTTTGTTTGGCTCTTTCCAGATCTCTGTTTATCTAACGTTTATCTAATGTTATTAGGTCAATGTTTTCAGGCTTGCATGTCCTCCAGCCAATGAGTGGGATTTACATTGCCGATCAGCCACGCTATGGGCCGATATGCAAAAAATTAGCAATAAATCAAGTGTGCGGACAAAGTGTCCTGAAATAATAACGGCTGATAACTCGGGTGTAACTGATATCCTGTTTTGCTCCAAAAAGTCACTGAGTCCACAGCCGATGAAAGACTTCGACAAATCCATAAAGTTTGTAAGTTTTAAACTGGTAAGGTAACATAAAATGACTTAATGGAAGTAGAATAAAAATGGATTGAAATATATTTGTTGTTTCATTTATAATTATACATTGGATTTTTCAGTGGGAATTATCCATTACTCAATTTGTAATAACACTCACAGACATTTGTATTTTGAATGTGTGTGTGTATATACAAGTTTATATTACATTGTGGGGTACCCACAAGATTAGTAAAACCTGAGATCACCTACATTGTGGGGACCAGCCAGCAGTCCCCATGGGGGAAATGGATTAATAAACATACTAAATGATGTTTTTCTGAAAATGTAAAAATGCCGAAAGTTTTCTGATGGGTAGGGTTAGGGTTAGGGTAGGGTTAGGTGTCAGAATATACAGTTTGTACAGTATAAAAGCCATTGCGTCTGTGGAGAGCCCCCCTACAAGGATAGTGAACCACACGTGTGTGTGTGTGTGTTTACAGTAAATATACACTACCAATCAAAAGTTTGGAATCTGTAAGATTTTTAATGTTTTTAAAAGAAGTTTCGTCTGCTCACCAAGGCTGCATTTATTTAATTAAAAATACAGTAAAAACAGTAATATTGTGAAATATTATTACAATCTAAAATAACTGTTTTCTGTTTGAATATATTTTATAAAGTAATTTATTCCTGTGATGGCAAAGGTGAATTTTCAAGCATCATTACTCCAGTCTTCAGTGTCACATGATCCTTCAGAAATCATTCTAATATGCTGATCTGCTGCTCAAGAAACATTTATGATTATTATCATTGTTGAAAACAGTTGTGGACTTTTTTTTTTTTTTTTTTTTCAGGATTCCTTGATGAATAGAAAGTTCAAAAGAACAGCATTTATCTGAAATACAAAGCTTTTGTAACATTATACACTACCGTTCAAAAGTTTGGGGTCAGTAAGAATTATTTTTTATTATTTTTTTTTTTTTTAAAGGAATTAATACTTGTATTCAGCAAGGATGCATTAAATCGATCAAAAGTGACAGTAAAGACATTTATAATGTTACAAAAGATTATATTTCAAATAAACGCTGTTCTTTTGAACTTTCTATCCATCAAAGAGTCCTGAAAAAAAAAATACTGTACACAAATATTTTGTACAATTGTACACAATAAATGTTTCTTGAGCAGCAGATCAGCATATTAGAATGATTTCTGAAGGATCATGTGACACTGAAGACTGGAGTAATGATGCTGAAAATTCAGCTTTGATCACAGGAATAAATTACTTTATAAAATATATTCAAACAGAAAACAGTTATTTTAAATTGTAATAATATTTCACAATATTACTGTTTTTACTGTATTTTTAATTAAATACATGCAGCCTTGGTGAGCAGATGAAACTTCTTTTAAAAACATTAAAAATCTTACCGATTCCAAACTTTTGACTGGTAGTGTATGTATGTGTGTGTGTATATATATATATATATATATATATATACACACATATATACACACACACACACAATGTGAAATGTATGAAGAACATTTCATTTCACAGAACTCTATAATTAAAATATTTTATATGATCAGACTTAAATCTGATGTCAATATTTATTTTTATAAAGTTATCTGAAAACAATGTGGTGGAAACTGTGCTGCTATATTTTATTATTTATATTTTGCTTTATTTATTTTTTTTTCAGTTAGTTGCCAAGGCATATTTTTTTAAGTTTTCTAAGTTTAAGTTTTACATCTAATATTTGTTTTTATTTTATTTCAGATGTATTTCAATTACTGAAAACTATTTTTAGTAGTTTTAGTTAACAATAACAACACTGGAAACATCTAATAAGCTTAAAAAAAAAAAAAAAAAAAAAAAAAAAAACTAAAAAACACCAGCAAATCAATAAATTTGCACAATTAGTTAATATCATTAATGTAATTTGTAATGGTTTGTCCCAAAACGTGTGTTAGACTAATGAAATTCCTTTATTGTGAGATAGTGTTTGAATTGCAATTCAGTAAATTCCTCTTCCTGTCACTTCCATTCAACAACTGTATGAAGTGGCCAACTGAATCCAAATTCCAACATGAATAGAAAAGGGAGCCTTAAATTATTTTTTGTCACTTAATAGAGTTTTAGCCAACCACATCAAATGCATATAGGGTATTATGGCCTTAAATGCATCATTTATAAAAAGGAAGTGTATCCTGCAGGACTGTGCGCAAGTTGGCCGTCAGAGATTACGGCAGATACTTCTCTCCTCAACCGGATGTTAGGAAATCTTACAGAACATGATAGTCAGCATGTCTGTCACAATCCCTAAAGCCTCATTCAGCAGGTCCAAATAAAATTATTATGTCTGAGAATCATGACTCAAGAGGGACAGAGTGCAAGAAAAGCGAATAGTGAGAGTGCAGTTGCTGAGAGGAGACCCTCGCAGTGACAGAAGTGGGTTGAGAATTGGCAGATCCACCTGGTTGTCTCCAGCATCCTGCCAATGAGCACCAGATGTGCTGCAAGGGACGCAACAACCATGACATATTTCTCACAGCTGACAGCCTATTCCCTCTGAACCCAAACCCCCCAGCACACCAACCCACTCATGAGAGGCGTGGACACCACACACGCACAGATGTGTGTGCATTCCTCACCCTGATTAATCAGTATTTGGCCGGATCAAATAACAGCAGCTAATTGTGTCAGGCACCCTGTTTTATCTATATGTGTGTCCATCTCAGATAGAACAGACTTTGATGAGTGTTATGTATCTAATACCACATGATCTTTAGATCAATCAAATTTTATACTATGAAGGATATAGTACATAGTGGTCCCAAAAAGTATTTAGATGTTTAATATACACTTAAACATGTCTAAAATGCTATTGACTTAGATACAAAATATCAAACCAAGTGGCATCTGCAAACAATCCACTAACGTTTGGTAATCAAGAAGTGTCCTATTTTTTCATCTTTTAAAACACACAAATATAAATACAAATTATAGTTTGGAGTAGATCATTTTTTTAATGTTTCTAAAAGTCTCTTATGCTAACCAAAGCTGCAATTATTTGATCAAAAATACAGTAAAAACAACAATAATATTATAACTTAAAATAACTGTTTTCTATTTCAATATATTTTAACATATAATTTATTCTTGAGATGACAAAGCTGAATTTTTAGCATCATCATACATAGTCTTCAGTATCACATGATACTTCAGAAATCATTCCAATATGCTGATTTGGTGCTCAAGAAACATTTCGCATTATTATCAATGTTAAAGGAGTTAATTCACCCAAAAATGAAAATTCTGTCATTAATTACTCACCCTCATGTCGTTCCACACCCGTAAGACCTTCGTTAATCTTCGGAACACAAATTAAGATATTTTTCATAAAATCTGATGGCTCAGTGAGGCCTCCATTGCCAGCAAGACAATTAACACTTTCAGATGCCCAGAAAGCTACTAAAGACATATTAAAAACAGTTCATGTGACTATACTAATTCAACCTTAAAGGGTTAGTTCACCCAAAAATGAAAATATGTAATTAATTACTCACGGCCTGCATCGCCAGCAATAACACTCCCTTTTTCAATACCCAGAAAGCTACTAAAAACATATTTAAAACAGTTCATGTGACTACAGTGGTTTAACCTTAATATTATAAAGTGACGAGAATACTTTTTGTGTGCCAAAAATAACAAAATAACGACATTATTCCACAATATCTAGTAATGGGCAATTTCAAAATGATGCTTCATGAAGCTTTGAAGCTTTACGGATCATTTGTTTCGAATCAGTGGTTCAGAGGCCAAAATCACATGATTTCAGTGTGTTTTTGGCAGTTTGATACGCGCTCCGAACCACTGAAACGAAACAAAAGATTCATAAAGCTTTAAAGCTTCATGAAGCAGTGTTTTGAAATCGGCCATCACTAGATATTGTTGAATAAAGTCGCTATTTTGTTATTTTTGGCACACAAAAAGTATTCTTGTCACTTCATAACATTAAGGTTGAACCACTGTAGTCACATGAACTGTTTTAAATGTGTTTTTAGTAGCTTTCTGGGCATTGAAAAAGGAAGTGTTATTGCTGGCGATGCAGGCCTCACTGAGCCATCGGATTTCATCAAAAATATCTTAATTTGTGTTCTGAAGATGAACGAAGGTCTTATGGGTGTGGAACGACATGAGGGTGAGTAATAAATGACATAATTTTAATTTTTGGGTGAACTAACCCTTTAATGTTATGAAGCGACGAGAATGTTTTTTTTTGGCGCACAAAAAGTAAACAAAATAACGACTTTATTCAACAATATCTAGTGATTCGAAACAAAAGATTCATAAAGCTTTGAAGCTTCATGAAGCAGTGTTTTGAAATCGCCCACCACTAGATATTGTTGAATAAAATCATTATTTTTTTTTATTTTTTTTTTGGCGCACAAAAAAAAGTATTCTCGTTGTTTCATAACATTAAGGTTGAACCACTGTACTCACATGAACTGTTTTAAATACGTCTTTAGTAGCTTTCTGGGCATTTGAAAGTGTTAATTATCTTGCTGTCAATGGAGGCCTCAACGAGCCATCGGATTTTTTCAAAAATATCTTAATTTGTGTTCCGAAGATGAACGAAAGTCTTACGGGTGTGAAACGACATGAGGGTGAGTAATTAATGACAGAATTTTCATTTTTGGGTGAACTAACCCTTTAAGAACAGTTGTTTTTTTTTGTTTGTTTTTTTGATTCTTTGAAGAATATAAAGAATGTCATATTTGAAATCCCTTGTAACATTATAAATATCTTTTTGGTCACTTTTGATCAGTTTAATGCATCTTTACTGAATAAAAGTTTTAATTTCTTTCAAAATAAATCTTACTGATGTCAAACTTTTGAACAGTAGTGTATATATAAATCTATTATTATTATTATTATTTTGTAAAATGTTTTGCTTGAAAAGTGTGCTTTTCTGCAGCGATGTTCATATATTTTTAAGTGTGGCTTACATAATTGCTTTTCAGGCCCAATTCTAACAGTTGGAAAGCCTCACAGTCAATAAATAGGACAGGCCTGAAACAAACCCAATCCTACTTACAGAACCTTGACAAAAACCCAGACTCTGACTTAACATGTCAAAGAATGGTTCATCATGTGCTAATGTGAAAATTTGAGTTAAGCTGGCCAAAGTACAGGAAATGAGTGCAGTACATGACAATGAGCCACATTAGTGAGTTTATGCCATCACATCTGCAGGGATGACAGTCAAATCACTGTAAAGGGTGAAAAGTCATTCTATCACGGCACATATATTTGTCCATTTAAGGAGCACTTTTGGGGGTTTTTATGTGTGGAATGTCTTATCAACTTGTGAAATCTTTGGAAAACGAGCTCTTATCTATAATGGAACATATTGTACGGCTGCAGTCTGTTACCCAGAGCATGCATGTAAATTCCCAGCGGCGTTTGGAGCAGTAATAAATCAGGTTTAAATTAAATTTGTTTTGGTGATTGATGACAAGTGTGTATAAGGCTCAATAAGGAGGGCATTATTCAGCCAGGAAATTGTTCAATATTCCAGACGATAATTTAAAGGCATACTGAGTTTTCCTCGGTAAACGAACAGTTCTCAGGACTGCTATGAAAGAGTGAGCACCAAAATGACTTCCTGAATGCTGTGTAAATCATCCGTAGGCCAACTTAATACTCTGCTATTTGACTTCAATATGCATTCAATTTACTTCAGGGAACACGCAAGATATGGAAAGGAATAGAAAGGGAATGAAAACAACACCATTCCAAGACATAAATTCAATGTGCGCTGTAAAAAATGATTGTGATCTTAACGGTAAAAGACTAAAAATGCTACAGTAAAAACCTGTTAATTGGTTAACAGTAAGTTTCCTTAATATATATGGTGATTAACTGTAATAGATTTTACAGTAAAATACTGTTAAATTTACAGTTTTTGGAAGTGAAAAAGAACAAGTCATTAGCTATGTTTCCATCCAAAGTTGCGTATTTAACGTATGCGCAAATTTTGAATATCGCATAAAACATTTGCGAATAAAGCACTGTTTCCATCCAGCGAGTCAAAGAGAACAAAAACGTCACTTCGTGATACTAAATATCACTAAGAAAAATGGAAGTTTCTGCAATAAAAGTCATTGTATATAATAATTTTCATATATAATAAATTATTTGCACCTCATAGCATACAGGTGAAACACAATGAATGCTGTCATGTTATCTTGCATTGAAATGGCTGGTATTTGTGAACGCAATCATGTGAGGCGCTTTTTAGAGGGAATTAAACCGAACCACTTTAACGACAGACTTTGCTCAGGCAATACAAAAACAGCATTTCAGATGCTGTGCAATGAGATCGGTCCGCTGGTTGGTCCAGTTATGCAGTCCCATCGCAAAGTCACGTCTTTGATGCGCATCAAGGAATTTATTCTGTAAAAGTGTTTCCATCATAGTTTATGCGCATGTTTTCGTGTCGCACAAAAAATGTATCCTACTCATTTGAGCGCATACGTTTTTTATGAGCATTTTTAGAATTTATGCGCATCTTGGCATTTCCATCCAGCGTTTTTTTATGCGATATCCCAAAATGCGCATAAAAATAGGTGGATAGAAACATAGCTATTGTCTAATTTACAGTGAAAAGCTGTAAATTGACATTCCCAGAATTCCCTGTGTGACACTTCACATTTGATCTATTTTCGTTGAAATAACTATATTTCTTCTTAGTTTTTTTCTAATCAGATATGCACATTAGGGTTTTATATTACATCTAATGTTGTTAAATTAATGTGATGTCTATTTGACGCTTTACACAATAATGATTTCAAATGATCTTTTGGGGTAATTTCTCAGCCAAAATTGATGTGCAATTAAATTGTGATTAATTAGATTAATTAATCGGCACATCATGTAATTAGATTAAAAATTTTATTGCACTATTTTAGTGTCATTTGTGGTCATGTGTGGTGTTTAATATGTGTGTGAATGACACTGCACTTTTTATATATTATCATTTACCTTCTCAGCTTGTGGAAAAGCTGCTCGTGATAAGCTTTGATTCTTCACGTGACTTTCTCATCCCCACCTGTTTTTGGTGGTGGTCAGTGTATTACACAGGTACAAAACAGATATTTGTACTTTAAAAGGTTGGTTTATTAACTAGGGCTGTCGATTTGAAAACTAACACGTTAAAATTTTTAACGTATTTAACGCACTTGCCCCGCCCCAGACCTATAAGTTATCTGTAATTCATACAGTTGATTGATGACAAATATGATGCAGGGCAACAACTCACTGTGCAATGAAGCCTATAGAATGCAGTCAGAATTCTCTAAAATTCAAGATATGGGGGCAAAAAAATGCCCCTCTTTGAGTTGTCGTCTCATTTTAGATCATATGAGTTAAGCAATATTACACGAGTAATGAGATCAATATTAGCCTACACGAGTGCTGTTTTTGTCCCAAATAAACGAATGCAAATGCAATAATGATTTTATAGAACAGTTCAGTAAATAAGTTACTATTATAGTTAATATTGTGTTATTTTAGACACAAAACTGTCTGTTCTTTTCAATTTTGCCTATGAATATATATAGAGACAAAACAGAACTTTGTCTCCGCACAATACACAACCAATGCGGCGATGCACAGACCGATCAGTGTATGACATCAAAGTACAGCGAGAGCGATCAAAAATTATACAGAGCCCGATCAGTCTGCACAGCGCTGCTTCAAGTCCAACAAGCCTGAATGAATCAGCCGTTTGAATGAATCGAATGAATGAATGAACGACTTAATCATTAAGACATTTACTACCACCTACTAGCAGTTTATGTAGAGTCTATTTTTATTTAAAAAATGATTTCATATTTCCATATTAATAAAAAAAAAAAGGTATAGTTCACCCAAAAATGAAAATTCAGTTATCATTTACTCAACCTCATGGTCCAAAAGTTCATGTGTAGCCTAATAGATTCTATGTTGAATCAAATAAAATATTTCTTTCTGAAGCTACTTTTTGTAATGTCTATTTGACGCTTTACACAATAATGACTTCAAATGATCTTTTAGGTGTAACTTCTCAGCCAACATTGATGTGCGATTAAATTACATTAATTAATCACCACATCATGTAATTAATTAGATTAAAAATATTAAAATTATGTCAGTTATTGAAATACATTATTTTTGAGGTAAGAACGGGCGCGGCCATTTGTCATTTCAATGCATCTGGCTTCCGGTGTCATTTGCTTCCAGTTTTTTTTTTATTGTACAAAACAGCTCATTATGCTCCTTGATATTGCAAACTGGTATTTCTTACCATATTATTTTAATGTGTTGTCTTCATAATAAACACGCTGGATTGTAGCGCAAACAGTTTTACAGTTTACTGCACTTCTCATTATTTCCCTAGAGCGGCTAATAAATCAGAAGTTTCGCACATTCACAGAAAACACCTTTCCTCCACGTTGAAAAATAAGGTGGATAGGTTGGTATATTAACATTATACTGTATCAGTTAATTTACTTATTTTTTTAAATCTGTAAAACAAAATGTTGCTACCGTATTTTTTACGGTAAAGCTTTTTCTACAGTGTGCCTATTGAATAAAAAAGGTCTCTAAATTCAATCAAAACCCTACTTTGCGACTAAATTTTCCTCTGACATTTAAGGTATGTTTAAACAGCCTTGCGTCCCAAGCCATGCATGTGAAAAATTAGGCTTGAGATGCGAGCGTAAGCTTGGACTTTTGATGGATTCGGATGCAGATTCCTCTACGGTACAAAGTGTATAACTCATCCTCTCCTGTGGCCAATAAATTGCAATCAAAAGGGTAATTACCGGTGTTGTGTGTGTGCGTGTCATTACAGTCTCTGAGTAAATAAGCAGCATCTGCTTTTGCGCTGCCAGACAAAGACCATGAATCAAGCGGGAGAAGACAGGCTTGTGATAAAGGCCCGGCAGCCCATCACCAAACAGCGGGCTCAAAGATAAATATCCGACTATCTATTGTAACAACAGTCAATTACATCATTATTTTTCTAATGAGATAAAGTGAGCCTGCCGAATCACTGATGGGCTGAAATATGTTTAGTCTAGCCCCCCAACCTGGAAGTGGTCAATCTCTGTCATTGAGAACATCAGATCAGAAGTAGCGCTGTCCCGGGACCCCAGGTGACACCCCCACATCTCTCCCCTGCTTTAGATAACACGCCACCACTCAGCGCAGGCATTAGTAAGCTCAATCGATAAATCTTGACATGCGCTACTTTGCGGGTCGCATTCATCAGCTCACCGTTGGATTCAAACGAATGGAAAAAAGTGGAATGTGGAATGTGTCAAAGCTAAATATCTTGGTGCGGACTAAAGGCGGGTGGAGGAAGACGAACGGAGGACTTTGTCAAAGGACAGTGAGGAGTCATTTTTCTAAGCTGCTTTAATGGTTTCCCTGATTGCATTTTCATTTCCTTCACTGCCTTGGCTAAACAGTGGCGCTTTCCTCTAGAGATGAGCTCTATGCCTTTGAGGCCAATTTACAGACAGGGAGGGAGGTGATGGATCGACAGGGCCAAGCACCTCTATCGACCTGGCTCTCACAGGGGGGGCATCCAACAAGGATAACATGGAAGCCTTCAAGCTGAAGTGGAGAGAATCTGACAGCCTATCACTCACGGACATGGAGCGTAGAAAGCAAGCATTAACTACATTTAGTTGTTCCCTGTGGTAAAGACGTTGGGGGATTCACTAAAAATGATTTGCGCCAACTTATACCGCTGTTTATTTACATGCAGTGTTGTTTTAGCACCCAATTCACTTAAGGATTCTTAGTTGATTCACTAAATGATTCAATATTATCAGCTGTTGTATGATAAAATGCTGATGCTCGGTATTTATGCATCTGATAAATGAATAAATATAAGTGTATTTTTAATAAAATGTCACCTTATCACTGTAAAACCCGACATAAAATAAAAGTCAGAAAAATCAACTTTTTTGAAACAGAACAGTTCATTGAAACTGTTCAAAATATTTAAAAATATATATATATTAAAATAAGCTTTTTTTTAGTTTCATATTTGATACATCAGACTTTTATGGGCCAAAAATAAATAAATAAAATAAAATAAAATTTAAAAAATAAAAAATTTCCAAAAAATATTATTTTTGGATAATCAAATAAACCTAAGTTGCTTCAGTACAGCAAGTGTTCATCTTGAGATATTACTAACAATACAAAAGTTATTTTTATGTTTATCTTACGTGTACGTTTAGATACGTGTACCATGACATTTTCAACATGTTCTCACTCCCAACTCGTCACATATCGACGCTTGTTCAGAACCCCTCTAGCGTCATTTTGCGATGCGCGGGATACTCCATTGCTTTCACTGAGAAACCAGATACGACTACAGGCAAAATTGATTCAAAAGGTACAAATATTCCAAGTGTTCCGAGGCAAAACGATTGATGTGTGAAGAAAAGACCCAAAAGCGATCACCGTCTCCATCCGCCGTAGATCCTGCTCACACATTCAAAAATTGCCGCCTGAAGCAGTGTTATGTCAGCTTTGATAGAGAAATGCCATTGGCTCTGGTATGTCTCGTGACTGGGTTAAGTCATTTTATAAATATTTATAAAATCATTCTACTTTTACAAATGCAAAGAATTAAATGCCTCTTTATCTGACACATAAGGCAAACAACTAAAAACAATAGAGTACCCTGCGCATCGGAAAATTGCGTTAAAAAGTGACGCAGAGGGGTGACCACAGAATGAAGGTTTTGCAATGGACATATTAACCAAGGGTGCCATGCTGATATTTACCAAAGGGTGCCAATATTTGTGGAGCCCACTGTATGAATGTCTGGTTAAATTTGACTGCAGGTGGTTTCTAAGCAAGAAATACTGCTTGATATTGGTCCAACTCACTGGTGAATTAGCCCCAGAGAGCCTTTTTGTCTTTTTTTATTGAAACTTTCATTTCCCACTATCATTCTATCTTTGCTTACCACTAGGCCAGTGTTTCCCAAACCTAGGGGGGGACGCGTCCCCTAGAGGGGGCCCGGAGTTATAAAAAGGGGGGGCATGACAAGGGATACATTCAGCAGATTGTTATGCAAAAGAAACCTCTTCAGGGTGATACAAGAGCCCACAGCAAAATTATCCCGCTTATTATGCAACTGCCTGTCACATAAGTAAATAATTTAATATTAATTTGACATTTTATTACCTCAAGATGACTCGTAGTACCCGCTTGAGCGGTCTGTTTTCAGTTGCAGTGGTTGTTGTCATAAAATAACAGAACGCTAGATGGCACGACTGAAGATTGAGTATTGCAGGGAGCTGTGTAAAAATCTAAATGAATGATGCAAGATTGCGCACTAAGTATGCACAGGTTTATGAATGGACTGCAAGTACCAGGTAAATGTAAAGCAGAAGACTGTCTACTATTTCTACTACTTAATCTACTTCAAACATCGACTTCAAGTAACTACCAATACATCATGTCTACACCAGACGTGAGTGGCATGAAGCGACAAAAGCAAATAGAACCCATTATAATCAGTAATGCTATCTACATTGGATGTGGCACAACAAATTCCAGACGGTAAACTGATGCCCAGTCTGTTTCTGACATACTCCAAGCACTCACGCAACTTCTTTGTGAGAGACCACAGTGTGTCGTGCGTCTCAAAATATTAGCTTCTGACAGTGTGAAGCCAAACAAGTTGTAATATTGTATTAATTACAATGTTTCAAATAAATCCTATAGGATTTTGCAAGCAAGGTCATGTCTGAGAGTGTGGGGTGGGGGGTGCTTGAAAATATTTTTCTTTACAAAAGAGGGGCCTGGAAGAAAAAGTTTCGGAACCACTGCACTATGCCATGACCCAAATGTATAAGTGTCTTTCATTCTGAGAACATTCAGTCCTACTTCTTTGTATTGACTAGAGGGAACATTTGTGAGATGGGCGTAGGAGTGTATGTTATTAGACCTGATCATCTCCTGTTTTTACTGGGGAGAGATGAAGCCCAGACTTAAGCTCTCATCTGGTGGACCGGTGGGTTTTTCCCATGGTCCGGCACAGCTTCCCACCAAAGCTCATCCACGGTCCACTCCAAGAGCATCAGTCCTGGTCCCCTGCTGGCCTTTGATCGGCATTTCATCATTTGTTTTCTCTGCCACCTCATCTCTATGAGACATGCTGCTGAAGACACAGCCCATTTAGTCCTCCATTAACCACTGACGACGAGGAACCGCTCACTGCGTCTTTGGCAGCACTATAAACAGGCCCACAATCTGAAACGCAATCAAACACTCTGCAGGTGTACACACACACAATCTCTTTTGCTCAGGCTCACCCTCCGATACCGGTGGGCTTTTTCTCCACTGTCCAACAGATGGGTTTCTGAGCCGTCCAAAGCTTGTGTGAGTGAATGGAAACACAAATCCTGCTCTTTGTTTTATTTATTACACAACTTTACAGGCTGTTGACATCAAAAGAGTCAGAGCTGCTTTCTCGTCAAATCACTAATGCTACAGGATCAGAGCTAAATGGAAGAATTAAAATTTATGGATGACTCACAGCATTGAGGTTGTGACACATCTCATCCTAGACTAAACAGTTATTACAGCCGCTAAGGAGGGGAGACGAAGGAAAATCTCTTTATAGTGGTTTAAAGGGACTGTTCACCAAATTATGAAAATTCTGTCATGATTAAAGGCCCTTTTAGAATAAGAACGGTAACTATAAAGATAACTACAACGATAACCAGAGCTGGGCAGTAACAGATTACATGTAATCTGGATTACGTAATCAGATTCCAAAAATCAGGTACTTGTAATTAGAGTAAACTACTTTTTAAAACTCTCGTAATCAGATTACAGTTACTTTTTTTATGGATTACATGATAACATATTATTTACACAATGGCAGTAAGTTGTTCACAATTCATTGATTCTCCTAATTTTTCATTTTTTAAACATTTATATTTTTTTCATAATAAACCTGCTGCATATATACGTTTGTAATTCTTCGAGTTTTTGTCCGGTGGTGAGGGGGAAACATAGATGAAATATATATATGAAATAATAATAATAATATATGAAATATAGATTAAATATTTGATTTAGCAGTGATATTGCTGTGAATTTCATGTTTTTCAAAATTTGTTTTTGTAATATTGCTGTTTTCGAAACTTAATTTTAAGTAAATATGTTTTAAAATCATAACGTGATTTTGTTTTATTCAGAGTTACTATCAGCAAACACTAACAGGTACATTAGTGTTAGTATTTTGAAGTATTAACTGTCTATACATTGTACTTTAAAAAGAATCTGTTGAGGCTCTTGTTGGTGAATAGAATATTTTTTTGGAATATATTTTTCTTTGTATCTGTCAAAATAGTACAAGATTATCCTACAATATATGTGACATCAAATAAGGGTTAGCACAAAAGTAATCTAAATGTAATCCAAAAGTAGTCAGATTACGTTACCAATAATATGTAATTAAGCAATTATATTACAAATTTTGTCATGTAATTTGTAATCAGTAACTGGATTACAATTCATAAGTAACCTACCCAGCACTATACTGTCCAAACCAACACACAATACCTTTCTGTTTATTACAAGAGTGCACTGCCGCTTTAACTGTTCTTTAAAGTTGGATAGATTCTTATTAGCTGTCTGTTTTTATCATTCATCAGATACAAAAAAAAAAATCGCTCTGGAAGTTATTCAGTAATATTGATCCTCTGTCATTATCCATTATTGCTGTGGTGTAGACTTACCTATGCTCATAGAATTAGAGTGATTATTAAAACTTTATAGTTATCATTATAGTTATTGTCTCTGATGTGAATGGGCCTTTACTCACAGGATACTTCACAATAAATCTGTATGACTTCTCAAATCTTAATAGAGTCTGTATTACTTTCTTTTGTGGAAAACAAAGGAGAAATAAAAAAATGTGTTGGTCACTATTTCTATGCTATTACAATGAAGATTTAAAACCCAAAAGCACCAAAATGTATCATAAAAGTAGTCTATATTACTTTTTAATAATGAAACTTTATTGCGTTATTGACTATAAATCAACCTTAGCTCTTTTTCTGAGAAGTAGCAATGCTGAATTCATATATGAACTATTCTTTAGAGTGAAATGATTTGCTACTTCTCTCACTTGGACTGTTTTATGGACCACTTTTATGTAGCTTTTCTGACCTTGTTGAAGTTCTCACACACAAAAAAATAAAGTATATGGTTTGTAACAACATGAAGGTGAGTAAATGATGACAGTATTGTAATTTTTGTGTGAACTATCCCTTTAACTTTGCTAAATCACTTAATGAATGATCTGCTGCATGTGGAGGTTATTGTACAGTGGGAAAAAAAGTTGTTCCCGTTTTTAAAAGGGGCATATAAATCCATTCTGCCAGCGGCCCTCCGGAGCGCAACGGTAACGTGAGAGGCTGATGGAAAGAGAATCCCACAGAAAGCCCACCGTTGTCCAGACATCAAAGCTCTGGAGACAACTCACAGTAACATTCCTGCCTCTCGTTTGGAAACTTGCTGTCCTGCGCCCAAAGCGCCCGGAGAGGAGAGGCTCCCCATCCTACACCACCTATATTTCACATCCATAAAGTCTGTAAAAGGCCGGATATCAGACGAGGAGCAGATGAGCACCATTCCAAATGAGCCACTCTGGAAGCAGGACATACCAGAGCCCTCGGCTCAATGGCCTGTGAAATCACACATAAAGAAGAAACCAATAGGAGGGAGATGTGGAATTTCAGCCGCTTATCAAATCCAGCTTCCAGACTATTCCGACACTTCTGTAGGAGCATCAGAGAGATGAGTACACATCCCCTCTTCAGACAAGAACAAAGAGCCCCTCTTTCTGTCTGTCGTTGAAGCGATAATGGTGAAAATGGCGAGTTATAAATGCTCCGCACATTCACACGTAATTTATTGCCGCTCATCAACACGTTCTAAACTCGCGTCTGCTGGGCTCCTAGCTAATTGTAAAAACGTCAGTTGCACTTTGCACAGGGTGGAAGCGTTAAATTTCTTCAGTGCTTGAAGAGATAAAACCTGCTCCCTGTTATGTGAACAAGGTTAAAATAAAAAGCTCCCTGCCCCCTCAGCGTTTCACATTGTCTTTCACATGAACACATGCTCTCAACACCAACTGTTGATTTAGGATTATCTAATCAGACAGGTGAGAAACAAGAGAGTTAGGCGTGAAGAACCGTTAGGAACCAGTGTTACTGTTAATGAAAACTAAATAAAGACTTTTTTTTTAAAATAAAATAAATATAAAAAACAAAAATAACTGGAAAATTAAACTAAAATGTGGTTTCATGACTCCAAAACTAACTGAAATAAACCAAAACATTAATTTTAGTAACACCAGACTGTGCAGAGAAAATGCTGTCAATTATTTTAAACAAGTTTAGTGTGTAAACTTTGACAACCTTAAAATACAAAAAACTAAAATAAAAAATAAACTAACCAGAAATAAAAAGTTAACTCGAACTAAAATGAGGTGAAACTAAAATAAATTGAAGATACTAATTGGAAATAAATTTAAAACACAAACTAAATAATATAGATACCTACTTTTTTTGAGAGTTTATTTTATTTTTTTTTAAGAATGATAGTACACCAACAAATCTAGAATACAACATTCATTTGCAAGTGGACAATGCAAAATGTGGATTACATATGCTGAATAATGTTTTAAAAAAACAATAATTATAAAAATAAATTAAGTAAAAATCTGTCATCTGTCACAGTCATTTATATAGGAAATTATATATATATATATATATATATATATATATATATATATATATATATATATATATATATATATAGGAAAAATCTGATTATACCTGAAGTGAGAATCATGTAGAGCTCTAAAATCAAGGTCCAAAATGGAAGTGGTCCAAGCCACTCCATTAAAGTTAAAAGTGCATGATTTTTTTTGTAGCGTGTGTAAACATCTCTAAATGTTGTTCTTTACTGATAAAATCTATCTAACTGATGTTTCATAACATACAGGCCTATGCTACAAATTACACAACATCAAAATGAACGTTTTCCAGATTGGAGATTATAATGTATTTCTTCCTGGAAAAAGAAATACTGAAATATGCTTTTAAACACACCTGCCCATCATTGGAGGTAGCAAACTGTTTAAAACAAGGCTGAGACATCTGCATTCACACAGACCCGGAGTACCGTAATCAAAATTCCAGATTCTGCCTTCTCATGGAACGTGTCCAGAATGCAGGGTCAATAATTGCTTGAACCTCCCTGGAGAGAAGGGCTCTGCTGACATAGGAAGCCATAAATTAGGACCCAAAAAGCAGCAGCATGTCATGCGTCATTAGGGCCACAGACTCTGCTGCTTTATCTGTTCGTCATTCGGACACCGTGGATGGCACCTCCCATGTCAAAACACAAACCACATGGGAGAGGTGCAGGGTACCGCATACCTCAACATCTGACCGAGAGCTTGAAACAGTCACTCCCTGTATTAAATACATACATTCATACTATTAATCAGAGAGAAAGCCTGCTCCACCATAATTCAGAGAGTAATAAAGCATGAAATAAAAAAATGCATTTATCTAGTGTACGTCAGCGATATGGCATCATATATATAAGTAAGGCTTAGTGACTCAGTAAAACAAAAACAAAAGTGTTTCTTGCTTCTGGGAAAAAACATCACATTTTGAAAATTTTGCTCTCTGCTGTAGTTTTCAAATCTTATTTGCACTTTTGCAGTTTCAAACGTGTTGCAAACTATAAAGAAACGCATGAAAACCAATGCTGTTTGGCAGAAAAGAAATCATACTTTTGAATATGTGGAATCGGATTTTCAACTAATAGCTTAAATGTTCGCAAAATAAAAGATAAAAGGATTTATTTTTAGGGTGAACTGTTTCTTTAAATGTTTCATGCTTAAAAAAATAAAAATTAACAAGAGATCCAAGAATCAGATAAGCAAGGTAACCAAAGCAACTTCAAATTTAAACTTCAAAGATAAAGTAATAAATAAATAAAATAAAAATACACAATCAATCAATATAGTGCAAGGGCAATGGCTTGATATATGATGACATTTTCTAGAGATTAAAATATACACAATACAGTCAGTAATTTGTTTTTGACTATATTTGACTATAATTTGTTTAGTCAGTAATTTTGTTTTCACATCTCTATCCATTACTGCCCGTCTCACACAGTGTTCCCCAGGGTTCTGTTCTTGGCCCTTTACTCTTCATCATATACATGTTTCCATTAGGTAACATTATCTGTCATCATGGCTTTAACTTCCATTGCTAGACAGATGACACCCAACTTTACATCCACTCTCAAAGCAATGCTCCTTTCCCCACCAACTCCATTTCGGCTTGTATTGATGATATAAATGCTTGGATGACCAGTAATTTTCTCAAACTCAACACAGATCTACTTCTTGTTGGTTCACCTCAAAATACATCCCGTTTCTGTGTTGACAATGTCAATATTGCTGGAGTTTTGGTTCAACCTCCCACCACTGTTAAACACCTGGGTATAATCTTTGACTCTCATCTCTCCTTGCTCACATTTCCTTACTCACCAAATGTGCCTTCTTTCACCTCCATAATATCGCTCATTTACATCAGTTTTAAATATCAATGATGCTGAGATCCCAGTTCATACTTTCATTACTTCTTGGCTTGACTACTGTAATTCTCTTTTCTATGGCTTACCCAAAACAACAATAAATATGCTCCAATATATTCAAAACTCAGCAGCTAGGGTCCTCACATATACAAAGAAATCTTCCCATATTAATCCTATTCCACAAACACTCCATTGGCTACCCATTCACTTTTGTATTCAATACAAGATAATCATCACATTCAAAGTTCTTCATGGTCTTGCCTGACCCCTGACTTCATGATCTGATTCATGTTACGTATGTTATGTAATCTATGCTCACACTCTAAAAAATGCTGAGTTATTTTTTTTTTAACCCAAATGCTGGGTTCAGCCTGCTGGGTAATTTTATTGGGATATTTTTATTATTTTAACCATGTGCTGGGTCACTCTAAAAATGCTGGGTTATTTTTTTTTTTACCCAACTGTTGGGTTCAGCCTGCTGGGTAATTTTATTGGGTTATTTTTTAATATTTTTACCCAGGTGATGGGTAGTTTGGGGTGCCCTCACACACCGACCCAGCGCTGGGTAGTCTGTGGGTGTGTCTCAATCAGCTCCCTAGTTCAGTAGTTAGGGCACTGATCAGGGAGTCGGCCACATTCATTTTCATGATATACTGATTCACGACCTAGGGAGCTGATTGAGACACAGGGATTGTCAAACCGGTTAAAACTGGAACTTAATGGCCATTTTGTTTTCTGTTCTAAGAGAAAACTTCCTGAGGGAAAATTCCTGAATGAAATTAAGGTTTGTATTACATTGTATTCCTATTAAATTATTACTATACAAAGAGGAAAATGTCTGTAGTCTCACATTTTACCTTTTTTGTTTACATGTACTCCGCAGTCTGCTTAGAATGCAAGCTAGCGTTACAAACGCAGCATACACCGGATCTACACTCAAGGCGAACGACGCGCCGGCGCCACTACAAGTTTCACTGCCGTCAAACAAATGCATGACCAGGGCTGAAACAAAGCGACATCGCTGTGATCTATGTCAATAAGGTTGCCGTGCGCTCCACTAACTACAATAGGAGCGCTGTTGATCTAGTGCGCTAGCGTTGCAGCTGTGGTCGCGCTATGCGTTTGACGATTGAAACTTAAATGCCTGACAGACGAGATGGCACAAGGTACTGCTGTTTTTTATGCAACTTTTCAAAAATTGCCATTTAATGAACTGGAACAGCCTACTGAGACCAGTTTTCTTTCCACAGATTCCCTTTGGCTGCTGTTGATGCTCCTGTCACGTCCTAAAACATTTATTAAATGTTTTTGAGTAACATTATTCTATGATTGTAAAAGACTGACTTGCCATTGAATAAAAAATATTGAATATGAACCGTTCCTGTCCTATATGTATAGAGAGATTTTAGAGTATTTTTATTATTTAAAATTAAAAACCAATTTTAAATTGAATGACCCAGCACTGATTAAAAAAACAACCCAGCAACCCAACAATAACCCAAATGGATTAATGTATAAAACCCAGCAAGCTGGGTAAAAATAACCCAGCATGTGTTCTGTCTAATATTTACCCAGCGCTGGGTTGCCAAATAACCTAAATTGGGTTGTTTTTAACCCAGCATTTTTTAGAGTGAGTTTATCTATATTGTCTCTTTGCTGCAGCCGTGTTTGTTATGAAATTGTAAAGTGACCTTGAGTTTGCAGAAAGGTGCTATATAAAATAAACTTATTATTATTAAATAATACTTTTCACAAAGGACACATTTAATTAATCAAAAGTGACAGTAAATGCATGTAATTATATAAAAAATTATATATATATTTAATTTAATTACAACGAAGTTGCGGCCGCATCTCAATTGACCACTTTGTTAGTCATATTTTGTCAGTCATCTTGAGAACAGTAAACTCTGATCCTGAAGTAATGATTTACAGTGGGAAATTATGCAGTTTTAACATGTGAATCATGAAACTAGCCTTCCACTGACATCATACAGTTAAACTTTCTATGATACAGGGATGCCACCATGGAAATAGGATTCCCTTCCTCTCTGCCTGGAGCATCTTTTATCACCTCTCTCCCATATTATAATCGCACATATTATAATCTGGTCCGCACAGGTTGCCTAAAGCAAAATGGAAAACTGTGGGCGGACACAAGGACCCAGCCTATCAGACATCTGTATATGGTGGGCTTCCCTCCACAGGCATTTCTTTTCCTTACCATCTATAGATTTCATCATAACACATATATCCACACCGGAAAAAAAGCATAACAAATGCAAATGGAGGTTTGCTTATCAGCAGGCAGCTGTCATGTCACTGCATACCTAGTGGAAAAGACCTTTATATCATAAGCTTAACAGTGAGGAAACCGTGGTTTAGTGGGGGCGTGTAATCACTTCCTGTCATTTGCATAAATAATAAACTGACCACTGAGATTGCAGCCCCCATGTCCACTGTAGGCCATTCATTGTTTGCTTGTGGTCTTAAAAGTGTGATATATTAGCTCCAAAACCAAGTGAGCTGCTCTGCCGCCTACATCGACATCTACCTTAATAAGGCTAATTTGACTAAAGGTGACAACTCCACCTCCACATACTCAGAGCGCAACAGCGACCGCCTACTTTGTCAGCGGCATTGGTTACGGAAGTATTTTTCCCCATAGGCTTTTTGTTAAAAACCCCATGTACAACCACATGAAGCATTGCGAATGACAACCAAATTAAAAACAAGGGAGAAATATAAAAATTTGAAAGCGTAGGGAGACTGACTACAGGTGCATCTCAATAAATTAGAATATCATGAAAAAGTTTTTTTTTTTTTTCCTGTAATTTAATTAAAAAAGTAAAACTTAAATATATTCTAGATTTATTAGACATAAAGTAAAATATTTCCAGACTTTTTTGTATTCATTTGGATGATTACAGCTTGCTGCTCATCAAAATAAAAAAATCAGTATCTCAAATTATTAGAATATTTAATTTCAAGTTCTATTAAATTACCATTCTCAGGGTATAAATACTGGGTTTAGGTCAGTAATCCCAACAGCAGTCATGGGGAAGTCTGCTGACTTGACAGTTGTCTAGAAGATGATCATCAAGACCCTCTACAATGAGGGTAAGCCACAGAGGGTCATTGCTGAAAGAGCTGGCTGTTCGCAGAGTGCTGTGCCAAAGCTTATTCATGGAAAGTTGACTGGAAGGAAAAAGTGTGGTAGGAAAAGGTGTACAAGTGAAAGGAATGACCGCAGGCTTGAGAAGACTGTCAGGCGAAGCCGATTTAAGAACTTAGGATAGCTTCAAAAGGAGTGGACTGAAGCTGGAGTCAGTGCATCAAGAGCCACCGCACACAGACTTCTTCAAGAAATGGGCTAGAACTGTCACATTCCACGTACCAAGCCACTTCTGAACCAAAGACAACATCAGAAGCGTCTTACCTGGGCTAAGGAGAAAAAGAACTGGACTGTTGCTCAGTGGTCCAAAGTCCTCTTTTCAGATGAAAGTAAATTTTGCATTTCATTTGGAAATCAAGGTCCCAGAGTCTGGAGGAAGAGTGGAGAGGCACAGAAACCATGTTGCTTGAAGTCCAGTGTGAAGTCTCCACAGTCTGATGATTTGGGCTGCCATGTCATCTGCTGGTGTTGGTCCACTCTGTTTTCTGAAGTCCACAGTCAACGCAGCCATCTACAAGGACATTTTAGAGCACTTCATGCTTCTTTCTGCTGACAAGCTTTATGGAGATGCTGATTTCATTTTCCAGCAGGATTTGGCACCTGCCCACACTGCCAAAGGTACCAAAAGCTGGTTCAATGACCATGGTGTTACTGTGCTTGATTGGCCAGCAAACTCGAGAGGAAGATGAGAGACACCAGACCCAACAATGCAGATGACCTGAAGGCCGCTATCAAAGCAACCTGGGCTTCCATTACACCTGAGCAGTGCCACAGAATGATTGCCTCCATGCCATGCGCATTGATGCAGCAATTCATGCAAAAGGAGGCCCAACCAAGTATTGAGTACATAGAAATGAACATGCTTTTCAGAAGCCTGACATTTCTGTTTAAAATATCCATTTTTTTATTGATCTTATGAAGTATTCTAATTTATTGAGATAGTGAATTGGTGGGTTTTTGTTAAATGTGCACCAAAATCATCACAATTAAAAGAACCAAAGACTTAAAGTACTTCAGTCTGTGTGCACTAAATTTATTTAATACACGAGTTCCACAATTTGAGTTGAATTACTGAAATAAATGAATTTTTCCACGACGTTCTAATTTATTGAGATGCACCTGTATATTACAGGATTTGCATAGCTTGTTTAAGCATAAATATGACCTTAAATGGTTGTCATTCATGAATGCTTTGGAATACAGACCAAAAGCTGGCCTCTTTTAAAGAAGACACTCAGCACATTATTGAAGAAGTAAAAGCAGTTACAAAAAATAAAAGTGTGAAAAAGTTATAGAAGTTTAAGTTTACTGTAAAGCGAAAGTACTTAAAGGATTAGTTCACTTCTGAATGAAAATTTCCTGATAATTTACTCACCCCCATGTCATCCAATATGTTCATGTCTTTCTTTCTTTTTGAGGAAAATATTCCAGGATTTTTCTCCATATAGTGGACTTCAGTGGGGTTCACCGGGTAGAAGGTCCAAATTGCAGTTTCATTGCAGCTTCAAAGAGCTCTACACAATCCTAGATGAGGAATAAGGGTCTTATCTAGCAAAACGATTAGTTGTTTTCTAACATACATAAAAATGTATATAATTTTTAACTACAAATGCTCGTCTTGCACTAGCTCTGCGATCCGCATGCATGACATAATCACGTTGCAAAGGTCATGCGTGACGTAGGCAGAAGTACCGATCTAGTGTCTACAAAGCGAATGTGCAAAGATGAAGTGAAACGCTCTTTACAAAAAAAAAAAAAAAAAAAAAAAAAAGGTCAAACAACGATATCGGACGATTTTGAAGTTGGAGGAGAAAATTAGAAGTTTTTCGCCCTACCGCGGTACTTCCGCCTACATCACACGTGACCTTTCAACATAATGCGTGGCGCATCGCAGAGCAGTGCAAGATGAGCATTTGTGGTTAAAAAATATATACATTTTTATTTAAAAAAAAAAAAAAATGACTGATCGTTTTGCTAGACAAGACCCTTATTCCTTGTCTGGGATCGCGTAGAGCCTATTGAAGCTGCACTGAAACTGCAATTTGGACCTTAAACCCGGTGAACCCTGCTGAAGTCCAGTATATGGAGAAGAATCCTGGAATGTTTTCCTCAAAAACCTTAATTTCTTTTCAACTGAAGAAATAGACATAAACATCATGGATGACATGGGGGTGAGTAAATTAGCAGGAAATTTTCATTCAGAAGTGAATACTTTAACTAAACATTTTTTTATTTATACAAAATACTTTAGACTCTAAAATTGCTAGAAAATCACACCCATATGTTTAACCAACTTGTGTTCCAAATTTAAAGTTGATATCACAAAAATTTGTGATGAGTGTTTAGCCTTTCAAATAATAGCTAATTTATGATGATTTCCAAAAAAATGTGATAGGGAAAAAGGCAATAAAAAAGTGTGCCAGTTATCAGGCTATAAGTGTGATATTGGAGACATTTAAACAGTGTATCTGACATCAAATGGCTTAAAGTTGCAGAAGTAGCGACTGATCTTTACTTCCATATTGTGGTGTACATCTTGAGTATAATTGATAATCTGAAAAGAAAAAAAAGTTGCACTCAAAAGTGGAGGCAGATGAACGTGAGCTTTCAGGGACGGGGTTTAACCAGACAAAATGACTGGAAAAGTCCTGCTTACATCACCAGAGAGAAGTCTTAAGTCTTTCACCAAAAGATTGAGTTATGACTTACTGATTAAACATTAAGAGGTCATTAAAAAAAAAAAAAAGGAAGAAAAAAAACAATCACAAATGAATTGTTCACAATAAGATCTATAACATGTATTTAGAAAATAGATAGGGTTCTTTTTCATTTCATGCCGACTTCAAATATTGAGTATGTTTGTGAGTGATCTTGTATAAATTTCATAAATGAATTATTTTTTGCCATAATTCTCTCAATAACATCACATATCTTTTTCTCCCAGTGACAGACTGTCTGGACAGGATGAAAGGTGTGCGTATGTGTGTGTATGAATGTAACCAAAACCTGTAACTAGAGAGTGTCTGCAGTCAGACAGCGTTTTACACCCCTTAGTCCTGATACGCAATTCCACACCCCCCGTAGCGGCCTCAAAGGAAGGTCTAACCACTCCATATCCAAAAGGGACGCACCAATAAAACGCTTGAATGCACGGTGTAATGAGCAGGGCCCATCCCTGATGGCGTGCAAGATTCCCCATTACTCAAACACGCAGGGTACGGACGCCCCTTTCCATCTGCGTTTCCCACCAAACATGCCACTCGATGCTGATTACAAAAACGACTGCGTCGCTCTCCCTCTCCACCCCCAAAACACTGGCCAATTTGTTGGGGAAAAACTTGACCTTGTTGCCAGGAGAACGTGCGGCACAATCAGTAGACGTTTCATCATTGAGATGTGTTTACAAAAAACAATACATTCTGGATTGCTTGTATCAAAGAGGCTGGCCACTCGAGGGATCTGACATAGTTGGAATCCTGGCACTTTTGGACCCATGTGCCTTGGACTTGATGAATGTATAACATGTGCCTGATTGGACTATTAGTTTAAGTGACGCATATGTATTTCAGAGCATTCGCATGGTTTTCGTGGAAATGGAGTCGTATTTTCGTAATGGTGATGTCAGAGGCTCTGATTACATAAGACGAGGTGTGCAAATAATGGCATTTCATAGGAAATCCAATATTGTTAACTGCATGCTGAGTTAATTAAAGAAATGTCAGTACATTTTCTTTGGGAAACAAAGAGAAACCATGTATGTGAGAGACTGTCATATAACTGGAATAAAATGGGACTGATTTTGAAGTTATTTTTTGATAAAAAAAATTATCAACCTCAAAGTTGAACAAAATTACACTTCCGTTCAGAAGTTTGAGGTCAGTAAGATCTTTTTTTTAAAAATTTTTTTTTCAGCAAGGATGCATTAAATTGATCAAAAGTGACAGTAAATGTATTTAGAATGTTACAAAATATTTCCATTTCAAAGAAATACTGTCCTTTTGAATTTTCTATCCATCAAAGAATCCTGGAAAAGTTTATCACGGTTTCCACATTGCTGTTTTACACTATTTTTTAATCTAATAAATGCAGCTAATAAGAGAATTTTTTCACAAACATACCAACTAGTGTTGTCAAAAGTACCGACTTCGATACCAAGTCGATACTGAAATTTAAAAAATGCGCTTTGAGCAGATTCGTAAACACTTCTGTTTGGCCATTGTGTTCACGCACTCATATGTCTGTGATTGGCTACAATGATAAAATGCATGGGAGCGTTTGAAAGCAGGCGTCTATCTAGGTGCCTGCTTTCAAAAGCTCCTGTGTGTATCTGTGTAAGCACTCGGTGAAGAGCATTATTGATGTCTATTTACAACATGTTTTTGAAGCATTGATCACTGTAGCCAATCACAGACATATCTGATGAGCTCGTGAACACAATGGCCAATCAGAGGTGTTTACGTATCCGTTCAACAGCGCTCAAAGCGTCACATTTTTAAAATTTCAGTACTGACTTGGCATCGAAGTCGGTACTTTAGACAACTCTAATACTGACCCCAAACTTCCATTAAGTTTATATGAAGTTTGTAGCTTTTTTTTTAATCCTGTTACCAAACTTTTGTAACTGGGTTGCATGTCTAATATGTCTAAATACAGTTTATACAGTCACATATTTTATACTAAACTCAGATTTTGTAGTTAAATAAGCATCAAAAACAGATGAAATTTTCAGGGAAAAATGGGATCAGCATCACTCAGTAGGCCAGCTAGTTTGGGACTTAATACTTGTAGTTAGTAGTGAACAAACGCATATTTCCCATAAATTAATTGTTCGATCCTTTTTTTTTTCATTATAAAGTAACAAGGTTGATCTTAGCAAATGCAGCTCTCACTACTTGTGAAAAATTTTAAGAGAATGGAATAAGATTATGTAATGAATAATCAAAATAATGTTCCTTCTTGGGTCTCACATATTAAGGAATGATAATTTTCTTCTAACATGGGAAAAATCATGTGGTAACAGGACTGGGTAAAAAAAAATTAGATTACATTTTTGCTAATCATATTTTTGTTTTTGGTAATTAAAAGGTTATCTAAAAATGATGGCATTGTTGTATGATTTTAATTTTTGGGTACACTCCAATAAAAGCAATAAGATGTACTGACTTCAGCTGGCACGGAGTCAAAAATAATTATAGCATATAATAAAATCCCAGAATGCTCTGTGCAGGACATGATTCTTAAAACGCCAGCTCTGCAGGTTACATATCTTCCTGAAGCCCTGCAACTCCCGTACCAGAAGCTCTTTAAAAGGAGGGGAAAGTCATCAAATTCATTGCGATCTGAGTTTACAGGCACTCTCACACGTTTTTACAACATAGCAAACAGACAGTAAACACCAGGTAATGCAATTTAACACATGATTAGGATGGAGCTAATTAGATCGTAGACAGTAAAACTAAGAGGGGAGTCGTAAAAGGGTCCAGCGCAAGACAAACGAAGAGCCTCAAACAAAAGAGCCAGCCATTCCTGCAGCTGAGCCCATCAAGCAACAGAGCAGACAAGGTCTTCTCTCCCTATCCTCTTTCGCCTGTCTTTCTTTCTTCTTTGCTCCTATCAGAGGTCAGGGGATTAATGGAGGACCTTGTGGCCTTCTGCAGCCTCTGAAAACATTTTCTTGCCCACTGGCTTCTTATAAATCAATGCACTTGTCTTTTCATCCTGCAAATCTCATTTCAAAGTCTCATCCCCTTATCCTTGCAAGGCTACACGTCTAGACTCTTAAGTTATGGGGACTGCATGAAAAAGAGGGCATCAAGATTTTTGAGAAGAATATATTTACAATGTGCATAC
Source organism: Hypophthalmichthys nobilis (assembly GCA_037950665.1). Classification (NCBI taxonomy): domain Eukaryota; kingdom Metazoa; phylum Chordata; class Actinopteri; order Cypriniformes; family Xenocyprididae; genus Hypophthalmichthys; species Hypophthalmichthys nobilis. Next base: position 11,180,917 of record CM075482.1, on the reverse strand, counting down.
TTTGAATAGGAAGCCTTGATGTTAAGCAGAGCTATTTCATTCAAGGTTGAAATCCTGTTCCAGACATCAAGCACTTATCCTTATGGAGATTGTCTGGATAATGCTGCAGCGATGCAATGACAAATGATTTAGGTAAATGAATAAAACTTCATGCATTTTTAAATAAATCAGATCACAATACGTTTATTCTATTCAACCTAAAATGAGAATGTCGTCATCATCTACTCGTATCACGTCATGTCATTGTAAATTCGCTACTTTCTAGTGGAACACAAAAGGAGAAATTGTGAAGAATGCTCTTTTGCCAATGAATGGGGACTAGGGTTGCTGGGCGCCCAAAATGACAAAAAAGCACTATAAAAGTATAGAAGCAGTGCATACAAAACCATTCAATAGCCTTGTGTGATGACCAGTCACTAATTTGAATAAAATGTAAAATATAATTATAATTGTGTAATTGTGGCAATTACAATTTCCAAATATGGCTCTTATAATGCAAGTAGTACAGACCACTTTTATGATTTTTTTGTTTTTGGTGCTTTATTTGTCATTTGTGACAAAAAAAATTGTGTAACAGCCCAGATGCTGATTAACTTTCATTATATGAAAAAAAGTGGCCAGAACATTATTTAATATTTTGTGGTCCTTGTTTGAACTAAAATCAAGATTTGTTCATGATTTGGTCAACTAACTCTTTAATGTTTAAAGCACACTGTAAAAACGAACAGTGAAATTAATTAAATGAAATGAGTTTGTTTCACTCAAATAATAATGAAAGTTCATTGTACTTAATAGAAAAAAGTTGTGTGAACTCAAAATTTCACTGTAGTAAGCTGAACTTAAGATTGAGTTGAGTTGCAGCAGATTTTTAATTCCTAGCATGTTTTGCATCAGACTGTATAAATAAATGTTTAAATTAAGTGTTATTTTGTGTGTTTTTGCACAAAATTAACACAGGGAGACATTAGTGTTTAATGTTGTGTTATGTTGGGATTTACAGGGGGTTCTGTTATGTTCGTTTTAAGGGTTACCACTGTGGTGAAGAGCCATTGTGGTTAGGTTGAGAACCTCAACCAAGATCGGAATGTGATGTTTATGTAAATTAACTGTATGTAATTAACATTATGAGGCTGAGAACTGTGGAAGCGAAGGGATGCCGGTGACGTGATTGTTAATGAGAGACACCTGTGCACCACACTGGCCTTGCTCCGCTTGTCTCAAAACGTTTAAGTTCTACTAACTTAAAAAAATGAGTTAGATGACTTAAATGTTTTGAGGTAATAAGTTTCCGCAAATGTTGAGTATTCTGAACTTGAGTTTTACAGTGCAATTATATTGCATATACAACACTGCTGTTTAAATGTTTGAGGTCAGTAAGATTTTTTTGAAGAAAACAAATAGTTTTTGAAAAAAGTCTTTTATGCTTACCAAGGCAGTAATATTGTGAAATATTATTACAATTTAAAATAACTATTTTCTATTTGAATACATTTTAAAATCTAATTCCTGTGATGGCAAAGCTGAATTTACTCCAGTCTTCAGTGTTATGTGAGATCATTCTATTATGCTGATTCTTATTATCAATGTTGAATCATCATTCTTGAATGAATAGAAATGTCAAAAGAACAGCATTTATCTGATATACATTTTTAAAATTTTGTTTATAAATGTTGTTACTCTCACTTTTGATCATTTAATGTGTCCTTCCTGAATAAAAGTATCAGTTTCGTTCTTTGAACAGTACATCACCATTTTTAATACACTAACAGATCATATTTCAATATCTACCAGCAATCTGTGTTTATCACAACTACTGCACATATCAACCTTCACTTTCAGTTTCTAAAACTGAAAAACAAATGTCATATTATGACACTGACAACACCATCATCAATTTTGCTATATGATTTGGCAGCATTTTCCTCCTGTCTAATCTATGCACATGAGAGTAGAGGAAGATGTGATAGGACCACGCAGCCAGAGTTTCCTTTTCCAATCAGAAAATGCAAAGGGTATATTAATCTGACATATAAAACCTGTCAGGCTTTTCTGAACACTTCCTGCGGCACGTACATCTCTGAAATACCAGCGAAAAAAGGCAGCCCACATCTGTAATAATAATCTTTTAAAAAAGAAATACTGAAATAAAAGGAAAGCGTTGTTTTTATTAACTCAGATATATGAATCCTGACAACATTAGGGCAACTCATCAAGCTCCTTGTCCTAAGACATACCAGACACACACACACACACACACACACACACACACAAAAGCCTGTTGTTTGCTTTAGCAGCAGGAGTGTGTGACACCTCGGTCGTAATCCGCGTTAACCCCTGGTGCACTCGTTGTTCACGGGAATTTCATGATGTCTGAAAGATGAGAGGGGGTCCCAGACAGACAGAAAAACATTCTCAAATTGCTCCTCTCATTTCCATTAGATAAGTCTGATTAAGGTATAATTGATTGGGCAACTAATGAACCCCTGCTAAGAAATCCACAATCCTCATCCTGAGGTCTGCATGACAAAAGTACACGTCCGCTCACACATTCGTGTGGCCGCTCACTTGTCCGTCTGTGGCTAAAAGCAAACATATCCTCTCATGCAGAGACTTTGAACAAGACACTGAGTGTAAGTAATAGTCTATAATTTGGGCAAGGACATCCCTTAATTACAGGTTGTCAAAAAATATTTTTTTAAATGAATAAATCAACACATCTCGGGATAGTGTTTCCTACTACTTGCGGTTAATTACACAACGAGTTTCATTGTCTTGTATATGCTTACAATCACCCTCCGAAAGTGTGTTCTCAGGAGAAGCACTCTGCGATGATTAATGTAGAGCAGCTCTTAACCGCAAGACGCGTGTCACATATCAAGTTAAGGGAGGATCTCAATCCCTGGTTTTTGCACTAAAGCGTAACTAAGAAAGCAGACAAAGGATAGGGTTTGTTTCAGGGAAGGAATCTCTAAATGTCAGTGTTAGTTTGCTCCTGACTGAGTCTTACAGTGCTGCTGTGCCAGCGATCGAGAAAACTGGAATCAAGAGACTCTTCAGGCCTATAGATTTGGTTGTGCATGAAACCCAGTCGTTCCAATGGGCTTGTAAATGTAGTTTAATAAAGCTCTCCTTCCTCTCACCTTGAGAATACAGAAGAGCGCTGACTTCTGCAGTTATACAAAGAAACATGGGGGATTCACATAGGAAAAAAAGAATTCACATAGGAAAAATACATACAAAAGACTGACTTATGTGGGAGTAAGTCACAAAACATGTCCAACCAGGATGTTTTGTGACTTACACCCACATAAGTTCACATCAAAATCAAGAAAAAAAAAAAAAAATTATATATATATATATATATATATATATATATAATATTTTTTGTATTGTGACATTATTTTAATGGAAATTAAGTGCACTTCACCCAAAATGAGACCAATAATATTTTTTGTATTGTGACATTATTTTAATAGCAATTAAGCACACTTCACCCAAAATGATGCAAACATTTCACTTTTAAGCATTGTTAATCCCATTATTCTCAAAAAAGAATCTCTTTTCGCTCTTAAAATAATATTTTTTATTCAAATAAAAATTTGTCAAAGGCTGTACAGCAAATACTACTATTATATGTATAAACGCTTCAAAATTAAAATGATAAATTGTGCCTTTTCTTTGCACTACAGTAATGAAGATTTTTTATTTAAATAAATGAACACTTTTTATCAGAAATATGCATTAAATTGATCAAAACTGACAGTGAAGACATATATGTTACAAAAGATTTCTACTTCAAATAAAAGCTGTTCTTTTTATCGAAGAATCCTAAAACAAATGTTTCAGTTTCCACAAAAATATTAAGCAGCACAACTGTTTTCAGTACTGATAATAATAAGAAATGTTTCTTGAGCAGCAAATCAGCTTATTAGAATGACTTCTAAAGGATCATGTGACACTGAATACTGGAGTAATGATGCAAAACAGGTATTTGAAATTGTAATATTTCACAATATTACTGTTTTATCATATAAATGTAGCATAAGAGACTTCTTTTAAAAACATTCTTCAAACTTTCAAACGCTACTCTATATTAACACAAAAATATATTTATATATGGGACATTATTGCATATATTAGAAATATATTTAATAATGTACACTTGACTTTCTTGCAAAATATCATCTCTTATTTTTACTTTTACTTTTGGGGTAAAATATCACATGGACATGTTCTTAACAGGTTTCACCCCTATCCATTTCAAAGGAACCAGACAGAACTTGATTTTGCATTGATAAGCTAATAATCACAGCTCACTTCGCAGTTTGGGCAAACAATAAATTCACACACCTCCCCAAATAACACTAATCAATGGCCATTGGCAAAACACTGTGCTCTGTTGGCACCAAGGTGCTAATGAATGTAACACTTAGCAAGGGTGCGAAAAAACAGCAGCTTTGTGTCAGAAGAACTCAATGGAGGTGTTGTGGTCTGAAATAATCATTTTACCACTAACACCCACATATGCAATGAACTTGCAGATAAGGCAAACATATGTTCTCACTCTGCTACTAAGCCTTTGTTTTGTTTTGCTCCTTGAAGAATAAACAAAAGCTTTTTAACAAAGATTAACAAACTGAAAATGAAAACCAGTTTTGACGTGAGCTGACAAAATCCACCGAGCTCAAGTAAACAAACATTCTTCAAAACTTTGGTCTATGGGTATGACAAACAGATTTTTTTTCACAGGCCAACTCAACAAACAGATTAGATAAATTGGGATAATTCAATAAAAATTTAAAAGAAAATTAAAAAGGAGCCCTTCAGGATTTAGCGCGTGAGATCGCTTGGAATCAAGGCTGCATAAATGTTTAAAATGAGCCCTATTTAAATGGTAATACCTGTAAAACATGACACAAATATGGTCATTTCGTCTTGGTGAATCAGAGCCAAACCAACTGAATTATGCTCATTGCACAACTCAACACCAGAGCAAACATGTGTGTGAAAGAAATCTCAAAGAGATTAAAATCTTGTGGCTTTGAAAAATCGAGTGGGAAGCATGACTGTGGCACTGTAGTTAACTCCAATGAGTCTGGCACTTAAGAGTCTGTCAAGGTGCTAATGTCCTATTATCAAACCCTTTGTGTTTGGAGAGGCCTCTTTAGGTATCAACAAGTTGCCCTTAATGTGCAAGTTCATGTTTAGATTAGTGGCCCGACAATCGTATCCCCTGGCAGGCCGATTCAAAGCTTGTTGAGGGATGGGCAATGGAGGGGGGTCAATGAGGGAAGAAGAAAAGACGTTTCCCTCCCCTTCGCCCTATCATCTCTTGACGCTTCGTTTGAGGTCCCCCGCATTCTAATACGGCCAACTTTGAAAGTCGTTTCCTAAGAAAAACAGATGACAGACATGCGAGGGTGAGTGATGGTGCAATGGAAGGGCTTTGTTTTCTCACCAAAGCCCACGGCTGCTGGTGCGACGGGCCGTCAGGGGGGTCTTGATGGGACGGTTTGAGACAGCGACGTTCAAAGACAGGCTAATGGGGTCTCGCCGCAGTGTGGGACCGCTTGACAAATGGGTGCTGATCAACCCGCTACCTCCTGCTGAAAGCAGGGGCTCCAAAAAAGGGGAAAAGTCGCCTCTAGAATGGTGGGCTTTGGGGGATGTAGAGAGGAAAGGGACTGGTATCACTAAACCAGGACCTCACGTTATCATTATTTGTTTTCATCCCGACACGTTGCGAGCAGTGATAAGAGCTGACATTCGACCCGAGCGGCTTATGAATGTCCAAAAGTAGAAGAGATGAATGAGCAATGTTAAATGACACTAAACATCTTAAAGGGTTAGTTCACCCAAAAATGAAAATTCTGTCATTAATTACTCACCCTCAAGTCGTTCTTCACCTGTAAGACATTCGTTCATCTTTGGAACACAAATTAAGATATTTTTCATAAAATCCGATGGCACAGTCAGTCCTCCATTGACAGCAAGATAATAAACACTTTCAGATGCCCGGACAGCTACTAAAGACATATTTAAAACAGTTCATGTGACTACACTAGTTCAACCTTAATGTTATGAAGCGACGAGAATACTTTTTGTGCATCAAAAAAAAAAAAATGACTTTATTCATCTAGTGGAGCGTGAGCGTGTATCAAACTGCTAAAGTCACGCCCCCCAGTGGTGAACCACTGAAATTTCGAAAGACTTATGACGTAACAAAGCCTCGTTTCCTGAAATCACGTGACTTTGGCAGTTTGATACACGCTCCGAACCACTGATTCGAAAAAAAAGATTCGTAAAGCTTCGAAGCTTCATGAAGCAGTTTTGAAACCGCCCATCACTAGATACTGTTGAATAAAGTCGTTGTTTTGTTTTTTGCCGCACAAAAAGTATTCTTGTCGCTTCATAACATTAAGGTTGAACCACTGTACTCACATGAACTGTTTTAAATATGTTTTTAGTACCTTTCTGGGAATCTGAAAGTGTTAATTATCTTGCTGGCAATGGAGGCCTCACTGAACCATTGGATTTGATCAAAAATATCTTAATTTGTGTTCCGAAGATGAACGAAGGTCTTACGGGTGTGGAATGACATGAGGGTGAGTAATTAATGACAGAATTTTCATTTTTGGGTGAACTAACCCTTTAAACAAGCCAAAGGAAGACTGAATTTTTACTAAAAGCAGGGATTGATTAGAATAAAACCTATTTAAGTCCTATCTGATTCAATAATCAGCAAATTAACCGATCCCAAAATAACAACCTCATGTGATTCCACACACGAGTCTTCCAGTGTGATCAGTCTAGGGTCAGTGAAAATCCAGCTGCTTCTATTAGGCAAGAAACTGCAGGAAACGTTTTGGGGAAACCACATGACAAAGGCTCCAATGCAATACCAACTTCAAGATCTTTTAGTGACTGTGTGTATGTACATATGTAGATGCCTATTTTATTCCAATCTATAGGCATCTGCCTATAGCAATTATGATTAAATAAGCGAGCATAAATAGGCAAAACAGCTCTTATTATTAGACATGTATGCATTTTCTTGTTATTCTTATCTTTAATATTAACGGTATAGTTAGCTCTTTTTAGTGTTTATACTACCATTCAAAAGTATATTTGAAAAAAATAAAATAATATTTATTCAGCAAAGATGCATTCAACTGATAAAAAGTTACAGTAAAGACATTTATAAAGTTACAAAAGATTTCTATTAAAAAATGCTGCTCTTTTGAAATTCTGATTTATTAAAAAATCCTGAAAAAATAAAAAATTAAGCAGCACAACAGTTTTCAACATTGATAATAATAAGAAATGTATCTTTAGCACCAAATCAGCATATTAGAAGGATTTCTGAAGGATCATGTGACACTGAAGACTGGAGTAATGATGCTAAAAATTCATGTTTGCCACTGCAGGAATAAATTATGAAAATAGAAAACAGTTTCTAATATTAATAATATTTCACAATATTACCGTTTTTTGCACCCTTGGTGAGCATAGGAGACTTTTTTCAAAAACAATAAAACACCCTTCCAACCCCAACCATTTGAAAGGTATTGGATCATTTTAAAATCCCTAGCTCCAGTTGATTTGTTCTCAAGCCATCTTAAAGATAAAAATGTTATTAATTTGCTGTAGTGTAGCCAGTGCTTGAAACGGCCCAGTATGCGGTACACTTCTCTAGATTTACCGTTAGCGTACTGCCAGTTTTCCTTGCGTACTGGCACTTCCGACATATTGCATGTACGGAAGACCGCCGCGCCCTCCCTTCTTCAGGAACGCGTTTTGAACTGAGCATCGGGAGTACCGGCACTTTTATTTTTCCACTTTAAGAGTGTAGCGCACTAGCTGAGTCAAAATTTCATAATTTTCCACATTAGAACGTGTTGGATAACCCTTCCCAAACCATGTCTGTAATAATTTAGAATTGAATTTTGCTTAATTTGCCCAAAGCCTTTATAATATAAAATGGTTTGAGCCCATTTTTAACATACCCAAAGATCAGCTATAAACATGATACTATTTGACTACTATATTTTGTAAAGTATTTTAGAACCTAACATGAACTTCTCTCATCATGCCATTCATTTAACAGGTTTTTGCTCTGTGGATTTTAAAACACAATTAGCCTTGGAAAAATAATCCTCTCCGAAAAATAATCCTCCTCCAAACAATGAAGATTAGGCAAGGCCCTTTTGGTTGTGTTTTTACGTAAACGGATTTCCTACAGGTGCCGTTGTAGGCGACACAGACATTATGCAAGGCTTAGCCCGTGTCAAAGAGAGAAGACGAGAACAGCTGCCGAGTTGAGTAACATGCCGAGACCCCTGACAGAGGCGGCCTGCTGTACTAACGTCTCCAGCCCTGGGCCGGAGAAGACTTCAAACGGCCCAGCACCCGGCGGGAGATCTTCTGAAGATGGACGCAGCAGCCTCTCGGCCATGAATCAGGCCTGTCAATAGCTGCCCATCCTCTCAACAGGTGTCCGAATTGTCGCACAATCACTTTCTCCTCGCTTGACATAATGAAAGAGCCATTTTCCAACAAGAGGAAAGCATTCTCACCATGAACGAGTTCTCTGTTGCAAACAAACAAGCACATAATGAAACATACAAGATCCAAGGGCTACAATTAATTGCTCGAGAACAATGTCTCAGTTCTGGTAGGAAGTGAAGATGCCAGGAGAAATGCTCTCAAAGTCTTTCCATTTATGTGATGATAATAATAAAAAACTAGCCTTTAAGAACTTTTCATGCCTTTTATACTTCCCGCAGACTGAACTGAAACTATCTGGCTGAAACTTAGGGATAGCTCTCCCAAAAATGAAAACTTGACTTTCTTTATTGTGTGGAACATAAGTGAAGATATTTTGAAAAATGTTTTTATTGTTCCTTACAAAAAGGCTGTAACCATGTCTTGAACATTAGGGTGGGGGAATTAATTAATTAATAAAAAGGAATTAAATAATTAAAGGATTAAAAGGGATTTAGGGAAATAACAAAAAAAGAAATAAGAACGGTAAAAGTTACTATTTGCAAATTAAATATATATATATATATATATTCACTTGTATTTGTATGTCTAATATGTCAAAAATGCAAAACGTTTCTTGTCTCGTCACATCAGTTATGAATAGCAATCATATCATATTAATCAAACAGCCTAATAGCATTTTTTAAATTCAAATGGCAAAATTTCATAAAAATGATGAGTAGTTTGCATCACTGGATTAGGTACTGTCGGTCGCTGAATATTTCAATCAAAACAGTCGTCAAATATTAAATGTTTAGCTACTCTCTCACCACATAGGCTTCTCTTTCACTGCTAAAACAAAAGCATTGCGTTGGAATTCACACTCGTCTTCTGTGGACAGTAAGCCCCGCCTTCTTTGATTTGATTGGCCAGCTCACTCATTCTGACAGTGATGAGCGCTGTTAGACCGCTGAGGCAGACCACCCTAAAAACGTAACTTTTAAAACTTTTTTGTCATCCTAACAACAAACAGCAGAGCAGAATCAAGACTATCAAATATTGGGGGGAGACAATTTGGCCATTTCTAATTATTCAGGGGGGGACTTGTCCCCCTCACTGTCTATGCTGGTTATAGCCCTGCCATACAACACAAATCAATGAGGTCCAATGTTGTTTTGAACCCCACTGACCTTTATTTTTATGGACAAATCCAGTTTAAACACTCCTTCAGGTTATCATCAGGTTTGGATCGACATGAGGTTGAGTAAATGATGACAGAAATTTCATTTTGTGTGAACTATCTCTTTTATCTTAGCCAGCTCTAGTGCTCTTGCTCTAAATGTTAAGGTGATTTTTAGATTTATAATTTGAAACCTTTTGTCGGAGTACGTTTTTTCTATATTTCTTTAAAATAAGTCAGTTTGTTTAATATTTTGTTAAATAATTAAAAAGTGCATACACCAAGTGTGAAAATAGACAGACAGATTTTTTTCTATAGGATTAAAACAGTGAGCAACTGTAGTTGAGATTCAAGAACTTCTGGCCTCTGACAGTCAGCTCTTAGTCTTCATTTTAAAGCTTCAGAATCTGCCAACTTCAAATCTCCCCTGATGTATGAGGTTGCACTATTCCCAGGACTCAGCTTGAAGGCTGGATGCAAAGGCTCTTGGGAAAAGAGCAGCCAGCTGAGCACAGCGTGCACACGCAGCAGCAGCCAAATTCGCCCTGTCACATTCGATTTCAGGGCCTCCATGTTGTATAAGCAACACCTCGTGCAAGGCTCTGTGAGCTCCCCGCTTTGACATGTTTGTTGCCGCTGTGGGCTGACACTTATGTTACTTCAGCTCTGTAGAACATGGACAATTTAAAGGCTTTAACAAGCCAAAAATGGACACGGCTTTCCTGGAATCAAACACTATGGGATCAACATGCTGGACCAGTTCAAGCAACTTTTCAAGTACTATTTTCACAAGCACACTTATGACAACATTAAAATCGATTCACAGAATCAAAACCTACATATACAGCATTCAAAAAAGACATTAACCAAGACAGACATGCAGCTAAGTATGTATTTTGGCCTCCAGTGAGTTCGGAGCTCAAGGCAGACGAGTGAATGCAAACATATGTCGGGCAGATGGCATTGCGTGGCTGGCACAGGGTCGGCGGGGGCGCTCAGCTGTATATCTAAGACGCCCAGACCCTTCAGGAATGCACATGGAGGGCCAAGGATCAGGGCAGGAGGGGCGTCAGGCTATGGGGGCTTGAGGCCTTCTTTGGCAGTGAGAAAGAGCAGGGCCCTGGGCCCTGTGAACTGACAGGCTCTGCAGGAGCCAGGAAAGTGCAGGAGCAACTCTACACGCCTCTCCGCAGGACTCTGTCAATTCTACCAATGAGTAAGTGTCAAAAAGTGACCCGGGACTGCTATGGGGAACCATCACGTGGATTACAGCCACTCAATGTTCAACATCCTAATGCTGTCTGTGATATATTTGACACAAAATATAGTGTGGCTGGTTTAAAAAGGTAAATCAAGAAGACAAATAAATTCAGATGGGTTAATAAAGCATTACAGACTGACAGACTCTTTTGTGCACTGATAGTCTTCATTCAGCTTGAATGACAATATACTGTAATCTCCAGGAAAGAGTTATCAATGAACCCCATCACATTCCCACTGGCTACCTAGTTAGTGAGATAAGTCGATATGAACAATCCCCAGCACACGTGCCTCAGCCCACATGCATCACAAACCCCATCCATATACATGTGAGGTTGATCACGCATGTCCACCTACTCTGAGTTGTTAATCTTACAGTCTTAATTGACAGTGCTGTACTTTCCCTGACACATTTTTAAGGTAAACCGGGGCTCTGTCACACCTCAGTAGCTATAAGATTCAAAAGTCAAAAGTCCAATTACACAAATGTGTTTTCTCTTGCAGTGGTTTAGCATGATGGTTAGAAACATCTAGTTTAAAACACTCTAAAATTACATTTGTTGTGAACTGTACTCCAAACAAAAATGTAATATAATTAATAAAAAAAACTATATATATATATATATATATATATATATATAAATAATTAGTTAATTAGTAGTAACAGTATGAATATGAATTTTCTACAATTTACAAATATATATAAAAATACAAAATATACATATTATTAATTATATTTAATTTATGTAATATAATAAATATATATAATTAATTATACTTAAATTATGTATAATTTAAATTATAATTGTATACATTATTATATAATGTAATTAGTGCTGTCAAATTGAGCAATTGCGATTAATCACATCTAACAAAAGTTTGTAAAAAAAAAAAAAAAAAAAAAATATATATATATATATATATATATATGTGTGTGTGTGTGTGTGTGTGTGTGTGTGTATGTATGTATACAGTATCTCACAGAAGTGAGTATACCCCTCAGATTTTTGTAAATATTTTATTATATCTTTTCATGTGACAACACTGAAGAAATGACACTTTGCTACAATGTAAAGTAGTGAGTGTACAGCTTGTATAATTTGCAGTCATCTAAAAATAACTCAACACAGCCATTAATGTCTAAACCGCTGGCCACAAAAGTGAGTACACCCCTAAGTGAAAATGTCCAAATTGGGCCCAATTAGCCATTTTCTCTCCCCAGTGTCATATGACTTGTTAGTGTTACAAAGTCTCAGGTGTGAATGGGGAGCAGGTGTGTTAAATTTGGTGTTATCGCTCTCATTCTCTCATACTGGTCACTGGAAGTTCAACATGGAACCTCATGGCAAAGAACTCTCTAAGGATCTGAAAAAAAGAATTGTTGCTCTACATGAAGATGGCGTAGGCTATAAGAAGATTGCCAAGACCCTGAAACTGAGCTGCAGCACGGTGGCCAAGACCATACAGCGGTTTAACAGGACAGGTTCCACTCAGAACAGGCCTCGTCATGGTCGACCAAAGAAGTTGAGTGCACATGCTCAGCGTCATATCCAGAGGTTGTGTTTGGGAAATAGATGTATGAGTGCTGCCAGCATTGCTGCAGAGGTAGAAAGGGAGGGGGGTCAGCCTGTCAGTGCTCAGACCATACACCGCACACTGCATCAAATTGGTCTGCATGGCTGTCATCCCAGAAGGAAGCCTCTTCTAAAGATGATGCACAAGAAAGCCCGCAAACAGTTTGCTGAAGACAAGCAGAATAAGGACATAGATTACTGGAACCATGTCCTGTGGTCTGATGAGACCAAGATAAACTTATTTGGTTCAGATGGTGTCAAGTGTGTGTGGCAGCAACCAGGTGAGGAGTACAAAGACAAGTGTGTCTTCCCTACAGTCAAGCATGGTGGTGGGAGTGTCATGGTCTGGGGCTGCATGAGTGCTGCCGGCACTGGGGAGCTACAGTTCACTGAGGGAACCATGAATGAGCAGACCATGATCCCCTCCCTTCGGAGACTGGGCCGCAGGGCAGAATTCCAACATGATAACGACCCCAAACACACCTCCAAGACGACCACTGCCTTGCTAAAGAAGCTGAGGGTAAAGGTGATGGACTGGCCAAGCATGTCTCCAGACCTAAACCCTATTGAGCATCTGTGGGGCATCCTCAAACGGAAGGTGGAGGAGCGCAAGGCCTCTAACATCCACCAGCTCCGTGATGTCGACATGGAAGAGGACTCCAGTGGCAACCTGTGAAGCTCTGGTGAACTCCATGCCCAAGAAGGTTAAGGCAGTGCTGGAAAATAATGGTGGTCACACAAAATATTTACACTTTGGGCCCAATTTGGACATTTTCACTTAGGGATGTACTCACTTTTGTGGCCAGTGGTTTAGAAATTAATGGCTGTGTGTTGAGTTATTTTGAGGGGACAGCAAATTTACACTGTTATACAAGCTGTACTTTACATTGTAGCAAAGTGTCATTTCTTCAGTGTTGTCACATGAAAAGATATAATAAAATATTTACAAAAATGTGAGGGGTGTACTTACTTCTGTGAAATACTGTATATATACAAAAGCACCAACTGCGCATGCACTGGAAAAAGACATGGACGTCGAATTTAAAGAGAGGCTGTGTGAAGAAGTCTGTCGCTACCCGCACCTCTACAATCCGTTGTTAAAACAATATAAAGACAGCCAGATGTGCAATAATCATGATGTGCAATAATGCATTTGTTTACTGTTCAAGCCGGTTTACTGCTCATGTGTGGAACTGTACACGCCGATCTACTGTGCATGTGTGGAACACGTCCGCCAAGCGGACCCCAGCATACATAAATATAGCATACAATATGTTTTAAAATTAATTGCATGCCATTTATCAACACAAGCCATCCAGCATTTATTAATATGATATTCTCACATACGCTTGACCGGAAGAAGCGACTGCGGCACTGCTCTCAAGGCATGTGTTGCGCCCATCTCTCATTAGCAATCGCTCCAACATAACGTGGCCTTGCTCTGATTCATACTACAGTAATGGTAATAATCTTATCCATGAACATGATTTCTGCCCGAGTCTCATTCCAATTCTTTTCCACCGGCTGTGAGGTGAAGACGACAGCTCCCAAGATTCCTCTCTCAATCTTGGCGTCATCAAGCTATGCCTTTGTTTTGAATAGGTGACCTCTAGTGGCGAAAATTTACATAGTGTGTCTTTAATTTAAGTGAACTTAAAACAATCTTCACATAGGCTAAACCCATTATAATAAATGTTATATTTACCTGTGGCCGTATACAGAATATACAGAAATTGAATAGTTATCAAACACTTTAGTCTTCACTGCATAAATTATAAATTAAATATAGATTAATCCTTATTAAAACTTTCTATGTTACCTTTGTTCTTTGATTAACATTAATGACAGACATCAAAGCAACTGGTTTATTAGGCTGATGTGACTTTAAGACCTGCCACTGCCGAACATGATGCGGATCTGATGCATATCTCATTCTCTTAGAACTCTTTAAGTTAATTTAAGACGCTGTTTAACTTATTAAAGACTGCTTATGAGGATACTCGACAAAATTGGCATTTTGGCATAATTCTGTGTTATTGTTTGTTCAAGCGTGAAAGAGAACTCGATACTGGCACGCAACTTTCTGTGCACACAAGTTGTGTGTGTCACACAGACATGACATTCACAGACAGCGCATTCTCGTTTGTCTTGCAGTGCTTGAACGGTTTAAAAGCATTTGTGTGAATAAGAGCGTGATCATATAATGTAACTAGCCAAATTATGACGGAAATAAACAGATGCTGCGTTAATTACGTTAAACATTTTTAACGCGATTAAACTGAAAAAAATTAATTGCATGCATTAACATCAAGTGTGACTACACCTCCTGCTATTGGGGCATGTTGTCACAAAAAGTCACCATGTGTTCCCCGTATAGAAATCTTTCAAAAATAAATCCCCCCTGAGAAATATTCAATGCAGTAAAAAGTGTTACATCTAGTCCCACTCTACCACAAACTACACACTGACATTGAAAGAGCCCTGTTCTAATTCTTGCAGAAATGGATTATCGTTAAAAGCAGTGACTGCAAACTGTGGGGCAGTGGAGCAACTTGGGCCAAAAAGTGTCACAATCCAGAACCACCCTTGGTTCATTGTTCTGACTCCTTTTGTGGCTGGACGCCACTGTACTAAGGAATCTGGAAAAGAAAGGCTCCCTAACAGTCGGTCATGCACCAGTGCTTTTGGCAACAACAAGTCCATGGCCTATATTGCCTTCATTTTGCTCTGGCGGCTGTGTCCCCACAACAGAAATCCCTATTACTGGTTATAGAACAAGCTTTATTAGAGAGTGGAGCTTTGAAGGGCAGAACAAAAGAGTGTCCTATGTTTAGATTAGATAATGTAAGCAACCGCTTTTCTGCATGGATGACACTACACAATAAGCCACCTCATGAATACTAGCCAGTCTAGATCCTAGGGGTCTTTTTGTTTCATAATTACTGCAAGAAAAATGAAATAAGAAAACCTAATCAAATGCAGTCTGGTCTGTCACTAAATCACACTTATCATTAACAATGGGAATAATGGCTGTGCATGTTCTGATTGCCTGAATGTTGGCGGTGATAAAATCTTGAAGAGTGAAATTGCGCTGGTAAGTAACTGGCTGCGTATAGTAGGATATATCCAAGGAAACTCTACAAACAAACAATGCAATAAAATATCTGTGCACAACATGTTCTCCCCAATGAATCTTCATAATGAACACCTCTTATTGACAGCAAACTCTGTGATGCTTTCAGACCTGTCAGCACAAATCTGACAGTCGGTTAGCCATTTTCCCAATATTAGTTTTGTATTCCAATGCAATCAAAGAATCTGCATGGAATACGGTCAACTGGCTACAAAAACTGTGGGAAAAAGGTGATGAAATACCAACTTGTTGAATAAATAATTTCTTTAAAATCATCTGTATCTGAAACTCACTTAACATTTAAGTCACACGGACAATGTCTGAATTTCACCGAATTAGATGTAAAATATCAGTGGCATCTGCAAACAAATGGTGCTGCTGGAGCTTTTTTTTTTTTTTTTCAGAACTTGTCTTAGCAATTTATTTTTTAATGAATTTTCTCCAAATGACTTTCAGGTGATTAATGGAAGCCTTTTTAGTGGTCTGACTGTTACAAACGAGATAACGAATGATAGAATGATAGATAGAACAACAGATAGAACGAACAATAGAATGATATATAGAATGATATATACGATAGATTGATAGATATATAGAAACAATAATAAAACGAGCGATAGAGTAAGTGACAGAACGAAAGATAGAATAGAACGAAAGATAGAATAGAACGAAAGATAGAATAGAACGAAAGATAGAACAGAATGAAAGATAGAACAGAACGAAAGATAGAACAATAGATTACCAGAACGACAGAATAAATGATAGAACAAGAATGAACGATGGAACAAGCAATAGAAAGAACATTAGAATAATAGAAAAAAGAACTATAGAATGATAGATTGAACAAGAGAAAGAACAACAGAACAATCAATAAAATGAGCGACAGAACGATAGATAGAACGATAGATAGATAAATAGAAAGAAAGAACAGAACAAAAGATAGAACGGCAGAATAAAAGAACGACACAATAAATGAAAGAACAACAACGATAGAACGAATGATAGAATGAACAACAGAACAATACAAAAAAGGACGACAGAATGATAGATTGAATGACAAACAGAACGACAGAACAAACAATAAGAGCGACAGAACGATAGACAGAATGATAGAACGACAACATAAGATAGATAGACAATAGAATGAAAGATAGACCTATACATTACTAGAACGACAGAATGATAGAACAAGAATGAATGATAGAATGAGCGATAGAACGAACAATAGAATGATAGAAAAAATAGAATGATAGATTGGACGATAGACAAAAACGACAGAACAAACAATAAAACGAGCGACAGAATGATAGAACGTTAGACAGAATGATAGATATAGATAGATATAGATAGATGATAGATAGACAGAATAGAATGAAAGATAGATAGATAGATGGATAGATAGATAGACAGATAGACAGAATAGAATGAAAGCTAGACCTAGATTACCAGAATGACAGAATAAATTATAGAACAAGAACGAATGATAGAACGAACAACAGAATGATAGAAAAATAGAACGATAGAATGATAGATTGAACTACAGATTGAACAAAAAAATAGACAGAACAACAGAACAAATGATAGAACGAGCGATGGAACGACCAATAGAACAATAGATGGAATGAGAGATTGAATGATCGAACAAACAACAAAAAGAGCAACAGAACTATAGCCAGAACGATAGAACGATCGACAGAGCGATATAACGATAGATGGATGAATGGATTCTATTACCTGGTCATGGCTCGCTGGAATGGAGCTCCCAATGCCGTGGAAAGTCATCTGCACAGGTGAGAGGGTCAGGTAGGTCATGAACTCTTTGTCAGTTTGCCGATCCGAGTATTGCACCTGCATGAGACAAAGGGAAGGAAGGGAGTATTAAATATTACATGATGCAATTTACAGCATGTACTGCACTGCGGTTCTGACCTTGGAAAACTTTTTGTGGGAAAAGTATGAACTGGATCCTCAGTCTTGGCTGGTAGTTTGTACTCAGTTTTACTCGATAACCGCAGCGGTTTTAGATTTTAATCTTCATTCTTGTGAATGGTTCACAATCTATGCTTTCTCAAGTGCGCTGATGGCAAGCGATATAGTGATTTAGAGCCGAGCTCTGGCCCCATTTGGGGTTTCTGAGAACACCTCTGCATGTCAAACTCCACTCAGCAACACCCAAAGGATTGTGTGTGTGTGTGTAAGGATTTTGGACACTATACTGGGCTACTTTGATCATGTTATGCCTGACCTATATACATATCCAGGCCATATCCAAGACTTTTTTACTTGCAAAACACACTGATTTAAAAAAGAAATAGTTTTTCATTTTATTACTTTTAGAATGGAGTACATAATGCCTCGAATTTTGTTTTTGGGGGAGCTATTTCTTAAAAGCACTCTGTGGGTATGGATCTATACGTCTGATTGTACAGATTTGGGAAAAGTGTCAGTCGCTCTATGGGAAAACTGCACATGGCTGTCTGGACGACTGGATACAATGTGTGACTGACTGCTTCCGGAGAGCTCCTTAGAACAAGAAATGTCTTGGAATAATGTTTATACACTTTTAGAAAAATAAATAACAGGGCCTGGACTCTACCAGAAGGAAGCTCCTATGATGCACAGATACAGACACAAACAAGCACAGTTTACAGTTGCAAAGCACAAAAGATAATCAGGCTAGTTTTAACAGAGAATAGAGAAAATAGAAGTAGGGGAGAGTTGCTGTCATGTAGCCATAAATTTAAAAAAGCGCCCATTATATAATACTGAAAACAGGTCAATGCATAAAACTGAATCCTTAAGAGAAGAAAAACAGATCAATGACTACAACTGCAGACTGAAGGAATCTCCATGCATGTGTGTTTATGTTCAGTCTTCAAGTGGTTTGATGGGCCAGATCCATGGGACATTCCGCTGTGAAGTGTGTTTTAAACACAATGTTAACAACACGGTTTGCAAGAAGCACAATGCGTGATTGCCGTTCACAGCAGAGTTCGCAGGAACTCTGACATATACAAACATCTTGTGTCTAGTAAAGAGAAGAACCAATTGGCTCCACTGAGTTGGTGAATATTTCTGTTGTGTTCTACATCAACATCTTACTAGGGCTGTCATTTTAAAACAATTTAAGTAAAATAATTTATATATAAAAAAAAAAAACTAAAGGAAAATTTTAATTCATTTTTCTCAGCAAATAATGTTGGTTAATTAATCATCACATGCTTAGTAACTGATTGTACTAAAATTTTTAATCAATTAACAACACTATTTAAAAAAAACATATTATATATATATATATATATATATATATATATATATATATAAAACCATATTAATATAATACAATATAGTAACTATGGAAGCTTGTTTCCACCACTAAAAAAAGTAATTGTGACTTTCTCTCACAATTCTTTTTTTTTTTTTTTTTTTAGAATTGCGAGATATAAACTAACAACTGTGCGTTCTAAACTCACAACTGCGAATTATGACTTCTTTTCTCAGAATTGAGATATAAACTTGCAATGGCGAGTTATAAAGTCCAATTCTGAGGAAAAAAGCCTGACTTTTTTTCTTATATTTTGCGAGTTTACATCTCACAATTGACTTCATAACTCACAATTCTGACTTTATAACTCACAATTACGTGTTATAAAATCAGAATTGCAAGATAAAAACAATTCTAAGAAAAAAATTGCGAGTTTATATCTCGCAGTTCTGACTTTATAATATGCAATTGCGACTATATCACGCAATTCTGACTATATAACTCACAATTCTGACTTTATAACTCGCAATTGCGACATTACAAGTAGGGCTGTCCATTTAACACATTAATTAGATTAATTAATTACGGTGAAAAATAACACGTTAAAATTATTAACGCATTTAACACACTTGCCCCGCCTCAGACTGACGTAGGTCATCTGACGTTTCATACAGTTGACTGATGACGAATATGAAGTAGGGCAACAACTCACTGTGCGATGAAGCCTATAGTTAGAATGTCCCTAAAATTCAAGATATGGAGCAAAAAACGCCTCAGTTTGAGTTTTTGTCTCATACATAATATGATATATCACACGAGCAATAAGTGCGATATCATTCGAGTGCTGTTTTTCTGTCCAGAATAGCATGAGTGCAAATGTGGTACTGATTTTATACAACAGTTCAATAAATAAGTTAATATTGTGTTATTTTAGACACAATGGCCCTCATTTATCAAACGATCGTACAGCAAAACAGCGTACACTTGTTTCAAGGCAAAATTTGGCATTTATCAATATGAGCGTGAGCGGTGGCTACGATCAAATCTCACGTCAGGTCTCAGCTCGTGTACGCATGTTTCTGAGTCAACGGGAACTTGCGTGTACAGCATAGTAAATCTGGTGGAGAACTGTTATGAGAACATTATTATTCATTATTATTTTCCTGACTGACAATCACTCACTAACTGATCACTAACCATTAAACGACACGATTAAAACGTCAAATTAAAATTAAATTAGAATAGATGCGTGTCTTAAAATGCCACAAATGTTTTTTGTCTTTGTTTTTTTGTTTTCTTTCCAGGGATTTAGCTTTGAATGCGCAAATGGCAACATCAAAAGAACATAAGGATTCACACATCATGCACCTCCAAGGCAGAGAAAAACAGAATAGCCTACAAGGAATAAAAAAATAAGACCACACGAAATATATTTCACTGAAATAATTAACAAAACAAAAGAGAAAAACTGTGCATCAAGTAGGGCTAGTACAGGCTACGCTTGACGCGTTGTATTCGTTTTCTTTATTTTATTAAAATAGGCCTATTTATCTTTATTTTATTAAATCCAATTGAACGCGCAGGCGCCTCACTCACACATGCAGAAGCAACATATCAGTTCTAGCATTGCTAACTTTACATTTCAGCCATTTATCAGCAAACTAAATGCAGAGAAAGTTAACACTGCTCAGTTTAATGGCCCGCTATAGGAGTACATCTGTACCAGTCAGAGCCTTAGTTTACAAAATGAACAGTAGTTCAGCAACCAATAAATGTTACATCACGAATACTTATTTTTCATTTTTGTTCTGTTCTGAATAAAATAAATTTTAAGGATTTTCTGTGGAGTGAGGTAGGCTACTAAAATAACCAAGTTTATATATAATGTTTGTAAGTATTTAGTTTTATTTACCGGTATTTTTATTTAAATTAATTTTATTGTTTGAAATTACGAGGTCGATAGGTGTTTTTAGAGTAAGATACATTTCTTTTTCATGCGATTACTTCCTCTTCATGGCCGGGTTACATTTCTCTGTGTTGTAAACTATAGGGCGAGGCTTTGGGGCGTGATATTTAAATGATGACAGTTTTCAGCAGCCACATTTATCAACACCCGTTCATTCGTGCGACGGAATTGGCCGCATACGAAAGTTTAATGAATCACAAGCGAGCGTTGTCGTAAGCTGATTTTTACGTTTGGATGTACGCTGGTTTCTACGTTCATATGATAAATGAGGGCCAATATTGTCTCTTTTTCTCAATTTTGCCAACAGAAATATACAGACAAAGCAGAACTGTTCGTCTCCGAGCAACACAGCGGCATTTCATTTCTGAATCCGTGTTTTGAATGAATCGGATGAATCATTAGGCTTGTTGGACTTGAAGCAGCGCTGCAAAGACCGATCTATGTATGACATCAAAGTGCCGCGAGAGCGATTTAAAAGCATACGAAGCAGACTGCTCTCTTATCGCTCTCACAGTACTTTTATGTCATACACCGATTGGTCTGTGCAGCGCCGCTTCAAGTCCAACATGATTCAGTGGACCATTCATAGAGAACCATTTACTTTACTCCTGAATGAATCAGCCATTTGAACGAATCGAATGAATGAAAATACTTCAGCCGGCATTTTTCCTTCTCCCGACTCGAGTGCCTCATCTTCTTAATCTCCTCACGTAAATGATTAGATTTCAATGGCTTACGTTTCTTACCCCCCGCAGAAACCACCACGTTGTTCATCAATGCCATCAAAATTATTCATTTTTTTCTGTTTTTGTTGATCACAAAGTACAAAGTAGATAAGGAAAACTAGGATGCCGGGTGTATTCAGAGCGCCGCCATTACTGTTTACAGTGCGTGGAATGGTGTGCTGTGATTGGTTGAGCGGATATATCGCATTCTGCAGAGAAGGGAGACTGGCGTTTGTCGCATTTTGGAAAGAAAGGGAGAAAACATGACAGAATAACACGACGGATATCGCATTTTGAGTCAAATTATTTGGCATTTGTGGAAATTTACATAAGCCAAAACTTTAAAAGGGCTTTAGAAGTATTGTTAGGCCTTTCATAGTTAACTATAGTGTAGTATAGTGTTAATGACTACACAACCTTATTAAAGTGTTTCAGGTACATTAAACATAATGCTTACATGGATGGACTACCTTAGAATATCATGCACTTTCCCAACTAATCCTAAACTAACTTTTCTTCACGGGAAATAGAAAGAAAATCCCTCTTTGTTCTCTTTATACGCAACATTTCCCTTATGATGATTCTGAAAGAAAATTGGGTGTCTACTGTTGCTATAGTAACGAACGCAACTTTAACACGCATCTGATTGACAGATAAACCGCGCGCTCCTATTTCAGTGTTGTTAATGTTGTAGTTATTTCACCAGCTTCCTTGACACATTCAGTTTAACAACATTAAGTATTTTCATTTATCATTCATTGAACTGTGCGTATGCATTTAGACACTTACAATATGTGTTTGCTCCGTCCATGCAATAAATGCGCGCCTTGAAACTGCTCAGGTAATGTCAATGACCCAATTCCTTAAAACTTCAGTATTTTATCACTACTGTTGAAATAAAATGCTTTTATTGTTTGTAAACGTCGCCGTTATTTTCGATAAGACCACGCAATGACTTGGCAGCTTTATCAATGGCTTGAGCAGTTTGGCTCAGAACTATTGCTGTCTTGACAGAGAGCTGTCATCTGCTCATGTGAAAGGGAGAGCTCAAACATGAGCTACGGACGGAGTGCAAGCTCAATCCAGTGAGAGGCGGTAAACAGTGCAGCACGTGTCTGTGAAGGAGAGCTGTGAGGGCGCGAATTACGGCGCACAACGCCTCCATCAATTCTTGCCTGTAGTAATTTAATATTTATATATTTTAAAGCACTGAATCGCTATAAAATCACGATTATTCTTAGCATTTTACATCGATTATCGACCAAATTAACGATTCACAATTAAAAAAAAATGTTTCAAGATCGATGCATATGCATCGTCAGGATTTGTAATCAATGCATCGAGAAAACGAGTGAATCGTTACACCCCTACTATAAACATTACAAATGATTTAGTCATCATTTACACAACCTCATGGTCCAAAAGAGTATGTGTAATAAATTCTGTGTTGAATCAAATAAAATATTTCTTGCTGAAGCTGCTTTTTGTAATGTCTATTTGATGATTTACACAATATTTACTTTATCTTTTGGGAGTAATTTCTCAGGCAAATTTGATGTGTGATTAATTAATCACCACATCATGTAATTAATTTGTTTAAAATTTTAATAGCTGGGCAGCCCTAATTATAAGTTATATATAATTGTCTATGTTTGACATTTAAATTAAATAGAAAATGAATAAATCTTAAAAAAAAATATGAAACTACATAAAATTATATTCTATTCTATTGCATTACATTAAACATTTCAGAGAACAAAACCTAATATAGATATTTTTAAATATACTCTACATTTCCAAAAGTATTGGGACATCCCTGCAAATCATTGAATTCAGTTGTTCCAATCACTTCCATGGCCACAGGTGTATAAAATCAATGCAAAGCGTCAGATGCAGTGGTGTAAAGCACGCCGACACTGGACTCTACAGCAGTGGAGACGTGTTCTCTGGAGTGACGAATCACGCTTCTCTGTCTGGCAATCCAATGGTCGAGTCTGGGTTTGGCGGTTGCCAGGAGAACTGTACTTGCCTGACTGCATTGTGCCAAGTATAAAGTTTGGTGGAGGGGGGATTATGGTGTGGGGTTGTTTTTCAGGGGTTGGCCTTGGCCCCTTAGTTCCAGTAAAAGGAATTCTTAATGCTTCAGCATACCAAGACATTTTGGACAATTTCATGCTCCCAACTTTGTGGGAACAGTTTGGGGATGGCCCCTTCCTGTTCCAACATGACTGCGCACCAGTGCACAAAGCAAGGTCCATAAAGACATAGATGAGCGAGTTTGGTGTGGATGAACTTGACTGGCCTGCACAGAGTCCTGACCTCAAGCCGACAGAACACCTTTGGGATGAATTAGAGCGGAGACTGTGAGCCAGGCCTTCTCACCAACATCACTGCCTGACCTCACAAATGCGCTTCTAGAAGAATGGTCAAAAATTCCCATAAACACACTCCTAAACCTTGTGGAAAGCCTTCCCAGAAGAGTTGAAGCTGTTATAGCTGCAAAGGGTGGGCCAACTCCATATTAAACCCTACGAATTAAGAATGGGATGTCATTAAAGTTCATGTGCACGTAAAGGCAGGCGTCCCAAAACTTTTGGCAATATAGTGTATTTATTTATATATTTTATATCACCATTATGAAGCACAACAACACATGGACCAAATGAAATTTATTTCAACTTAATCTAATATGTTTGAGGTATAGCACAAACATACGCTGACTGTGTATCCGTTAGCAGTGCTGGGTTTGATTTAAAACTTTTCCAAATGCACTTAATTGTGGTGGAGTATCGTCACTTTGTGCAAATAACTGCGGGCCACCATCAAGCTCAAGACATCAAGATCAGTGCCAGCTTCCTGTCAGCCCCAAGATTCATCTTCCTGACAAACTTTGTTTTCAAAGATCGCTCCTCGCACAAATACGCCACAGCGATACAGCTGGGCCCCATCAGAACGAGGCAAAAATAAGACCTTAAGGGATTAGCACGTCTAGCACGTGTTTGCTAATGAAAATCCCAGCATAAACACCAGCTCCAGGAACAGGGAAAGGGCAAGAGGGACAGAAACAAACCTTCCCGCACTTTGATGCTTGGACAGGAGATGCGTTTGATGTCGACTGTGTATAAGACGAAGATGTGCAGTGGAAAAGGAGCCAAGCCAAGCGTAGGACGCTGCCAGTGCTATTTGAAGTGCTTTTCACATAGACAACAGAGCAGAGTATGGGGGGTAAGAAAAACAAAAAAGAATAAACCACGTCATGAGGCGGATCTTTTGGCGCAGATGTTCAAAACATACATCATCCGATAGTTTTTTATTTTCATTAAAGTGGGATTTGCTACATAGCGAGGAAGAAGAAAATTAAAACAAAATGGAGCGTCTTGCCTTTGACTTAAGCACATGGACCAGTGATCTTTATCAGGACGATATTGCTGGCGGATTTAACACATGAGTACATCTGATAACATCATATTGCAGTTACACATACACTAAACCAGCAGTTCAAGTCATAACATGTCTCTGTTTATGATACGTCTAGCTTCAGCATGTGCATTTAATGCTCTCTTGGACAACTGGGGTGAACATTTCAAAACGGAAGAGGAGGGAAAAGTCTAAAAATAATTAACTAGGCAAAAACATTTAGCAAATATGTGACCCTGGACCACAAAACCAGTCATAAGTCGCACGGATATATTTGTAGCAATAGCCAACAATACATTCTATGGGTAAAAATGATCTATTTTTCTTTTATGCCAAAAATCATTAGGATATTAAGTAAAGATCATGTTCCATGAAGATATTTTGTAAATTTCCTACCATAAATATATATATAAAAAAAAAATATTTTTGTGAGTGGATATGCATTGCTCAGGACTTCATTTGGACAACTTTTTTTTTTCTCAATATTTTGATTTTTTTGCACCCTCAGATTCCAGATTTTCAAATAGTTGTACCTCGGCCAAATATTGTCCTATCCTAACACCATAACCATCCATCAACCCATTTTTTAAATTTGAATAAAATGAAAACTAAAAACTTTCAAATCACATGAGCCCATATTTTATTCACAACAGAACATAGATAACATAACAAATGTTTAAACAGAGAAATGTTATACTTTTATCCACTAAATGAGCTCATTTCAAATTTGATGCCTGCTACAGGTCTCAAAAAAGTTGGCACGGGGGCAACCAATGGCTGAAAAAGCAAGTGTCGGGCCCTCAGATGACACTGCACTACTCATCGGCATGATTGAGTCATGTAAATGGGCATTAGAGACATTAGTAAATGGGCCCAGGAATTCTTCCAGAAACCGGTAAACGGTAAACACAATCCGCTGTGCCATCTGCAGATACCAACTAAAGCTCTATCATGCAAAAAGGAAGACATATGTGAACATGATCCAGAAGCACTGTCGTGTCCTGTGGGCCAAGGCTCATTTAAAATGGACTGTTTTATAGTGGAAAAGTGTTCTATGGTCAGACGAGTCCAAATTTGACATTCTTGTTGGAAATCACGGGTTAAAGAGGAGGGAGACCTTGTTATTAGCGTTCAGTTCAAAAGCCATCATCTCTGATGGTATGGGGGTGCATAAGTGCATACGGTATGGGCACCTTGCATGTCTTGGAAGGCACTATGAATGCTGAAAGGAATATAAAGGTTTTAGAGCAACATATGCTCCCCTCCAGACGACGTCTATTTCAAGGAAGGCCTTGTGTATTTCAGCAGAACAATGCAAAACCACATACTGCAGCTATTACAACAGCATGGCTTCGTCATAGAAGAGTCCGGGTGCTGAATTGGCCTGCCTGCAGTCCAGATCTTTCACCTATAGAGAAAAATACTTCAAAGACTGCTGGAAACCTATATCAGGCAAGAATGGGATCAAATTTCACCACCAAAACTCCAGAAACTCATTACCTCGATGCCCAGACATCTACACACTGTTTTGAAAAGAAGAGGAGATGCTATACCTTGGTAAACATGCCCCTGTCCCAACTATTTTGAGACCTGTAGCAGGAATCAAATTTGAAATGTGCATAAAATTGTAAAATTTCTCAGTTTAAACATTTATGTTATCTACACTGAACAAAATTATAAATGCAACACTTTTTTTTTGCCCCCATTTTTTATGAGCTGAACTCAAAGATCTAAGACTTTGTCTATGTACACAAAAGGCCTATTTCTCTCAAATATTGTTCACAAATCTGTCTAAATCTGTGTTAGTGAGCACTTCTCCTTTGCCGAGATAATCCATCCACCTCACAGGTATGGCAAATCAAGATGCTGATTAGACAGCATGATTATTGCACAGGTGTGCCTTAGGCTGGCCACAATAAAAGACCACTCTAAAATGTGCAGTTTTATCACACAGCACAATGCCACAGATGACGCAAGTTTTGAGGGAGCGTGCAATTGGCATACTGACAGCAGGAATGTCCACCAGAGCTGTTGCCCGTGAATTGAATGTTGATTTCTCTACCATAAGCCATCTCCAAAGGCGTTTCAGAGAATTTGGCAGTACATCCAACCAGCCTCACAACCGCAGACCACTTGTAACCACACCAGCCCAGGACCTCCACATCCAGCATCTTCACCTCCAAGATCGTCTGAGACCAGCCACCCGTACAGCTGCTGTAACAATCGGTTTGCATAACCAAAGAATTTCTGCACAAACTGTCAGAAACTGTCTCAGGGAAGCTCATCTGCATGCTTGTCGTCCTCAGCGGGGTCTCGACCTGACTGCAGTTCGTTGTTGTAACCGACTTGAGTGGGCAAATGCTCACATTTGATGGCATCTGGCACTTTTGAGAGGTGTTCTCTTCACGGATGAATCCCGGTTTTCACTGTACAGGGCAGATGGCAGACAGCGCGTATGGCGTCGTGTGGGTGAGCGGTTTGCTGATGTCAACGTTGTGGATCGAGTGGCCCGTGGTGGCGGTGGGGTTATGGTATGGGCAGGCGTATGTTATGGACAACAAACACAGGTGCATTTTATTGATGGCATACCGTGATGAGATCCTGAGGCCCATTGTTGTGCCATCCACGACCATCACCTCATGTTGCAGCATGATAATGCACGGCCCCAAGTTGCAAGAATCTGTATACAATTCCTAGAAGCTAAAAACATCCCAGTTCTTGCATGGCCAGCATACTCACCGGACATGTCACCCATTGAGCATGTTTGGGATGTTCTGGATCGGCGTATACAACAGTGTGTTCCAGTTCCTGCCAGTATCTAGCAACTTCGCACAGCCATTGAAGAGGAGTGGACCAACATTCCACAGGCCACAATCAACAACCTGATCAACTCTATGCGAAGGAGATGTGTTGCACTGCGTGAGGCAAATGGTGGTCACACCAGATACTGACTGGTTTTCGGACCTTCCCGGACCCCCCCAATACAGTAAAACCGCACATTTTAGAGTGGCCTTTTATTGTGGCCAGCCTAAGACACACCTGTGCCATAATCATGCTGTCTAATCAGCATCTTGATATGCCACACCTGTGAGGTGGATGGATTATCTCGGCAAAGGAGAAGTGCTCACTAACACAGATTTAGACAGATTTGTGAACAATATTTGAGAGAAATAGGCCTTTTGTGTACATAGAAAAAGTCTTAGATCTTTGAGTTCAGCTCATGAAAAATGGGGGCAAAAACAAAAGTGTTGCGTTTATAATTTTGTTCAGTGTACGTTCTATTGTGAATAAAATATTGGCTCATGTGATTTGAAATTCTTTTAGTTTTCGTTTTATTCAAATTTTAAAAACGTCCCAACATTTTTGGAATTCAGATTGTATTCAACTTTCAGATTATGTATAAATCTCAAATTAAAAAAAAAAAAAAAAAAAAAAAAAAAATATTGACCCTTATGAATGGTTTTGTGGTCCAGGGTCACATATGTGCATTAGGTATTATGAACTAACAATGTACAATACTTTTTTAACATTTATTCATTTAGGATAATATTCATTTCTATATATATTAACATTGCAGGAAGTAAACACAATAAATTAACATTAGATATGAACAGACACGAATGAACAATTAAACAAAAGTGTCATATTAAATATTATTAAGGCATAAACCTAAATTAATAAATGCTGTAAAAATTGTCCACTGTTAGTTCAAGATAACTAAAGCATTAACAAAAGTTAAACTTAATTTTATTGAAAATAATTACCAGCAAAAAAATCAGTGGTGTAATAAAACATTCTGAAGTAGAAAGACTGATATAGTGTTTTCTTGAAAAATGTAGTCCAATAATCTTTGTTTTATTAACTTTGAAAAATCATTTTTACAGTGTATAATGTCTGAAGTT
The DNA here is from genome assembly GCA_037950665.1 of Hypophthalmichthys nobilis. Classification (NCBI taxonomy): domain Eukaryota; kingdom Metazoa; phylum Chordata; class Actinopteri; order Cypriniformes; family Xenocyprididae; genus Hypophthalmichthys; species Hypophthalmichthys nobilis. The sequence continues at coordinate 11,152,011 of CM075482.1, read as the reverse complement.
GGTTAGATAAAGCTTCACTTTTCCTAACCAAATATGGCTCCTTTTACCACTGATGCAGACACTGCACATCAACAAATTTGATACATTCCGGGTTTTACAGTTATAACATAAATATATCTTTAATCGCCCCATAAGTCATCCAAAAAACAATTATTCACCGATTATTGGGTCAAACTGAAGGCATACCAGTGCCAAAAACATCTTGTGAAGCATATCATTCGCCATAAATGGAGCGAGTCACCTTCAAAAGCCCACATCAATCCACTTCTATAATTGAAATTATGAAGCTGAAGCTACTGCTGAGTTATACAACTCCAGATGTTCTCACATCAAATTAAATCACTTTCATATCATCAGTCAGTGCTTTGCCATTAGGGGAGGATGGTGGATTAAAGGTTATAAAGATGCTGCAGGTGGTCAGCACGGAAATTAAAGCGTGATTTAAACTTATGAATTGTCGGTCATAATATTGGCTTGAAGGCCAGTTTTCATGTTTGGGCTTAGCTGTGTAATTAATGTTTTAGGGATGCACTGATAATAAAATTCTGTCTGTTAACGTCACCATGTTATGGCAGATAACTTATATATGTCGATAATAAAATGACTGGACTATTATTATTCTACTTATTATTATTATTATTTTAATATTACTAAGTCTGGTCAAGTCACTAGGGCCCACTGATATAAAGGATCAAACAGATGCATCACAGACGGTTCCATCACCTGTATATAAAGCGATTTATGAAGTGATTAATGGTATGACTACACGGCAGTTGGCATGTAGATGCTGAATGCTGACGCTCATGATCAAAGCCGCCAGCACCTCACAGAGATGTGTGGGCATGTGTGCCCAGAGCTGGCAGGATGAGAAATCTAAGGACGCATTCTTCTATCAGCTCGTCTCCATTCATCTCAAAACGAAACCGTGATTCACTAGACGGTCAGAAAACATCAATGGGCGCTATCTGAAGAAATAACTGAGAGCCTGTGATCTGAATCTAGGTATGTTGGTATTTCTAGCCAAGGTTAGAAACCATGTGAGAAACAGACAAACAGAAAGAGAAACAGACGGGCAGTGAGCAGAGGGACCCAGGGGTGGGAGTGAACAGTAAGAGCGAGATTAAATAAAGGGAAAGGGAAAGCTAAAATGGGCAAGGACAAAAAAAAAAAAAGAGTGATAAGGTGAGATATAAGTATACATCTGAAATGCTTTCATTTTTGTTTTAAGGTACAAAAAAAAAGTATTTTTTCTTTTTGCTACGTTTGAACAAATGATCTGTGAAAAGAGATGATTTAACTTCTAAAAAATTTTGATTGTCAACTAAATAAGTGTTATTTTCTATTCATTTTATACACCTCATAAAAAGTAGAACTAGACATAGAAAATGACACTTAAATAATGCATCCCTGTTCTTAAAAAGTGGGACAGTGAGAAATCTTGATTTGTGTGATTTAAAACAATAAAACAATACTTTTTAAAAAGTTTAAACAGGTTTTTTCAAAAAAAAAAAATGAAAAAAAATGAAATAAAATAGAATAAAAAATAAAATAAACAAAAAATAAAATAAAGTAAAATAGAATACAACAGAACAAAAAATGTAATAAATAAAATAAAATTTAAAATAAAAAATATATATATTAAAAAATAAAAAACAAAATAAATTAAAACCAAATAAAATAAAATACAATAGAATACAATAAAATGTAATAAATAAAATAAAATTTAAAATAAAAAAATATAAAAAAACAAAAATAAAATAAAATAAAATAAAAAATAAAATAAAATAAAATAAAATAAAAAAATAAAATAAAATAAAATAAAATAAAATAAAATAAAAATAAAATAAAATAAAATAAAATAAAATAAAATAAAATAAAATAAAATAAAATAAAATAAAATAAAATAAAACACAACACAACACAACATGGGTGTAAATGTGGCAAAGATTAAGTTTCCTCATTTAGTTAAGGAACAAACGTTGCTTTGTAGTTACTGAAAAATTTACATACATTTTTTTAAAGTACACTTTTGGTAATGAAGTCAACACAGCTATATATATAAAGAATATTTACTTCAAGAAGGTCATAACATCTAAAAACACTTTTAATGATGGGTTAATTTTGTTGTTAGATAGTTTATCAAACATCTTTAATAGGTCTCACAACAAGAAGTTGTGAGACACCAAAATATACTGTATTCATGGAAAGTGCCAAGCTATACTATAGAGTGCAGTACTATAGTACTACAGTATGTTTCACTCATCCTTATATGGAGTAATAAGATGAATGGGTTTCATAAAATGAAAAGGCGTTTGGACTCATCACTAAAATGAGCTCTACCTACTGCTCTCTGCTCTCTCAGACTGCTTTGCAGCTCACAGGCTCAGCACAAAAGGCCCTTTATGATGTGCACCTGACATGCGGCGAAGAGCAGCGTTCCCACAGAGATTGGCTTCACTGCTCCACCTCTCCTCTCGCTTTCGTCCTCTCCGAATCTCTGTGTCCCCAGCCTGGGGAATGAGTGTTAGCTGGCAGGGCTCCGGTTGCTCGACCAAAGGGAGATTTGGGGAAAGATCCATCTCTGGGTCCGTCTAAAGCTGATGCTACTTGTACCAAAAAAGTCACCCAGTTGACCAAAAGAGGCTCAACAGTTAACAAGACCATTGAAGGTTACTAAATAATCTGAACGATGTCAGATCAGTCAAGAGGACTTGATACAGAAAAAAAACAAACATTGTTTTGTATTTTAATGCAGATTTAGCCGTGCGCTCTATAAAAGCATCAGTTCACCCAAAAATTCTGTCATACTTTACTCACCCTCATATCATTACAAACACATATGGCTTTCTTTCTCATGGAACATAAAAGGAGAAATTCTGACAACTCTGCTGGTCGCTGTTTTCCATGCAACTACAATGAAAGGTGACTGATGTTTTCAAAGCTTCAAATGGATGCGAACGAATCATTCTTTTGAGTTGGATGTTTTCAATTAATTGATCCAGTGCACAGTTGGTAAGAATGATTCGTTTTCAAATCGGACTGATCTGGATCTCAACGATCCAGAAATCAAAATGGGGTATTCAAAGCTTCAAATGGATGCGAACTAATCATTCTTTTGAGTTGGATGTTTTCAATTAATTGATCCAGTTCACAGTTGGTAAGAATGATTTGTTTTCAAATCGGACTGATCTGGATCTCAACGATCCAGAAATCAAAATGGAGTAACAGGGTTGTAATTGTTGCCTAAATTAAGTTCTAAATTAAGTATATATCCTTTCAAATAAATAATTTGTTGAATTAAAGGGATAATTCACCCACAAATGAAACTTATGTCATCATTTACTCACCCTCATGTTCCAAACCCTTAAGACTTTCGTTCATCTTCCGAACACAAATGAAAATTTTTAATGAAATCTGAGCGATTTCTGTCCCTCCATTGACAGCAACTACAACTAAATTTCATAAAGACATTGTAAAACTAATCCATATGAATTTAGTCAACATTTTCTGAAGTGACAATCACTTTATATGATGAACAGATTAAATTTAGGCTTTTATTCACATATAAACATTGATCAGTGAACATAAACAGAAGCTCAACTGAACCTGCTTGACGTGTGAGAACAAACCTCTTGTTCTTGCGGAAGCTCAAACGTGCTGCGTAACACACGAGAATGAACCTCATTGGCTCTCGCTCGTCAAGCAAACATGCTTGAGCTTCCGTTTACCATATCTAATGTGTGCATTGATAAATGTTTATAAGTGAATAAAAGCCTAAATTAAATATGTTCAGCATATAAAGCGATTGTGTCTCTTCAGAAAGTTTGGACCGAACCACTCAATTCATAAGGATTAGGATTACAATCTCTTTATGGATTTCAAAGTTGAGCATCAAAGTTGTAGTTGCGTAGCTGTCAATGGAGGGGCAGAAACCGCTCAGAAAGTCTTATGGGTTTGGAACAAAATGAGGGTGAGTAAATGATGGCAGAATGTTTATTTTTGGGTAAACTATCCCTTTAATGAATAGTTTGTTTGAGTTTGTTTCAGTTCACAAAAGTGGTAGTTCCTCACACAAGCCATGACTGGCATGTTTAAGGCAACATCTGGGAGTTTGGGTACAACCATCTTTATTGGGTTAAAAGTAATGAGCCCTTTACATGTTGGTTAAATGGCCTCTTCCTGTCTAAATGAGTGATTCTAGTCCAGAATAACCTGGACCAGACTTTATGCCAATAAACAATTGGTGGAAAAAAAGCTTGACAACACTTTATGCTAAAAATCAGAAGTCTGGCTATGTGAGACCAGGTTTTATGTAGCACCAAACAGGATTCAGCTATTGTTATAGGTCTAATCTGATGACATTTAGGGCCATTTTCAAATGGGCATGAGCAGTCTGAACATCTCCGTAAGGCTGAAAACAACAGACTACCTTAGATCCCTCTGAGAAGATTAGCCAGAGCGTGGGCACAAACTCAGATATGAAGCTCATCTGCAGAAAAATAACATTTTACAGAGATTTAACAGAGATAAAGAGAATGAAAAAGTAATAGACAGCATATGTTGTGCATTACTCAAACAACTCCATTATTTTTTCCTTACTTACATCAAATATGGCAACTGAGACAACAGGGAAATTAACAAACAAACTATTTTCTCCAACCCTCTCTGCACCAGCATTGCTTCCAAAAAGCCACTATGCTCATGCCCCCATCTAAATTTCAACCTCTGGCTAAATTCCATCAATCAAATCTTTCTACTCTCGGAGGCCCCATGTGTCTAACAAAAGCGAAAGACCTGAATGAACCAATCTCAGCTGAAAGTTAAATCCAAGAACGCCAAAGACAGCCTGTGCTAGGTCCTTATTTTTACAATACACGGCCGTATTTGTCAATTAACTTCTCCGTTAAGAGTTTCGAGATCAGAATCTGGCTTTAAAGAAAACAGACGCAGGAATAACCGCACGTCAATGAGTACCACATCTGTGTAGCACAACTGCTTTAGGAAACTGATTGAACATCGGTTCTCGTTGTGGCTTTTCCAAACTGTTGCAGGTGTTTCTGTTGCTCCAATGCCAACAGAAAGGGCCTCATAGGGGCTTTCATAACAGCTCCGTCAAGACCAAATTGAATCACTGAGCGGACGGACCTGGTCTGATTTAAACATGTCCTTTGGCACTGTGGATAGCATGTCTGCAGTTCTGATTAGAAACAGTTAGGTGTTTGCCAATAAGCACATATTATTTTGCACAAGAACATCTGCCAACTAACATATAAAAGTTTGGAATCTGCCTTTCAGCGCTAAAGATGCAGCTCGGCAGTTTTGTTTTGGTATGTTCAGGTTTTTATTACCAACCCACATCGCTCAGTGTATCGTCTCAATGAAACACATTTCCTGCTTTCCTTCTTTACACACCCAAATCCCTCCTGATAGAAGACACCAAGGAATGGGGGGATAAAGCGGTTGGGATTCTTATCTGGGTTTTCGAGGGGGAAAGGGGTTTAAACGTGGAGTGATTCACACAGGCAGGTCGGCTCATCCCTCGCAGCTGGCCCTTTAAGTGAAACCTGCTGTTTTCCCCTGTGTTTACGTTTGGCTGCCTCACTCTTCTTCATCAGGTTTCAGACTACAGGAAAGCTCTGAGCAAAAACAAAGGCTTTTTCAAAGGCAACCTCAGCAGGTTAAGATAAAATGTTTTTACTGTCCAATATGAAAAGCACCTGCTGCTAAATTAAGTGGGGCGGCTCAGGGTGAGGTACTGGAGGCCGCTTTACAGTCACTGGCATGGTTTTCTTTAAACTGTGGAAGAGATTGAGGACATACACATGGGGGACCAAGAATGGTACAATTAATCAGATAATTGAGATTACAAATATTAAAAAGTGCTGATTACAGCATTCCATTTAGATCTACTTCTGTTTTTATTTACGTTTCAACAGTCGCATAAATTGTGTAAATTTAGGATTATTCTGTTATTGCCACATTCTAAATACCAGTTCTATTTTATGCTAAAAGAGAACCAATAAAAAGTATATTTTATTTTATTTTATTAACTAATTAATCACACATTTCTGTAATTAATCACGATTAATCGCATATTAAAGGATTAGTTCACTTTCAAATGAAAATTACCCCAAGCTTTACACACCCTCAAGTCATCCTAGGTGTATGTGACTTTCTTCTTTCTGATGAACACAATCGGAGAAATATTAATAATTATACTGGCAGTAAGCGTTACCAAACAAGTATGAGCTGAAGAAAGTGTCTCCATCCACATCCATCCATCCATCCATCATAAACATATTCCACATGGCTCTGGGGGGGTTAATAAAGGCCTTCTGAAGCGAAGCGATGCGTTTGTCTAAAAAAAAATTTATCCATATTTAACAAGTTATGAAGTAAAATATCTAGCTTCTGCTAGACAGCCTTCCGTATTCAAATTACGGAAAAAAACGGAACTGCCGTCACGTCAGGTTGAATAGGGAAGGCGTAGGACATAGCGTAAGCTTTTTGAACTGCTAGAGTTTTACACTTTCTTCGTAAGTAGAATATGGAAGGCTAGATATTTTACTTCATAACTTAATAAATATGGATTTTTTTTTTTTTTACACAAACGCATTGCTTCGCTTCAGAGGGCCTTTATTAACCCCCCGGAGCCCTGTGAGTACATGTTTATGATGATTGGATGTGGATGGAGACACTTTCTTCAGCTCATACTCGTTTGGTATCGCTCACTGCCATTATAAAGCTCGGATGCGTCAGGATATTTATTACTATTTCTCTGATTGTGTTGATGAGAAAGAAGAAAGTCATATACACCTAGGATGGCTTGAGGGTGAGTAAACCTTGGGGTAATTTTCATTTGAAAGTGAACTAATCCTTTAATGTAATATTTTTATATTGTAATAATTTCACATTGAATCGCCAAATTAATGTAGAAACAACAAAAATGGATGTTTAATGGCATCTCTTTACCAAGCACTATAAATGAAAGTCAGTATCACTGACTCACTACTGCTCACTCTAAAAAATAGCTGTAAAAAAATGAAATTGAAACAGTAATATACTGTAAAAACAATGCATTCTGGGTAATATTTGTTGTCAAATAATGACAAATAATATTACCCAGAATGCACTGTAATATACAGAATGCATTGTAATATACAGAAGTAATATACCGTAAAAACAATGCATTCTGGGTAATGTGTGTAATCTAGCCTATAGGTTACTTTCTCGAAAATGACAAATAAAATGACCCAGAATGCATTGTTTTTACTGTATATTAGTGTTTCAATGGAAAACTATATTTTACTGTGTGAATTTTCGTTTTTTACAGCTATACTGATGTCTGTATTAAACTGATTTTTTTTTCTCAATTTTAGCCATTAATTATAGCCATTTAACATTACAGTATAATTGAAAGACATAATTTTTAACATTCAATAGGCTTTAAAAAAAAAACTTTTAATTTAAGTGAACTTAAAACAATCTTCACACAAACTGTAAATTGTATATGCATAAACTATGAACTGAATATAGATTAATCCTTATTAAATCTACAAAAGTGATTCAGTCAAGAACAGAGAGTGATTTTTTCTTTTGTTCTTTGATTAACATTAATGACACAGACTGTAGCAGGTATATTCGGCTGCTCTCACTTTAAGACCTGACATACATGAATCTAACACTAGGTATGGGCGATACCACTTATTTTGTTTTCGATACGATACCGATACTTTTAAAGGCCAGTATTGCTGATATTGATTCTTCTAAACTGAACTTTTGGTTATAGTTTATTTTAATGTGACGTAGTTACGTTGTACTTACTCAAATGGGTACTGAGTACTATTAATTAACTACATGTACTTACTAAAGAGTTACCGTTAGGGTTAGCATTGGTTAGGGTTATTTACTTGTAATTATGCCCAATTTACTATTACTATAGAGTAAGTACATGTAGTAAAGTTAGTTAACACAACCTTAAAGTGTTACCGAACTTTTAAATTATTACTAAGAGTAAAATGGTAATGATAACCACTTAAAATTATATTTGAAAGGCATTTTAACATTCAATATGCCTTGACTGCAAATTATTAGATTATATTTTTGTTTACACATGGTTAAGATATGTTTACTGTAGTGGTAACTGGGAAATCTACAAATACTATAGTTAAACTACAGTCACTGCAGTAACACCATGGTTCATTTTCATAAGGGACTGCCAGTGACAGGCTTTTGCACCCATAAAATGCAACCTTTTTATTCTGACAGTGTATGATTTATATTAACAACAATTTTAGAACAGAACATGATCCATGTGAACTTTTACCGTTCAATTTAAATAATTTTAAATGCACGAACTATGTACAATTCCAATTTGTTTATTGTGAAATAACTCAAACTAATGGATTCATTTGTTTTTCTGTTCTCTGATAAGAATTGTTCTGGGGTGCTTTTCCAAAAAGCATCATGAGCCTAAGCTGATTGCAAAGATGGTAATGGTTTCTTATGATACTTTTGGGAAACGCAGTCCTATTTGACTATTGATACCGCATCAGTATTGTTGCGGTACGCATGCGATTTTCTCCCAACTCTTTACAGTCATTTAAGGCTGTGCTTGTGAGGATACTCACCAAAAACAGGCATTTTTACATATTTTTTTGTGTCACAGAGAGCCGCTTCAAAGACAGCGTGCCAGTACCGAATTTAGTTCTCTTTTGCGTCTTATCATGCTTGAATGGTTTAAAAGCACTTGAATGAAAAAGAGTGTGATCATATACTATATATATCAAATATATATATCAAATATTTAACATTAAGCAGCACAACTCTTTTTAACACTGATAATAATAAAACGTGATTCTTAAGCAAATTTCTGGTGGATCATGTGATGCTGAAGACTGGAGTGATGGTTGCTGATAATTTAGCTTTCCCATCACAGGAATAAATTACATGTAAAATACATTTAAGTAGAAAACAGTTTTTATAAATTGTAATAATATTTCACAATATTACTGTTTTTACTGTATTTTGATCAAATAAATGCAGCCTTGATGATTTCTTTCAAAAACATCAAAAAATTGCACTGACCCCAAAGTTTTGAACAGTAGTGCATATAACAAAGTTTGCAAAGGATAAAAAAAAAAAAAAAATGATGTACATGATCAAAAAAAAATTAAGACATAGTGCTGGCCATCCTTGTTGTTGGGTCCTGTGTAGCTTACATATAGAATATAAAGTACAGCTGACCCACACAAAATCAGCATTTTAATGTAAACTCGATTAATATAGATTAATAACCATGATTTAAAAAAAAACAAAAAAAAAACAATTATAATGTTTCATAATTATGCAGCCCTAGGAGTTGTGGAAGATGAATCAGCTAATCAGCTAAGGAGAGGTTGTTATCCCTTGCTTGCAACGGTATACAGACAGGAAAAGGGAAATGTAACTGTGAGAAATGACTTCCCTGCCCTGTAGGAACATCAATGACAGAAGCAAGCACTTCCACATTTCCGCAGTTTCATCCAGATGGATGAACAGAGCAAGCCAAGCAGATCAAGTTTAGGCTCCACAAGAGATGTTATGAAATTTGAAGTATGACTCTCTGGGTAGAGCTAGCAGTGGAGAGCGAGAGAGATAAACAAATCTGAAAAATCACCTAATTTATTCCATACCTGGAAGCCTTGAATATGGGCTAAATACTCCAGCTGCTGGGAAGGCTGGATGGAGCCACAGGCCAAAGCAGGTGCTTTCCCCTTCAGGATCAGGGCCTCGGCGGTGGGTGACGTCCCGCTCAGCAGCAGCTCTCTTGCAATGGCTGCGGTGTTTCCCACTGATGGGGTGTAGAATGGCCCTGCAGAACCTTGGCCAATGTCTTTGGGTGTCAGATAGTTTCCAGGGGCACCAGGGACTCCCTTATTCCTGCTTGCTTCCATTTCTTGATACACATCCGGGAGAGGTGAAGAATTCCTTTTTGTGCTATATAGGGATGGAATAAGACGCACGGTTAGTTGTGTGTAGTGTGTAGTAGTAGGTAAATAACAGACTTGATGCTAACACTGGATCGAGCAACTAAGCGATAAACATGCCTTTGAAGAGTGCAAAATGTTGTGCAGTTGCCAGGTTGAGGAAAAACACAGTAGCTGCACTGGATTTTTTAGAGAGCCTGAACACACTTATATGAGTAAAAAAGTTTTTACTGTGTCACTATTTCTTTGTTACAGATCGTTTGATATCTACCGATTATGTGTACATGTCTAACCAAAATCACCAGTTCTGATATGTAGTGATTCATGTACATGTACATGTTCTTTGTCTCAAAATTGTTTATTGTCAGTAAGTCAAACCAGTGACTAAGCAGTCAACTTCACATTGTTTCTCTTAGTAGGATGAAAATAATCTGTTATTTAAACTGATTATGTATAGAAAGCTATCAAAGAACGCTCCCTTTACAATAGCTGGAGCTGTCAATCAAACAGCGTAAAAGTTTTGCCAAAAGTCCTGTTATATTCAACGAATCTCTTATTTACAGTGTTTGCACTGTTAGTTATGATGAAAGCATTCGTTTGTGTGCAGAAATCAAGTTACAATGACGAGATCACTGCTTTAATGCACTCAACATGTCTGTGATCAGCTGCTACATGTTCATCACTGCAACCTTTCATGCCACAATCTAAATATAATGCCAAAGATCTCAATATAATGCTATAATCAACACTTTTCATGATTAGTAAACCTTGAGAACTGTAAAAGTAAAAACGTGCTAAAAGTTTGAGAGTTCCACATGTAATATTTTCATATGCAAACATTTCAGCCAATTACAGTTTTACACAGCAGACATGCCCCTTAAAACAGAGCGTTCAAATCAGAAGGCTAAAATCAGGGAATTATTGTCTTGTTTGTTTTCGCTTCATTAACAACATATTTGTGTCTTAGACATTAAGGATATCTGAAATCATAAGTATCAATTTTAAACGTCCATCTGTTAAAAGTAAGTTTTGTCATCTTTTTGAGTACACTACAGCATATAAATAACCTCAAAGCTTGGACTAAAAGCCACAAAACTCTAATTTTGGGGTCTTTGCAGAAGCCGGTACAGAGTGAAAAGAAAAAAAAAAAGAAAAAAAGAGGAGAGGAACAGAGCAGCTGCAGCAAATGTTCTCATCTGTGCACAGATTCTGCTTCCTGTTTGCGTTTTCTGTCCTGAACAAAGTCTCAAAAAGCAGCCGGCTGGTCTCCACCATTTCTGACAACCCAGAACAAGCAACAACTGATTTAACTTAGTGTTCGGACCATAAAACTGGTAAATATTATCCCAGAAAATTGTGAGAAATGTAAATAGGCAGTTCCTCTAAGCGCTGCAGTGTGCCGTTGACGCAGCCCTTTAATTCATGGAGTGAGAATGTAAATGAAAACCAGCAGTTTGGAGTTCCCGTCAGCCATTTCAACAAAGCTAACTGGCAAAGAGGCAACTTACATTGAATACTTAAAATGATACACAACAACATGCATTTACATATTACACAAATCAGCATCCCAAGCCCACATGAGAAAAATGCATACTTAAAATGGCATAAAACGAGAGGTGTGAGCCAGAATGACATCAATTGGGTATTGCGACAAAAAGCACATAAACGCTAAGAAAAAAACAATACCACCACCCCCTCGGCACCATCATTTTTCTTTCTTTTTTCATTCTCTCTCTCTTTCCCCGTTCCAACAGGTTCCACCCAGTATAATGGGCTGAATTTGAGAATGGTGGGCTGGAGATTGGCCAGCTCATGGCCCAAGCTGTGATTTAAAACAGATAACACACAAGGCCCAACTGTAAATCAACACAATGAAGCAATGCTCCAAGACACTAAACACTAACACACTGACATATTCACACACACACATACACACAAGCATAGTCCTGTCTTACTCATACATTCAGTTTTCATGGAATCCTGCTCTACTTTTTTTCCCTTTATACACACAAACAGACTCTTTCTCACACATACTCTCCAGCAACTAAAAACATACACCAGGAAATAAATTATGACCACTTTGCAGACAAAAAGCTGCTGAAATGCTTATCTAGAAAGGAGTTTTCATGTTTTTTGGGCTTCTCATAGCTGTGAATGACTGTATAGGAATAGGAAAAAAAAAAATTAAAAAAAAAAATCTCAATAAAGAAGATGTGTTGCCTTTCTGGGACACAGTGCAACACTGAGACCTCCCATACATCCCTTAATCCATCCCTCCTGCCTCATTTCCTTCATCTGTTCACTATGCCACACACAAATTATAACACATTTGCCATGTATCTCTGTGGGTTTGTACATTCAGAAGAATAAATCAAGGGATTAAAGCTCAAACCTTCAAGTGCAGGATACCAGTGCAGGAAATTGATTAATAATGCCTGACACACTGTCTTGTTGTTTTAAATACAGCATGTTACACAAGCCCTAAGACCATATGGCTGTGGCATCCGTGACTCAATGTGCAATTTTGACGAAATTTCCTTTTTGTTTCATATTCTCCCTTACCTTGTACCATTACACACATAATAGAGAGATCCAATCGTGGGTATTTAGCTCATTTGTCACATTGAAGACATTTAAACAGTAAGGTATAAGGGTGGTAGAGGCACTTTTAAAAGGATAGTTAAAGGGAAAATTAAAGTTCTGTCACCACTCACCTCATGTCATCCCAAACCTGTGTGATTTTCTTTACAAAAGATATATATATATATATATATATATTTTTTTTTTTTTTTTTTTAATGTCCAATTACCAATGTTGGTTTGGAGCCCACTGACATTCAATGTATGAACAAAAACAGTGAACTATCACTTTTTTTTTTTTTTTTTAAAGTGAAAGTGACAAATTAATACAGCCTTAGAAACTTTTAGCCTTGAGCCACAACCTATCAATCTAAATAATATGAAAATACATCATAAAAATAACCATTACATAAAAAGTGGTAATATAAACAGTGAAATAAACCATGTTAATAGATATTGTGTGAAAATGATCAATTTTTACACATTTACGTTGCATCATTTCCATTAAAACCAAAAAGTTTGATTCTAATAGTTATCAAACAGTGTACTTATCAAAGAGACAACAGTATTAGTAAAGAGCTTGAGATGAAATATGAAGAAAAGAATGAAACATCAAGGCAAACATCACTAGTAAGGAGAATATTATTATTATTATTATTGCGCATCATTTTCAAGCTGTAACTTTGTCAAAAGATGCAAAAGGTGTGAAACTATTATTAATATTATTGTTATTTAAAATGCTAGCTAAGAAATGAGCCAGCCATCTTATTTTAAAAAAAAATTTAAAATGTAATTTCCACCACAGAATGCCATTAACCCATAATTTGATGTGGTGGAAATGACACTGGAGTGGAAATGATCAAAAAAATTTTTAAATAATAATAGAATTGACAGAATTCAATGTATATACACTGTTGGAAAACTAGCGAGAATGTGAAAACTGTTTTCAGAGAGTCCACAGGGCCAAAACTGTGCATAGTTGAAGAAACACCCAAGAATGCAGAGCTAAGGATCAAAATCATTGCTCTTGCATAATCAAAATGCAGATAAATTTGCACATTTAGCAGCAATGGACAAGGTACCATAAATCTGCTTTAGAGAACCTGGTTCTGTGTATACAAAGGGTGGAAAGGAAAAACTTAGTTCGCAGGTCACTGACACGTACATCTGCTCTGAATTGAGTTTACACCCCTTAGAGACGTTGATTCTCTTACTGGCAGATCTCAGGAACCGTAAATTAACAAGCATTATTCTGACATTAAAGACTCTACGGTTGAGAAAATCTGTGAAGTCAATTAGGAGATAGATGGAGTCTAACAACATCAGTGTGACAAAGTCAAGCTGGAGAATGGATCCTCTCCAAAACAGAGCAAAGGCCAAAAGATAAAAAGAGAGATGAAGAAAGAGATGGATAATGCACTGTTTTTTTTTGCTATACGTGCAGCTTTAGATGCAGAACTTGTGTAATCTGTAAAGACCAATTCAGTACTGAAACAGAAGTCAACAAAAATAGAAGCTTAAAGGAATATTCCGGGTTCAAAACAAGTGAAGCACAATCAATATTTGTGGCATAATGCTGATTAGCACACACACACACACACAAAAAAAAAAACCTGTCCCTTTATTTTCTTTACAAAAAGCAAAAATTGAGCTTATGGTGAGGCGCTTACAATGGAAGTGAATGGGGCCAATTTTGGTGGGATTCAAAAGCAAAACTGTGAAGCTTGAAATTTCACAAAAGACCTTACACGAAATCTCATGTTAAAACAAGTGAATTATTTGGGCCGTAAAGCTGTTTAAATCATAGAGATTTTCTTTCTTAATTTAGCCTTACATTTCTCAAGTTTAAAGGGGTCATGAATTGAGAAATCAACTTTTCCTTGAGCTTTTGATATATAAGAGGTCATCGTACTATAAGAATATCCCGTTTCAGAACTGAAAACTTCCTTGTTAGTCCAATAAAAGTCCCATTGTACGACTCATCCTGGAATGTACCTATGAAACGCCACCTCCACAGAAGAAATCACCTACTTCATCATTGCAACGTTAGCTCCGCCCACTGGCATGTTAGTGAGATGACGAGGAGAGAAGAGCAATACAGGACTAAAAATAACATTACCTTTCAAAGGATCCTAATGCTAGGAATATGGTTATTTATTTTCAACAATGTGTCTCAGTTGAGCTTTATTTATTTGTATTCACTGTGGATTCTTTGGTAAATCAATCGCATTTCTGCGCAGGCTTTGCAAACAGACTTTTACGATCTGGACTCGACAGTAATGTAACAACATGTAAGTAACTGTGTTCATTCTAATGCCTGATCTGATAAGTAAAGATTTATGTACAGTCAGATGTTCTTTGTCTATGTGTCAGTAAACTAAACAGTCAACATCACATGTTGTTTCTCTTAGTAGGATGAAAATAATCTGTTATTTAAACGGTAATTAAATTCTATATAGAAAGCAATCAAATAATGCTCCCTTTGCAGTCGCTGGAGCTGTCAATCAAACAGCGCAAGTTTATCAGTGACTGAGTTCTGGACTCATGCCAAAACTCTCATTTTATTCAACAAATCTCTTGCATCGAGTTTGCAATGTTAGTTATGATGAAAGCATTCGTTAGTGTGCAGAGGTTGAGTTGCAATGACGGTATCACTGCTTTCATGTGCTCAACAACATGTCTGTGATCGGCTACAGTGTACTTTTCATGTCACGATCTAAATATAATACCATAGATCTAAATGTAATGCAACACTTTTCACAATTAGTTACCTTGAAAGCTGCAACAGTAAAAATGTGCTAAAAGTTTTCGAAAGAGTAATACTTAGTTATTTCAAATGGAAAGATGTT
The DNA here is from genome assembly GCA_037950665.1 of Hypophthalmichthys nobilis. Classification (NCBI taxonomy): domain Eukaryota; kingdom Metazoa; phylum Chordata; class Actinopteri; order Cypriniformes; family Xenocyprididae; genus Hypophthalmichthys; species Hypophthalmichthys nobilis. The sequence continues at coordinate 11,136,615 of CM075482.1, read as the reverse complement.
AGCCAATCACAGCAGTGGGCGTTTACACTGAAGTTTCACAGCAGACACGCCCCTTCAAACAGAGCGTTCAATAAGATGACTAAAATCAGAGCAGGAAAAATGCCTTTTATTTCTAAACTATGACCATTTTTGATGTAAAAATCATACTAACATTATAAGTGCACCCCAAGAAACATTATAAAACATAAAACAACGCAGTTCATGACCCCTTTAAGGATTATAAAGATGAAAAATAGGCAGCACACCTAAAGCTGAAATGATCTTTAAAACAAGTTTGAATGCAGTGGTACAGTACGTTAAGCGGTTCAAGCTGAATTAACTGTAGAAAATTCCAGGGAAGAAAACAAAATCCTTGCCGCAAGCACTATAATAAAGGTTTTCCCATCAGCCAAGAGCTTTCGTCAGCATGTGTGCAAGTTCCAGGAATGCCACTACATAGTTGGGTCAAATACACTCCAACATTAGACCACGAGTGACCTGATTTAGAGATGATTTAGAGAAGCTGTTGTTTTCATCGATTCATCCAAAACAGTTGTCAAACACTGGTTCAAATCGAGTAAGCAACAAAACTACAGGCTTAATTTACACAATGCACTCATTGCAGATTCACTGAGAGATGTTGTATATACAAAGATTTTGTTCATATCACTCTGCATTACCGTTCCTGCAACCTGCATTTCTCTCAGGCCTGCTGTTAGGGCTGTTTTAGCATTTAACAATGATTTTCACTTAAGAAAATTGTTTGTTATCATGCAATTTCATATAATTTTCAACTCAAGTGTCATCTAGTGCCAGACCCGCACATTTTCACAGCAGAAAAAAAAGATAGTTCTGGCCAGGAAAAATTGAACCAGGAACCAATAACGCCAGCGGCCTGGGGTGCAATAATGTCCGCAAGTTCAAAACAACAAAACAAAACTAGATCACTGCCATTATAATCATGAAACTGTTTACAGAGATGTTCAATTGACAGACACTCTGTGTATGTCCTAATTCTGTTTGTTTCTCCATTTGTCTAAAATGATTTTATTTACAAATATCATACATACTGCTATGATTTTTACTCATTACAATTCTAACCGCATCAAAAGCAGCTTGTGATTACATAAGACAGTGATTCGAATTAAAATATATTCACAATGCTCATAAACAAAGACGGTGATGTGCTATGTTTGTTTGTAGGCAGGTTATAGTAACATAGTCAGTTACGTCATTACTCGTCTCTCAAAGTCAGTGGAAAAGTGGGCTCCCAGCCGAGCACAGCTCAAAAACCAGCACTATTTTGGTGGAAAATGGATGTGTGTGCGCGCGTGTGTGTGTGTGTATAAACCCATCTGGAACCACGGTTGTACCCTGGAAAACTGTTTGGGTGGTTAATGTGTGTGTGAGCGTTTAATACAGTGGTCTCACAGACCCCCTGGGAAAGCACATAAGTCTACGTGAATAGGAAGAATTCACAGGCTCTCCATAGAAGCGAGTTTGTGATTGAGCCGACTGGGTTCCTTATTAATCAGTCAGATAGATTAAACGGCCTGGCATCACCTACACTGAGGAACACAGACGGAGAGAAAAACACTTACTGTTGGTTGTTGTTTCAGGAAAAGCAGCCCTTTGTCCATTCCAGCCTTTGTTGTCCATCTGTAGCCAATGTTAAGATAATAGAGGAGCGGGAAGAAATGGAAAGAGAGAGAGAGAGGGCCGGTTTAGCAAACCCTTTTTCATGCATGTCAGACAAGTCGCTTTCCCTTGTTTCCATTAGAAAGGAAGAATCCCTACCAAATTGAGACATCACAGCATAAGTGTCACTAACTTGCAAAGACTAAGTAGACGGGAGATTTAAAGATTAAGGTTGTGTGCACTGAAAGAAGCAGCAACGTGATGATACAAACGTATACATCCTTTTTCACTGGTACCTCCGCCATGCTGTTCAGTATGAATGTGGCAACGAACGGGATAATTGATTAAATGAGAGAGACATCGAATAGAATTGTTACCTAAATGTAATAATATTGAATTAAAAGTTGATGTGCTACAAAAGACCTCATAATTTTTTTTACTGACACAGTTAAAGGGTTAGTTCACCCAAAAATTAAAATTCTGTCATTAATTACTCACCCTCATGTCGTTCCACACCCGTAAGACCTTCGTTCACCTTCAGAACACAAATTAAGATATTTTTGATAAAATCCGATGGCTCAGTGAGGCCTGCATTGACAGCAAGATAATGAACACTTTCAGATGCCCAGAAAGCTACTAAAAACATATTTAAAACAGTTCATGTAACTACAGTGGTTCAATCTTAATGTTATGAAGCGATGAGAATACTTTGTGCGCCAAAAAAAAAAAAAAAAAAAAAAACGGCTTTATTCAACAATATCTAGTGATGAGCGATTTCAAAACACTGCTTTATGAAGCTTTGCAAATCTTTTGTATCGAATCAGTGGTTCGGAGCGTGCATCAAACTGCCAGTCATGTGATTTCAGTAAACGATACATGCTCTGAACCACTGATTCGAAACACAAGATTTGCAAAGCTTTGAAGCTTCATGAAGCAGTGTTTCGAAATCGCCCATCACTAGATATTGTTTAATAAAGTCGATATATATATATATATATATATATATATATATATATTTTTTTTTTTTTTTTTTTTTTTTTTTTGGCGCACAAAAAGTATTCTCATCTCTTCATAACATTAAGGTTGAACCATTGTAGTCACATGAACTGTTTTAAAATATGTCTTTAGTAGCTTTCTGGGCATTTGAAAGTGTTAATTATCTTGCTGGCAATGGAGGCCTCACTGAGCCATCGGATTTTATAAAAAAATATCTTAATTTGTGTTCCGAAGATGACCGAAGGTTTTACGGGTGTGGAACGACATGAGGGTGAGTAAATAATGACAGAATTTTCATTTTTGGGTGAACTAACCCTTAAAAAAAAAAAGAAAAGGGAAGTCTGAAACCATTTAGCAAAAAGTTAGTTTTTTTCTCCAGGTGGTTCATCTCCAACAACCAGCTCAAAAAAATGACTAATTAAGTTCTATCATCATTGTCATCCAAATAAATACTTTTCAGAAAGTAAAATCAATAATTAAATATAAATATTTAATTTAATTGATTTTATTTATTTTATTATATATTTACTAACTACTTTATTTACTTTACTGGGACAATTAGCTTGCTAAATGAGAGACATTAACAGAAATCTTACTAAAACATAAAAATAAACTGAATAAAAGTTGATGTGCAACAAAATTACCTCATATAATTATTAATGACACAGTAAAAACGGGAAAGTCTGAAACATTTTTGGAGGGTTCATTTCAAATATTCAGTTCAAAAACAACAAATTAATTGCTGTCATTACCGTCATCACAATAAAATTCACTTTTTAGTAGTGAAATAATTAAATATAAATATTTAATTAAATGATTGATTTTATTATATATTTACTATATAATTTATTGACATAATTATATTCTACATTTTAAAAGTATTTTTTGTTTTATTATTTGAATTTAGTGTAAAATGTGTTCCCAATTTATGAACACTAATTGACATACTTAATTAGTAAAACATTTTTGCAATAAATATTGCATCGATTTTGAAAGTATGTGAAATGCAACCCAATAGTAGTACGATTTAAAAGAAATTATTCTTTTAAAATATCTTTTATGGCATTAGTTTTAATGGCTTAGTAGCTTGTAGTGTAGCCAACTACTTTGACTCATTTAAATTACAAGTAAGTTGTAACATAATAGTTGCTAGCTGTTGTAGCTTAAAAGTTTCAAAGTAGCTTCACCAGCACTGACCTTTTCTGGAGTGTTCTGTAATGGTGTAGAAGCCTTGTAGCCCAGTTGAAGAAGCATGGCCTCAGCTGCATTACGCTTGGCCACTTTCTTATTGGGCCCAGTTCCTGTGGTCACCTCAGTACCTACTTTCACCTGCCAACAAACCAACAGTGGTTGATGTTTAGTGCTATCTGTTTGTCACTACTATAAAATTGTAACTAACTCATTGACATTTAGTAGTACTGATGACTAAATGGCAGCTGGATTACATTAAAATGAATGTTTTTGCCCATCCTACAGATACTTAGGTCAGGATCATTAATTAAAAAAGTAACAATACATCAAATGTGGTCTGAAAGTTTAAAAAATGGCTATACTGCCTATAATAATAATGAAAAAATAGACAAGCAAACTATAAGCAGATCAGAATCTGTCGGAAAACACAACCAACAACCAATCGGTATAGTACTATATTCTCTATTTAAAAAAAAAAAAAAAAAAAAAAATGTTGTCATTCTGTCTCTAAACCCAGACAACCATCTTTTCATATTTATAAGGAGCAAAGCAGGAGGTGGGGAGAGATGGTGTGGGCCTGAAAACCTGAAAACAGACACGTATTGATGCCCACAGACCAGAGAGGGAACAATGTGGAAATTTTAGAAGCGACTGGGAAACACAAAAGAAACACACACAAGCAGAGTCTAATGCGACAGTGAAAGGAGCATGGAGAATCAGTTAGAGGCTTCGTTACCGCACGCTCAGAGATGCACGGAGTGCTTTAAAGCGAGGGATTATCGGACGGGAGACAGGAAAGAGAAACTTCTCCAACTTGGATGCTCCTTGGTACTTGTTTACATGTGTGGTAGTGCTGGATGAGCATCTGACAGATCATTCAGAATGGTACTCAACATGATTTTGCTTCATTAACTAAAGTGTTCATTGTACCATTTCTGCTTCTGAAATACTGCAGCTTCCCTCCCTGCGGGAAAGTAAGTTTTTTCTGTACTCAACTTTACTTCACTCTATTCCACTCCACTCTGATCTATCTAATTTATTCTGTACTACTTTAATCCACTATATGTTAATTTATTCAGCTCTACAATATCCTTTCTGCTCTACTTCAATCCATCCTATCTAGTCTAGTACAGAGTTGTGTACTCTATGCCATAGTATTCTATTTAACTCTGAATATATTTTACCCTACCCTATCTACCCCACCCTAACTGGACCAAATATTTTGACTGTTGCAATCCCAATCGGACTTATGACCTGTAACGTTGACTGAATCATAATCATGCACTGTTCGCTGTTGGCCAGAGGAGAACTGGCCCCCCGACTGAGCCTGGTTTTTCCCAAGGTTTTTTTTTCTTTTTCTCCATTCTTATCACTGTTTTGTCATCTGATGTCACCCGATGGAGTTTGGGTTCCCTGCCACTGTCGCCTTTGGCTTGCTTAGTTGGGGACACTTGATATTCAACAATGTTTTTGATCTGCCTGCATTGACACCATTGTATGTGAACAAAACTGAGCTGGACGATGACATCACTGATTTCTCCAGTGCTGATATATAGATAAATGAACTAATTATTGATTTTTTACAACCAAATTAATCAATACAGAATTTACTTAAGCTGGACAAAATTATTCACCAGTTATCACTGTAAAGCTGCTTTGACACAATCTTTGACTATTATACCCTTCAACAGGCGTGGCCTAATGGTTAGAGAGTCAGACTTGTAACCCGAAGGTTGCGGGTTCGATTCTCAATACTGACAGGAAAATGTAGTTGGGTGAGTGAATGAACAGCGCTCTCTTCCACTCTTAATATCCTCGACTGAGGTGCCCTTCAGCAAGGCACCTGATGCCCAAATGGCTGCCCACTGATCCGGTGTGTGTTCACTACTCACTGCTCCTAATGTGTGCATTAATTTGGATGATTAAATGCAAAGGACAAATTCCAAGTATGGGTTACCATACTTGGCCTTCACATCATGTCACTTTCACTTTCGTCACTTCATATTACCTACTCTACTCCAATCCATCCTATCCTACCTAGTCAATATTTCCATTCAACCATGTACAAATTTACATTATACAATTCTATTTAACTCTGATCTGCTCCCATCTACCCTATCCCATCTACCCCATTCTATAAAACTCTACCCAACTTTATACAACTCCACACAACTTTACTCTATCCCAGTGGTCGGCAATAGGCGGTCCGCGGGCCAATACTGGCCCGCCAGCAACAATATCTGGCCCCGCGCCCGCAGCCAGATTATTTTGATAGCGGCTGGTTCTGAAATAGATCTGTCTGGAGAGCGCACGACAGACGCCACGGGTGCGCAAGCGCTTTGGAAAGGAACGAGGCGCGGCCGCGCTTTCCACACGTTTTTATACGCGACATTTTAACGGCCCCTAATATTATATTCTTTGCAAACAGCGACAACTTTGTTGCAGATAACACAAAATCAGGTAGGATGAACACATAGTTGTCTTTCCATTCTTCTTTGTATGCCCTATTTTCGCTGTCAACTTTCCTCTTTAGACTCTTTGATAGTGCCATTTTCTCTCACCAGCTAGCTTAAATGTTAACATCACTCTGCACACAACGTAATACCGTACCTCCAGCACGCAAACAATTAAAAAAATGGAGTCAGTACATGAGGATGCCAAGGAATAATTCTGAGTGTAAAAGTAGGCTACGTCGAATAATTATTACAATAAGTTAGGCTCCATTGTGTAACAAGCAAATTAAAATGATACACATTTATTATTCACAATATGGAAATAAAACATAGTTCGTTATGAGCATGACTCAAACATGCCATTAATGGGCTTATTCAAGTCCTCTTTTATTTTTATTTTATTGTTATTTTTATCCATTCAGCATCTCCCACATATGTGTGTTTTAGCAAGGCAGCCTATGTTGCAAGTTGGTGAATGAAGATGCTTGCCAGGTTATGTGTCACTACTCTGCTTTATTAATTTATCCAGTGTAAAACCCGGACACCACCACACAAATGTGGCTTTTTGGTAATGACTGTCCTACTACAGGATTTAACACAGAGTAACAGCTCAATACCAGTTACAAAAGACACTGTTACAGTCTGTCAAGGCAATTCTAGTTGCATTTTTCATCAGTTAGCCTCATTTCTTAAATTATCCTTTGACTATGTTCTGGCCCGCCATCTAGTGGCGAAATTTTTTTTTGGCCCAATGCCAAACTTAATTGCTGACCCCTGCTCTATCCTGTACTCTATACAAATATAGTCTATCCTATATATTCTAATCCAATCCATCCTATCTAGTCTGCAACTCCATTTATCAACTCTAACCTACTCTACTCCATACAACTTTGCAATACTATTTACAAATCTACCTATCCTATCTACTCTAATCCAATCCATCCTATCTGGTCTACACAACTCTACACTACTCTGCTCCATACAACTATACAATACTCTATACAAATCTACCTATCCTATCTACTCTAATCCAATCCATCCTATCTGGTCTACACAACTCCATTTAACAACTCTGCACTACTCTACTCCATACAACTATACAATACTCTATACAAATCTACTCTATTCTATCTACTCTAATCCAATCCATCCTATCTAGTCTACACAACTCTACACTACTCTACTCCAAACAAATCTACTCTATCCTATCTACCCAAATGCAATCCATCCTATCAAGTCAACACAACTCCATTTAACAACTCTACCCTACTCTATACAACTCTACTCCATACACCTTTACAATACTCTATACAAATGTACTCTATCCAATCTACTCTACTCCAATCCATCCTATCTACACAACCTAAACAACTACATTCAACAACTCTACCCTACTCCATACAGCCGTTTTCAAATGTAATCAAATGGCTTCGGAAGACTTGGAATATAGTGCAACTTTTATGGTGCTTTATAATGTGTTTTTTGCCTTTTGTGGAGCACGGTTTCGGATTTTAATCTGTCCTATCTGACCAATACTCAATCCGGCAAATGTCACAGTATCGATGCCGATACTGAATATCGGATCGGTGCATCCCTACTTCACACAAATCTACTCTATCCTATCTACTCTACCGTTTCAGCTCCACACTACTATATACTATTCTGTCCTATCTACTCACTACTCAATCCTACATACTCTACACTTTTTCAACTCTATAATACTATATATTACTCCATACAACTGTATACAAATCTACCCTTTTTACACTAATCTATATTACTCTACTCGGCTCCAATGTATACTGTTAATTTAACTCCAATCTACTGCACTTTATCCTATACTTCTCTTCCACTCCACTCTATACTCTATTCTGCTCTAATCTACTGCACTCCATATACTACACTACAAAATGCTCAAAGAACAAGTGCAGATATCTCAGTGCAAAAAAAGCTGTACAAGTTCTGACTGGTCATCTTAAGCCCAGGGTTAAGATTCTTTCATGATTTAAGATCCAAGACGAGATTCCAAAAGCAAATCCAAGTTGGAGCCATTTCAAAAAATATGTGGAAATCTGAGGTGATTTTGAGCCAATTCTGCCTGTATTTGTGCGTCTTTTTTCACAGGGTCTAGGCACTGCCGTTATGGCTACAGGGGGCTTCATTTTTACTATATGAGGTAAAGTCAATTTTTTCATTGGGCAGCGAGCAATACAGTTATTGTTGTTTTAATGACCTGTAATAAACCAGCAGACATCAGCCCGTGATGTGATGTGTGCTAAGTGCATATGTGTGATGCAGTGAACAATCAGGAAAAGAAAACAAGCCAACAGTCAATAATCATCCATGCCTGGGATTTGTATATACCTTCATGCAAGAGGTCAAGGGCATGAATACTCAAATTTGTTGAGCTGGGCAGAAGCTTTTGCACAAAGTTGTGTGTTTAAGCTTTGAAATGTGCTTGGACCTAAAGTCCATGGGCAAGTTATTGTCATCACCTAAATGACCTAAATTAAGACTAATTATCCATTAACAACTGCAATGAGTTGACATTTCCAAGAGTGAATAAGCAACTGTGTGTGTAAAAAGAGTTTCTGCCTGACTTTGACAGAGCTGAAGGTCAGTGGTAATCAGAGCCAGAGGAGGTGACAGTCTTTCTGATTAAGACGGATTGCACAGTGGGAGGTTATCAGTGTTTGTGCAGGACTCATCTGTCCTTCACTCCCCCCCTCTGCCTCATAGATTTTCTTTTACTTTATACCTCCAGATTCCCTCTCTTATTATATTTACCTGCATGATGAATTCTCTACGGCGGGGCATTCCTCTCTCTGAAAGCAGCATATATTCAGGCTCCTTCTCCTTTTTGGCCTGTTGAATCTGAGCCAGTCTGCTAATAGGGTTCATGCCCTGTCCGTATTCTGGTCCTGTCTGAGAGAGAAATTGAGAACGAAAAAGAAAATGAGAATGAGGATGAGAGACACAGATAAAGCAGCAGAGGGACAGATGGACGGCTGGTTAATGTTCACGTCAGTAACCCTGTCAGGAGAATGACAAAAGAGTGAATGAGTGTGTGTGAATGAGTTACTGAGTGAGTGAGTGAATGAGTGAGGCAATAAACATCTGTATGATATAAAAGTCTTTCTAGCATTTTAAAAGAGAACAGCCTGAATTAATTAAAAGAATAGATCATCCAAAATGAGATCCTTCATGTTGTTCCTGGTTTTCTGTGCCACAAAAAATGAATTTCTGAACAACTTGCATTTCCATTCAATAAAAATAAATTTGGATTGGGGCTGTCAAACTCTGAAATGACAAAGATTTTCAATGAATATGACATTTATTTCAATCTGTTTGTCACAAAAAGCTATTTTATGGCTTCAGAAGATTTGTATTGATGTATTGTCATTTTGGTAGCACTTTATTTTACAGTCCTGTTCCACATACTATGTACTTATTATAGCAATTACAGTAACTGGGTGAACCTACCCCTAAACCCAACCTTAACCCATTTAGCCACCTTATATTACCGGTACTTTCTTGGGTAAGTGCACTTTAAGTACACGTACTGTAAAAGAAAGTGTAACCGACATTTTTTATGATTCTTTTTGAGTTGACAGACTCAATGTTCAATCATTTTCATTATATGGAAAAGAGCAACCATTGTTTATCGCTTTTGAATAAACTATTCCTTCAGGTTCTGTGTGTCAGTTGCCTTACTTAAACCATTAAAGGATCAAATTCTACACATATGTTTTTTAAAATATACACTTCCAAAGTTTGGGATCAGTAAGATTTTTTTTAAAACAAATTAATACTTTTATTCAGCAAGGATGCATTAAATTGATCAAAAGTGACATTTATAATGTTACAAAAGATTCCTATTTCAAAAAAATGCTGTTGAACTGTTGAACTTTATTTTCGTTAAAAAGATTTCAGAAAAAAAACAACTGTTTTCAACTTTGATAATGATAAATGTTTCTTAATCAGCATATTAAAATGATTTCTGAAGGATCAAGTGACACTGAAGACTGAAGTGATGATGCTGAAAAATCCAACTTTGTCATCACAAGAAGAAATTACATTATAAAATATAATCAAATATTATTATAAATAATATTTTAATGATATTTCACAATATTGCTGGTTTTTTTACTGTTTTTTTTTTAAAACAAAAGGTCCATAAAACAATTTAATATTGATAACAGAATTTGTGCTTTATTCATTGATAGGGTTGTTGGTACAGTAAGTGTTGGAATTTATACAAGCACAAAGCCTTTAAAGGGTTAGTTCGCCCAAAAATGAAAATTCTGTCATTTATTACTCACCCTCATGCCGTTCCACACCCGTAAGACCTTCGTTCATCTACGGAACTCAAATTAAGATATTTTTGTTGAAATCCGATGGCTTAGTGAGGCCTGCATACGGAGCAATGACATTTCCTCTCTCAAGATCCATAAATGTACTAAAAACATATTTAAATCAGTTCATGTGAGTACAGTGGTTCAATATTAATATTATAAAGCGACAAGAATATTTTTTGTGCACCAAAAAAACAAAATAATGACTTATATAGTGATGGCCGATTTCAAAACACTGCTTCAGGAAGCTTCGGAGCGTTATGAATCAGCGTGTCGAATCAGCGGTTCAGAGTGCCAAAGTCAGGTGATTTCAGCAGTTTGGCGGTTTGACACGCGATCTGAATCATGATTCGACACAAAAGATTCATAACGCTCCGAAGCTTAATGAAGCAGTGTTTTGAAATCGGCCATCACTATACAAGTTGTTATTTTGTTTTTTTGGCGCACCAAAAATATTCTCGTAGCTTTATAATATTAATATTGAACCACTGTACTCACATGAACTGATTTAAATATGTTTTTAGTACATTAATGGATCTTGAGAGAGGAAATGTCTTTGCTGGCTATGTAGGCCTCACTGAGACATCGGATTTCAACAAAAATATCTTAATTTGTGTTCCGAAGATGAACGAAGGTCTTACGGGTGTGGAACGGCATGAGGGTGAGTAATAAATGACATTATTTTCATTTTTGGGTGAACTAACCCTTTAATTTGGCAATTCCTTTTGATGCTGCTAGTAGTACAGAAATTATACACCTCACCTTTCCATCCTCCAAAATACATCCCCTAATACATTCATACAATTCTAGTGAATTAAAACATCAATGTAATCTTCCAGTTACATCCACCACTCTGGAATTATTTCTGCTCTTAAATCTACCCACCTTTAATATGGTCTTAGGCCGCTTCTTGTAATGCACTTTGGGTTTCTCCACCACAGGAAGGACTGGCAGTTTCTTCAGTTCTTGTAAGATGGAGAGGGCCGCTCTTTTTTTGGAGAGTTTCTTACTATTCCCCTCACCCTCGGCTGAGAACTCCCCCACCGTCACACGTGTGAGGAAACTCTTCATGTGTGGGGGTCCGCTTTCCTTCAGCACCTGAGGGGCATGTAATGAACACATTACACAAGAGAACACATATGCATGCGCAAGTGGGAACAGAAGTTATTCCAGTCATGCTCCCTTTCTCTCTGCCCCTTAGGCAATGTCTGCTGCACGCTCTCTTCCTTCTGCCCTTTCTCTTTCTCTTTCTCAGCAAATGGGAATACTGCTAATTAGACTCACTGCACTCGAGCTGTCCGCTTTAACACCCGGATCAATAACTTATATGGGGAGAGAGACCACTGGAACTTAACAGACTGCACCTGGTTCTTAAACACACACACCAAGTATGAATTTATGAATATACATGAATATACATTTGGGTGAATATAAATCAGAAGCACACACAAATAAATGCAGACTTAAGGCCATTTTAAGCTTGTAAACAAGAGTCTAGCTGCTTTCCATCTTTGCAAGACAAAAATATCATTTTATTTAAAATATACATTTTATTATTTTATCTTTAATACATAACTTTTATCTATCTATCTATCTATCTATCTATCTATCTATATATATATATATATATATATATATATATATATATCTCTATCTATCTATCTATCATATATATATATATATATATATATATATATATAAAAATGTATAAAATAAAATAATAATCTGTGTTACTGTTATATACTAAAATAAAATATAACTACAACAAACTATAATTAGAAATGTTGCCTTCAACTAACTAAAATAAAATAATTAGAAGGACTACAATTACTAAACCTGAAATAAAAATAAATTAAAGCTAAATAGAAATATTAAAATACAAATAAAAAAAATTACAAAAGCAAATAATAAAATTGCTCAAATTTAAACTAAAATTAAAAACTGAAAACTGATTATTTTAAAATAAAAATAATAATATATAGTATATAAATAATACTAAAAAAATATAATTATTTTAGTTATTGTTTTATGGATGATCAGAGGTCATTTTATTTACAACCAATCAAACTGCATTTCTGTGTGTCACAATTTTGTGCTTAGTGTTCAACCTCTATTCCGCTACTACTATCCATTTCTCACAAATGCATGTCGTGAGAAACCAAAATTTAATGTAATGCACATGTAATCGTATTTACTTCCTGTGACATCATCAAAATGGTCAACAGAACAGGTGAGCTGCTCTGAGCTCTTTAAGAGCAACACTGGGGGGATCGAGTTTCACTCAGACGCACATACACAGCTGAGGGTGGGCCTCTATGTGCTCAGTCAGAACTGAAAGTTATCCGTCTCCAGAGACTCCCTCCTCACATCCTCTCTTCACACACATGACCATTCTGGCATTCATACAAACATGTGACACTCCAGTGAAACAGGCTCAGCTGAGAGGAGCCAGATCACCATACAAAACTAATGAAGATTATCACGTCTGATTCAAAAACAGTGGCAAACTTCAATAAGCTTCACGGCTTACACAAATGAAGCTTGGATGCCCATGCCAATTCAAACTCTGCGCAATGCCTTAAAGGGATAGCTCATCCAAAAATGTGTTCATCCATGAAAATTGTCATTATTAATCACCATCATGTTGTTCCAACTTTGTACAGTTTTTCTTTTCCATGCAAAACAAAAGGAGAACTTTTGTGAATGTTTCTGCAGTTCTTGAAAGAGCTTGAAAATGGATGAAAAAAGTAGTGCTTTCAAATGATTAATCGTGATTAAAATAAAATAAAATTTGTTTACACATTATATGTGTGTGTACAGTGTATGTATTTATATATTCATAAATATTCACATTACACACGCATATTATGTAAACAAAATTTTGGATGCGATTATTCACGATTAATCGTTTGACAGCACTAAAAGTACCACAAAAGTGGTCTATATGACTAATGTCACATGTTTTAAGTTTTCCGAAGCCATATGATACTGAACAGACAAAATGTTTACTAGAAATTCAAAACAAATCAATCAAAATAATCAAAATGTAAGTCAATTTAAAAAATTAGTGTCAAAATAAATAAAAATAAAATACACACATAACATAATATAATATTTTTTTTTCCTGTACATTTCTGTATATATTCAAAATACAAATCTACAAAATGTAGGAACTATAAGTGAATAAAGAAAACTATAAATGTGGGCTGTGTTTACAGTACTTTTATGGTGCTTTTTGATCTTGACCGCCCCAGTTCCTATTCACTGTCACCTTTAGTGTTTCACAGAGGAAAGAAAATCATCAGGGTTTTAAACGACATGAGGGTGAGTAAATGTTGAAAGAAATGTAATTTCTGGGAGAACTCTCTCTTTACAGCTCAAGACCGTTATTATGAATGATTGGAAGCGTAGACAAACATCATTAATCTTCATCTGTAAGCTTCTGATCCTTGACAGTCTGGGCTTTCATCTGAAGATGGCCAGGAACTTAGGGAACACAAGAGAGCACTGTGCATTTCCCGCACACTTGACAGAGCAGCATAACCCAATATTTACTAAACCTTGATGTGGAATGCATTTGATCATCACACTTAGATGTTACATAAGTATTGAGAATTCCTCTGGATGAGCATCACTCTATAATGAAATGACGAATTTCTGCTATACTTCTCTCTTGGAAATATCATCATGTCATTTTAAGCTCTCTTGCGAGGATGAGGTGTGGGGAGGAAGGAAAAGGGCTTAAAGCTGCAAGTTCGTCATTGAGGGAACTCCCACATGGTCTATTCCATGGGTTGAAAGTGGTGATTTATCTAGGACGGCACTAAGTTAGATCAAAACTGTACTCACAGTCTCTGATTATACAACTAACTCAATTCAGCTATGAAGTGGACAAGAAATTCCCAGAGAAAAAGAGACCAAGACTCCAATGAGATGTGAACTTCTCTGAGATTTTCCTTGATGAGAAATTTCTCAAATAACTCAAATAACTTGAAAAAAGGAATTTTTAAATTGCTTGAGTCCCAAAATAAGGCATAAAGCTGTATATGTAATGTCAATGTAATAAAACTACCTTTTTTGTCAAACAATGGAAGACTTGGAAACAATTATTTTTGCATTTCTGACTACAAATTTCACAGTTACTTTAAATTAATTGTGAGGTGACTTGGGCACATTCTCTAGGAGAAAAAATATGCAAGAACGTCACCTTAAAGGGACAGTTCACGCAAAAATGAAAATTCTGTCATCATTTACTTATCCCCATTTCTTTCCAAACCTGTATAAATTTCTTTCTTCTATGGGACACAGAAGATATTTTGAAATATGACTCAGTGCTTTTTTTGTTCATACAATGGAAGCCAATGGGGTCCAAAGTTTTGACTTTCATTATATGGAAAAAAACAAGTGAAACATTCTTCAAAAAAATCTTCTTTCTGCAGAAAGAAAGTCATACAGGTTTGGAATGACATGAGGGTGAGGAAATGATGACAATTTAAATTTTTGGATGAACTGTACTTTTATATCTTATTTTGCAGTCGTTTAATAGATGGATTTACTTTAAAATGAAAATTACCCCAAGATTTACTCACGCTCAAGCCATCCTAGGTGTATGACTTTGTTCTTTCTGATGAACACAGTAGGAGTTATACTAATTAATATCCTGACTTGTCCAAGCTTTATAATGGCAGTGAACGGGTGCAACAAGTTTGAAGAAAGTGCATCCATCCATCATAAATGTACTCCACACGGCTTTGGGGGCTTAATAAAGGCCTTCTGAAGCGAAGCAATGTGTTTGTGTAAGAAAAATATCCATATTTAACAAGTTATAAAGTAAAATATCTAGCTTCTGCCTTCCGTATTCAACTTACGTAAAGTAGGACGTAGCATAAGCGTTTTGAACTGTGAGAGGTGTTACACTTTCTTCGTTGAATACAGAATGCGGTCTGGCGGAAGCTAGATATTTTCCTTTATTACTTGTTAAATATGGATATTTTTCTTACACAAATGCATCACTTCGCTTCAGAAGACCTGTATTAACCCCCTGGAGCCGTGTGGAGTACGTTTATGATGGATGGATGCACTTTATTGAGCTTCAAACTCGTTGCCTCACTGCCATTATAAAGCTTGGACGTGTCAGGATATTTATTAATATAACTCCGATTGTGTTCTTCAGAAAGAAGAAAGTCATATACTAGGATGGCTTGAGGGTGAGTAAATCTTGGGGTAATTTTCATTTTAAAGTGAACTATTCCTTTAACAAAAATGAGTTGTTACAACTACACCAACAAGAAGTCAAAACAGGCCTGGCAAATCTCAAGTTGGCCTCCTGACACAGTTTCCATGGCAGGCAGCTATAAAACACTAAGGTAGGTGGGTGGCAGTTCCAGCCGGTGAATAAGCCTCATCGGGTGAACGAGGACTGTGAGGAGGTCTTGGCACTGGAGCCCGACTCCCTCTATGGCGGCAGACGAGGTTGTGTTGTCTACAACAGATGATATGGCATCCTCAGGCAGCGATGGGGTTTCAGCAAGTGTTTGATTCTTGTGTCTGATGGTGGCCAGTTCCTCTGTCTGCGCTCCAGTCTCGCATGGCTGGCAACGGAGATCAAGTTGTAGGAAGGAATCGCTGTAACATGAGGTTCATCATTCTTCATCCCCTCCATGGATGCGAGGGGAGATATGGTATTAGTGAGACAGCCATGTCCTCAGCCTGGTGAAAAGGCAGGATACCAGGCCAGGGTGGGACAATGGCAAGGACTGATATAATAAAGAAAAGCTCTTTTGTATGGATTGTTGATGTGTATTCCCTGAGGGAAGGTACTTATGTACTCGATGGGTGGTTCTTGGCATGGGTTTCCACTCTTGTACCTCTGTAAGGCGTCATCCATGACAGAAACTGTGATTAATGCATTTGCCCTTTGAAGTTGGCATCTGTTTGATATCGTTTGACACCGACAAGAAGGTGAAGGTGTGTAGATTACCGAGTGGCCCTTGACTTCATAAGGGGACAGATGAGACACTGTTCTGGTTGACCTAAGCTCATTCCAAACCTGTAAGACTTTCTTTCTTCTGTTTCTGTTAGGGCTGCACAATTACTCAAATTAAAACCAAAATCATGATATGACTCATGATCCATTTATCAAACCTAATGTTTCTGTTATGGCATAAACAACATCTGCAAAATTATGATGCTCAATGTTCAATGCAAAGGATATTTTTATTTTTTATTTTACAGAATTCGCTGTTTAAGGACTACAACAAATGGCTGGTAGGGACTACAACAAGCTTCTTCCTGGGTTAGTGACATCACTAACCCTAAAATTTACATAAACCCTGCCGCCGAGAACATGCACCAAAGGGGGCAAGGCCATGCTGGGCTGCTTTAGAGAAAAGGAAAAGCTGTTGTAGTAGAGTGTTGTTGCGATGCCGTCAATTTACGCCGGACTGCTTCACAAACGATGGTCAGTTTAATGCTGGATTTGCACAAAAGATTAACATGACGGCACATGCTAGTCGATGAGTTGAATCAACTCCACAGCAACTTACATGAATTTACCCACTAACCGTTCAGAAACATCCAGTTGCATTCTAAAAGTTGTAACTTCTTCCTGAGTCTCTCCATCAGTGTCTGACTCCGGTTTGAACAATGTAAGGCTGAACACCATTACTGACCGTTATTTTTTTTTTTGCTGCGTGAGATTCTCCAGCTTTGTTGTTGTTGAGTATCTGAAGCGTGAGCTGTTAAAGCTCCGCCCTCTTCTGGAAAGTGGCCAGGAGCAGCAGCTCATTTGCATTTAAGGGACACACAAAAACGGCGTGTATTTGCTCACACCCAAATAGGGGCAAATTTGACAAGCTATAATAAATGATCTGTGGGGTATTTTGAGCTGAAACTTCACAGACACTTTCTGGGGACACCAGAGACTTATATTACATCTTGTGAAAGGGGCATTGCGGGTCCCCTTTAAAAGCTTTCATGTGTCCCACATCTTTGAACAACAAATGATTTTCTTCATGGTTTCTTTCTCGCATAGTAACACTGTAATATTCCACGTTTGCATGCTAATTGAATGAGGAACAAAAACGTTTCCATTCCTACAAATAGCTGGGGAGAAATTTCCTGAAAAGATCTAACAAGGTTGAAACCAGTCCAGGCTCTCACAGATGACTTACAGTCCAAACTTTAAAGAAAGAAAAAGAAAAAACTACAGTGTGTCCAAATGCAGTTAGATTGGGGTCCCTAGACGAAACAAATTGCATGCAAGAACAAGGGATTCTTGGAGATTGCACATCAGGAAGATTCTAGTTGACCAAAGCCAAGCAGATGATTGGAGATTATGAAGTTGGAGACAGCCGTGGAAAATCATTTAAGATAAACAAGGATGCAGTAGTAGTGAGGCTATAGAGCTCCTCAGATTTCCTCTAGTGTTGAAGGTGGAGGTTTGTGTTGATTTAAAGTGTCATTGATGCAGCTCTTTAATGAAATGCTGATTTTGAATGTTGTCCAAATTGACCTCCTTCCCAAAATAAATGATTTTAAGTGTTAAAGCAATTACAATTACCGGATTTAACTGATGCTGACAGAGCTTGACCAAGAATAGGTGTTTAATATAATCACTTTCCCACTTTATCCTCTTTACTTGAAGCTAGTAATTTTCAATTTAATGAATGAACCGATATATAAGTATATTCTGATGAATGAATTTGATTAAATTGGACGAATACTTGAAGGGCAGGGAAAAACATTACAGCGAAAGAGAGTCACTCACTCTGTTCCAAAACACACTGAGACAACTATCTAGAGAGTATTTTACATTTACATTTTAGGCATGCTCCCAACACAAAACCTGCTCCAAAAGTTTCAAGATTGCTTCTTTTACATGTCTAAGGCAGCATTGCATACATCATACACTGAAAAGGCAATCCCAGAATACACTATGATGAGTGCAGTGGGGAAAAATTTAATCCAACATGGATCATTTTTTATTTGGTATTAAAAAGTATAGATTAAATGTCTATTTATAAGAGTACTATTAGCCAATATTTGGGTGTGCAGTGTAATTTTATGCTTGTAGGTGTACAGCAGTTAGCTTAGCAACATGCTAACGTCAAAATCTACTAGAATTCACTGTGCGCTTAATGTCAGGAATGCTATATATGTACAAAGAGTAAGAAAATGGTTAATGGGCTGGATAGGATCACTAGAACTGGAAATAACTGTGCTATAAAAATGACTGTTGAGATTTCCTGAATAGGGTTACATTTCTTTATATTCTCAAATAAACTGGCTTAGTTTACCTCAAAGTTAACAGGCAGGTTCCTCTTAAGGGCGATCTCGTAGACCAGGCTGATCTCGGATTTGCTTGCATCACTGTTCTCCTCCGTTTCTTTCTTCTCCTCTGAACACTGAAAGGGTTAAACACAAAACAGAGAAACTATAAAAATGCAATTACATTTTATCCAGTATATCGACTTTAATTTTAACGTAAGAGCAGGTGCAGCCATTTCTAACCTGAATTTGCAAGGCTTAGGTTATCATCCGTTTCCAGTTATTTTAGCAGTACAAAAAGTTTATTATGCTGCTTAATATTGCAAACTGGTATTTATCATAATTTAAAAAAATTATTAAAAAATGTATTATCGTAATGTATTATTATCGATAACTTATTATTGTAATCATTAACGCATTGGTTTGTAGCGCAAAAAGTTTTACAGTTTACAGCATATGTTTATTATTCTTCTAGTTATTTAGTTAATAAATCGGAAGTCTCGCACATTCACAGAAAACAACTTACTTCCAAGTTACAAAATAAGTTGGATAGGGCTTTTTGAATCACAGATAATGGTATATTACTTTGATTTGACAGAAAAACATGTTAGACCAACACAATTCCCCCTACTGCTGGGAGCTAGCACATCTGCAGCATTGTTGAATAAGAATAGTTCAGACAACTCTGTTAGTACAACACTGCAGCACAAATAAATAATGGATTTAGGTTTACTGTTTTTCTGTGGCTTTATTTAATCAAGTTTGTTTGAAAATCTTTTTTTTTACCTAATGTTTGATTAAATAACATGCAATAATGTTTATTTACATCCAGTATTCGAATGCTGGAGACCAGAAACTCAAGTTCATGTGAAAAATTGCATTTTGCTGCATTCCAAAGTTAAAGTTTGGTGAACTCTGATCTGTGAATTCGTATCACATGAAGATGTGTGACTAATAGAAGATTGATATGTCACGGCATGACTTCTTGGCTGAATTACAAGAACACAAACTTGAATTAATGTTTTTCAAAAAAAAGAATAGAGCATGACGTCATATGGCAACCAAAATTTTACATGCTCAAAGTGAACGCTAGTGTGACTGCCCCTTAAGTGGGACATTTAGCATTAGTGAATAAAAAATGGCTTAAAGCAGCGTTACAACATTTAATAATTATTATTATTAATTTTTGAGAGAACTCACAAATCTCAGTGCATAACATCACCTTGATTTGATTACCATTTCTCAACAATCCCTTTATTACGGTACAGAGATTTCTGTCGCTGACCTCAATTCAGCCTCAAACCTACATTGCACCCTCTAACAGAATGAAGACCTGCCAGGAAGATCTTAAGTACAGGCTGTATGATCTCAGACTTGATGGTGAGTCTGCTTCAACGCATGACTGCAGTTTCTCATGTAACTCCGCTGAAAATAGATGCTTCTGGTTTTGTTGAACAATTCTGATTCTGGAGAAAGTGGCTTGGTTTTGTGAGAAGAAAAAGCTTTCAAAACGGTCCAAGAGCAGTTCCCTTACTTCCGATTTGTATCTTATCAACTACAAAAGGAGCTGCAATAGTACGCTCACACAAGTTCCAAAGGGTGACTTTTAATATGATCCCTGCAGTATATTATCTTGGTCACTTCCATTACAAAACTGACATTTCTTTTCAGAATGAAGAGTGTGTTCTCATGCAATACATGAACAGGAGTGTGTGATCTAAGAGCACTCGATCAAGTTGTGCTTTTTCGTAGACATTTAATACTGCGTTCTCAGTGTCGTCCTTATAGCGATCACACGGCATGATGTCATTGTTCGTTTCCTTCAAACACCTATTAATGATGTCTGGGATGGAGAGCCATCGGGTGGTCTGGAGAGTGTGAGATTTTGTATGACAGACTGTGAAGGTTTGTTTGTGTGCCCTTCTTCAACTGATCTGACAGATCACAAGCTAAATTTGATGTTGTCACAAGTGTTATAATGGTTATAATGGCAAAAGTGTTATAATGTTATAGTGGACTCAAAGTCATGGTACTTTTTACAAGTTTTGGAGTTACATCTTTTGTGTTTGATAAATACAGAACATTAAATAAGTAAAAGATTTGCACAAGGAGTTTGAGTAAAAAAAACCTTTGTCACGATTTATGCATAGCGGCCAGGCTAACACCAATAAAAATGTATGCATGTGTAATATATACACCGATCAGGCATAACATTATGACCACTGACAGGTGAAGTGAATAACACTGATTATCTCTTCATCACGGCACCTGTTAGTGGGTGGGATATATTAGGCAGCAAGTGAACATTTCGTCCTCAAAGTTGATGCGTTAGAAGCAGGAAAAATGGGCAAGCGTAAGGATTTGAGCGAGTTTGACAAGGGCCAAACTGTGATGGCTAGACGACTGGGTCAGAGCATCTCCAAAACTGCAGCTATTGTGGGGTGTTCCCGGTGTGCAGTGGTCAGTATCTATCAAAAGTGGTCCAAGGAAGGAACAGTGGTGAACCGGCGACAGGGTCATTTAAAAAAAAAAGGCTCATTTATGCACGTGAGGAGCAAAGGCTGGCCCGTGTGGCCCGATCCATCAGATGAGCTACTGTAGCTCAAATTGCTCAAGTAGTTAATGCTGGTTCTGATAGAAAAGTGTCAGAATACACAGTGAAATCGCAGTTTGTTGTGTATGGGGCTGCATAGCTGCAGACCAGTCAGGATGCCCGTGCTGACCCCTGTCCACCGCCGAAAGCGGCAACAGTGGGCACATGAGCATCAGAACTGGACCACGGAGCAATGGAAGAAGGTGGCCTGGTCTGATGAATCACGTTTTCTTTTACATCACGTGGATGGCCGGGTGTGTGCTTACCTGGGGAACACATGGCACCAGGATGCACTATGGGAAGAAGGCAAGCCGGCGGAGGCAGTGTGATGCTTTGGGCAATGTTCTGCTGGGAAACCTTGCGTCCTGCCATCCATGTGGATGTTGCTTTGACACATACCAACTTCCTAAGCATTGTTGCAGACCATGTACACCCTCTTATGGAAACGGTACTGCCTAGTGGGTGTGGCGTCTTTCAGCAGGATAATGCACCCTGCCACAAACCAAAAATGGTTCAGGAATTGTTTGAGGAGCACAAGGAGTTTGAGGTGTTGACTTGGCCTCCAAATACCCCAGATCTCAATCCAACAAAAAAAAGTCAAATCCATGGAGGGCCCACCTCGCAACTTACAGGACTTAAAGGATCTGCTGCTAACATCTTGGTGACAGATACCACAGCACACCTTCAGGGGTCTAGTGGAGTCCATGCCTCAATGGGTCAGGGCTGTTTTGGCAGCAAAAGCGGGACCATCACAATATTAGGAAGGTGGTCATAATGTTATGCCTGATAGGTGTAAATAAATAAAACAACTAATAACAATTATTATTATTATTATTATTATTATTATTATCATCATCATCAGCTAATAATGGATATTAAATTAGGACCATAGATGTAGAAATATTACTTATTGAGAACCTCTCACAGCTATATAGTCCTTATAAAAGTTGGGCGATGAAGCTATATTACTACAAAAAGTTGCATAGTGTCAAGCAAACACCACAAGTAAAAGCAAAAATAAATAAATCTTTTACACTATTACTATTATCAATTTATAATATATAATATTCAGGATCATAGATGCAGAAAAAAAATAAAAATACTTTTTAAGAACCTCTCACAGCTATGTGGTCCGATGGAGCTTTTTAATGAATAGACTAGAAAATAACAACAATATGGCTGTTTCTCAATTCCAAGAACGCAGAGAACGGACTTGCGTTCTCGTGGAGTCCGGTCTTGCCAGGTGACCTTGAAAGAATGAACTCAGAAGGACGCGAGGACACAGAACACATCATTTGAGAATTGAGATCTTGTTGATCAACTGACTGTCCCAGCATCTTATAAGTGGCTAATGCACAATAAATACAACATAACATCACAAACAAACAGTGTTGGGCACGTTACTTTAAAAAAGTATTTAGTTATAGTTACTAGTTACTTCTCACAAATAGTAACTGAGTAACATCATTATAAAAGTAACCAATTACCAGGGAAAGTAACTATTGCATTACTTAAAAAAAAAAAAAAAAAAAAAAAAAAAAAAAAAAATCAAATGTCAAATAACTTGGATGCCCCCAATATTAAATATAAGTCTAAAAATAAATGATGCTCGATCCGACTCGTGACTCATGATCCGCTCTTCCTCACGACATGAATTTTCTCTGTACTGTACTACGTGTTGTTAGCCATTAAAGAAAACGTAGTTTCATATTTATGTTTAAATAAGCCCATGTTATGTTTTAAGTTTAATGTTATTTAATAAATGAGAAGCAAATATAGCAGACAATATAATGACATGGAGGCGCCGGCGCGATCACTTTCACGTGAACTGGAGCACGTCTTATAGGCTAAATGAACCGAAACTCAGCGGCTGCTTGCCTCACAGACATGAGAAAAATATCTATAGAAAGCTTGAAATGTCTTGAAATGAAATAGGCTACTCTGGTTATGTAATCCAAATGAAATGTGTATTCTCTCTCTAGGCGCGTCCAGTATGCGGAGATGATGAGAGTCAGCAATGTCAACTTCATCTTTGCAGCCGACAATGATTCAGAAAACATTACTTTATTAATAAACAATTAAAATGACTCCTTGCGGTTTTTGTCACATTCATAATCATTACTTTTGCCGGTTCTTTATGGCGAGCTTTATGCGTGCGCTTGAGCGCTATATATTAAACGCTCATTATTATGGTTTATTCTCTCCAGTATTTAAGACATTAAATTAATATAAATGTGATTAGTCAACTACTGGCTTAAATGAACTACTAGTCGACTAGAAAAAACGTATTTCACATATTTTCGCAGCATTCACAAAGGGTATTCTGGTTTGAGCTCGCGCTCCACTTGCATGCTCTGACACAGACACACACAAAGCATCTTTGTGTTACATGCTTTGTCAATGTTAAGAATCTTTTTTATATTCCAACAAAATACTGCAGGCTTTCTTCATGTTATCACTTTATTCAGCAAAACAAACGGACAAATGTTTACTTTCACGAGCCGTCACATATATGCGAGTGGGAATCTCATAAGTGAGAACGAGATCTCTAAAGCTTGAAGGCTTCCGTATGCCCACATCGTCTTCTGCGATTTTTAACGGTTCAAATCTCTCAAGTCTGCATTCGATGCATCCTCGATATCAAGAACACATCCGGGTACTTTCATGCGTCCTCAAGTATTGGAACTGAACTTCGATGGTTGATGATGACGTAGAGTAAGAACACAAGGACGCAAGATCGCTTAAGAACGCATATTGAGAAACAGCCTATAATTGACTGATATTTGTGATTTAACACACAGATTTGTTTATTTTGGCTGTACACATGTCTTTTGTTTCAAAAACATTTTAACCAATAAAGCTAAGCCTCAGGTGTTTTTTTTTTTTTTAAATCTAAAATAACAAACCATTAGTGTTTGATATAAAACAAATGTCTTCCAAACTCTTTTAGGCTCTTCGGCTAAATAGGGCAAATTGAAAATCAACATCTCTGATGGATTAATCATCTGCTTCTCTTTGAAAAGCCCTCAAATCTACATTTCTGTCAGCATGTCTTCATCTGAGAGATTTCCTGCTTACAGTGTGCGGTCACTGAGCATCGTTCCCATGATAACCATTGGACGGAACCCTTTACTCAGACTTGAACGGAACTAAGGAGCTTCCCGATGTCTGTTTACTAACCATTTAGAGCTGTGCTGATTGTACAAACTGTGGTGTTGTTTATTCCCTCGACAACTCTGGCATGCGCTCATTTGCCTGTTAGCACATGGTAAACAATTGGGTTTGTGAGTTCATGAGCGTGTTGAGAGGAAGGAAAACATGGTGTAATCAGCTGAGCCACAAACACTGACTCTCATGCACTAATAATAGCATAAGTGTCCTTTATTCAAAGGAACACTCCACTTTTTTTGAAAACAGGCTCATTTTCCAACTTCCCTAGAGTTAAACAGTTGAGTTTTACCGTTTTCGAATCCATTCAGCCGATCTCCGGGTCTGGCGGTACCACTTTTAGCATAGCTTAGCAAAACTCAACTGTTTAACTCTAGGGGAGTTGGAAAATGAGCCTATTTTCAAAAAAAGTGGAGTGTTCCTTTAAAGGTGCATTTACACAACAATGTACCAAAAACAGAAAAGTTTTTCCTTTGCGTTTTTCGCATACAGACGACACCGTTGTCAAAACAATCCCTATTCACGTGAATCTGCAAGAACGACTAAAAACGCTGTATTATGCATGTAGCCAGTAGTTGGCAATGTCACTTTGTAAAAACACTACATGTCCATAGACTGAACATGTAATACACATGTTCAGGCCCTCCAAATGCCGCTGTTGTGTAACTGAATGGACAAAATGCTTTTAGGTGAAAATGGTGTAATGTAAACACACAGATGCAGAAATATTAAAAAATAGTACTTATTAAGAAACACATACAGCTATATGTTCCATATAAGAGTCAGTTGATAAAACTATATTTCACTGATTCTCATTCACTAATAACTGTGTAAGTGTCCTTAATTATGAGCAGAAAAAGTTGACAACGTGCGTACAAACGTATATTTGCTTTTATTGTTATTCTAATGTCAATAAATCTGGATTATTCTAAATAATGGAGCATTTACACACATTCAGTGATTTAAAGGGGTGGTTGATTATGATTTCACTTTGTTAAAGGGTTAGTTCACCCAAAAATGAAAATAATGTCATTTATTACTCACCCTCATGCCGTTCCAAACCCGTAAGACCTTTGTTAATTTTCGGAACACAAATTAAGATATTTTTGTTGAAATCCAATGGCTCAGTGAGGCCTCCATAGCCAGCAATGACATTTCCTCTCTCAAGATCCATTAATGTACTAAAAAAATATTTAAATCAGTTCATATGAGTACAGTGGTTCAATATTAATATTATAAAGCGACGAGAATGTTTTTGGTGCGCCAAAAAAACAAAAATAACGACTTGTATAGTGACGGCCGATTTCAAAACACTGCTTCAGGAAGCTTCGGAGTGTTATGAATCAGCTTATCGAATCATGATTCGGATCGCGTGTCAAACTGCCAAACTGCTGAAATCACGTGACTTTGGCACTAAGAACCGCTGATTCGACATGCTGATTCGACACGCTGATTCATAATGCTCTGAAGCTTCCTGAAGCAGTGTTTTGAAATCGGCCATCACTATATAAGTTATTTTGTTTTTTTGGCGCACCATAAATATTCTCGTTGCTTTATAATATTAATATTGAACCACTGTACTCACATGAACTGATTTAAATATGTTTTTAGTACCTTTATGGATCTTGAGAGAGGAAATGTCATTGCTCCCTATGCAGGCCTCACGGAGCCATCGGCATGAAGGTGAGTAATAAATGACAGAATTTTCATTTTTGGGTGAACTAACCCTTTAACTTTAGTTAGTGTGTAATGATGCTGTTTAAACATAAACAACATCTGCAAATTTACGACGCTCAAAGTTCAATGCAAAGGGAGATATTTTCTTTTAAAGAATTCGCTGTTTAAGAACTACAACAATTGGCTGGTAGGGACTACAACAAGCTTCTTCCAGGGTTAGTGACATCACAAACCCTAAAATTTACATAAACCCTGCCCCCGAGAACACGCAACAAAGGGGGCAAGGCCATGTTGGGCTGCTTTAGAGAAGAGGGAGAGTCATTTTACGCCGGACTGCTTCACAAACGAGGGTCAATTCAGCATTGGATTTGCACAAAATATTAACATGACGGCACATGCTAGTCGATGACTTGAATCAACTCCACAGCAACTATATAAATTTACTCACTAACCATTTAAAAGCGTCCAGTTGCATTCTAAATGTTGTAACTTCTTCCCGAGTCTCTCCATCAGTGTCCGACTCCGGTTTGAACAATGTAAGGCTGAACACCGTTACTGACAATCCTCATTTTGGCTGCATGAGATTCTCCAGCTTTGTTGTTGTTGAGCAATCGAAGCGCCGAACTGTTAAAGCTCCACCTTATTTTGCAGAGTGGGCCAAGAGCAGCAGCTCATTTGCATTTAAAGGGACACAAACAAAAATGCTGTGTTTTTGCTCTTACCCAAATAGGGGCAAAGTTGACAAGCTATAATAAATGATCTGTGGGGTATTTTGAGCTGAAACTTCACAGGGGACACCAGAGACTTATATTACATCTTGTAAAAGGGGCATTATAGGTCCCCTTTAAAAACGTAAAGATAGTAAAGATGTGCACACAAATACGTGTGAATGAAACCCATTGTGTGTGTATTTGTTTGTGTAAGCATGATACTCATCCTCGAGGTTTGAGATCTGGTACAGGATTGAGGAGACATGCAGACGAACACAGTTTTGCCCTGAGGTGTGCACAGGTATGGTGTGTATCAATTTGTAAAGCAATACACGGAAAAGGTGTCTGACAAAGCCCTCATTATGGAGACAGAAGGGGGACAAGACCAAACAAGAGAGGCGCCACTACGGTTTAAATAACCTTGGTCGATGCCAGGCATTTGGGGCACAATGTAATATGATTTCCGGTGGGAGAATTTAGTATTTTGAAGGATAGCCCGAAGCTAAACTAAAGCTCAGAGGAGATGCTGTAAACATTGACAGATGATGAGGAAACAGGACAGTCGTGTCGTCTTAAATATCATCAGTCTGAATATCACTTTTACCTGACAAGAGGTTATGAATATGCAGAGCATGATAGGCTTTCAACTGCAGAATGGAAAACAGGAAACTGGAAACCACATTAAATGTCTGAGACCATTAGGTAAAATGCATCAAATTGTAAACTTTTAAAAAAATATTTTCAAATATAATTTTTTAATTAAAAAATATTTTTGATACTCCGTTATGCTCACCAAGACTGCATGTTTTAATAAAAAAAAACATAGTAAAAACAATACTGTGAAATATTATTACAATTTAAAATAATGATTTCTATTTTAATATATTTTAAAATGTATTTTTTTCCTGTGTTGGCAATAATAATAATTCTAATATGCTTATCTGGTGCTCATGAAACATTTATTATTATTAACAGTGTTGAAAACAGTTGTGCTGCTTAATATTTTTGGGCAAAACGTGACACATTTTATTTCAGGATTCTGATGAATAGAAAGTTCAAAAGAACTGCATTTATTTGAATTAGAAATCTTTTTTAACATTAAAAATGTCTTCACAATTGAATGCATTCTTTCTAAATAAAAGAATTTATTTCTTAAAAAATAAACTGTAAAAACTGTTGAACGGCAGTGTATGTAAGATTTTTTCTTAAGATGCTATGTGAAATTTAAAAGAGCTTTGATTGCATGGTTGTGTCGTGTGTGTTCTGTTTGGTGGGACAGTTGTGAAGGTTACCTGAGGTGGTCTTTCTGGAATGGGTTCGTTCTTCAGGGCCTGAAGGGCTTTCATTGCCGCATTGTGTCGGGCAGCTTGGCGAGTCCGCCCCTCTCCGATAAACTCGTTGTTCCCCACTGTCAGCTGCACATAAAATACCTTAGGCACTGGGTAATGGTACCTAGGTTTGGGAGAGGGCCAAGAGACAGAAGGAAAGGTTGAGTGAAAGAGAAAAAAGGCAGGTAAAAGGGGGGAAAAAAACCCTTTGATTTATAAGAGGATTATCTTATCGAAACTTGGCAGTTTTATTACCGTGCAAGCAGTAGAATGGAAACGACAGAATGCAACCAGGAATTATCAGGAACTGAATTAAACATGCTGGTTGCTAATTTGGAGGAATGACTGGAAAAACATGACTTGTGACGGATAGGAAGAAGCTAAATAAATATAAGGATTTCTTTTCCTGGCCATGCTATCAAGTTAAATATCAAGGATGCAGCACTATTAAAATTCCGTCCAATGTGATCAGCTGATTACTGAATTCCTGTCATGGCCAATAATCAATAAATGCCATATATAAAATCCAAATAAAATTCTATCAATATTAAAATTCCATACAATTTTGTCCAAATAAATTAAAAATAAAACACTAAAAACAAAAATATATAATTTTAAATGCTATAAGGCACCACAACATTATACCACTAGTAAAAATTAACCTACATGAATGTTTTATTTAATATACTAATATATATATATATATATATATATATATATATATATATATATATACTTAATCAAAAAATTGAAAATTTGTATTAGAAAGAGAAATTTTAAATATTATTCTAAAACAGAATATTTCTTTGTTTTAAATAATTCAAAAATCATAAAACTTCCAGGTTTTAAAAAAATTACTTTAAATGTGGTCTCAAATTATATATGGATAAATATACCAAAAACAATTATTTAAATTAGATAACGGACCTTAAGTTTACAGTAGAGCTGCAAGATCCTGAATTAAATGGATTCATGATTTTTTTGTTTAAAATAGAGATCATGGTTTTCCCATGATTCTGAATGGACAATTACATAACGTTCTGATTATGTCACTCATTATAAAAATGTTGTAAATTTTGAACAACAAAAAAAGTTGCATATATGTTTGACTCACTCATAAAGACTTCACTTGTTTCATCAAAATGTGATTCAATCAGCATTTTTGAACAAATCTCTTGAATCAATGATTCAATGACAAATACTTTTTTTAACAGTCACTTGTTGCCACAAGTTAATTTCACAAGGTGATTTCGGGGGCATTCACACTGGGCACATTTGCTGCTGTCTGAATCAGAGTTCCCGGTGCCCCCCACAGCATTATTCTGGATTCACACTCAATTCTATCGAAACCTGGTGCATTTGCGTTCATTTTACCTCATCACAAATGTGCACGGTGCATGATAGAAAACAGAATGTGGGTCAATACATGATGTTTTTATCAATTCAATTTTTTTTTTTTTTTAAAAGCACCCTAACTCTATTTTGATCACCACTGTGGATATGAGTGCTTATATTCAAACTATAGGCATTTATCCCAGTACTTCTGTGATAATTTAAATTATTGTAACAGAAATAATGATACTGTGTGGTTGACAAAACCACATGTTTTTGAAGCGGTTTCATACATATACATGACAACTGCTCTCTCTGGATCAGCGGCAGCACAGATTTGAATGTTTCCACTGTGACTGTACTTGTTAAAGGCATAATAGACATAGATGAATCATTGTCATTTAGGAATATGATTGTGTGAATGTTTGAATCAAGATCTTAAACTTTTAAAGAGTTATTTCAACCAAAAACGAAATTTCTGTCATTAATTACTCACGCTCATGTCGTTCCACACCCGTAAGACCTTCGTTTATCTTCAGAACACAAATTAAGATATTTTTGATGAAATCCAAGAGGGTTTTTTTTTCTCCCATAGAAAGCATTGTAATTATTACATTCAAGGTACAGAAAAGTAGTAAAGACATCGTTAAAATAGTCGACGTGACTACAGTGGTTCAGGTTCGCCAACTCAGGCCGAACCTGTACACACGAGCAGCACGATGCATGCGACACATGATTCTGACGCGGGAGCCGGCCAATATTGAGTTGCCGTTCTGACATAGAACCCGGAAGCCTGCACTGTCTATACAACGTAACAGTTTAGGAGAATGAGAGGGAACAGACGAAATTGCTGAATAAAGTCATTATTTTTTGTTTTGTTTTTGTACACAAAAAGTATTCTCGTTGCTTCATAACAGTAAGGTTAAACCACTGTAGTCACATAGACTATTTTAACAATGTCTTTACTACTTTTCTGGACCTTGAATTTAGTAATTACGTTGCTTTCTATGTGGGATAAAAAAACTCTCGGATTTCATCAAAAAGATCTTCATTTGTGTTCCGAAGATGAATGAAAGTCTTACGAGTTTGGAACAACATGAGGGTGAGTAATTATTGACAGAAATTTCATTTTTGGGTGAACTAACCCTTTAACGATTAATAATGCAGCTCTAGTTTACAGAGTAAAAAAAGATATTCAGTATGAAAAATTGACATTTTGAGATTAGCTAAAGATTACATTTAGCCACGTTGTTAAATTACTATTAGTTAGTTACTTTAGGTGAGCATTGATGATGGCAAAGGTAATATAAATGTAAAAATAGGGTAAGTAAGCATTCACAATTAAATAACCAAAATCAGCTGATACATTTCTAGTATTTAAAAAAAACAGCGTGAGGTAACAGTCGAGGACATCCTTCTGAATGTGTACAACCGTAGCAATGATGCTTTAGAGGGAGTAAAGCAGGCATGCCATTTAAAGCACCGCTACTAAACAAATCAAAACTATAGATAAAAAAGTCAACCTCAATAACTGACTAGTCAGTTGTTGGAAGTCTAGTTGAGCATCGTGACCCATTCTTGCTATGCATGCAGC
This sequence comes from Hypophthalmichthys nobilis, assembly GCA_037950665.1. NCBI lineage: Eukaryota > Metazoa > Chordata > Actinopteri > Cypriniformes > Xenocyprididae > Hypophthalmichthys > Hypophthalmichthys nobilis. The sequence goes on along the minus strand of CM075482.1, from coordinate 11,105,333 downwards.
CATATCGTACATTATTATGTACCCCCACTGTCACGGAGCTCCAATGAAGTAAGTTTCTAAAGACACAAAGGCTGATGGGAGTGGTGTACAAAGCTTTAAAACAACTAGAGAAAAGACAGATTTATTTCTGAGGTGGAACCCGAACAATATTGGTAGAGTAATAAATGGTGAAATTAAAGGGCCCTTCTTCCGTGGGGTCAATGACATAACAATGAGTTGGTGAAATAATGACTCCCATTGGCTCCAAGCGAAGGACCGCGGAACAAAAGCGGCTTCACATATATCCAGCTTTCTTTATCTTAACTTTGGCTCACCCATGCAGGGCTGTCAGGCCGCTGTTCAGTGGGCAGATTTAAGGGTCTGTTTGCACTTTAAGGCCTTTATGAGGAACGGTACCGGCTGACCTAGCGTCAGCTCTCCCCCTTCCCTCGCTGGGGAGAACCCATTCACACTCCTCTGAACGTCTGGGGACTGAATTGTGCTAAAAAGTAGCTGCTGCTTTCCAAAATCATCACGCTCTCACGGTTTTAGCTCTTATCAGCATTTGGGGAATTAAAAATGCATCAACAACAGTCATGAACAAGGTCAAAATATGTTGAACAATTAGAAATGCATCAGATCATGGAACAAAATGGTACATTTGCTAAAGTCAACTGTTCTCAACCCCTTTTACTTTTACCATAATCTGATGCATTTCTGAGTTAAAATATAGAGCGTGACTTGATTTTATCCATCAGGGATCATTCAGAAATTTGTGATCAGTAAGATGGTGCCAGACAGGCTGGTCTGAGTATTTCAGAAACTGCTGATCTACTGGGATTTTCACACACAACCATCTCTAGGTTTTACAGAGAACCGAAAAAGAGAAAATATCCAGTGAGCGGCAGTTCTGTGGGCGAAAATGCCTTGATGTCAGAGGTCAGAGGAGAATGGCAAGGTTTGAGCTGATAGAAAGGCAACAGTAACTCAAATAACCACTCGTTACAACCAAGCATCTCTGAACACACAACATGTCGAACCTTGAAGCAGATGGGCTACAGCAGCAGAAGACCACAACAGGTGCCACTCCTGTCAGCTAAAAACAAGAAACTAAGGCTACAATTCACAGGGGCTTGCCAAAATTGGACAATAGAAGATTGGAAAAACGTTTCCTGGTCTGATGAGTCTCGATTTCTGCTGTGACATTCAGATGGTAGGGTGGCATAAACAACATGAAAACATGGATCTGTCCTGCCTATGGTTCAGGCTGGTGGTGATATAATGGTGTGGGGGATATTTTCTTGGCAAACTTTGGGCCCTTAGTACCAATTGAGCATTGTTTAAACATCACAGCCTACCTGAGTACTGTTGCTGACCATGTCCATCCCTTTATGGCACAGTGTGTCCATCTGTAATTCTAGCAGAATAATGCACTATGTCACAAAGCTATAATCATCTCAAACTGGTTTCTTGAACATGACAATGAGTTCACAGTACTCAAATGGACTCCAGTCACTAGATCTCAATCCAGTAGAGTACCCATTGGGATGTGGTATAACGGGAGATTTGCATCATGGATGTGCAGCCGACAAATCTGCAGCAACTGTGTAATGCTATCAATGTCAATATTGAATAAAATCTCTGAGGAATGTTTCCAGCACATTGTTGAATCTACGAATAATTAAGGCAGTTCTGAAGGCAAAAGGGGATCCAACCCAGTACTAGCAAGGTGTACCAAATAAAGTGTCTGGTTTGTGTATTATTACAGCTTAAAACCACTGTTTCCTATTTTAATATTTTTTAAAATATAACTTGTTCCTGTGATGGCAAAGCTATATTTTTACCAGCCATTAATCCAGTTGTGATAGTCACATGATCCTTGAAAAAAATCATTCTAATATGCTGATTTAGTGCTCAATAAACATTTTGTGTTATAAATGTTGAAACCGTGATACACTTTTTTCAGGATTCTTTGATGAACAGAACAGCATTTATTTGATATAGAAATCTTTTGTAACAGTTTAAATGCTTTTATTGTCACTTTTGATCAATTTAATGAATCTTTGCTAAATAAAACAATTTAATTTCTTCAGGCAGAAAACAGCATCATTGGCCACTGTTAAGAGTCCCATGCTTAACAGTTTCTTGATTGTTAAAACTTGAACTGAGGAAAAAGTCTAAAACTGAAACAGAAACAGACATGTGCAGTGTACTGAATCATACTAAACTAAGGGTCATTTGATCTACATATACTTTTCCGTAAATGTTCCAGTTATTTAGTTTCAGCTAATAGAGAACTTCCATTTCATTGTAGGCCTTGTGATATTAGATTTGATACCAATTGAAGCCATCTGGGAGATGTTGAACTCAAAGCACATGCCAAAGCCACCAGGAAAGAAGAAAAGATAGGGTTACACGCATGATAATGAAAGGCAGAACTATATTCCTGCCCAATAAAATTATATCATAATAATTCCACAATGACTGAGTAACTAGTACAACCAAATAAATCATGAATGTGGGTCTCTAAGACATTAAACATAGCTGTATTTAATTCTCGCAATAATAAGCTCAGCACAAACCTTATATTTTAAATATATAAATAAAAATCCAGTAAATAAATGCATACGTTAAACAATGGGAAAAATAAAAATTAAATAAAATTATGTTAAAAAGATATTTAAACTTAAATTCTATTTAAACTTAACCTGTTAACTGTCACCCCCTTTTTTGAGCATAGATCTGAACTTAAATGGTTGCAATTCAAGAATATTTTGGAATACAGACCTAAGGTCAGCAGATTATTGCCTAGAGTGAGTAATTAATGACAGAATTTTTATTTTTGGGTGAACTAACCCTTTGAATCTATTTTTATTTTACTTTTTACTTTTAGTAATTTCATAACTTCAACTTAAACTTGTTAGTTGCCAAGGCAATATTTTCATTCAAGTTTTTCATCTAATATTTATGGTTTAAAAACAAAATAATAAAATAAAATAAATATTTAAATGTGTTAAATTATGGTAATCATGTGTTTGTGTTGTTGTTTCAGTTCTAAATTATAAATGTGCCTACCGGCTTTTTATGATAATTCCTTTCTTGATTCCTTTAACTGAGTGGGAGGTTTTGTCTATGGTTTTTTAATGGGTATAAAATCATTCCAGCACATGTGTGTTCGGAGCCGCATCTCTGCGCCAGCATCCTGCATGTCTCCTGTCTGCTCCAACAGTGATTCAGCATTTCTCTCCCAGAATTCCAAGGGGTTCTGCGCTCGGCTGACCACAGCCCCTCTGAGGGAGGCGGAGCCTGCCCTTGCATGTCAAGCGTGGTCCCAGACGCTTGGAGGAAATGCCAAGTGCAACATGGGACCCAGCCAGGATGTTGGGGCGGTCGATTTTCTGGTTACAGGTGCAGGGAGAGTGGCTGCGGCCCCGACTCGTAGGAGGCCCCTTTTGTGCAACGTGGGAAAGTCGTTGCTGACACACTCTGAGCCACATTAGACCCAATAATCTATCAGCACACACACCAGCCAGGCCTGTCTGGTCTGCATTAGAAAGGAACACAAGCCAAAGCGGGAACACCTAGTGAGAGGACAGGGAGACAAACCCACTGGAAGGCAAACATTAGTGTTGTCTTTTATTTATGTGTGTGAATGTAGCTGCCTGAAGACAGGATGAGAGAACAGAGCAAGAAGGAATGATGAAAAGAGACAGGGAATGACTCAAAATGGTAACTCACAACGAATTACTAAAAAAAAGACTTAAGATGTGATTTCAAGAACAGCTAATGTGCAAAATGAGTCGGCGAGCGATGACTGAAACCTATTAAGCCACAAATCAGAAAGACACATTTGTGACATTTTAAAGGCATAGTTCACCCCCAAAAAATGACAATTCATTATTTCATTCATTATTCACTCACCCTCATGTCATTCCAAACCTATAGGACTTTCTTCATAGAAATTTTACAGTTGTAAAGTAAAATTATCATCATTTTATTTTTCCTAACCAAACAATTTTTACAGTGAAATACTGGCAGTAAACAACAACAACAACAAGATTTTTGTCCAAATTGTGCAGTTCAACAAAGAAGCACAGAAAACCTGGATAAAAAAATAAAATCACATTTAAATAGCAATCAAGAATACATACAATGTCCATACAATGAATGTCAGTGGGGACCACTTATTTTTGGGTCAACTATCCCTTTAAGACTTAATGAGTCAAAGTATTACTTTCTAAAGAGCACGACATGTATATCAAGATACAGCAACCCAATACTAGCTCAGCATTTAAATGACATTTCCAAGTATTTCCAAGTTTTTAAATAGACTGGATTTGTGATTCCAGAACACACTTCTCAGCAAGACATCTTGATTGATCCTAGATTTCAAAGAAAACATGAGATAGGAGAGTCATCATTTAGATTTCCATTCCAAAGAACTACATGGTAGTTTGTTAATTCAAAGGAAAGAACTACACATTCATGTGAGGTCATCCAAAACCAATCAGTGTCTGCCACATTTTGAGGGAAGAAATTTACACATCATAGATGTTATTATGTAGAAATGCTTTCTAATTTGGAACATAATCAACAAATGACTTGATTTGTGACTAGTGATCCAGATTAACGTGCAATATTACTCCCTCAAGTTTCATTAGCACAACTACGAGTCATGGATCATCACAAACACACTATTTTGTAACAAAAGCTCATGTATCCTTTCAAAAACAAGGCAAGACTCCCTTCCTGTAGTTATTCAAGCACAAATCCACCTCAACTCCCCCGGGAGGAGGCTCACGCCCAAATCTCGAGTGGAGTTCCTTAACCCAGATGTAGGATTACGTTTCAGTGTTGGCCAGGATGTACTGGCGATCTTCTCTACAGTTTTAGAAGCTGTGAAAAATGTCATTGGGTATGGTTTTGATGAATGAAGCATTTAGGGATTGCATGTCATCATCAATGTATAATATCCAAAACTATGTGGACATGGCATGATAACAACTAAAACAATAGCAAGTAACACAATTTGCTAAAGTTTCTGAACTTACTTCAGACCATGTGTGCACTTTAGAGATATGAAACAAGCTGTCAGTTATTCCAGTGTTCCTGCTCAAACCAATGTAGGTTTGTAACGAATTTGCATAATGCCAGCCTATGGTCTTCATTGGCTGCCTGCGAACAACATCTACTTTGACCCGCCCAGGCGCCCACAAACACTAGTTGTAGCTGAGGCCTGGAAGAGTTTGATTTGTGTTGTCAGAGAAGATGCTGTTTTCTGTGCTCCAAAAGCAAATACACTTTGCATAGGATGAGGACTCGTGCTTGAACTGATACGGTGAAACCAACGCCATCGTTACTGTGTATACAAGTGCTGAGGAAGCCTCCGGAGCTGAAATTCAGATGTGGTAATGGGCGTTTTGTTTTGTGACACACACTGTAAGCGGTAGATCAAACACAACAGACTGGGCCATCTGACCAATCAGAGCAGAGCAGGCTATCGAAAAAGAGGGGTTTAGAGAAACCAAATTCTTTTATCAAACCGTTTAAGACATTGTGAGAAAAGAGCTAATGTATTATGGATTACCTGCAATGTATATTATGAGCAAAATTTAAAGGGTTAGTTCACCAATAACCAATATTTTGAAGCCCAAAAAGCCAAGTAATCCATACAGCTCCAGGGGGTTAATAAAGGCCTTCTGAAGCAAAGCGTTTTTGTAAGAAAAAATATCCATACTTTATACAATATAATCACTAAATTCCGGTGACGTTTATCCACGCGTTCACGAGAGACTCGAGTTCTGATGCATGACGCAGGATATAAGAGTAGCGCAAGCTTAGTTGAGAGTAGACGCCTATCGCGGTTCAAACAAATAGTGCTGGGCAACAAACTCAAGCTCCTCCGACATTTCTCTTTAAAATTTCTCGTTTTAGACTTCTAATTCGTGACCGGTGTTTTGTTTTGCTCTATCCTCTGTGCTTCTGTGTTCGTCAATACGTCACGCATCAGGTCAAAGTTCACTCTTCCACCGGAATTGTGTATGGAAGCCAGTGATTCTAGTTTATAAAGTTTTAAATAAGGATATTTGTCTTACACAAATGCATCGCTTTGCTTCAGAAGGCTTTTATTAACCTCCTAGACGATACTTTTATGATGGATGGCTTCAAAATATCGGTTACTATTCACTCCCATTATAAAGCTTGGAAGAGCCAGAATATTTTTTAATATAACTCCAATTGTGTTGACTGACAGAAGAAAGTCATATACACTTAGGATGGCGAGTAAATTATGGGATAAATTTCATTTTGGGGTGAAAAACACTAAGTGTTTTTTGACCTTGGTTGTATGTAAACCTATTGCTGAAGACTTCCAAAACAAAATTAAGAACCTTTAGAATAGCATAATAGGCGCACTTTAATGAGTCAAAGAATTACTTTCCAAAGAACATGACAGATGTATCAGGATACAGCGACCCGATACTAGCTCATCATCAGTGTGGTACTCATGTACTGAACGTATGTACCCCGGTTTTTCCAGCCGTGCACACTATGTATGCTCAGCTCGCACACGCGCTTCAATTTTTTCCCTATTAATTAGTTTGTCCACAAGGTGGCAACACTGGCCTGGGCCACTGTTTCACCGTTGAAAAAGAAACTGATGAACAAACTACTGAAGACAGCAGCAATATTAGGTCCTGTTTACACCTGGTATTAAGATGCGTTTTGGTCGATCGGATCACAAGTAGACGAGGGAGACACATTCCTGTTTACACCTTGTATTTTAATCCATCTCTTTTGTCCACTTTCGACCACTTCTGTCCTGATTTCTTCGTCTAATGGACAAAATAAGCTCACGCAATTTACAATTTACAATGAACGTACCTGGAGATGACAGAAAAACATACACAGTGCATCAGCTTTCGTTTCTGATCTGAAAGCCGCAAGACTATGCTGAACGCTGTGAGTATGTGTAATGGTGAGAGAACATTGGTTTTCTGCCTTCAAACCAATCTTAGGTCTTCAGCCGACAAAGTTTAAATCCCATCTGGCTAACGCACTTGCCATAATGTTTAGGCATTAGGTCATTACAGAGTGTAGGCAGTCTTTTGTAGCTGTTTGAAAGCATTCGACCACATTTGGTTGATTTGTTTGTTTTCGACCACTACCTATTGAAGTGGTCGACAGTGGACAAGCTCAAAACATTTTAGACCCCTTTTACACCTGTATTTAATGTCGTCCACATGTGATCAGATCGACCAAAATGCATCTTAATAAAAGGTGCTTAATAAACAGGGCCTTAGATGCCTGTGTTCAAGAGTACTTGGGTTAAGAGATACTAGTTTAAAAGAATTCAAAGACATTTTTATCGCTCATAACTTCTGGAGAGAAATAGCACAAAAAGACAAAACTTTTAAACACGCATGTGACAAGAACCTGTGTTTTCGCACACTATCATGTGGAGTATACTTTGAAAGGCTACACATGTGGCTGTACGCATACGCATAACTTTCACATCAAAACTTATACTAAGTATACTTTGGGCTTAAGTGGAGTAAGTGTCTGGAGGGTTTTCCAAGATGGCCGCCGAGTGAACTGGCTTGCAGTACAGGGACTTTGGGTAAACACAGAAGAAATGGATAGACTGGGTCTTGACTACTGATCAGTCACCTGGACAGGCTTTTTAACGGCCAGGCAATACGCCAGACTATCTATCTTTCTCATCATTGATTGATCATCAGTGTATTGCAAACTTAACGTAAGAGCTAGCAGCACATGCTGGGCCTCTGATGACTTCAATCTATCTCTTGCCATTTTAACTGCTAACAGGAGGCCCCGGCCGCAGTTTATTCTCCTTTACATAGACATAGATTAACATCACTTGAGAATTTTCAGTGTAGAGGACTGAAAATCCTGTGAGGATTAAAGAAAGAGTACAAACATGCTAACAGTTATAGATTCTCCATCTGCATGATAAAACACTCTGACTAACCCACAGACGGGTCTCTCCGGTTAGATGCCTAAATAAAACTACTGTAAAGTAAATTTTAACCCTCTGTCTAAAGGTGCAGTCACATTTACCTTTGCTCTGAGAATTTTCATATGCAAAGTTCAGTGCATGAATCAGTGAATCCGTGAATTTTGAGTGAAGGTGAAAGATTTTCCCATGCAGATTTCGCTTGTGTTAATAATGCAATTCCACACTATGGCCAACAAAATTCTTGGTTTGAATGTGACTTCTTTGTGAACTGTGCTTCATGCATCACTACATTATTGACAATGGACCTTTTTTTGCCCATGACATTTCACCAAATTTTGCTAATGTGACTGCACCTTAAAAGTGCCGCAGAATATGCAAGTGCTGAAACTGAAGAATATACGATTTGATTTTGACATTTTCCGTAGAAAAAGCAAGTGGTGCTTGCCTGTAAACTAGATGTTTGACACACAGATTCTTAAAATTCTATAATATTTGTGTAAAAAAAAAAAATCAATCATTATAAGTGAATTAGTCATCAATGAATCATTTTACGTGTCATTATAGCATGAATTATATACTGTACTATTATAGTATCAATATTTTGAGCTTTTGAAAAATGATTTTTCCCTTTGCCTTTTATTCTCTTATTAAAGGGTTAGTTCACCCAAAAATGAAAATTCAGTCAATAATTACCCTCATGTCGTTCCACACCCCTAAGACCTTCGTTCGTATTCGGAACACAAATTAAGATATTTTTGATAAAATCCAAAGGCTCAGTGAGGCCTCCATTACCAGCAAGTTAATTTACACTTTCTAACAGCCAGAAAGCTACTACAGACATATTTAAAACAGTTCATGTGACTACAGTGGTTCAAACTTAATATTATAAAGCGATGAGAATACTTTTTATGCGCCAAAAAAAAAGAAAAAGAAAAAAAAAGCGTCTTTATTCAACAATGTCTAGTGATGGGCGACTTCAAAACACTGCTTCATGAAGCTGCGAAGCTTTACGAATCTTTTGTACCATGGTGCAGCAGGCGCAATGATATTACGCAGCGCATGTGACCCCCTGCTTGCACAGGGAGTGTGCCTTGCAACCATAGAGACATTTGTGAGAGACGCTGCATAATATCATTGCGCCTGCTGCACCCATGGTACGGCAGCAAAGTTCCTTGATTATTATGCTGGAATGAGAGTATATTTCCTAGCCATATCGGCCTGGAAAATCGCAACTTTTCATTTTCCATCGGTCTTAGTACACGATGTAACTACAGAAGAGTCAAGTTTTAAATAGAAGAAGTATCGAAACTCATTGGTCATTTTTGAGTGAGATGCTAGAGGTCTCATCAGATTCAATGATCTATGCTAAGCTATGCTAAAAGTGGTACCGCCAGACCCGGAGATCGGCTGAATGGATTCGAAAACGGTAAAACTCAACTGTTTAACTCTAGGGGAGTTGGAAAATGAGCCTATTTTCAAAAAAAGTGGAGTGTTCCTTTAAGGTTGAACCACTGTAGTCACATGAACTGTTATAAATGTGTCTTTAGTACATTTCTGGGCAATGAAAAAGGAAATGATCTTGCTGGCAATGCGGCCTGCACTGAGCCATTGGATTTTATGAAACATATCTTAATTTGTGTTCCAAAGATGAACGGTCTTACGGGTGTGGAACGACATAAGGGTGAGTAATTAATGACAGAATTTTTCATTTTTGGGTGAACTAACCCTTTAACATGACAGACAGCACCAGGTTTATTAGACTGCTGTCACTTAAAGAGCTTATGCACTGATCCAATATACTGTTACAAAACATACGTTTTCTCTCAACTATTTACGTTCCAAAACTGACTGTATTTACCTGAATACTCAGCAAAAAAGGCATTTTGGCATAACTTTGTATGTATTTGACTGTTTAAGCGAAATAAACCACAAAAAGAAGTCAATTTGGTTCTCGTAAGCTGTTTGAGTGGCGGCTTTATGTGCACGCCACGTATATAGATCAGTGGTGCACGTGCTTTTGGTGTGAGTGCGAAATCTGCAGGAATTAATACAATTATGCACAATACAAGTACTATTCAAACAGACTGCCGGAGAGAATAAGACGAGTGAGTGAGAGGAGGCGGGTGTGTGTCAATTTGCCGTTGAAAAGAAGAGAGCAAGAACGCGTAGCTTGTATCACTGTATCGATACTGCAGAAAAGGAACCAATTCAAATATTTCGGTATCGATACATATCGAAATATCTATGTTTTTGACAACACTAATTAGAATGAATAAATTAGCCAAACAACCATCGTCATGTAGCTCAGGCCTTCAGAAAGTGAAAAACACCCTCTACTACAATGGGGGAAAACACAAATGGGTCAACAGGACATTGGCACTTTATTGACCAGTCCCTGGAACATGGTCATGTCCCAGTGGCACAGATTTACTACAACACCTCTGTAGAAGACAGGACAACGACCTCCTGAGAAAGAAGGGAAAGCATGGATACTTCCTCCTGTTTACCCCTCCATGTGTGGATTCCTTTTACATTGCAGGAGCTTTTTCCACAAATGTGAGTAAAGGAAACTGACAAAATGATACCACAAAGCATCCCACTTAAGCACAAGGTTTGTCATCAGGAAGTGAAGACCTCCTACATGAGATTCGTCACAAGAGGGGATATGGAAAGGCAACAGGCATGGAGCAAACCAAACCCCCCATGAAGAAAGGAAGATGTGTGATCCCTTCAAAAATACCATCCACTGACATACAACAGCACAGACAGGGGCACCATGGGGCTTTTTCACCAGAATTATTGTACGAACCAACATAATAATAGAAACAAGTTCTTGGCTGGTTTTAAAGTAATATTTTGGTAACATGCCACTTTCAAAAGCATTGTAATAAATCAGCAGGTGGTGTTGACTCCTATCTACATTGGACCCGAAAACTGTATAAAATCACGACTAAGTATTCATGGTCTGTCATTAATTGGGCCATAGCGGTTGATGGTCCTTGACAATAGAGAACAGCAAAATAAAGCACATACCCCTTAAAAAAGCCCCTGATCTGCCTTTCGGACGACATACTACAGAACTTCAGTGTTTATAATGTTAATTAAAGGTCAGCTAAACCCAAATTCCTCTGCAGTGTGTGTTATGGCTCTTCTTGCAAACATGAGATTACAAAGCTTTCTGCCATTTAATCAGTGGGTTTCCCGTTTTATCGCTTCAGCAGCAAGTCAAATTCCAACCCTCCCTGATTCCTTGTGGCTGATTTAAAATGACACACTGGATTATTAAGATTGTATTTGCACATCTTGAGTTTTAATTGGAATTTAGGTTATTCTCATTTGCAGGAAGAGGCGGTGGCTGATATAACTCATACATCAAACTCTTCAGATTGTACCGGGAGCACTTAGTATCAGTCCATTTACTGCTAATGAAGCAAATTTGGCACTATGGTTTTAAGCTGGACCGATGCCCGGCACAGTTGCTTCTGTCCTCATTAACGGCATTAGTTTAAATGCTAGTAGCTGATTGTTTTAATTAAGACGGTAGCAACTGCTGTGATCACAACATTCAAATGGAATTTATTGGAAGAGGTTTGTCTACAATTGTAATGCCATGATCTGAGCTTTTTTATATAAATGGCTGATTTGGTCAAAATCGCTGTAAACGCCCTCCGTGTTCAAATATTAATGACGTTATTATAGTGCCACCTAGTGTCAAATGGATGTGTGTCTGGCCGCCTGAGTAGTGGGCGGGGATTTCAGACCATCCCATCAAGTTTGGTGTCTCTACGACTAACAGACAAAAAACATTTCTTAAAAAAAAATAATAATAACAATAATAACAACAGTATAAAAAAGAAAACAATAAAATTAGATTGGTTTTACTGTAACAAATTGTAATAATTTGTACACAAAAAAAAAATCCCAAAGTCTCATTTTAAAAATCAGTGGCTCCCTAGTTTTTAGTTTACAGTACTATTATGTTTATTTTATGAAAGTTATTTAAAGCGTTAGTTCACCCAAAAATGAAAATTATGTCATTAATTACTCACCCTCATCTCATTCCAAACCCGTAAGACATTCGTTCATCTTCAAAACACAAATGAAGGTCTTTTTAATGAAATCTGAGAGCCTTCTGTCCCTCCATTGACAGTCTATGCAACTACCACTTACAAGCACCAGAAAGGTAGTAAAGATATCATTAAAGTAATCCACGTAACTGCAGTGGTTTAACCTCAATTTTATGAAGCAACACGAGTGCTTTGTTTGTGAAAAAAAACATCTTGCGTGACAGCTGACGTAAAATAAAGACTAGGGCTTAGGATAGCCGAACTACAAAGAAGGACACACATGTGGGGCTCTGTAAGCAGCGAGCACCTGGAGCCAAATACAGAAACTCAAAAGACAAGCAGCTGTCCTCTGACTGCAAGCCACAAAAGCATTAATGACTCGCCCAAACAAAACAATGCCACCATCAAAAAACAAAAAACAAAAAAATATTTTATAGCAACTCCTCCTCTGTGTGAAGGGAGGCACAAGACTTGTGCAACAACAGGGAGGGCCGCCGCTGAATACTCCAAAACACACATTTCCAACAAACACTCCTCACCTCTTCATTTACAGGAAGTTATGTGCTCTGACACCCCTCGGAACGGAACAAGATAACAGCGGAAAAGGAACCACTGAATCTACGAAGGAGTTGCTGGTCCAGCCTTTTAATACAAATGTGAGTTTTGGAGTGATTCATGTTAACAAACCACAAGTATGAGGCTGGACCTCAACAGCTGGGCTGAGCATGAGACCTCCAGAACAATGAGCTAGCCTGACACTGCTCCAGCTCACAAAAAAAAGACCTCATTTGACCTGGGACATCCATTACGTGGAGTGGCTCTGCAGCTGGGTTGTAGTTGACTGCAAACATGTTAAGAAAAAGAGGTTCAAAAGACACAGCGATGCTCAATATATAGGGTTTTTTTAAGCATTAAAATTACTGGAAATAAATAAAAACTAAAACTGAAATAAAAATAAATTAAACCAAAATAGTTATATTAACAAAAAAAATCTAATTAGAAAAAATTAGACTTAATAAAATGAAATTAAATTAAAATGAAAATATAAAAATAAAAGCTTATTCAAAATATTAATACAAAAATACAAAAATAACACTTGTCAATACTAGACATTTAATTTATTGATATTGGTCAATATTGGATATTTAATTGTTCATGCTCATTTGAATACAGTAATAATTTAATGGACCCTATCATACACCCGACGCAATGTGGTGCCAGGCGTGGTGCAAGTGTTTTTTGCTAGTTTCAGCCCGACGCAGTAATCATTTTCACGTCCTGCGCCACGTTGTTTAAATAGCAAATGCATTTGCGCCCATTTGTGCGCCCATGGGGTGCTAGACTGAAAATGAGGTGTGTTCAGGCGCATTGTTGTCATGTTGCTATTTTGAGGCAACTGAAATAGACTGTGCCATTGACCAACTGAAACCTGGTCTAAAGTCAATGTCGCAGTATTTTTATTTTAATTTTTTTGTTGTTTAAAGAACGCAGTAGTAATATGTGCCTTTAGGCGGGTGAACAATGCGTGTACACTCTGCTTATTAAACACACAGGGATGCGCAGCAGCACACAAATGCCAAATATTACAAATAAAAGGATTACAAAGTAAAGTAACAAAGTTTGTCCCGTAGATGGTCTGCTCATGCGCTTTAACCTTGTGCACAAGCAGATCCGTTTCCTCACTAGAGAAGCATTCAGTTTTTCTGCTAGCAAATTCCACCATGTAAATAGTGAATCCGCCATGTCGCGAGCGCAACTGGCTTTTAAAGGGAATGAGAGATAAGACTCTGATTGGTTTATTGCATGTTATGCCCAAAACACACCCCTTACTCATTAATTTCAGACCATGCGCCGGGCACGCAGACCATTTTTCCTGTCTTTAAAGGGTAGGTAACACACACAGTTTCTACCAATCTCATGATAATCTTGAGTACCTATAGAGTAGTGTTGCATCATTCATATCTCCGAAAAGTCTTTAGTTTTATCAAATACACTGTACCAAGTCTTTCCGAAAAAAGCAGAGCATAGAGATCATGTAACACTTTGAACTGTGCTATAAATAGAGCACCCAGACATAAAAATGACAGTTTTGTGTTTTATTAACAGACTTTGTGCCTTGTATTCCAAAACATTACAATCTTTCTAAATTATTTAACATTGTAGGTACCTCTACAAGCATGATGAACACAGGATTGATATTACCCTGAGCCATATAGGCTACATTAGGCTACATGTCTGATATTATGCTATCATAATATGTGTATAGTTTAAGAATAGTATACATGGTTGAAATAATGACACTTGTGATATTACTTTAATCTTCCATGTTACTGAGATGGCCAATTTTTATATATATTTTAAATATTTTTTGTCTGTTAGGTAAAATGTTAAAAGTGTGTTGGATTTGTAAACAATAGCTGCCTGAATCTTGAGATGAATTTTGTGAGTGTTAATGTTTTTAATTGTTTTTGATATACATTTTTTTTTAGTTTATTATCACCACACTATCTTAAAATTATATGACCAAGTTTGCTCATATTAATATAATGCAAGATCCACACAAACATCATTTACATATTGTTTTCCATATTTAGGCAAAAATTTATCTCTAAAGATTTGTCACACACTTTTCGTGTTACTTCGGTGTTTAGAGTACGATAAGAGCGTTTATTACCGGCTTAGAAACAATATGTTTCTCATTATGTAGGAAAAGGCAGACTCCCGTTCAGCAAGCATCTATTTACACAACGTAAAAAGCAGCATATAGGTCGCCGTCGCCTCGCTTGCACAATATAGGTTCTCATTGGTCTCTTTGGAAAGAAATGAATGAGGAATTGTTTTCCCTTACTGTTTACTTTTTGCCTGATCTTAGCTTGAACGGCGGCAGTGGCGCGATTCGAAGATCACCACACTCCGGAGTCCGGCGCGTCCGGTCTCCCTCGCAGCCATTCCTAGACAACCAATCAAATCACGCGAATTGCGAGCATGCTGTGTTTGTAGGTGGCGCCTACACAGACGTGTGCCAAAGCTTGCAAACAGAGAAATAGCGCAGACACAGTGTATATACGCACAATTGTATAATAATAATTATAATAATTTCAGGATCGTTGAGGGCCCCCCCACACGCCCTGTCAACAACCAAACATTTCAGTTGCGAAATTCAGAATTTTTTTCTTCATAAAAAGTAAGAAAGAACCATTAAAAAATTAAATAAGTGATCCACAAGGTCATTAAAAACAAGTTAAAATCGGTTCAGTTTTTTTAAAAGTTCCAGAATCCTGCACAGTTCCACCGTAGCTGCACATAAACCTTTGCTTTACGAGTTACTGGCAATTTGCTCTGCTGACACAATTTTCTGCCTGAAGCCCTCAAACAGAAGCAGGGCTGGGGTCATTTCTCCATTTGATACTGATATTGGGTAAATAAGTGATTATTCTGGCAGCTGCTTATGAGAGGAAGTACGGAACCCTAATAACAGTACTTTTATTAAATCGTTTATGAACTGTGGATTCTGGCAGCCTCCTGGATGTACGTCTGGACACAGACATCATATTACTGGAATGCTTAATGGATTCTCCAAAGTGCTGTTTGGTAGGCCTTTATAAGATTACAGTCCTGGCTACTAGTTAATGAATACTTATGTGTGCAATGACTTGATTATTAGTGTGACATCACACAGAATTTAATTGGAAGTTCACTGCTATTGTTGGCCTAGTTTTCAGCTCTGTGTCCCTTGTAAATTAAATGACTGGACTATGTCTAGGTTGATGCACTCCAGGCAGAGGTAAGGTTTCTGCTCAGGGAGTATTATCAAGTAGATGTTTGATTATATTTTTTGGACATTAAATATGTACAAAGCACTATTCAAAAGTTTAACGTCAGTAAGATTTTTTTTTTTTTTAAATGTTTTAGAAAGAAGTCTCTTAAGCTCACCAAGGCAGCAGTAAAATTGTGAAATATTATTACAATTGATATATTACAACAATAAATGTTGAAGCCGTGATTCTTTGATGAATAGAAAGTTCAAATGCAGAAAATTCATTTGAAATAGAAATATTTTGTAACATAATAAATGTCTTTACTGTCACTTTTGATCAATTTAATCCATTCTTGCTGAATAAACGTATTAACTTATTTTTAAAAAATCTTATTGGCCCCAAACCTTTAAAAGGTAGTGCATATTCTGTACATTTATGGATTTCTTTAAAGTTATCAATTTGTACTCTAATTAAAAGCTATAATATTATACCAATCTATAAAAAAATCTCATGGCAACAAAATAAAAATATTGTATTTTGTCAATTTATGGTAGATAAAGATAAAGCTGATCTGTGGTTTAAAAAAAAGAAAAAAAACTACCAAATTCTTTTTTTTTTTTTTTTTTTTTAATTAATTATGTAAAAACAGCCCTTTTAATTCCAGCAATTTGTTGCCATTTTCTGAACAGCGGATAAGTGAAAAAAGTGATATGCTGCCATTTGGCAACACAGGGTTAATGCCATGTGTCTGGCTTGGCAGCTAAAGTGTTAAATTAAAAAAAAAAAATTCAGTAATTCACTAAACACACTCTGGTAAAGAGTGTTTAAAATGATACCTAAATGAATTCCTGTGAGGTCTGAAGATTTCTTCTGCAAATTTCATTATGCAAATAACATTTGCATCCCTTGCCTATAACCAGCCAGTGTTACTTTAGTATAATTGAGATAATATTATAGTTTTTAATGATATATTTTTATTATTTTTTTTCATTTTAGATTTAGTTTTAGAAATTTGAATGAATGCTTTTAGTGTCAGTTTTAGTTTACTATAATAACCCTGTAAACATCTGACTCTTCTCCCTCTGTTTTGGGCAAAAGAGTCCATTTATCTGTGACTATCTTAAAGCCAGTCATGGTCACCAGCTTTATCTTTGGTATGCTTTAGAGTGGCAGACATGATTCCAAAAATATGACTCAGATGTTACAGAAAAGATAAATCACTTCCACTGAACAAAGATTTCCCTTTCACCAAAATAAATTTTGATGACAAACACTGAAATAATGCAATCAGGAAAGATATAGTGTATTGACAAAACAATGTATTTCTTTGTAAGCCAGTGTGTTTTCCTCATGGTTGAGGGAGTATGTGTTGAGTGAAAAGCACCGTTCTTTTGCCATCTTATCTTACCAACAGCAATGCCACAAACATAACTCATAATTTGATTTCCCAGTATATTCAGAGGATCTTAAACAGGTGCCAAAAAAGAGGTAATAAAAGCAACCTACTAAAAATGAATCAACTGTCAGTAATGAAGGACAGATCTCATTCTGAAAGTCACATCTTCAAGAGCAAGAAACAGGTTTCTAGATCATTTTTATTTCTCAATCTCTGCTCTTCAGTGTAGGGTTGTGTGGTATACGGTAGGGGAAAAAAAGTAAATTTTGAAGTTTAGCAAACTTCAAACCCAGTCAAAACCATGATATGCCACATTAAAGTGTCAAAACCACATTCATTGTTTGAGAATTGTCATAAAATTGACAGAATTTGATAGCGGAGACTTTTCATATCAAAAGGAACAAGCACAAAGCTTATTGTGATTATTGGATGGTAGGTAATTGTGTCTTTTAAAATGTTCCAGAGTTGGAGAATTTCTGATAGTGAAGGGAAGGGCTTTGAATGAAAAGGCTCTTTCTCCCATGGTCTTAAGTTTACATGAAGGCTGATGAACAGCAAGAGTGTTAGCAGAACAGAGAGAATGTGACAGAGTATATGGATTAATGTAATCACAAAGATACACTGGTGCCATCCGATGCAATGCTTTGTACATTGAAAATAAATTCTAGCATGAATGGGAAGCCAGTGCAATTGAAATCTGCGATGTAATGTGGTATGAAGTATGGGTGAGCACATGAGCAGCAGAGTTTTGAATATACTGAGGCCTATTCAAAGATTTAGCTGGAAGGCCAGAGAAAAGGGCATTATAATAGTCCAACCTGGATGTAATGAAGGCATGTATGAGCCTTTCTGCATCAGTGAAAAGTTTGAAGTCAGGCAAAATTCCTGAGATGACAGAAGCCGATTTTTGAAATATGTTTTGCATCAAATGTTAGTTGATGATCAAAGATGACAGCCAAATTCAATACCTGTGAAGTGGGAAGCATGTTGTAATTGACAACCAAACCAATGTGATCAACGTTTAGAGTAGCCGCCATCGTACGAATCAGCAATTCAATTCAGTTTTCAGAAAATTATGCTGAAATTCTGATTTCTTCTAGACACTCACTCAGAAATGTAAATTTGAGTATCATCAGTATAACAGTGATACCCAAGGCTATACATCCTATTAATCTGCCCAAGTGGAAGCATATATGCTAAATAGAGTTGGGCCCAACAATGAACCCTGAAGAACTCCCTGTCGAGCTGACACTATCTGTGTCATTATTCAGACTCGAATGTTTCCATTTCAGCAAGTAAGTTAATGGAAATATTTTCTTGCTCAGATATTTTTGTATTCTGAAATATTTGTAGAATATTACAATTTGGAAATACAAATTAAAAATATGCTGAGGCACGCACCTTGTGACAATGTTTTTCTAAATTCATATTTTACAATATTAATGGATAGTTATTCATCCTTTGACCTTTCCTGATTAAAATATGGTACATTTCAATTAGCCAAACACTGCACTTAAATGACATGCAAACCTGTCACGCATATTTAGCGGCCTATCATCTTTTTGCATGGAGGAATATTTAGTATGGATACTGAGGTACCAGAATAAAGGCAAAATCTGGTATTGAGCCAACCCCACCACACATTCATGTTATCTTTATTGCAATCAAAACAAACCAAGGTGCCGATTTGGCCTAGACAGTGACGCATTTCCACCTCCGCTATGCTGTCTCGGTTAACAAACTCTCTTCCACTGAGCTTCCAGCCTTTGCAGCCACAGCTCAATATCAGACCAGGAAATATCACTGAAGAGGCTCGACAGTAATTATCCTCATTATTGTAACAGGTAAGCACCGACACAACATTATTGTCATGCCCAAATGAGAGAAGGTGAGGCCGTCCCGGAAAAGACCCATCCAAATTTCGACTCTAAAAGAATGCAGGCGCTCCCCAAGGCAGATGAATACAGAATATTGTTAGGAACACAAAGCCTGATATTACTCACAAAGAGCAAAGCCCTGTATAAATGAGGTAACTGTGTGATGCTCCCTGACTGCAGCTTAATTCCTACTCACATCCACACATAAGCTGAGCCAGGATGAGAGTGTAAATTTGGTCCGAGTCCAACTAAGCTGGGATAATGAGGAGTTTACAGCTCCACTGTAAACTCTTGGGTACCTGATTTGTTTCTCAGAAAAGATGCTTTTGTTAATCTGCATCACTGCAGTCTCAATGGACTGAGAGAGGATATGAACAAGGAGTTAATACAGCTTAGACTCAGTCAGCCAGGACTGTAATGAGTGGATATCAGTAAATACATGTACATGCAAAGGTATAACCGAGGTACAGTCTTCATCTCTCTGTCCAAGTATACACTACCATTCAAAAGACATTTTAAATGTTACAAAATATTTTTAATTCACATAAATGCTTTTATTTTTTCCAGTTCATCAAATAATTGTAAAAAAATGTATCACGGTTCATATTCATAATGTTAGTAAAGTTTGTTTTATTTAAAATAATTCAAAAAAAGTTTTATTTTCAGAAAAATCTTGCAAATAAAATTCAAATTTTAACACTAGGATCTTTCAGAGGGATATGCAGAGCTCTAGGTGCTACACTAAACTAAGAACAGCACAATGTTTGGTTGATTTTTCCCACTTCCTCCTCATTAACTCACCGCACTCAAATATATTCAGCTGTCTAACAAAGTTTCAGAAGCACACAACAAGCTTAATCTGATTTTCAGAATTTAGACTGTTATTATACATCTCAAAAATTCTCTCATGATATGACCCCTTTAAAGGGGTCCTTGATTATGACTTCACTTTTTTAACTTTAGTTAGTGTGTAATGTTGCTGATTGAGCATAAACAACATCTGTAAAGTTACGACACTCAAAAGTTCAATGCAAAGGGAGACATTTTTTTTGACAGAAATATATTTTTAAGGACTACAACAAGCTTCTTCCTGGGTTGGTGACATCACAAACCCCAAAATTTACATAAACCCTGCCCCCGAGAACACGAACCAAAAGGGGGTGAGGCCATGTTGGGCTGCTTTAGAGAAGAGGTAGTAGAGTGTTGTTGCCATGCCATCATTTTACGCCGGACTGCTTCATAAACGAGGGTCAATTCAACTCTGAATTTGCACAAAAGATTAACATGACGGCACATGCTAGTCGATGAGTTGAATCAACTCCACAGCAACTATATAAATTTATCCACTAACTGTTCAGAAACGTCCAGTTGCATTCTAAAAGTTGTAACTTCTTCCTGAGTCTCTCCATCAGTGTCCGACTCCGGTTTGAACAATGTAAGGCTGAACACCGTTTCTGACAATCACCATTTTGGCTGCGTGAGATTCTCCAGCTTTGTTGTTGTTGAGCAACCAAAGCATGAGCTGATAAAGCTCCGCCCTTTTCTGGAAAGGGGGCCGGGAGCAGCAGCTCATTTAAAGGGACACACACAAAAACGACGTGTTTTTGCTCACACCCAAATAGGGGCAAATTTGATTAATAAATCAAATATATATACACATAACCAGTGAAAAGTTTGGAATCGGTAAGATTTTTAATGTTTTTAAAAGAAGTTTCGTCTGCTCACCAAGGCTGCATTTATTTAATTAAAAATACAGTAAAAACAGTAATATTGTGAAATATTATTACAATTTAAAATAACTGTTTTCTGTTTGAATATATTTTATAAAGTAATTTATTCCTGTGATGGCAAAGCTGAATTTTCAGCATCATTACTCCAGTCTTCAGTGTCACATGATCCTTCAGAAATCATTCTAATATGCTGATTTGCTGCTCAAGTAACATTTATGATTATCATCAATGTTGAAAACAGTTGTGTACATTTTTTTCAGGATCCTTTGATGAATAGAAAGTTCAAAATAACAGAATTTATCTGAAATATAAAGCTTTTGTAACATTACACACAACCGTTCAAAAGTTTGGGGTCAGTAAGAATTTTTATTTTTATTTTTTTGAAAAGAAATTAAAGAAATTAATACTTTTATTCAGCAAGGATGCATTAAATCAATCAAAAGTGACAGTAAAGACATTTATAATGTTACAAAAGATTATATTTCAAATAAATGCTGTTCTTTTGAACTTTCTATTCATCAAAGAATCCTGAAAAAAAAATATATTGTACACAAATATTTTGTACAATCGTACACAATAAATGTTTCTTGAGCAGCAGATCAGCGGATCATGTGACACTGAAGACTGGAGTAATGATGCTGAAAATTCAGCTTTGATCACAGGAATAAATTACTTTATAAAATATATTCAAACAGAAAACAGTTATTTTAAATTGTAATAATATTTCACAATATTACTGTTTTTACTGTATTTTTAATTAAATAAATGCAGCCTTGGTGAGCAGACGAAATTTCTTTTAAAAACATTAAAAATCTTACCGATTCCAAACTTTTGACCGGTAGTGTATAATATATAATAAATTATCTGTGGGGTATTTTGAGCTGAAACTTCACAGATACATTCTTGGGACACCAGAGACTTACAGTCAAACCAAAAATTATTCAAAAATTTTTGATATTTTTGATATATTTTTATTAGTGGGTACAGGACACTATAGTTCATTTATGTAAGTGAGGATAGCAAAATAAAGTAAACTGTGTCATATTATACCCAAAAATTCTTCATTCAGTGGACTACCAGTAAAATTGATAAAAAACGACCAAAAATTATTCAGACACTTTGACCTGACCATGTTTTGCTTAAGTGTTATCTGACATAATTAAGATTATTTTTTTCTGACACAGTTTAACTCCGAGATCTTGTCATATTTTATTACCAATTTTTTAAACTATAGTGAATAAACTGTATTAATGAATGAAATGTTCAAGGTGTCTGAATAAATTTTGGTTTGACTGTATATATTACATCTTGTGAAAAGAGGCATAATAGGTCCCCTTTAAGTATCAATTCATAATTCAAAATATATTTTTGTAAATCAGTATCCTTCCTGATATTCATACATATTCATATATATCTGCCAATACTCTCAGTCTCATAACCCCTCAATTCACTACAGCCTTGCAATTATTCTTCTCCATAATGAACAGTACAGACAGAACATCAATATTCTAATAAAACCATCAATTAGAGAGCTGTGAATAAGTGAATCTGTGTTTAAATTTTGCGAGGCTTGTAACACCTCTGAGAGGATCTGTGTTGATTGAGGAGAGGGCAGAAGACTCATGGTGGTCTCCGGCCAGGCTCCGCACCAAAATGATGTAATCACACGGAGGATCCGATTTACTTTGGCTCCTTGTTGTATTACTATTTCAAAGACTACATCACAGAAATTCTAGATGTGCAGCGAAGAAACATATATACATTTTTTTCCATAAAATCACTACACACAAGCCCTTTAACGCTTTTTGATATCAGGTTGAGATCTTAGCATTACAAGACTCAGGTTTCTCACCTCGCCTTTGTTCTCACAGTGTCCATTGAGCTTCAATCGAAAGCAAATGTCTAAATAAAAGCTTCAAATGACAACAGGATTAAGGCGTAATGTGCTCCTTGTAATGCAGTGTAGTTTTCCGATTAGCGTCAACGTTGCTTCTCGCTGTTCATGCCTTTTAGCTGATGAATACGTCAGTGTCGGCATGTTTCTTTTCATTCTTGCCAGTTCAGCTGGAATAAACCTGACCAACAAATAGCGACTCAAAGTTTGCAAAAGCATAAATTAGATGTTTTTTCCAAAGTTACGGAGCTAAATGTTCACTAAAGCTAGATATATACAAAAAGTATAGTGTATCTTGAAAAATATCACTGGAATTAAATTGCATTTAAGTATCTAATTAGATATTTTGCAGCACAATACAAATAGGGCAGATGCCAACATGGGCAGGTTGTGTGACAAGCCCTCATCCTCAAAAACCATGAACGAAAGTAAAAGGTACAAGAAAATACAACCCAGACTACAATAAATATGAGTTTACTTGCAATTCGTGCCGACCACAATGTGTGTGTGTGCTGTAAATCATTGTCTGTTAAGAGCATGAAACCAAATCACAATTCAAAAGATATTTAGAAACCAAACATTTCAAACAAGAATATGACAAGTCAGTTTTTTCAACACAGCATCATCCAAACATATGGCAATATTAATAAATTTCATTGATATTAAGGACAGTTGTGTTTACTTTTATATTTCTGTTAGTGTGCTGGGTTTCTTCTTGATGTCTAATGTAAAACATGGGTAGTGCAGTCAAAGTCTTCTTACACAAGAAAAAAAAAAAAAAAGGGCAATACTGCCACCTAATGGTAATAAGCAGAAATTTTATTTACCTTCCCAAAAGTTGTTCTTTTGACCAACATTGAAAGCTTAGTACAAAATCACACCAGACATCTTAATCTTTAAAATGTTGAATACAGAGGTCAATCTCTAAAATCAGACCCTAGCTGACCCTATTTGGACAGCTAATCTGAGTTCACCCAAAAATGAAAATTCTGTCATTAATTACTCACCCTCATATCGTTCCACACCCATCCACACATAAGACCTTCGTTCATCTTCGGAACACAAATTAAGATATTTTTGATAAAATCTGATGGCTCAGTGAGGCCTGCATCGCCAGCAATAACACTCCCTTTTCCAATAGCCAGAAAGCTACTAAAAACATATTTAAAACAGTTCATGTGACTACAGTGGTTTAACCTTAACCCTCTACAGCACAGCGTTGCCCTCAGGCAACGGAAGGTTTTCTTAAGCCCTGGGTTTAGTACATTTTTCTTTAAATGATTACAACCAATTAGAAATGTCTAGAAAGTACCAAAGAACAGTCCAGTAAGGTGTGGGAGTCACTATCAAGCACCATTTGAAGGTGGGACGTCCTGTTCTGACACATGGTCACAGGAGCACATGGTGTGGGAAGAAGGCAAGATTATTTGCTTTAGTAGTCTTATTTAAAATGACATGAACTGTACATAAAAAAAAAATATGTGTGTGTGTGTATGAAGGTGTAGAGAAGCCTTTTGTCAGGTTTTTTTTATTTTGCATGTTCAGAAATTCAGTTTTTCTTTTCGTTGCCTCTGGGCAACGTTGTGCGACAAGGGGTACTTTTCGAGGAGGTTTCGGACAATACCTCACATTGACAATAACGTGTTATAAGAAGGGAAGATGCAGGGTTCCTGGGTGTGAAGGAACACCCAAAGTGATGTGCAAAAATTATAACATACACCACTATTTCACAGCAGAGAAGAACTGCTTTTTGAAGTTTCGTACAGAATGAAATCTTATTACATGAAGTACATTATACGATATGGCACACATGATACAAACCTATGCATGGATCAAATTCAATATATCAATGCCTTTCATGTGTTTTCCCCTTTTTACTTAAAGATTTCTTGAAATTTTTTAAAAGAAATTGTGATTTTGTATTGCTCTCTGAGCATTGTCTTATGATAAATTCCTCTATGATTCTATACCATTGTTGCACGAAAAATATTTTGGAGTGGGGGAAGGGTGGGGGGGTCAATTTTTTTTTTTTAATCAAAATGTTCCCAAATGAACCAAAAAATGATGTGGAATATTTTTTTCCATGTGCCATCAACATGTATGCAGTAGAGTTAATATTATAAAGTGACTAGAATACTTTTTGTGCACCAAAAATAACAAAATAGCGACTTTATTCAACAATATCTAGTGATGGGCGATTTCAAAACACTGCTTCATGAAGCTTCGAAGCTTTACGAATCATTTGTTTCGAATCAGTGGTTCGGAGCACGTATCAAACTACCAGAGTCACGTGAACTATTGAAGTTTCAAAACACTTATGACGTAACAAAGCCTCGTTTACTGAAATCACGTGATTTTGGCGCTCTGAACCACTGATTCGAAACAAAAGATTCATAAGCCATTGGATTTTATCAAAAATAACTTAATTTGTGTTCTGAAGATGAACGAAAGTCTTAAGGGTGTGGAAAGACATGAGGGTGAGTAATTAATGACAGAATTTTCATTTTTGGGTGAACTAACCCTTTATATAGACTGTGTATTTTATGTTTGACCTAACATGAGTATGACACCACTAGATGGCAGTAAAGACAAATAATACATCTACCAGAAACTTAAACTGTTAGAATCTACATGACAATAACAGTTCTGCTTCAGAGACATTGACCTCCTAATAAAAACCTTAGGCTAAAGCACGTACCTCTGGTTGAACATTCCTCTAAAGTTGTAATTGGCTCTGTAGTTGGGAATGGGTTTGGGGTCCAGGGGTCTATATATAGCTGGCTCCCCTCGCTTCATGGCCAAGCCATTCAACTCCACTGTAGGAGTGATGCTGCCTGCAAAAAGGAAAAAGATGGGTGAATTATTTTATTTTTTATTTATTTTGATTTTATTTGATATAGCAGATAAACACTTTGAAATGGTTTACCTACAATACCCTGGACCCCCGTGAAGAACGCTGCTCTACTTTACAGCATATTATGGCTAGTTATAATGTCCCTGTGAGATGTTGGTACCTGGGTTGCTGTTGCTGTCGGCTTTAGGGGAGCGGGGAGGAGGTCGGGGGAGATTGCTCTCTGTCAGGGCCATGGTAGCTGTGGAGTGCTGGGCCTTTTTGATGCTGCTGCCTTCTGACTCCCATACCTGGTTCCCCAAGCTCAGCTGCACCGTGAAGATCTGCACACACAATCCAGAAGGAGAGCTAGGCTGATTGTTTTTTATGTTATAGTGGACTGTTTTCTTACTGAAAATTTTTAGTTAATCTAGAAGTTGTCTACAAGTAACCCAAACTAACTTAAACTCAAATCAATATTTCATGTCTGTGTATTTATTTATTTAGCCAAGTAGCTATGAAATAAGTAGGATAATGTACAGTCAGCAAGTCATTTTCGCAAAATAAAAGCTTTCAAGATTATACAAGATCCTGATTGCCATGTCAGGTTTTATTTTGCATTACAAACTGCACATTATCCCATACTTGCTAAGCATTTTTTTTACAGATTTGGGCTCTTGGC
Organism: Hypophthalmichthys nobilis; assembly: GCA_037950665.1. Lineage (NCBI taxonomy): Eukaryota > Metazoa > Chordata > Actinopteri > Cypriniformes > Xenocyprididae > Hypophthalmichthys > Hypophthalmichthys nobilis. The sequence continues at coordinate 11,079,142 of CM075482.1, read as the reverse complement.
AGCAATACACCTAACTATTGCAAGATGACCCGAGGACCGTCTTGAGTGATTTGAGTTCTTGCAAGAAAACAATAAATATTTTCTGGTTAAATATTTGTATTAGGTTTAATAAATTACATTAAATGCACTAATTAAATTAATACACATTAAATTTAAGGTCAACACTTCACAATAAGGTTTCATTTCTTAACATCAGTGAACAGCTCAGCGATTCTCAAACTTTTTGGTGCTGAGGACCCCTTTTAGCACCATTTTCATAACAGTGATTAAACCCAAAGTTAATGTGGGTGGGAGTAATGAACACAATATGCTTGTCTTATTGGCACAAATAGTCCCCATCTGTAAATATGCACTTTTTCCAGAAAATAAGTTGCACCTGAGTAGTCGCCCCGGGTCAAACAAATGTCAAGGTATCGGTCCCATTTTATTATTACATTACAAAACAATGTAAAATACCATTAAATAAAATGAAATGTTTACACACATTTTAATACATTTACATACATTGTTTACAAATATTTCCCCTCACGCGACAACACATCCTTTCAATTGAATGGTATTCAGAACAAAACATGAAAAATATAAGTAGCCTATAAAATAAACAAATAATAGTGGCGATCATTGCATACAACATTTATTTTACAGCCTAAAATTTATTTAAAGTGAAACTGAAACTGTCGTTGGGCTCCTCTCTCATTGGGCCAAATATTTCCATATTTGGATGCTAAAGTATTATTTATTATGCAAGCAAGGCTTTGTACTTCACTCGTGTCCCAGTATCCATGTAAAATGTGTTTGGAATAACAGTGCGACAGTAGGGCAGTGGTCAAAATGACCAGCACAGCCTACATATTATAAACAGACCATTTAAATTCAGCCGAATAACTTTTTCTATCTTTGGATGACTGCATTTTTAGTTTGATGATAAATGGGCTGTACTATCCAGATAGAAATGCTAGAAACTGATATGTTGTTTGTGTGAGCATGAGGCGCTGGAGCGATCAATTGGATTTTTTTTCCTTATAGCAGCTGAAAAAAAAAACTTAAATACAGATAAGAGTAAGACATCATTCAAAACTGTAAAGGGTCTATTTTTTTTTTTTTTCATAATAACACCAAAATATTTGCTTCCTAAAATAAAGAAAACAAACAGGATGCTTTTTCTGAGTCTCGGTTTCCATGAACTTCTTTCTGGAACACATCACAAAAATGAACCAAAACACAGCGAACACTTGTAGCACACACATGAGAAATATGTCTGAAATATTAAGACTCTACTTTTTGCTTATTTTACATTAAATGCATTATTTAAGTCACAGCATGTTTTAGATGATAAAAAAATGTGACTTATAGTCTGGATAATACGATTTAGCAAATTATTTCACGGACCCCCGGCTATTGGTCACGGACCCCACTTTGAGAACCGCTGACATGAACTAATAGAAGTATTATTAAAAATAAAATTTTTCATTGTTTGTTTATAGTTCACAGTACACTAAAATCCAAAGTTGTTAACATTAGTTAATGTAATTAACTAACAGATAAAAATAAAGTTTTTAAAAGAATAAGTTTAAGATTATAATCTCCCACTGTCTTGCACTTATGAATTGTTCACCATTCAAAATGTAGTGAAAGCAATGATGACATCATTTGCATACTGAATTGTGATTGGACACATCTTTCTTGCATTTATTTAACCCTTTATAGCCTTTATATAACCCTTTATATTTACCCTGATTGACTATATGTTGATTACTGTGTGCTCAGTCAAAAAGCATGTCATTTACACAGAACCAAATTATAATGCCTAAGATTACATAACATTTATTAACAAGTGTTTCTTTTTCCCCCTTTAGGATGTGCAAAATCTAGTTGCCTTATCATGAAGTTATTAATTAAGTAAATACATTTTTAATCATTAAATAGGATAGCCATTAACACATTTCCTTATTAAGAGTACCTTAAGCACACAATAATCAACATCAATGTACAGGGTAAATATAAAGGCTATAAAGGCTTAAATAAATGCAAAAAAAGATATGTCGAATCACAATTCAGTATGTAAATGATGTCATCATTGCTTTCACTACATTTTGAATGGTCTATAACTATTTTTTACTGCATTGCAAGTGTTTTTTGCACAGTTTTTTCCTTTGAAATGTGCAACTCTAGTTAAAGGGACGCATCACACATGCGTCGTGCTGCTCACATGAACAGCATCGGCCGATAATGAGAAGGCGTTTTGATGTAGAACCCGGACTCGCTGCACTGTGTTTACAATGTAAACAGCGTAGGAGACTGACAGGGAAGAGAAGAAAATCACATGGACTTTTTTTTAACAATGTCTTTACTACCTTTCTGGGCCTTGAAATTTGTTATGACATTGCTGTGTATAGGGATGTCAGAAGCTCTCAGAGTTCATCAAAAATATCTTAATGTGTGTTCCGAAGATGAACAAAGGTCTTACGGGTGTGGAACGACATGAGGGTGAGTAATTAATGATAGAAATTTCATTTTTGGGTGAATTAACCCTTTAACAAATCATGACTTTAACAAATTATTAATAGAACATATTTTCATTAGTTCAAATCAACTCACTTTTTATTAGTTTAAATCAATACATTTAAATAGGATAGCCATTAACACAATAAAGTATCATGAAACTGCCCCCCTCCAAACCCGTTCACACCTTAGATTTGAAAAAGACTGGGAGTGTAAAGCTGTGGAAAAGCTGGAGTGTAGAGGGTGGGAAGAGGGGAGACAACAACAAACATAGACCTACAACACACATTATACGGATGGGGGCATCTTGATGTATTTTAGAAATATAACCCTATGACAAAAACCTTATCATAAGAAACTAAATTATTAACAAATTAAATACATTATGATAAATTATTCCTAGAAATAGCTATTGGTCTATATGAAAAAATAGGAAGAAGGTCTATAATAATATTTTCATTACATTTACAAGCACTATAATCTCTGAACAAATGACACACACAGAAAGAATAAAGGTATAGTTACTTTTTTGTTCATTCTTCTTTGAATTTTCAGTCTACATCATTGTCTTCTGTGTATCAGAATAATTTGCATTTATGATCATACCAGTGTCCTTATTTGCACATATATTTCATTTGAAGAAGACATGATGAAATATGTACTCATACACGGTGCTGGTTTATGTTTGGAGCTCTAGAGTATATGAAATATGTCCATAAAAAATTGAAATGCTCCGGTCCGGATACATGCGGTGATATCCGCGTTGTGAGTGTTGTTAAACTCATCATGGCATTCTGCCCAGAAACCGCACTCATGTGCGCACTGTGTGTTGTTACTTGTTACATATTAAATATTGTTAGTCATATTTTCCATGCATTGTTAGTCAAGCTGCAGCTCTGATTGCATCATGGAGAAAATGCAAACAACACTTTTGTGCTACTGTAAGGAGAAAACAAACACTTATAATACATGTGTCCAAACGCAAATATGAACAGGCAAGTGAAGGAACAGCGCTGAAACGGTGTTTTGTGACATGTGAATTCTCTGCTATAAGGCAATCCCATGCATAATACAGCACAGTAACCGGATTAAAAGAGTTCATTCTTATGTATAGGGGCTTTCGCACCGAATAGTTCTAGGAACTTAGCCACTAGGATAATTCCCTGAGAACTTATTTCTCCCCTGGGCCATGTTCCTGGTTGCATTCACACCGGCAATAGGAACTCTGAAGCGGCAGACAGCAGCGTCTTTAAGTGGGCATTTACAAACGCTAAAAAACGCTGGATGGAGGACGCCGTGATCGGAGCTGTGTTTTGTGTCGTGGATTTCGTGATAACGGAGATGGAATGCAGACGCATAATTTACGCGACTGAAAGAGCAAAAAGTGCGGCTAAGAGACAAAATCTCCAATGACAACTTTCAGTATTATATATCATCGAGGTGAAAAAAAGAACACAACCCTGCAGACAACAGGTAAATGCTGTTATCGCTAGGGATGTAACAATGCATCCGGAATCGGTTGAAAATCGATTAAAACGTGACGATTCAAGTCAGTTGAGATGATAAATGAATCGCGATCACGATGAATCGGGGGTTTATATGAATGTATAGCTGAGGGGAACTGACTGGGTTCAGAAATGTTTAGATGGCATTTTCTTTTCATCTTACTTCCGTACAATGCATTTTAAAGTAGTTTTAGCGCCTTAGCGCTGCTTTGTTTATAGCGGTAACCATGGAAGCACTGTATTGCAGCTATTTCATAAGCGCCACCTGCTGTCAGACAGTGAATTTGCGTTCTCATGCAACCCATCTTGTGTTATGTTTTATGTAGCATAATTTCACAAAGCTAAAGTCAGACCATTCTGTTTTTGCTTCAATGTTAAAAATTATACAATCTAATTTAAATTAAAAACTGTTCATGCTGCATGTCTGTAGCATCTTTGTTGGGATCGTGATTAAAATGCAGTGGTTGCCTCTAATTTTAAATGGCTACAGATAGTTCAGCCTGTAATAGAGCAAATAAACATCTTGTTCATGTACTCATATGAAGAGATGTCTTTTATTAGTAATATTTATTTAGGATTTGTTTTAAAATTTCAATTTAGTTTTGTTATAAAGATATTTCAATTTCACAAAGAAATATGCAGCATTTTGTCTGAGAAATAATAAAAAGACACTTTCTCATTTAAATCTCATTTTGTTAAAAAAATTGTGAGAAAATCGAATCGTGAAACCAGTATCGTGAATCGTATCAAATAGTAAGTTGAGTGAATCGTTACATCCCTAGTTATCGCTGTTTTCCATGTTCATGGAGTAAATATGTTTACACGGCTTTTGGTGCCGGTGTTTGACATGGGTTTGACCAATCAACGTACACTTACGTCACTGGTATATAGTGCTGGTTTAGACCCTACTCTGAAGTAGAAGCTAATTTAGTTCCCCCAAAAGGAGTTCTTGGAACTAAAATCATTCCTAGTTCCTGCGGTGCGAACATGGCAAAATTCGAAAATACTTCAGCCAATAGTTCTAAGAACTATGAAAATGTTCCTCCGGTGCAAAAGCCCCTAATAATGCCAAAAAAAAACTGATGATGTAGATGCGTACTCTCCAGCCATGGCAGCCAATCCCATTTCAAATTAACACAAATACCTCACTTTGTGATGTTGGTTCAACTTTGCTTTTTAACCGGAAGAACGAAATAGTTCCAAAAAACTATAAAATAACCACTTTTCCCTTAATAATAAACAATGAGTGCTATTGTTGTCTTCATTGATGTGCAACCTGTACAAAAAATGTGTTTTATGGTTTCATGACCCTTTAACAGTACCTTAGCATGTGCAGGCCCTTTCTCATTCAGCAGCTTATATTGAGGTTGAATCCTGTTGAAACGGGCTAACTCATTCACCAAACACATGGGAGTTTTCTCTTTAGGGTTTGCCATGTTTTCTTGAGGAGGGCCTGTCAGAAAGAGACACAGCTTAAACACATGCAAGAATGAACAAATGCATGTCAAGTTTTTCACAGTATTTTACATATTGTTCCATAACAGCAGATCCAAAGGTACACTGCGGTTCAAAAGTTTGGGGTCAGAAAGACTTTTATTCCGCAAGGATGCTTTAAACTGATGTAAAGTGACAGTAAAGACATTTATAATGTTACAAAAGATGATTTGATAAATAAAAAAATGCTATTCTTTTGAACTTTCGATTCATCAAAGAATCCTGATAAAATGCATCACTGTTTCCACAGAAATATTAGCCTAACAGTTTAACATTCATAATTAATATGTTTCTTGAGCACCAAAACAGCACTGATTTCTGAAGAATGATTTCTAAAGGATCATGTGACACTGAAGTCTTTGTAATCATGCTGAAGTCAGTAATGATGCTGAAAATTCAGCTTTGCATCACAGGAATAAATTAAATTAATTTCAAAACATATTCAAATTGAAAACAGTTCTTTTAATTTTTAACAATATTTCACAATATTACCGTTTTTACTGTATTTTTGATTAAATAAATGCAGCCTCGATGAGCATAAGAGACTTCTTTCAAAAAATTTTAATGTTTCCAAACTTTTGACAGGTACTGTATTACTATGGAGAAAGTGCAACATGCAATATGGTAAAATAAGTCCCGCCTTATGCAGTTTTTTTGTCATGATTTGAGCGAAATTACGAGACAGTTGTTGTCAGATTTCATTGGTGATTTCAAATATGAAATTTAATCATAAGCTTGGTGAACAGCTTTGGAGGATTTGAAGTTTCCCCATTCAAAGAGATGAACTTGCATGACTGAAATATCTGCCCGAGAGGCATTTCAAAGATGGCCGCCAAGCGAAGGGACCTCGACTAAACTGGCAAAATGGATCAGATTTGTATGCACTCAGCATCCTGGTACCTGATGGGCTGGCTGGTACAGTGGAGTCCACAAAGCCAGAGGCAGGGCTGGGGCAGGTGGGCGTTGTGGCTGGCACTGTGCCATTGATGGTGGGCTGCAGACCCAGAGCTCCTGGGCTGGGCATGGCCACAGCGGGCACCACAGCGGTCAGGCCAGGTCCAGACAAGGGGGCTGAGGTCTGCACTTTCACTTGAGCCATGCTCTATCACTGTTAAAACAACATGATTTAACATGAAACAGTCTTTCTCTACATCAACTATATAGACTGTAGTATTGTAGGTTACAAGCGAAATGCCCTCTCCACTCCATTATAGGACAGACGCGGTCAAGGACATTGAAATAATTTCAAACCGGATAAGCCAAGCATGCTATTTTTAAAACAGACAAGGCTGTATCTTCTTTAACTCAAAGTTAACTCCGTCAGACAATAACTCATATATTGGCACGCTGTCAGATCTGTATTATGTCTAAGCAGATGTCAAACAAAACAGACTGCTGTGACAAAGTGCAACTCAAAAGAAAAATCACTGTGGCTTGGATACATTACTTTCAATTCACAGGGGTGAATTCAAAACAATTCAACAAACCACTTAAATGAATATGATCACTGTAAAATATGACAGTATTTCACTGTTGTTATTAACTAAAACTACAACTATTAAAAAGCATTTTCATCTGACAAAGCAGAAATAAAATATAATAAATATTACATGAAAAACCTAAACTTAAAAAAACTTAAATTTAAAAAAACAAACAACGTAATACATTAAAGCTAAATAGAAAAATGATAAAAGTTAGGCTACATGACAAAATTACTAAGCCTTTAAAAGGGATAGTTTACCCAAAAATGAAAATTCTGTCATCATCAAGTTGTTCTAAACCTGTATGAATTTCTTTCTGTCTTGTTTTGAAAACAAAACAAGATATTTTGAAGAATACGAGAACCAACCGTCGATGGGCCTCACTGACTCCCATAGTAACCTGTATTTTTTTCCATACTAGTATGGAAGTAATTGGGGCCCATCAACTGTTTGGTTTGCTGAAATTTAATAATAATATAAGACATAATATAATTCAAAATATCTTCTTTTGTCTTTAGCAGAAGAAAGCAATTCATACAAGTTTGGAACAATTTGAACTATCCTTTTAAAATGCCAACTGAAAATATAAAAATAAAGACTAATTTAAAAAAATAATATATATATATATATATATATATATATATATGAATAAATACTAATAGTATATAAATAACACTAAAATAACACTGCTGTATTTGGGAGAAATATGATGGATATACTATCAGCTCCAGAAACAATGATGAATGAAAATGATAATAACGAAAATGAAAAAACTGAATGAATGAAAAGACCAAATTTTAGCCATTTTAGAGGTGAGCTAGGAAAACATATTTACTAAGTAAATATCAATGTCTTTTACAATAATGTTTACTATTTTTATAACTTCCATGGGCTTTTCTGGACCTGGAAATAGCTGAATATGTCCAAAATGTACTATACAGCTTCAGACTACAATAATTACATCAAATTCAATCACTGCAAGACATCCATCCTTAAACAAACAAACCAAGTGTGACAAATGACGGACTGAGAGCAAGTCAGCATCAAGCCAGTGGAGTGACATTCGACCACTAGGATCCATCCTGGGCATTAGTGCAGAGGATGAGAAGACAGCTTTCTTTGTAAACCTGACTCTCAAAAGTGAGGTCACTCTCTTCCCACTTGACTATGCACTCACTGAGTGTGTCATTTTCTAAGGTCTGCTATGATTAACAAGACTACGATATGTTACATTCCCTTAAACAGTAACATAAACTAGGTTAGGACTGTGTCTCAAACCCTAATCTAGGTTTTGAAACACAACCTTCCTTTCCAGCACACAGGCCACCGGTCTGAACTCAGCTGGGAATGTGCAGACATCATGGCTGAACGACTAAATACCCCTCACATCTCATCGATGCACACCGTCTGAGCTGCCGCTAAACAACCAAACGACAGAGCGCAGTTTCGAGAGCAATTCTGAAGTCATCGCTACTTCAAACCACTACGCATTTAATAATAATAGTTTACCTTCGTCCAGGGCCAGACCCCAGTTACACCTCCAACATTGGCAAACACTAAAGAGAACTGATGGTACCAGGACTGAACCAACATATGAGCAACACGTTTTTTTCCCAGAAATAGTCCACTATGACGACGGCAAGGCACTGCTTGGTGAATGGTGTGTGCTTAAGCTTATAATTAGCACAGTTTTGGTCAATTTTGTAATTAGTTCTTTGAGGACAGCGAAAAGAGTGCACCCCTCTCCTGTCGCACAGATGGTACAGTCCGGCTTCCTGATACTGACTAGGGATGAATTAATGCTCTGTACATTTAAATAACACACTTCATGACTTTTTAAAAACGTGTTTAATACGCTTTTATATTTATATACATGTGACATATACCATACAATTAATGTTAAATATAACAGGGCCTAATATAATATGCAATGTATATAATATATAAAATTCATATTACTATTATGCGTGTAGCCGACATGAAAGAACTCCCTTATGCTCACCAAGGCTGCATTTATTTAATCAAACATACAATAAAAAGAGAAATATTGTGAAATATTATTACAATTTAAAATAATTGTTTTATGTTAATATATTTTAAAATGTAATTTATTCCCGTGATGACAAAGTTGAATTTTCAGCATCATTACTCCAGTCTTCAGTGTCACATGATCCTTCAGAAATCATTCTTAACGCTTTGGTGGAAACATTGATACCATTCAAATAAAAAATAATCATTAAAATGATATAAATATATAAGTGAAGAACTGTGGTTATGTAGTGTGTAAATGATAAAGACTCACTCAAAACCTGTATTTTTATTTTTAAATTAACAGGCACAACTTACATAATTTGTACATACCAAAAAAAACTCAAAGAAAGAATAAGAAAAATAACTCCTATCACCTCTTATAACTTGCAAACCAATATTTAATTAGAACCGTTCATTAACCAAAAAAAAAAAAAAAAACTGTTTAGAGATACCCAAGTCTACTTAACCATGTACACTTATTAACTTCCTTTCAAATGATGACAGGTGTCCAATATAACACCAATATAATTCTCAACCGCCAATCACACATTCAAGTTTAGCCCTGTTGTCAAACATTTTCTTTCAGTAGTAAGGACAATTACATGTGTAACACAAAATATCCTGATATTGTGTGCAGAGGGAAGAGTCATGGCCATCTCCATTTTTTCTACACCAACACATTCACTTGGAAGTCTAAGTACCACAGACAATGGAAAAGAAGACAAGCCAACCAGGTTTGGAATATTCAAGTATTTCTGAATAAATGGCTAAAAAATACATCTTTGGAGTGTATTAAGTTAATCAACAGTGTGAAATCGAACATTACAAATCAGATATTGTACATCAAACATATATAACTGTTGTGGACAAAAGATCTTTCTGCATGAGTTTTGTTTTTTTGTTTTTTTTAGTTATTATTATTATTACAGATAACAAATGCCAAACTACTGATAATCTTTGACCCTAGTAACACTCATTTTTGGAGAAATAAAATAATTTAATTGTGGAAAAAGTGCAGGATCCAAACATTATCAAATATGTGCTCTGAATAAATCATTTGTCTATCTACATATAGACCATGCTGCCAGTTTAGTTAAGTAATTTCACTTTTAAGAGTTATATGCATCAATTTTTTTTAACTATGTAACAGTCCTTTAGGAGAAAATACAATCGAATGGAAAATATTCAGGAATATTTGTGATTTTTTTTTTTTTTTTTTGTCTTCCTTGAAAAAATTACCTGAGCCAGACAAGTATGACCAGGATAATCAACATCTTGAGAATATACAAACCACAATAACTTCCAAACCATCTGAGGTTAGAGAATAAAACAAGTACCCAGAATTAAATAAGACATACATTCCCAAACAAACTGACATTCTTCAACTTTTTTCCATTATTCGTACCAAAAAAAAAAAAAAAAAAAAAAAAAGTAAAAGCATGGCCAAAAAAAATTTAAAAAATTTTTTTTGAAAGCAATCAAGGAAGAAAACATTTAAAATGGAATAGTTTAAAGAGATTTGAGCTGACATCTCAATACAAAACATTTTATACAAATAAGATAGAACGAGACGGAACTTTCTTGCCAACATTCAATATATTGGGTTACCTAGCTTCACTTCAATGCCAAAACTACATAGAACACTGGTTCCATCCCACATGACTTGGTAGAGGTAAATATAAGTCCATGGATGGTCAAGGTTGGTTTTAATGCTCATACAGAGCAAATATAGTCTGAACAAGCATAACAGACAATGAAAACACCATTTGCTGTGATATCAGAATTGGCGATGAATGAGATAAAACTGTACCGTTCTTAAATTAAACTATTTACAGTGAAGCATCCGAATTTTACCCCCTGAAGTGGCGCACCATCAGTAGAACTGCATGTCTGCATCACAATGAACTCTTCTTTTCTTAGATCGTTTCACAGTGCATATAATTTCAGTAGGAATAATAGAAAAGATAAGCAAAGGGACACTACAATCTTTTCCAGATTTGTTTTGGATTTCTACAATATGATTTGGATTTCTCATTATTGGCCCTGCTATGCACCCATCCTTGTTATTGCACGAGACACATGGACCCGAAAACATACCAGTGACAAAAAAAGAACAGGAACGTGTGTGGTCCAAGACAAAGCAATCTCACTACAAAAAGAAATCATTCTTCCTGGATAAATCTACATTTCTTCACACACAAATGGATGATGGGTCCGTTTCCATTCTCTTTAAAATTTATTTCCTTTCTTCATCTGTTTTTTTCCCCCAAAACATGCATCCAACTGGTTACCGGTAACACAGCTGACATCATCTCCCATGTTTGTGGTCTGAGTCCATGCTTGAGTTTGAGTCCAAGGTTAAAGTTCAGAGACCATATGATTTTAAAAAAAGTGCTTTTATAGGTCAGTAGGACTTCTTCCCTCCGGGAGCTCTAGAAAGTTCATATTAACAGGTGTCATCTGTGAAAAGAGGGCATATTTTAAATACATTTAAAATGCATTTCCACTACAAAGGTGTTTTAAATGGTTTCATCAATTTCCAACTAAAACATTAGTTCTTACCATGATACCACCATTTTGTCTTCTTTGGATTTTTATTACATGTCCGTACATAAAAGGAGTTATCAGGTGGCCGCCTCTGTAAAGAAAAAAGTATAAATAAATAAAAAAATATTAATAATTATAATAAATATATATTTTTATATAAACTACCATTCAAAAGTTTGAAAACAACATTATTTTTTAAATATTTTTTAAAGAATTCTCTTATGCTCACCAAAGCAGCATTTATTTTATCAAAAATGCAGTAAAAACAGTAATATTGTGATATATTTTTAACAGTTTAAAATAACTGTTTTATATTTCAATATATATTAAAATTTAATTTATTCCCCAAAGCTGGATTTTCAGCATTACTCCAGTCTTCAGTGTCAGATGATCCTTCAGAAATCATTATAATTTCCTGCTCAAGAAACATTTCTGATTATTATCAAAGTTGAAAACAGTTGTGCTACTGTTTATTTGAAATGGAAAACTTTTGCAACTTTATAAATGTCTTTACTGTCACTTTTAATCAATTTAATGCATTCTTGCTGAATAAATGTACTAATTTATTTCAAAAAAGAAAACAAATCTGACCCCAAACTTTTGAACGGTAGTGTATATACTACATATATAAAACTAGTTTCCAGAGACAATGCTTGCAAAAATCAATGTAAATTTATGACATTTTTTTTTATGGGGATTTTTACATTTTGTCAAGAAAATGTCATTCATGTTTGAATAGGTGGTTGTAAATTGAACAGATTATAAACACTTAAGGATTGACTGTTTTCCTCTCCTGTCTCTAAGGCTGTATAAACTGTCAATTATAAAAAGTCAGCGTTAAGACACATTTAAGCAAGTACTATAATTAGTAAGCCATTGATTCAGAGAGGCACCAGATATGGCTGTGTGATGCGGTTAATGTCTTACTATTGTAACCAATGAACAAACATATCTGTCTAATATGTCCCGTATTAGAATCTAAACGTGCTATCTTTACATATTCATCTGCACTGTGACACTGTAAGAGATACAATAACCAAATACAATATTTTAGATAGTATACATTAGAGCAGCAAGATTAATCGTTAAAAGATCACAATCTTGATTTAAACACCCACATGATCTTATTCCTTAATGACAATGATTCTGCTATGGCTATTAAACCTTTGATGAGTACGATTACAGCGGAACATTCAAATGTGTTCACGCTGCCGGTAAGCCAGAGAGAGCAGTTGTCATGCATAGGTATGAAATAGCTTCAGAAACAGTCTTTTCAACCACACAGTATCATTATTTGTGTATTACAATAATTCAAATTTTCACAGAAGTACTGGGATAAAAGTTTATATTTTGGATATAAACACTGATGTCTACAGTAGTGATCAAAATAGAGTAAATCACCTTTTGAAAGTAACTTGAAATAAAGATTGTAACAAATACAAGTTAAAACATGTATTTGTCATTGTATCACTCATTCAAGAGATTCATTCAAAAAAGTTTGCTGCATCTGAATATGCCTACTTCCATACTAGTAGGTGAAAAACAGTATGTGGACCGAGTAGTATATCCAAATGCATAGTATTTATAAAACAATAGGCGAAAAGTACCCAGATGACCTACTACTTTCGGCAAACTTCTGAAGTGCACAATCAGTGGACATTTTACTATCCCATGAGGCCACGGGAGAAGATTTGTGAAAGGAGGTGATGCAATGCAACTGACACCGTAGGTCACATGACAGTGACAACATGGCGGATATGGTATGTCTGAAATTCATACTACACACAATGAGCCTCCTTCATGAAACACAAGCACGAATTTTTGTGTAAATCGTTCGTAAAGTAGTTCTGACGTAAATTTTTGGATTCATGAAAAAGTTCCTATTTCAAAATGTTAGTAGGTATGAAAGAAATTTACACCTGCTCCCTACCACATGTAAACGGTGCGTAAAAACATTTGAATGTTCTGTGTTCTTTTAGGCAAACTGATGACACTGCATTTTGATGCACTATGCAGCTTACCATAATAATATTTCACGAGTTTGTTTGCCGTGTTTTTTTTTGTTTTGTTTTTTGTAGCTGAGAGTTCAACTTTGGGTAAAACGCAGCGCTCATCACTGTCACTTTTTACCCAGCCGACCAATCACCGTGGAGGAGGGGTGGGACAAATATTATACCGACCAATCATCCCGCTTGTACAATAACTGAAAAACAATGGAGAAGTTAATATTGCTGGTTACAGCATTTCTATATTCACTAATATTTTACATAATGAGATACTAGTAACACACTACTGCCTGGCATATTACGTATCATCATAGCAACCAAAGCGTCTCAGCTGGAAAAAACGCTGCGCCTCCAAAGCACTCTCAAGGGCCCCCAGCTGGCCATTTTCAGAAGAGCACCAGGCATTTTTTACAGCTGGACGCACGTTAACTGAAGATTTATTGTTAGACATATGGCCTATTAGTCTCTTTTGCATTTATGCAATATACTGGAGCCAAATGCGAGAAGGGAGTCCGGAAGATTTCACAGCGTTCCTGGACACGTAATTTGCGTAGTTGTAATTCATAAGTGGGGATTATGCTAATTGTGAATGAGCGTGCACGCGTGCCCTAATTACGAATGATTGGAATTCATTAACATATTCACATTTAACTATCAAATCTGATGTTTACGAAGTGTTTTTGAATCCGGAGGAGAGTTTTCGGGACGTTTTATGCGCAAACTACTCCATATTTACTCGTATATTTACAAATGTTTAATGAATGAGGCCCATTCATACCATATAGAACATACTTTTTTTGAACGGTTGCGATGTAAGTTTCAAACCAAATGTAGTCCCTACTGTACAGTATGTGATTTCGAATGCAGCAGCTGATTCATTAATTAAAAGTTAAGTTTTTATGAGTGAGTCATTGAATCATTCATTCAAGCAGATTTCTTTCATTCAAATTAATTTTTTTTTTTTAAATAGACTGCAGCAATTAACATTTTGCATAACTGTGAGAGAACCGTGGTCTCTATTTTAAACCAAAAAAAAATTAAGATTGTCAATTAATCAAGAAAACTACTGCATTGCGACGTGAGACACTTACCTTCTCTTTGCAGCTAGACAGCATGCTAATAATGCTAAGACAAACAGACTGCACCGAAAGAGCTGGTGACCAATCCTCCGTTAAGATGGACAGGCAGATGTGGCCATTGCTATAAACGTGGGGATGGACAGGTATATTGTCTCCTGTGAACATTACCTGTCAAAACACAAACAAACACATAGTATATTTGTTCACATTTCAATATGATACACTATATGACCATGTGTGCTTGTCTTGCTCCAAGCTGCTCTTTTCAACACAATGAAAATAAATGGTTACTATCTGAACGACACTTGAACGATGATGACACTACTGTTTTCTGCAGAGATGCCTTGTACCTGATTCGACTTTGTTTCATAACTGACGAATTTTGCAACAGCGACAAGTTATTGAACTACACTGACTAACACTGAACAGACTAATTTTATGATGCATTTTCAGAGCTTGAGTCCCCATTGACTTTCACTGTATGAAAAAGAGCAGCATGGACATTCTTCAAAACTTCTCCTTTTGTGTTCCACAGAACAAAGAAAGTCATTTGGATTTAAACCAACACAAGGGCGAGTAAATGATGACAGAACGTTAATTTTGGGGTGAACTATCCCTTTAAATCATAAGCCAGTGCTTAGTCCTCACAATTGGCATGAGGCCGCTAGATTAGGAGGTAGAGACAGAGACAGCCGGTTGAATGAGAAGCCGGCGCCAGATCCGGACTTACATGAGGAAAAGCATAGAGCGCTCGCGATCATAATACAGCCAGTGTCTCACTTCTGATTAAAAGCACTTAATGCACACAAACTCTGCTAGGGCCACTTCAGCAACAAAAAGGTTGTTTATCAGTCACTTTTAATCTTAAGTGCTGCCCACCTTTATCCCATTTAAAAATCAGTTGGCTAAGAATATATACTAAGGCATACACTTACCTTTGCTCCATTTACACTTTGTATCAGCTCTAAACCATCAACAGCATTTCTGTCACTTGTTTGTCTCAACTCCATACAGTCATGCAGTTCTCAACTCTAAAAGCCTTAGTGGTGTGCGAGCTTGTTTATCTAATTTGGTCTATACCGGTCTGTTATTTATAGTGGGACTGATATGTAAAATAATATCGTAGCTAATCCCCTCAAATGTGGCCTTTAAATCCATAGTCTACAAGCTCAAAATGCCCTTGTGCAGATTGATCCTATTATTTTACTGTTGTAGGTGCAAAACAGACTCTAGTTGACCCTTTAATTTTCATTTAGCTACTACAAATAAACATTAAAGTGAGTCCAGCAATGCACAAAGTTAGATTTTAATGAGCAGCAATACGATGTGGCAACTATCAAAAACAGCACAGACAGTGGTGTACATGTGATCCGCGTACTGTGAGTAACTGTAGTTGAGTGTAAGAAAATGGAGGAAAAGTTAATGCTTCCATGAGCGATCACACTTGCGTATATGATCTGTCTCTGACTACATACAGAAATATGATAAAATGATACACGGAAAACCATGTCAGAAAGTGTTAGTTATGTAAAACTAAGCTACAACTATTAAAAACTTTTTTTGTTAACTGAAATAAAGCTGAAATAAAATAAAATACAAATATTAGATGAAAAAATATATATATATTTAGAAATATTTTAAAACTAATAAATGACACAAGCACATAACTAACATAAAAATGTTAATAAACTATGAAAAAAATTAAATAAATGAAAAAAAATATTTACTCATTCCTATTAATATTGCCAATAAAATATATATTGCAAAAAATATATACATTACACCACATTATTTAAAATATATTATATAAACTTTTAGTATTAAATAAAGTTAATAAATAATATTTAGACTTACCTGAGGTGAGTCAAAGGGATAACGACTACTAAATTTAAATAGAAGCTGAAATTTCTCCCCTTCATAAAGAGTACCAGAGGCTCCTTCCATATCCACAATCCATCTGTGAAGAGAAACAGAAAGACATTAATAATGAAACATTTGGGTTGACTAAATGGGCTCTTATACTATGCAAAAGTTACATATATATTAGCAACAAAGTAAACTATTGAGAAAAAAAAAATAGGACTACTCTACTGCCAGTAGGGCTGCATGATATATCGAAATTATTGAAATATTACAAATGTACATATTGCGATATGCATTTTGTAACGGCTTGCGATATCTGAATGATTTTCATAGGCTACTTCAAACAGTCACTCGAACGGACAAATACACACATAGTTATGTCAAAATGTCTTGGCAAGTATTCATGTAAACACAATCGGTTATGTCTTAAGTAAAAGTAAAACGTAAAATAGTTGGAAAAGAAATAGGATAGGTGTCAACAGGATCCGTGCATTAGGTCTTAAAGTGACAGCAACCTAATACAGTATACCTGCTGCTGCCTGTCAAACAACAAAAGAAAAAGAGAAAAATCACTCACTACTCTTGACTGAATAACTTTTGTAGCTTTAATATGAATCAATGTATATTTAAATCATGTGAAGACAATGCAGTGTTTTATTTTTATATTTGATAATTCAGTTTCTGCATCGTTTCTTACTTGAATGCTACTGTTCAATAGATCTAATGTAGGCCTACATGAAAATCTTAAAGCACTGTATTTCATTTGTATCTTTGTTTTATTGCATTTGTCCTATTGTATGTAATTTGCTTCTTTGTTCTTATTTTTAATAATGAAGATAATTTAAAATTACAAAAATAACACCCCTAGTTTCAAGTATTTTTGTTTACCTGTTATGTTTTACGTTTACGTTTAACTATATATTACCAAGTTGAGCAAAGAATTGTTGGTATTTAAATAGCTTTTTTGTTTGTTTGTTTACATTGATGTTAAAATGACATAGCTAAATGCTAAAACACTGCTGTTCACTTTTAGAAAACACACACACACACACACACATATATGTATATATATATATATATATATACACACACACACATATTTTATAACACATTTAAGTTATAGCATTTGCAGTTTTAAATAGATTTAAATATAATTTAAATTGATTTTACACACTTAAAGCATTATCCTATCACATATCGAATATTGCATTATTTAACAAGTTATGGCATATCGCATTTCTCTCAGATATCGCAATATTGTGCAGCCCTAACTGCCAGCCAGCATAGTGTTTCACTACAGCCATAAAAGAACTAAAGAATTAAACATGAGGAGAGAGACAGGAAGTAGCAAGATAATGAGCAATCAAAGACAACATAACCATTAAATACCCAGAACTAAACAATAAGGGAAGCAGCACTATGTCAGAGAAAATCCAGACAGAAAATCCTTGACCCAAGCGCTCTGGGATAATCCGGTCAATTTTCAGTCATTATGACGACCATAAACTAAGAGAGCAATTTGACAAGCCTTCATTTTCTAGCAAAAATAAAGAGAGAGTGAGAATAGACAGAGAACTAAAGAGTGAGGTGATTTTTCTGACTCAACACATCGGACTCACTGGTATGTGTCACTATGTGCTCATGTGTGTCCTTCACTAATTCTAAACCATTTTGCACTGAGATTACTGACATACAATGCCTGATATCACTGGAGGAAACATCTGGCACAGAGGGCGACATAAATTTGGTTAAATAAATGAACTTCAGTTTTTGGGATCAAAAATGCACCACATTATACACTACCAGTCAAAAGTTTGGAATCGGTAAGATTTTTAATGTTTTTAAAAGAAGTTTCGTCTGCTCACCAAGGCTGCATTTATTTAATTAAAAATACAGTAAAAACAGTAATATTGTTAAGTATTATTACAATTTAAAATAACTGTTTTCTGTTTGAATATATTTTATAAAGTAATTTATTCCTGTGATCAAAGCTGAATTTTCAGCATCATTACTCCAGTCTTCAGTGTCACATGATCCTTCAGAAATCATTCTAATATGTTGATTTGCTGCTCAAGAAACATTTATGATTATTATCAATGTTGAAAACAGTCGTGTACTTTTTTTTTTTTTTTTTTTTTTCCAGGATTCCTTGATGAATAGAAAGTTCAAAAGAACAGCATTTATCTGAAATACAAAGCTTTTGTAACATTATACACTACCGTTCAAAAGTTTGGGGTCAGTAAGAATTTTTATTTATTTATTTTTTTTAAAAGAAATTAAAGAAATTAATACTTTTATTCAGCAAGAATGCATTAACTCGATCAAAAGTGACAGTAAAGACATTTATAATGTTACAAAAGATTATATTTCAAATAAATGCTGTTTTGAACTTTCTATTCATCAAAGAATCCTGAAAAAAAAAAAAAATATATATTGTACACAAATATTTTGTACAATTGTACACAATAAATGTTTCTTGAGCAGCAGATCAGCATATTAGAATGATTTCTGAAGGATCATGTGACACTGAAGACTGGAGTAATGATGCTGAAAATTCAGCTTTGATCACAGGAATAAATTACTTTATAAAATATATTCAAACAGAAAACAGTTATTTTAAATTGTAATAATATTTCACAATATTACTGTTTTTA
Organism: Hypophthalmichthys nobilis; assembly: GCA_037950665.1. Classification (NCBI taxonomy): domain Eukaryota; kingdom Metazoa; phylum Chordata; class Actinopteri; order Cypriniformes; family Xenocyprididae; genus Hypophthalmichthys; species Hypophthalmichthys nobilis. Next base: position 11,059,980 of record CM075482.1, on the reverse strand, counting down.
CTGTATTTTAAATTAAATAAATGCAGCCTTGGTGAGCAGACGAAACTTCTTTTAATAACATTAAAAATCTTACAGATTCCAAACTTTTGACCAGTAATGTATAATGAGATAATTTCTCATGTTGACATGGTAGCCTAAAATGAAACTAAATTTGCTTATAGCTGAACAATTAAATGCTCTGCATCTTTAATTTCCCACCTCTAAAGTTATTCCTCTGTGATTATAAACATATGTAAAATGATGAGGCGAAAGTGAAGGAAAACAGCGCAATGTAAGGTTTAAAAAAAAAAAACAAATACTAAATTACTAAAGGAACAAAAAAAAAATGTATGGAACATAAACACACAATGTCAGGCAATAATTTTAAACGACAGCACCAAAAACAGACTACCGTTCAAAAGTTTGGGGTTGGTAAGATTTTTCTAATGTTTTCTCTTATGCTCACCAAGGCTGCATTTTTTTTTTAATCAAAAATAACAGTAAAAACAGTAATATAGTGAAATATTATTACAAATTAAAACCTTTTAAAATGTTATTTATTCCTGTGATGGCAAAGCTGTAAAATTTTCAACAGCCGTTAACTCCAGGATTCCGTGTTACATGATCCCTTCAATATTTTTGTAAAAACTGTGATACTTTTTCCTTAAAGATTCTTTGATAAATAGAAGGATTAAAAGAACAGCACTTTTGTAACATTATAAAAATCTTTACTGTCACTTTTGATCAATTTAATGCAATAACAGATTTAACCATATTTAATTAATGAATCACACGTTAATTTAAAAGAAGCACACATTTTAATTTGCAATATCAATGTCTGACCAACTGAAAACAAAAAACTCTTGCAACATAACAGAGTGACAGAGATAAAGTGACATCCACAATGTCATTTTCCTGCCACAGCATTATCATATATCTACAGAAGCAGTTTGTTTTCAGAAGAGTGAGAACATTCTGGAGGTGAAGCGGAAATATTCCTGGACCATTAGTGCTGTGTCGGCACAGGAGCTCACATTTCTGCCTTAGTTTGAATGGAACATTATTACTTCATATGAGAGAAGACGGTAATATAGATAGTAGGGGTGTAATTGTACCGAAAATTTTCAGTGTAGGTCTTTCCATTACAAATATAAAGACAGTGTTATTGTAACCACTGCACGTCTGGAACTTCTCTGTGTGTGGAACGCAATTTCAATCTCCAAGTTTACCCCCTAGGATTGGACAATATCGTCTATATCAATGTACTTTGATGTTGCAGACACATCTATAAAATAGCAAAGGACAAAGCTGCTGCTAGATAAGTAATTCATGTTGTCTTAAACATGAAATGTGCTTTATATTAGCGCTTCAAACTAACGCTGCCTACATGTACAGTTAAACCAAAATTTATTCAGACACATTATTGAACATTTCATTCATTATTACAGTTTATTCACTATAGTTTAAAATGGTAATAAAATATGACAAGATCTCAGAGTTAAACTGTGTCAGAAAAAAATAATCTTCAAATAGTCCACTGTATAAAGAATTTTTGGGTATGTCACTTTATTTTGCTGTCCTCACTTACATAAATTAACTATAGTGTCCTGCACCACTAGTAGAAATATATCAAAAATATCAAAAATGTCTGAATAATTTTTGGTTTGACTGTATATATTTTTGAAAATTGTACTGAGATATTCAAATGCTAAGTAATAATATGTCTCATATGATTTAACTTGATTAATGTTTAATTTGAAGAGCTATTTCTGATTGATATATTTCTGGAATATTCTTTAGAATAAGGGGTTTTAATGCCAAGGAAATATTTCCTAGTTGGAAACTGGACATGAGCCCCCTCTCAAGTTGTATTTACAACTAGGAAACTGAGATTTTATACCCGAGTTTCCAAACAGGCCGTGCCATAAACTTTAAAAATGGAAGAGGGAGAACGATTTCTGCTGTGACTGGTAAGACTATTCTCAAAGACTATAGAATAACACAAGACACGTCACTCGTATTATTATGAATGGGAGAAAGTGCAACACGCAATATGGCGGAATAAGTCCCGCCTTCTAAATAAGAGCCAATCGCTGATTGGTAAAGTCATCGCGTCACTGCAGCGGCCGTTAGAAGCTCCGGTTCCTATAGAAACAATCAGACGCACGCCTCCGAAATGATAGGATTGCGCATGCGCATTAGCTCGATCCAGCCTGGAAAATACCATTTTTTGTCATGATTCGAGCGTTTAGAAACAAAATGTATGAGACAGTTGTTGTCATATTTCAAAAATGAAATTTAATCAAAAGCTTGGCAAACAGCTTTGGAGAATTTGATGTTTCCCCATTCAAAGAGATAGGAGCTGCACTTGCATACCCAAGAGGCATTTCAAAGATGGCCGCCGAGTGAAATGACTTGTCTTAAAAGGACTTTGCTATTCTTTATTAGTTTTTTCCACAACAGCGACATTGCCTTGTCTTGTCATTATGAATAACCATTTGAAGCACATTGTATGTTTATACACAGCGAAAATAGCATGTTTTTGGCAGAAATTTCACAATCATCAGCAAGCTGACTAACTAGAATGTTTGGTTGTCAAAGAACAGGATGCTACATTTTATTCCGAATTAAATATCTTCAGTACATTTTGGCTTTAATAAGACTTCCCCAAGAAATAGGCAAGAATAAACCTGGCGTCCTCCATGATTCCTGTTCTTTCCGATAAATCTTCTATCGTGTGTCATATTTATTGAGTTGGCTCATGCGTTTTATGTTTTGCGCTCCGGAAATGTGACAATTTCCAGTAAGGGAGCATTGTGAGCATTGATGCTCCCTAGTTTTTTGCGATGCATTGTGGGATTTTTTTTAGGAAGACAACATTCCAGTACACTGGAAGGATTTTGCAATTGATACAGCCTTTATAATGGCTGACTCCCTGATCAGTGCCCTGACTACTGAACTAGGGAGCTGATTGAGACGCACCCATAGAATGTGATTATTAGCCGATACCGATCTGCAGCCGATAGATCAGAGCATCCCTACAAAATGTGATTGAAATTTAAATGGCACAATTATTGCGTTTATCTAAAATATTTGCAATTATATCGAACAACCATAATGAGACAAGTTATCAATTAATCGCAACAGGTAATACTGTTCAAATGCAAAAACAAAGCTGGATTTGGTTGGGCTTGTTTCAACCCACCACAACTGCCCTCTGACAAATCTACATCACAGAGAACCTCCTCCAAAAAACTTCAAGGACAACAATGAACACAATTAAACCAATTAGTCAGGACAAACACGTTTGGCAAGCTTCTAAACTGATAACTCATACTTGACGTTTCTTTGACAAGATACGTACTAAGCATTACAAAGCTGAATAAAAATGCTAGGCTAACCCATATTACATTGCATTCCCACAATACCAACCAGAGTTACATAAAAAAAAACATTACATTTATAACCCTTGGCTGTCAAAGTTTAGCTTTCTGGAACCAAGTAATTATGTCAATCATTTATTCTCATTACTGCTGCACAGAAAGATATAAACACATATATGAAGACAGACTGCACCACTGAGCACAAGACCAGTTATATTAAGATTCAGATAAGTAATCCTTTCTGGAACAATGTGATGTATCTTTTTTTGTCTTGTGACAGTTTTTCTCAAAAGACTGCTATATATTTCTAGACACGGATACGACCGCATGCACAGGCCAAAAAGAGGTCAGTAAGGGTTGTTACGGCAATACTACCCTCTTGAGCTTTAATTTTTGATTAGTCGGAGCAGACATACTATACATCGAGCAGAGCAGCCTTACAAAAGATACCACATGGGAAATGTTTTGTTTAAAATTTATTTTAAAAATATGCCCACAATGGCTGAGAGTTTTCCAGGCCTGACATGACAACAATAGCAGTATGTATAACATGCAATGCAATAATAATGCAATGAGTCATACTGCACTTTTAAATGTGACAATCCCTGATACGGGACGGCATGAGAAAGCTAGACTGTTAATAAGTACAAAGTGATCACACACATAGGTATAAGATTAAACAAAGAGTCGGGAAGTGTCGGTCTTACTGTGTGATGGTGTTCTGTACGCTCTTCTCATTTAGGGTCATTCCAGGGGGTGGATCATTCTGCAAGGCTAGCAGTTCTTTCTGTAACCTTTTCTGTTGAGAAATAGAGGGGAAAGTATTGAACAAAGAAAGGAAAAGAAAAGAATCTAGAGCAGAGGTTGTGTGTGTGTGTGTGTGTGTGTGTATTATATATCATCTTATTTTAGGAATATGCAAAGGGATACAGTGTTCTTGGCATTAAAACCCCTTAATCTAAAGTATATACCAGGAATATATCAGTCCGAAATAGCTCTTTAGATTAAACATTAATCAATTTAAGTCACATGAGACATATTATTACTAGTCGAGCATTGAAACATCTCAGTATAATATTCAAAAAAAAAAAAAAAAACGTATTGCTTACATTTATTCACCCTCTGAATTTTACATTAATTTGAATATATAAACACTGAGAAATGTGTGGCAACAAACATTGCCTACATTCTGTCATTGCCAATATTCTTATTCAACACAAAACAGTGAGTCTGAATAATATTAAGTAAAGTTGAATGAAAATATAACTTCATATGTCCTGCACAGTCACAGATAACCTTGCAAAGCTGGACAAAAATAAGTAGACATATTGATATCATGATTTCAAGCAATTCAAATAGCAAACTAATGATACTTCTAGTAAAAAGAAAAACGCGTTGATACTACTTATTACATTTACTGTGTTTGCGGTAAACCAGTAGTTTATGTGAGTCCTGCTCGCCAGCTGTTGCTTTTAAAGCACCGATAATTCTCACCCTGACAGCTCAGGAGCAGCGAGGAGGACAAGTTATGATTTCAGAAATAACACAACAATATTCGATCCCCTTATTAGGCGTATCCAAAAAACATTATTTACACTATCAGAAACGACACACTCGACACCGGATCAAGAAGTGATTGATAGATTAAACAGGGCTAGATGTCAGCTGTGATCTTACCTGCATCGACGCCATGATGGATCCCCCTGCATCAGTGGCGCACAGTAACGCAGGGCGACTGACGTCACCATCACGTGACACACGAGCTCTTCTGCGTTCTGATAACACGCTCTGATAGTCCAAAATCTACCTCAGTACGCTATATTGTCTCTTTATTCTAATGAATTAATACTAGTTAACTGTTAATTAATCATAGTGATGATAAGTAATAAATATTCATCATTTCGTTATTCTGTCACAGAAGAAAGAAAGTCACATGGGTTTCGAACGACTTTCAAGATAGACTAAGTTACAGATTTTTTATTGTCGGTTTAAGTATTCTTTTGAATTATTAATTAATTAATAACTATTTATTTATTATTATGAATAGCTATATTTAATATAAATCTATTATTTTTGATAAATATAAATGACTGTTAATTAATCATAGTGATAATAAGTAATAAATATTTATCATTTCGTTATTCTGTCACAGAAGAAAGAAAGTCACATGGGTTTCGAACGACTTTCAAGATAGACTACAGATTTTTTATTGTCGGTTTAAGTATTCTTTTGAATTATTAATATATTAATAACTATTTATTTATTATGAATAGCTATAATTAATATAAATCTATTATTTTTGATAAATATAAATGTCTATTATTTCATCATTCTGCCACAGAACAAAGGTCACTTTTTGGAACAACTTTCAAAATATTTTTTTTTATTTTAGGGTGAAGTATTCTTTTTAATTAATAATACTCATTTATTTTGAATAGTTATAATGAATAAATATATATATTTGTTTTAATAAATATTAGTGTATTTTATTAGTCACAGAAAAAAGCCATGCGTTTGGAACTTTGGATTTTATTTTCTAGTGAAGTATCTTTTAAATTATTCATTAAATATTAATTAATAATATTATTAATAGTTTTAAATAAATAATTTTTAAATGTAAACCCAGTAACCTGGGTTTGGAACGACTTTCAACATTTTTTTATTTTTGAGTGACGCATCTTTTTTTTTTTTTTAATCACAATCCTTTTAATGTTACAATCATGCCATAACTTACAGTATATATAAATATAAAAAGATCTCTCCTTCACCCTGTGTTCACTAATGTCTTACAAAAAATTGCAAGCCATTCTCTGCTGTAAATATTAAACCAGCCAAAACACAAAGACATTGAGAGATGTGACACTGATATATTTGGTTTATCCATATATAGACTAGGACAACTGCAAAAGACTTGCAAATACAAAATGATTGTAAGACATTTAAAACACTGCATACAATACAAATTATCTAGTCATTTCAAAGTACAACACAACAAAAAAATTTATCAATAGAGCAAAACATTTATAAATACACACTATATGGCAAACAAATGACATGTAAGTCAGTCACAGTATAACATACTCCATTCCTATCTAACAGTCTAGGAAGTTTGCAGCCATGAGCAGTTCCAAGGCAATCTCAGGAGCAATGGGGAATTCTGGGATTTCTGTTGAGCTGTTAGTGTAGCGCACCTTATAGGTGAAATACATGCAAACTTTGGAGAGAACGTGAGACGGGATCTCCCGGAAGTTCACCTCATTGGTTTCATTTTCAGCAAACTGACCTTAAAGTAAACATGCAAATTGTTAGAGCTTCCTCCTCCTATTCAAATATCATAAAAAATTGAGTAATGGCAAAAATCCACAATAAAGAAATGCTGTTTCATAATTGCAACACTTTGAACATGTTTCATACTCACCAGGTCCACTCAGCATAGCCTTGATTGTGCCGGAGGTTAACGCATGCTCTCGCTTCACAATAAACTCGTGCCCATCTGAAGAGATCAGCTTTACATACATGGCATCTGGGCCCTCACAACCGCCATAAGTCCTCTCTTCAACATCTGCTGGAAAATGTTATTTGAAATTTTTTTAGGTGAAAAAGACACATGCAAAAGGAAGCTAAACAGACTAATGCATATGAGCAAATTTACCAGAACAGATCATTTGGACAAGAATAAGGATAAATAATAATTTGATGAGGTTCCGATCATTAAAAGCATCTGCAAATAGCACACGAGCTGATTGAGATGTTACAGTTTCCTATTTACAAATTAATAAAATTCCAATACAAACCCATTGTTTCACAGGCACTGTATTATTCCTGCAAACAACAGAACAAAACATTAGGCTTATGGTGTATTGCATAGGAAAACATAAATTATTATGAGTCAGCATATAAGAAGGAGAGAGAAATAGAAAGAAAGCTAAGAAATGAACACAAAATTGTGAGATATTGTATAATGACGAGGCTGAATCCAGCTACTTATTAGGGATTTTTTCACTTATTGACGAGTGAACAGTAAACAAAACCCCTCTAAGTCTTCCCAAAATATTGACTAGTTTATGTAATTATTGTCTTTTTGCTGAACGAGGTAATTTCATATTTGTTCTTATTGTTTCTAAATCATTCTCATAAAAGAACATTGTCACGGTCTCAACAGTAAATAACAGATTTTCTAAAAAATAATTCTGAAAACGATAAATCGCAATATCGTATCGTTTCTTTTCTGAGTGGACCAATTAATAATATTATATACAAATCCATATTGTGGATAATAAATGTACAACTGTCACACTTACCACGAATTAAAACAAGTTGAGAAACACAGGCGCTGGATACAACTGAATACTTCCGGTTCATAAATGTGGCTCATAATTAAAAGTCCCCCAACCTTGGTGTAATGCAAAATGAAATAAATTATTTCATTTTGCATTATACACAACAATGTTTAATTACACATACAGGAGAATAATCTTCAGAAACATTACAGATGTATTAAAATAAGTTGAAATGATTGTGTAATGTTAATATATTGATACAAGTAATTCTAACAAAGGTAAACTCAGAAAAGTCCAAACACTGCGGAGTTAGTTAATTTGTAAGTACCTTGAGAAGCAAAGGTCAAAAACACAACCCGGTATTGAATTTTCCTAAACTTCTACATAAAAACAATACCATCCAAATGAGAACAGATATTTTACATTATAGGTCAATGAAACGACATATATTTGCCTATAGCAAAAATGGCCAGCAGATGGTGCAAAATGTACCTGTACTAGAAACAGAATTAGCTACTAACATACATTTCCATAAATAGGCCTAATATAAAATCTATATAAATAATAAATTTAGATACGGTTTCTCCTACCATACATACTATTATTGGTTATCAGCAGACTCTGACATAACTGACTGTGTTTACATTGTAGAAGGCCTATTGTTTTTTATTAAAAAATATTTATTTGTTTATTGTGCTCTAAATGTAATGACATGGAAAAATATTCAAAAAACTTTTTTCTGGGTCTCAAATCCTAATCCAACTATGTGTAGCCTATCATTAATTTTCATTTCACAAAAACACTCAATTAAATTGTCTCCTGTAGGCTATGAAGAGCAACAGTGAAATATCTACAGATATTTTAATCCGTAGAGCAGATCATTCCACTGTCTATCTTATATATTAATGTAACGTTTATATTCAAATTCACAGCGAAGTTGTGTAAATTTCGAGGGTCGATTTAGCCTAAGTTATTTCGTCGTATATCCTCCTTCCCTTACTGGACGCATCAGGAACAACAGGGCCGTATTTGCTTTTTTTATTATTATTATTGTACAAATTTCACATATATTCAACAGATATAAATGTTTCACAAATAATGCTTTGATGAGTTACATATCATCATGAATCAATAACACTTTTAACCTTAGTTATTATATATTACGAACAATAACATTCATATCAAGAATATTAGAAAAAAAATATTTTCAGAAATTAAAGAGGAAAAAGAAAAAGAAAGGAAGAAAAGAAAAAACAGAAAAGGGTATACATGTATATTTAAATTAAAGAAGAGGAATTTAAGTATTTGTAAATGTCCATAGTTCTGATTTCTTTGCGGTTTGAGAGTCCTTGTAAGATTTCAAAATAAATCTTCATGTCAGCCTTGAAATGGGTGATATTGGGTATCCTTTCAGACCATTTACATTTGTGTATATGAAATTTACCAAGTAATATTATAAGATTTAACATAAACACATGACTCTTATCTATACCTTTTTGTCATAATAAAAATAACATCTCTTTTCTCTATATTAATTTGGGTTCCACTTAACATATTAAAGGGGGGCCGTATTTGCTCCAGGTCTGCAGCCTTCCCTGCGTGACACTTCACATTTGATGTATTTTCTCTGAAACACACATATTAATATATATTCAAGTAATACATGTGTCTTCTTTGAAACACAACGTTAATCTGAAGTTAAACCTGCCTCCTGGTTTAATTTAGGCCTCGATTTAGTCCTGGAGTAGCTCTAGTCTTCCTCCAGGAAATCATCTTATTAAACTCTGGACTAGACTAAGTCTAGGACTATTTAAAACCATGACAGGGAAAGCAGATTTCTGTTAATCTGGTTTAAAGGCCCATTTTATTCTAGGACTAGGCTTAATCTCTGTCCGGGAAACCACCCCTAAATTTAATTTCCCAGAAAAACTTTAATTGATCAGTTCCTTGTGCATAAAGAAATGTACACACCTGAAACTAGACTATATTTTGGTAAACAGGGCAGTTCTACTGTGGAGTTGGATTTGCAGCCTGACTCTGTTTCTTTGTTTTCAACAGGACGGCTTATTAGTGGAGTGATGACCAGACTGCAGACTGGTGGAGCTTGCCATTCCTGTAAGCTGTCCACAAACTAAGGCACTCTTCAAGTTCTTCACTAGATGTGGGACATCTGGCATGAAATATAGCCTCCTTTCTGGTCTTGCTGGATGTGGGGCAGATGTTTATTTGTGGTTCTTTCCAAGGCTTTCTACATTGCCTGATTAAGGCTGCCCATGTCAGTGTTGACATTTACCACATGAACCCAATGGAAGCTGCTTTGTCAATGATGTCGAGGATGATTGGCTTGTAAGTTGCCCCATTAGAGGAATTGCTACTGTAGTGGTTTGTGTTTTAATCTATTATAATGTATTTGTTCGGTTGGAGAGCGTCTGTGTGTCACGTGACCAGAGGAAGGCGAGTCTCGAGACCGTAAACAACATGGCGCGTTACGAACCAGGAGAATCTTGAAAACAACTCAGGGAAATAGAAGCGCTCAGCATACTGAACTCCCACGTTTACAAGCTTAATTTTTTAACAGCACTATTTTGTGGTTATTTACCAAGGTCTGCAGGAAGAAACCAACGGAGTAAAAGAGCTGTCAAAGCGCTGTTATCAATTTATTGGTAGGTGTCTCTCTTTTGTAGGTCGTTTACAGTGTGCTAGCGTGAGCGCTAACTTATAAACAAAGGGTTATTTTGGGTGTATATTTAGTGTAATTAGGAGGCTTTTATGTATTTTGCTTTTTTAAACTGTTATTTTGTAAATATGAAGCCATTATATGAAGTGTTAGCCCCATGTCATTTGCTGTTTTCAGTTCTAGCCTGTCATTTTAGCAGTGTCGACTGTCAGTTACATCACAGCCTTTTGTCAGCTGCATGTCAACGTGTATTTACCTAATTTAAATCGCCTGTTTAATGTTATAATTTCTCAAGGCAAACATACTGACAGATCTCACAATAAATGCATTGTGACATGTTCATCACAACTGTTTGGATAGACAGGTATATCGTGGGTCATATTATTTACGGTATTACTAAAAGATGGTGTTCAATATCTTTAAGGAAATCCTAGTATTATTTACAATATATCTTGCTTCCTTATCTTGCTGTTTTTATATAATTTTTTATGCTTAGTATTTTCCACATCTCAGACATGTTAAAATGCATAACAAAGCCTTACTAAAGTCCTGTAATGTGAATGAATCTATCTTTTTTGGCACTAATTTAAGCACATTGAGCGTATGTCATATTATTCACTGTATTACTGGTGTTCAGTATCTTAAAGGAAATTCTAGAATTATATCTTGCTTTTTAATAATGTCATGAATGTGACTGCCTGTATTGCTTATGGCTGAATAAATTATTTTTCCAGACAATCAGTCTATGGGCTCTCAGTCCAGTTCTGGGATGTCCGGTCGGGGCTCTGGTAACAACCCAGACCAGTCAGAACCAGAACCCAACCAGAATTCCAATCAGACGGGTCACACACAGGCAGAAAGACAGTCAGAACCTGAAGAGGACGTTGACTTAGCTCAAGTTCTGGCGTACCTACTGCGGAGGTAAATATACATAACCCACATGACATTTATGTGGAGATACCTTTGCCTGGGCTGCATTTCAAACATGTTTTGCAACTCTACCATTTCCTCTTTTTTTTCAAATGGATATTTCAAAGTGTTCCTTTTTCTCTACTATAGGGGCCAGGTGCGCCTGGTCCATGGAAGTGGAGCGACAGGCCTACAGCTTGTGCAGTCATATTCAGACTCTGATGAAGACAGCGATGGGGCCTGGGATGGGCGGTTAGGACATCGATATGACCCTCCAGGTGAGGGTCAAAATGCACAAAATTGCCTCCACATTTAGCCCATAGTGGCTACTGCAACTCTTGGTGCAGCTCAGTGGAAATTGTGAAAAAAATTAAGCACAAAATTAAATCTGCTATGCTGCTGCTATTGATTATTGCTGATGCAAATACTACACTGGAAGCTTGTGTAGCTCTGAATCCATTCCATCCTTTGTTGTTATTTAGAAAAGTGAGGATCATCTGCATGGAGATATTCAACCCTTAATATAAAGAATCTAAAAGAACTAACAGCCTCTTTAGCCTAATTTGCAGTCTATAAAAGTGAGAAATGGTGCCATAAATACCACTGAATACACACTTTTGTGGTAATTTACTTTGTATTATTTATTCTCACTCAGTGGATGCCCAACCAGACACACAGGAAGTGGACCGCAGTGAGATTCGCACTCAGATTCTGCTTGCCACTGCTTCCTCAGGCTTAAAGGGCAGATACAGTTTCACACATATGCTGGCAGAGGTAAGATGTGTCTATACCTGCATATCTTTCATTTACAGGATATTTCTACTAACAATACAATGAGTTATTTTAGCTATCAGCTGTTTTACTTTTTATTACAGATTTGTTAGTTTGGTGAATACGAATTCAGGAAATTTATATTTTCACATGTGGCTGCAGCCAAATGATCAAAAAATATGCATAGTTGTGTTCAGAAGTGTGCAATTTTCTATTATATATTTCTTTTTGAAGCGGGAACAGGGACGTTGTCGTGGGTCAGGTTTTTCTCATGGAGAGTGCAGCCGTATCCGTTCACAGTAAGTGTATTATAAATGCTATTCTACAACAATAATAGTGCATATTTTAAACATTTTAATTCTACTCAGAGATATACTGGCACAGATGTTTTTACATTTCAAATAGGGAGATTTTTTTTCTTTCTGCTTCTAAAACTGATCAGTCTTTGCATACATGTAGTAATACAAATTTATTTCTTCATAGTTTCTTGCCCAATCATGTGGTATACAAGGACACTTATCAGCAGAAAGTCTTTTGTGGACTCTATAGTGATGAGGGAAACATGTTCCTGTCTGCATGCCAAGGTGAAACTGGAACTTTGTTATTAGTGTTATTTTCTATGCTTAGTATTTTCCAAATGCACATCTTAGACATGTTCAAATTCATAACAAACCTCTACTAAAGTCTTGTAGGGTAAATGTTTCTGTTAATTTACACTACTGTTCAAAAGTTTGGAATTTTTAATAAAAGAAATTAATACTTTTATTAAAAAAGGATGCATTAAATTGACCAAAAGTGACAGTAAAGACATTTATAATGCTACAAAATATTTCTATTTCATATAAACCTTTATACTCATGTAATAATCCTGAACAATCCACAAAAATATGTTTTCAACATTGATAATAATAAGAAATATTTCTTGAGCTCCAAATCAGCATATTAGAATGATTACTGAAGGATCATGTGAAACTGAAAACTGGAGTAATGATGCTGGAAAATGAACTTTGCCATCAAAGGAATAAATTACATTATACAATATATTAAAATAGAAAAAAGTTATTTTAAATTGTAATAATGTTTCACAATATTACTGTTTTTACTGTATTTTGATCAAATAAATGCAGCTTTGGTAAGCCCAAAAGCATAAAGCCCAAAGTATACTTCGTTTTTTTTTATGCGTACGCTAGCATATGCGTACAGTCAAATGCGCATGCACTCTAGAAAGTTTCATCTTTGTCCAGTGTCTGCGCTATTTTTCTTCAGAAGTTATGACCGATAAAATGTCTTTGTATTTTCAAACTAAAGTTGCAGCTATCTCATAACCCCATTCACATAAGTGCTTATCAATGTCTGTTGTTGTTGCAGACGCCGGTATTTTGTTGTTGTTGTTCCATCTCTTTAGTTTAGTTTTCTACTGTGAAACAACGGCCTAGGCCAGTGTTTTTGAACAACTGTTTGAAAACATAGTCAAGCAAAAGGCTAATCATTAATTACCGTTATGTGCAGCGTTTACCTCAGTAAATTGATCGAGTGGATCTCTGAGCTCGTGCGAGTGAGTGGAGGCGGGGCTAATTAGCATATTCATAGTCTGCATATACTAAATGAAGCAAGGGTGTAGAGTTACATTCAAGCTATTTTAAGGCATGAACAAATTTGTTTCACAGGGGAAAAAAATGTTCAAATGTGTTATTTTGATGATCAAAGATGAGTTTTAAGGGATAAAATTATTGACTACAGGGGGCTTTAAGAGACCTCTTTCAAAAACATTTAAAAAAAAATCTTACTGACCCCAAACTTTTGAGCTGTGGTGCATGTCTTATACCCTCTTTTTTCTGTCTCTTTTTTTTTTTTTTTTTATAGACCAGAATATCAGGTTATATGATACTAGTAGGGGCCGTTTTGCTCTAAAGAAGACGGTGAAGGCCAGAGATGTGGGCTGGAGCATTCTGGATGTGTGTTTCACACCCGATGCACGTTGTGTGCTCTACTCCAGTTGGTCTGACTACAGTAAGACAGGGACAGGTCACTTAAACTGTTTTGTTGGCACTACTGTCATTGACTGTTCTAATGCACTGCGTCTGTGCTCTCTCTCTCTCTCTCTCTCTCTCTCTCTCTCTTTTAGTACATGTGTGCAGTGTAGATGGGGACAATGAAACACACACCGCTCTGGACCTCAAGTTAGTGTTTCCTCATAGTACATTATAGCATTAAAATTCAGGTAATCACCTGTACGCTTCCTCTTCATGTGGATGACAGACAGTAGAACAGATTTCCATGACCATTCATCACTACAACCATCACATGACTGTGAGCTAACCAAAATTGAACACGCTGGCAAAGTGAACTCTGAAGGAAGTGTTGCAAAAATAACACACTTTGGGTTAATAAAAATAATAACAGGTATTTGTTGAATCTCAATATGTAAAAAGAACAGCAACCCTCTGATATTTAAATTGTAAGTAAAGTGTCATAACGCCACTCAGATGTGCTAATAATGCCAATAGATGACTTTTCCAGCGTTTCTTTCTGCCTCTCCCATTAAATTCACATTACCATTTTGACGTCTTCTCTGCATTGCATGACATTTAGTGACTATGCTGTGATAATGCTGTGATAACTGTAATATTACGCTTTTAGAGGTTTGGTCTTTCTCTGTTCATCCCCAAGTAAGGTAGAGCTGTGTGAATGGAAATGAGTTTTTATGTTCAAAGATTTATATTTATTTATATTTCAATATAAGAAATACTGTAGTTGTTCATGTTCAGTGTTGCTGATGTTGATGGGTGTCTTTTCTTCTTTCAGTCCTGATGAACGGAGGTTCTGTGTTTTCTCACTGACAGCATCCACAGATGGAAAAGAGATTTTAGGCGGGTCAGTATCTTATACTTTGGCCTTCATACTTAAAGTCCATTACTAACTCAACATTAATGTTTATATCTGGATAAAACTTATAGAAAAACTTTTTTTGCATTTTCAATTTCCACTATTGTGAGTGTATGTATGTATGTATGCATGTATGTATCTGTCTGTCTGTCTGTCTATCTCTATCTATCTATCTATCTATCGGCATAATAACTACCTACCTTACATGGAAAAAAAGCGTATGTTTAAAATTTCATATACTCTTCCTGAGATACCTTTACCTCTACCAAACAGTGCAAACGATGGCTGCCTGTATGTGTTTGATCGTGAACAAAACAAGAGAACTCTAAAGGTATGGTTCACATGTTGTCATAGAAAAATACAAAACCTGCACTAGAGATAGACTTCTTATAAAAATGTTTATTAAGACTATTAAAAAGTGACAAGAGCCCCATCATTAGTAAATGAAAAATCAAAAAGGTTTTTTTCCTTGGATTAATGTGCAAGATTTTTACCTTCTAATGGATCATTATTTCTTCATCAAAATAAGTTAACTCTACTGTCAACCTGTCATACATCTCAGCCGTCCTGTGACCTTATTTCTTGCATAATCTTTACAGCTTCCTGGTCTCAGTGCATCAAAGCAAAGATTTATTGCTCTGAACTGAATGTGATCATTGATAAGCATGAAAGATTTAGTGAGAACATTATCCAGATATTGCCCTCTGTAGAATGACTCAAGTGTATTTCTTTTTTTCTCTCTGTACATCTTTCAGATTGACGCTCATGAGGATGATGTGAATGCTGTAGCATTTGCAGATAGTTCATCGCAGCTGCTGTTCTCAGGCAGTGATGATGCTCTGTGTAAGGTATGGGACAGACGTACACTCAGAGAAGACAGACCACAGCCTGTGGGTCAACTGGCTGGACACAGAGATGGAATCACCTTCATACACAGCAAGGTATAATAGCAATCCAAACTGTCATACTGTCAAAATGCAATGATTCCAACGATTGATTGATTTCTGTATTTTATTTTTAAGTGGTCCTAGTCCTCCATAAATGTAAACTTGAGATAGCAGAGAAGCCTTTTGTGTAACTACCTAATTCGAAAACAAACAGTGGGTGTCCAGATACTTTTGGCCATGTAGTGTTTGTCACAACAAACAAGATGAAGGTAATTAAACAGTTAAAGAGCAGGAGTGTTATCAAAAAGGGTCAAATTCAGGTAAAGCTGATTGTACAGTTGCAGGATATCCGTTATTGTCCCCTAAATATAATTGCAATACATTAGTTGCTTCCTTCAAGCACTTTTTAAGCAGCATTTCTGTTGTCCTGAAGGGCGACGCTCGATACTTGATCAGCAACTCCAAAGATCAGACCATTAAGCTGTGGGACGTTAGGAAGTTTTCACCCAAAGAGGGACTCGCGGCCTCACGACTCGCTGTCACACAACAGAACTGGGACTACCGCTGGCAACAGGTTCCCCAGAGAGGTGTGGTAAAGTTTTTAATGTTGTTTATAGGTCTACATGGTTTTTTCAATATGCTTTAAGACAAACCATGTGCAAATTCATAAGTCAAAACCATTGCTGAGTATTTTCTCTTTAAAACTGCAATGAAAAAAAGACCCGCGGTTTGAAATCAGTGGTGTTTCTGATATCGCAAACTGCCTTGTAATCAATCACGTCAACGTGCCGGCGGGCTTTAGCATATCATTAACAGCGAATTAGCAGGGCAGTCTCGAGAGAAGCCATATTTTTCTGTTGATATGAAAAATCGTGTAGATTTAGCAATATGGCCGGTGTATGATGTATATTACGATGTTATGATGAACTATATGCCTTTCTCCGCTGACGTTCTGAGTTGTTCAAAGCGTTTCTAAGGATACTGATTGTTAGAAGGCAGCTGTCTGACTCTGAGATAACGAACGGGAACAGGGTTTGTGTAACATTAACAGTATGGTAAAAGGAAAACAACTGCACACTCACTGAAGCATAGGCTGAATATTTATTCACCAACGTTTCGGCTAGTAGCCTTTGTCAAGGTATAGTTTCACAAGAATGGAGAATAGTATAAATAAAGATGGTAATTGTACACAGCTGAGAGCAATGAGATCAGAGCATCCAATTAGTGACTAATTAACAACATGGGTTCTAACATGAAAAGTAACAACCTCAACAAATTAAATGAATGAAATTACAATCAAACAAAAATTAATTTATAACATCCACAAAAAATAACTGAAAAAGAAAACCACATCAGAATAATCACCAAAACATTAAATGGTTAACCAATTACAAATAAAATACTGACATGAAAAAATATATAGAAATAAAGTAACATTAGCAACACATTATTAGCTGTTTGATAACATAGTCAAGCAAAAGGCTGATCATATTAATTATTGTTATGTGTCCGGTGTTGTAAAGAGCGATATCATTGTGCAGCGTTTACCTCAGTAAGTTGAGCGAGTTCATTTCTGAGCTGCTTGCGTGAGTGGAGGCGGGGCTAATTCACATATTTATTGATCCGCGGATATTAAGTGAGCCAAGGGTGTAGTTACATTCAAGCTATTTTAAGGCATGAAGAAATTTTTTTCACAGCAAAAAAAATGTTTAAATATGTCATTTTGGTGATCACAGATGAATTTTAAGGGATAAAATTATTGACTACAGTGGGACTTTAACATGCTTGAAACTGGTTTATTTTCAACCTTAATTGTACACATAAACACAAAGCACCTGTTTTCACTTATTTTGTTGCCCTGCAGCACTAAAGAGGCATAAGCTCACCGGTGACACCTCTGTGATGACCTACAGGGGTCATGGGGTTTTGCACACGCTCATTCGGTGCCGCTTTTCCCCTGAATTCAGCACTGGACAGAAGTTTATTTACACAGGCTGTTCAACAGGCAAAATCGTCAGTAAGTTGATAATAAATGCATAACAAAGTGTGTAATATTCTTATTCAAATCTGCAAAAATTCACCTCCTCCTATCTTTTTTTGTAGTCTACGATGTTTTGACGGGACGCGTTGTGTGCAAATTGTCCAATCATGACGCATGCGTGAGGGACGTCAGCTGGCACCCGTATCACAACAACATGGTCAGCAGCTCTGTAAGTAAAACCACTGTTCTCAGTTTTAGGGCTGAGAAAGATCATTATATGTAATGTTCTGCCTTACAGAAAAATACTAAAACATAATAATGAGCATTTAAAATATGAATTGAGCGCTCAAGCGCAAGCTTAAAGCTTGCCGCAGCACACCGGCAAAAGTGATTATGAATGTGTCTGAAAACTGTCTAAACATTTTATTAATAAACAAGTGATTTCTGAGTCAATATCTGCAGCAAAGATGAAGTTGATGACGCCGACTCATTACAGTATAGTGGATGCGCCTTTAGAGTGAAATGTTAAAGGGTTAGTTCACCCAAAAATGAAAATTCTGTCATTAATTACTCACCCTCATGTGGTTTCACACCCATAAGACCTTTGTTCATCTTCGGAACACAAATTAAGATATTTTTAATGAAATCTGAGAGGTAACTGACTCCTCAATAGACAGTAATTTAACCACCACTTTCAAGGTCCAAAAAAGGTACTAAAAACTTTGTTAAAACAGTCAATGTGACTGTAGTGATTCAACCTTAATGTTATGAAGCGACGAGAATACTTTTTGTGCGCAAAAACGAAACAACATAACGACTTTATTCAACAATATCTTCTCTTCTGTGTCATTCTCATATGCTGTTTATATTCAGCGCTTCCAGGTTCTACGTCAGAACGCCGACTCATTATTGGCCGGCTCCTGCGTCAGCATCACACGAATGTGTCATACTGCTCACATGAACAGCGTCTGCCAATACTGAGCCGCCATTCAGATGTAGAACCTGGAAGCACTGAACATAAACAGTGTATGAGAATTACACAGAAGAGAAGATATTGTTGAATAAAGTCGTTATTTTTGTTTAGTTTTTGCGCACAAAAAATATTCTTATCGCTTCATAAAGATAAGGTTGAACCACTGCAGTCACATGGACTATTTTAAAATGTCTTAAGTACCTTTCTGGACCTTGAAAGTGGTACTTAAACTGCTGTCTGTTAAGGGGTCAGAAAGCTATCGGATTTCATGAAAATATCTTATTTCGTATTCCGAAGATGAACGAAGGACAATTAATTTCATTTTTGGGTGAACTAACCCTTTAAGCATGCAGTAAGCTTGGTACTAATTTAGCTTCCACATTCCACACAAACACTTGGATATGCACCTAATAATAGCGAACATTTATCTAGGTTAACATTTGAGTGACCGGCCATGTAAAGTGCCTAACATTAGGCTACTAATACATATTTCACATGATAAGCCACATTTAAGATCGATTAATGATAGGTCGGCGAACGTTTGGTTTTCCTGCCTGACATAATTACCACATGGACCAGCCATGTTAACGATCTGTCCATCACGGACTGCATGACTTTGCCAATTCCTGTGGAGTTTTTTTGTTTTTCTGCGATTAACCAATTAATTTGGTCGATTAAGAGCCTCTTCTCGTTAATTAACATTAAGTCGACTATTAAGGGGCGGCCTTGTTATTTACATATGACAACCGCATTCTATAACCGAACTGACACCTGCACATCTTCAGGACTCACAACTGCATGCTCAATAAACCTGTGCTGACTAAACGGAACCGCACTGGATAAATAGTGTCACGTCATATAATGTGAAAGCCACACTGAACTGTATAATCATGAGGGGTTAATTAACTCAGGGAGACGATTTGCGTTCATCTGAAGATCCACCAGAGCTGCCGTGAGTGCAAGCTGCGAGGCGTGTAGCTTATTTATTTAATAACGTGCTGTCCATTGTGATTAAACTTCCTGGTGTTATGGACATCACCATCTTTGATGCTTTATACTGTAATACTTCAGGATTAATTGACTATCGGGGAGGGGGAATCAGGATTAATCAGAATAATCATTAGTTGCAGTCCTAAATATTATACATATACATTTTTTTTTAAGTTGTGCATCAACACTGAACTCATTGCTCTTTTCTTTCTCTTTCATGTTCGCTCAGTGGGATGGCGCCATACGTTTGTGGGAACACGCGCAGAACCACCTTCTGGACAAAGACCGAGAGAGGATGAACGTGGATGTGGTGGAGATGAAAACAAAAGGCTGTTGATGACTTCAGAGGTAGATGGTGCCATCACAGCAGGAATGGGATGATGGAGGAATAAAGAGAAACGGGGGAAAAAATCACAAAAGACAACAAAATTTTGTGCAGATAATTTTGTGAAATCACACTGATGTAGTGTCAGGCAGGGTCTTCAAATGTTGTTTGTTTGATTCCACATTGCTCCGCCTACTGGCACAAAAAGATGATACAAATGTGTTTAAGCTAAAAGGATCAGTGACATTTAATTGATGGACAGGGCATTTTGTGATTTCTCTTTTGCGCCTACTGTTACACCTCTCTTTCAGCTCGGAGGTGACCCTTTAAGCTTTAAGCTTTAATGAAAGACTTTGAGTGAATTTCATCGATATAAAGGACGCATGATTTCAGACAGGCACAGAACAACTGCTTTGCTTGAAAAATTACTGTACGGTAATATAGCAAAATAATTTAGACATAATGGACATGTTTCTAAAAGTGCAAAGAATTCTGGGAATAATTCTAAATATTGTAAGATATTTTATTGCTATTAATGTCCAGGATTTCATTTTGTAGTTCAATGTAAAAAAAAAACCAACAAAAAAAAAAAACCTTTTCTTTGTCAAAACTTTGAATGTGTGTTAAAAGTGTGTGTGTGTGTGTGTGTGGAGATGTAGTCTTGGGTTTATGGGTGCGGGAGTGAGTTTCTTTATGTGTGGGAGCGTGTGTGCAAATATGTTTCTTTTGACACAAAGGTTTGATGTGTGTATGATTTAAGTGCATTTAGAATTGATTGAAACACTCACAAAATTGTTTTACAAGAATAATTAAACTTATGCGCACAACTTTGTTTGTTTGGACTATAAATCGTATCTCAGATATTTTCAGCCAGCTGCAAGCAATACAGTTAGTTTGCATTTCAAGCCAATTTCTCATGTCCTACATGCATTCAAAATTTATGTTTATAAATTTAAGTTTATGAGAAGGTCAGATTTAAAGTACTACTGTGTTATGACACACTGTGTTATGTCTGTACAAGAGTTTGCTATATTGTAATGATAGTAGGTAAAGCTAAAGAGTACATGCTCTTTTCTAAACTTGATCTGTGAAGATGGAAAAAAAAAAAATGTTTTCAACATATACATTACCATTCAAATGTTTGGGGTCAGTAAGATTAATCAAAAGTGACAGAAAAGACATTTACATTTTAAAATATATTAAAATAGAAAACATTAAAGGGTCATGAAACCCTAAAACACATTTTTTGAGATGTTAACAGATATGTACAGGTTGCACATCATTGAAAACAACAATAGTACTCGATATGTTTATTATTAAGTGAAAATTTGTTTATTTTTTAGTTTTTCTGAGCTATTTTGTTCTTCTGATTTAAAAAGCAAAGTTGAACCAACGTCACAAAAAGTGAGGCATATGCATTTAATTCTGAGTGTTGTGATTGGACTACAGTTGTCAAAAGTACCGACTTCGGTACCAATCGGTACTGAAATTTTAAAAATGTGACACTTTGAGTGCTGTTGAGTGGATTTGTAAACACCTCTGATTGGCCTTTGTGTTCTTGCGCTCATCGGATGTCTGTGATTGGCTACAATGATCAAAGCACAGGAGTGTTTGAATTTGAAAGCGTTTTGAAAGCCGGAGCGGGAGTTTTTGAAAGCAGGCGTCTATTTTGGTCTTTTGACATTTAAAAGGTCCATTAAAACATCATGCAAGTTTCATATTTTAAAACATCCTCCTCATTATAAACAAAGTACAGTGCCCTCCACAATTATTGGCACCCTTAGTAAATATGAGCAAAGGTGGCTGTGAAAATAAATCTGCATTGTTTATCCTTTTGATCTTTCATTCAAAAAATTTACAAAATTCTAACCTTTCATCGAAGTAAAACAATTGAAAGTGGGAGGAACTCACATTATGAAATAAATGTTTTTCTTCAATACATGTTGGCCACAATTATTGGCACCCCTAGAAATTCTTATGAGTAAAATATCTCTGAAGTATATTCCCATTCATATTTACATTTTCTAGCACACCAGGGTGACTAGGAGCATGAAATTGTCCAGCCATGACTTCCTGTTCAACAGGAGTATAAACATGAGGAAACACAAAGGCCAAATTCCCGTAATCATTCATCACAATGAGTAAAACCAAAGAATATAGTTCTGATGTGCAGCAAAAGATTGTTGAGCTTCACAAAATAGAAAGTGGCTGTAAGAAAATAGCTAAAGCATTGAAAATCCCCATTTCCACTATAAGGGAAATAATTAAGAAGTTCCAATCAACTAAAGATATTACAAATCTGCCTGGAAGAGGACGTGTGTCTATATCGTTCTAATGCACGTTGAGGAGGAAAGTTTGAGTGGCCAAAGACTCTCCAAGGATCACAGCTGGAGAAATGCAGAGATTAGTTAAGTCTTGAGTCTCAGAATACCTAAAAAAAAAAAAAAAAAAATTATCAAACAGCACCTACATCCCCACAAGTTGTTCGGGAGGGTATCAAGAAAAATCCTCTGCTCTCATCCAGAAACAATCTCCAGCATATTCAGTTGTCAGACACGACTGGAACTTCAAACGGGACCGGCTTCTATGGTCAGATGAAACTAAAAAAAGAGCTTTTTGGCAGCAAACCCACCAGATGGGTTTGGTGCACACATGGATAAAAAGTACCCCATGCCCGCGGTTAAATATACTGCTGGATCTTTAATGTTGTGGGCCTATTTTTCTGCTGGAGGTCCTGGACATCTTGTTCAGATACATGGTATCATGGATTCTATCAAATACCAACAGATAAAACAATCAAAACCTGACCGCTTCTGCTAGAAATCCAATAAAGGGCCGTGGTTGAATCTTCCATCAGGACAATGATCCAAAACAAACATCAAAACCAACACAAAAATGTGTCTCTGAGCACAAAATGAAGCTTCTGCCATGGCCGTCCCAGTCCCCTGACCTGAACCCTAAAGAAAATGAGTGGAGTGAACTGAAGAGAAGAAGCACCAACATGGAGCTGGGAATCTGAAGGATCTGTAGAGATTCTGTATGGAGAAATGGTCTCTGATCTCTTGTCAGGTGTTCTCCAAACTCATCAGGCATTATAGGTGAAGACTCAGAGCGGTTATCTTGGCAAAAGGAGGTTGCAAAAAGTATTGAATAAAAGGGTGCCAATAATTGTGGCCAACGTGTTTTGGAGAAAAACATTTATTTCATAATGTGATTTTCCCCCAATTCTTTTCCTTCAATGAAAGGTTATAATTTTTTTAAATTTTTTGAATGAAAGATCAAAAGGATAAACAATGCAGATTTATTTTCACAGTCGCCTTTGCTCATATTTACTAAGGGTGCCAGTAATTGTGGAGGGCACTGTATTTATTTAATCAAGCTCCAAAAACAGACCGATTGGATGTTGCGGGATCTGTGATGTCAGTCACACAGTCAAATACATTTGCATATGACTGCCTCCAGAGCAAGATGTCAATGAATCATCATACATCATCACACTATAGGCCCCACCCACTGGTGCTTAGTCACTTAAGGGCTGACATTTGCCTAAACTGGATCCGAGCGTCGCTTCAAAAGCAAAAATAACCCATTATAATCAGTGACTCTGTCTACACTGGATACAGATGCACATTCAGTTTATGACGTACCCTAGAGTCTACGTGCTTGAGTCTGTCGACAACAGAACAAATGGAAGAGTGGAAGAACATTCACTTTGACGCGTCCAGTTTATACAGCTCCTTTGCATCTATATACAACATTCCAACGTCAGAAATGAGTGAATGGTTTATTTTGATTGTGTCAGAGGATTATATGTTTGTTCGGAGCATTTTTTTTTTTTTTTGTAGACAAGGCACAGTGTAATGGAGAGTTTGCAAAGAAACTTTTGTTGAAAGATGAAGCAATCAGCTGTATTGGATCTGACAGCAGCTCTATCGCAAACCGTTAGGAAATTATTTCATAATGCTTTATCTGAAAATGATTGTTTTATATGGCTAATGTTTTCAAAACACTTACTAGCGTACATTAGCGAGTGGACGTTGGAAGAGTTACTTATGCAATGACAGCCAATCATAAGAGTAGCCATTAAAGGCCATTTAAAGCCTTAAAGGTGCAGGATATAAGATTTCTGTCCACTAGAGGTCGCTAGAGGCCTATTCAAAACAAAGGTGTAGCTTGATGACAGCAAGTTTGAGCGCGGAATCTTGGGACATGTGGTCTTCACATCACAGCCGGTGGAAACAGTCGGGATAGGACTCAGAAAGAAATCATGTTCATGGATGTGATTATTAACGTTACTGTAGTATGAAGCACAGCAGGACCGAGTGTTGTGGGAGCTTTGATTTTAGAATTTATTTTAAATTCGTTTAGATTTTATTTTTTATCATTTGTGTTTTGTTTTTTGTCTTGTGTTATGCTTTTTGTTTTGTCTTGTTTTGTTTTACTTTTTTCCAGAGCCAAAGGTACTTTATTTTAATCTATACTATAGATTAAAGAAAACCTGTTAGTTGAATCACAGACACATAATAGTATTATGCATTTGAAAGAGCCCACTTCCAGAGGCTAAATACAGTTTAAAGCACAAAGGGAATGCTGCTGTACTGCTTTATATCACACACACATGCGTGAGGGGTACAACAAGCTGATAAGATGGGAATGTTCGGAGCTGTTAGGGACCAGAATGTTGTCAGGGACTCATTGAGTGAAAGGGTGAATGATGAGAAGTGTGACATAAACCAGCAGGTGGAACTCAGCTGTGAAAACAGAAGGGAAGCTAATAACACTGCTGACAGATGGTAGAACAATCTCATTTCTGTCTTTCTCTCAATTTGTGCTGTTAGTGGATTTGTTGGACATGCACTGGAAGTACTGCCCTGAGCAAACCAAGATGGATCATTGTGGACTAAAGGAGATACTTTATAAGATCCATAACTCTGCCAGCAAGCTTCTGTACTCGGCTCTGGTGCTGTTTACTGATCTCACAGCTGGAATACTTGGTCATCTGTTATTCAGACAGCATTTTCACTTCCTCCTCTCTGTGCTGGTGCTGTTTGGACCTGTTCTGAGTCTCTGGGTATCCAAGTACAGCATATTTGGCAACAAGAACCACTACCTGTACAGGCAAGATCTTGAGGAATTACCTAATGAGAACTTATTGCAGATTTTGTTAAGTGTGAAGTTGATATTTTAATTTCCATCAACCCTTTACCTTATAAAAATATATTAATTCTTGTATAATTAAAGAAATACATACTATTATAAATATTATTAGCAACACTTTACGATAGGATTAAATTTATTAGTTACCCTATTGGAATTGCTCTGTTTATTAACATTAATTATGCAAGAATCACTTATTTTCGTTAATGTTACTTTTATGAATATATATTGTTGATTGTTTATTCATGTTCATTCATAATACATCAAATAACAAATTTAACTTGAAATGTAAAAATGTATATTAATATATGTAGAATTTAATCTTTAAAACTTGCTGTAATATTTTTCAATGTGTTAATGCATAATGTTAACATATTGAACCTATAATTGATACCATATGTTTATTTAAATAATGTTTTTAATCTTTAAAACTTGCTGTAATATTTTTTAATGTGTTAATGCATAATGGTAACAAATTGAACCTATAATTGATACCATATTTTTATTTAAATAATGTGAATGTAACATTTAATATTTTAAATGGTAAAATATTGAAGCTCCAAAGCAAACTTATATTTTCTTAATCAGTATTTTTCCAGACTTTCCTTGTTTTCTCTCTAAATTTTGTTAATTTTTTTTTCTTTTGTACATTTTTGTACATTCAAGATTTAATATCTTACACACTTACACACACATTTCAAATAAAAACATTGTCATTTAGAGCATTTATTTGCAGAAAATGACAACTGGTCAAAATAACAAAAAGATGCCATGTTTTCAGACCTCAAATAATGCAATGAAAACAAATTTATATTCATTTTTAAACAACACGATACAAATATTTTAATTTATTAAGAGTTCAGAAATCAATATTTGGTGGAATAACCCAGATTTCCAATCACAGCTTTCATGCGTCTTGCTCTCTATCAATCTTTCACATTGCTGTTGGGTGACTTTATGCCACTCCTGGCGCAAAAATTCAAGCAGCTTGGCTTGTGTCCTTCCTATTGATAACATTGTAGAGGTTTTCAATGAGGTTCAGGTCTTGAGATTGGGCAGGCCATGACAGGGTCTTGATCTGGTGGTCCTCCATCCACACCTTAATTGACAAGGCTTGTGTGGCATGGACCATTGTCCTGCGTGAAAATACAATCCTTCAAGTCTTTGTGAAGGATGCATGACTTACGCCACGTACAAGGTTATATTAGGTTATACAGTATCTCACAGAAGTGAGTACACCCCTCACATTTTTGTAAATATTTTATTATATCTTTTCATTTGACAACACTGAAGAAATGACACTTTGCTACAATGTAAAGTAGTGAGTGTACAGCTTGTATAACAGTGTAAATTTGCTGTCCCCTCAAAATAACTCAACACACAGCCATTAATTTCTAAACCGTTGGCCACAAAAGTGAGTACACCCCAAAGTGTAAATATTTTGTGTGACCACCATTATTTTCCAGCACTGCCTTAACCCTCTTGGGCATGGAGTTCACCAGAGCTTCACAGGTTGCCACTGAAGTCCTCTTCCACTCCTCCATGATGACATCACGGAGCTGGTGGATGTTAGAGACCTTGCGCTCCTCCACCTTCCGTTTGAGGATGCCCCACAGATGCTCAATAGGGTTTAGGTCTGGAGACATGCTTGGCCAGTCCATCACCTTTACCCTCAGCTTCTTTAGCAAGACGGTGGTCGTCTTGGAGGTGTGTTTGGGGTCGTTATCATGTTGGAATACTGCCCTGCGGCCCAGTCTTCGAAGGGAGGGGATCAATGCTCTGCTTCAGTATGTCACAGTACATGTTGGCATTCATGGTTCCCTCAATGAACTGTAGCTCCCCAGTGCCGGCAGCGCTCATGCAGCCCCAGACCATGACACTCCCACCACCATGCTTGACTGTAGGCAAGACACACTTGTCTTTGTACTCCTCACCTGGCTGCCACCACACACGCTTGACACCATCTGAACCAAATAAGTTTTTCTTGGTCTCATCAGACCACAGGACATGGTTCCAGTAATTCATGTCCTTATTCTGCTTGTCTTCAGCAATCTGTTTGCTTTCTTGTGCATCATCTTTAGAAGAGGCTTCCTTCTGGGACGACAGCCATGCAGACCAATTTGATGCAGTGTGCGGCGTATGGTCTGAGCACTGACAGGCTGACCCCCCTCCCTTTCTACCTCTGCAGCAATGCTGGCAGCACTCATACGTCTTTTTCCCAAACACAACCTCTGGATATGACGCTGAGCACGTGCACTCAACTTCTTTGGTCGACCATGGCGAGGCCTGTTCTGAGTGGAACCTGTCCTGTTAAACCGCTGTATGGTTTTGGCCACCGTGCTGCAGCTCAGTTTCAGGGTCTTGGCAATCTTTTTATAGCCTACACCATCTTTATGTAGAGCAACAATTCTTTTTTTCAGATCCTCAGAGAGTTCTTTGCCATGAGGTGCCATGTTGACCTTCCAGTGACCAGTATGAGAGAGTGAGAGCGATAACACCAAATTTAACACACCTGCTCCCCATTCACACCTGAGACCTTGTAACACTAACGAGTCACATGACACCGGGGAGAGAAAATGGCTAATTGGGCCCAATTTGGACATTTTCACTTAGGGGTGTACTCACTTTTGTGGCCAGCGGTTTAGATATTAATGGCTGTGTGTTGAGTTATTTTGAGGGGACAGCAAATTTACACTGTTATACAAGCTGTACACTCACTACTTTACATTGTAGCAAAGTGTCATTTCTTCAGTGTTGTCAAATGAAAAGATATAATAAAATATTTACAAAAATGTGAGGGATGTACTCACTTCTGTGAGATACTGTATCAGGCATTTGTTCCAATATCGTTGGAATCCTTGGGTCAAGACAGACAAATGCCTGATTCGGTTGTCAAAATTTTCAGGTATCTTGGATTTTTTGAAAAACCTACTTTTGCGAACTAGTCCTAGGATTTTAGTCGGATTGGAACCAAACCAGTGCAACAAGATTCTCTGCAGTCTGATTGTCAATAATTATCAAAAAGTTACACATATGTAAGAGCTCATTCTGTGGTCGCGTGAAAAAGGATGCTGGCCGCTTGGCGGCGCTATAACATGAAAAAAAAAAAAAATGGCTATAACTGCGCAACCCGAAGTATGATTGACTTGAAAATTGGCATGTGGTGTCTTTGTCCAAGGTGCCAAGACTGCGTTTGAGGACATTCGCGTATCTTGAAAAACATGTCTGCCATCAGCCAATGAAGTTTGAGCAGATATCAGACAAGGTTAACGGAGGCCGATCAGAATGAAACTCACTGGGCCTGTGAGAAACTCGAAAGAAATCGTCCACCTTCACATTTTTCACACGCGTAAAGGATTATATATCACGTGATTTTTCGCACATGCCCACGACATTCATACCACATGGTAGAACTCCTCATTCTGAGCAACTTTGCCTCTAGGACCGCTACTGTCCATCGAATCGTTCGTTAAATATTGGAGATTATTTCAAAAACCAACTTTGGCAGACTAGGTTTTTGGCTTAACCTCGATAACTGTTAAAAAGCTTTAAAAAACATATATTTCCTATGGTAAATTACCTGTATTGGCTGTAAACGGTCTTTTCCGTCTATGATCTAGATGGTTACAGGCTTGCTAATTAAAACATAATACCTTTTTAGGCATGTGTTTAAAGGCCTTAAAACACTTGAACCCTGATAATTGCTGCTCGCAGCTATATTTTTATTTGAAATTTGGAAGAAATGTTGTCAGTAGTATATAGTTCATAATGATCATTTTATGCAAACACATACATATTAATAGTAAATCTATAGAAACTGCTAATTTTGCAGTGGTTTCTTAATTTTGTACACACACACATACATGTACATATTTTACTATTTATCACAAGTTTACTATTCACTATTATTGATGTATTTGAATTATTTCTTTATTGTTATTTTATTTATAGTTTATTAACCATTTTGTACTTCCTTTGTAATGTTTGTGTTCTGAGATGTCTGATTGATTCTGGTTGTTGTGATCTCATAGGGTATTCCTGCATTCATGCTGGGGCTGGACCTGTATATTATGTGGCTCTTTCGTCTTTCTTCTGTCATACTGCATCAGTAACTCTCTCATTCACTCAGTCCGTCACCTCTCTCGGCTCGCCGTGGCCGGGTCTCTGTGGACTCAGTTCCGTCATGTTCTCTCCTTCCTAGTGGACGCCTCAGGAAGCTGTTTTGAGCCATTACAAAGCACCACAGAAGTCCGCAGGAACCCCGGGGAGCTCCTGGACTCTGATACAGTCCCCTTATTACTACTGAGAGAGGAGAAGGGTAAAGCAGCCTGCCTTAAGGCTGGGCTACAATGGCAGGGATGTGAGGTGTCTGATGACATCCTGATTCTTAGTTTATGTTGTTTGATTCTTGCTGAGGAAATTGCTGTTTTTGGGCCCTGCATGGCTCTAGGAAAGCCTCTGGGGGCGCCGCTGAGGATTCTCTTCATGCTGTGCGTGTTGTTGATGAGTCTCTGGATCTTCCTGATTCTCTGCTTGTTAGCGCACTTCCCACTGTTCCCTTCCCAGCTGATTGGAGGAGCTCTCGGGTATCTGGGATGGAAGGGACTTTATAAGGGCTGGTATGTTTTGAAGCCCGGCTGGTGCTGTCTTGGAAGACCAAAAGCTTTGTGTTTGGACATCACGAGTAAAACTGCAGTAAATGTGTCATGCATGTTGAGGAAATAAGTAATTATATATATATATATATATATATAATGTGTGTGTGTTGATTTCAACATTTACTAATACATTTTTAAAAGCAGAAATTGTATCTGTTAATATTATGTAATGGAACTAAGCAAATGAACAAACAATGAACAGTTGTATTTTCATTAACTAAAGACTAATTAATACTGTAACAAATGTATTGCTCAATGTTAACTTTGGTTAATGCAATAATAAGAAATAATATGTAATATGACATCATTGTAAATTGCTATCAAAGTTTTTAATGTTTTATTTGAAAAAGTCTCTTATGCTCACCAAGTCTGCATTTATTTGATCCAAAGTACAGTAAAAACAGTAATACTGTGAAATATTATTACAATTTAAAATAACTGCTTTCTATTTTAATATATATTTAAAATGTAATTTATTCCTGTGATGCGAAGCTGAATTTTCAGCATCATTACTTCAGTCTTCAGTGTCACATGATCCTTCAGAAAAAAACATTTATTCTTATTATAATTTATGTGTTCTGCTTATATTTTTGTGGAAACTGTGATACATTTTTTTCAGGATTCTTTGATTAATAGAAAGTTCAAAAGAACAGCATTTATTTGAAATAGAAATCTTTTGAAACTGTAAATGACTGTCACTTTCGATCAATTTATTGCAACCTTGCTGAATAAAGTATTCATTTCTTATATAAATCAATTAATAAATCAATTAAATACATATAGTTATTTCCCCGTTTTGTCAAACTGTGATGCATTTATAAAGACATTACATCAAAATAATGTTGTATGTGACATTATGAATAAAAACATGAGTGATACCACATTTAACTAAACTCTTTATTGAGTAAAAACTAGTACAGTTGATTCTGTTGATGTAATTGAAGCTCAAGTCAATACACTGTGACTGTGGATGTGAAACTCAATACAACATGTTTTACTTTTCAGCAAATGTGTGTGTTTGTGTGTCTTTGCAGTGCAGATTGGCTGCGGCTCTCAGTAGATAAGCGCTTTTGAAGATAAGTCTCCTCTGGGCTTCTTAATCTTGTCAAAATTCTTGATGATGACATCATACAGCATGGCCTAGAGTTGAACAGAATGGATGTAATCAGTCATAGGAATCTTACAAAACACATAAACACCAACTTGCATTAAAACTGAGAAATGCAAGGTAAGCCGAAACCGAACTTACATAAGTGTTGCGAATCTCCAGGGCTACGATGCGTAACTCACAGTACTGATGCTGATCCAGTTCATGGACAAGCTGCCTGAAATCTCCCTGTTGCCAAGAAACAACAAATTATCAGAAGCTCAAAGATTTTTGAAAACATGTAAACAATGGTTTAATTCAGCTGGTTAGCAATGTCTAAATCTAACACAAACTGACCACATGTGGCTGTTTGGAAGCCTTGGCTACAGCATCTCCCCTCTCACTGTAGTACCTGAGTAAATACAAACAGTGAGAAATATGACACATTAAAAACTATAATATAAAGAACTATTAATATATTTATAATAGAGCCATCATGAGGTTAGTGATACAGTCTGGTCTCTTACTTGGAAATCTGTGTCTGGAATCCCTCGATCTTGGTGCGGGTGTTGGTAAGCAGTTCAAAAACTTTTTCCTGTGGGAACATTGATTTTTGCATTTATGCACATAAATTTAACACAGCATTTGACTATTAAATGAGTATTGCCACATCTTTTCTATCTTATGTACCACAGCCTCATCAACATGTTCAAGTACAATATGTTTATGTTCCTGTGATGGCAAAGCTGAATTTTCAGCATCATTACTCCAGTTTTCAGTGTCACATGATCCTTCAGAAATCATTCTAATATGATGATTTGGTGCTCAAGAAACATTTCTTGTTATTATGAATGTTGAAAACAATTGTGCTGCTTAATATTTTTGTAGAAACCTTTATACATTTTTTTCAGGATTTGTTCAATTTTTATGAAGTTCAAATAAACAACATTTATTTGAATTTTTTGTAGTGTACTTAGTACTGCTTTATTTAATCAATGTAGTGTATCCTTGCTTTTAAAAAAAAATCTTACTTAACAAATGTTTGATTGGTAATGCAATTTAACACTATGATTAATATTTAAAATTAAACATAAAATAATTAATATTTAAAATTTAATATAAAAAAAGCTGCATAGGTGAAAAAATAGCACATATTCTTCTAGTGTCATCCACACAAATTTATAAAACTTGCACACATTACACATTTTGGTATATAAAATAATTTACATTAAATTAATAATAATGATATTAATAATGAATAATATTAATAATGTAATAATTATTGCATTATATTAATTTAATTAGTATTTTATTTTATATTCACATTTTTATATTTGATATTTTTGAATATATTCTTATATAAATATTTTCTCTTAAATAATGCATATTTTATGCATAAATATTGAAGCTGCACAATACATGCATATCGTAACGGCTTGCAATAACTTAATTATTTTAAAACTTAAAAAAGTTCCAAAAAGACCAAATTTTTACGTCAATGCAGATAGCAGAGAATATACTGGATACATGACTGTTATGACATGCTTAATATTAAAATAAGTTATTAAGCGCAATAAGCCACAGAAAATATGTATAAATATAGCAAAACAAAACACCAGTCATGAATTAGAAATCTAAAACGAGAATTTTTAAAGATAAATGTCAGAGGATTTCGATATAAGAGAAGAGGAGCTTGAGTTTGTTGCACAGCCCTATTTGTTTGCGAGAGGCGTCTACTCTCACCTTCTCCTACGTCATATGTCGGGTCAGAGGTTACCCTTCCGCCGTAAGTCGACTTGCGTACGAACGTTTGTCGGAAACTGAGTGTTATAGTTTAATTTTATTTTTAAATATGGATATTTTTCTTACAAAAAACCATCGCTTCGCTTCAAAAGGCCTTTATTAACCCCCTGGATTACTTTTATGATGGATTACTTCAAAATTGTGAGCACCATTCACTGCCATTATAAAGCTTGGAAGAGCCAGGATATTTTTAAATATAACTCTGATTATGCTGTATACACCTAGGATGGCTTGAGGGTGAGTAAATCATGGGATAATTTTCATTTTTGGGTGAGCTATCCCTTTAACGTGTTAACATTTTTCTTTAATATCATGCAGCCCTAATGCAGCCCATATTCATTCATTCAAATCTAAACTTACAGATGAGAAAAAAAATGATTTTGTCACAATATAGGGCTAACTGACCTGTACAGCAACTCCAAAGTTGTTCCCATCTTCAATTTTGGGGACCTGTAGCTGTATCCACATTGACACCTGCACAAAATGTTACACAATGATCAAAAATTTCCCAAAATGCTTTATTAAATGTTTCGATGCCAGCAGAATCTACATGCAGTATAAAATTAACTATAAAGTATTATAGAACCAGCTGAACAATTACATTTGTCAAAAAAGTCAAATCCATCAAAAAAAGGTGAAAATCGAATATCATTTTTACCTTTTTTGATGGGTTTAACTTTTTGACAAACTTAATTTATTTAACTGTTCAGATCTGCATAGTTAGCACATGATATCACTTCCTCACCGTGTTAAGACACTCCTTTAGAGTCTGAATCTCAGGCTTGATGAGCTTGAGGAGTTTCTCTACTGTCTCATTGCAGGCGATGGGACCACAGGGAGGACCTTTCAGATCACAGTGAACATCATTAGTTAAATTTGTGTTTTCCAGATCGCCACATTAGTTTGTAAGGACAGAGATGGATGGAAGACTTTGGCTGCATTCGAAATCACATACTTCCCTATTATATAGCAGGCGAAAAACAATATGTGACAAAAGAAGTACGTCCGAATTCACCGCACTCATAAAAGAGTAGGCAAAAAGTACCTGGATAACCTACTTCCAGTGAGATTCTAAAGTGCGCATTCGATGGACACTTTACTATCCCATGAGTCCACGGGAGAGGATTTGTGAATGGCAGTGAAGCGACGCAACTGACGCTGTAGGTCACATGACAATGACAACATGGCGAATGTAGTACGTCCGGATTACATTCATACTACACAACATACTTTTTTTAGTGGTCGTGAAGTTACTTATTCAAAATAAGTACCTACTCAAAAGAGTATGTGATTTTGGACACAGCCCATCTTAAAATCTTCATTAGGTTCTGCACTATTTCTGTGACATTACCAATCCAACAGTGCCAACCTGTGTTCATGCTGTGAATTACACATTGCCATATTGCATTTGGGGGAATTCAGGTCTAGGGAAAAGAGAACCCAACAACTAACATTTTCAGTTTCATTTTCCAAAATCCACACATTTACCTTCATCCTCATCTTCTCCTTTCTCTCCACTCTTCTTTCCCTCTTTGGCCTCTTTCTGTGTGAATAAAATGTCATTAATGTCTAATAGGCTACTTAAACTAAACCACAAACTGGCTTGAAGGTACAATATAGTGATTAACTTAATTTAAAAACTCATTAATGTGGATAATTAGTGATAATTAATGATACCTTCATCTAAATGTATGACATTTTAATGTATTTTATTATATTTTAAAATATAGAAAATGTCTAAAATATTGCCAATATATTTGAAATAAATGAGGAAAAAAATGTATGTACAAATCAAATGTATCTGGGATGCAATTCAGTTATTTATTTGTCCTGATATATTTTTTTTTCCTCTGAAATAATGTGAATAATTAGGCTTGTTAATAATAAATAATGTGTTATAATGACCTCCTCTTTCTTCTTCCTCTTAAGCTCCTCTTTGGCAGGGTCTGGGATTGGGATGTCTAGAGGAGCCCTGATGACAGATAGATCCTTCAGACTACAGGAACCCTAAATAATAAAAAAAATAATAATAATAACATAAATACAATCATAAACAGCATTGCTTAGCCACAGCATAATCTGTATTCAAAGAGTCTGAATGTTTATGATGCACCTGCTGGATGATTTCATACCTGTAATATGTTGTCCATCACTGCAATTTTCTCAGGGAAGACTTTTGAGATCAACTGTTCAGCCTGTTTAAAAGAATCAAACATCGGTATGTAACAAACTTTCACTATACAGTTATTGTTACTAGTGTAAAATCATATTAGTATTGGTTCTCCTGCAAACTGCTTCATGTTTCATTTCTTTTCACAATTATAATAGTGTATGATACACTGTGTGAACTATAATAACTGGTATTTTGGCATAAACTAAGAAAGCTATGAAAGAGAGTGACTGAATGTATCTATAATTACCTCTTTGGTGATTTTTTGGGAGAATCCATCCACCTGCAAAGTACATAGGAAGTGTTTGTCAAACCTCTAAAACACAAACACGCGTTCATTATATATGCTGAGGTTTATAGGCAAGCTAAAATCAAAATACCTCATTTTCGTTCAATAAACAGTAATAAATGACTTTAAATTAGGTTTCGGGCCTATAATAGGCGGCTTACCTGTTTCTTAGACGCGGGGCTCATGTCTAAGGAAGTCATTTTTGCAGAATAGTCGTTTCGATTTATCGTATTGCAAAACTTTATTGAACCTGTTTGCAGAAAAACTCGTTTAATGTCTTATCCCACAGGGTAACGTGGGGTTTAGTTTGAAAAGAGAGGATGAAATCCAGTTATTATCGACGAAACGACGAGAAGTCGCAGTTAGTCAGCACAAAAACTGAAAATGAAAGTGAATTAAGCATTAAATAATAATTCCTCATGTCACCGAAAGGGGGCGACAACAATCAAAAAACTGTCAGCGAGTTACGGAAACAGGCTTTGCGTCACCAAATAGAATAAAAGTCCTATTTTTTTTTTTTTTTTTGTAAATATTGTACTGAGCAAATATAGAAAGATAATGAAAGATATTTATAGAAAGATAATGTCATTTATTTTTACGATGCCTTCATCTGAATGTATGCCATAATATTTATATATATATAATCTGTGAGATTTTTAATGTTTTTAAAAGAAGTTTCGTCTGCTCACCAAGGCTGCTTTTATTTAATTAAAAATACAGTAAAAACAGTAATATTGTGAAATATTATTACAATTTAAAATAACTGTTTTCTGTTTGAATATATTTTATAAAGTAATTTATTCCTGTGATCAAAGCTGAATTTTCAGCATCATTACTCCAGTCTTCAGTGTCACATGATCCTTCAGAAATCATTCTAATATGGTGATCTGCTGCTTAAGAAATATTTATTGTGTACAATTGTACAAAATATTTGTGTACAATATATTTTTTCAGGATTCTTTGATGGACAGAAAGTTCAAAAGAACAGCATTTATTTGAAATATAATCTTTTGTAACATTATAAATGACTTTACTGTCACTTTTGATCGATTTAATGCATCCTTGCTGAATAAAAGTATTAATTTCTTTCATTTCTTTTCAAAAAAATAAAAATATTAATACAATAAAAATAATTCTTACCGACCCCAAACTTTTGAACGGTAGTGTATAATGTTACAAAAGCTTTGTATTTCAGATAAATGCTGTTCTTTTGAACTTTCTATTCATCAAGGAATCCTGAAAAAAAGTACACAACTGTTTTCAACATTGATAATAATCATAAATGTTTCTTGTTTCATGATGATTTCTGAAGGATCATGTGACACTGAAGACTGGAGTAATGATGCTGAAAATTCAGCTTTGATCACAGGAATAAATTACTTTATAAAATATATTCAAACAGAAAACAGTTATTTTAAATTGTAATAATATTTCACAATATTACTGTTTTTACTGTATTTTTAATTAAATAAATGCAGCCTTGGTGAGCAGACGAAACTTCTTTTAAAAATCTTACCGATTCCAAACTTTTGACTGGTAGTGTATATATAGAAAACGTCCGGAATATTGCTAATATATATTTTTTTAAATAAATAAGAACTAAATTGGAATGAATGAATGAATGAATGAATGTAACGAACAAAAATAAATGTATTTGGTATATATTTCAGTTATTTTTTGTCCTAAAGTATTTTTTTAAGTAAAAATATATAAATAGGCCTATAATTCAAAATATATAAAAATACACTGTATACAATTTGTATGTATTTTAAATTATTATTTGTTCTGATTTAAAGTATGGAAAAATATTCTAAATATTGCTAATTTATTATTCAAAGAAATTAGAAAAATGTAATATAAAATATATGTATAATGTATGAATGTAATATATATAAAAAAATATATGTAAAATATGTTTTTACTGTATATGTATTTTACAAACATATGTGAAATATATGTTAAAAATAAATAAATAAAATGTAATGAAAAAATATTTGGGATATATTTCATATTTATTTGCGCTGATATGGTTTTCTTTTATTTTAAAATGAAAATCTATAAATATTATTCAACTTATTTACCTTTGACCTATTCATTTGGAAGACAATACATCAACCTACTGTACATCCAATGTGAGTTCTTTGGGAATTGAACACGTGACTTATGAAATGCTTATGTTTTTGCCCCTGAATTACATTTTGTAATATATTTTCAAAATGAAAGTTTAAATAAATCTCGAAAAATATATTTCATATTTACAATATGTGTCAAAAAATTGCCCTCTGGGAACACAGCAACATTATTACTCCTGATCGTAAGCCACAACACCACATTATCCCCTAAATATCTTTATTGATCTTGCTCAAAATGTTGTCACTATGAACGCTGTCATGATGCCAAAGCAAAAGCTTACATTACAACATGTATTGAGTTCTGATCAGGTATAGTCGTTCAAAGGCCTAAAAGACATAAGCACCATTGGATTTGTAACTGACAAAGAAAAACACTCTTTTAAAAAAAGTTTCCAAAAAGGGGTTTTCGCAATGATGCCATAGAATAACCATTTGTGGTTCCCCAAAGAACCGTCCAGTGCTGTTTTTAAAAGAGTGTGAAGAACATTTTAATAATCTAAAAAAACACTTCCTCCACTATAAAGAACGTTTCGTACGCTGGAAAGTTTCCATGAATGTTAAAAGTTCTTCACGGAACCATCGATGCCAATAAAAAACTTTTATTTTTAAGAGTGACTCCCTAATTTATTTTCCTAAAAGTTGCTTTTAATGATATCAATGAAGAACATGCAGAGACAACAGCTACTCAAAGTAAAGAGTAGGCCTACACTGCATGCTGTTTCCCATAATACAAATACAAAAGTAGACTGCAATTATGTGTAGGTTACTAGATCTAATCATCAAAACACATGTTTATTCCTTGACTTTCCACTCATCCACTGAAAAGTACTCTCTTCCATCACAGATATCCACTGATTAAACAGAATACCACTGTTTACATGGATGGTTTGCATATTAAAGGACTGAACACGTCTCCCTAATCTTGTCAAACTGAATTGAGTAACATGTATTCAATGTTATTTTTGTTTGGGTTAAAACTCTTTTCAAGTTCATTGGAATTATTGCTTGAATTGACCCATGCAGTGCATGTTTTTGTTTTTGCATAGTCCAAAGGGCAAAGTTCTCTTTTCTCATAAAATGTAGCATGTGTTTGTGAATGAGTGTAAAGGTGATGATACATGGGGCAACTTTTTGAGCAATGTTGCTGAGCGATGTTGCTTGGGCACTTTTCCATTGAGAACGGGCAACAAATTTTGATCTAAAGCAGTGGTTTCAAACTCAATTCCTGGAGGGCCACAGTGCACAGTTTACCTCCAACCAGCTCCAACTCACACCTGCTCGGAAGTTTCTAGTAATCCTGAAGACCTTGATTGGGTGGATCAGGTGTGCTTGATTAGGGTTAGAGCAAAACTGTGCAGAGCTGTGGCCCTCCAGGAATTGAGTTTGAGACCACTAATCTAAAGTATCCAGACAGAAATTTGTTGCCCATTCTCAATGGGAAAGTGCCCAAGCAAAATTGCTCAAAAAGTTGCCCCATGTATCATCACCCCAAGAATGGTCCTTGCTATCACAAGAACGGCCATTTAACAAATTCATTACCATATATAATGTTTTTTAATGTAATATTGTTCACATATACACAAATAGTACCAAATTAGGCTTCTTCGGCTTGTAACAACAGCAGAACCCTTTTTGGTGCTAAATAGAACCCTTTTTATAAGGATCCATAAAGAACCATGCTTTGAAAGTGCTATATAGATCATCAATGGTGTTATAAATAACCTTTTTATTATAGTTTATTTTATATTATTATGTTTACAGTTATAGTGTGTCTCCTCTATTTATATAAAAACAGTTATGTTTATTAAGGCCAAAATTAGCAAAAATGGGCAATATGTGAGCCCTTTACATTGTTAAAAGGAAAAAGTGATATATAAAGTAATTAAAAAAAAAATCTAACAATATATGGATCATAAATTCAATATCTCTCTTACTTGGAGATAGTGGAAGAAGAGAAGATAAGTATCCTTAATTGAAGAGAGCTGCTCACACTTACATGTTTTGTTAACTAAAAAGAGAAAAAGATATGACTGGAAACCAACTTGAAAGTTCAAATTTATAGACATTTTAAGAAAGAAATAATTTACTTGTTAAGAGTGTGTTGGCAGTCTGTGTAATTGGATGGCTGCTGAGCTCCAGAAAATCAGTAATGAGGTGGCTTTGACAGATACAGATTTGAAAAACAAAAAGACGGGAAAAAAGAACCCTAAACTCTAACACAAAGAACCATTTCAGCATATAAAGAGTTCTTCAAGACGATACGGTTCTAAATAGAACTGTTACTATGAGTAAAGAACCATCTTTTTTTTAGAGTTTAGTCTAATAAAAGTGTGTTACAATGATTTGCCACCTTCGTAAGATTTGAACCCCCATGAACTGTACAAGATCTCTGGACATGTGACTAGCTTTTACAAGAAATGTGTTGCATATGACAGAATTGCATGATTTTTATTAATTCATCTTCACTATGGATGTGTTTATAATGGTCATGATGAGTATAGCGAGGTATTGGGCTTCAGTGGATCTGTTACTTCACACAGATTAAAGTCTAACCACAATGGATTTTTAGCTTATCTTGATCCACTATCCTCTAATCTACCTCTCTCACACACACACACACACACACTGTGATCTTTAGCCTGTTCATAGTGTTCCTGTCCCCTCTCACGTTCTCACTCTGTCTCAATGGTCACAGTCATTGCACTGGAGACTTCGTAAGCAACTTACCAAAAGGCAGTCTGTAAACAAATGATGCTGCTTTTCTTTAAACAAACTTTCCTTCTCTGAACATTTTTTTGTGTGTGTGTGTGTGTGTAAAGTCTTCAACTTTTCGCCCTTTTTTAACATTCTCATTATAGTGTTCCTCTGATTTGTGCACTAAAATATTTACTATTCTGTACTGAAATACTGAAATAAAATGATATTGAACATTGAAATGATTTATGACCAAGTTTAAATGGTTAGTTCACCCAAAAATGAAAATTCTGTCATTAATTTCTCACCCTCATGTCGTTCCACACACGTAAGACCTTCGTTCATCTTCGGAACACAAATTAAGATATTTTTGATAAAATCCGATGGTTCAGTGAGGCCTGCATTGACAGCAAGATAATTAACACTTTCAAATGCCCAGAAAGCTACTGAAGTTCATGTGACTACAGTGGTTCAACCTTAATATTATAAAGCGACGAGAATACTTTTTGTGCACCAAGAAAACAAAATAGCGACTTTATTCATCAATATCTAGTGATGGGCGATTTCAAAACACTGCTTCATGAAGCTTCGAAGCTTTACGAATCTTTTGTTTCGAATCAGTGGTTCGGAGCGTGTATCAAACTGCCAAAGTCATGTGATTTCAGTAAACGAGACTTCGTTACATCATAAGTGTTTTGAAACGTTTCGAAATTTCAATGGTTCACCACTGGGGGGCGTGACTTTGGCAGTTTGATATGCGCTCCGAACCACTGATTTGAAACAAAAGATTCGTGAAGCTTCATGAAGCAGTGTTTTGAAATCGCCCATCACTATTGTTGAATAAAGTCGTTATTTTGTTGTTTTTTTTGGCGCACAAAAAGTATTCTCGTCGCTTCATAACATTAAGGTTGAGCCACATGAACTGTTTTAAATATGTCTTTAGTACCTTTCTGGGCGATGAAAGTGTTAATTATCTTGCTGTCAATGGAGGCCTCACTGAGCCATCGGATTTTATCAAAAATATCTTAATTTGTGTTCTGAAGATGAACGAAGGTCTTACGGGTGTGGAACGACATGAGGGTGAGTAATAAATGACTGAATTTTCATTTGTGGGTGAACTAACCCCTTAAATGTGGC
Source organism: Hypophthalmichthys nobilis (assembly GCA_037950665.1). Lineage (NCBI taxonomy): Eukaryota > Metazoa > Chordata > Actinopteri > Cypriniformes > Xenocyprididae > Hypophthalmichthys > Hypophthalmichthys nobilis. Next base: position 11,018,812 of record CM075482.1, on the reverse strand, counting down.
CATAATCTTCTATTTCGAATAAAAAACAAAAGTTAGTAAACACTGAATAAAAAAAAAGTCTATAAGACACATTATTATTTCTATATTATTTCAGGTAATTACAAGCTAATTACTCTCCATGACCATTTAAAATGTGTCTTTTTTTAAGGCACATTAGTTATTGTTTTTAAAGTTTTACAAGTAGGGGGTAGGCCTACATCAAGATAAACAGAAAAATAAATAAGTGATTAAAATGTAAAAACTAAATTAAAAACATAAAAAAATGTATAGCTTTCTTATTTTTTTAAACGTAATATTGTTTTTAGGTGTTACTGGCTAAAAACAAAGGGTTATTACCCCTATTTTTACATTTACATATGGCATATAAATGTCTCTCGAGCCCTACACTCACAACTGTGATGATGAATGAAGCGACGTCACAAGGAGCCAATAAGCTTCCGCCTTACAATGTTCACTGAACAACACTCAACTTTTATCAACAACTGCTGACATGACACAAAGCAAATCCCGACGACGCTCACGTGACCTCAGAACTCGATAAAGACGTTTTAAAAATAAGATTCACTTCTACACATCTTTATACAGCCGTGTTTTGCAGCCGGTATTGAGCAGGAACGCGGGACGGGGAACGAGTCCTTTGCGGAATCGGATACAGGAACCAGTGCGCGCTTGCATCAGCCGGCGAACTGATCTGAATCCTCGCGATTCACTGTATTTGATTGACTTAAACGACTTCAGTGACTCAGAAGCATCAATCTACAACTTTCTGACTGAAATGCAACAGCTAGTTTATCCACTTTGTCGTGTTTTATTGGAAGCGCACTCTTATTATTACTTTATCAAAATATTAGGCTATAGTGACATGTTAAACTTATAAAATATGTTAATCGACTAGGAGGCTTGTCAGCACAAAGCTTTATTTATAACTGAAACATCTCAGGCTGGTTCTCAGGGAGAGAAGCGTCACTATTAGTACAGGATCTGAGCTGAGGGTGGGATCAGCTGATGATAAGTTACACGTGTTAAAGTGCAAGGGTCTTACTTTACTCTCCTCTACCTCAAGAGCTGGATTATCACTCTCTTCAGTTTGATATGAGAGGTGCACAGGACTGAAGAGGAACAAGCCACCCCTCTCATATTGCTTTATTTTATTGTTTACTCCGCCAATTTCACTTGTACCAAAGATGTCCTGCCTGTTTCTTGGAGTACTAAGGAGGTGAGTGTCTTTTGGCATCATTAATAAACTCTTTAAATCAATGTAATAATAATATAATAATAATATGTTTTGCAGCTTTATATATATATACACACACATATATATACAACTAAAGTATAATTATATATATATATATATATATATATATATATATATAATTATACTTTAGTTGTTGGTCAAAAAGCTGCAAAACTGAGAATTAAAGGTCTAGGTATACTTTAATGTTTTTTTTTTTTTTTTTTTTGCTGTCTCAAAATATTCAGTATACATACAGTATCACATCCCTCTCTTTCCTGGGTAAACATCCTTGTTGTAAAGTTTCTTGTGAGGGTAGATAGTATTTAAATAAACCTGAACTGGTCTATAAAACATTTGTTAACAACCTGTACAATTACAGTGTCAACTCCCCTGTTTTAGTGGGGGTACTAAAAACTACAATAGCCTGTTATAATGCAGAATAATCTTTGATATAGTTATGTAGAAATACAGAGTAAATTATAATACTCCAAAGTCCTGCAGTCTAGTATTGCCAAATAATGACATTTGCCACATATTCCATCTCACTATTATACAGAAACTAGTGTTACACTGAGTGTGGCACGTACAGGAATGCAGAAACGTAAGTCACATAGAAAACTGGCTCTTGTATGACTCATTGTGTATAATTCTAAAAAAACAGGTTATGAGCAAGTAACCATCAGCTTTGACCACACAAAGCGTAGTCACAGTAAGAATTTGTGAGTCATACACTGTAATTTTGAATATTTAGAGATCAATAATATATCTTTCAAAGCCAAAATAATGAATAATGTTGAACAAATAATGTTTTTTTTTTTTTTTTTTTTTTTTGTAAATCCCATTGTATTGCATCTGTATCTACTCTATCAAATCTCTCAACAGAATGAATGATTACATCAGCACAGGTCTTCAAGTAAATATGCACAGTGTGAAAGTCTCTATCTAGCTAAACTTTACCCTACAAGATGCATGATACCGGGAACTGATTGTTAATGACGAATATGTGTGTATTTTGAGTGAACAATTCTCTTAACTTGTTTAACAGGTTATTTTGTGCTTTGAAATGCCCTTGAGGTATAGCCAAAATGCATGCATATGGTTTAGAAAGAAAAGCACCATTTTGGCCCAATCTACTATTGCACACATTTCTGAAATTGTTACGTGTGTTATGTGTTCATGCATGAACATAATGTGCTTGTAGTGGCCATACCCTGTTTAACCAGGCTCTGAGGGGAGGGGAGGGGAGTGAATGCCAAGGAGGCCATCTGATTGGTTGGTTCACATGTGGGATGTGCAGCTGCCTATGATAATTGATGTGTAAAGCTCAATGGTTATTGATGAACGTGAGGAATCATGGGGGTCAAAACTGTGAGAGACTTTGTTCTAGTGATGTTTGTATACATTTTATGGCTTTGGAAAACAATAGAAGGGAATTATTGGGTAGAGAGTGTTGCAACTGGGGTGGGGGGTTGGGCTGAACAGAATGAAAGGGTAAAAGAAAAGAAACCCACCTCTTGGTGTCCTTCAGACATCCTCTTAATTATAGACACCAGGCCTTGCAGTCACGTGCCGTCTTGAATGATCAGTTCGCTAACGCTGTTAAAGAATGTCAGGCTTGCTTTTTAAGTTCAGAAAGCAGAGGATTGAATGGAAAAGATAGTTTTTTTTAAATATAAGTGCAATGCAAAAACATGTATGTACACAATAAGTTAATTGTATCAAATAGCTAATTCATTTAAATGTTGGTACATAGTAGTTAAAGAGATTTCATATAAAGTGGGTCCAAAAAAGTCGTAATTGCAAGTTATAAAGTCTGAATTGTGAGATATAAACGCGTAATTGTAAGATTGAAAGAGAATGTCCTCTTCTCCCCTCCCCTTTTCTGCCTCTTCTCTGTTTCTTTTCATTTTATTCAATTTACTGTACATTTATGCATTTGGTAGATGCATTGACATTCAAGGTATGCATTTTATCAGACTGTGTGTTCCTTGAGAACCAAAGCCATGAACTTAATATTGTAAATTTTGCAGGGTTGAGCACGGCAATCTTCTGACTAGTTGTGCACATGTACAGTAGTGTACTTCATTCCAAAGGACACCACTAATTATTCTTATAGCTTCTAAATCACTTATCTTTCAGTTTCGGTCAAAGATCTGTGTTAAAGTACATTTAGCAATTATGATGCAATATTCATACTAACATACTGTCAGCTTAAAAGAATGGTCATTCATTAATGTAACGTCATGGATCACGTATATCCATTATACATTATCTACAGTGTTTAGATCAGACTTTAAATTGAGTTGGGTTTAGAAATGTTCCACCTGAATCTGGAGTATAGGGTTTTTTAGATTAGCCACCTTATTATTAGCAAAAGAGCACAAAGTTGTACAAATATGTAAAAATGACCATTTTCGTGAGTATCTTTTTAAAATAGTTGGTTATGCCTTAAGTGAATGTAAACAGTCGAGAAAGACAATGCATGTTTACAGTATCAGTATATTGGATCCGCGCATTAGTCTTAAAGTGACAGCAGCCTAATATTCCTGCTGCTGTCTGTGTTTGTGTATTTAATGTTAATAAAACAACAAAAGACAAAGAGAAAAATCACTCACTACTCTTGACTGAATAACTTTTGTAACTTTAATAAGTATTAATCTATATTTAATTTATAGAGTGAAGACTATGCAGTGTTAGTTTACATTTTTATTACTTTATTACATTTCTGTACCTGAAAACTCCTGTTAGACCTATCTGAAAAACACTGTTTATTTAATTTGCATCTTTGTTTTATTGTAGGGTATTTCTTTGCCTGTCCTTTTTGTTTCTAAATGAATCAGTGTTTTGAACAAAACAGTTGAGTGAACTGATGCAACTTACAGAAATTGCTGAATAACACCACTAATGCACAAACTGACAGTCTTTCTGGTATGTGCAAACAGACAAGCAGAGTGATACAAACGGTGAAAAGTCAGTGTTGTTTGACTGTATATCAACACTAACTGTTCATAATATAATTATAATTTTCAGTTTTGTATGTGTTGTGTGTGTGTACTTATAAAATGTGTAAAAGTAACTAAGAATGAAGTGTGTGTAAGGCTGATCCATGCTTATGCCATTAATCTTTAGTTTGTTGTACTAATGTTTGTGTGTGTGTCCATGTAGGCGAAATGCCATCAGTACAGCTTCAGTGGGAGCGCGGTCCCTCGCCTCCATTCCCTCTCTGCCCTCGTCAGTGGCTGACTTTGTGTCTGGCGCAGTGGCTGAGTGTAAACCTGCTAAAGTGCACGTGGTCACAGGCACGCCAGAGGAGACAGCAGACATCCTGGCAAACCTAGAGAAAGAGGGCATGGTAAAGAAACTCAGCAAATATGAAAACTGGTAAGCTGTTTTTCGTTTATCATATTGTATAAGTATTTTAAAGTGCCCCTATCATTTTTTTTCAGATACTACCTTTCATGCAGTGTTGCTAAACCCCTCTAGGACCACCCTCCATTTTTCACAAAAAGTCAACAAATATGAAAATAAAATACAAAACATTGTTACATTGTGTGTGTGTGTGAGTATATATATATGTACACTACCAGTCAAAAGTTTGGAATCGGTAAGATTTTTAAAAGAAGTTTCGTCTGCTCACCAGGGCTGCATTTATTTAATTAAAAATACAGTAAAAACATTAATATTGTGAAATATTATTACAATTTAAAATAACTGTTTTCTGTTTGAATATATTTTATAAAGTAATTTATTCCTGTGATCAAAGCTGAATTTTCAGCATCATTACTCCAGTCTTCAGTGTCACATGATCCTTCAGAAATCATCATGAAACAAGAAACATTTATGATTATTATCAATGTTGAAAACAGTTGTGTACTTTTTTTCAGGATTCCTTGATGAATAGAAAGTTCAAAAGAACAGCATTTATCTGAAATACAAAGCTTTTGTAACATTATACACTACCGTTCAAAAGTTTGGGGTCGGTAAGAATTTTTATTTTTATTTTTTTTAAAAGAAATTAAAGAAATTAATACTTTTATTCAGCAAGGATGCGTTAAATCGATCAAAAGTGACAGTAAAGACATTTATAATGTTACAAAAGATTATATTTCAAATAAATGCTGTTCTTTTGAACTTTCTATTCATCAAAGAATCCTGAAAAAAAATATTGTACACAAATATTTTGTACAATTGTACACAATAAATGTTTCTTGAGCAGCAGATCAGCATATTAGAATGATTTCTGAAGGATCATGTGACACTGAAGACTGGAGTAATGATGCTGAAAATTCAGCTTTGATCACAGGAATAAATTACTTTATAAAATATATTCAAACAGAAAACAGTTATTTTAAATTGTAATAATATTTCACAATATTACTGCTTTTACTGTATTTTTAATTAAACAAATGCAGCCTTGGTGAGCAGACGAAACTTCTTTTAAAAACATTAAAAATCTTACTGATTCCAAACTTTTGACCGGTAGTGTATATATATATATATATATATGAATTATAAAAAGAATAAATAACATTATAATCTATTAAATAATTATGTCTGTCAAGCTCTGTTGAACATTATATTAACAGATCATCAAAATTAAAAGGATGTGGGTGTGACCAACCTGTCAGAGAGTTTAACTCAGGGGTGTCAAACATACGGCCTGCGGGCCGAATACGGCTCAAAAATGTGTCCAATCCGGCCCGGGGAATGAATTGAACAATAACAAAAAAATAGAGATGGATGGCACCAGCCATAAATCCCAACGGTTTTTAGTTATATTTTGGCCAATCTCTATTCTGGACTTGCAAGCAAACTGCTTTGCAATCATTTCCCAGACTGTCATCTGCAATTTTTGTAGCATAATTTCACAAAACTATAGTCAGACCATGCTGTTTTTGCTGTAAATCTTGAAATTATATAATCAAATTTAAAAGTATTATTAAATAAAAATGTAATAGTCTTTTTGCTGTAAAGGGTTTAAAAAAGGTAATTCGGCCCGCACATGGTTACATTTATTCCTATCCAGCCCTCAACCTAAAATGAGTTTGACACCCCTGGTTTAACTGCTCAAAATAAAAAACTCCCAAAAATCGCTAATTTGATTTAAATATAGCCAAAATAGCTTCTTGTCGCAAAACATTAATAAGAGTTGCAGCAACTATTAGAGAGTAGCTAAATTTGGCAACAAACTGGCAACACTGCTTTCATGTAGTGTGAGGTAGACTAGGCCATCTGACCAATCAGAGCAGAGTAGGTTCTCGGAAAAGAGGGGTTTAGAGAGACTGAATCCTTTTCAGACACTGTGAGAAAAGAGGCGATGCTGCTATGCATATCATGAAAAAAATGTAAGTTTTTTTTTACATTGAATGTATGTAAACCTATTGTTGGAGACCTCCAAAACAAAATTAAGAACCTTTAGCATAATAGCATAATAGGGGCACTTTAAGAATACTGATGATAATATGAATGGTCTGACATAACTTAATCCTGATTTAGGTTTCTACTGATTCATAATCATTTCTATGTGCAGCTGGCTGGCACGTACTGACCCTAAAGATGTGGCTCGTGTGGAGAGTAAGACAGTGATCGTCACGAAGAACCAAAGAGACACTATCCCCATCCCCACCGGAGGTGCTAAGTCCCAACTGGGCAGCTGGATGAGCGAGGGAGACTTCCAGAAGGCCAGAGAGGACCGCTTTCCTGGCTGCATGGCAGGTGTGTGTGTGTTACTCAAACCACTGATCAATAATTGAAACCTGTCAAATAGTTAATCCAACCATCAGAAAAAAAAATGTTGTGGAAAATATGTCTTAAAAAATAACAGAATTGTTTTATTGAATTTGAATATTAAATTATTAATATTAAATAATATTATAAAAAATGTATTGATAAGTTATTTAATATAACATAGACAAGAATCAATGAAAACATGCAATAATAATGACAGGCACCTGAATCAGCTCTTTAAAATACTGAAAGTGCACTCGTCTATATTGTTTGCCTGTATATATGCCTGGTTATAATGCTCTATTATTTGATTATCATATGATGAATTACTGCTGCCATGATCAATAGTAAATGTACACAAACCAGAGCTCTCTTAAATCAAATTCAGTTTGCTGCGGCACCTGCCTTTCGTGGCCAGCAATAGGGCAGTGTAAATTGCATCAAGCAAATATTACATATAAACATTATATATAACAATCCTGAAGGAGGCATGTTTGAACTGAAAAGAATAACTTTTCATTTAGTAAAACTCATGCACAAAATCCCATCAGTTGAGCTTCCTTTGTATTTAACCTGGAATATTCATTTAAAATCCAAATGTTGTTCATCAATCCTCATGGTCATGAAGATAGGCTGGGAGGAAACTTTTGTAATGCCTAAAAAATCTAAATATTTCTTACTTTCTGTCCCTCTGTAGGACGCACTATGTATGTGATCCCCTTCAGTATGGGCCCTGTGAACTCTTCTCTTGCTAAGTTTGGTGTTCAGGTGACAGATTCTCCATATGTGGTGGCTAGCATGGGCATCATGACACGCATGGGGACACCTGTGCTGGAGAAACTAGCAGAGGGGGCGGAGTTTGTGCGCTGCCAGCACTCTTTGGGCCGACCTTTACCACTTAAAGGTATCTTAACTGCTTTATTTTAATGTCAGATTAAATGTAAATGTGATTCGGTCCATCAAATGAAACTTTAAATTTCACCAATTACTTCAAATTATCTATTTTGTCTTTTTTTTTTTGCTTTTTTTTAAACAACATTATTTATAATATTATTATAATATTTAACTAAAATAAGTTTACTCTTTTAATATATTTAAAAATATTTCAGAAATCATTCTAATATGCTGATATGGTTCTCAAATACCATTTCTTATTATTATCAGTTAAAAAAAGTTGTACTGCTTAATATTTTTGTAGAAATCATGATATGTTTTTTTCTGGATTCTTTGATGAATAGAAAGTTCAAAAGTTCATTTATTTGAAATCTTTTGTAACATTATAAATGTCTTTAATGTCACTTTTGATCAATTTAATGTGTTGTTGTGGATTAAAAGTATAATTTATTTAAAAAAAAACACTTTACTGCCCCCAAACTTTTAAACGGTATTGTATATATATTTCTTAACGGTATTGTATATATATATATATATATATATATATTTATTAAAATGTTTATTTTTCTTATCTATATCTCTTTCTCTGTTCTTCCCGTACAGCTCCTTTGGTAAACAGCTGGCCTTGTAACCCAGAGAAGGTGTTGATCTCACATCTCCCAGACACCAGGCAGATCTTATCCTTCGGCAGTGGTTACGGTGGAAACTCGCTCCTTGGAAAGAAGTGCTTTGCTCTTCGTATCGCCTCACGCATCGCCAAAGACGAAGGCTGGTTGGCTGAACACATGCTGGTATGGGACATCAGACAAAATCCTGGATCTTGCTTGCGAGTGTACAACAATGCATCTTACTGATGTACATACTTTCTTAGCTGGAGTATTCATTTATAAAACATGATGTTGATACTCGTCACTGTTTCTCTTCCCTCCAGATTCTGGGAATCACAAATCCTCAAGGTGTAAAACGGTATATTGCAGCAGCGTTCCCGAGCGCTTGTGGGAAAACTAACCTGGCCATGATGAAACCAGCACTGCCAGGCTGGAAGGTTGAGTGTGTGGGCGATGACATCGCCTGGATGAAATTTGACAGTCAGGGTGAGAAATATGACTTGTCCTAGACAGCATATGCAATTATTGACACAAGTGTGGGTTTATAGGCAGCCAGAAAATGACACCATATCTCTTATTTTAGCACTTTTATTGAGCAGCAAAGAGAGAACTAATTAAAATAGAAATAATTGCATGGTTCAGCAAACAAAAAACTCTATAAAAAACAGTTGCTCAGGGACAGGTCTGCAGTATAGTGTATTAATGTATAACGTGAGGAATCTGTTGATGGGAATATTGTTATTTATGATTATAAATAGATGTTTTCAATACAAATGGTGGTGTATTTTGACTCTCTTCACCAGGTAAACTCAGAGCTATTAATCCAGAGAATGGTTTCTTTGGAGTTGCCCCCGGGACGTCCCTAAAAACCAACCCTCATGCCATGGCAACCATCTCCAGTAACACAGTGTTCACTAACGTAGGAGAGACCAGCGATGGGGGGGTTTGGTGGGAGGGTCTGGATCCACCTGCACCTGGAATCAAACTCACAGACTGGCACGGAAAATCTTGGAAGTATGGTAAGATCATTTATCAGTAAAGGCATTTTTTACAAAACATCTAAAAATTCTTAAGAAACATTCATTAATATAGAAATATAATTTATAAGTATAAGAATTGATATAAAAACACACATATATACGATTGTTATATAAATATAACTAGTGATGGGCGATTTCGAAACACTGCTTCATAAAGCTTAGAAGTTTTATGAACCTTTTGTTTCAAATCAGTGATTCGGAGTGTGTATCAAACTGCCAAAGTCACGTGATTTCAGTAAATTAAGCTTCGTTACATCATAACTTTTGAAATGTTTTGAAACAGTTCAAAATTTCAATGGTTCACCAGTATAGGGCGATGATCTCTGTGAACCCATGAATCATGCAGATTCATTGAGAACCACTGAACAAGTGTCTATGGGTTTTACCTATGGTTTTATGTTTTAATTAATTAGTATAAGTAAAATAAACAATAGTTGTTATTAATCTCTTATTGGCCTCTTTAGCTTGAGCCATGGAACAAACTAAACAAGCCCTGAAAATTGATAAAAGAACACATATTATACAGACACTCTATATTTAATCTTATTAGATTAGTTAATTGCATTTGATAGATTTTACTTTCAATAATACATTTGCAATAAATTTGTAAAAGGTGTTTTTAATGCATGTTTGGCCTGAGTTTTGTTGCATTACACTGTTCTGACCACTAGGGGTCACTGTGGAGATGGGTGCCAGATTGTTTCAAAGCCTCGACACATTACGGCACATTTGCTTCAACTGTTTCAGTGTTTCATGTAGCCTCATGTATATTAATCCAGAGAATGGTTTCTTTGGAGTTGCCCCCGGGACGTCCCTAAAGACCAACCCTCATGCCATGGCAACCATCTCCAGTAACACAGTGTTCACTAATGTAGGAGAGACCAGCGATGGGGGGGTTTGGTGGGAGGGTCTGAATCCACCTGCACCTGGAATCAAACTCACAGATAATTGATGAAAATTGATATAAGAACATATTATACAGACACTCTATATTTAATCTTATTAGATTAGTTAATTGCATTTGATAGATTTTACTTTCAATAATACATTTGCAATAAATTTGTTTTTAATGCATGTTTGGCCTGAGTTTTGTTGCATTTACACGGTTCTGACCACTAGGGGTCACCGTGGAGATGGGTGCCAGATTGTTTCAAAGCCTCGACACATTAGCTTCAACTATTTCAGTGTTTCATGTAGCCTCAATCTGCCCATCACTAAATATAACTTCATATAATTCTTCTTTTGTTTTTCAGGTGATTCTACACTGTGCGCTCACCCGAACTCCAGGTTTTGTGCCCCTGCTGGCCAGTGCCCTATCATAGACCCACGCTGGGAGAGTGATGAGGGCGTCCCTATTGATGCCATTGTATTTGGTGGCAGAAGACCAGAAGGTGGGTGTCACTGAATCAAAACTTCTATACCAAGATATTGTTATACCACATAGTACTATATATGTAGTTCCAAATGTAGGTTCGGGAGGAGCCTAAACATTTAGTCCTGTCAATCATCATTAGGAGTATATATAAGCAGCAGTCACTGTGTCATCCCAGCAACAATTCTTCTAGCATCTCTCCTGGTGGGTGGTGGGCGTTCTGGCACACGATGGCCAAAGCCACTTGAAGGCAAGCCTGCAAGGTTAGAAAAAAAGAGTAACACCTGCTAACGCTCCAGTACGCAGGGAAGGACACCAGAGGCCTTTTTTAAAAAAAATGGAAGTCAGTGGAGAAGAGGCTTCACCATGCTGAATAAACTGATTTTATAGGAAAACAGCTTATCATTTAATGAATCGACAGCCTATCGGCTAATCTTCAACATGTTTGCTCTTAAAGGGGACATCGGATGCCAATTTTCCAAAAGTTAGTATGATTCTTTAGGGTCTTCCTGAAAAGTCTATAACATACTTTGATTAAAATTATTAATGGTTGTGTAAAAAAAACACCCTTTTTACCTTGTCAAAAACAGCTCAGTTCACAGCGAGCCGTTTTGGTGCATGTCCCTTTAAATGATAATGAGATAGTGTTCATCCCACCCCTCTCTTCTGTGGGCGGGCTGTAAACACTATTTGGCAAGTATTAAATAACACCTTTATAAACCTTATTGTAGTGTTACCCTGTTATCTTTACATAAAATGGACACAGTTTGTAATAAGACAATCGCCTTAATGCATTGTTCATTATAAATGTGCAGTTATGAATTACAGTGAGAAGGTTCGAAATAGAAATGACGACATATATGTTTGTTCGACCGTATTATTTTGATCACAAACAAGCTGCAATGTCACGTTTGCAGTGCTTTGTTGTGTGTGTGTGTGAGGCGCCGGCGCGATCACACAGCAGTCTTTGCAAGGGACTTGCCTCATCGTCATGGCAACGGTTCGTGGCCAGGTCAGATTACGTCAGAGTTTGTTGGAAAATCATACCACACTGCTCAGACATTCCACGACCCAACAAACGCTGATTAAACATGTTCAGTCGGGTGAAAACAAACTCCGACCAATAGCAACAGACGCGACAGGGGTATCACGCTAGCCTCGTCTCATTTCGGAGGCTGCGTCCTGATCCAACAGACTCCAACATATGTGTTTGTTGGCGTTCATCTGTGTGGTGTGAAATGGCCTTTAACTTTAGCCGCATTTGTCGTGGAACTTGCTAACTAGCACATTATTAGGAAAGGCGATTTGCAAAGATTCATAAAAAAAACCCCTATAACGTTACTCACGTCTTCTGGAGGTACTGATCCATCCTTCAGGAACTTTTTAGCAAAACATAAACTTTTTAACGCAGACATAAATGCATATAGGTAGATCTAGGGGTGCATTCCCTTCAAAAACAAAATGAATCCACTGCGTCTTAAGCGGCACAGATGTTGAGAGTAAAGGACGACTGCTATGTTCATTCTTATATCCAATAACAAAACGCCTCAGTTGCTTAGGAGACATTCTTGTCTACAACTGCGCGGCGTCGAAACAATGGTGGACTGTTTACAGCTCACTCAGGGCGGGTCTATGCTAAAACGACAGTGTCCGTCAAGAGTCGTGGGAGGGGCCTGTGCAAATTTACGTCACTTTGACAAGAATCTGTGAATGGCTTGATCTGACAAAGTGCTTATGATTTGTGGGGATTAAAAAAAAAAGCACTGGGTGGATTTTTATCATTATATGGTTGTGTAGACACACTGCCAACACACATTTATGTCCAAACATAAAAGTGAATTTTGCATCCGATGTCCCCTTTAAACATTAGTTTTGGATTGATCTATTTTTTTACACAGAAAAAAAAAATACTGTTTTATAAGAGAAGTCACGGACAATTGCGTGACAGGTATGATTCAGTTTAAAGATTTTTTCATTAATTTCTATTGTATCTGCAAACAGTGATTGAGTGTTAGCCGATCCAAGTTAGCCGTTACGCTTTCTCCAATGGTAGAGCCAAGGACCCTTTGTATCTCTCAATAATAAGACCATCTCTATGGCTCTATGGCTGCAGTCGCATCATTCATGTGGATGCTGCACATTGGTCGTGGTTGAAGAGCTTCTTCCATATGTATAGCGCTTTGAGTGCTGAGAAAAGCGCTATATAAATGTAACAAATTATTATTATTTAATATTATTATATTTTGAAATATTAAATATATATGATGGCTGCCGTGCCGAGAAAGGAGCTATATAAATGTAACAAATTTTTATTATTATTAAATCATTATATTTAATGAAAAAATTATTATATTATGAAATGCTAAATATACATGATACTTATATTCAGCAAGGATGCAATACATTTATCAAAAGTGACAGTAAAGACATTTATGTTACAAAAAAAAATTATATTTCATATAAATGCTGTTTTTAACTTTTAAAAAGTATCAGTTTCCACAAACATTTTAAAAATTACAACTGTTTTCTACATTGATAAAAAGAAATGTTGCTTGAGTACCAAATAAGCATATTAGAATATCTTCTGAAGGATCATGTGACACTGAAGACTGAAGTAATGGATGCTGAAAATTAATAGAAATGAATTACATTTTAAAATATTTAAACAAAATAGAACAATATTTCACAATATTGCTATTTTTTACTGCATTTTTCAAATAAATGCAGCTTTGGTGAGCATAATGGACTTCTTTCAAAAACATTTTTATGTTCTCCATTATATCTACCTGTCTTTTTTCCCAGGTGTGCCTTTGGTGTATGAGTCATTTAACTGGCGCCATGGTGTGTTTGTGGGTGCAGCCATGAGATCTGAATCCACGGCCGCTGCAGAACATAAAGGTACAAACTTTCATTTCTCCATATTATAAATAGACAGGAACACAAATGTGTACACTACAGTTTAAGTACTTAGTGAAAAACTGAACAAAACTGTTAATTTTCATAAATGACAATATATATGGCTCATTTTCCTTAGGTAAAGTAATCATGCATGACCCCTTCGCAATGCGTCCTTTCTTCGGCTACAACTTCGGCGACTATCTGGCCCACTGGTTGAGTATGGAGAAGCGCAAAGGCCCGACCCAGCTCCCTAAGATCTTCCATGTCAACTGGTTCCGGAAGGATCAGAAGACCGGCTCTTTCCTGTGGCCAGGGTTTGGAGAGAACGCCCGTGTCCTCGAGTGGATCTTCAAACGATGTGGCCGTACCAGTGAAGAAGAGGCTGCCACCAAGAGCATTGTGGGATGGATTCCACAAAACGGTGCCATAAACACAGAAGGCCTGGGTGGGAACATCGATATGGGTGCCCTCTTTGACCTGCCCAAACCCTTCTGGCAAAAGGAAACACAGGAGCTTCGGACCTACTTCACCCAGCAGGTTGGAGCTGATCTACCTGCACAAGTGGAAGGAGAGCTGAGGGCGCTGGAGGAGAGAGTTAGGGATTGAACAGACGCTACATTACATTGATGTTGAGTAGATGTGAGGAATAAGATTGGTTGAGGTGGAAGTAACTGTTTTAATGTGACTGACTGTTGCACTGCAGTGGACACTGCATCTGAGAAACACAAAACCAAAAAGTTCACTAGATGCCATCAGTGGTATCAATTCCAAGTGCCTTATTTTATCTTAAAGTAGAAGCTAAAAACTCTATTTAATGTTTACAGGCTATCTAGCAAAATGCCATTTTAGATTATTTTCAGTTCAGACAAGACCACATGATGAATTTAAACCAAAACATCTTAAAAAATGTATAGTTCATGAGTACACTACCTATTATCTAGTCACTTTAAGCAAAAATATCAGACGTCTTCAAGAAAAGCACCAATATCATCATTTGTACTTGTTACCTTATGAACACCGAATTTTTATTTCCAAAGAATTTGCCTTTTGTTGGTGATTCAGGTTGAGCTAGGGTTGAAGGATCTGGACCAAAGAGTACCAAAGAGTCTCAGTCATTGAATGTGTGTATGTTTTTACCTGAGCTTACTGAATAAATATAACTCTAAAACAAACTTTATGTGCGTCAGTTGGTTTTCTTACATCATAACAGTTTCATTAAACTATAAACAAAGAATATAATGATATCACAAGTGTTTTATACCTTATAGATTATGCCATAAATCTCACAGGTAGAGTGTTCGTTCTGTTTTGAACTGGATATTGTCACATAAGATTCATTGTAAATGTGAATTTGTAAAAATTGTGTGTAAAACACACAATACACCATCGCATTATCCCTGGATAACTTTTGAATCACTATAATGAATATAGTGAATGATGAATAATGAATTTATGAATTCACTACGTTCGTGTTGTTTACATAATATGCACTTAGGCGCCTATTGCCAACAAAACAGACATTTGAAGCAATTTTACTCACCACCTGCTCATGACCGGGATCATTATCGCTGTGACCGCTCCATCTTTCAGTTTCAAATGATCTGTAAATCCAGTGTAGAACTGGGCCTTGTTTATGAAACCATAATCGCCGATCCTGAGGGCTCGAGCAGCCATGGAAAAACACGAGATATTCTCCATTTATTTTAACCAATAAAAAATTGATTGCAACCATCAGTTTCTATGGTTATTTTAACGACAGATATCGAGAGCGCATCAATGTAATGCGTGAGCACAAAACTCTCAGCTCCACTTAACACTGGGTTCTTTGGGAAGCAAGGTTATCTTCCCCTCACAACCAAAAACACACTTCTTTGGTGACATTATTGATTTTGTGAAGTCCTGTGACCTGTGCAGCGCTGCCGACAAAAAGACATTTAAATGCTTAGTTTTATGATCAAAAATCTGTAGTTTTTATTGTGTTCCTCAAATGTCTGATTTATCATATTTGATACTCAGAATTGATTTTCCTAAAAATGATGT
Organism: Hypophthalmichthys nobilis; assembly: GCA_037950665.1. Classification (NCBI taxonomy): domain Eukaryota; kingdom Metazoa; phylum Chordata; class Actinopteri; order Cypriniformes; family Xenocyprididae; genus Hypophthalmichthys; species Hypophthalmichthys nobilis. The sequence goes on along the minus strand of CM075482.1, from coordinate 11,002,999 downwards.
ATAGATGATCAAGTAAACCTAAGCTTCAGTCCTGTAAATGTTATGTGTACTTTATAAAAATCACTAAAGATTTCAGCAAAAGTTTGATCATATTGGTAATACAGCTATACAGATATGTACCGGAGTTTTCTGAAAAATGTGAACATTAAAATAATAATAAAAACAATAAAAATATGAACTGTGAGCATAGAAATGATAGAAACCAAATTAATTTAATGAAATTTAATGTAATTTTGCTATTCATAAGTGTACTCTTCAAAATTCAAATGTACAGTATAGCACTGACAACAGCTATCTTTTACTATATCAGGATCTATCATGACAGAAAGACTTATGTGCTTATTTTTCTGCAGCTACTGTGCTGCAAAACCCCCAGATGTACACCATTATACAATTAAAGCAAGACTAAATTTACCAAATACTAAAACAGAAGCACAAACTCCTCCAACACAGCCAGGGTCCACCCTGTCTTGAAATATGATTAAATACTACAAGAGTGAAACTGAAGTTAAATGAGAAGTTGTGGTATTTCACATCATCAGATCACTAATTGATTAGTGGCCAAGAAGAGACCTGCAGCACAAATCTGACATATACAAATACACGAATCAGGAATGTACGAATCAGTGAAGCGATTTCCTGAGTTATACATGCAAGGTAAAAATATGTATTAATATGTTACTTTTTGAAATAAGAATAATTAAATACCAACTTCCTGTACAGAAATAGCCCAAGTAGTCCTTGACTGTAAACAGCAACAGACTGTTCAGGTAACATGCCTCATCTGTGTTTTAAATACAATATATCATACTTGCTCACACACATTCATCTCTATGGGGTTTTTTTTTTCTTCTTTTTTTTTTTTCTGAGTTTTATTCTTTTTTTTTCTTTTTCGTGGCACAGCAAGTGTCTGATTAAAGCATTTTTTTTTTTTAACTGTGGGCTTTCCCACACATTAATGTATCTTGGCCGCCTCTTTGACTGACATAACAACCAGCAGGGGTGATTCATACTTCATTAAATTATTATTAATCAGGTGATTTTGATGAAAAACATCTTGCTTAATTTAGAAATGATAAATTGATCATTAATAAAATATTAAAATACAATTATTAAACACACTATAGATATGCTTATATATCAAGAACAAAGCACTTCACTTGAATTTCAGCATCCAGAATCCTGCCCTGAAAACATCTACATGGCAATATTCAGTTACAGTAATAGCGCCATTCACTGGCAACAGGAAGTGACGTGTTTAACACTGTGATACACTACTAGCAACATACTAAAATATGCAGTACTAAACATGCTAGAAACATTCTAAAACATGCTAGCAACACTTAGCTGAGTGCTAAAGCATACTAACATCATCATGAAACAGAAAGTTGTTGTAACTCAAGCATACAATGTCCAATCTGACTCAAACTTCACGTTTGATAAGTGCCCTGGCCTGAAGATATACATGCCAAAATTTAGTTATAGTCATATCGCCACCAGCTGGTAGCAGGAAGTGTGACAAATACAAATGACTGACATGGTCCTTCTATATTTAGATACTTAAATGCATATTGCCCACCGTGCTCTGTTTCCCTAAAGGCACCGGGTGGCGGTGGCACGGGTGTGCAGCTTTAATTATTTTTAAAATCACTTTCATTCGGCTGTAAATTAAGTGTTGTTTGAGGAGATCATATGAGTGAGTCTTTAGAAGATTAGTAGAGATTCTGTAGAGTGTACATTCGATGGACACTTTACTATCCCATGAGGCCACGGGAGAGGATTTGTGAATGGAAGTGAAGCAACAGCTAACTGAAACTGGTAGGTCACATGATAATGACAACATGGCGAATGTATGTCCGGATAATGAACATGTTGGTGTTCAAGTTATAGCCATTAGACATAAAATGTATTGTGTGAGAAAGAAAAGTAAAAGAATGAAATCTCTAAAAATTCTTACCTCAGAAAAGTAGTTCAACTTATAAGAAGCAGAAGTGCCTAAAACTGCCCTCTTTGTCGCAACAGCTTTTTAACATGCCTTTGTAAAAAAAAAAAAACGTACTTTTCATGTACTTTTAGAGTAACAATGGGCTACATGCTAACAATACTTTGGCTTACACTGCAGGTCAGGCAGCCTCACATAAAAACTTAGTGAATAACAAGTGTTTTGATTATGACTAAAGTAAACACTTACTCTATTTTAACTTACCCAAAATTCTGAAAGCTTATATCTGTATATCTCCAGTCAGAGGATTTTCTTGTCCGTTTACTTTTAGCTAGCAGTCAAGCCACAGAAGTAGCCTAGCTAACATTAACCAATTTTACAAGTAGGCCTTTATGTATTATTTTTTCTTCTTATATTATGAGTTAACTATGAATAATTGACTGATTCAACTAATCTATATTAACAGTTAAAAAACAAAGCCCTCTTATTATAGGTCTATAGTGACATCTCTACTAGGAACCTACTATGAAGTAGTGTAAGTTCCTTAAAGAAATACAACAACAGAACATATGTGACTGTAAAGGAATAGTTCAACACAAAAAATGAAATTCCAGTCATTATTTATTCCAAACTTGACCTTGTGGCTACTATTTTTTTTTTCCTTATGAACCAGTCACTTTAATTCATTTCACGAAAGACAACTGTGATAAGGTAGCGACTCTCAAGTGTGCTGCGCAAATGTTTCCTAGTCCTCAAACATATTTCAGTTATACAAATGTATAAATCAACCGCAAAAAAACTGCCCTTTTATTATTCATTTAATATTCTAGAGACATTTTTTAATAGTTAAAATGTTGCATGTACATTTTTGCAACAAAGTAACAGAAAAATAGGCATCATTATTTAAAAAACAAAAAGAAATGCAGTCACTCATTGTTTTTTCATAAAAGATTCATTATTCATCAGAAAATATAAAGCTAAAAGAAGAATATGTTTTTTCCACATTACAAGACAGGTAGCAAGATATAAGCCTACAGAAATATAACATACAAGTAATTTCAGAATGTTACTAGAAACAAGAATTTCTAATTTACATTTGAAAGTAATTGTTTTGTTTTGTCTCATTTTTGTAATTGTCCTCAAGTACCTGTTTAGGATTACTTTTCATAAAGAGATAGCATAAAATACATTTTTAATAAACTTTTATTTTTTCTTTATTTTATTTTATTTTATTTTTTTTTTGCTGTGAGATGTAAACAATTATTTTTTCACCTGAGCATAAATGTCCTCATGCACAACACTGATGGGTTTTGGTTTTTTGTGTATCATGTGGACCTGAGCATATACTACATCTGAACCTTTTTCATGGTTGTCTTCTTCAGTTGAGTCTTCCTCTGCATTGTGGTCAGACTGAGCCGTGAACTCACACACATTATAATCATCAGAGATCTTGTTGTCCTGGTTGGTCACAGTGAGGACATTAGCATATGTGGAATTCCTGTCAATAGTTCCATCCTGTGCCTAAAAAATTAAAACAAAAATATTTGGTGTATATATACCAACATTTCAATCATGACAACTCTAGGAATTGTTAATGGATATAACAATGTTAATGTATTTGGTCTTAGCTGACTAGATCTGCTAAGCATGCTGCTGCTGCTGCAGAATATGTATGGACTTCCTACTGCCAATAGATACATAGACACACTGCTATGAGCATGTAAGATATGCTGATGCTGCAGCTGTGGAGGTAAAGGGTTTCGGAGGGACTCTGATAATGTGCTGCAGGACCAGCTTACAGCGAACACTATCCATCTTATTTTGAACATAAAAGCAGGCTTAGCCATTAGTAAATTGAATGTGTCTGGCTTCCTGTGTCATCCGCTTCAAGTTATTTTTAGCTGTACAAAAGCTCATTGTGCTCCCTGGCAAGCCAGACGCTGTTCACATCATGCCTGCCAAGCCAGTGCCTGTTCACCTCATGCCACGCCCGAGCTCTCAGCCAAGATGGCTGCCATGTCTGAGCCCTCAACCAAGATGGCCGCCACATCTAAGCCCTCAGCCAAAATGGCTGCCATGCCAGAGCCTCCAGCCAATAATTGTGTTATGGTAGAGTCTTTAGTAGTCATGGACGTCATGTCAGGGTTCCCAGTCTTCATGAACATTGCTTATGAAGGCTCTAAGGCAGTTCCTAGGCGCACAAGACTGGTGTCAAGTCTGGAAGATGCACTGCTTATGGCGGTGGGTTCTGCTGGTAATCCCAGCGGTTGTTCCAAGTCAAGGGTCACTGCTATGGACATGATGTGCGTTTGGGCCGCATACTGTTCATCAGCCCAAGAGTCTGCTTCCAAGTCTGCTTCAGCCCAAGAGTCTGCTCCCAAGCCTGCTTCAAGGTCTGTTTCATCTCACCAGTCTGCTCCAGAGCCTGTTTCAACCCCTGACTTTCTCTTCACAACATGGTCACCATGCCAGAACACTTCAAGTCATGGATGCTATGCCAGAGTCAAGTCACACCATGACCACTCATGTTTCCCAAAGAAGATTTTTTTCCCGCCATTTTCCACGGCCCATGGTCTTGCCCACCACTCTACGGCCCAGGTCTGCCAATGCTCCACGGTCCACCACTGATATATATAGTCTGCCACTGCATCACAATCCAGGCCCGTCATTGTGCCATGATCCAAGTTCTGTTCCCCTTTACAGGCCTGGCCCACCATCCTGCCCCCTGGATCGCCTCCACTCCACCACCCTCCTGAACATTTAGTGTTTTTTTTTTTTGGGTGGGGGTGGGGGGTGGTGGTATTCATACTTGCAAACTTAAAAGAGGTGAAAAGGGTGACGTGTACGAACTAAGTGAAGTTCACAAACAATTTCGTGAGGCGTGAACCCATCTAATCTTTCAGTTAGTGAAGTCAACAAACATAATTTCGGGAGAACCCGTCTAATCTTTCAATGAACTGCCAGAGCATATAAGCAGCCTCTCACCTTGCTCTGGCATCAGCTGTTTTGGCATCCCTCCACCTCCTCAACTCCACCAACATAATTTAGGCATTTCGTTTACCATACTCCTCTTCCAAGCACTAGTAGTCCCACTGGGGGGTATATCTAAGCTCGAGTTGAAGCTGCTTCCACTGTGGACAGCAAGCCAAATACACTTAACCTTATTAGCTTAAAGATTATATGGGTAAACAAACTTGTGAAATTGTTGTAGGGGGGTCTAGGGGCAGGAGAAAAGTTTTTTTTAACATGTAAACAAAGCATTCTGGTGCACTCTGACAAGAAAATAAATGGGAAAAACAACAACATTTGCTTAAAGTAAAAAAAAAAAAAAAAAAAAAAAATTATTGACACTAGGGCTGGGCATTCACACAAATTTCACAATTGGATTCGATTTTGATTCAGAAGCAAACCCCACAGAGACTTCATGTATAAACTGTATCGAACTGTTCTAAAAACAATTCTAAATGGACTTGTAATCAAACATCGTTCAACTGCATAATTCTATATTATGTCTACACACTATATATATGACATCATGCTCAGGACACTCACAATTCATATAATTGTTATAACTATTGAATGGTTGATTGAAAGTGTGCCTTGTCTGGTATAGCAATGACAATGATCTATAAAAAACTTTGTGGAAGTTTGTGCAGTGGTGTGAAATGACTGGTGTTTGAGGAAGTTCACAAACCTGATTCAAGGAATCTTTTTCTCCAACATTGTCTCCCCTGTGTGTCTTTGTCCTGGTCCTGTGAGAGGAAATAAATAATTAAACTGAAAACTTGACTTGACTGTGCAAGATTAAAATGCTTTGTAAAAGCTGATCTGATCACTTTATGAAGTCAAACACTAGCAAATCTCATATGTTCTAATTCTGGATGAGGCTTAAACTAACACTGCTTGTGGTATGGTAAATACATCTTAAAATGGTCTGTTTCAAAATGACCTCAGCGATGATTAAGTAACTGAAATTGTAACTAAATTTACCTTGCACAAAAACCAAGAGCAGAGAGCATGAGCACTGCCACAATTCCTCCCACACAACCAGCAATCATAAGCATAGAGTGTCCATCTGGTCCCATGTCCTCTGAAATGTCTGTAACAGAATGTTGCATTTCAAGTAATCTTCATTGCTTTAGATCTGTAAATGACCTTGTTCTCTACATTTAGACTGTGTAAACTCACCTTCAACTGTGAGCTGGATCTCTGCTGATGACTGACTGCCATATTCATTTTGTGCAATGCAGAAGAACAATCCTGTTTTATTATGAGTTACTATGAAACTAATCTTCTTTCTCCAAGCTATTGGCATCTCTTGTCCACATTTGTACAAAGTGTAGGTCATTTCATTTGATGGACTGGCTTTGCTTTTGCAGGTCAAAGTCACATTAGTGCCAACAGAGACTGAAGCAGATGGATTGATGGTGATGTGAGTTTCTTTTGGAGGAACTTTGACAGAAACACAAGCACACACATGGACAAATAGTAAAACACCTGTGCATTAAACCTTTCTGGGTAGCTAAACACCAAATTCTGTTTAAGCAGCACTTTGCGCATTTAAGCACGTATAGAGCTATGTCAAAGGAAGTAAGCAGTCAAATCTCTTACACAGGACTCGTAGCATCATGGTGGTCTCCACAGTTGATTCATCAAGTGTATTGCTTAGATATGTAGCAGTGCAGGAGATGTTCCTTCTGTGATCCATGTATGAAGCTTTGAAGGTCACGTGTGAAAACACTGACAGAGTTTTATCAGGTTTCTCCTGTAACTGTGTTGTAATGTGGGCAGATTCAGGGATGTTGGACCAGGATATTGTAGGAGGTTGTTTGGGGCAGGGGGCTTCAGCAGAGCAGCTTAGATTGACTGTTGTGTTCTCCATCACATAGCGTTGATCACTGGGTTTAAGATCAGGAGGTTGTGGTGAATCTACAGAAATAAATGATTGTAGTTCATCATTAAGAAACCGTTTCTTAGTTAATTATGTAAATAATATTTTAGTAATATTTATTACATTGATCAAGTGACTTACAAGTGAAGGAAAGCATAAGAATCTGAATGTTAAGACAGTGGAAATGGCATTTACCTCTGACAGTGATGTTCACAGTCTTTCTTGAACCAGGTTGATTAGGGTTAAATGTTGCTCTGAACACATTTGGCTCCATTTCCAGTCTGAAGTAGTAGAGATCTGAATGATTCTTCATGATGTTATAGAAGACAGTTGTGCAGTTCCTCTCACTGAGATCTCCAGTCATCTGTATGTCACTGAATCCTCTAATGATGTTTTTACTGCTATTAAAAGCTATGAAACTTTCACTTTTATCAAACTGTGATATCTTTTTCAGCCAGATCCCATAAATAGATTTTGCCATGTTACGTTTGTCCTCAAAATTGGAGATGCTGAATGTGCAAGGAATCTGCACACAAGAGCCTGTCAGAGCTGTTACTGTCTGAGGCATCATGGCAAAGTAGATATCAACAGCTGAAACATAAAAACACATTATTGCATTATAATTGTAAAGGTCTTAAAGGGACAGCTCACCCAAAAAAATGAAAATTCAGAAAAATCTCCTTTCATGTTCTTCCAAACCATGTGTGACCATTTTTCTTAAAATAAATATTTTAAAGATTTTTTTTCCAAACTGCTCTTGCACACAACAAAAGTCTACACTGACATAGGGAAGTCAAACTTCAAAAAGGACAAAACAGCACCATAAAAGTAATTATGTCTTAAATATGACTTGTGCCCTGTATTTAAAGTCCTCTGTAGCCGTATGATAGCTTTATCTGAGGAACAGATACAAATTTAAGGGTAATTTTTTCTCAATACATTTTCTTGTCCTTTGCCAATCACATGTCTGCGCACTATTTTCCCTCTTGTGTCTTCATATCAGTAGTGGTTCTGTTGGTAAATGTGATCAATCAAAATAATAATAAACTGACTGTAATATGGACCAACCTGAGTGAGTGTGTATAAACACAGAGCTGATGATGATGAAGGACGTGATCTGGAACACAGACATCACTGGAGCTCTGACATAAACACAGGGGAAGAAATTAAAACTTATGTGCCAAAAAAAAAAAAAAAAAAAAAAAAAAAAAAAAAAGGAAAAGAAAAAGCCACAACAAATTGTTTTTACTCTGTCCACAACTGTAAGCAATGAATTGTATCTTCAGCTGGTGTGTTATTACTGTTTAACTAAAGAGATTTTAACAGTCACTGGAGACTGCTGACTCTCCCATGCCTTAATAATATCTTTATTAAATAAAAAATTATTGTCATAAACTTAATGTTTACAACATGTTTCTAATGATTTATACTTTTAAAAAGATCAGTTCACGAGACAAGCCTTACCTCAGAGCAATGCAGTCAAAGAAAAACAGAAGTTCATGAAGACGTCTTCCTCTATGAGAGATCAGTTAAACACTGAGTGACGTGATGTTCTCTTAACAATCTCCCAGCAGCAAATGTAGATTTGTTTAAAATTACTGATAAATGTTAGCATTTGAATGCTCATTCATTGCATAAATTGCAATATTTGACCAAAAGAGTTAAAATAAAGGTAATTTTCACCAGCTGTAAAACTCGTTAGATCTGGCATTCTGCCTGTTTCAAATCAGACACAGAGATAAAGTAGTTAGATGACATTTATTTGATTGAATTATAACATTTATTTGAATTAATTTTTGAGAGAGAGAGAGAGAGAGAGAGACATAACTAACAATAAATAACTCTCTACTAACAATAAAGCTGTGAGTATAATTACTTAAAAAAACAGTATCATTACCACCTTCTTGCTGTGAAATATAATGTAGCAGTTCATAGTGAAGTGAATTCATTTATAAAAGTCGCGACAGCGTTGATAACAATATACTGTAAAAAGATATATACTGTCAAAACTGTTCATGTATTATGTATTTCAGCAAAAGTAACTGTTTATTATTTATTTAATAAAATCAAGTGATCCCTACTGTTATGTCTGCGACAGAATGCTGCAGGGATGACATTTTTGTAGGCCAAAACCCGGAAATGAGTTCATATTTCAGCACTTCCAGTTCCATCTTCCTGAAGTCAGTGTAGGAGACTGACAGGGTAGAGAAGAAATTGTTGAATAAAGTCATTATTTTTGTTTTGTTTTTGCGCACAAAAAGTATTCTCATCGCTTCTTAACATTAAGGTTGAACCACTGTAGTTATGGTGACTATTTTAAAAATGTCTTTAGTACTTCTCTGGACCTTGAATGTGGTAATTTTGTTGCTTTCTATGGGAGATAAAATCCTCGTAGATTTCATCAAAAATATCTTAATTTGTGCATTTATTCCCAAAAACTATATAGGTATAGCCACAGCGGCAGGAACTACAACTAAGAATCTTGGCTTACAGGTAAGTATTTTAACAGGTAATTTCAGTCTTTTCAAAATAACAAATAACCTAAACAGGAGGCTTAACAGCATCCAAAGAGCGATTGCAGGTAAAAGATAGGTAAAAGATGGGTAAAAACAAAAAACAAAACAGGAACTACAATATTACCAGCCAGACAGCTAATGACTGTAGGAGGGGGGCTTTATACCAGTCCAAATGTTCTGATAACGATCCACAGGTGAGTCTTGTCAACACTTAGGAGACTGAAAGCCTGTGAGTGAGTGAGAAAGTGGGGCAGAGTCCAGAGTGCACTTGACTTGACAAATGCATCTTGAACATATGTTTTTGTTGGATCTTGCAGGTTTGATCAGGATCTTCTTATGTGTCTAGATCATCAGGGGTTGCCAATGTCAGTCCTGGAGAGCCAAACCCTGCGTTCCATTCAGAAGGGCTCATCCCAATGCCGTAATCCCTTCAAAGGGTTTACCCTCCGGAGTGAGAGCTTCGAAGGGATGAAGGGTGTAGGGGTCAAAAAACTCTTTTTTTTGGAACGCACTTCTGTGTCATCTTAACGAGACAATCAAGGAGGCGCCTTTGTCGCACATTTTGTACGCTGGTTAACGCCCCAAAAAAAACTTGTTCTGAACGATGAGTAGATTGTGCAAGCTGCGCCTTTTGCTTAACGTTAGTTTATTTATTTATTATTGGTTTATTGCACTATATTGTAAATTGTGTATATGTATTTAAAACATTTGAATGGACTGTTAACGGTAGCTGTAAAGTATTTTTGTTGAAGTACAATGTCGTTTCGACCATAATAATGTACCAAATCCAACTTGTAAAAATATTACAGTAGTATAGAAAAATATTATATGTGATAGGGTGATTAAGTTCCCAAACTTAATATATATATATTGTTTTATATATATATTGTTTTGGTGCTTATCTGTATATTCTAGATATCTTAATCTTCTTATAAAGAATAAGAGATTTGAGTGTCACTTAGGCACTAGTAAATGCTGAATATGAAAAATGTTTGAAGTTGTTCATGTTTATATCCAGTCATTACTATGCAAATAAGTCATTCATGTGTTGACCATTGTAATGTGCTGAACTGTTGTAATATGCATTATTGATTCATTCGTAGTAAATGAAGAGACGAGAAGCCATCACATCAGACTCTCTCTTAATTTTCTTATACTTCTTTTCAGGAGTACTACATATACATATATTTATATGGAGCTAGGATTATGATAATAGCCTACTATTTGAATTTGAATTGTGTAAATTTGAATTATAGACAAGTGTAATTTAATAAAATTGAATATTATGTGGCATTTTACATAGTTCTGAATTTGATTTTTTAAACTTGAATATTAAAAATTTGAAATTGAACAATTTATAGACATGTATTTTCAAACAGCAGATTTTTTTGTTCTGAAATTTTAGACTGCAAATATCCAGTTTTTAAAAATACAGCTTCAAGTTTTCAAGATGAAGAAGAAATTCAGAACATCAAATTCAATATTGTAAATTCAAAGCGCAGAAATTCAGATCGTACAGAAAGTAGGTCAGAGGTCATCCGCAGGAAGAGTAGAGGGTCTCAGAAAAGTCGAACGGAGCATTTCGGCCAATTACAGAGCTGCAGTTGTTTTTCTAAGGCGAGTCTGTGCTTAAACATTTATGAGCTGTATTTATATGTTAGGTTGGCTTTTTCAGCACTTGAAACATTTGTCTAAGTTTCTCTATTGTTTGTTTTAAAGTATATGTGGTGTGAAAGTGATTAGCATGCTACTGTGTCTACACAGGACGAGAGCGACGTGACAGATGTATGATTATAATCAGTAATATAATGTCTACACTGGATGCAGGCGGCGTGGCGCAACACCGTGTCTATGCCGGACGCGACCGCGCCGCGTCACAGCAGCTTGTAGTGGCCGCTGCAAAGCAAAGAGCGTGGACTGCGTCAGAAATAACGGGAATTCGTTTGCTGTTGGGGATTTGACCTGTCGCGTCGGGCCGCGCCGCGTTCAGTGTAGACAATATCACTGATTATAATCAGTGGGTTCTTGCCTTTCTATTGACTAGTACAGACGCGTGAACATGAATAAATGGCTTACAATAATGTGTACTGAGCTGAAATTAATGGTATAATGCATGGGCGTATGAACCATTGTATGTGGGTAGGGCAAGACCCATCCACTTTATAAGACCAATGATGTTGGCCCCACTCACTTTTACCGTCTCTAATTCAGCGCGTCTGTTCACTTTTCAGAGCGCCGTCAGTCAAAACCATTCTACTTGAGGAATCACCTAGTCAACAAACATGTAAATAAGTGTAAATAAATTATCAAACTGTGTGCGCGCGCGAGGCGCCGGCGCGATCACTTACTTTGTCTACAAAGGACGCGAGCGACGTGACAACAGAACCCATTGATTATAATCAGTAATATTATGTCTACACTGGATGCGGCGCGGCCCGACGCGACAGGTCAAATCCCCAACAGCAAACGAATTCCCGTTATTTCTGACGCAGTCCACGCCCTTTGCAGCGGTCACGGTTAACATACAGTACCATACCTGAAACAGAAAACTTTCAAATAATAAAAGTTCAGCACTTTGGCAGTTGTGGGCTTCCCCACACACTTATCTCGGCTGCCTCTTTAACAGAGATAACAACCAGCAGGGGTCACTCATACTTCATTAAATTATAAATAAACAGGTGATTTTGATTAAATACATCTTACATCTACAGTTTTTGACAAACATATACTTATGCAACAATAATAACAATATTTGAATAAAAAAAAATTATGATTATGTTGCTAAGGGTGGTTGCTAAGAGTGTTGTGCAGAGACACACAGATCTGGTCAGTGAAGTGAGCATTGCCGTACTTCATAGTAAACAACTGTTATTGAGCAGATAGCATCAAAGACCAGAATTATTAGTTTTGTGTTTTATAAGAAGTATTTTTATACTGGCAAAATGAATCTTTTGTCCCATACGGTGAAGGAGGATTTAAACAACAACAAAAACAATGAGTAAAACCCTAATTGTGTTTTGCTGTTAAGAAATGCAACATTGGAAGTCAAGTGATGGCAATGTGACATCACAAGGCCATTTGACAGGCTAGATATACAGTATGTGCTATTGAATGTAATATTTTGTTGAAGTTTTTTAAAATTTTAGTTCATATTCATGGTGTCTCAAAATAAGTACACTTAGATATTCTTAAGATTATCTTAAGTACTGAAGAAGAATGTTTAGTATATTAAGTACAAAATTAGTTTGTGAAAACAGAGCACTTTAAGTACATTATGGAAGTGTACTTCCATACCCTCACCTGGGTATCCATGATGACAGTGGAGTGAGCAGTTAGAGAATTTGTGCGCCACAAATATTTTAAGGTACAAGCTCAGGTCAAAATAAACGATGAGAAGCATTGTGGAAAATACTATACATAATGGCCAAACAGTCCATTTGTTTATAAATTGTGATACATTGATTGTGTTGTGTTTTTGACTCTCCAGAACTAGTTCATAAGAGTCATATCTGTTGATGATGTTAACTATACAGAGTAAGCAGCATTTTTTCTTGCCATTTTTTTTTTCCACAGTATTTTTTTTTTATGTCATTGCATTTAAAGCACAGTTACTAAAATATAATACAGAAAACACTGTGTGTATTTATATTTTATACTGGAATAAATCTGGAGTGGCAGATGGGGTGGCAATGCTTTTTCTTAGGGTGGCACTTGCCACCCTTTGCCACCCCGGTAGATCTGCCCCTGCTCACACCATCCACACAAATCCTATAAACCTCACAGTACAGCTTTTGTATAAACTTTAAGTACATTATCTGTCACTTAAATTCATTTAACAAAAGACAATTGTGATAAGGTAGTGACTAATTTCCTAGCCAAACCTGGTTCAGTTAAACAAAGAAATGCCATCACTCACTGTTTTTAATAAAACAGATTCATTATTCATCAGAAAATAAACAGCTGAAAATGTATAGAGCAATATATAAACAATACAAGCATACAGAAATATAACGTACAAGTAATTTCAGAGTGTTACTGGAACACAAGCATTTCTAATTTAAATTTGAATGCAAGCAATATCAGACAATTGTTTTGCCTCATTTTTGTAATTGTCCTCAAGTAGCTGCTTAGGATTCTTTTTTTTTTTTGCTGCGAGATGTAAAAAAATTATTTTTTCACCTGAACATAAATGACATCAGGCACAACACTGATGGCTTTTGGTTTTTTTTGTATCATGTGGACCTGAGCATATACTACATCTGAACCTTTTTCATTGTTGTCTTCATCCGTTGAGTCTTTCACTGTATTGTGGTCGGACTGAGCCGTGAACTCACACACACTATCGTCAGAGATCTTGTTGTCCTGGTTGGTCATGGTGACATTAGCATATGTGGAATTCCTGTCTATAGTTTCATCCTAAAAATTATAAACAAACAAACAAATATTTATTTTATGGAGCATTTCAATCATGACAACTCTAGGAATAGTTAATGGATATGACAATGCTAATGTAATTGGTTTTTGTAAACCGCTTCTGCTGCTGAATATGAATGGACTTGCTACTGCAAACAGATACATAGACATGCTCTTGCTGCATGAATATACCTACATAAGTCCCCTAGCAGATCTAGACAGGCAGAGCTATGGGAGGTAGAGGGTTTCAGAGGGACCGTGCTAAAGGACCAGCTTACAGCGAACACTATCCACCTTATTTTAAACATAAGAGCAGGCATGGCAATTTGTAAACTGAATATGTCTGGCTTCCTGTGTCATCTAGTTATTTTTAGCTGTACAAAACAGCTCATTTTGCTGCTTGATACTGCAAACTGGTATTTCTTACCATATTACCCAGACAGCAGCATAGTGTGGCCAAGATCTGGCCCACATCTTGTACATGTGGATTACATGCGGACCAGAAGTGGGCTGGATCTGGGCCGACACTATGTTGCTGTCTGGGTATTTTAATGTATTGTCTTAATAATAAGAATAACAAAGTTACCGTTTCCTGCACTTTGCTATTCTTCTAGTTATTTATGAATCAGAAGTCTTGCACAGTCACAGAAAATATCTTACTTCCACACTGCAAAATAAGGTGCAAACCATACTATTTAAATGTTGAGCAAGCAAGCTCATTGGCTGCAGAATCTGCAGAAGCCAATCAGTTTGTGCCGTGTAGTAAATGTGTTTGCTAGCAAATTATATGTAAAGGACCTATCAGCCTGCACCATCTAGAGTTTCATGACTGAACTAGATAAATACTGTATTTGTTCTAGTATAAAATTCTTGAAAAATAATAGTAATAGTTTAAGTCAATTGGACATCAAAACACACACACACACACACACACACACATATATATATACATATCTCTTACTGCATTTTTAAAAGGTAAATCTTTGGCAAGATAAATGATCATACAGGTGTATATAATATTTAAAATGTACTTGGATGTATAACATAAAAATGCTAAATTGAGTGATACATGTCAGACGTGATGTTTAATATGAAAATTAATATAATTTGGATCATTTAGATGTATATAAGAAAGTTATTATTAAGAGAGACTTACAAAATGTGCAGGACCAGAATTGAGAGTCTTTCCTTTAGCAATGACCGTGATCTATATAAAAACGATGTGGATGTTTGTGCAGTGGTGTGAAATGACTGGTTTTTGAGGAAATTCACAAACCTGATTCAAGGACTCTTTTTCTCCAACATTGTCTCCCCTGTGTGTCTTTGTCCTGGTCCTGTGAGAGGAAATAAATAATTAAACTGAAAACTTGACTTGACTGTGAATGACTGAAGTGCTTTGTAAAAGCTGATCTGATCACTGTATGAAGTCAAACACTAGAAAATCTCATATGTTCTAACTGTGGCTGAGGCTTAAATTAACACAAGCACAATGCTAAATACATCTTAAAGTGGTCTGTTTAAAAATGACCTCAGTGAAAATGAAATTGTAAATAAATTTACCTTGCACAAAAACCAAGAGCAGAGAGCATGAGCACTGCCACGATTCCTCCCACACAACCAGCAATCATAAGCATAGAGTGTCCATCTGGTCCTATGTCCTGTGAATTGTCTGTATCTGGACAAAATGTTGCATTTCAAATGATCTTTATTGCTTTAGATCTGTAAATGACCGTGATTTCTACATTTTCTACTGTGTAAACTCACCTTCAACTGTGAGCTGGATCTCTGCTGATGACTGTTTTCCATGTTTATTCTGTGCAGTGCAGAAATACCATGATGCATTATTTTGAGTAGCATTAAAGGTAATCTTCTTTCCCTGAGCTATAGTGAACTCTTGTCCATGTTTGTACCAGGTGTAGTTCATGTTATTTGATGGACTGGCTTTGCTTTTGCAGGTCAAAGTCACATTAGTGCCAACAGAGACTGAAGCAGATGGATTGATGATTATTTGAGTTTCTTTTGGAGGAACTTTGACAGAAACACAAGCACATACACAAAAAACAATAAAATACCTGTACATTAGACATTTCTGTGTAGCTAAACACCAAATTCTGTTTAAGCAGCACAGGGCTATGTTAAAAGAAGTAAGCAGTCAAATCTCTTACACAGGACTCGAAGCATCACGGTGGTCTTCACAGTTGAGTCATTAGATGTATTTCTTGGATATGTAGCCGTGCAGGAGATGTTCCTTTTGTGATCCATGTATGAAGCTTTGAAGGTCACGTGTGAAAACATTGACTGGGTTTTATCAGGTTTCTCCTGTAACTGTGTTGTAATGTGGGCAGATTCAGGGATGTTGGACCAGGATATTGTAGGAGGTTGTTTGGGGCAGGGGGCTTCAGCAGAGCAGTTTAGATTGGCTGTTGTGTTCTCCATCACAGAGGGTTTATAATTGGGTTTAAGTTCAGGAGGCTGAGCAGCAGAGCAGTTCAGATTGACTGTTGTGTTCTCCATCACAGAGGGTTTATCATTGGGTTTAAGTTCAGGAGGCTGTGGTGAATCTACAGAAAATGATTGCAGTTTATCATTAAGAAACTGTTCTTAGTGATATTAGTTAATTATGAGGATAATATTTACATTTAAATGTGTTATTAAATTTATCAAGTGACTTACAAGTAAAGGAAAGCATAAGAACCTGTATGTTAAAGACAGTGGAGATGACTTTACCTATGACTGTGATGTTGCTAAAGAGAGGTAAAGGCACAGCTCACCCAAATATCAAAATTCAGAAAAAATCTCACCCTCTGTTACAAATCCTCATGTTCTTCCAAACCTGCCTGACTACTTTTCTTAAAATAAATACGTTAATGATTTTTTCTCATACTGCTCTTGCATACAACTAAAGTGTACATATATAGGGAAGTAAAACTTCAAAATGGACAAAACAGCACCATAAGAGTAATGATGACTTAAATATTACTTGTGCCCTGTATTTAAAGTCTTCTGAAGCCTTATGATAGCTTTATCTGAGGAACAGACAAAGATAGTCTTTGCTCGATACATTTTCTTGTCTTTTGCAATCACATGCCTGCACACTAATTTTCCTCTTGTGTTGTCATATCAGTTGTGGTTCTGCTGGTAAATGTGATTATTTAAAAATAAATAAAAATATAAACAGTGTAATATGGACCAACCTGAGTGAGTATGCAGAAACACAGAGCTGATGATGATGATGAAGAAGGACATGATCTGGAACATAGACATCACTGGAGCTCTGACATAAACACAGGAAAGAAACTAAATTTGTGTGCCAGAAATAAAAAGAATCGTACCTTCAGCTTTTGAGTTATTACTGTGTTTAACTAAAGAGATTTAAAGAGAGTAAACAGTCACTTCAGACTGCAGACTCTCCCATCACTGGTTAAAATCTTTTATGAAATAAGTGTTGTCATGAACTTAATGTTTACGATATGTTGATTTATACTTTTAAAAATTCACAAGAGAGAAAAATCACAAGAGACAAGCCTTACCTCAGAGCAGTGCAGTCAAAGAAAAGCAGAAGTTCATGAAGACGTCTTCCTCTGTGAGAGATCAGTTAAACACTGAGTGGTGTGATGTTCTCTTGGCAATCTCCCAGCAGCACTACAGGACGAGATATTATGAAGCTACCTTTGTTCATTCTGTGCCTAAATGTTTGTCATTTGTTCAGATAGGATGGAAGCCATAACACAAGAATATGGAGATAAACTCAAATACATTAATAATGTTTATTAATCAGAATACATCACTATTAGAAATAGGGTCATATCAAACAAGGAAAGGCAATACATGAACATTTGTTTGATGATATTGATTAATGTTAGCATTTGCACGCTCATTATTGTGTACTCTTTGTTTTTGCAAACAGTGCTCATCAACAAAACTATCCATAATTATACTAACTTAACCACAACACATCTATTGAATACAGAAGAGCTTCTGTGCTCATTGTGACTGGTGCACAAGACTGTAACACTTAAGGCAGGAACACACCAAGCCGACGGTTGGCTGTCGGGCAGTTTTTGTTTGTCAGCCGACTAAGTTTTCTTAATGTGTTCCGCACCGTTGGCTGAAGTTGGTCCTCGTCTGCTTTTTTCGGCCGATTCGACATGTTCGAATCGGCGTCTGAGCTCGTCGGGTCATCTAATCATTCTGATTAGCTGTTCAGCTACTGCCACCTGCTGGTACGGAAAGGCATTTTATCTTAAAGCAGGAACACACCAAACCGACGCCGACGAACTAGTGGCGATGAAAGCAGACTGCGGGGTTGGCTCACGTCGGCAGCGTCTGGTTCCAAAGTTGGCCTGACACACCAAACCGACTCTCGACAGCCGACGGCCAAGTAGCACGTACGTTCTGCGCCTGCGTAAGATGAAATGCCTTTCCGTACCAGCAGGTGGTAGTATCTGAACAGCCAATCAGAATGATCAGATGGCCCGATGGACCGACGAGTTCCAACGCCAATTCAACATGTCGAATCGCCCGAAAAAAAGACGATGAGGACCAACTTCAGCCGACGGTGCAGAACACACTGACAAAAATATAGTCGGTCGATGAACAAAAACTGCCCAACGGCCGACCGTCGGCTTGGTGTGTTTCTGCCTTTACGCAGGTGCAGAACGGATGTGCTACTTTGTCGTCAGCTGTCGAGTGTCGGTTCGGTGTGTCAGGCCAACTTTGGACCCAGACGCTGCCGACGTGAGCCAACCCCGCAGTCTGCTTTCGTCGCCACTAGTTCATCGGCGTTGGCTTGGTGTGTTCCTGCCTTAAGATAAAATGCCTTTCCGTACCAGCAGGTGGCAGTAGCTGAACAGCCAATCAGAATGATTAAATGGCCCGACGAGCTCCGACGCCGATTCAACATGTCGAATCGGCCGAAAAAAGCCGACGAGGACCAACTTCAGCCAACCGTGCGGAACACCTTAAGAAAACTTACTTGGCCGACAAACAAAAACTGCCCGACAGCCAACCGTCGGCTTGGTGTGTTCCTGCCTTTAAACCCACAAACCATTACACTATTTTAAGGCTGAATGCTAAATAATGATGTTTTGTAAAATTGTATTCTTGTGACCAAAAAAAAAAAAAGCCTTGGACTATCCCTCTCATACCATGATTACTTGACAATACTGTCAAAAATTGGGTTAAAATTATGGTTATTTTCGTCAGCTATATGACTTGTTAGATCTAGCATTCTGCCAGTTTTAAATCAGACACAAAGAGATAAAGTAGTAAGAGTACATTTATTTGATTGAATAATAACATATATATTAATTAATTTGAGAGAGAGATGTGTGAATTGCGTCTGTGCAGCATCTCTCTACTAACAATAAAGCTGAGTTTAACTACTTAAACAGCGGCATTACCACTTTCTTTCTGAGTAATGTAATGTAGCAGTTCAGTAGTGAAACAAATTCATTTATAAAAGTCGTGAGGCAGCAGTGACAACAATATACTGTAAAAAAATACTGTCAAAACTGTCCATGTATTATGTATTTCAGCAAAAATAAGTGTTTATTTATTTAATGAAATACGAGTGATCCCTGCTGTCATTATGTCTGCATCATAGAGTGTGGGCCAAAAATGTTTGTGGGCCAAAACATCGAAATGAGTTCACATTTTAGCACTTCCTGTTCCATCTTCCTGAAGTCAGTTTTGGTTAAATGCCTAAAATAAAGTCTGTGGTTAACACAAGCTCAAGATATTTTCACGTTTTTCTCTACGATATAAAGCACATCAATAATACCCTCTTGTGATTTTTTTAAAAAAATTTTATGAAGCTTTAACTTGCCTTGTAAAAAGCAGTTGCTAACAAGTAGGGTGACCACCTGGTTATTGTTCTGTTGTAGGAGAGTAGATGTGATTTGGTGGAACGTGTGTGAGAGATAAATTAACTACTATTATAATATGTAAATACTGATTTACATTAGTTGGAAAGCCTATTTGCCATTCTATTTGGTTGATAACGTTTTAAATTGCCAATAAGCTTAATTGTGATGGGCCCGATTCAAGAGATCTCCAATCTTAAATCTTGATATTTAGGACTCTTGATCAGGCTGCCTTTAACGTGATACCCGCAATAGCCAATCAGAGTGAGCACGCTTCACCTACTGGGTGTTGCAGGCTTCTTTAGCTGAAACTTGGCAGCCACAAACATGCCACAAAAGTGGAGTATTGAGAAAGATCAACCATATATTTTTTTCTATTTAATTTTTCACTGTAAAGCAGAACGTGTGGCTGGAGAGCCTGATGAAAATGTCAATTGTCCTCCATTTGTTTATGTTCTCAAGTCACGTTCGATCTTGTGAGTATCCGTGAGATCTCATCTCACTGTGAAATCATTACTGCAATCAACAGGTGTGTGGTCTCGTAGTCCGGCCAAATCAGAGGATTATAATGGTAAAAATTGGTTAAAACTGTCATTATGTCTGTGGTCTCCCACAGTTTTAAAATCTGTTATGATTTGAAAATCGTCTAGTGTGTCCCTGGCCAAAAGTGACTTGAGAAGAAATACAAATGGAGGACAACTGACGTTGTCAGCTGGCTCTCCTGCCACACATTCTGCTTTACATTGAAAAACAAAATAAGAGAAAAAAAAGAATATGGGTGATCTTTTTTCTGAAAACTCCATTTTCGTGGCATGTTTGTGGCTGCCAAGTTTCAGCGAAAGAAGTTCACAAAGTCCAGTAGATGACTCTTGCTTGCTCTCATTGGCTGTCGCGGGTATCACATCGGAGGCAGCCTGATCAAGAGTCGTAAATATCAAACATGTTTGATATTTACGATTTGAGATCAGGGATGCTCTGTCTCGATTGGGAGCAGTTAAATAATCGTGATGACATCACACAATAGTGACACGCGTCATAATCTGAAAACCACGGCCACTGGGAGGGGGGAGGGGGACAATCCAACCCTCTCCTTTGACTTGTATTGCGTGAAGCTGCCTCCTTGTCATTCTGACTTTTAACAAAAACAGAACAAAGTATAAAAGCTGCTGTATGACAGGGTGTACAGTAAACAAGGTGAAAAACCCACATTATTTTTAACCATGTCAAAGGATTATTTCACCACCCTTATGTGAATCTGAGAGGAGGAGATATATTGAGAAACTTAAATTTACCCATTCTTCCTGCTGATGCTTCATGTGAGTGATGAGATAGTTAGCAGATTATCATCACTCAATGGCTGGCTGTCTATGTGGTGTCCGCAGAATAATATAGGTTTCAAAGACAATTGGAAAAGTTTTTGGGGCAGACCTGACCTGTTGAAAAGAGATGGTATTCATCACTCCTGGGATGGTGCTGCTCTTCTCTCTAGTAATATGGCACATAGTCTTAGAGCTGAAACATGACAAACTGGGGCCCAGGTCAGGAAGCAGACAGACTGGCTAAACCGACCGTCTGCTAGCCGTCTCACGTCACAGAAGTCAGATAAATCCCAACACATAGAAACTCGTTCACCTAGATATTATCACATAGAGACTGTGTCTGTACCCCGAATTAGTAAATACAAAAATTTCCAAACCCATTTAAGGGTAAAAATTTAATTGATGTTCAACAAATAAAAAAACTTTATTTTTTATTATTTGTTTATAATACTAATAAACAAATAATAAAGCTTGGGTTGCTGAATATTAGATCCCTTTCTTCAAAAGCACTTATTGTAAATGATTTTATCACAGACAATAATCTAGATTTCCTGTGTTTGACAGAAACCTGGCTAAAACCAGATGATTACATTACTTTAAATGAGTCTAGCCCTCAAGGTTACGATTATCGACACAATCCTCGTCAGAAAGGCAAAGGGGGAGGTGTTGCTGTAATTTATAGTAATATCTTCAGTATTACTCAAAAGTCATTCAAATATAATTCCTTCAAAGTGATGGTGCTTTATGTAACATTATGTAAGTTGACATTTGTGCTGGCTACTGTATACAGGCCACCAGGGCACCATACAGACTTTATCAAAGAAAATCGGAGTTAGTACTAGCTGCAGATAAAGTCCTTGTTGTTGATGATTTTAATATCCATGTAGATAATGATAAAGATATGCATCTATGCATTGGGATTGACATTTATAGACATTCTAAACTCTACTGGAGTTAGACAACACGTGTCAGGACCCACTCATTGTCGTAATCACGCTTTAGATCTAATATTGTCACATGGAATCGATACTGATGCCGTTGAAATTCTGCAGCAGAGCGATGACATCTCAGATCATTATTTAGTCTCGTGTATACTACATTTAGCCAAGGCTGCAAAACTGCCACCCAGCCATAAATATGGCAGAACCATCACTTCTACCACTAAAGATTGCTTTATAAATAATCTTCCTGATCAGTTTCATTGCCTTAGCATAGCAGACAGCTTAGAAGACCTCGATGTTGCAACAGAAACTATTGACTCTGTCTTTTCCAGCACATTAGACGCAGTTGCTCCTCTGCGCTTAAAGAAGATTAAGGAAACTAATCCAACGGCGTGGTACAACGAGCACACTCAGGCTCTTAAGAGAGCTGCCAGAAAAATGGAACGCAGCTGGAAGAAAACAAAACTAGAAGTTTTTTGCATTTCGTGGAGAGAGAGAATGATTGAGTACAGAAAGGCCTTAAAAATGCTAGATCTACTTATTTTTCAAATCTCTTAGAAGAAAACAAACACAACCCTAGGTATTTATTTGATACAGTGGCTAAATTATCGAGAAATAGAGCTTCAACTTCTGATGTTTCCAAACAGCACAGCAGTAATGACTTTAATATTAGAGAGAAAATTATAACCATGCAACCGTCTACTACAGTATCGTTTCAGACAGTGCACTTTAGTGTCCCTGAGGAAAAATTCCATTCATTCGTTGCTATAGGAGAGGAAGATTCCTCTAAACTTATTAAATCATCAAAATCAACAACATGTATATTAGACCCTATACCGACTAAGCTATTGAAAGAGATGCTTCCAGAGGTCATAGATCCTCTTCTTAATATCATTAATTCATCTTTATCACTAGGATACATACCAAAAACTTTTAAGCTGGCTATTATTAAACCTCTTATTAAAAAAACCACAACTTGATCCTAGAGAATTAGTCAATTACATGCCGATCTCGAATCTACCTTTTCTGTCAAAAATACTAGGAAAGGTAGTTTCATCACAACTATGTTCCTTTTTAGAAAGAAATGGTACTGTGAGGATTTCCAGTCAGGATTTAGACTGTATCATAGTACTGAGACTGCTCTCATTAGAGCTACAAATGATTTGCTCTTATCATCAGATTGTGGTTGTATCTCTCTATTAGTGTTACTAGATCTCAGTGCTGCTTTTGACACTATTGACCACAACTTGACTTGAAAATTATGTTGGCATTAGTGGAATTGCATTGGCATGGTTCAAATCTTACTTATCTAACTGTTATCAGTTTGTAGTAGTAAACGAAGAGATGTCATATCGATCACAAGTTCAATATGGCGTACCGCAAGGATCAGTACTAGAACCGCTGCTTTTCACTCTGTACATGCTACCCTTGGGAGATATTATTAGGAAGCATGGCATTAGTTTTCACTGTTAAGCTGATGATACTCAGCTCTGTATTTCTTCGAGCCCTGACGAAACTGACCAATTCACAAAATTAACGGAATGCATAGCTGACATAAAAAATTGGATGACCAGTAATTTCTTACTACTAAATTCAGAAAAAACAGAGATTCTAATTTTTGGACCAAAAACTTCTTCACGTAATAACCTAGAATACTGTCTAACACTTGATGGTTGCTCTGTTAAGTCTTCGTCGTCAGTTAGGAACCTGGGTGTGCTCTTTGATATCAATCTTTCATTTGAAGGCCATGTTTCTAGCATCTGTAAAACCGCATTCTTCCACCTTAAAAATGTATCTAAACTACGACATATGCTCTCAATGACAAATGCGGAACAGTTAGTTCATGTGTTCATGACCTCAAGGCTAGATTACTGTAACGCTACTGGGTGGTTGTTCTGCTCGCCTGTTAAACAAACTACAGCTGGTCCAAAACACAGCAGCTAGAGTTCTTATTAGAACTAGGAAGTATGACCATATTAGCCCAGTTCTGTCAACACTGCATTGGCTCCCTATTACACATCGTATAGATTTTAAAGACCCCCTGTGGTGAAAATCAAGTTTTTAATGTTGTTTATATGTCTATGTAATGTTTTTAATATGCTTTAAGACAAAACATGTGCAAATTCATAAGTCAGCACCATTGCTGAGTATTTTATGTTTGAAACTGCAGTAAACCAAAGACAGTCTAAAACCCGTGGTTTGAAATCTTGGATGTTTGTGATGTCACAGACTACCTTGTAACCAACCACAACAACGTGCCGGCAGGCTTTAGCATATCATTAACTATGACTGCTCTGAAGCAGGAAAGTCTCGAGAGAAGCCAGGTTATCCCGGTATATTTTCTGTTGATATGAAAAATTGTGTCGATTTAGCAATATAGCAAGTCTATTACGATGTTATGATGAACTATATACCTTTCTCCACTGACGTTCTGAGTTCAAAATGTTTGTAAGGATACTGATTGTTAGAAGGCAGCTGTCTGACTCTGTCTGAGATGAAGAACGGGAACGGTGTGTGTAACATTAGCAACACATTATTAGCTGTTTGATAACGTAGTCAAGCAAAAGGCTAATCATATTACATATTAAACATAGCTAAAACAATATTGCTCTGAGCGTGTGCATGTGACCGTGATTCGTGTGCATATTCAGTCAGTGTGTCCTCTCACGCCAAGTTCTGAGAGAGCTATTCAGTCCATTATAAATTCTGATTTTGGCCGCTTCTGGAAATGGAATGGATCAAACCATAGATATATCAGCCTACCTGATAACTTCAAGTAAATTCACGCTCATTCAAGGATATGTTAAGCTGTTCAACTGAATATACGAAGCGAAGCAAGCTTTTTTCTTAAATATCCACAACACAAACAACAAATTGCTCGTCACTACAGCAACAGTAGACTCTCCGAGCTGGTGTGAGCGAGTGGAGGCGGGGCTAATTTGCATATCCATTGATCCGTGTATATTAAATGAAGCAAGGGAGTAGAGTTACATTCAAGCTATTTTAAGGCATGAAGAATTTTTTTTCACTTTAATTTTTTTGGTGATCAAAGATGAGTTTTAAGGGATAAAATAATTGACTACAGGGGGACTTTAAAATCTTGCTACTTACCTACAAAACACTAAATGGTTTAGCTCCCCAGTACCTGAGCGAGCCCTTAATGCATTATAGTCCTTCACGTCTATTGCGATCTCAGTATTCTGGACAGTTGATAATACCTAGAATATCAAAATCAACTGCAGGCGGTAGATCCTTTTCCTATTTAGCACCTAAACTTTGGAACAGTCTTCCTATCACTGTTCGGGAAGCAGACACACTCTGTCAGTTTAAGTCTATGCTAAAAACACATCTGTTTAAACTTGCATACACATAAACCATTATCTACTTCTATAATTCAAATCATGTAAATTATTAGGCTGCATAGATTAGGTCAGCCGGAACCTGGAACACTTCCCATAACACCTGATGTACTCGCTACATCATAAGAAGAATGGCGTAATATTAGTCTCTCTCTGTTTATCCCGAGGTTTGCCGCAGCCTGCCAGATCCAGGCCATACCCAGATGAGATGAAGGACCTGCATCTAGACATGACAATAACGCAGCCCTGATGTTTCAACTAATCTATCCCCTGCAAAGGCCCATTTCTCTTTCCTTTCCCTATATATAGATAAAACGTTATCGAAATTATTCCAGTTCGCATAGATCCGCGGACACAACTAATTTTTCTGTATTCTGCGGACCATTAAAGTAATTTGGCAAATATCACTTTTTTTTTAAAAAAGACAAAGCTTCTGCGCACATACACACTCAAACACGCAAACCTACAGACTAAACATGTAAATGAACGGCAAGAATGCATTAAAGGTATTCGGTTTTCAGTAGGAAAGGTGTCATTTAAGCGGCCCCTAAAGTAATAACTAACAATTTTTAGAACGGAAGTGATTCAATCAAAAACCAACTCGATAAGAATTTTCCTATTGTCACTGTGAAGCTGCTTTGAAACAATATGTATTGTGAAAAGCGCTATATAAATGAAGCTTCGGAGCTTTGTGAATAATCAGCGTGTCGAATCAGCAGTTCGGAGCGCCAAAGTCACGTGATTTCAGCAGTTTGGCGGTTTGACACGCGATCCGAATCATGATTCAATATGCTGATTCATAACGCTCCGAAGCTTCCTGAAGCAGTGTTTTGAAATCGGCCATCACTAAATAAGTCGTTATTTTGTTTACTTTGGCGCACCAAAAATATTCTCGTCGCTTTATAATATTAATATTGAACCACTATACTCACATGAACAGATTTTAATAAGTTTTTAGTACATTAATGGATCTTGAGAGAGGAAATGTCATTGCTGGCTATGGAGGCCTCACTGAGCCACTGGATTTCAACCAAAATATCTTAATTTGCGTTCCGAAGATTAACGAACTTCTAACAAGTGTGGAACGGCATGACGGTGACTTTGACAGGAACACAAGCAAATAAATAGAGAAAGCAGTAAAACACCTGTACATTAGACATTTCTGGGTAGCTAAACACCAAATTCTGTTTAAGCAGCACTTTGTGCGTTTAAGCACAACAGGGCTATGTTAAAAGAAGTAAGCAGTCAAATCTCTTACACAGGACTCGTAGCATCACGGTGGTCTCCACAGTTGAGTCATTAGATGTATTTCTTGGATATGTAGCAGTGCAGGAGATGTTCCTTCTGTGATCCATGTATGAAGCTTTGAAGGTCATGTGTGAAAACACTGACTGGGTTTTATCAGGTTTCTCCTGTAACTGTGTTGTAATGTGGGCAGATTCAGGGATGTTGGACCAGGATATTGTAGGAGGTTGTTTGGGGCAGGGGGCTTCAGCAGAGCAGCTTAGATTGACTGTCATTTCCTCCATCACTTCTTTCAGATCAGTGGGTTTAAGTTCAGGAAGTTGTGGTGAATCTACATAAACAAATGATTGTGGTTCATCATTAAGAAACCGTTCTTAAGCCAGGGACACACTTAACGACTAGCTAAAACATTTTAAGATGAGCTCAACACATAAATACTGTTTCCTTCGACTGAAGCAGATTTAAATACTTACACACGGAATATAAACATCAACTGTAAACACCGACTGAACGCAACTGGCTCTGACTTGGCGCATTTGGGCATGATCAGTCGTAAGTATCAAATTACATTCATAATCAGCCTTACAATAGTGTGTCCCCGGCTTTAGTGATATTAGTTAATGATGTAAATAATATTTACATTTAAATGTATTTATTTATTAAATTTATCAAGTGACTTACAAGTCAAAGAGAGCATAAGAACATGTTAAAGACCATGGAGATGGCATTTATCTATGACAGTGATCTTCACAGTCTTTTTTGAATCAGTTGATTTAGCTTGATTGTGGTTAAACGTTGCTCTGAAAACATCTGGCTCCATTTCCAGTCTGAAATAGTATAGGAGTCTGAATGATTCTTCATGATGTTATAGAAGACAGTTGTGCAGTTCCTCTCACTGAGATCTCCAGTCATCTGTATCTCACTGAATCCTCTAATGATGTTTTTACTGCTATTAAAAATGATTAAACTGTCTTTTTCAGCAAACTGTGCTTTATTTCTCAGCCAAATCCCATAAATAAATTTTGACTTATGTTTGTCCTCAAAATTGGAGATGTTGAATGTACAAGGAATCTGCACACAAGAGCCTGTCAGAGCTGTTACTGTCTGAGGCATCATGGCAGAATAGATAAACAGCTGAAACAAACACATTTGTGCATTATGACTTAAACCTTAGAGAAGTAAAGGCACAGTTCACCCAAATAACAAATTCAGAAAAATCTCACCCTCTGTTATATGGTCTTCCAAACCTGAATGACCATTTTTCTTAAAATAAATGTTAATGATTTTTTTCTCATACTGCTCTTGCATACAACTAAAGTGTACACTGACATATATAGGGAAGTAACTTCAAAATGGACAAAACAGCACCATAAGAGTAATGATGACTTAAATATGACTTGTGCCCTGTATTTAAAGTCTTCTGAAGCCTTATGATAGCTTTATCTGAGGAACAGACAAAGATAGTCTTTGCTTGATACATTTTCTTGTCCTTTGCAATCACATGCCTGCACACTAATTTTCCTCTTGTGTTGTCATATCAGTTGTGGTTCTGCTGGTAAATGTGGTCAGTTTAAAAATATAAACGGTGTAATATGGACCAACCTGAGTGAGTATGCAGAAACACAGAGCTGATGATGAAGGACATGATCTGGAACACAGACATCACTGTGTTACGGGTGCAGGTTGTAGAGATGAGGCGTTCACGGACTTCCACAAATAAAGGGTATTTATTCAAACGAAGGAGAGAAACAACCATAGCACACATTATACAACAATAAGAACAGACAAGGAGTGCAGGGAGTGAGTCCATTATAAAGGGAGTGCAGATGATGAGGTCCAGGTGATCGGTGATGATGGGGAGATGACGAGGAAGTGAGTGCAGGTGTGGAAACAGGAGGATCATGGGAAATGGAGTCCAGGAAACACGGGAACTGTGACAGTACCTCCCCCTCCCGGTAGGCACGGCCTCGCGCCGTGGATGGAACAACCGGGGAGGGCGCCCTGGAGACCTCATGCAGGTTCAGGGGAAGATACAGACAGGAACGGAGATCTCCAGGGCGGGTCTAGGAGTTCAGTAGACCATGGTGGGTCAGAGGCCGTGGCAGGTGGCCATGGCGGGTCTGGAGCCGTGGCAGGTGGCCATGGCGGGTCTGGAGACGTGGCAGGTGGCCATGGCGGGTCTGGAGACGTGGCAGGTGGCCATGGCGGGTCTGGAGACGTGGCAGGTGGCCATGGCGGGTCTGGAGACGTGGCAGGTGGCCATGGCGGGTCTGGAGACGTGGCAGGTGGCCATGGCGGGTCTGGAGACGTGGCAGGTGGCCATGGAGGGTCTGGAGCCTTAGCAGGCTCTGATGACCCTGAAAGCCCGCCCAGGAGTTCCCCACCCACGGGCATCAGACCAACCCACCAAATAGGAAACTTCCAGAAACTCCTCCACATACCTCTCCAACGGCCTGCCCCTCTGCCGCAGTCGGCATAGCCGGTCCTCAGCTGAGACGTGGGGCTTCTGGAAAGCAGGAGGAACTGGGATCAGGAAAATACCCATTTCAAAAACTTGTGGATGTCCAGTCGGTTTTGGTCTGTTCTTCTGTTACGGGTGCAGGTTGTAGAGATGAGGCGTTCACGGACTTCCACAAATAAAGGGTATTTATGCAAACGAAGGAGAGAAACAACCATAGCACACATTATACAACAATAAGAACAGACAAGGAGTGCAGGGAGTGAGTCCATTATAAAGGGAGTGCAGATGATGAGGTCTAGGTGCAGGTGATCGGTGATGATGGGGAGATGACGAGGAAGTGAGTGCAGGTGTGGAAACAGGAGGATCATGGGAAATGGAGTCCGGGAAACACGGGAACTGTGACACACTGGAGCTCTGACATAAACACAGGAAAGAAACTAAATATACTTGTGTGCCAAAAAATAATAATAAAATAAATAAATAAATTAAAAAAATCATACCTTCAGCTTGTATTTTATTACTGTGTTTAACTAAAGAGATTTAAAGAGAGTTAACAGTCACTTCAGACTGCAAACTCTCCCATCACTGAATAATATCGTTATGAAATAAGTGTTGTCATGAAGTTAATGTTTACAATATGTTGATTTTTAAAACGTTTAAACTTTTAAAAAATCACAAGAGACAAGCCTTACCTCAGAGCAGTGCAGTCAAAGAAAAGCAGAAGTTCATGAAGACGTCTTCCTCTGTGCAAGATCAGTTAAACACTGAGTGGTGTGATGTTCTCTTGGCAATCTCCCAGCAGCACTACAGGACGAGATATTATGAAGCTACCTTTGTTCATTCTGTGCTTAAAGGGTTAGTTCACCCAAAAATGAAAATAATGTCATTTGTTACTCACCCTCATGCCGTTCCACACCCGTAAAACCTTTGTTAATTTTTGGAACACAAATTAAGATATTTTTGTTGAAATCCGATTTGGATCGCGTGTCAAACCTCCAAACTGCTGAAATCACGTGACTTTGGCGCTCCGAACCGCTGATTTGACACAAAAGATTCATAACGCTCCGAAGCTTCCTGAAGCAGTGTTTTGAAATCGGCCTTCACTATATAAGTCGTTATTTTGTTTTTTTGATGCACCAAAAATATTCTCGTCGCTTTATAATATTAATATTGAACCACTGTACTCGCATGAACTGATTTAAATATGTTTTTAGTACACTGATGGATCTTGAGAGAGGAAATGTCATTGCTGGCTATGCAGGCCTCACTGAGCCATCGGATTTCAACAAAAATATCTTAATTTGCGTTCCGAAGATTAACGAAGGTCTTACGGGTGTGGAGCGGCATGAGGGTGAGTAATAAATTATATTATTTTCATTTTTGGGTGAACTAACCCTTTAAATGTCTGTCATTTGTTCAAAAAGGATGGAAGCCATAACCAGAGCCGTTGAAAAACAGAGTTGCGACACTCCCATTGACTTCCATAGGGACTGAGGAATACGGAAGTAACGCATGTCGTGGAGCAGCCGATATTCCAAACACTGATAGTTCCAGCACTAAACCCCATTCATTTTCAGTGTTTCCGAAGTTCGCTCGCTGGTGAGTTGATGAAATTACTGCATTTTTGACATTTGAACGCAATAGCCGACCTCTCATGAATCTAGTCAATAGTTGTATTTTATGTAACCAGCTTTAGTTAACGTTTATTGGAAGATAGTAACGTAAGACCCTAATTGCTGCTATCTTAAGTGACCAACACTTCTCTAACATTAGCTACCATAACCTGACGTCTGTTGGGCTACATTTACCTTTACATTTACAGGTTTGTTGTCATACAACGTTTGTCTTCGGTTATTAGATTTATTGTTAAAGTTAGCAACACTTAGTTGCCAGTTCATTAAAGTACCAGAGAATAACACAGTAAGGAGGTTGCATACACTAAGTGGCCACTAGATTAGGTACACCTTTACGATCTAATGTAATTCAATACAACGGCTCTGCCATGAATTCTACTTTAATTAAGTTTATAATCAGCCACAAATGTGTAAATTCAATACTGAGATCATAGTTAAAGGTGATGTTGCACTACATTGTGTTCAGAGGGGTTTCTTATTTTTTTCCCACCTATTTACATACATGAGGTGGCCAGAATATTAAACACATCTGGATATAAAGCAAGTAAGTACAAAAACACCCCCACAAACTATGACCTCAATGCTAAATCATGTAATTGAATTTACACTTCTGACAGCATAAAAAAATCCTAAACATTATATAGAAACATAAAAGCAGAATTTATGGCTGGGCTTTGTATATACGGTATCAATAAAAAAATAAAATGATCTTTTCCCTTTTTTGCATCATTTGTTGGATGAGCAAAATAATCACCCAGCTTCTTCCATAATGTTATTGTGTGGAAGAATACAAATTTGAATAACAATGTATATATCTATATACAATGGTTTGTATATAGATATATATTTTTCTCATTTAATTTCAAAATCTGTACAGGAGTACCCTAACCCTGGTATTAAGATGCATTTTGGTCGATCAGATCACAAGTGGACGAGGGAGACACATACACGTTTACACCTGATATTTTAATCCATCTCTTTTGTCCACTTTCAACCATTTCTGTCCTGATTTCTTCGAGGGGGTGGGTAAATATATGTGTTTTTTTCAGATCTTTCAATCTAATGAACAAAATAAGCTTGAGCAGTTTACATATGAATGCGCCCAGAGATGACAGGAAAACATATGGAGAGCAGCAGCTTTTGTTCCTGCTCTGATAGCCACAAGACCAGCCGAACGCTGTGAGCGAGTGTTAGAAATCAGGAATGGTGCGAGAACATTGTGCTTGGTACATTTTACGTCTTCAAACCAAACTTGGGTCTTCAGCCAACAAAAGTTTAAATCCCATCTGGCTAGAGCGCTTCCCATAATGTTTACACATTATGGTCAGTAGACGGAGAGTAGACAGTCTTTAGTGGCTGTTCAAACACATTCGACCACATGAGCGTATACACTACGAAAGCAATCCGGTCGAATGCATTTTCGACTACCTCTGGAAGTGGTCAAAAGTGGACAAACTCAAACCGTTTTAGACCCCGTTTACACCTGTATTTAGAGTCGTCCACTTGTGATCCGATCAGCCAAAATGCATCTTAATACCAGGTGGAAACAGTGCCACAGTCTGCTTCTGGAAGTGGAATGCTCTCACCCAAAAACTATAACTATAGTAACTATAGCATTAATTATAGCATGTATAGGAGTTTGAATGCTTTTGTTATCATTGTATGAATAAGCATTTGATTGATTCTTGATTCACCACCAGGTCTCCAGATCATCCTACAGCTGTGCTGGAAGAATGTAATGGCTATTGTGAATGTGAACACTTGTATTCCTATTCTGGCCTGCTTTCTGCCATCTTTCTCTCCCTGTAGGAAGTCGAATGAGTCTCTTTGAAGACAGAACATTCAAGGAAAACTTACCTACCCTCTCCCTGGATATAATATATAATTAAATGTTTTGTTGAATGCAGTTGGTTGCCTTGTATATTTTTCCACTGTTAACCAAACTTCTTTCATGACTTAAACTGAGCAGCTTCTGGCATTCATTGATATTAACTTGTTGTGCATTTTTATGTCTTCTGAACATAACACAACATTAGTATGTTAGTAATTGTAACCATAGAAGCATTAATATATACAGTACATACTGTAAATGTATACCTTATGGGAGCAGGTATACATTTCCCTCTAAAATTAAACACACATACAAAAATTCAATTCAAAGGGCATGAAAGTTTTAAGAACTATATATATATATACACACATACTGTACAGTACATCGTATGCATGTATTTGTGTGTGTTCTGATGAATGGTTTAGCCTATGTTTAGGGAAGGTCAGGGTGAAGGGGTACATTAGCCATACTGAAATTAATCCAGTTAACAGAAATGTTAATGTTATGGATCGTATTTAGGAACATTGTCAATTCACTTAGTAACCATCTCTCCAGTTACCTGTACATTTCAACAGACCACACTGTTAACGATAATGCCGTCTCTTCATCACTCTCCAGATGGGTGATTCTCACGAAAACTTGGTTTTAAAACTTTCAAACAAATTTCTTTTTTAGACATTAACAGCAAGGTCTGAAGTGTTTGTGATCATTAATTTTAAAAGTTTTACAGACAATGTAACACCTTTTTGAACATATTTTCCAAAACAAGTCCTTAAAAATCTCATTAACGCAACAAATGTCAATACCATTAGGAAAGCTAATACATTTTCACATTTTTTAAAATTGATGCACAGTTACATGAAACTCTGAAATAATATATATTTTTAAATTAACTTTTTTTTTTGACTGATTTTCTCATTACCCCAACACCTGCTGCCATTTACAACCAATTTTTTTTTTTTAATTATTTTATTGAAACCTGACATATTTTCAAAATGATGTGGCAAACCTGAAAGAACATATATTCTGCACATGCATTTAAAAGCAAACTACTATTTTTCCATCTATTAAATAAATATTAAATAAACTCTTGTTGCGTTAATGATATAGGTTACAGAAATGAGGTTGCTGATTTCGGTAATGATAATAAGTAAGTACTAATAAAATAAATTAGATAATATTGGCTCAATCATGGATTTTCAATCAGTTTGATTTTGCAGTGCTTCAAAAATATAGGCTTACATAGGCTAAAAATGTGCATTTAGCAATACAACATGCACCACCCATTTACCGGATTAGTTTTAAAAAATATTCAAAATTTAAGAGAATAGTAGAGTCCACACCACAACGATAATGGCAAAGAAAAACAATATTCTTCCAGCTGATGAACAACAAACATTGATAACCAGATTTGACCAAATTTAAAGAGCTCAAACATTCCGCATTAATATGGGATGTCATTACCAACAATTTGCAGCATGTTATTCAATCCTCATCAGTCCTCTCGGCAGCATGAAAACAAGGCTTTTATTAAAATTCTGAATAATTAAATTGTAATGTAGACGCATGCATTTTCTGTAAAGCTGCTTTGAAACGATATGTATTGTGACAAGCATTATACAAATAAATGTGAATTAAGTTACACATCGTGCGCACACAGAACTCAACTCTGAACAAAAACTTGCTTTCAAGGAGTGAATGGATTCTAACGTAAACACCTCAGATTGGCCATTGTGTTCAAGAAAGCAACAGATATGTCTGTGATTAGCTACTGAGGTCGTTGTAACGCATTGTAAATAGAAACCTTTAAATGCTCTGCAAAGCTCATACACAAATATGCACTGGAGCATTGCCAAAAATGTTTTGCCATCATTAGGCCCCCCTGATTCCCCGGGGCCCTAAGAAGCCTCTTACCTCACTTATTGGTTAAAGTCCAGCCTGCTCGCTATTTAAAATGCTCATAAATTGGCCAAATCATGTTTATATTTAAGTCTAATGATTTGCACAGTATTCTGTGAGGGTTAGGTGTTAGATTAGGACATAATATCACTAACCTGATATAAAAACACTGGAAGTCTGTAAGATGTTCTCACTAATATAGTGCAACAACAAACCTGTATGTATACTGTTTTGACTTGCTTTGTGAGGACTAACTGTCTTCATAATGTAGTGTCTGTACCACTACATTATGAGCTGTCTTCGTAAATCAAATGGCAAAATAAACATAATTAAAAATGTAAAATGGCCAAAAGTATTTTGTGAGGGTTGGGGAATAGAAAATATGAGCTTAGTATACAAAATAATTATGCCTGTGGAAAGTTTTCATAATGATAGATGTGCCAACATGTGTGTGAACATCCACATTTGTGTAGACTTCCCGACACTGTAGATTTATGTTTTTGTAAACCTTTTCTCTGTAACTTGCCACCCTACCCTTTGCTGAAGTTTTCCAACAGTTAGTAAATATTATTTAACTTAATAACTCATTATATTTAAAAATAGCCTGTATGATAAAATTCTCATTACCGAAACAAAAGTTCTCTCTACCGCAACTGGCCTTAAATTGTTGCGGTAAGTGAGTAGGTTGCAGAGGATGAGGTACCTAAACAT
Source organism: Hypophthalmichthys nobilis (assembly GCA_037950665.1). Classification (NCBI taxonomy): domain Eukaryota; kingdom Metazoa; phylum Chordata; class Actinopteri; order Cypriniformes; family Xenocyprididae; genus Hypophthalmichthys; species Hypophthalmichthys nobilis. The sequence continues at coordinate 10,967,973 of CM075482.1, read as the reverse complement.
ATTTTGTTGAATTCAGAGAAGCCATGATGATTTAGCCAACTTTCATTCAATGTACATAATTAGACATTAATGAAGTAAATTTTTTCACAGAAAATTGTTAATTTTAAGTTTTTCTAAATTAGGAAAATTTCCTGTTACGGTAATGATAATCAAAATGTTGTGTACATGGTCTGACAAGAGAATTTTTAACCTTTAACTGGATAAATATAAAGAGATCTGCCTACCTGGTAGCCATCTTTGAGGTTCTAGCAGGTGTCACTTAATCGCTTAAAGATTTATTTAAAGGTGCAATATGTAATATTTTTGCAGTAAAATATCCAAAAACCACTAGGCCAGTGTTATATATTTTGTTCACTTGAGTACTTACAATATCCCAAATGTTTCCAACTATTTGTAAATCGTGAGAAAATTGCAATTTCAACCAAGGCTCCGGGATGTGTGAGGAGTCGCCTGTCAATTGCGTCATACCCGCGTTAACCCTCGGCCTGCCTCGTTTCCGGTTTTATTTTGTAGAAACCATGGAAACACCAAAGACACTTTAATATATTACACGTTTTAATAGACAAGGGAACAACTGTTTTGATATATTGATAGACAGAAAACTAATTGTTGTTATAGCTCAACACCTTCTTGATTTTTTCTTGCGAGTACCATGCTTTACCATGCCTCAGAGAAAAACACTAGCTAACATAGCATAATCAGATGCAGCTTTATTTTTAGTAACAGTAATACAGAATTTTCTCCATCATACGTTTTAAAATGAATTGCATGTCATGTATCAACACAAGCCATCCAGCATTTAATATGATATTCTAAAATCGATCTAGCTTACTGCAGTGTGTCTCAAACAAGTGTCTCACAGTAGCCGCCGAGCGAACGCACAGAGTAACATTATAACATCATTTTCAAAACACTCAAATGTATCTAATATAATAAACAGAGCTGCATTACCTCATAATCATGACCGGAATAGCGGAAGCGGCGCCGGCGACTGTGTCATAATAAAAGTTCCGCTGCTCGAGGCGTGTGTTGTGCAATCGCTCCAGCGGCCTCGTTCAGCTCCCACAACACTCGGTCCTGCTCTGCTTCATGCTACAGTAACGTTAATAATCGCATCCATGAACATGATTTCTTCCCGAGTCCTATCCCTATTCTTTTGCACCGTCCGTTGAGATGGAGACCACATGTCCCAAGATTCCGCTCTCAAACTGGCGTCATCAACCTACGCCTTTGTTTTGAATAGGCTTCTAGCGACCTCTAGTGGACAAAATTCTTACATACTGCACCTTTAACATTGTGTGTGGGTGTGTGTGTGTGTGTGTGTGTGTGTGTGAAGAGTCCTTAAAAAATGTTGCGGAGGATGAGAACATCAGTCATGGACACTTCATTTTTCCACTATTATTTCATTATTATTATATACATTCATATTTTTTTTCTGTCATTTGAAAACATCTATTAGAACATCCATATATATATATATATATATATATATATATATATATATATATATATATATTTAGAATATTTTCATTTTTTTCTGTTTAAATTAGAACACAACATACATTCAGACATACCTGGACGCATTACTGTAATGAGAATTTCAGCTAAAAAATGCAGTCAAATACAAATGTTGAAATTACTCCTTGTTTAGTGTAGAGAACAATATTGTCTTTATTATGATGTTTTTATATATTACTAAAATACATGTTTAATATTTAAAAGTCATTAGTGCCGTGGTGTTTTAATAGTTTTGTGAGAATGACCCATGTAGTCCTTGCCTGTAAACAGCACTACATAATGTTCGGGTAACATGCCTCATCTGATGGAGCTAAATAAAACAAACAACGAACTGTAAGCTGCATGTGTTTTAAACACAATATATCATACTTGCTCACACACATTCATCTCTCTGGGTTTTTTTCTGGGTTTTATTCCTCTTTTTTTTCACGGCACAGCAAGTGTTTGCCTTGCAAGTATAATTTTAAGATAATAAAGATAATAAACTTTAAAATAATAAAAGTTCAGCACTTCGCCAACTGTGGGCTTCTCCAATGTATCCTTTGACAGACATAACCAGCAGGGGTCACTCATACTTCATTAAATTATTAATAAACGGGTGATTTTGATGAAAAACATCTTACATCTACAGTTTTTGACAAACATATACTTATGCAACAATAATAACAATAATTGAATAAAAAATATATGATTATGTTGCTAAGGGTGGTTGCTAAGAGTGTTGTGCAGAGACACACAGATCTGGTCGGTGAAGCGATCATAGCCGTACTTCATAGTAAACAACTGTTATTGAGCAGATACAGGGCTCTCAAGTTTTGAAGACAGGCAAGAGTGACATCTCCAACTCCCCACCCAAACACAACAATGGGGTTGTTGTTGTGTTTGGTAAGGATTACTGAACACAATTTAACCAAATACAAAGTATTTATTCAATTTCCATTTATTTATTTTTGTGTGTGTGTGTGTGTGTGTGTGTGAGAGAGAGAGAGAGATTATGACTGGTGTTGTTTATTTTAAGTGTTTGTTGCCTCTTTGGACTCCTTTATCATTTGTGGTGTTGGCTCCCATTTGAAACAGTTCGGCTCAAGCCCAGCCATTTTCAGGGTCATGATTGAGGACAATGTCCCGTCCAGAGACAAGCTGTTTCGTGTTGAGGTTTTGTTCAAACCGACCATCGAAAATACCCTCTCGGCATCAGCATTAGAATGTTGATCTTTGATAGCCTCCCAAATTGGTTCAAGCCAGTCACCTTTGAAAAATGGAACCAGGGGCCTCTATTACTCAAATGTTTCCTTTCATCATAATTAATAATGAGCAAGTCATATTGTGTGCAAATATTTCTTACCTTGTTCTTTGTTGAGGACATTCTTCCCTAAAACTCCTCAACATCAAAGACTGTTGGGATCCATTTAGAGGTCCATTCATTATTAAAAGAGCTCTTGTAGGTGGCTGCTCCTGGTACTTTTCTCCCTTTTGTTTTGATGGCCTCTTCTGACACCCTAGCCATCTTCTCCACTGTCTCTTCCACCATCTCCTCCACTGTCTCTTCCTCTTCCACCTGCACTGTCTCTTCCACTTCCACCTGCACCGTCTCCTGCTCTAATGGGCCTACCCTTTTCGCCACCTTCTCTGGGCCAGCATCCTGTAACCTGGCCTTTTTAGGGGACTTTCCTCTCAGGGTGAATGAGAGGATGCTTAGTTGCCTTTTACCTGACATGATTTTAAAAGTAACCTATAACATCGACGATGCAATACACTTTAATTTATTTAGTGTTAATAAAATTATTAAGCCTATTTGGAGAGAGAGAGATGTTTAATGTGACAAAATGTCAGTCATCGTGTGATAACGAAAATATAACTAGGCCTAGACTACTTGTTCTGAGCAGGTGTTGTCAGTGAACAGGCTGTAAAACTGTTGGCTAAGTTACAGACACTCATGAAAAACTGATGCTGATTATCTGGGAAACATTCTCTAACAGCAGTCAAGCTGTCATTGTTTGTGTCCAACAAGTTGTGAATTTGTTGTAACATTAAAACAGGAGATCATGACTTACTCTGTGCTCAAAGTGATGCTCGGAGCTCCAGTGGTTTCCTCTGTGGGTGAACGAGTATGATGGTGAACAATTCCAGGTTATGCTTTTTTTTTTTTTCATTGGTTGTTGCGTTAAATCTTACCCAGATACAATAGTGCTATTTTCTGATTGGCTATTGTGTAGCCTCTTTCTTTTTTTTTGATTGGCTGATAAGTGGCAGGCTCGACTAAGAACTCCAGGGGAGACGCGCTTGATTCCTGCCCGGTTCCATAGAGAGAGAGCGGCGCGGCCAGATACATTTTGGGCGCTGCGGCATATTAAATATATGATAAATAGTTTTTTTGCGTGAGAAATACAATGTGTGGCGGGAGTGCGTGACAAAAGACCGAAATGAGTGACTGTCACGCTCAATGCGTGACACTTCAGAGCCCTGCAGATAGCATCAAAGACCGGAATTATTCGTTTTAAGTTGGGCTATATAATTTTTATACTAGCAAAATGAATATTTTGTCCCATACTGTGAAGGAGGATTTAAATAACAACAACAACAACAAAAACAACAAGAGTAAAACCCTAATTGTGTGTTGCTGTTAAGGAACACTGGATGTCAAGTGATGGTACTGTGACGTCATTAGATTTTTAGAACGTTCAGAGCCTATAAAAGAAGCAAAGCTGTCAGTTATCAGCTTGTTCTGACTGAGGCTTGATCCCTTTTCCTAAGATTTGTGACTAGTTCTTCACAGCAATTTGTACAATTGTACAAAGAGCTTTTAGAGAAGATGCCTCCTTGAAGGACAAACAATATGGCAACATCCTACATTGCTCTTCAGGTGAGTATAACAGTCAACCAAAAGTCCAGGGGTCACTGCGTTGAAATGATTTGTAACCAAATAAGAGCTGCATACAATATTCCACCCATTCAGACTATGTGCGAGTGTGCAGGGACAGAAGAACTATCCTCTATGGTTTTGTTACTTTTGAACACTACCATGATGCAGAAAATGTCGTAGGGGATCTGAATTTTTTGGAACTCAAGGGCAAACCAGTGTGCATCACATGGGCCCAACACATATTAACATCCTTGCAAGGCCATTTGTGAGAGTAGATATATATAATGCCATCTAAAACTTTGGGGACTGTTGTGATGTCATCCAAAAAGAACATCATTTGGTTTAATTTTTTTTATTGAACTAAGCTCTGCATGTCCACTCGCATTCTTTTTTCTTACTTCCCACACTCCCATCTAACTCTCATACATTCTCGTGAGAATTCATACAACTATACTACATCCCTTCCCTTGTTAATAAAAAGTTCAAAACGCTTTAGATTACAGCCTGGAAAATACTGCGTAATTACAACGAATTTACAGCGTAACTTTCGATAATTATAGTGTACCTATAAAGTAAGTAGGCCTACATGTAAGTATAGGGGAACAATATGTAAAGTCTCGGGAATAAAGGGTTAACAACCAGGAAAATAACAAATTATTTATACTGTAAGTATTTTAGAACTAAGTGGTACTTATACTATTATGATAGACAACAATCTTACGTTTGGGAGCAATTTAGCGAGAACATACACTGATTAAGTTGTTTCAAGGCAAGTAGAAAGAACTATTGCAACCTTTTTTAATACATGGGGAAATATACTTTTTTCATGTAGTTACAGGGTAAGTATGACATTACGGGCTGTAAATTAAAGTGGTGCTTGTTACACTCTTATTTCATGTAGTTACAGGGTAAGTAATAATAATAATAAAAAACCCCCCCGCAAACAATCTGATATTATTTGGAAACCTTTATCTGAAAAACAACTTATTTCAAAACAGATTTAAAGTTACAACATTTCTTGTTTCTCTTGCTTGGCTTCCTCCTCCTCTTGTTCCTCTTCTTCTTTTTCTTTCTTTCCACTGATGAATCTTAAGAGGGTATCATGTCATTTGCTATTCTGTATTAAAAGAAAATACAGTAGACTACACCCAGAAATGTGCTCACCGTTTTCTCATCTTTTACCCTCATGCCATCTGAGATGTATACGACTTTCCTTCTTAAGATGAACACAAACAAAGTTTTTTAGAAAAATAAATAATCTCTGGGAATGCTTTATAATGCAAGCTCATGTGTTCCTAAAAGTCGAAGCATCAAACAGTACAGCAATAACTACAGTAATCCATATGACCCCAATGGATGAATCAATGTCTTCTGAAGTGAAACGATATGTATTTGTAAGAAAAATACCAAATATTTTAAAATTTTAAACTTTTGACCAACTGTCACCTGCGCATGCATGAGAGGGTTGAGAGTTCATGCTTGACGTAACTTGAAGCGTGACGTAAGCATGCCGAGAATAGGCTTGTTTGAGATGAGCAAAATCTGCGCAGAACCGATCACCGGTGATCACCGCGAGATGCATGCCGGTTAGAAATGTGTCCGAGGGTGGGCCGCCTTGCTCTGATGTCATGCCGACGTGTGTCAAAAACATCTCGTAAGGGCGAGGCGGCCTCATCGGATTCTGGGTGTACTGTATTTTCTTTTAATGGGATTCCTTCTTATGATTCATCAGTTGAGAAACAACAGGAGGAGGAAGCCAAGCAAGAGAAACAACAACAGAAAGGAACAAAACGTGTTACTTTCTGTCAGGACTTAATAGAATTTTAAATGAAATGTTGATTTAAAAAAATGAATAAGTGTTGTAGGCCTGTTTTTAATTAAGTTGTTTTTCAAATAAAGGTTTCGGAGTCAGTGATATCAGATTGTTTGCGTTTTTTTAATTTGTTTTATTACTTATCCCGTAACTACATGAAATAAGAGTGTAACAAGCACCACTTTAATTTACAGCCCGCAATGTCATACTTACCCTGTAACTACATGAAACAAAAGTATATTTCCCCATGTATTAAAAAAGATTGCAATAGTTGTTTCTACTTGCCTTGAAACATCTTAATCAGTGCACTTTCTCACTAAATTGCTCCCAAACGTAAGATTTTTAAGTGTAAGTACCCCTTAGTTCTAAAATACTTACACAGTATAAATAATTTGTTATTTTCCTGGTTGTTACCCCTTTATTCCCAAAACTTAACATATTGTTCCCCTATACTTACATGTACTTTCTTTATAGGTACACTATAATTATCGAAAGTTACGCTGTAAATTTGTTGTAATTACGCAGTACTTTCCGGGCTGTAATCTAAAGCGTTACCAAAACTTCTATGTAACTAAAACAACAACTATCACTTCTAGTAACCACATCCTTGAACTGGTTTCTTCACAACACGACCACTTCGGCCACAACACGACCACGTGAGCGGTTTCTCTACAGCCACAGTCTCTGGCAAATTCTCTTTCTTTGTAGACATGTCTTTCTGCTCTTGCTCACTATGCACTTGTTGTTTTTGCAGATGTGAGCTCATGCTCTCCTTCTCAAGCTCAGGAACAGGTGAATCTACAGACAATGTTGCACGATGAGGAGTGGCACGTTAAGACATCAGAATTTTCGGAAGCTCCTCTTTCCACACTTTATCTTCACACTTGCATGCTCGAAACACCTTTTTGAGATATCGATGGAATTGTTCAATCTTCCTGTTACTCTTAGGATAATATGGCGAAGCGCGTATGTGCTTGAGACCTCCATTCTTGAGAAATATTTCAAACGCTTGACTGACAAACTGTCTGTCATTGTCAGTTAGAACTTCTGACGCCAAAACGAGCAAACATTTTCATCAGTTCTTTCTTGTTAGTCGTCTGAGTGGTTCTGAGATGTTTGCAAAGTTAGGAATTGATTAGATATCCACATGTACCTGGAAAAGATCTCAAATGACTTACATTTTGTGGTCTGGGTGCCTCCTTTTTCCTGGGATAAGGTTTAATTCCTTCAGATGTTACTAAATGACCCAGAACCTCTTCGTGTTTTAGTCCTAAGGAACATTTTTCTTTGTTCAGTTTAAGACCTCTTTCTTTGAATCTTTCAAACACTGCTCTCAGTCTTTCCTCCAGCTTACTGTCAGTGTCAGCATACACTACTACATCATCCATGTACCAAATTACACCTGGTAATCCACAAAGTATTGAGTCAGTGGCTTTTTGATACACCTCTGGTGCACTAGAAAGGCCAAAAGGAACTTTTCAGAAATGGCATCCTCTATGTGTGATGAAGATTTTCAGATTTCTTGACTGCTCTGCTAAACCAACCTGCCAAAATCCTTTCCTAGCATCCAATTTAGCAAATAAGTTTGCACATTGCATCGCTTGAAGAATGCTATCAGCTGCAGGAACTGGATGTCTTTCACAAATTACTGCTTTTTTGACCTCTCTTAAATCAACACACAGTCTCACCTCTGTAGTGTCTTTCTTTAGTATCAGTGAGAGGTTGGATTTTTTATAAAGCATAAATAAACAGAACAGTGAAAGAAAATCTAGGTCTAATTCTAGTAGGGAAATAATCATCAAGTATTTGTCCTCTTCATTGCCTATGGTGGTTACAGCCCTGCTTCAGACACAGCATTTATATAACTATTTTATACATGCAGCAGTGTGCAGCTGTGAATTTTCTTAGCTTTCATTCGATGCCTGATGTGGTCATGTACAGTTCAGATTTTTGTTTCCATTTTGTCCAGTTCTCCATTGTGTTGCCTTCAAACTACAGTGCTTGTGGTGGCTTTAGTCCTTCCATAATGGGCTTGAATTTGCTACTTCTGACACCATGTATTAATTTGGACCGACTGCCATGTAAGTCAATAACAACTGAACTTTATTCATCTCCATTCTCATGGTATATCTTTGACTATTAGCGCCCTCACCTGGTAAGGCACTACACATGTAACACTTGGTGTGAATGGGCCTTAAGGCTGACTTGTGGTTCCCTTGGCGTTGAGCCATCAGGGATGATTGAGGTGCTCTCCCTCCCTGTCTGGAAAGAGTATTAAATAGGGTCCTTTGCTCACCACACCCCAAGTCTGAGTGATGTACAATGCACGAGTTGAAGACGTATTGTACGCTAAGAAAATCAATGTCACTACTTTCTCCAGGCCACTACTTGTGCCCCCTGGATATTGGGGTTTCTTTTAGTAGGAAGCTCCCTTGTAAGCTCCTCAATGAGGACAGCTGTGTTCAGTGGTTGTAGCTGGTGTCTCTGGGTTGAATGTTGAGTAGAACCCTCCCCTTATTGTTAGGGTGTTTAAAGCTGCTGTCTGTAACTTTTTTTGTGTTCAAAATTTACAAAAATTATATAATGAGAATGTACAACATGAATCCATTTTCCAAACCATGTTTTTGTCTTACCCTTAATCATTATGGTACACGTGGTACATGGTATGTTTTGCACAATTTAGTTAAAAATGAAAAACTACATACAATTGGAATTAATTTGTGTCAAGAACAGTTTTCTCTTATTGCACACAAAATGTGCTATATGATTTAAATGAAGTGATAAAAACTAGAATCTCCTCACAGGGGCAGATCTAATTATTTATAGGGTGGCAAGGGGTGGCATTAAGACTGTGGCGGGTGGCAACACCAAAGCAAACAAGCATTCAGTCATCTATACTACTAAGGCCACGTACACACTGCAGCTAAATTTGGTTGTCAGTTCACCTTTTAGTGCTTAATCCCATTCTGTACACACACAGTTCAGGTAAATTCTGGAAGTGACAACTGCATTTTACAATCAAATTAACTCCCAAAAAATACAGGTCGTGACAACCACATTTACAGAGATTCTATGCAGTGTGTACGGAACCGAACTGAACAACTAGTTGTCAGGGGCGGATCTAGAAAATTATTTATAGGGTGGCAAGGGGGTGGTATGAGGACTGAGGGGTGACAACACCAAAGCAAACAAGAATTCATTAATCTATACTACTAAGCCTATATCATCTATACCAGTGGTTCCCAACCACATTCTTAGAGCCCCCCCAACACTGCACATTTTGCATGTCTCCTTGATCAAGCACACCTGAATCAGGTCATCAGCTCATTAGCAGAGACTCCAAGACCAGAAATGAGTGTGTCAGATGAAGGAGACATGGAAAATGTGCAGTGTTAGGAGGCCTCCATGTGGTTGGGAACCACTGATCTATACTACATCTATACTGTAATTTAATACAAAACATAGCCGCAAGCAGCAATCAATGGTGTCCAAGCAACAATGGCCCATTAAGTGTTGTTTTATTATTCATACCACAAATAGTAAATAAGTGTCTTATGAGAAATTTTATAGTACATTTTATTTTAAAATTTGGTGCTTGGACCCCTAATAACAAGATCAATATCCAGGGCATCAAGACAGTCTTTTAACACATCAACACATTCTAAATGTCTCTGAGCTTGTTATAGAAGAGTTTATTAATATTATGTAGGCTATTTGGATGATATATAAATCACAAGTTTTAGTGAATCAAGATTAAGAGCAACCAAAACTTTTAGGGTAGGGATAGGACTACATTTTCAGGGTAAACTTTAACTTTAACTTTAAATCAGCTCATGTGAGTACAGTGGTTCAATATTAATATTATAAAGCGACGAGAATATTTTTGGTGCGCCAAAAAACAAAACAAAATAACGACTTATATAGTGATGGCCGATTTCAAAACACTGCTTCAGGAAGCTTCGGGAACATTATGAATCAGCGTGTCGAATCAGCGGTTCGGAGCGCCAAAATCACGTGATTTCAGTAGTTTAGCGGTTTGACACACGATCCGAATCATGATTCGATACGCTGATTCATAACACTCCGAAGCTTCCTGAAGCAGTGTTTTGAAATCGGCCATATTTTGTTTTTTTGGTGCACCAAAAATATTCTCGTCGCTTTATAATATTAATATTGAACCACTGTACTCACATGAACTGATTTAAATGTTTTTAGTACATTAATGGATCTTGAGAGAGGAAATGTCATTGCTGGCTATGGAGGCCTCACTGAGCCATCGGATTTCAACAAAAATATCTTAATTTGTGTTCTGAAGATTAACGAAGGTCTTACGGGTGTGGAACGGCATGAGGGTGAGTAATAAATGACATCATTTTCATTTTTGGGTTAACTAACCCTTTAATTTCAACATTTATTTTCCTTATACAGTCTAACGCAAAGCATGCTATAAATTAGAAATCTGCTGCAACTCAATCATTTTAAGTTCAGCTTACTACAATCAAATTTTGAGATCAGCTTTTTTCTATTAAGTACAATGAAGTTTCATTATTATTTATGTATCTATTTTTTCACTGTTTAGACAAGAGATTAGATTTGTTTGTCCATTTGCTCTACAGTTTTCTTGTTGTTTCTGCCTGTCACTAGAATCTCAGCATACTCTGTCTGTGGGCCATTGTTTGAGTGTTCCCTTGTCATGTTGCCCGTCTGGAGTCTGGAGAAGTCAATCTCTCCATAGTGGAGATCATCATTTTCTTTCTTCTCATTTTTCTTGTTGCTCGCAATGGAACTGTTAGCATAGATAGCCACCATGTCACTGTTTTTATCTGTAGCCTGAGGAAAAAAAGGGGGAATTTTTTTTTTTTTTATTATTATTGAAATCACTTTCATTCTGCTGTAAACTAAGTGTTGTTTGAGGAGATCCTATAACGAGTGAGTCTTTGTTCTGAAGTGTGCATACGATGGACACTTTGCTATCCTATGAGGCCATGGAAGAGGATTTGTGAATGGCAGTGAAGCGTCAAAAATGGTAGGTCAATGACAATGACAACATGGCAAATGTAGTACATCTGAATTACATTCATTCTTCACACATTCATGCTATATAGACTTTTTTAGCGGCCCTCAAGTAATTACTTATTCAAATGTCATTGAATCATTCACTTAACTGATTTGTTAAAAATTCATTCAGTAATTAAATACCGATGTAGTTTGAGACAGACATGCAACGGTTAATTCTGTGATGATTCATTTAGAACATTTTTGTTGTGGACAAAACAACTGATAATATGTTGTTTAAAATGCAAGTTACTTGGTGGTAATGTCTCGTTTATTGAACTGTTTCATGTTTTTTAGTAGGACTAAATATATATATATAAATATATATATAAAAAAAACCCACCTGATCTCTTCCTATGACATGAGCCTGACTTGATGTCTTTGTTCTGTTGTAAAAAATAAATAAAATAATTAAGTAATTAATTTAATTAATTAATTAATTAATTTATATACATATATATTTCTATCATTGTAAATTTACCTCATACAGTAAAAGAATACTGCAGACAACAGAACAAAGGCCAAAAGTGCTCCTGTACAACCATATATCACACGATAAGAGAATCCTCTCTCTCCTAAAATACAACAGAGTTACTCTGGAGTGTGTTTTATACAGTATTCATAAATCCATAATACATCAGAAGCCAATGCTTCATTTACCTTCAACTGTGAGCTGGATCTCTGTTGATGACTGGTTTCCATGTTTATTTTGTGCAATGCAGAAGTATGAGCCTGTATTATTATGAGTTACGATTAAACTAATCTTCTTTCCCCGAGCTATTGGCATCTTCTGTCCATGTTTGTACCAGGTGTAGTTCATTTCATTTGATGGACTGGCTTTGCTTTTGCAGGTTAAAGTCACATTAGTGTCAATAGTGACTGAAGCAGATGGAGTAATGATGATGTGAGTTTCTTTTGGAGGAACTGTGATGGAAACACAAACAGAGTAAACTTAAAGTTAATAATACCCATCTCAATATTAAATATTATCTTTGATATTCATTTATTTATGAGAGACACAAAACTACTCCAAATCTCTTACACAGGACTTGTAGCATCATGGTGGTCTCCACAGTTGAGTCTTCAGGTGTATTTCTTGGATATGTAGCAGTGCAGGAGATGTTCCTTCTGTGATCCATGTATGAAGCTTTGAAGGTCACGTGTGAAAACACTGACTGGGTTTTATCAGGTTTCTCCTGTAACTGTGTTGTAATGTTGGCAGATTCAGGGATGTTGGACCAGGATATTGTAGGAGGTTGTTTGGGGCAGGGGGCTTCAGCAGAGCAGTTCAGATTGACTGTTGTGTTCTCCATCACAGAGGGTTTATCGTTGCGTTTAAGTTCAGGAGGTTGTGGTGAATCTACAGGGTAAATGATTGCAGTCATCATTAAGGAATACATGCAATGCATAGTCATGTTAGAGAGTGGGGTTTTCACACTTGTGTGGTTTAGTACATTTGTGTTTAGCGGATTTCACACATTTTGGGTTGTTGCTAATGGTGATAAAGCGTCACTTGGCCCTATTCATGAATTATAAGCAGAATTTTGTTTTTCTGTTCGTAAAGCCATGATACAGATAAATTTGCATTTGCATTTAATAAATGCAACAATTTTCATAAGAATGTATTTATGAATTATATATACAAAAATTTGGGTAACACTTTACAATAAGATCTCATTTGTTAACATTAATTAATGTACTAACTAACATGTACTAACAATGAGCAATACTTTTTGTTACAGTATTTATTAATTTTTGTTAATGTTAATAAAAATACATTTGTTTATGATTAGTTCATGTTAGTTTACAGTGCGTTACTAATGCTAACAAATACAACTTTTGATTTTTGTAATGTATTAGTAAATGTTGAAATAACATTAACAACGATTAATAAATGCTGTAGAAGTATTGTTCATTCTTAGTTCATGATAACTAAATTAGTCAAGTCAAGTCACCTTTATTTATATAGCGCTTTTAACAGTGCAGATTGTGTCAAAGCAGCTTTACAGTGATAACTGGTATATAATTTTTGCTGCACAGCAGCTCTTAAAGAAAATGGTGTCATTATCCATCTTAGGTAAATTCAGTATTGATTCATTCCGATGTAAGAATCAATAGTTATTAATTTAGTTAATTTATCTATATCAGCACTGGAGTAAATAGTGATGTCATCATCCAGCTCAGTTAAGTTCGCATACAATAGTGTCAATGCAGGCAGATCAAAACACTGTTGAATATCAAATGTCAAGTGTCTAACTAAATTAGTTAACTAATCTTAACTAATGAAACCTTATTGTAAAGTGTTGCCGAAATGTGTTCTGCAGCCAATATTTAGAACAGTCAATGCACTCGAAATCAAATACTTCCCTACTATATATAATGTAAAAAAAAAAAAAAAAAAAAAGTATGCCAAAAGAGTAGTATGTCTGAATACATAGTATTCAAAAAACAGTAGGCAAAAAGTCCCCGGATGACCTACTACTTCCACAGAGATTCTGAAGTGTGGATTCGATGGACACTTTACTAACCCGTGAGGCCACGGAGATTATTTATGAATGAAAATGAAGTGACGCAACTGACACTGGCAGATCATGTGACAGTAACAGCATGGCAGATGTAGTATGTCTGAATTTCATTCATACTACCCATATTAATACTATATAACATACTATTTTGCCAGTCACAAAGTAAATTCAAATGTAGTACGTACTCACACAGTATGCGATTTCGGACGCAGCGAGTATCTTCTATCAACATTATTTCTATGTGTGGGTTAAGTTAGTACATCCATAAGACTGAGACACTGAAGATATAGTTTGATAATATGTCATAGTGTCACGAATGTGGCTCCCACGCCTCCTCCTCCACACCACCGGAGGGAGCCGTCACCTGAGTATTGACTGTTTCCCATTCGGACTACATTACCCATAGGCCCTCATTCCTGGGACTGATTGCGCACACACCTGCACCCCATCACACTCACACTATTTAAGCCACTCTCTCACACACTCACATCGCGAAGTCTTGATTTGCCCTGGTGATCATTTCTGAGCGTTTTCTTGTGGACTGTTTATTACCCTGTGATTCTCTGCTGCCTGCCCTGATCTCTGCCTGTGTACTGGACTGTGTTTGTTTGCCGCCTGCCCTGATCCTTGCCTGTGACTCGATCCTGTTTGTCTGCCGCCTGCCTCGACCATTGCCTGTCCCTGTTTATGCTTCTGCCTTTGCCCTGTTACTTTTGGTGACGATATCAATAAAGCTGCAAATGGATCCCCACTCTGTTGACCCATCATTACAGAAGACTTCGCCAACTAGCGATCCAGCAGCATTCATGCAGATCTCCACCGAGCTGTCTGCCCAGGCCAACCAGCTCGCGGTTCATCAGCATCAACTGAATCGCTTGACTTCTCTTACCGAAGAGCTGGCATGTCGTGGCGAGGGAAGATCGCTCAGAGAGTTCATCGAACTAACCATCCACATCGACAATCTTCTTCGCTCCCGTCGACCCGTTCGCCTACCCCCTGTCACCAATCCCACAATGGAACCCATGCAACTCGGATACACCCCACTTCATCCAGAGGAGAGAGAGAGAAGACGACAACTTCACCTGTGTCTGTACTGCGGTCAAACTGGTCACATCAAACTCAACTGTCCCGTTCGATCTAACCCAGCTAACCCGAGGGCGGTGAGTTCCCATTATTCCACTAACTGCCTCAAGATCCCCATACAAATAACTGTAGATGACCAACATATAACCACGCATGCATTACTGGACTCTGGGGCAGCGGGCAACTTCATGTCAGACACATTTATCAAGGAGCACAATATTACACTAACGGACTGTAATTCTCCATTGACTGTGGAGGCGCTAGATGGGAGACCCAGTGGAGGAGGAAAAGTGGCACACATCACCTCCGAGCTCTCTCTGCAAGTCGGAGTTCTTCATCAAGAACGCATCCGTTTCTACGTGATTCATTCACCCAATAACCCGGTCATCCTTGGTCTCCCATGGCTCAGAACTCACAATCCACTTATTTCATGGAAGGAGGGTCAAATTGTTCAATGGGATGCCGCTTGTCATGGACTATGCTTAAAACAGATCACCCCCTTACCAGTACAGACCGTTACAGTTCACGAGCAAAACATCGACGCACCCGACATACCCGCTGAATATGCCGATCTGGCGATTGCTTTCAGCAAAAGCAAATCTACTGAATTACCTCCTCACCGACCCAGTGACTGCGCTTATTGATCTCTTGCCAGGTACTACGCCCCCAAGGGCAGAATATTTCCCCTGTCACGGCGGAGTCGGCAGCCATGAAAGCCTACATTGAGGGAGTTGGCCAAAGGATTCATTCGACCATCTACATCCCGGCGGCATCTGGTTTCTTCTTTGTTAAAAGAAAGGCGGCAGTCTTCGACCCTGCATAGACTACCGTGGATTAAGCGATATAACAGTCAAGTTCCGCTACCCACTACCATTGGTCCCGCAGCTCTTGAACAACTAAGGCAAGCCAAATATTTCACCAAGCTGGATCTTCGTTGTGCCTACAATCTGATCCGTATCAGAGAGGGTGACGAGTGGAAGGCGGCTTTCTCTACTGCTACTGGCCACTACTGAGACCCTTGTTATGCCGTTCGGGCTATCCAACAGTCCCTCCGTCTTCCAATCGTTCATCAACGACGTCTTCCGGGACATGCTCAATCGCTGGGTCATAGTCTACATTGACGATATTCTCATATACTCCAAGAACTTCGAGGAACACATCCAACATGTCCGGTCCGTGCTACAACGCCTCATTCAACACAAGCTGTACGCCAAAGCGGAGAAATGTGAATTTCACCGCACTTCAACTTCATTCCTGGGCTATGTCATCAGTCAGGAGGGAGTGGCCATGGACGACAGCAAGGTAAAGGCAGTTCTGGAATGGCTCCAGCCTCGCACACTGAAGGAGTTACAGCGATTTCTGGGCTTCGCTAATTTCTACAGGCGCTTTATAAGGAACTTCAGTGGCGTTGCAGCACCATTAACATCCATGACCAGCGCGACAATCAACACGCCTTCACTGGTCTCCTGAGGCGGTGCACGCCTTTCAAGAGTTAAAGGAACGATTCACGTCAGCACCCATTCTCCGTCACCCAGATCCAGAACTCCCTTTATAGTCGAGGTGGGCGCTTCCAGTACTGGCATTGGGGCCATCCTCTCACAGCGCCAAGGTAGTCCCGCAAAAATGTTCCCATGTGCTTTCTACTCACGGAAATTGTCAGCAGCAGAACGCAACTTCGGCGTTGGCAATCGTGAACTACTGGCTATGAAAGCGGCGTTGGAGGAGTGGCGCCACTGGCTTGAGGGAGCACAACACCCGTTCACGATTCTCACCGATCACAAAAATCTGGAATACCTTCGTTCAGCAAAACGTCTAAACCCTCGGCAAGCAAGATGGGCCATGTTCTTCACACGCTTCCAGTTCACGGTAACCTACAGACCTGGTTCAAAGAATGTCAAAGCGGATGCTCTATCCCGCCAGTCTGAGGAAGTGGAACGGTCGACCAATGCAGAGAGTATTCTTCCTGCCAAACTGCTACTCGCTCCGGTTCAGTGGGGCGTTATGACAGAAATCACCCAAGCCAACGAACAAACCACACCACCACCAGACTGCCCACCTAATCGCACTTTCGTCCCCGATCACCTTCGCAACAAGTTACTTCATCAAGTTCATGACTTTCCCAGCTCAGGTCACCCAGGCATTACGGCCACACAACACCTTCTGCAAAATCGGTTCTGGTGGAACACCATGGTCGCGGATACCGCCCAATTCATTAACAACTGCACACTCTGTCAAACTTCCAAGTCATCTCATCGAGTTCCAGCGGGGCTGTTGCAGCCATTACCCATTCCTCAACGTCCCTGGTCACATATTGCCATTGACTTCGTCACTGACCTCCCTGAATCCCGCGGTCACACCACCATCCTCACAGTGATTGATCGGTTCTCCAAAACATGTCGTCTCATCCCACTACCCAAATTACCCACGGCATTTGAAACAGCAGAAATCCTGTGTAACAATGTGTTCCGCTTCTATGGGCTTCCGGAGGATATTGTGTCAGACAGGGGACCTCAATTCACGTCTCGAGTGTGGTCAGCTTTCTTCAAGCAGTTAAACATCAACGTCAGCCTCTCCTCTGGGTACCATCCTGAATCCAATGGTCAGACCGAACGCATGAACCAAGAACTCACCAGGTTTCTACGCACATACTGCCAACAGAATCAACCAGAATGGAGTCGCTACCTGATGTGGGCTGAATACGCCCAAAACTCTCTACAGAAACCTGCCACTGGACTCACACCCTTCCAATGTGTCCTGGGGTTTCAACCACCTCTATTCCCTTGGTCTGGGGAGCCTTCAAATCTGCCTTCGGTAACCGAGTGGATGCGGCGAAGTGAGGAGACTTGGGATCTGGCTCATCACCATCTGCAGCGGGCTGTAAGAAGGCAGGAAACTCAAGCCAATCGACATCGTCGTCCCAATCCTGAATATGCCGAGGGTCAATGGGTCTGGCTGTCCACGAGGGACCTACGTCTCAGACTTCCGTGCAGAAAACTCAGTCCCAGGTTTGTAGGGCCTTTCCAAATTCTCAAACAAATTACACCTGTATCATTCCGTTTAAATTTGCCTGCTAATTATCGTGTCTCTCCCACCTTCCATGTGTCGTTGCTGAAACCCTCTGGTGGTCCGAGAGGAGACGCGGAGGGAGCCGTGGCCCGCAACCCCCCGCCCTTGATGATTGAAGGCGAGGAAGCCTATCAGGTTCGAGAACTACTCGATTCCAGGCGCCGGGGTAGGAGACTACAATATCTGGTCGACTGGGAGGGGTACGGCCCGGAGGAGCGATCCTGGGTCAATGCGGATGATATCCTGGACCCATCTCTCCTAGAGGAGTTTCACCGGACGCATCCGGAGAGACCGGCCCCTCGACCCCGTGGTAGACCCCGGCGTCCGCTTCCTCGCGTCTGGAGCCGCTCGCAGGGGGGGGGGCTCTGTCACGAATGTGGCTCCCACGCCTCCTCCTCCACACCACCGGAGGGAGCCGTCACCTGAGTATTGACTGTTTCCCATTCGGACTACATTACCCATAGGCCCTCATTCCTGGGACTGATTGCGCACACACCTGCACCCCATCACACTCACACTATTTAAGCCACTCTCTCACACACTCACATCGCGAAGTCTTGATTTGCCCTGGTGATCATTTCTGAGCGTTTTCTTGTGGACTGTTTATTACCCTGTGATTCTCTGCTGCCTGCCCTGATCTCTGCCTGTGTACTGGACTGTGTTTGTTTGCCGCCTGCCCTGATCCTTGCCTGTGACTCGATCCTGTTTGTCTGCCGCCTGCCTCGACCATTGCCTGTGGTTGATGAATTCCACTTGTACTTTGGTATGTAGATGGTCTGTTCTGTAGAGATGACATTTACCTCTGACAGTGATCTTCACAGTCTTTCTTGAACCAGGTTGATTAGGGTTAAATGTTGCTCTGAACACATCTGGCTCCATTTCCAGTCTGAAGTAGTAGAGATCTGAATGATTCTTCATGATGTTATAGAAGACAGTTGTGCAGTTCCTCTCAGTGAGATCTCCAGTCATCTGTATGTCACTGAATCCTCTAATGATGTTTTTACTGCCATTAAAAACTATTAAACTGTTTTTTTCAGCAAACCTTGATGTATTTTTCAGCCAGATCCCATAACTAAAATTTGACTTATTTTGTTTGTCCTCAAAATTAGAGATGTTGAATGTACAAGGAATCTGCACACAAGAGCCTGTCAGAGCTGTTACTGTCTGAGGCATCACGGCAAAGAAGAGATCATCAGCTGAAACATATAAACACATTAATCATGCTAGAGATATGAAGGAATAAGCACTGGGTTTAATGCACATTATAATCACAATTGCCCTTACTCATAATGACGACAAAAGTTTAACGAACCTGAATGAGTATGTAACAACACCGAGCTGATGAAAATGAAGGAAGTGATCTGGATTCCTGCCATCAGGATTTGTAACAAGGATGACTTTGGACTTTAAAATACTAACAAATGAGTCAATACAACACCATCACATTACACTTCATCATTACACAACACAAAACACATCATGCACATTTAACAACTTTACAACTTTACTTTTTTAATACATTTATATTTATATTAATATACATAACTACAGATTATACCAAATTATTTCCTCATTGTCAAAAACAAACTTGTGTGAGATTAATTACTAGAACTGAGTTACTTGATTCAGTAAAATTTACAGGAACTCACAGTCAGCTGAGCAGCTACTGGAAACGCTCGCCCCTAAGCAACTCACAGCTCTTACTACTTTTGTTTTTACAGATAATGTGAACTGTGAAATAATGAACAAGTTATAGCCTTTAGACATAAAAATGTATTGTGTGAGAAAGAAAAGTAAAATATTGAAATTCTTACCTCAGAATAGTAGTTTAACTTATAAGAAGCAGAAGTGCCTAAAACTGTGCTCTTTGTCACAACAGCCTTTTAACATCCTTCATGATGTGACATTGCAAAACACCCCAATGTAATGTCATCAAAGAGGAAGTTTTTTTGTAGGATATATGCATAGGGGGGACAAGCCTTTGTAAAAGCCCCCAAAACGTACTTTTCATGTACTTTTAGAGCAACAATAGGCTACATGCTAACAATACTGTTGACTAGTTTGCAACATCAGTTACACTGCAGGTCAGGCAGCCTCACATAAAAACGTACTGAATAAAAATGTTTTGATTATGACTAAAGTGTAAAGTAGTGAAAACTTACTCTCTCTGTTTTAACTTAACACAAATTCACATAGCTTATATCTCTATGATATCTCCAGTCAGAGGTTTTTCCTGTCCATTTACTTTTAGCTACAGAAGCCACAGCTAGCTAACATTAACCAATTGTACAAGTAGGCCTTTATGTATTATTTTTTTCTTCTTTGATTATGAGTTAAATCAGTCAGTTAATCATAGTTAACTAATACATGTTAACAGTTTAAAAAAACAAAACAAAGCCCTCTTTATAGGCCTATAGTGAAATCTCTACTAGGAACCTACTAGGAAATAGTGTAATTTCCTTAAAGAAATGCAACAACCGAACACGTGACTGTAAAGGAATAGTTCACCCCAAAAATTAAATTCCTGTCATTATTTATTCCAAACTTGACCTTGTGGCTACTCTTTTCCCTCATGAACCAGTCATTTCACAAAAGACAACTGTGATAAGGTAGTGACTCTCAAGTGTGCTGCGCAAATGTTCCCTATAGTCCTCAAACCTCGTTCAGTTATACAAATGTATAAATCAGCTGCAAATCAGTACTGCCTTTAATTATTCATTTATTTTGGAGTATTGTAGAGACATTTTTTAAAAGTTAAAATGTTGCATGCACATTTTTGCAACAAAGTAACAGAAAAATAGGCATCATTATTTAAAAACAAAACAAAGAATACAGAAACAAATGCAGTCACTCATTATTTTTAATAAAAGATTCATCAGAAAATATAAAGCTGAAAGAATTTTTTTCACATAAGACAGCATATAAGCCTATAGAAATATAACATACAAGTAATTTCAGAATGTTACTAGAAACAAGAATTTCTAATTTACATTTGAAAGCAAGCATAATTGTTTTGTTTTGTCTCAGTTTGTAATTGTCCTCAAGTAGCTGTTTAGGATTATTTTTCATTAAAAATAAAATACATTTTTAATAACAAACTTTTTTTTTTTTTTTTTTTTTTTTTTTGCTGTGAGATGTAAAAAATTATTTTTTCACCTGAGCATAAATGTCCTCATGCACAACACTGATGGCTTTTGGTTTTTTGTGTATCATGTGGACCTGAGCATATACTACATCTGAATCTTTTTCATGGTTGTCTTCTTCAGTTGAGTCTTTCTCTGTATTGTGGTTGGACTGAGTCATGAACTCACACACATTATAATCATCTGAGATCTTGTTGTCCTGGTTGGTCACGGTGAGGACATTAGCATATGTGGAATTCCTGTCAATAGTTTCATCCTGTGCCTAAAAATGAAAACAAATATATTTGGTGTATATATACCAGCATTTCAATCATGACAACTCTAGGAATAGTTAATGGATAGGGTGAATTCAAGTTGATTGGGACACTTTTTCCAAGTCATCTCAATGGCAAAAAGTGTCCCAATCACCCTGAATTCACCCTATAACAATGTTAATGTATTTGGTCTTAATATAGTTTCATGACTGAACTTGATATATATTCATTCTAGTATAAAATCCTTGAATATTAATAGTAATTTTGTAGATAGTTTAAGTCAATGTTAATTGAACATCCATTGTAAAAAAAAAAAACAAAAAAAAAAAAACCTTACTGGATTTTTAAAAGGTAATGCTTTGAATGCATGACCATTCATGTGTATATAATACATCTAAGCACATATTAAATATTATTAAGTTATTATTAATTTAACATTCAATAAGTTATTATTTTAACATAAATGGTCATGTTTAAAAGTGCTAAATTGGCTGATGTCTGATATGATGTTTAATATGAAAAATTAATATAATTTGGTTCTATTAGATGTCTATTAGAAAGTTATAATTAAGAGAGACATACAAAATGTGCAGCACCGGAATTGATAGCATCTGTTTATAGCAATGACCGTGATCTGAATAAAAACATTGTGGATGTTTGTGCAGTGGTGTGAAATGACTGGTGTTTGAGGAAGTTCACAAACCTGATTCAAGGACTCTTTTTTTCCAACATTGTCTCCCCTGTGTGTCTTTGTCCTGGTCCTGTGAGAGGAAATAAATAATTAAACTGAAAACTTGACTTGACTGTGAATGACTGAAGTGCTTTGTAAAAGCTGATCTGATCACTGTATGAAGTCAAATACTAGCAAATCTCACATGTTCTGACTCTGGCTGAGGCTTAAAGTGGTCTGTTTTAAAATGACCTCAGTGAAAATGAAAATGTAACTAAATTTACCTTGCACAAAAACCAAGAGCAGAGAGCATGAGCACTGCCACGATTCCTCCCACACAACCAGCAATCATAAGCATAGAGTGTCCATCTTGTCCCATGTCCTGTGAAATGTCTGCAACTGGACAAAATGTTGCATTTCAAATTATCTTTATTGCTTTAGATCTGTAAATGACCTTGTTCTCTACGTTTAGACTGTGTAAAGTTTGTTTCTTTCGGAGGAACTTTGACAGAAACACAAGCACATACATGAAAAAACGATAAAACATCTGTGCATTAGACGTTTCTGGGTAGCTAAACACCAAATTCTGTTTAAGCAGCACAGGGCTATGTTAAAGGAAGTAAGCAGTCAAATCTCTTACACAGGACTTGTAGCATCACGGTGGTCTTCACAGTTGAGTCATTAGATGTATTTCTTGGATATGTAGCAGTGCAGGAGATGTTCCTTCTGTGATCCATGTATGAAGCTTTGAAGGTCACGTGTGAAAACACTGACTGAGTTTTATCAGGTTTCTCCTGTAACTGTGTTGTAATGTGGGCAGATTCAGGGATGTTGGACCAGGATATTGTAGGAGGTTGTTTGGGGCAGGGGGCTTCAGCAGAGCAGCTCAGATTGACTGTTGTTTCCTCCATCACAGAGGGTTTATCATTGGGTTTAAGATCAGGAGGTTGTGGTGAATCTACAGAAATAAATGACTGTAGTTCATTAAGAAATTATGATGTTAAGTAAATTATATTTACATTTAAATGTATTTATTTATTAAATTCATCAAGCGACTTACAAGTGAAGGAAAGCATAAGAACGTATGGCAATGGAGATGACAATGGAGATGACATTTACCTCTGACAGTGATCTTAACAGTCTCTTTTGAATTATCTGTATTGGGGTTAAATGTTGCTCTGAACACATTTGGCTCCATTTCCAGTCTGAAGTAGTAGAGATCTGAATGATTCTTCATGATGTTATAGAAGACAGTTGTGCAGTTCCTCTCAGTGAGATCTCCAGTCATCTGTATGTCACTAAATCCTCTAATGATGTTTTTACTGCTATTAAAAACTATAAAATCATTGTTTTTATCAAACTGTGATTTATTTTTTAACCAGATCCCATAAATAGATTTTGTCCTGTTACGTTTGTCCTCAAAATTAGAGATGGTGAATGTACAAGGAATCTGCACACAAGAGCCTGTCAGAGCTGTTACTGTCTGAGGCATCACGGCAGAATAGATATCATCAGCTGAAACATAAAAACAAATTAGTGCATTATGACTTAAACCTTAGAGAGGTAAAGGTCTTAAAGGCACAGTTCACCCAAAAATGAAAATTATGAAAACGCTCAACCTCTCAGTTACAAATAATCATGTTCTTCCAAACCTGTGACTATTTTTTCTTAAAGTAAATATTTTAGATTTTTTTTTCCATGCTACTCTTGCACACAACAAAAGTGTACCCTGACATAGGGAAGTTGAGCTCCAAAAAGAACAAAACAGCACCATAAAAGTAATTATGACATGTGCCCTGAATTCAAAGTCTTCTGCAGCCATATGATATCTTTATCTGATGAACAGATAAAAATTTAAGTGTAATTTTTTCTTGATACATTTTCTTGTCCTTTGCCAATCACATGCCTGCACACTATTTCCCTCTTGTGTTGTCATATCATATTTTCCCTCTTCTGCTGGTAAATGTGATCATTAAAAAAATAATAATAAACTGAGTGTAATATTGACCAACCTGAGTGAGTGTGTATAAACGCAGAGCTGATGATGAAGATGATGATAATGAAGGACATGATCTGGAGCACAGATATCACTGGAGCTCTGACACAAACACAGGAAAGAAATTAAAACTTGTGTGCCAAAAAAAAAAAAGAAAAAAAAAAAGTTTTTACTCTGTAAGCAATAAATTGTATCTTCAGCTTGTTTTATTACTGTATTTAACTAAAGAGATTTTAAGAGAGTTAATAGTCTCTGGAGACCGCAGACTCTCCCATCACTGAATAATATCTTTATTAAATGAATAATTGTTGTCATAAACTTAATGTTTACACAATGTTTCTAATGATTAATACTTTTAAAAATATCAGATCACAAGAGACAAGCCTTACCTCAGAGCAGTGCAGTCAAAGAAAAACAGAAGTTCATGAAGACGTCTTCCTCTATGAGAGATCAGTTAAACACTGAGTGGTGTGATGTTCTCTTGACAATCTCCCAGCAGCACTACAGGACGAGATATTATGAATCTACCTTTGTTCATTCTGTGCTTAAATGTCTGTCATTCATTCAAAGAAGATGGAAGCCATAACACAAGAATATGCTCAAATACAATAACAATGTGGTCATATAAAACAAGGAAAGGCAATGCATGAAAGTTTGTTTGAAATTATTGATAAATGTTAACATTTGCATGCTCATTGCTCATTCACTGCTTATTGTGTACTCTGTTTTTGCTAACTTTTTTCAGTGCTCATCAATAAAACTAACCATAACTATACTACTATACATAACTAACTAACTAACACATCTATTGAATGCAGAAGAGCTTCTGTGCTCATTGTCACTGGTGCACAAGACTGTAACACTTAAACCCACACATTTACAACATTTTAAGACTGAATGCTGGCTTATGAGACACGTATGTTGTTCTTGTGTGAAAAATGAAGACCAAAAAAAAAAAAAAAAAAAAGAAAAGAGAAGAAAAAGAAAAAAAGAACTGAAACCTAAAGTTTCTAAAGTTGCCTCATTTCTGCTAGTTTGTTTAAACATGGCTTTAGTGATATGATATCATATACTATTGACCGCTACTTGTAATTACAGGAAGACACACAGAGCCTTTAAGGGATCATCCACAGCTCGGTGTGCCTTATACGATTTTAATGCCTGACTTGAAAGCAAACCCATCCCCAGCGCAAAGTGCATTAAAATCGCGTAATGCAAACCTAGACTAGATTATCCCTCTTATACTATGGATACTTGACAACACTGTCTATATTTGACCAAAAGAGTTAAAAATTATGGTTATTTTTGCCAGCTGTATGACTCGTTAGATCTAGCATTATTCCTGTTTTAAATCAGACACAGAGGCAGAGTAGTAAGATGACATTTATTTATTTAGAGAGACAACAACTAGCTAACAATAAATAACTCTCTACTAACAATAAAGCTGTAGGTTTAATTACAGTAGCATTACCACCTCCTTGCTGAGTAATGTAATGTAGCAGTTCAGTAGTGAAACTAATTCATTTATAAAAGTCACGAGGCAGCAGTGACAACAATATACTGTAAAAAAATATACTGTCAAAACTGTTCAATGTATTATGTATTTCAACAAAAGTAACTATTTATTATTATTTATGTCTGCTTTATAGACTGTTGCAGTGAGGACATTTTTGTGGACCAAAACCTGGAAATAAGTTCGCATTTTAGCACTTCCTGTTCCATCTTCCTGAAATAAAGTCTGTGGTTAACCTTAAGAGAGGTAAAGGTTATACTTTAGAGAGGTAAAGGCACAGCTCACCCAAAAAAGAAAATTATGAAAAATCTCACCCTCTTTGTTACAAATCCTCACATTCTTCCAAACCTGTGTGACTATTTTTCTTAAAATAAATATTTTACATTTTTTTCCATGCTGCTCTTGCACGCTCTGACATACGGAAGTCGAGCTCCAAAAAGGACAAAACAGCACCATAAATATAAAAATATAAATACCCAGTAATACCCTCTTGTGTTTTTTTTAATAATGCTTTTGCTTGCCTTGTAAAAAGCAGTTGCTAACTAGTAGGGTGGCCATTATTGTTCTGTTGCAGGATAGTAGACGTGATTTGGCGGGACACTTGTGTGACATAAATTCTTAATATTATACTATAAATATTGATTTACATTAGCTGGAAAGCCTATTTGCCATCACGTTGGATGATAATGTTTACCGCTCTGTGACTGGCACTCAATTTAGCCCAGGTTCAGGTAATACAGTGTAATTGGTAACACTTGGTAAGGTTCATTAGTTAACATTAGTTAATTACATTAGTAAACATGAGCTAATAATGAACTGCACTTATACAGCATTTATTAACCTTTGTTAATGTTAATTTCAAAATTTACTAATACATTATTAAAATCTTGTTAACATTAGTTAATGGACTGTGAACTAACATGAACAAACAATGAACAACTGTATTTTCATTAACTAACATTAACAAAGATTAGTAAATACAGTAACAAATGTATTGCTCATGGTTAGTTCATGTTAGTTAATACATTAACTAATGTTTAACTAATGAACCTTATTGTAAAGTGTTACCGTGTAATTTAATCTACAGGACTTATTCTGTCTGCTAAATATAACAAATTGAGTAACAGGTAGGCTAGTAGGTAAAAATCATATTTTATACTAAAATAAACTTCCTTAAGTAGCCCTTATTTTACTTTCCTTTATTAGACTATACAAAAATGAAGGATTCAATGCTGTAATGATACACCAACTCAGAAATAGGTTAGGAGTTGCAGGCATTTATTCTCAGAAACAATATACAGGTAGGTATAGCCACAGCGGCAGGAACTACAACTCTTGGCTTAACAGGTAAGTATATTAACAGGTAATTTCAGTATTTTCCAAATAACAAATAGCCTAAACAGGAGGCTTAACAGCATCAAAAGAACGATTGCAGGTAAGAGATGGGTAAAAACAGGAACTAAAATATTACCAAGGCCAGATAGCTGTAAGATGGTGGGCTTTATCCCAGTCCAAATGCTCTGATAACGATCCACATGTGAGTCTTGTTAACACTTAGGAGACTGAAAGCGAGTGAGTGAGTGAGTCAGTGCTTTATTTGCACTCTCATAATGCGATTATAATGGGATTTTGGCAATATTGCGATTAAACTTTACCTCATGTAAACGCAATACTTTGATTAAAGTAATGCGATTAAGCTCATAATCTTAGTAAGCATAATTGCATTAAATGAGGTGGTGTACGCCGATTTTAATCGCAATACAGGCATGTAAACACCTTATTCACATTATTCCCGTTTTGACCAAAGTGCGCATGTGCTCGGACGTGCACGGATGCCATGTGTTGTTCACACAATTTCATGAATGAACTTCATGACATTATTATAAGTTTTCACTTCACCAAATCGCTAAACTCTGTCAACACAGCTCTGCATCTTCATCCAGACGGTGTGAAGAACGCTTAAAACAATGGCTGGTAACATGCATACTGTATGCCTATCTGAGTGTGGTATAACCGCTTATTAGTGAATAATCAGAGTAATGAAAATTGCATGTAAACTGGAGTGAAGAGTTCTGCTTATGTCATCTTACTGCAATTAAGACCTTACTCTGATTATGAGAAATAATCGCATTATTGGTGCACATGTAAACGTAGTCAGTGAGGAAGTGAGGAAGTAGAGCAGAGTGCACATGACAAATGCATCTTGAACTTGTATTTTTTTGTTGGATCTTATAGGTTTGATCAGAATCTTCTTATCCAGTATGTGACTAGATCATCAGGGGTTGCCAACATTGGTCCTGGAAAGCCACAGTCCTGCAGAGTTTTGCTCCAACCGTAATTAAACACACCTGAACAAGCTAATCAATGTCTTCAGGATCCTTCACATGCTATGGGAAATTTGATAATTCCCACTTCTGAAGTCGTGATTACAAGCTCATCGCATTCAAATTTCAAAATGGGAGGTCGTTCATGTGCAATTTTTACCTAGGAAACTCGTATTTCCAATAATTCGGAGAGCACATGAAGGCAGCACATACAGTAGCTACAGGCAGGTGAGTTTTTATCAGGGTTGGAGCAAAACTCTGCAGGACTGTGGCTCTCCAGGACTGACGTTGACTGACTAGTTTAAACTAGAAGATGGAAAACTGACCTTTTTTTTTTACTTAGATTAATTTTTCAAAAATCTGCCATTTTACCGGGTGTGTAGTTTTATACCCACTGTATATATGCCAATTCACACTGCACCAACAGACGTCGACCAATGCGGACAATCACTAGATACTTCACTTCTCAAGACATTCCACAACACAACAAACATTGATTGAACGATTGAAAACGCATGCCGAGCAACGTCAGCAGATGCCGACAGGGGTAACACACTGATCTGACAAAATCCCATGTGTCTGCGGCTGTTGGTCGACGTCTGTCGGTGCAGTGTGAATTGGCCTTAAGTGAGCCTACAAATCCTGAAATACTCTGTACTCTATTTCTGTGTATTCATCATGTTTGAAGTGTGTCTCTGTGATGCAGTAGTTCTGCTGCTTTGAGATGTCAGTCTTTTCATAGCAGATGATCAGTGTTTCATCATCAGAAATCTTATTAACCTGTGCACAGTGAAAACAGGTTACAATCATGTTTTATTTGCTAAATATTTTTATATGTAATCAAAAAATATTTTCATTCTTTATATGTGATCTCTAATTTGTATTATGTATCTTTCACATAATCAACTTGATAAAAGAAATAAATTAACTTTTAATAAATGAATGCTCATAAATGTGAACAAGCTGATGAATGAATAAATAATAAATGTCTAGAATACTGAACTTTTATGAATCAGAAACTAAACTTACCTGACCAGAAGGATCCTTCTCATTGGCACTGACATTTCTTCTCCTAATAAAGAAAGAAGGTCAAAATGTTTTAGGCACATTTTTATTTTTGCACTGGCCTAAATAATCTTATCACATAATTATATTCAAATGGATCAAGTGTAAATTGGCAATGGCAGCAGAAATATGTTGCAAAATATTCTTAATACATTTAAAAAGGTCACCTCTCATTTCTGATGAGCAGAAAAAATCATGTTTGAAAAAAATACCATATGTTTGATGGTTATAAATCACATCTTCACATTTGCCTCAATATTGCCATTGAATATTAAACTTGAGAAAGAACAAAATAATTTGAACTTAATTTTACACTGTACATTAATCCAGTATATTCTCACAAATGGAAACAATTCTCCATGTCCTAGTAGGTGAGAAGAAATTAAGAATAATGTAGTATTAATACGTTACATGCACATGACTGAAGTGCTTTCTAATAGTTTGTTTTATCACTGTATGAAGTCAAACACTAGCAACTCAGTTTTTAACTGTGGTTGATGTTTAAACGAACACAAGCACAATGCTGAGTACATCTTAAACAGGATGTTTCAAAATGGCATCTGTTATAATACAACTAATGTTTAATTCACAATGAAAGTGAATACAACTAAATTTACCTTGCACAAAAACCAAGAGCAGAGAGAGTGAGAACTGCCACGATTCCTCCCACACAACCAGCAATCATAAGCATAGAGTGTCCATCTTGTTCCATGTCCTGTGAAATGTCTGCAACTGGACAAAATGTCGCATTTCAAATTATCTTCATTGCTTTAGATCTGTAAATGACCTTGTTCTCTACGTTTAGACTGTGTAAACTCACCTTCAACTGTGAGCTGGATCTCTGCTGACTGACTGCCGTGTTTATTCTGTGCAGTGCATGAATACCTTCCTACATTATTTTGAGTTGCATTGAAGGTAATCTTTTCCAGAGCTGTAGGCATCTCTTGTCCACGTTTGTACCAGGTGTAGTTCATGTCATTTGATGGATTGGCTTTGCTTTTGCAGGTCAAAGTCACATTAGTGCCAACAGGGACTGAAGCAGATGGATCGATGGTGATGTGAGTTTCTTTCGGAGGAGCTTTGACAGAAACACAAGCACATACATGAAAAAACGATAAAACATCTGTGCATTAGACGTTTCTGGGTAGCTAAACACCAAATTCTGTTTAAGCAGCACAGGGCTATGTTAAAGGAAGTAAGCAGTCAAATCTCTTACACAGGACTTGTAGCATCACGGTGGTCTTCACAGTTGAGTCATTAGATGTATTTCTTGGATATGTAACAGTGCAGGAGATGTTCTTTCTGTGATCCATGTATGAAGCTTTGAAGGTCACGTGTGAAAACACTGACTGGGTTTTATCAGGTTTCTCCTGTAACTGTGTTGTAATGTTGGCAGATTCAGGGATGTTGGACCAGGATATTGTAGGAGGTTGTTTGGGGCAGGGGGCTTCAGCAGAGCAGCTCAGATTGACTGTTGTTTCCTCCATCACTTCTTTCAGATCAGTGGGTTTAATATCAGGAGGTTGTGGTGAATCTGTATAAAAACATTGTAGTTCATCTTTAAGATAACATACAGTTCTTAGTGGTTTAAGATTGCAGTATTATGTACATGATATTTGTTTACATTTATTTGTCAGATATTTTGTCCAAAGTGACTTACAGATGAAGAAAACCATTACAAAGCTGTGTGTTAAAGACAGTGGAGATGAGATTTACCTCTGACAGTGATGTTCACAGTCTTTCTTGAACCAGGTTGATTAGGGTTAAATGTTGTTCTGAACCCATTTGGCTCCATTTCCAGTCTGAAGTAGTAGAGATCTGAATGATTCCTCATGATGTTATAGAAGACAGTTGTGCAGTTACTCTCACTGAGATCTCCAGTCATCTGTATGTCACTGAATCCTCTAATGATGTTTTTACTGCTATTAAAAGCTATGAAACCTTCATTTTTATTAAACTGTGTTATCTTTTTCAACCAGATCCCATAAATAGATTTGGCATTGTTAAGTTTGTCCTCAAAATTAGAGATGTTGAATGTACAAGGAATCTGCACACAAGAGCCTGTCAGAGCTGTTACTGTCTGAGGCATCACGGCAAAGTAGAGATCAACAGCTGGAACAAAAACACATTAGATTAAAAAAGTTTGTTGAGACAAACTTTGAAGTTGGCTTGAGAACACCACACCTGAAAGTTTGAAGAAGTTTAAAGTTTTAAAAGCTTGAAGATTTAGGGTTTTCATTTTGAAGTAGTTTGAAGTATAAAGTAGTTTTACAGCTTAAGTTTGATGTTTTGAAGGCAATACAGTCTCAGCCGTTGCTAAGGTACTCTGGGTGGTTGCTAGGGTGTTGCTATGCAGTTGCTAGGGTACTCGGGGTGGTTGCTAGGGTGTTCCTATGCAGGTGCTAGGTTACTCTGGGTGGTTGCTATGTGGGTGCTAGGGTACTCGGGCTGGTTGCTAGGGTGGTGTTATGTGGTTTCTAATGTATTGTGGTTGGTTGCTAGGGTGTTCCTATGCGGGTGCTAGGTTATTCTGGGTGGTTGCTAGGCTGTTGCTATGCAGTTGCTAAGGTACTCTGGGTGGTTGCTAGGATGTTCCTATGCAGGTGCTAGGCTATTCTGGGTGGTTGCTAGGCTGTTGCTATGCAGTTGCTAAGGTACTCTGGGTGGTTGCTAGGGTGTTCCTATGCTGGTGCTAGGGTATTCTGGGTGGTTGCTAGGCTGTTGCTATGCAGTTGCTAAGCTACTCTGGGTGGTTGCTAGGTTGTTCCTATGCAGTTGCTAGGGTATTCTAGGTGGTTGCTAAGCTGTTGCTATACAGTTGCTAGGCAACTCGGTGTGGTTGCGAGGGTGTTCCTATGTGGGTGCTAGGCTACTCAGTCTGTTGCTATGCAGTTGCTAGGGTATTCTGAGTGGTTGCTAGGATGTTGCTATGCGGTTGCTAGGGTACTCATGGTGGTTGCTAGGGTGTTGTTATGCAGTTGCTAGGGTACTTGGGATGGTTGCTATGGTGTTGCTATGTGGTTGCTAGGGTATTCAGGTGGTTGTAGGGTGTTGCTATGCAGTTGCTAGGGTACTCGGGGTGGTTGCTATGGTGTTGCTATGCAGTTGCTAGGGTATTCGGGTGGTTGCTAAGGTGTTGCTATGCAATTGCTAGGGTACTCGGGGTGGTTGCTAGGGTGTTGCTATGCAATTGCTAGGGTATTCGGGGTGGTTGCTAGGTTGGTTTGGATGGTTGCTAGAGTGTTGCTATGAAGTTGTTAGTATCACATCACTAGCATGTTTCAGATAGATAGATAGATAGATAGATTAAAAATATTCAAATGGACGCTTTAATGAGTCTCAGTGGATACTGGGAGGTTAAATTAGAATTTTGACAGTTGGAGTTTGAACAGTCTTGGCTCATTTAAACATTGTCATTGAAAGTCTATGGAATTTTTCTGAGTTTTAATAGTCATTTTTAGGAAAACTGTAAGTCAAGTCAGTTAGAAAAGATATAGCAACCCAAGAACAGTCTGAAGGTCTGACCTGAGTTTGGTGGTTAAAGAGTTAAAGCTGCAGGAGGAGTTAGAGTCATAAATTTTAGTCTCAGAAGAAGAAGATGAAGTAGTTTAAATAGCATTTCAGTAAGCTGGCTTTCCCAAACATTTTAAAGATTTTTCTTCATGCCGCTCTTGTCCATACCCTATATGCATACATACGGTAGTCTAGTTGAGCACCAAAAAGGACAAAATGGCACCATAAAACTAATTATGACTTACAAATGACTTGTGCCCTGTATTTAAAGTCTTTTGAAGCCATGAGATATCTTTATCTGAGGAAGAGAAAAAGATAGTCTTTGCTTGATACATCACATGCCTGCACACTAATTTTCCTCATGTCGTCATATCAGTAGTGGTTCTGCTGGTAAATGTTGTGATATTGTTCATCGAAAATAAACGATGTATTATGGACCAACCTGAGTGAGTGTGTAGAAACACAGAGCTGATGATGATGATGATCTGGAACACAGACATCACTAGAGCTCTGAAATAAACACAGGAAAGAAACTAAATATACTTGTGTGCCAAAACACCCACAACAAATTGTTTTTACTCTGTCCACAACTGTAAGCAATGAATTGTACCTTCAGCTTGTGTGTATTAATAATAAAAGTAATAGTAGTAGTAATAATAGTAAAAACTGTGTTTATATTTATATCTCTTTAAAGAGATTTTAAGAGAGTTAATAGTCTCTGGAGACCGCAGACTCTCCCATCCCTGATTAATATCTTTATTAAATGAATAATTGTTGTCATAAACTTAATGTTTACACCATGTTTCTAATGATTTATACTTTTAAAAAGATCAGTTCACGAGACAAGCCTTACCTCAGAGCAGTGCAGTCAAAGAAAAACAGAAGTTCATGAAGACGTCTTCCTCTGTGCAAGATCAGTTAAACACTGAGTGACGTTCTCTTGACAATCTCCCAGCAGCACTACAGGACGAGATATTATGTGCTTAAATGTCTGTCATTCATTCAGAGAAGATGGAAGCCATAACACAAAGAATATGCAGATAAACTCAAATACAATAACAATGTTTACAAGGTCTTATCAAACAAGGAAAGGCAATGAATGAATGTTTGTTTGATATTACTGATAAATGTTAGCATTTGAACGCTCATTCTTTGCTTATTGTGTACTCTATGCTTTTGCAAACTTTTTTTTTTCAGTTCTCATCAATAAAACCAACCATAACTATACTAATACTAACTACACCATTTTAAGACTGAATTCTAGCTAATGAGACATGTACATTGTGAAAAAATGAAGAGAAAAAAGAACAAACGTAAAGTTTCATAAAATGTTTTTAAACAAGATTTTTTAAGACTGAAAGAGTTGCCGGAGGCTTAATGGTGCTGACATCATGCGACCATGGTGTCGTTTGTTTATAGCCTACATTTAGCTTTTGACTTCTGCCCATTTGTATTTTACACTTCAAAATTGTCTTCAATACTTCTTCGTGGTCAGTGCTGGGTTGATTACTTTCAAATTGTAGTCGGTACTGATTTAAGGTAATATAATCAGAATACTTTTTGTTTACTTTTAGATTACTTTTGACCTAACTCGTAATTAAAGTTGGGGGAATAAATATGTAAATATGTAAATATAAAATGACGTAAAATTGACAGAAGCCTTCCAAAGACAGCGATACATAAATGACTCACTGAGTGATAATTCAAAAATAATTAATGTGTTTGTCAGGAACTGATTAGATAAGCAGTGTTGCAATGTTGATAAAACACTTAAAAGTGAAATGATTTCTGTTAATCCAGTGATCAAATGCTGTGTGGGTCTCATTTTTCAGTGATAGGCACTAGTGGCTGGTCTGTGCCAAGTGTGCCACACAAGTGCTGAAAAGTGAAGCCAAAACGTTTCGATCGCCCCCAGGTGGCTGGATGCAGTATAGGTCATAAACCCTGCCCTCTCCATGTAATCAAAAGGGACGTGAGACATACAAATAATACATAATACATAATACATACTTCAAATACATTTTTTTTTTTTCAAAGATGGTTTCTGTCATTTTAGGTAGTTTTTATCACGCTGATGTAAGTTCAAGTGTTCGGTTTGTTCAAGTTTGGTTTTAGTTATTTGATACTACAAAAACAGAGGTGTGACGTCATGATTGACAGCTTTTTTGAGCAAAGTAGTCACTGAGGCACCAACTGATTTTTTGGGGGATCTTCGGGAGGAGATTGGAACTTTGGAACGCAGACTCAGGTTCCAAGATGTCAGCACCATGTTGGGACATTAGCTTCACTTTACTATAGAAGAGAATCAAGGTTTGTCATATATCTTTTTTTACAGTCTATGTTCTGTGCGTGCAGTAAAAAAAAATGTAACTGTAGTCTGATTGCAAGAATTTTAAAATGTAATATAATTACAAGTATTTAATTTTTGGAATCTGATTATGGCCTAAAAGTTGAAGTTTGTTTCATCTGTCCATACAAATTTTTGCCACATGGTTTCGACAAAATTTAGAAGGGCTCTGATTAATTTTTTTATTTTTATTTTTTTGTGTGATTAATGGCTTCTCTCTGGCCGCCCTACCCCATATCATAGACATACAGGATACAGGATATTTGAAGGATATATGAAGGTCCTTTAATATTACTATAAAGCTGCGTTTCCACCGAAATTACCCGGAACAATTTGTCCCAGGAACCCTTTTTCCCCCCAGACCTACTGCTAACTGCGTTTCCATAGCAGTCTAAAGTACCGTGAAGATAGTCCAGTTACGTAGGACTGCGCGCGACTTTCCAGTTCCCGCTGCATTTCATCCTCTGCATATAAGCATAATAAAGCCTAAACCTCTTTGTCTGTCCATCGGTCGTATTTTTTAAACTCCACTGTTGATTCAAATAACAAACAACTCTTACTGCACGTACCGCAACAGAGTTTAAAAAACGATGGTTGAAATGAAATGCTGCATGGAGTCAACCAATCAAAATGCTGCGTGAACTCAACCAATCAGCATGTTCAGCGCCCAAGTCCCACCCCGAAAGTTCGGAACTTTGAAAAAGTACTACCTAGCGAGCAGGTACTTTCTGAGGGGGAATTTTTTACCCGGAACTTCATTTAGACCCTGGTTCCTGTGGTCGAAACACACTAGTTCCTGGGGAAAGTTTCTGCGGTGGAAACATGGCTTAAGTCTCTTGGCATCCTCCTTGATAACTTTTCATCTTGTTTTTACATCCATTTTCGACAGGTTTCCTGTTCTTTAGAATGTCATTGTGGTGCCCCATTTTCTCCACTTGTTGATGATGGCCTTCATTGTATTCCATGGTACATTTTGTACCCTTCTCCTGATTGGTACCTCTTCCCAGTGAGATCCCGCACATCCTTTGTAAGCTCATTGTGGGCTATGGCTTCAGCAATAAGGCCAAGAAGATTGTACAGAATCCAGAAAGAGTGGATTTTTATTCAGGGTTAATCAGCATCATTCAAATTACGACTTTTTAGTAAGAGTTTGAATGTATTTGGTTAATTGCAAACAGTGTGTACATTTATGCAAACAGATAATGTTAGGTTCGTTTTTTCCTTAAACATTTTTCTTAAGAGTTTCTTGGAAGAAGATCTGACATTTATTACTTGGATTAATTTTTCAAAAATCAAAAAATCTGCAATTTGAACGGGGGTGAGTAGACTTTTTATATCCACAGTATAGGTCAATTCACACTGCACTGACAGACAGCGTCCAGCACGGACAGTCAGCAGATTATAGTATATATCACTTCTCAAGACATTCCATGACCCAACAAACGCCAATTGAATGACTGAAAACAAGCGCTGACCAACAGCGACAGATGCCAACAGGGGTAACTGCGTCTGTCGGTGCAGTGTGAATTGGCCTTAAGTGAGCCTACGAATCCTAAAATAGTCTGTACTCTATTTCTGTGTATTCATCCTGTTTGAAGTGTGTCTCTGTGATGCAGTAGTTCTGCTGCTTTGGGATGTCAGTCTTTTCGTAGTAGATGATCAGTGTTTCATCATCAGAAATCTGTTCATTGATCGTGATGTTTCTGGCAGTGTTGACATAATCCACATCTGTGATATTAACCTATGATACAGTAAATACAGTTACAATCATGATTTATGTGCAAAATATTTTCATACGTAACATCTTTCACATAATCAGCTGGATAAAAGAAAGAAATATAAATATGAACAAGCAGATGAATGAATAAATAAGAAATATCTAGAATACTGAAAATTTAATTAACCAGATTTGCACACAAAACTAAACTAAACTTACCTGACCAGAAGGATCCTTCTCATTGGCACTGGGTTTATTGAAAATTTTTCTCCTAATAAAGAAAGAAAGTCAAAATGTTTTAGGGACATTTTTATTTTTGCAGTGGCCAAAATTAATGCCACATAATTATGTTCAAACAGATTAAAATTGGCAATGACAGCAGAAATATGTTGCAAAACTATGTGGGATTTTTAATATATTTAAAAAGGTCACCTCTCATTTCTGATGAGCAGAAAAAAATCATGTTATTAAAAATACCATGTTTGATGGTTATAAATCACATCTTCACATTTGCCTCAATATTGGCATTGAATACTACTCTTGACAATGAACAAAATGAATGTAATTTGAATGTAATTTTTCAGCGTACATGAATCCGTTATATTCTCACAAATGGAAACAATTCCCTATGTCCTGATAATTCCCTACATCCTGATGATGTATTAATACAATGTTCATAGTTTGTTTTATCACTGTATGAAGTCAAACACTAGCAACTCAGTTTTTAACTGTGGTTGATGTTTAAACGAACACAAGCACAATGCTGAGTACATCTTAAACAGGATGTTTCAAAATGGCATCTGCTATAAGAGGAATACAACAAATGTTTAATTCACGATGAAAGTGAATACAACTAAATTTACCTTGCACAAAAACCAAGAGCAGAGAGAGTGAGCACTGCCACAATTCCTCCCACACAACCAGCAATCATAGAGTGTCCATCTTGTCCTATAGCACGTGAAACGCTTGTAATTGGACCAAAATGTTGTCTTTCAAATAATCTTTATTGCTTTAGATCTGTAAATGACCTTGTTTTTTACATTTAGACTGTGTAAACTCACCTTCAACTGTGAGCTGGATCTCTGCTGATGACTGTTTTCCATGTTTATTTTGTGCAATGCAGAAGAACAATCCTGTATTATTATGAGTTACTATGAAACTAATCTTCTTTCCCCGAGCTATAGGCATCTCATATCCACGTTTGTACCAAGTGTAGTTCATGTCATTTGATGGATTGGCTTTGCTTTTGCAGGTCAAAGTCACCTTAGTGCCAACAGAGACTGAAGCAGATGGATCGATGGTGATGTGAGTTTCTTTAGGAGGAACTTTGACAGAAACACAAGCACAGAGTAAACTTAACATTAAAACCTGATCTTACATAATAACATTGATCAATTAATTTCATTACATCAAGTATTATGAACACAAAACTACTCCAAATCTCTTACACAGGACTCGTAGCATCACGGTGGTCTCCACAGTTGAGTCTTCAGGTGTATTTCTTGGATATGTAACAGTGCAGGAGATGTTCTTTCTGTGATCCATGTATGAAGCTTTGAAGGTCAGGAGTGAAAACACTGACTGGGTTTTATCAGGTTTCTCCTGTAACTGTGTTGTAATGTGGGCAGATTCAGGGATGTTGGACCAGGATATTGTAGGAGGTTGTTTGGGGCAGGGGGCTTCAGCAGAGCAGCTCAGATTGACTGTTGTGTTCTCCATCACATAGCGTTGATCATTGGGTTTAAGTTCAGGAGGTTGTGGTGAATCTGTATAAAAAAATGTAAAGACAACATACAGTTTTTAGTGGTTTAAGATTGCAGCATTTTGTACATGTCATTTACATTTATTTGTCAGATGTCTGAAGTGACTTACAGATGAAGAAAACCATTACAAAGCTGTGTGTTAAAGACAGTGGAGATGAGATTTACCTCTGACAGTGATGTTCACAGTCTTTCTTGAACCAGGTTGATTAGGGTTAAATGTTGCTCTGAATACATTTGGCTCCATTTCCAGTCTGAAGTAGTAGAGATCTGAATGATTCCTCATGATGTTATAGAAGACAGTTGTGCAGTTACTCTCACTGAGATCTCCAGTCATCTGTATGTCACTGAATCCTCTAATGATGTTTTTACTGCTATTAAAAGTTATAAAACCATCCATGTCATAAAGCTGTGTTTTCTTTTTCAACCAGATCCCATAAATAGATTTGGCATTGTTAAGTTTGTCCTCAAAATTAGAGATGTTGAATGTACAAGAAATCTGCACACAAGAGCCTGTCAGAGCTGTTACTGTCTGAGGCATCACGGCAAAGTAGAGATTATCAGATGGAACAAAAAAACACATTAGTTAAATAAATCTTGTACACTGACAGATTAAATTATTTAAATGTCAACCACACATTATAATCATATTTATGTTATGGTGCTTCTGGTAAATGAAGCCTAACCTTTTGACATTTACTACTGATATTTTTGATATTTAAAACAAAGGACTAACCTGAGTGAGTATGTAGTGCAGCAATGATGATGATGGTGAAGAAAGTGATCTGAATCATCTCTAGAGGTCTATTTATACATTAGGTCAGAATCAGTGAAGATATTTCCTGACTTCTGCACAATAACAATTAATAGGACACACACAGATATTATATCATTGGGATCACTTTTTCTCCAGCTGATTAAAGATAAAAACATTAAAGTCAAAATTCATTTGATATTATAGTCCGAATAAACAATGTTATTATTCTCTGGTGTAGATGTTAGGCCTATTTAGTTGTTATTATTATAGTTATCATTATTGTTATCATTCCATGGGCTTTATACAGTATTTCCTTATCCTCCAATTTGTTTGACCAAGCATGTTTCAATAATGCTCATGCTGGCAGTGTTCAAAATTTGAGATAAAACATGCCTGAATCCAATATTTGTCTAACATTCTGACGATTTTTAGGTTCATTCATTTTTTTTTTTTTTTGCTCAAAATACTGTTAAGAAACTAACTTTCTGTTTAAAGTAACCATTCAGTCGCTGAGGTGGGCGCTCTTGTCTGTGAGTTTCTGAAGCACTGACAAGACTCTGTTCTTCTCATGTCTCAAACGTAACGCTATATTGCACACTCCTAAAAATAAAGGTTCTTTATTGGTATTCATGGTTCTATGAAGATCCATGGAATCTTTCCATTAAACAAAAGGTTCATTATAGTGGAAAAAGGTTCTTAGGATTATTAAAATATTCTTTACACCAACAAAACAAGGGTTATTTTAAGATCTGCTCACTGAATGGTTCTTCAATGGCACAAAAATAATTCTTCATATGGCATTGCCTCAAAAACCCATTTTTGGAACATTTATTTTTAAGAATGTAAATGCAATTGTGTGTTGTGTGTTTTTTAAAAGTACAATAAAAGCCTTTTTATAAGCCAAATTAATGTAGGGCTATTAATAATGTGCACATAAGCTGCAAGCTAAAAATTACTAAACAAGTTTTAAGCAAAGAACCTCAGCCGAGAAGGCAGTTACTACACTCTCACAAAAGCCTCAAGCCATTCCAATAAATAAAATCTCTTTTACTGTAGAATTAAGGCTAGGTGTGCAATAGCATGAAAGAAGTTTACTACAGAGATTTATTTTATTGCAGATAACTTATAATTGTACAAGAGAGAGAAGCAAATTCTTACCACACAACAGTGCTTCACAAAAGCAGAAGATACTTTCCATTGCAACACACTGTAAATGCGTATTTGATGAGCATGTTATGAAGTAACACTGACTACACCCTCCAAGTTCACTCTAAATAAGGATAAAAATGCTTTGTGGACTGACATCAGTCATGAAATAAACATTAAATTGGTGCTCTTTCCCCATAGTTTATCAAATGACACCAAGACTTTAATGTAGTATTCAGTATGTTATTCCATAACATTAATGTTAACTAGGCCTAATTATTATTTTTTTTTTTCAATAAAACTATTAATGAAACATTAGCCTATATGGACCTTGACTTTAAGTTTTTATCCAATCAAATTTGGCAGAAATCTGATAATTCAGTGAATGGATGAACAATGTGTTTATGTGAATAATTGCCAATTTTCAATCCGTTTTGTATTGTTACAATATTGGTAGTATAGACAGGTTTCTTGTATACAAACAATACTGGATGCACGCATTCAGGGGTCAAAACCGTTATCGAGTCTTATGCCGGAAAAACGCTTAACGTGGCTTAATGTACTAAGACAGTGATATGAACAGACCAAACTCAGCAAACATCATACTAATAAACCATACGATGTACAGAAAAACAGATAAGCCCAGAATTTGAACGCAACGCGTTTAATTTCACGTTAAGCGTTTTCCTCCCATAGAAAATGCTTAACATGGCTTAATGTAGCTACTAAGACAGTGACATTAAAAGACCGAACTCCGTAAACATCATACTAATAAACCATACTATGTACAGCAAAGCAGATGAGCCCATAATATATGAACGCAATTTGTTTAATTACACGTGTTTTCCTCCCATAAAACCATTAAAGAAAAAGCTTAACGTCGCTTAATGTAGCCTGAGTGATATTAAAAGATCAAATTCTGCACAAACCAATTTTTCTGTATAGCATGCTTTATTAGTATAGTGTTTACTAAGTTTGGTCTTTTAATGTCACTGTCTTAGTACATTATGCCACGTTAAGTGTTTTCTTTGTGGGAGGAAAATGCTTAATTAAGCGTGTTGCGTTCATATTATGGACTCATCTGCTTTTCTGTATAGTATGCTTTATTAGTATGGTGTTTACTAAGTTTGATTAGTTAATAACACTGTCTTAGTA
Organism: Hypophthalmichthys nobilis; assembly: GCA_037950665.1. NCBI lineage: Eukaryota > Metazoa > Chordata > Actinopteri > Cypriniformes > Xenocyprididae > Hypophthalmichthys > Hypophthalmichthys nobilis. Next base: position 10,926,690 of record CM075482.1, on the reverse strand, counting down.
AATTAAGCCATGTTAAGCGTTTTAGAACGTCCTGTTATGCTGAGTTCTGCATGCACCTCATGAGAGGTAACAGTCATTTATGCTGAGAAAATAGGTGGATTCAAATCTCTGCAAGTAGCTTACAACTTTTCTGCCGAATTATTTATCACCATTAATGAACCCCACAAAGAATATTATATCGTTTTTAAACAGTACTTGGAGGTACATGCAATTCTTGGCATGTAATGTTATGCAGAACTCGGAATAACACCTGTAGAAGACGTTAATCAACCATTGAAATGAACGTAGATTTCGCATTGTTTGTAAATTCTTGTTGACTCAATAATAAACTGCCATTTCAGAGTTGGATCTGTTTGTTTGTGTTTCATTTGCATATTAATATAACAATATGTAGGCCTAAACATTAGCTAACAACAGTTGACCAGTAGGCTGTTATAACGTTAGTCATCAGGTCTCGAATGAAATTGTCCAACTAAGTTTGCTAATCATAAAAACTTGACATACCCTATGAATTTATGAACTTACCTGGTTTTGTTGGTTGTTGAGCCTTTCTATCCTAAATGTTTACAACAAGGCTACGTCACAACCCGTCACATTTGAAAGAAATTTGATACTGTAAACATACTGTACAAGACATGAGACGTGTGACAGCTAGCTAGGTGTGTGACAGTGAGGAAATGGCTAGCATCAATTACTTTGGAAGCCTAGGTAGCACGGACTCCGCCGATTATATTAGGAAATTAACTCTCAGTAATGGTGAGACAATTGCTTTCTGCCCCTATAGTTGCGCGCACATATCTGTGATGGAGTTGCACAGAAACCCGTCTATATGTAAATGAAAAATGTTTCCTCATTTTTCGTGTTACCTGGACAGAGAAATTCACGTTTATTGTCAGTTTATTGACAGCCCCAGGGCTTTCGTGAAAACTACAGATTGAACTTCTGCATTTTTGTATCCCTGCCCACGGACAGTCTGATCATCAGAGGTTATTAACAGAACAGTTATTGTAAGGGTAGGTTTAATCCTTAAAATTGTATTGTACTCTGTCTACTCTTAAACAGCATTATAGTAAAAATGGAATACTATGGCAACAGCTTTCTTACTCGACAACATTGTTTTGCTTCGGAAGGAACTGACAGAATGGCAGTTTCTTTCCGTTGTTTCCCTCTGTTTGGCATAAAAGACTGTGTTTGTAGTCATCTAGTTTGAAATGTTGACTACAAACAGAGGTTTTTCAGATTTTCTGTCATGGCGTTCTCTTCATATTTTTGATTATTTGCAGCCTTTAGCCGCTGCTTACAATGTGCTGGGTCCTTCACTGGAAACATCATGTTCATGGCAAAGTGTAAGGGATTTAATTACTTAATTAATTACTTAATTGCTTATTTAATCTCAAATCATGAAATAAATAAAAATTGTGAATTTATATACAACTATATAAATAAAATTTCAGCTAAAACATGCCGTGTCATACAAATAAAAGTAAATAAATAACCCTTTGTTCAATTAACAGTATGTGACAGAATAATTTCATAACTGGATGACAAGGCAAGATTAGTTATTTCCAATCAGTTGTCAGTCATATTTCCCATTAAACAAAATAACTGAATCACCAGTGTAGTTTTAGTGATTTAGTTTTTGGCTTTGTTGACGTCTGGAAAAAGGAACTGAACCTTTCTTTAAATTACATCAGAGTTTTTAATAAGAAAGAAAAACCATATATTGTTTACATCAGTTTTTTGTATGTTCCTCAAGAAATTGAAATAAAGATTGAGCAGCACTAGCACAGTCAGTAAAATGTGGATGACAAACATAATCCTTCTTTAAGTACAGTTTTTGTTCAAAAGGAAGAGAGTTGAGACGTGTAACGTGCAGTAGTTTAATTAAATAAACCGACAATGAACAGAAACTCAGGAGTATAAATGCACAAGACAATGATAAACTAAACTAGACACAGGTGAGTAACATAATCAGTAACCAAGGAAACAAACAAGAATATAGGGCCTGTCCAAATACCCACACTTACAGTCTTGGACACTTGAGAGCATGTGTACATGACTGGAGGTAAGTGTGCAAGACTGTCCCGTCTGAAAAATGCCAAAGCGCAGTACACTTAACGCACACCAGATTCACACTATCTCTAATAACGCTTCAGAGCGGCCTTTGAGGCTAAACGTATCCCGTCATTCATCATGATAAAAAACTACGTGCCCTAATTTCACATTTTTAGGAAAACTTTACAGTTTAAGTTAAATTAGATAGATGTTACATATAATTTGTTTGTAAAGTGTAAAATGTTTTTTTTTTTTTTTTTTTTTTTGGGTGAAAATTAAGCAGTGCAGTGATTAAGTGTGTCCCATTGAGTAAACAAAAACCTTAAAACACTTGCAGTCTTCATGCCCACTTGAACACTCTGGCCAAACTCCGGTGTAAACTGTAAGTGTATTTGGACAGGCCCATACTTAGGAACCATGACAACCAAGAAAACAGGAACTAAACACAGGAACTAAGAACACAGGAACCATGGTATGAAATGAAAATAAAAAATAAGAGTCCTCGAACTGAAATAAACAAAACTAGATTTGACAAGTGCTAAAAAGTAAAAATTAAAATACTTCTGTCTAATCAGAACTTGACAATTTTACTAAATATTTGTGTGATATGGATTTTTATGCTTTTTAGAGTATTGTGTTGTTAGCTTAGCAACACAATAACAGCAAACTGTATTGAATCTGCCTCTGTTTATTAGTAAACTATTATCTTTAACCCTACTAAATTACATTTTCATCTAAGTTTCTTTTATCTGTATCTCTACTATTTCTTTTAATGTTACTATAAATAAAACATTGTTTCAGTGATTGAACAAGTTTTAATTATCAGTGAATGTATGAATCAGTCTGTAAAGAACAGAACAGCAAAGTGTTGCTGAAACAAGGAAGTACAAGCTGATCATGTGATTTAGATGATTCACACAAACATTGATGTTGTAAATTATCGCCCTTCTTCCTTACATGGTAAATTCACTGAAACAAAGAGTCTTGAGTGGATTATTGCTTTATTATTAAATTGTTACTTATTTTCTAACCAGATACGAAAGACACAGTTGTTATTTTGTTCACAACACATCTGTATATTATCCAAGCAGATGACATTTTCTGTTAAATCATATGTTTATGATTCTGATTTAGAGTAATAGTGGCATTTCAAATGGTGCAGTTGGTGGAAAAGTCAATCGCTTCATATGGATCATGTGATTCTTGTTTCAGCATCTGTAATTACTTTCTTTTCATGAAAACATTTTCATAAATGCAACCAATCTGTGTACGACAAATGACAAAGAAAAAAATCATTATTTATTCTAACATGTTTTCATTTTATGTGAATATCTACTTATGATGTTTCTCATTAGTTATGGCAATAACGCAGTCCTCTAAAAAAGTGTAGAATTACCTGATCAGTTTCTCTAACAATGGATTCACTGGATGCTTTTGCCTTTTGCACCCTGTATTGACAAGAAATTCATAAATCACAAACATGAACATTTGTGGAACATCATATTTAGTCTTTGCATACCTTTTTAAAAGTGTTGCTAGAAGAAATAACAACAGTAAAGCTGAAATTCCTCCTACACAGCCTGCGATCAAAGGCACGGATGATTCTAATGCGTGGCAGATTACACAATATGAGACAAGGTCAAGTCCGAACTTTTGATTATAATTAGCATGTCAAATTTATAAATTAAACTCACCTGCCACAATCAGCTGGATCTCTTCTGACATCTGAATACCATGTTCATTCTTTGCTATGCAGAAGTACCAGCCTCCACTCTTCCTATTTACAGTAAAGGTCAGTTGTTCTCCTGAAACCAACTGATTCTCCACATTTCCACATTTGTGCCAGAAGAAGACCATGTTATTTGATGGACTGGCCTTGCTTTTGCAGGTCAAAGTCACATTAATGCCAACAGAGACTGAAGCAGAAGGGTCGATGGTGATGTGAGTTTCTTTTGGAGGAACTTTAAGGCAAAATAGAAATGTTTTTAGATAATCTAGATGTTATGATATTACACATGTAAACATAATAATGCTAATGAAAGAGCAAAACTACTCCAAATCTCTTACACAGGACTCGTAGCATCACAGTGGTCTCCACAGTTGAGTCATTAGATGTATTTCTTGGATATGTAGCAGTGCAGGAGATGTTCCTTCTGTGATCCATGTATGAAGCTTTGAAGGTCATGTGTGAAAACACTGACTGGGTTTTATCAGGTTTCTCCTGTAACTGTGTTGTAATGTTGGCAGATTCAGGGATGTTGGACCAGGATATTATAGGAGGTTGTTTGGGGCAGGGGGCTTCAGCAGAGCAGCTCAGATTGACTGTCATTTCCTCCATCACTACTTCCAGATCAGTGGGTTTAAAGATGAGAGGTTGTGGTGAATCTACAGGGCAAAGTGTACACAGTATAAAATACTGTTAACATACAATGACTACATACATACTACTAAAAGACAAATAAATAAATAAATAAAATAAAAAATAAACAGAGAGGATATAATCAATATTTTTTTTTTCCTTTTCCAAACCCATTTTCCTAAACCTTGAGTATAGCATATTTTTAAAAGCATAAGCATTCTTTGACTGAATGGAGTCAGAGTCTGTGGTCATCATACACTACTTGATTTTCTGTTAAATTTGTCAACTCAAACCTGCAAACTGGCTCTGACTTTTGGCAGTTAGTGTTGATTCATCCAGACTGTAAATCCAGACTGTGTTTTGTGTTTGTGAAATGTATTTTATGAATATAAAATTTTGTTTTGAACATGCACAAGAATTGCTTTTTGTGAATATATAATTTATTTTCATGCACATCAATTGTTTTTTGAGCACCTGAATTAAGTATGGTAATTTGCCTATGCATGTGTGCATCATCTTTTGCATTTATTATTAAAGTCACCATGGAATCAAAATGGACAATTATTATTTTTTTATTGAATACTGCAGTGCTTATTATAATTTATTTATCTGTGCATATCATTATTATTTAAAAAAAAAAAAATCATGTGCCCTCACAATCTTTAATCAAAATAACTTCCCCTCCCACTTGCAGTGACATCTCTTCTCTTCTCTGATGGCGTCTTTACTGGTGTGAGGGCGGAATCAGCCTGTCACTCACATGACATCAATGCAATAGCAAACTACAATCATCAATTCTCCACTGACAAAATCAAATCCCACCATACATTTTTTCTTGTTCGAGAAGCCATTTTACTCAGATATCATCACTTTTTGGGTAGAAACCTCATATCTCCAAAAACACTACTTTTCAGGGAATGGGAAGAACACTTTTTTTTTTTTTTTAATAATTAAACATTGCAATGTCAAAGTTGATATTGTGGCTTTATACTATATGGTCAGACGCATGTGTCATTGTATCATTATATTATTAACATTTTACCGAAATCAAGCTCAAACGGAATTACGAGGTTTTTTACCAGTGAATTTCAGAGATGTTTGGACACACGTGTTTAGTCTCACATAGCCAGACCTTCAAACTGACAGCAGAAGGTCTGAACATCCTGGATGTCCCTACAATAACAGACCAGCATGCATCTAAAAAATTATTCATTCAAGAATGTTGTGCAAGTTTAATGCAACAATGGAGCTACCAGCTTCACATACTTTTGAATATCCACTGTTTAGTTGACCATTTTAAGCTGTCATTGTCACAGTAAACTTGACTTCTTTCTACTTCCACTAGAGGGTTTGGCATCATGACGGCTTTGTTTCCAGGTGGCCCATTAAAGAATGCAACACACATCTCCTGGAAATCCTGTAGAATTCAACCAATGAGATGATGACTTTGAACATCCTGAAGTTAAGTGTCCCATATGCATCAAAGGTTCAGCCATTAACGTGGGTGTGACATCTTAGGCTGAGACATACGTATTTTGTCCGTCATTAGAACGGCCACATCTGAGGCAGTAAGTGCATCACATTACGTTTTCATCAACTTACAGGTTATAAAGTTTATTATAGGTGTGTTCGACATCGGCTGCGGCTGGATGCAACCGATCGGCGAGAGTAGCCACGTGCAGGCAAGGAGGAGCTGAAACCAGAGACGTGAAGTCGGACACTTTCTGCTTCCTGTAGTGATGCTCGCGCTGCGTTTGCATACTTTATCACAGCTGAAGTGAAATAAATGCAATATTTGACTAATACACTGATGTTTCAAAGACATTTGCATTCAATACTTTATGTACTGCTTGCAGCATCTGTTTGTACAAGAATAAAGTTCAACATAAGCACATATTATTTAAGTACCAATGTAGTGGGGTCTACGTTTTTTTTTAATCAGTTTTGATAAACATGACACAATATAACATCGTGACTACATGTGAAGAGCTTTAACTTTTATAAAAATACAGATTTGTGAACATTAGTGGAAATGAAGCTCTTTCTGCCGGAAAGACTCAAATGTTACATCACTTATTAGTTCAGACCTAACCAATCATTATCTAACACTTGGAGTATAAAAGATCGTTACTTACACATGTCTGAGTTTGGAGATGCTGACGCCAACCTTCACCTCCATCCTCCCCACCACCAGGATGGTCCCTGTCCATTCTTCCTGGGGGTCAGCTACGCCCCTGCCTTCATCTTCAGGCAGGAAACGCGAAGTCCGCAACCCTCAGGATGTGAGCTACGGACTTTGATGCCATACGTCACAGTCACATGGCGTCGGCGCTGTCTCAAGTTGGACAAAATTTCTTACCGGCATGCACTGCTTCAAGTCAGTCGCTGGTCGGTCTGTGCAGCGCTGCATGAAGTCGAACAAGCCTTATAGCTATGTGGGCGCTCAGTTTTTCCTTTCATTTGGCCAAAATCTCATGTCATTGGATGCAGGCTATTGGCTATGACTCGACGATAAATTCTAGACTAAGACACTCTTCACTGTTCCTCAAATACATAAAACATTAGCCTTTATATAGCCTATATATGTACACACCAATCAGAGCATCTCCAAAACTGCAGCTCTTGTGGGATGTTCCCGGTCTGCAGTGGTCAGTATCTATCAAAAGTGGTCCAAGGAAGGAACAGTGGTGAACCGGCGACAGGGTCATAGGCAGCCAAGGCTCATTGATGCACGTGGGGAGGGAAGGCTGGCCCGTGAGGTCCGATCCAACAGACGAGCTACTGGAGCTCAAATTGCTCAAGAAGTTAATGCTGGTTCTGATAGAAAGGAGTCAGAATACACAGTGCATCACAGTTTGTTGTGTATGGGGCTGCATAGCTGCAGACCAGTCAGGGTGCCCATGTTGATCCCTGTTCACCGCCGAAAGCACCAACAGTGGGCACGTGAGCATCAGAACTGGACCATGGAACAATGGAAGACGGTGGCCTGGTCTGATGAATCACATTTTGGATGGTCGGGTGCGTCGCTTACATGGATAACACATGGCACCAGATAGCACCTACCAAAGCATTTTTGCAGACAACGTACACCCTTTCATGGAAACGGTATTGCCTGGTGGTTGTGGCCTCTTTCAGCAGGATAATGCGCCCTGCCAGGAGAGGAGCACAACAACGAGGTGTTGACTTGGCCTCCAAATTCCCCAGATCTCAATCCAATCGAGCCTCTGTGAGAGCTGAACAAACGAGTCTGATCCATGGAGGCCCCACCTTGCAACTTACAGGACTTAAAGGATCTGCTGCTAACATCTAAGGGGTCTAGTGGAGTCCATGCCTCGACTAGTCAGGGCTTTTTTGGCAGCAAAAGGAGGGCCAACACAATTTTGGAAGGTGTTATGAGATTTTACCAACAGTTTTTAATACTTTTTATTGGTCAGATATTTGCAAAACCCACAGACAGACAAAAAGGGTGACCGACAAATAGTAATGATTAAAATAAAAAATATGAAAAATGGAGATACAAGGTTTCTGCCTGACAGCGATGATATACGTCACATAGGGTAGAGAAGACTATCACATCTTCTGTTTCATACAAACTTTAATGAGACCAATCTGGCTCCATATAGGCAAAGCTTGGTGAATCATCAAATGTAACATTTTGTTTATTCATGGAGGACACTTTAAATTATTTTAATGACAAAAATATTCAGGGATTAATAATGAACCATAATCAGTGAGTAATTTTAAAAATGTCACAAAATAATTCAAATGTTTTACAGTGGAGAGCCACTTACCAGAAACAGAAATGTTGATGGGGTTTTCAATATATGTGTATTTCCAATCCGATGGCTTTGTTTCCACCCTGAAGTAGTATTTGTCTGAATGATTGTTCATCACATCATAGAAAACAGTGGTACATTCACGCTGACTAAGATTTCCAAGTATCTCTATATGACTAAATCCTTTGATTATGTTTGTACTTCCATTAAAAACTATACTCTCTCGAATGAGAAAAGATTGGTACTTCTTCATCCAGAAGCCAAATATATTTTCTGTGTTCTTCAAACTGTTCTCTGACACATTAAATCTACAAGGTATCTGCACACAAGAGCCGCTCAGTGCCGTTATTCTGCTGGGCAATTCTGCATTATATTTAGATTCTGAAAACAGAAAAGCAATATAAACATACAATATCTTTCAAATTTCAGGCAATTCTGCATAACATACAAAACACCTTAAAATCTCTTGTTTTGCAAAATGAGTGTAATACTAAGTACAAAATAAAAGTTTATTTAAAAATTCTTTAATTAAATTAAATTCTTTAATTAATTAAAAACATTAATTCTTACAACATGTCTAAAGCTTTCTAATGATATTATTTTCAGTTAGACAGCACAAGGAACTCACCTGAAGATACCAGTACAAGTTCATTCGTTATGAACAGAAAAGTCACGAACAGAACGACATTCATCTTGAGAGCTGCAGATACGGTAACATTTTAGAATACTGTTTCTTAATTACTTCATAACTAATAAGGAATTACTGAAGAACTAATAGGTAATTCTTCATTAACACTTAAGTCACTACTGTTAACTACTAAGGAAGATGTGTTAACTAATCAGTATGTAATATAATTTTATGATTATGTCAAGTAACAGTTAGCTAATCAATAACTAATGAATTCTGTCATACCTCCTGAAGAACTACTATTAATTATCTACTAATTAATGTTCAAGAAATATAACTATGAAGTAACTACTAATGAACAGAAAATTATTCATTTCATGATTCAATTCAAAATAACTTGAGTAAAATTACAACTACTTTGTACTACTTTGTTACAGTCCATCACTTATTATTATTATTATGGAAATGATATATGCATTTATATGCTGCATAATGTACTGCACTCCCAAAAAGACTCATTACAACAAATTGTTCAGAAGTTTTTGCCTGTATGGTGAATAACTACTTTGTGCGCATGTTCTGGTAAGAAATCAGCTTTGGAAAGGAACCCCACCCCCACTGCCTTGCCATAACTATCCAACTTACCACAGATATAAAATGTTTTATTTATTTACCCAAACGCTGGGATGAAACTGTTGAGTCATTTTTGGGTTATTTTTTCAGGGTAGTTTTTGTGTTGTTATTGACCATTATATATCTGAGTCAGAATTATGTGGTAATTATTTATTAATTACTAATGAGTTCCCTGTATTTTCACGTTTAGAATACTGTTTCAAGTTCTAAATAATTACTGCAGAATTATCTAATAATTCTTTATGAATTGCTAATGAGTTCCCTATATTTTCACTTTGGAATACTATTTCAGGTTCTAAGTAGGCTAATTCCTGCAGAATTATCTAAAAATTCTTTATTAATTACTAATAGGTTCCCTGTATTTTCACTTTAGAATACTGTTTCATGTTCTAAGTAATTCCTGTAGAATTATTCGATAATTCTTTATTAATTACTAATGGGTTCCCTATATTTTCACTTTCCCTCAGTCATTGCTTTACATACTGGAATTTAGTCAATGGTAATGTGATATGCTGAGGAAAACAGACACACTTACAGTACTGTATGAAATATAAAAATTAATCTGAGGAAAGTTGGCTATGGCAAGGCATTTAGAGTGGGGGTGGGGTTCCTTTCCAAAGTTGATTTCTTACAAAACATAATCACAAAATAATTATTTAAAACACAGGGAAAAACCTCTATAAAATTGATTGTATTTATTAATAATGCATTTTCATAATACTACTACTGATAACATTAGTAAATAAGAAAGGGCCACAACTCATTGTAATTGTGTTTGACTGTTCATTAGAAGTTACTTCATAGTTATTTTCTTGAACATTAATTAGTATTTAATTAATAGTAGTTCTTCAGGAGGTATGACAGAATTCATTAGTTATTGATTAGCTAACTGTTACTTAACAAAATCATAAAATTCTATTACATTCTGATTAGTTAACACATCTTCCTTAGTAGTTAACAGTAGTGACTTAAGTGTTAATGAAGAATTACCTATTAGTTCTTCAGTAATTCTTTATTAGTTATGCAGTAAGTAAGAAACAGTATTCTAAAGTGTTACCTCCCAAATCTTTAAGCATTATATTTTCTCTATGTCTCCTCATTAGGATTTTATTATGATTAGTATTTTCATTTTAATATTTTATCTTGCATGAATAATAATTGTTTTGGTTACACTTTATTTTAAGCTGTACATGCATGTGATTATACAAGTACTGAGTAATAATTAAGTAATAATTAACTACATATAGGATTAGGGTGTGGTTTAGGGTTAGTTGCATGTAATTATGCACAGTTTATAGTAATTACTATAACTACATGCATGTGTAACAAGGACAATGTAAAATAAAGTGCTACCTTTTTTTTTTTTATTTTAAAAATGCGATATTCTTAAAAGAAAATTGATAGACCATCCTTACCTTGAGCAGTACAATCTGTAATTCCAGGAAAACAGAAGTGAATCATTTCTTTCACATACAATTACCATGCAAATATTTTCAAACATAGTTCCGCTGTGGTTTTAACAGTTAAAGGTTCACCATGACCGAATTTAAAAACAAACAATGTTCAAGTCCAGAAAGTTCCAAACATGTAGTAATATTAAATACTTAAATTATCATTTCTGTACTTCAGCATTTTAATATAACAGGTGACACTTTTTTTATATAGTGTGTTGACTGTTGTACTTCCTCATGTGCAAACCTGTTTTTTTAAAACCACTTTGTTCATTATTTGTTTTAGTGAAAATCTGACTCAGTAGCCATAAGGTTATAGGTTTTAATCACCACAAAGGGACCATTTATGAACGGTCACCATTATTCCCTTGAGGAAGACTCTTTACCTCAACAGCAGCTTCACACGGTCTCTGTAATAAGGGTACATAATTTCCAAAACATCGTCTAATTAGAAACAGATCTTGGGAACACTTTAGAATAATGGTCCATCATTAATAGGTAACTATACATGACAAATGAGCAGCTCTACATTAACACTTCAGCTACTACCATTAACTAACATGGAAACAAGATGAACTAACCAGCAAATTTAGGACTGAGACAGTTCCCAGTCATTCTTGAAGTTTGTCTTTTTAACCTTAACATGGTCATAAAACGCATCCGTCAGGATACACAGACGAGAGAGATGGTATAGTTAAAGGCAAGCTTTATTGAACACAGCAGAATGGACACAGATGGATGAACAGGTTTGTATTGATGACGCAGCAGGATGATAACAGACAGGCAATTTGCCACACACGTTTTCATTCACTGATGAATATATAACTGTGACCGAGCGATACCCAAAGATCGCACTTGATTCCGACTACACCACCGGGTTTTTATACCCACGGAAATAATTTAATATAGCAACACAAATTCGTTACCAATAGGTGGGTGAGTAGAGACACAGGCAAAGAATTACAAAGATGAGGCAGCTTTATTAAAGTGTACAAAAGTTAAAAGCTGTCACATTATCTCACAAGGGCTCAATATTCACAGGTCACAAAAACAACAAACAAAAGACACTTTACAAAAACTACAATATGCATAAACACAAAATAAAGAAGAAGTTTAAAGGAGGGAGATGGCCTGCCGTAACTCAATTCTCACACCACACTTAATAAATCATAAACCAAATCACTCCAATCTATGAAGCACAGCACTCAATGTGGACACCATTAAACGAGCAGCCAAACTCCTCCCCTTTTTCTGTAAAATACAAAAAGGAAATACAACACCACAACATCAACACCAATAATTAGCTGGTATTGACCAGCCTCAAACAGTTCACAAAAAAAAATTTAATATATATATATATATATATATATATATATATATATATATATATATATATATATATATATATATATATATATATATATTATATTATATTATATTATATTATATTATATATTTATATTTTTTTTTCATATATATATTCCAATCAATCAGTCACATAAATAACTAAAATTTAGAGTGACAAAGAAAACATTACATTCAGTGTTTACAATTCAAAACAAAAACAAAGGATGAACAAAAAAAAAAAAAAAAAAAAAAAAAAACCAAGGAACATAAACCAGACCAGATCACCCTCACACTCAAGGCACAAAATGGCCAAAGAATGTGCACTCACTCCACAGCGAGCGATAATCCGGCCCGGTCACACACACACCACAAAGTTGACCGGATTGAAACCCAGGCAAAGCAGCAGTGTGTTACATCTAGGGCTGTAGCTAACGATTATTTTGGTAATCGAGTAATCGTTCGATTATTCTAACGATTCCTCAAGTAATCGCGCCAAGTGTAAATCCGACAGATCTATTCTCCTGACCACGGCATAAACAAACATGGTGCGCGCATTTAGCTCAACTACTAACGCGATATTATAAAAAGGTGCTTGCACAACAAGACATTCACTTACACATATGGCTTAAAAATATATAATAGCAATAACAAAAAAAAAAAAAAAAATATATATATATATAGTATTATATATAGTATATAGTATAGTTTTATTGAACAAAACTGTCAAGATACATAATTTATTGAATTGTACAACTAATGTTCTTTATGTATTATATAACAAATGCCTGCAGAGGGCGCCAGTGGCCTGACGATTGTTATAACACCCTAAACGCGATCTAAATCTTGTTTAATATTTGCTTACAACATTTATTTTGCTTACATTTATTAAACGAGGGCTTAAACTTATATTTTGAAATCGCGACGAGCAGTTAGCACAGTAGAAACATACTGTATAATGTATTCTCCTGCGTTTGCTAAGGTTTATAGATGACTTACCTTACACATCTGATTAAACGTCGCACACTGCGTTTCCAGATGAACATTAAAAGCAATCCAAACTCACAGCATATGCAGAGATGGAGTCTGAGACGCACCACTCATGTAAATAAGTTACATAAAGCAGCATTTACTGTGAATGGAGCCGCATGAAACGATAACCTACACATATGTAAATAATTACAGCGCACATTAAACCTGCAGCACATACATTTAATTAATTCACAGCCTTTGTAAAGTCACAATAGCATTATGCTTCATTATGATTTTTAAACGGGTTTAATATCGTGCAGCCTTAGAAAACGGTCTAATAATGCGTTTCATGGATTCTCGTCCGTGGAAAGCGCCACTTCCGGTATTTTACCCGTTACTTGACACGGGCAAATTGAAATCGAGGATTTTTTTTTTTTTTTTTTTTTAAAGCTTGTTAGCTATGTTATGCACCTTGTCACACAGCTGCTTTTAGGCATTGTTCTGTTTTTTGTAATAAGTCAGAAATGACAAGGAGGCAGCCTCACGCAATGCCAAGTCAATGGAGACGGTTGGATTGTTTCCACTCCCCCGGTGGGCGTGGTTTTCAGATTATAATAAATGCGCTCTGTCTCTATGCGTGGTTGCTGATCATAACATGCAGCTAGTTGTTCGTCGACAAACTACACATAAAAACTAGGTGAACAAACACTCTCTGAAGAAGAATCCTCCCTAAAACAGACGTAGGCTACAAACCTGAAACTGGGGGCAGCCTACGCGCGGCAGCATGAAGCAGGGACGGCACACCAAACGTCATTCCATTCATAAATGGCGAACTCCCGTAAAGGGGCGGTACGGATGACAACGCATCCCAGGTAACCAACGCCCTCCCAATTTATAACATAACACTCCGGTCCTGATAGGTTCACTGTTTTTACCGGACATCACCCAGTAAACAACCGAGGGTAAACTTCACACTGCTAGCCTACATAACAAACACTTTCCTTTCTTTCCTTGCAGGACAAACACACGGTACTTGGAAAAGGACACTGAACTGAAGACTGGAGATCGGAGATGAGGAGACAAACAGCAGGTAAGGAGTCTTCAGGTAAGTAACAATTTGGGAGAAACATGGGGTGAGTCTAAGACAAGACTAAATAAAGGGTGTGTGTGAGTCCTTTTAACTGGTGCAGTTCAGTGATGGTGACAGGTGGTGGTGATCAGTAATTAGATGGTGATTGTGACTGGGTGATTGCTGACAGTGAGCAAAAGGAGGGATGATGGGAAATGTAGCATGGAGGAGGTGTCAGAGATGATGACCGTGACAGCATCATAATTACTCTCTTCAAGAACCACTTTTGATCTGGACCATTATTTTAAAGTGAAAAAAGAAAAAGAAAAATGGATTCAGTCATAATTAACTGTGTGAAATGATCCAAGCTATAAATACAGTATAGTATATATATATATATATATATATATATATACACACACACATTGCTCTGTACCAAAAAACAAAGAGTTTAATATTTGCTTATCTGTGACTAAAACATAAGCCTGCACTAACATAGGGTTAGAATGATAATCAGATGTTTGAATTGCCATCTAGGGAGGAATGAATGAAGAAAAATTGGAACAGTGAAGTATCAGGACCAAAATAATAATAATAATAATAATAATAATAATAAATTAAATAAATCAAGTTTAGAATTACAGAATACTTAAGATGTGACATTTAAACACCTGACTGGAAGACTTTGGAATCACAATGTGAAAAAAAATAAAAAAAAAATAAACAAAAACAAAGAATGAATGTAATGTACAGTTATGTCTAAATTAAAAAATAAAGTTGTTAAATGTTTTTCTATATTGGCTGATACTACATTTAAACAGTTCACTCAAGCCATTTATTCTAATGTAAACTAATCCTGGTTCATCTCCTTCTCTGGGCCTCTGACCTCGGCATATATCGTCTCTTGTCCTGAGCTCTTCACTGTGGTGCTTTTGGTTTGGGGAGTGGAGAAGTCAATCTCTCCATAGTGGACTATGTCATTCTCATCCTTTGGCATCTCTAGCTCTTCACCCGACACAAAAGCACCATTAGCATAAATGGAGCTGATCTGCACTTGTTTTTCCTGACCCTGAAAGAGCAAACATATTAAATTAGATCCATTGTTCTCAGTTTTTGGTTTCTGTACATAATACACCATTACAGTAAATGGATGGTGTTGACATCTGCTTATTATGGCACTTCCTATTTGAAATGGCAGTAACATGATCTGCTAAAAGAGTGTAAAACATACCTGATCTGAGACGTCAGTTTCCCTAATAGCAGATGCCTTTACTCTGTATTAATATAAAAAAATCAGAAATCCTTATAATACACAACGGACCACCATATTGTGAACACCAGATTTTATATATTTTTCAAGTGAAATGACAGGATAATTCAGGATTATTCTGAAGTCTGGTTGCTCTATTCCATACAATTCACCATCTAACTGCGCTTACCTTAGGTAAAGTGTTATCAGAAGAAATATCAACAGAAATGCTGAAACTCCTACTACACATCCAATGATCAAAGACAGTGATTCTAATGAAGCAGAGGCAGATTGAAAAAATAAAGCAAAAGTTGGTCAGTAGGCTATGCAGATAATTTAAAAATAAAATTCAATCATAAAACTGGAGCTATTTACCTATGATGATCATCAGATTATATTTAGTAACTGTCACATTATCTCACAAGGGCTCAGTATTCACAGGTCACAAAAACAACAAACAAAAGACACTTTACAAAAACTACAATATGTATAAACACAAAATAAAGAAGAAGTTTAAAGGAGGGAGATGGCCTGCCGTAACCTTCAATTCTCACACCACACTTAATAAACCATAAACCAAATCACTCCAATCTATGAAGCACAGCACTCAATGTGGACACCATTAAACATTTAGTATCTGTGCATAGAAATAAACTCACCTGCCACAATCAGCTGGATCTCTTCTGACTTCTGAATACCATGTTCATTCTTTGCTGTGCAGAAGTACCGGCCTCCACTCCTCCTATTTACAGTAAAGGTCAGTTGTTCTCCAAAATCCAGCTGATTCTCCTGTCCACGTTTGTACCAGGTGTAGTTCATGTTATTTGATGGATTGGCTTTGCTTTTGCAGGTCAAAGTCACATTAGTGCCAACAGAGACTGAAGCAGATGAATTGATGGTGATGTGAGTTTCTTTTGGAGGAACTTGAGGGCAAAAAAAGAAACATCTTTAGATAAACTATATAGACGTTATTATATTATACATCTGAACATAATAATGGAAATAAAAAAAGAGCAAAACTACTCCAAATCTCTTACACAGGACTCGTAGCATCCCAGTGGTCTTTACAGTTGAGTCATTAGATGTTTTTCTTGGATATGTAGCAGTGCAGGAGATGTTCCTTTTGTGATCCATGTATGAAGCTTTGAAGGTCATGTGTGAAAACACTGACAGGGTTTTATCAGGTTTCTCCTGTAACTGTGTTGTAATGTTGGCAGATTCAGAGATGTTGGACCAGGATATTGTAGGAGGTTGTTTGGGGCAGGGGGCTTCAGCAGAGCAGGTCAGATTGACTGTTGTGTTCTCCATCACTTCTTTCAGATCAGTGGGTTTAAGGATGGGAGGTTGTGGTACAACTACAGGGCAAATTGTAAAGAATATAGCGTATAGTGAATGATGAATAATGAATTTATGAATTCACTACATTCCTGTTGTTTACATTATATGCACTTAGGTGCCTATTGCCAACAAAACAGACATTTGAAGCAGTTTACTTACCACCTGCGATTCCGACTCATGACCGTGATCATTATCGCTGTGAACGTTCCATCTTTCAGTTTCAAACGATCTGTAAATCCAGCATAGAACTGGGCCTTGTTTATAAAACCATTAGCGCCGGAAGCACCCCCGAGCAGCTCGAGCAGCCCGGAAAAACACGAGATATTCTCCATTCATTTTAACCAATAAAAAATTGACTGCAACTATCAGACGTGACATTATCCTTATTTTGATAGTTAATTTAAGGTGGTTTCTATGGTTATGTTAATGACAAATATCGAGAGTGCATCAATGTAATGCGTGAGAACAAATCTCTCAGCTCCACTTAACACTGGGTTCTTTGGGAAGCAAGGTTATCTTTCCCTCCGAATTAAGAACACACTAAAAACAAAGTGACAAATCTTTCTCGAGCAAGTCCTGTGCAGGGCTGCCGATGACGAGGAAGCGTGTTGATGGGCGTGTTCTTGCTCTCTCGCTCTGCTCAATGTATGCATGCACGCTCTTCCGGGAGAAGTGCCCGTACAAGGAATTCTGCCCTTTATTACATAATAAAGGGCCATACTTGGGGAAAAAAAGGCAGAAGCTTGTAAGCAATCTGAAGAGTATTTTTGGCACAGAAATACTCCGTCATAGTGAGAGCAGGTGAGTGACAGGAGGGATGATGGGAAATGGAGTCCGGTGAAGGCAAGACAGACGGTGACCGTTATATAATTTCATGTCATTTTATTTTTGGGTGAGCTAACCCTTCAATAGTAAGGTAGTTGTTGTTGCGTTTAAGTTTGTAGGTATTGGGTAGGGTTAAGGGATGTAGAATATGGTCATGCAGAATAAGACATTAATAGTTACTTTATGATTACTAACAAACAGCCAATATGCAAACTAATAAGCAGTTAAAAGTGAGAATTGTGTTACCCTGTACACAGAAAGTTTTGAATGTTTAATATTTATTATTGAATATGAAATTGCAAATCATCATTCATGTGTGTGTTGTCTTGGATTTCTGTGTTTATTTTCATGGAAAGTATGTTCACTTGGCAGCTATATTTGCAACGCCTTTGAGCAGCTATTTTGGGCGTCCAAGACCAAGGGCTAGTTTTTGCTAGTTTCAGCCCGACGCAGTTATGATTTTTACATCCTGCTCCACGTTGTTTAAATAGCAAATGCACTTGCGCTCATCTGTTCGCCCATGGGCGTGCTGGTCTGAAAACGAGGTGTGTTCAGGTGCACTGTTGCCGCATTGCACCAGTTGCATAAACTGCTTTTTTCTTCAAGACTGGTACTAACTTTGTAAAGTCAGTTACATAAAAAGGTAGATCAGTCTAATTTGAATCAGAAGAGTAAGACTGATTAGCCCTAACTAACTGCTAGTTGGTCAAACTAGATCTTAAGTCACAGTCTTAACATAGATGCTAAGATTATGCAACCGGCCACTGGTCTAAAGTCAATGGCGCAGTATTTTTAAAGGGCGTGTTAGTAATATGCGCCTAGAGGCGGATGCATAACGCGCGTACACTCTGCTTATTACACACACAGGGACTCGCATCAGCACACAATCATTTTTAAATATTAAATATTAAATATTTTAAATATTAAATATAACTGTTTGACACACACATTTAAACAGCATATTACAAACCTTACATTAACTGTCCAATAAATGTTGTTATTTATACTCAAACAGTGTTAAAAAAGGTTATATTTCAGGCTGGACCAGCCAATGCGCATGTGCAGTCCTAAGAGTCTAAGAACATAGATTGTTTCTATTGCAACCGGAGCTAACAGCAGCTGTAGTGACACGATGACTTTACCAATTGCTGATTGGCTCTTACATTTAGAATGCAGGACAACATAATTTTCAACACACACAAATGTATCTTATATGATGAATAGCGCTGTGTTATCTCATACGCTTGACCGGAAGAAGCAGCGCAGACGACTGCGGCATAATAAAAGTTCTGCTGCTCACGAGGCGTGTATCACGCTCGTCTCTCATTAGCAATTGCTCCAGCAGCCTCGTTCAGCTCCAACAGCACCCGTTCTGCGCTGCTTCATATTACAGTAACGTTAATAATCTCATACATGAACATGATTTCTGCACGAGTTCCGTCCCGATTCTTTTCCGCTGACTGTGAGGTGAAGACGACATTTCCCAAGATTCTACGCTCAAACTCGGCTTCATCAAGCTACACCTTTGTTTTGAATAGGCGACCTCTAGCAGTGAAAAAAACTACATATTGTAGCTTTAATTTCTTTTTAATTATAAAACTATTTAGGGATTAATCATGTCAAAAATGTCACAACACAATAAAATAGGCTACAGTGAAGACCCGCTTACCTGAGACAGAAATGTTGATGGAGTTTTCAGTATAACTGTATTTCCAAACTGGTGGCTTTGTCTCCACCCTGAAGTAGTATTTGTCTGAATGATTGTTCATGATATCATAGAAAACAGTGGTACATTCACGCTGACTAAGATTTCCAAGTATCTTTATATTATTAAATCCGCTGATTATGTTTGTTCTGCCATTAAAAACCAAATTCTTTGAAATTGTAAAATCATGATTCTTCTTCATCCAGAAGCCAAATATACTTTCTGTGTTCTTCAAACTGTTCTCTGACACATTAAATCTACAAGGTATCTGCACACAAGAGCCGCTCAGTGCCGTTATTCTGCTGGGCATTTCTGCATTATATTTAGGTTCTGAAAACAAAGTAACAAAAATACAAAGACACTTTATAATCTCTTGTTTCACATAATCAGTGTAATACAAAAGCTTTTTGATAATTTTTTAGTTATAGAGCATCATAGGAATTGTCTCACTTGAAGATTCCAGTTCATAGGAGAAGAACAGAAAAACCATGAAACGAAAGACAGACATCTCAAGTCCTGTAGGTACAAACACGAAAACATTAGTTTCCAATTTACAAAGAGACTTCACATGGATGCCACACTTTTTATTTTCTTTTAACTTTAAAGAAGTTATATTTTCTGAATTATATTTTATTGTGAATATTTTTGCATTGATAAAGTCTGAAATGTGCTCAAAGAGACAATAAAATGACAGAAACCTCACCTGCTACAGCAATCCGTCATTCATTCAGAGTAAAACAGAAGTCCAGCACAATTTCCTCACAGAACTGTGGATTTCTGTGAACCTGACTACTAGTTTCCAGGAGTCCCAATGTGTACTTTCAACAGGTGAAGTATTAAGATTACCACACTAAAATGAACCAAATGCCTAAGTCTGTAAGATATTCATATACACTATCAAATGATCTTTTACAAATATTTAAATCCTTTCTGTACTTCACTAGAATATCATGCAACAGTTGTTTTAGACACAACAGTCTGTTGTACTTCCTCATGCAAACCTGTTTATCTCTGTTAGAAACAAAGAGTCTTTAGTACTGAGTTAATGAATATTAATACTAGTGTATTGTGGTTAGAGTTCTGGGTAGGTAACAAAAAGGTTATATGTTTTACCAATTATGCTCCCTTATACAAGATGTAAAAGAAGTCTTTGATGTATAGGCTATATATAAAAAAGACATTTATAGTTTGTTAAATGCAAATTCCATAGCCTACACTCATATGGAAGCTGCAATAATCCTTTCAATTATAATTTGACGAAGTTTTTTATTCATATCAGATACATTGCGTATGAAACAATAAAGTTTACTCTCTTCTCCCAGTTCACCAGCCACTTACGTTTATGTATTTCGGGAAAAATGGATGAATTTACGTGATGTAAATCCGACAGATCCTCTGTTTTAACAACTAACATGATCATTATAAAGCTGTTTAAACAACAAAACACATTCACTTCCACATATTTGACAATCGGAATATATCATATAATTCATGATATAGTTTAGCCTACAGGTTTGTGAATATTTTAAATAAAAAAGGAAAAACAAAATAAACACGATACCTGTCATACCCAGCTAACAAAAAAAGGAGAACGTCCCCTGAATGGCTCTACAAACGTCCCCCGAACGTCCATGTGTAGGGTCCTCTTCGTGTCCCGCGGATGTCCGCAAAGACGTCCTCCGGACGTTCACAGGGACGTTCAGCGGCCTTTTGGGACGTTTAGGGGACTTTCAATTAAAGTCCTCTAAACGTCATTTTAAATTTATTTTACTTATTCTCTAACCAAAGAAAACACACGTGAGAACTTGTTAGGAACAATTTAAACAATTATATATTTTTAATATTTTATTTGAACAATTAAAAAGTTATTTTTATTGGATATTAAGACATAACAAAAGATATACACAACAAGACATCCAAGAGTACAACTAAAGAGAAAGAAATGGAAAAAATGGGTTTACAAGAAAAATATTATATAGGCTACATACATTTATAATTTAACAAAAACAAAGAGAAGAATTACACAAAGATTTATACTGAAAAAAATAAATAAATAAACAGGTTCAATTTTTAAATACAATTAAACTTTTTCTGTGCGTGGGTGGCTGCGTGTGTCAGGCAAATGCGCAGGCAGTTGTGCGCTCTGGAAGCTGTGGGGTTCTGATGGTTCTTCTCGTTGACTTCCAACCTAAACAATGAAACAAACACATTCAGTTGTGTTATGATTTGATATGCAATAAAATATATCTAAAATGTTTTTTTTTTTTGCAATAAAATCCGTAGCATACTTCTGCATTAATACTGAAAAGCATCCACTCTTATTTATATATTTTAATTTGTACCTGTTAATGTCATCATTATTGGCGTGAACAGTCACTCAAATGTTAAAGTGGGAAAATTTGGACAGTTGTTATAAAAGTTGTGTATATGTAAATGCAAACGTCATGCTCGATCTATACACGTGAGCTCATAATAGCTTCGTCTCCATGACGCATTTGTTACATGACACGAGCTCAGATATATGGAAGGCCAAAAGGGCTAAAAACACGTGAATTTTAACACGTCAACAACGCGTTAAATATGTGTATTTGACGTGTATTTCACGTGTGAAATACGCGTTAAATACGCGTGAAAAATCAACGGGTTAAATACGTGTATTTGACGTGTATTTCACGCGTGAAATACGCGTTAAAAATCTGCTTGAACGGGTCAGTGTCATTGGCTGCCGAAAACTTGGGTCAAACCTGCTAGATCAGCTTATTCAGCCCTTTTATTTTGTCTTTTTTATATAACCTATAGAAATAATGTATTGAAATTGCCGTTTTATGAAAAAATAGATTTAATTTTCCACTTATGCCATTTTTTTTTTTTTTTTTAAACAATGCCCTTACCCTTACTGATAATAAAAAGCGGCATTATAAGATCACTGAATCTGAGTATGCTCTCTCTCAGCCATATTACCTGCAAAGTTTTTTCTCTGTTGTGTGTTGGGGTGGGACACTGAAGAAGATTGGTGTGTGACTTGAGATGATAGACCTGCACAGTTTTGTTCTAAAGAAATTTTAAACTGATATTAATGTACAATGCTCTCTCTGTGTTTGTGTCAGAACATGGGTGCAGAGCGCAAGTTCAACCTTTGTGACATACTGGATCGAAAATATGTGAAATAAGTTATTTCTAGTCGACTAGTAGTAGTTCATTTAAGCCAATAGTTGACTAATCACATTTAAATTAATTTAATTTCTTAAATACTGAAGAGAATAAACCATGAGCGTTTACGTAATATCTATATAGCATTCAAGCGGACGCATAAACCTTGCATTAAGAACAGGCAAAAGTTATGATTATGAATGTGACAAAAAACAGCAAGGAGACATTTTAATTGTTTATTAATAAACTAATGTTTTCTGAATCAGTGTCGGCTGCAAAGATTGACATTGCTGACTCTCATCATCTCCGCAGAGATGCACATTTCATTTGGATTAGGCCTACATAATCAGAGAGTAGCTTTTCGTTTTTAATTATTTCGTTTAAAAGTAGACATTTCACGCTTTCTATAGATATATTTCTCATGTCTGTGAGGCAAGCAGCCTATACGCTGAGTTTCGGTATATTTAGCCTATAAGACTAAATAAACTGAAATGAACCATTAAACGTGGTATTATGACAATGCACACCTAGCCCATTTCCCAGCGCGATTTCTTGGCCGCCACAGAGTTGAATTCTTTAAAATGGACATAACTCCGTAAATATGAGGCATTGCCCTAACGAAAGCCACATTTTGAGCACGTTTTACTGTATCAGCCTTTTTTTAACTTGGCAAAAAGGGCAATGCACACAGCCATTCATGTCGTCACAGAGAATGCTTAAAAGCGGACATAAGGTCGTGATGCTGCTCTATGAAAGTCACATTTTCAGCAAACAGATCATTATTAATTCATGCATATCCATACTCTCATTTTCTGCATAATTTTGAGTTGACAAAGCTCTCATGTCCGCAGGACATGCCTTTGGAGAGAAATGTAACTTTCATAAGAACTACATAATCAGGGAGTATCAGTTTTTGTTTCGTTGAATTGGTTCTTTGAGATTAGAAATTTCGAGCTTTGAATAGATAGGCTATATTTCTTAGGTTTGTGGGGCAAATATACGCAGTGGCGTGTTTAGGTTATTGGGGGCCCTAAGCAAAACTCCAGGAGGGGGCCCCGTGATCGTATTCCCAGGGGTTTATCAGCTGGCAATTTTCAATGCACATTTAAGAGTGCAGGTTGCAACTATTACTAACAATAATGGAAAGATAAGGCTTATCAGTATGTCACAATATCACCCTGTATCACTTTGTTTTCTGTTTTGCACCATTTCCTGCCAGTCTGTCATCATAGTTATGCATTTTGATTCACAAGCTTGCAATTCGATTCGATATCAGTTATTTTGGATATACTGTATATCAGGTACAGTACATGGCAAACTTATTTGTATACCAACTTAAATTACACTTAAGGAAATTTTTATAATAATAAAGTTGGTAGTACTAACTTTAAAATTATTTCTACTTCAATTCGTTTTT
Source organism: Hypophthalmichthys nobilis (assembly GCA_037950665.1). NCBI lineage: Eukaryota > Metazoa > Chordata > Actinopteri > Cypriniformes > Xenocyprididae > Hypophthalmichthys > Hypophthalmichthys nobilis. The sequence continues at coordinate 10,902,719 of CM075482.1, read as the reverse complement.
TGAAATAATAACATTTAAATTGGCTGTCAACTTGATAGATTTATTCAAACATGCATTATATGTTAAAGAACAGTAAAAAATATAATTAATATGTAATATGGTGAATATATTAAGCTAAATGCTCCTCTCTAGGGTTCATTTTTCTAGCTGACTAACGGTCATGATGAATATGTTTGTTGAGGTAAATGTGACGTTACAATGATTTAGCGCGATTACACAAGACATGATATGGATTTTGAACTGTATCTTTTAACATACCTTTAGTTGTTCATTCTTTATTTTTTCGCTGTAACTGGTATTAAAGCGGAGGAGAGGATCAGTTCACCTGCGCGTCAGGCTGCCGCTTCTCTAGAACAGAGCGTTACGTTCTGTCACGGCACATTATAGAGCGCCAAATCCGTTGTTGACGTGTTAAAATTCACGTGTTTTTGGCCCTTTTGGCCTTCCATACTCAACTGGACGCGCGCTCAAACTCTCTTTTTGCTCTTTCTCTAGGATGGTCTGCTTACTGTAAGTGGCGTGCTTATTGTAAACAGATATTTATTGAATTATTTCATTTATTGAGCCGCTACTACTGATCATCAGATATCAGTGAGAGCGCGACTCGCGACAACACTCATGGAAAGAATGTATAGGCGTAATTCGTGAGTGGGACATGTCCCCACCACTTTTTTGAAACATTTTGCTGCACGGATAGACTATAATGCAAATGAAACACCCAGTTGACGTTAATTTGTGTTAAACAAGAAGCGATCTGGCGCTGGAATGTGTTTTTTAAATCATGCCGCTGTTATCAGTGGAGGAACGTTCTCGTGGCTTCACACAGACGAGCGCGTCAATCTACATTAATGGTGTTGCGGCAACTCTCTATTCTTTCCAGCGAAATCATTAACAAAATGCACACAAACGTGTCCCTGCTCTTGCCTCTTTATATACAATCATTAATGAACACATTTGGTCTTATTGAGAGAGGGGGAAAAAAATAAATAAAAAAATAATCGAGGGCGGATCAGAACCACTGTTGATTAGAACTCTGTCCGTCTGACTCGCATAGCAAAAATTCTGCCGCCAGACCACGTAAGAATATGAATGATTAGCAACAGGTCTGTGTATATATGCACTGGGCAGAAACATAAATTGACGCCTATGTAACCAGATATTTATTTTTCCTACTATGGAAGTCAATGGCTACTGTCAACTATATGGTAACCAGCATTCTTCCAAATATCCAACAAAACAAAGAAATGAATGCAGGTTTGGAACATTATAAGGATGACTTAATAATGACAAAATTGTAATTTTTGGGTTAACTATTCCTTTACTAAATTGAATCCAGTAATCACACAATAGAACAGTGAACATGTGTGTCACGATTGAGTCACCTGCACCAGTTCTCCCGAACCGCCAGAGGGAGCCGTCACCCGAATATTAACTACATCTCCCATGCACCCACATACCTGGGACTGATTTCCCGCGCACCTGCAGCCAATCACTCTCACTCACTATTTAAGCCGCTCTCACACTCACTCTCATTGCGAAGTCTTGATTAGCCACGGTTGTCATTTCTGAGCGTTTATTCCTGTTTGATTTATTGTTACTGACTTGGACTGATACCTGTTTTGTGATCCTTGCTGCCTGCCCCGAACTCTGCCTGTGTACTGTTTATTCCTGACTGCCGCCTGCCTCGACCTCCTGCCTGTTTCTGTTTATGCTGTCTGCCGCCTGCCTCGACCCTTTGCCTGTTACCTGGTTTATGTCTTTGTCTGAGCACTTCAATAAACTGCATATGGATCAATACCCTTCTGACTCGTCACAATGTGGGGGAAAAAAATCGAATTTTTATAAAATATATACATACAGACCTCCAGAGTGCTGATGGTCTGATGAGGCAATACATGAAATTGGAGATTATTTATTATTAATAAATTAGAAACACGTATACGTCATATGTTATCTAAATTTCCAAATTCTTCCTTAATATTCGGTGGTGATTTTAATGTTGTTTTGAATTGTACCTTGGATAGATGCCCCCCCCCCAATCTACTAATAATAATTCTGACTATTTATTATCCTTTATGCAAAAATTTTCTGTTGTTGATGTGTGGCGAGAAACCCATCCCTTGCAAAAAGTATTCACATTCTAAAATCGATCTATCTTACTGCAGTGTGTCTCAAACAAGTGTCTCGCGGCAGCCACCGAGCAAACCGAGTAACATTATAACATCATTTTCAACACACTCAAATGTATCTAATATGATAAACAGAGCTGTGTTACCTCATACTCATGAACGAAAAAGCGGAAGCGGCGCCGGCGACTGTGGCATAATAAAAGTTCCGCTGCTCGGGAGGCGTGTGTTGCGCAATCGCTCCAGCGGCCTCGTTCAGCTCCCACAACACTCGGTCCTGCTCTGCTTCATACTACAATAATGTAAATTGCATCCATGAACATGATTTCTTCCCGATACTTATCCCTATTCTTTTGCAGAAGACCACATGTCCCAAGATTCCGCGCTCAAACTTGCCGTCATCAAGCTACGCCTTTGTTTTAAATAGGCCTCTAGCGGACAGAAATTTTACATACTGCACCTTTAAATTCACTAATATTTTAGTATTGGTTTACTCAATCATTAGAGTAAACTAAGTCTTAACAACTATAGTTACTTAGATGGTTTAAGTTCATCAAACTCAAAGTAATAAAGTTACATAAGACTAAGCAAAAACTAACATTGGTACAAAGCAATGATGATACACTGTAAAACTCAATAAGTTCAGAATACTCAAAACATTTAAGTAAACTTTTAATTTTTTTGAAGTTACTAGAGCTTAAAATTTTTGTGACAAGTGGGGTGGGATGGGGAGCCATTGAAGCAGAGCAAGGACATTGTGGTGCACAGGTGTCTCTCGGCCTCTCGGTGTGTCACCGGCCTCCCTTCGCTCCCGTTGTCCTCAGCCTTGCCCCACTCATCATAATGTTAATTACATACAGTTCATTTACATAAACATCACATTCAGATCTTGGTTAAATGTTAGATAGCAAATAGCACATGCTATTAAAATCAACGAGACTGTCATTATATACTTGCATGTATATGATTAAACAACATACAGTATATATGATCTTAAAAGTTTTGCAGACCATCTTCAACCTAACCACTGGCTCTACTCTTCACCACAATTTAACCCTTAAAACGAACATAACAGAACCCCCTGTAAATCCCAACACAACACAACATTAAACTCTAACTTAAGTCAATCTTGTGCTAAAACAAACAAAATAACACTTAATTTCAACATTTATTTTTCTTATACAGTCTAAGCATGCTGTAAATTAGAAATCTACTGCAACTCAATCATTTTAAGTTCAGCTTACTACAATCAAATTTTGAGATCAGCTTTTTTCTATTAAGTACAATGAAGTTTCATTATTATTTATGTATCTGTTTTTTCACTATTTAGACAAGAGATTAGATTTGTTTGTCCATTTGCTCTACAGTTTTCTTGTTGTTTCTGCCTGTCACTTGAATCTCAGCATACTCTGTCTGTGGGCCATTGTTTGAGTGTTCCCTTGTCATGTTGCCTGTCTGGAGTCTGGAGAAGTCAATCTCTCCATAGTGGAGATCATCATTTTCTTTCTTCTCACTTTTAGATAGCCACCATGTGACTGTTTTTATCTGTAGCCTGAGGGAAAAAATTGGGAATTTTTTAAATTATTTTTGAAATCACTTTCATTCTGCTGTAAATTAAGTGTTGTTTGAGGAGATCCTATAACGAGTGAGTCTTTAGAAGATTAGCAGAGTTTCTGAAGTGTGCATACGATGGACACTTTGCTATCCTATGAGGCCACGGAAGAGGATTTGTGAATGGCAGTGAAGCGACAAAATTGGTAGGTCAATGACAATGACAACATGGCGAATGTAGTACATCTGAATTACATTCATTCTTCACACATTCATGCTATATAGACTTTTTTAGCGGCCCTCAAGTAATTACTTATTCAAATGTCATTGAATCATTCACTTAACTGATTTGTTAAAAATTCATTCAGTAATTAAACATAGATGTAGTTTGAGACAGACGTGCAACGGTTAATTCTGTGATGATTCATTTAGAACATTTTTGTTGTGGACAAAACAACTGATAATATGTTGTTTAAAATGCAAGTTACTTGGTGGTAATGTCTCGTTTATTGAACTGTTTCATGTTTTTTAGTAGGACTCTTATAAAAAAAAACCCACCTGATCTCTTCATATGACATGGGCCTGACTTGATGTCTTTGTTCTGTTGTAAAAATAAATAAAATAATTAAGTAATTAATTAAATTAATTAATTAATTAATTTATATACATGTATATTTCTATCATTATAAATTTACCTCATACAGTAAAAGAATACTGCAGACAACAGAACAAAGGCCAAAAGTGCTCCTGTACAACCATATATCACAAGATAAGAGAATCCTCTCTCTCCTAAAATACAACAGAGTTACTCTGGAGTGTGTTTTATACAGTATTCATAAATCCATAATACATCAGAAGCCAATGCTTCATTTACCTTCAACTGTGAGCTGGATCTCTGCTGATGACTGGTTTCCATGTTTATTTTGCAGAAGTATGAGCCTGTATTATTATGAGTTATGATTAAACTAATCTTCTTTCTCCAAGCTTTTGGTATCTCCTGTCCATGTTTGTGCCAGGTGTAGTTCATTTCATTTGATGGACTGGCTTTGCTTTTGCAGGTTAAAGTCACATTAGTGTCAATAGTGACTGAAGCAGATGGAGTAATGATGATGTGAGTTTCTTTTGGAGGAACTGTGATGGAAACACAAACAGAGTAAACTTAAAGTTAATAATACCTGTCTCAGTATTAAATATTAACTTTGATATTCATTCATTTATGAGAGACACAAAACTATTCCAAATATCTTACACTGGACTCATAGCATCACTGGACTCGTAGTCTCCACAGCTGAGTCTTCAAATGTATTTCTTGGATATGTAGCAGTGCAGGAGATGTTCCTTCTGTGATCCATGTATGAAGCTTTGAAGGTCATGTGTGAAAACACTGACTGGGTTTTATCAGGTTTCTCCTGTAACTGTGTTGTAATGTGGGCAGATTCAGGGATGTTGGACCAGGATATTGTAGGAGGTTGTTTGGGGCAGGGAGCTTCAGCAGAGCAGCTCAGATTGACTGTTGTGTTCTCCATCACATAGCGTTGATCATTGGGTTTAATTTCAGGAGGTTGTGGTGAATCTACAGGGTAAATGATTGCAGTCATCGTTAAGGAATACATGCAATGCATAGTCATGTTAGAGAGTGGGGTTTTCACACTTGTGGTGTGGTTTAGTACATGTGTGTTTAGTGGATTTCACACATTTTGGGTTGTTGCTAATGGTGATATTAAGGGTCACTTGGCCCTATTCATGAATTATAAGCAGAATTTTGTTTTTCTGTTCGTAAAGCCATTCTTACATGATACAGGTAAATTTGCATTTGCATTTAATAAATGCAACAATTTTCATAAGAATGTATTTATGAATTATATATACAAAAATTTGGGTAACACTTTACAATAAGATCTCATTTGTTAACATTAATTAATGTATTAACTAACATGTACTAACAATGAGCAATACATTTGTTACAGTATTAATTTTTGTTAATGTTAATTAATAAAAATACATTTGTTTATCGTTAGTTCATGTTAGTTCACAGTGCATTAACTAATGTTAACAAATACAACTTTTGATTTTAATAATGTATTAGTAAATGTTGAAATAACATTAACAAAGATTAATAAATGCTGTAAAAGTATTGTTCATTCTTAGTTCATGATAACTAAATTAGTTATCTTACTAATCTTACTAATTACTAATCTTAACTAATGAAATTTATTGTACCGTAAGTGTTACCGAAAAGTGTTCTACAGCCAATATTTGGAACAGTCAATGCATCAAATATCAAATACTTTACTACTATATATAATGCAAAAAAAAAAAAAAAACACCCGCCAAAACAGTAGACAAAAAGTCCCCGGATGACCTACTACTTCCGCAGAGATTCTGAAGTGTGGATTCGATGGACACTTTACTACCCAGTGAGGCCACTGAGATTATTTATGAATGAAAATGAAGTGATGGCAAATGATCAGCATGGCAGACGTAGTATGTCTGAATTTCATTCATACTACCCATATTAATACTATATAACATACTATTTTGCCGGTCACAAAGTAAATTCAAATGTAGTACGTACTCACACAGTATGCGATTTCGGACGCAGCGAGTATCTTCTATCTACATTATTTCTATGTGTGGGTTAAGTTACTACATCCATAAGAATGAGACACTGAAGATATAGTTTGATAATATGTCATAGTTTTTTCTACATATTGTACAGTATAAAAAGTTGACTAGTATCATTATATACCAGCTACCAATTATGTAATTATTTTTTTCATGTCAAAAATAGTGATTCTTCTCAAAGGTTGATGAATTCCACTTGTACTTTGGTATGTAGATGGTCTGTTCTGTAGAGATGACATTTACCTCTGACAGTGATCTTCACAGTCTTTCTTGAATCATGTTGATTAGGGTTAAATGTTGCTCTGAACACATTTGGCTCCATTTCCAGTCTGAAGTAGTAGAGATCTGAATGATTCTTCATGATGTTATAGAAGACAGTTGTGCAGTTCTCTCTACTCTCAGTGAGATCTCCAGTCATCTGTATGTCACTGAATCCTCTAATGATGTTTTTACTGCTATTAAAAGCTATGAAACTTTCACTTTTATCAAACTGTGATATCTTTTTCAGCCAGATCCCATAAATAGATTTTGCCCCGTTACGTTTGTCCTCAAAATCAGAGATGTTGAATGTACAAGGAATCTGCACACAAGAGCCTGTCAGAGCTGTTACTGTCTGAGGCATCATGGCAAAGTAGAGATTATCAGCTGGAACATAAAAACACATTAATCATGCTAGAGATATGAAGAAATAAGCATTGGGTTTAATGCACATTATAATCACATTTGCCCTTACTCATAATGACGACAAAAGTTTAACCAACCTGAATGAGTATGTAACAACACCGAGCTGATGAAAATGAAGGAAGTGATCTGGATTCCTGCCATTAGGATTTGTAACGAGGATGACTTTGGACTTTACAATAGTAACAAATGAGTCAATAAACACCATCACATTACATTTAATCACTACACAACACAAAACGTGCACATTTAACAACTTTACCTCACCACACTACTATATTTGTTAGATTGATGAAATAGAACAAAGATAAGTTGCCACATTTTCACTGTTACACTCACACAGACACATAGTCTTGTGTTGTATTGATTGTTTACTTATTTTATTCATCCACTGTAAATAATCATGTTGACTAAGCTATGTCATAACATCAAAATAACCAGTTTTTATTAAATTCAGACATATTTTATCTGACTCCATCAGCCTGACTGCATTTGGTTACATCAGCAAAAAAGACATATTTGAGGTACAGACAAACATATTTAAATGAATTTTTCACTTAATACATTTATATTAATATACATAACTACAGATTATACCTAATTCTTTGTTGTCAAAAATAAACTTGAGTTAAACTTGAGAACTGAGTTACTTGATTCAGTAAAATTTACAGGAACTCGCAGTCAGCTGAGCAGCTACTGGAAACGCTCACCCCTAAGCAACTCACAGCTCTTACTACTTTTGTTTTTACAGATAATGTGTGAACTGTGAAATAATGAACATGTTGGTGTTCAAGTTATAGCCTTTAGACATGCAAATGTATTGTGTGAGAAAGAAAAGTAAAAGATTGAAATTCTTACCTCAGCAAAGTAGTTTAACTACTTTAAGAAGCAGAAATGCCTAAAACTGCCCTCTTTGTCACAACAGCCTTTTAACATCCTTCACTATGTGACATTGCAAAACACCCCAATGTAATGTCATCAAAGAGGAAATTATTTGTAGCATATATGCATTGGGGGGCTAAGCCTTTGTAAAAGCCTCCAAAACATGTACTTTTCATGTACTTTTAGAGTAACAATGGGCTACATGCTAACAATACTATTGGCTAGTTTGCAACATCAGTTAAACTGCAGGTCAGGCAGCCTCACATAAAAACGTACTGAAAAACAAATTTTTTGATTATGACTAAAGTCTAAAGTAGTGAAAACATGCTTTCTCTGTTTTAACTTAACACAAATTCACATAGCTTATATCTCTATGATATCTCCAGTCAGAGGATTTTCCTGTCCATTTACTTTTAGCTACAGAAGCCACAGCTAGCTAACATTAACCAATTGTACAAGTAGGCCTTTATTTATTTTTTTCTTCTTTGATTATGAGTTAACTATGATTAATTGACTGATTTAACTAATACATGTTAACAGTTAAAAAAACAAAGCCCTCCTAAAATAGGCCTAGTGACATCTGTACTAGGAACCTACTAGGAAGTACAATTTTCTTAAAGAAATGCAACAACCGAACACATGACTGTAAAGGAATAGTTCACCCCAAAAATTAAATTCCTGTCATTATTTATTCCAAACTTGACCTTGTGGCTACTCTTTTCCCTCATGAACCAGTCACTTTAATTCATTTCACAAAAGACAACTGTGATAAGGTAGCGACTCTCAAGTGTGCTGCACAAATGTTCCCTATAGTCCTCAAACCTTGTTCAGTTATACAAATGTATAAATCAACTGCAAATCAGTACTGCCTTTAATTATTCATTTATTTTGGAGTATTGTAGAGACATTTTTTAAAAGTTAAAATGTTGCATGCGCATTTTTGCAACAAAGTAACAGAAAAATAGGCATCATTATTTAAAAACAAAACAAAACAAAACAAAACAAAGAATACAGAAACAAATGCAGTCACTCGTTTTTTTAATAAAAGATTAATCAGAAAATATAAAGTTGAAATTTTTTTTTTTTTACATAAGACAGCATATAAGCCTACAGAAATATAACATACAAGTAATTTCAGAATGTTACTAGAAACAAGAATTTCTCATTTAAATTTAAAGCAAGCATAATTGTTTTGTTTTGTCTCATTTGTGTAATTGTCCTCAAGTAGCTGTTTAGGATTATTTTTCATAAAGAGATAGCATAAAAGACATTCTTAAATAACAAACTTTTTTTTTTTTTTTTTTTTTTTTTTTGCTGAGTTTATTATTATTTATTAAATTATTTTTTCCCATGAGCATATATGTTCTCATGCACAACACTGATGGCTTTTGGTTTTATGTGTATCATGTAAACCTGAGTATATACTACATCTGAACCTTTTTCATGGTTGTCTTCTTCAGTTGAGTCTTCCTCTGCATTGTGGTCGGACTGAGCCGTGAACTCACACAAACTATAATCATCAGAGATCTTGTTGTCCTGGTTGGTCACGGTGAGGACATTAGCATATGTGGAATTCCTGTCAATAGTTTCATCCTGTGCCTAAAAATTAAAACAAAAATATTTGGTGTATATATACCAGCATTTCAATCATGACAACTCTAGGAATAGTTAATGGATATAACAATGTTAATGTGTTTGGTCTTAATATAGTTTCATGACTGAACTAGATATATATTCATTCTAGTATAAAATTCTTGAATAATAATAGTAATTTTGTAGATAGTTTAATTTCAATGTTAATTGAACATCCATTGTAAAAAAAAAAAAAAAAAAAAAAATTAATTAATTAATAAATGATCATATGTAATTTAACATTTAATAAGTTTTAAAAAGTGCTAAATTGGGTGATAAATGTCTGATATGATGTTTAATATGAAAATTAATATAATTTGGTTCTATTAGATGTCTATTAGAAAGTTATAATTAAGAGAGACATACAAACTGTGCAGCACCGGAATTGATAGCATCTGTTTATAACAATGACCGTGATCTATATAAAAACATTGTGGATGTTTGTGCAGTGGTGTGAAATGACTGGTGTTTGAGGAAGTTCACAAACCTGATTCAAGGACTCTTTTTCTCCAACATTGTCTCCCCTGTGTGTCTTTGTCCTGGTCCTGTGAGAGGAAATAAATAATTAAACTGAAAACTTGACTTGACTGTGCAAGATTAAAATGCTTTGTAAAAGCTGATCTGATCACTGTATGAAGTCAAACACTAGCAAATCTCATATGTTCTAACTCTGGATGAGGCTTAAACTAACACAAGCGCAATGCTAAACACATCTTAAAGCGGTCCGTTTCAAAATGACATCAGCAATGATTAAGTACCTGAAATTGTAACTAATTTTACCTTGCACAAAAACCAAGAGCAGAGAGCACTGCCACAATTCCTCCCACACAACCAGCAATCGTAGGGATGGAATGTCCATCTTGTCCTATAGCATGTGAAACGAACTAGAATGTTCTTTCAAATAATCTTCATTGTGTTAGATCTGTAAATGACCTTGTTCTATACAGTACATTTAGACTGTGTAAACTCACCTTCTGTGAGCTGGTTCTCTGCTGACTGACTGTTTTCCATGTTGATTCTGTGCAACGCAGAAGTACAATCCTGTATTATTGTCAGCTACAATGAAACTTTTTCCCCAAGCTATAGGCGTCTCATATCCACGTTTGTACCAGGTGTAGTTCATGTCTTTTGATGGACTGGCTTTGCTTTTGCAGATCAAAGTCACATTAGTGCCAACAGAGACTGAAGCAGATGGATTGATGGTGATGTGAGTTTCTTTAGGAGGAACTTTGACAGAAACACAAGCACATAAATAAGGAAAGCAGTAAAACACCTGTGCATTAGAACATTTTGGGTAGCTAAACACCAAATTCTGTGTAAGCAGCACATTGCATTTAAGCACGTATAGAGCTATGATAAAGGAAGTAAACAGTTTTATCTCTTACACAGGACTTGTAGCATCACGGTGGTCTCCACAGTTGAGTCTTCAAATGTATTTCTTGGATATGTAGCAGTGCAGGAGATGTTCCTTCTGTGATCCATGTATGAAGCTTTGAAGGTCACGTGTGAAAACACTGACAGGGTTTTATCAGGTTTCTCCTGTAACTGTGTTGTAATGTGGGCAGATTCAGGGATGTTGGACCAGGATATTGTAGGAGGTTGTTTGGGGCAGGGGGCTTCAGCAGAGCAGCTCAGATTGACTGTTGTGTTCTCCATCACAGAGGGTTTATAATTGGGTTTAAGTTCAGGAGGTTGTGGTGAATCTACAGGAATGAATTATTGTAGTTCATCATTAAGAAAATGTTCTTAGCAATTTAATTACTTATGTAAATAATATTTATATTTAAATGTCTTTACCTTATACATTTATGAAGTCACAAGTGAAGTAAAGCATAAAAACCTGTATGTTAAAGACAGTGGAGATGACATTTACCTCTGACAGTGATTCTCACAGTTTCTCTTGAATTAGCTGATTTAGCTTGTTCGGGGAAAAAAGTTGCTCTGAACACATTTGGCTCCATTTCCAGTCTGAAGTAGTAGAGATCTGAATGATTCTTCATGATGTTATAGAAGACAGTTGTGCAGTTCCTCTCACTGAGATCTCCAGTCATCTGTATGTCACTAAATCCTCTAATGATTTTACTGCTATTAAAAACTATAAAATCATTGTTTTTAGCAAACTGGAATGTATTTTTTAACCAGATCCCATAAATAGATTTTGTCCTGTTATGTTTGTCCTCAAAATTGGAGATGTTGAATGTACAAGGAATCTGCACACAAGAGCCTGTCAGAGCTATTACTGTCTGAGGCATCACAGCAGAATAGAGATTATCAGCTGGAACATAAAAACAAATTAGTGCATGACTTAAACCTTAGAGAGGTAAAGGTCTTAAAGGCACAGTTCACCCAAAAATGAAAATTATGAAAACTCTCAACCTCTCAGTTACAAATAATCATGTTCTTCCAAACCTGTGTGATGACTGTTTTTCTTTAAATAAATATTTAAGATTTTTTCCATGCTGCTCTTGCACACAACAAAAGTCTACACTGACATAGGGAAGTCGAGCTCCAAAAAGAACAAAACAGCACCATAAAAGTAATTATGACATATATGACCTGTGTCCTGTATTTAAAGTCTTCTACAGACATATGATATCTTTATCTGATGAACAGATTAAAATTTAAGTGTAATTGCTTGATACAATTTCTTGTCCTTTGCCAATCACATGCCTGCACACTATTTTTCCTCTTGTGTCGTCATATCAGCAGTGCTTCTGCTGGTAAATGTGATGATTAAAAAAATAATAATAAACTGAATGGACCAACCTGAGTAAGTGTGCATAAACGCAGAGCTGATGATGAAGATGATGATGATGAAGGACATGATCTGGAGCATAGACATCACTGGAGCTCTGACACAAACACAAGAAAGAAATTAAAACTTGTGTGCCAAATAAATAAATATATATAATAATAAAAAAAATGGCACAACAAATTGTTTTTACTCTAAAAGCAATGAATTGTATCTTCAGCTTGTTTTATTACTGTGTTTAACTAAAGAGATTTTAAGAGAGTTAATAGTCTCTGGAGACCGCAGACTCTCCCATCCCTGATTAATATCTTTATTAAATGAATAATTGTTGTCATAAACTTAATGTTTACACCATGTTTCTAATGATTTATACTTTTAAAAAGATCAGGTCACAAGAGACAAGCCTTACCTCAGAGCAGTGCAGTCAAAGAAAAGCAGAAGTTCATGAAGACGTCTTCCTCTGTGCGAGATCTGTTAAACACTGAGTGACATGATGTTCTCTTGACAATCTCCCAGCAGCACTACAGGACAAGATATTATGAAGCTACCTTTGTTCATTCTGTGCTTAAATGTCTGTCATTCATTCAAAGAAGATGGAAGCCATAACACAAGAATATGCAGATAAACTCAAATACAATAATAATGTTTATAAGGTCATAAAACAAGGAAAGGCAATGCATGAACGTTTACTTGATATTACTGATAAAAGTGGGCATTTGCACACTCATTCATTGCTTATTGAGTACTTTGATTTTGCTAACCTTTTTCAGTACTCATCAATAAAACTAACCATAACTACACTAACTAACTAACTAACACAACACATCTATTGAATGCAGAAGAGCTTCTGTGCTCATTGTCAGCGGACTGCAACACTTTTACACCATTTTAAGACTGAATGCTGGCTTATGAGACGCATATGCTGTTCTTGTGTGGAAAAAAAAAAAAAAAAACAGAAGAGAAAAGAAAAAAAAAAAGAACTGAAACCTAAAGTTTCTAAAGTTGTCTAATTTATTTAATAAAATATGAGTGATCTCTGCTGTCATTATGCTCATAGAGTTGCAGGGATGACATATTTTTGTGTGCCAAAACCCGGAAATGAGTTCTCATTTTAGCACTTCCTGTTTCATCTTACCTGAAATAAGGCCAGTGGTTAACACAAGCTCAAGATATTTTCACATTTTCTTCTACTATATTAAATACATTAGTAATATATTACTATGACTTAAACTTAGAGAGGTAAAGGCACAGCTCATCCAATAAAGAAAATTATGAAAAATCTCACCCTCTTTGTTACAAATCTTGATGTTCTTCCAAACCTGTGAACAGTTTGGAGACGACCCCTTCCTGTTCCAACAAGACTGCGCACCAGTGCACAAAGCAAGGTCCATAAAGACAGGGATGAGCGAGTTTGGTGTGGAGGAACTTGACTGGCCTGCACAGAGTCCTGACCTCAACCTGACAGAACACCTTTGGGATTAATTAGAGCGGAGACTGTGAGCCAAGCCTTCTCGTCCAACATCAGTGCCTGACCTCACAAATGTGGTCTTAGAAGAATATTCAAAATTTCCCAAAAACACACTCCTAAACCTTGCGGAAAGCTTTCCCAGAAGAGTTGAAGCTGTTATAGCTGCAAAGGGTGTGGCAACTCCATAGTAAAATCGCTAAACTCTGTCAACACAGCTCGTGCACAGTCTCTGCTCCGCATCTTCATCCAGGAGGTGCAAAGAACGCGACGGCAGCTTAGGTAAACCCGGCTTTGCTATGTTCAACATAGCGCCAAATAATATCCAGTACGTCCATAAAAATGTATTTTGAATTGATGTAAGTAGATTAAAACAATGGCTGGTAACATGCATACTGTATGCCTGAGTGTGGTATAACCACTTATTAGCGAATAATCAGAGTAATGAAAATTGCATGTAAACTGGAATAAAGAGTTCTGCTTTTGTCATCTCACTGCAATTAAGACCTTACTCTGATTATGAGAAATAATTGCATTATTGGTGCACATGTAAACATAGTCAGTGAAGAAGTGAGGAAGTAGACCAGAGTGCACATGACAAATGCATCTTGAACTTGTATTTTTTGTTGGATCTTACAGGTTTGATCAGAATCTTCTTATCCAGTATGTGACTAGATCATCAGGGGTTGCCAACATTGGTCCTGGAAAGCCACAGTCCTGCAGAGTTTTGCTCCAACCGTAATTAAACACACCTGAACAAGCTAATCAATGTCTTCAGGATCCTTCACATGTTATGGGAAATTTGATAATTCCCACTTCTGAAGTCGTGATTACAAGCTCATCACATTCAAATTTCGAAATGGGAGGTCGTTCATGTGCAATTTTTACCTAGGAAACTCGTATTTCCAATAATTCCGAGAGCATGTGAAGGCAGCACATACAGTAGCTACAGGCAGGTGAGTTTTTATCAGGGTTGGAGCAAAACTCTGCAGGACTGTGGCTCTCCAGGACTGACGTTGTCCACCTTTGGTCTGGATGAAGTCCTGGCTGGTGTAGTCCACACCGATTCCTTTGCTCTCTGTCCAGTCGTCATTAGCGGAAAAAAACACTCTCTACAAATGCATTGGTTGGTAATTTTCCCCACACTAGCTAGAACATGACAGCTGAGCAAATAGATTTTTAAATGCTAATTGCATTTTTTAGTATTGAAATTTCAGAAAAAAAATTGAAGTACAGGACACTGCTTACATCTCACGGGACGCAGAAAAGCTCCCAATTTTGGGACTGGTCACCCTAACAAGTGGCTAAATGGGACTACAGAGGTTGTTGGGGACATCAGATGTCATCAGATCAATGACGTTGAAGTCATGCGATCATGGTGTAGCTCGTTTATAGACTAGCTTTTGATTTCTGTCAATTGTATTTACTCTTGAAAATTCATAAAATTTGTGTTCATTTGTGAGCATAAGCTTAGTGGAAAAATGTGTAACAATCATAAGCTTTTGTTAGTTACAGACCTTATTTTCTGCAATAATCCAAAAGCCAATGGACAAATCTTATTGTGTTTATGTCGGGGGAACAAGGGTGATGCTAACTTTCAGGTTGGCCTATAAAAATATGCCATCCCTGCACTCTATTCACCTTAAGTTTTGAGGTCACACCTTCCCACTGTTAAAGAAAGTCTTCACATGCAGGAGATACGTTGATCTGCGTGGAAGCCAACAGTTTCCGAAGTTCAGAGCGAACATTATTTAAAAATTGTCTTTCAGGTATGGTACTGTATGTTCCTAAAATCTGCCATTTTACCGGGGTGTGTAGTTTTATACCCACTGTATATATGCCAATTCACACTGCACCAACAGACGTCGACCAATGCGGACAATCACTAGATACTTCACTTCTCAAGACATTCCACAACACAACAAACATTGATTGAACGATTGAAAACGCATGCCGAGCAACGTCAGCAGATGCTGACAGGGGTAACACACTGATCTGACAACTGATCTGTTGGTCGACGTCTGTCGGTGCAGTGTGAATTGGCCTTAAGTGAGCCTACAAATCCTGAAATACTCTGTACTTTATTTCTGTGTATTCATTATGTTTGAAGTGTGTCTCTGTGATGCAGTAGTTCTGCTGCTTTGAGACGTCAGTCTTTTCATAGCAGATGATCAGTGTTTCATCATCAGAAATCTTATTAACCTGTGCACAGTGAAAACAGGTTACAATCATGTTTTATTTGCAAAATATTTTTATATGTAATCAAAAAATATTTTTATTCTTTATATGTGATCTCTAATTTTTATTATGTATCTTTCACTTCAACTTGATAAAAGAAATAAATTAACTTTTAATAAATGAATGCTCATAAATGTGAACAAGCTGATGAATGAATAAATAATAAATGTCTAGAATACTGAACTTTTATGAATCAGATTTGCACACAAAACTATACAAAACTAAGCTTACCTGACCAGAAGGATCCTTCTCATTGGCACTGACATTTTTTCTCCTAATAAAGAAAGAAGGTAAAATGTTTTAGGCACATTTCTATTTTTGTACTGGCCTAAATAATCTTATCACATAATTATATTCAAATGGATCAAGTGTAAATTGGCAATGACAGCAGAAATATGTTGCAAATTATTCTTAATACATTTAAAAAGGTCACCTCTCATATCTGATGAGCAGAAAAAATCATGTTTTTAAAAATACCATATATTTGATGGTTATAAATCACATCTTCACATTTGCCTCAATATTGATATTGAATATTAAACTTGACAATGAACAAAATAATTTAAACTTAATTTTTCACTGTACATGAATCCAGTATATTCTCACAAATGGAAACAATTCTCTATGTCCTAGTAGGTGTCACAGACACTCCAGGCTCCACCGTCAGCCAATCACAGCGCACTCCCTCACCAGAGTACTAAACGCACACACCTGTTCCCCATCAGCACCTCATCACAGCAGACATAAAAGCACACCACTCACCTCAGTCAGTTGTCCGGTCTCGTTCTAATGAAGGACTCTTCATGTTGATCTCCAGGACTTCTGAAATACTTACCTGTTCTACTCCAGCGTGTTTTCCCAGTCTCTGTGTCTTCCCAGTCTCTTCATCGTCTGTGTGTGTGTGTACCCACCTTCATGGTGTGTTCATCCCGTTACCGGCCATCCACCCAGCCACGATCTGCAAACCTGTAAGACAAAGGACTGTATCAGTGTTCAGTTATCACTCCATTAAGACTCCTTCTTCTACCCACTTACCTACATTACTGTGTTTTCCATGCTGTTCTCCAATAAACTACCATCTGCTTCCATATTTGTGTCTCCTGCCGTTCTGTCCGTAACAGAAGACCGGACCAACACTGAAGGACGAACAGCATGAGTTCCACGGACCCCTTTCAAGAACTTGTGGATGGCCTTCGTTGTGTACTCCCCACCAATCCACCTGCATCCACACCAGCCCTCACTTCTGTAGAGTTAAGTGGCTCTAACTTAACAAATAAACACAGAGAGACATGTCCAACGTGTGCTCTCTAAGCATGACTTTATTACCGTGCTTGGTTTACCACTACCCCCACCTAACCACAGGGGGGCAACGTCACATCATGTGTCCTATAAAATCCCTTAACACTACATCCCCCTTTCTAAGATCAGTTGTACTGATATATAACTCAAGATTAAACTAACCCCTCTGTACTGTAACAGACAGTTAACTGTTCCCAATTCAAACTGTTGCACTATGCATAAGGCAACATAACCCATTGTCTTTTTCTCAAATATTCCTGTAGAACTGTAAATCAAATGGTATCTTAAGAACAATAAGCAAATGAACATTAACTGAAAATCTGAACTGAGAAGGTGGGGTAGACTGCCCAATCCTTCTACTGAGTGTGGGGGTCTATTCTGCCCCGTAGAAATCACTCAGTCTCACCAGGGGTACCCGCTATTTAGCCACAAAGTCCTTCAGGTACCCTGGAGGTCGTCTCTCTCTTGCAGGGTAACATGCCAGAGGCTCAGGACTGCATGGTTGAACTGGGCCCTACTCTGCATGATCTGACCTCACTGGATGACCAGTAAATTGCTCTGGCTCTGGTAGGATGGTCTGTGCTGCTGGCGCCACTGGCGTAGAGACGAGGTGGTTTTGGTTTCGGCGCAGGTTCCCTCTGGGAGTGTCCATGACGTATGACCTTGGTGCTTCCACCTGTCTTATCACTGTCCCCTTCTCCTTTGTGTCCTTTACCCAGACATGGTCGCCTGGTGTCAGTCTTGTGAGATGTTGAGCCCTGTGTCTTTTGTTGAAGTTCCAGCTCAATCTCAGTCTCTTTTTCTGTTCCTCCTCTTTGAATTTGGTTATGTCAGTCCAGCCTGGGTTGAGAGATGACAGAGTGACCGGAACTGTTGTTCTGAGCTGCCGGCCCATTGACAGCTGTGCTGTACTGTACCCGTTGGCGAGTGGCGTGGCTCTGTAAGCCATGAGTGCCAGATATGGGTCTTTTTCTTTCTCTGAGCGTATCTGGGGCTGGACGTTGTGTGTGTGAACCCCCACTGTGTTGCGAACTGAGTGAAGCATTCAGACGAGAACTGGGGTCCATTATCTGTCATGACCTCGGACGGTATGCCATGCCTGGCGAAGATAGACTTGCAATGTTCCACTACTGCTAATGAGGTTGTAGATGTGAGTTTAGATACCTCAATGAAACGGGAAAAGTAGTCTACCACCAATAGATACTGGTTATCGTTCCACTGAAACAAGTCAGCACCCACCTTTGCCCATGGTCTATCAGGGAATTCTGTAGGCAGCAGTGGCTCTTTGGGGTTGATTCTTTCTTTTGCACATGTGTCGCAGCCCTCGACCACTTTCTGAAGCTGTATACACAGTCCCGGCCACCAGACAGATTGCTTGGCTCTTTCACAACACTTTGCTATACCTTGGTGTCCCGTGCAGTTTCTGAAGGATGTCTGTCTGTAGCAGCTTGGGAATAACCAGTATACATCCTTTCAGTAATAAGCCGTTCTCCACTGACTTAGCTTAGTATTTCATCACAATCTTGATGTTCCCTTATTTCTTGTAGCCTCTTTTCTGTAGCTGGGAGGGTTCACATGATCATGTTTACATACAGGTTGACTTCCTCTTCCTGCTCCGGCTGCTCTCTGTCTCGCAACGGTAAGTACTTTCCCAGGTGATTCACCATCCCGAGGAATCGTCTCACTCTGTTCGCATCCTCAGGCTCTTCCATGGCTCTCCCTCACTTTGTTAGCAGTCGTGTGTCGTGCAGTCGTGTGTCGTGCTGGGTCTGTGTGTCTCCGTACACGAGCATGTGCACAGGATGCCGTCGAGTCCCTCCAGTATCTGAGACATTCTCTTCTGGTAGTGTTCAGGTGCTGAGGATATGCCGAAGCAGAGGCGGTTAAAGCAAAACCTCCCAAAGGGAGTGAGGAACGTTGTGAGGAGAGCAGACTCCTTGGCAAGTGGAATTTGCCAAAACCCTGAGTTTGCATCAATTTTTGAGAATACTTTGGCGCCCTCTAGCTGTCCAAGTGTGTGTTTGACTGACGGGAGCATATGTCTCTCCCTCTTGACTGACTCATTCAATTTGGTCAGATCCACGCAGATGCACACCTCATCTTTGCCTGGCTTTGAGACAGTGACCATACCGGCGCACCAGTCTGTGGGTTGTTCAGCCCTTGAGATCACCCCAATCTCTTCCTTTAGACATGAGGCAGCGGGATTCGTCGTGGGGTTGATATGGAGAATGGTTTGGCGTCTGCTTTAAGCTCTATTTTGTATTCACCCTCCATCTTGCCTAGCCCTTTGAACAGTGTGGGGAACTGCTCCTTGACTTTCTCGCCTTGACTTTCTCGACTGAATCCAGTGCCACTGTGTCTACTCTAGCCAATAGCCCTAATGCCTGGATAGCTGGACGTCCCAGTAGGCTAAACTTCAGACCCAGGACTACATACACTTCCTGTGTGGTGCTTTTACTGTCTGTTACTATGGTGGCTGTGAACTTCCCCTTCACCGTGATGGGCGTCAGACCTGGACCCTGCAGCACTTTCTTTGCTCTCTCTAGCTCCGTAAACTGCCCTTTCTGAAATACGTCTTCAGATAACACTGTTACGTCTGCCCCTGTATCTATTTTGAATACAGCTATGTGCTCATTCACTTTAAGGTTGATTAGCCATGGTTCACCATCTGAACTGACTGTGCCTAGGAAAGCTATTTCCTCCTCATCTGACTCTGCTGTGTTAACTTCGTTGAGAGCCCCTGACCTGCACACTTTTGCATAGTGACCCTTTTTCTGACACCGGTTACATACTACTTCTCTAGCTGGGCACTGATTTTTGCTGTGTGCTGGCGTTCTACCACACCACATGCATCGTGTCTGGTTACCTGGCTGTGTCTGATAACTGCTTTTATCATTTGTTCCAGCCTGCATTTTCTGCTGTCTTCCTTTGTCTTTGTCAAACTTGTGTTTTGTTTGAATGCTGTCCACGTTTCATCCATGAGGTGCTCCGGGAGTTCCTCCACAAGTTTGTCCTGGTCTACATCGATGATATACTGATCTACTCCTCCACCACGTTGCGGAGGTCCTGAAACACCTGAGAGAGTTCCAACTATTTCTCAAAGCCAAGAAGTGCTGCTTCCATCAACCCTCAGTGCAGTTTCTTGGATATAACATCAGCAGCGGCATCCAAATGGACAAGGGGAAGGTAGAAGCCATAAAGAACTGGCCCACTCCATCCACTATCAAAGAGCTCCAAAGATTCCTCGGGTTTGCAAACTTCTACAGAAGATTCATCCAGAATTACAGCTCCATCGCATACTCTCTGACAAACCTCCTCCGTAACAAGCCCAAGTCTCTGTCCTGGTCACCAGTGGCCAACGAAGCCTTCAACACCCTGAAAGAAGCATTCACCAGCGCACCGTTCCTCGTTCACCCTGATCCAGAGAAGCCCTTCGTTGTCGAGGTAGACGCCTCTACCACAGGGGTAGGAGCGGTGCCCTCGCAGCAGCAGGGGAATCCAGCCAGACTCCATCCATGTGCCTTCTTCTCCCGCAAACTCAGCCCGGCAGAGAGGAACTACGACATCGGCAACAGGGAACTCCTAGCCATCAAACTGGCCCTGGAAGAGTGGAGGCATTGGTTGGAGGGTGCCAAGCACCCATTTACGGTACTTACTGACCATAAGAACTTGGAGTACTTAAGAGATGCTAAGAGATTAAACCCACGCCAAGCTCGTTGGGCGTTGTTTTTCACACGTTTCCACTTCACTATCTCCTATCGTCCTGGTCCCAAGAATGTGAAGGCAGATGCCTTATCCCGTCTCTACACCTCAGAGGAAACCAATGAAGAACCGGAGCCTATTCTCAGTCAAGTCAAGTCAAGTCAAGTCACCTTTATTTATATAGCGCTTTTTACAATGCAGATTGTGTCAAAGCA
Source organism: Hypophthalmichthys nobilis (assembly GCA_037950665.1). Classification (NCBI taxonomy): domain Eukaryota; kingdom Metazoa; phylum Chordata; class Actinopteri; order Cypriniformes; family Xenocyprididae; genus Hypophthalmichthys; species Hypophthalmichthys nobilis. Next base: position 10,881,551 of record CM075482.1, on the reverse strand, counting down.
GCTTTACATTGATAACTGGTATATAATTTTGGCTGCACAGCAGCTCTTAAAGAATAGTGTCAATGTCGGCAGATCAAAGCACTGTTGAATATCAAATGTCAAGTGTCCCCAACTAAGCAAGCCAAAGGCGACAGCGGCAAGGAACCCAAACTCCAACAGGTGACATCAGATGGCAAACAGGTGGCAAATAGACTTGTGTTAAAATGGAGAAAAAAAACCTTGGGAGAAACCAGGCTTAGTCGGGGGGCCAGTTCTCCTCTGGCGAACAGTGCTTTGTTACGATTCAGGTTGCTATCATATGTCTGATAGGATCGCAACATTCAAAGTATTTATTCCAGTTCAGTCCAGTTGAGGATCGTATTCATCACACGGTATGGACGGTGTGTTGAGGAGCTGTGCCACTGGTTGTCGTGTCGATGAGGCCTTCACAATGGATGATCTAGTTGGCTCAATCTCTGCTGATACTTCAGGGCTGCGTTGTGAGTCGTGTCAAGGCGCCGGTCCTCGGTCTCACCTGGATACGGCCCGGATCTGGTTGACTACGGTAAACCTCGGGATAAACAGAAAGACTAATATTAGCGTAGATGCCATTCTTCTTCTGATGTAACGAGTACATCTGGTGTTATAGGAAGTGTTCCGGTTCCGGCTGACCTAATTTATGCAGCCTAATAATCCTTTAACGGATTTGAAAATATAAATTGATAATGTGTTATGTGTATGCCAGGTTAAAGAGATGCGTTTTTAGTCTAGATTTAAACTGACAGAGTGTGTCTGCTTCCCGAACAATGCTAGGAAGATTGTTCCAGAGTTTAGGTGCCAGATAGGAGAAGGATCTACCACCTGCGGTTGATTTTGATATTCTAGGTATTATCAGCTGGCCTGAATTCTGAGATCGCAATAGGCGTGAAGGACTATAATGCTTTAAGAGCTCGCTCAGGTACTGGGGAGCTAAACCATTTAGTGCTTTGTAAGTAATTAGCAAGATTTTAAAATCTATACGATGTTTAACAGGAAGCCAATGCAGTGTTGACAGAACTGGGCTAATATGGTCATACTTCCTAGTTCTAGTAAGAACTCTAGCTGCTGCATTTTGGACGAGCTGTAGTTTATTTATCAGGCGGCGGAACAACCACCCAGTAGAGCATTACAGTAATCTAGCCTTGAGGTCATGAACACATGAACTAACTGTTCTGCATTTTCATTGAGAGCATATGTCGTAGTTTAGATATATTTTTAAGATGGAAGAATGCGGTTTTACAGATGCTAGTAACATGGCTTTCAAATGAGAGATTGGTATCAAAGAGCACACCCAGGTTCCTAACTGACGGCGAAGACTTAACAGAGCAGCCATCAAGTGTTAGACAGTATTCTAGGTTATTACGTGAAGAAGTTTTTGGTCCAAAATTAGAATCTCTGTTTTTCTGAATTTAGAAGTAGGAAATTACTGGTCATCCAATTTTTATATCAGCTATGCATTCTGTTAATTTTGTGAATTGGTAAGTTTCGTCAGGCGCGAAGAAATATAGAGCTGAGTATCATCAGCGTAACAGTGAAAACTAACGCCATGCTTCCTAATGATATCTCCCAAGGGTAGCATGTACAGAGTGAAAAGCAACGGTCCTAGTACTGAGCCTTGCGGTACTCCATATTGAACCTGTGATCGATATGACCTCTCTTCGTTTACTACTACAAACTGATAACGGTCAGATAAGTATGATTTGAACCATGACAATGCAGTTCCACTAATGCCAACATAATTTTCGAGTCTATTTAAAAGAATGTTGTGATCGATAGTGTCAAATGCAGCACTAAGATCCAGTAACACTAATAGAGAGATACAACCACGATCTGATGATAAGAGCAAATCATTAGTAACTCTAATGAGAGCAGTCTCAGTACTATGGTACGGTCTAAAACCTGACTGGAAATCCTCACAGATACTATTTCTGTCTAAAAGAAACATAGTTGTGATGATACTGCCTTTTCTAGTATTTTTGACAGAAAAGTGAGATTTGAGATCGGCCTGTAATTGACTAATTCTCTAGGATCAAGTTGTGGTTTTTAATAAGAGGTTTAATAATAGCCAGCTTAAAACTTTTGGTACGTATCCTAGTGATAAAGATGAATTGATGATATTAAGAAGAGGATCTATGATCTCTGGAAGCATCTCTTTCAATAGTTTAGTCGGTATAGGGTCTAACATACATGTTGTTGATTTTGATGATTTAATAAGTTTAGACAATTCTTCCTTTCCTAAAGCAGTAAATGAATTTAATTTTTCCTCAGGGACACTACAATGCACTGTCTGACGCGATACTGTAGTAGACGGTTGCATGGTTATAATTTTTCTCTAATATTATCAATCTTACAAGTAAAGAAGTTCATAAAGTCATTACTGCTGTGCTCTTTGGAAACATCAGAAGTTGAAGCTTTATTTCTTGTTAATTTAGCCACTGTATCAAATAAATACCTAGGGTTGTGCTTATTTTCTTCTAAAAGTTTTGAAAAATAGGCAGATCTAGCAGTTTTAAGGCCTTTCTGTACTCAATCATTCTCTCTCTCCACGAAATGCGAAAAACTTCTAGTTTTGTTTTCTTCCAGCTGCGCTCCATTTTTCTGGCTGCTACCTTTAGGGCCCGAGTGTGCTCATCGTACCACGGCGTTGGATTAATTTCCTTAATCTTTTTAAACGCAAAGGAGCAACCGAGTCTAATGTGCTGGAAAAGACAGAGGCAATAGTTTCTGTTTCAACATCGAGGTCTTCTAAGCTATCTGGTATGCTAAGGCGATGAAACTGATCAGGAAGATTATTTAGAAAGCGATCTTTAGTGGTAGAAGTGATGGTTCTACCATATTTATGGCAGGGAGGCAGTTTAGCTGCCTTGACTAAATGTAGTATACATGAGACTAAATAATGATCTGAGATGTCGTCACTCTGCTGCAGAATTTCAACGGCATCAATATCGATTCCATGTGACAATATTAGATCTAAAGTATGATTCACGACAATGAGTGGGTCCTGACACGTGTTGTCTAACACCAATAGAGTTTAGAATGTCTGTAAATGCCAATCCCAATGAGTCTTTTTATTATCTACATGGATATTAAAATCACCAACAACAAGGACTTTATCTGCAGTTAGTACTAACTCTGAAAGAAAAGCAGCAAATTCTTTGATAAAGTCTGTATGGTGTCCTGGTGGCCTGTATACAGTAGCCAGCACAAATGTCAACTTACATAATGTTACGTAAAGCACCATCACTTCGAAGGAATTATATTTGGAAGACTTTTGACTAATACTGTAAATATTACTATAAATTACAGCAACACCTCCCCCTTTGCCTTTCTGACGAGGATTGTGTCGATAATCATAACCTTGCGGGCTAGACTCATTTAAAGTAATGTAATCATCTGGTTTTAGCCAAGTTTCTGTCAAACACAGCACATCTAGATTATTGTCTGTGATAATATCATTTACAATAAGTGCTTTTGAAGAAAGGGATCTAATATTTAACAACCCAAGCTTTATCATTTGTTTATCATTTTTATCTCTATTTTTTATTTGTTGAACATCAATTAAATTTTTACCATTAAATGGGTTTGGAAGTTTTTTGTTTTTACTAATTCGGGTACAGACACAGTCTCTATGTGATAATATCTAGGTGTAAGAGTTTCTATGTGTTGGGAATTATCTGACTTCTGTAACGTGAGGCAGCTAGCAGACGGTCGGTTTAGCCAGTTTGTCTGCTTCCTGACCTGGACCCCAGTTTGTCATGTTTTAGTTCTAAGACTATGTGCCATATTACTAGAGAGAAGAGCAGCACCATCCCGGGAGGGATGAATACCATCTCTTTTCAACAGGTCAGGTCTGCCCCAAAAACTTTTCCAATTGTCTATGAAACCTATATTATTCTGCGGACACCACTTAGACAGCCAGCCATTGAGTGATGATAATCTGCTAACTATCTCATCACTCCGATGAACAGGAAGAGGGCCAGAGCAAATTACTTCTTCTGACATTGTACTTGCGAGTTCACACACCTCTTTAATGTTAATTTTAGTGATCTCCGACTGCGAAGTCGAACATCATTAGTGCCGGCGTGAATAACAATTTTAGTGTATTTACGATTAGCATTAGCCAGCACTTTTAAATTTGCTTTGATGTCAGGTGCTCTGGCTCCCGGCAAACATGTGACTATGGTGGCTGGTGTCTCTATTTTTACGTTCCGTGTAATAGAATCGCCAATAACTAGGGCACTTTCAACAGGATTCTCAGTGGGTGAGTCACTGAGTGGGGAGAACCTGTTTGATGTTCTAATTGGAGCGGAAGAGTGGTGTTTTCCTGGCTAGGCCGCCTCACCGTTACCCAATTGCCCTGCTGCGCAGGCTCTACAGCCGGAACCGAACAATGTACAGAGTTCACTAAGCTAGTCGCATCCAAAACAGTATCTGAAGCCCTTGCATTCTTACTATCCTCGATTAAAGTTTGGATGCGTGTCTCTAATTCTGAGATTCTCTCTGTCAGCCTGACTATTTCCCTACATTTATGACATGTAAATCCCTCATCGCTGACAGAGAGAGCTATACTGAACATGTTGCATATGGAACACGACACGATACAGGGAAAGGATGACATGACTCACCGTGTTTGTAGACTGATCCGAGTTACCACAGCTGTTTGATGAACGCGTTGAAAAAGGAGCGCGCGAGAGACTGATGACAAGTTAACAAGCTAGCGAGATGCAAACGCGTTGTAACAGCGATTTAGATTCAAAGATTACAAGCTAGCGACGTCAGATTATTCTCCCTGAGAACATTATCGTGAGTCCCATTTACTGGTCTGAAACTTCCGTGCCCTCCTCCAATGCCTCTACCAACGCTCCGCCGGGCTGCCCCCCAGGTTTGCAATATGTCAGCAGGACAGAAATACGCCATCTCCAAGAGCCCTTGCCATCTTCCATCTGGCAATTCTTGTTGCTCTCTCCCAACCCTAGACTGGGAGAGCTTGTAACAAGTGGGGGCTCATCTGTCCATTAATTGGCTGTTGGTAAGTACTCTTTTTCTCTAAGATTGTTTGACTGTTTTCAACTGTAGGTGGGGAGGAAAGTATTGTAGCTGTAGAAATAATGGAGTTTGATTTTACCGGATTTACTCTTTTTCCTACAATTGAAGCCTTTAATCGTTGTAAGAAAAATAATTTAGTTTTGATAGCAGAATTCTTTGATGTTTCTGTTAAGAAAAAGGGTCACAAAGCAAGTATTTAAGGATGACTTGTTTGAGAAATTAGTAAATGCGGGTATTTTGCCTAGAGAGTTGGAGGAAGGCGTTGAGGTTCAGTCTGAAGCATCATTTGAAGCTGCAGATGTGAATCCCAACTCTGACTCCATTATGTCTCAAGATCCAAAGATTGTGTTGAAGTTAAAGGAATTGGATCTTTTGATTAAAAAACAGGAATGTGAAGTGGAAATGATAAAGCTTCGAGTAGTGGAGAGGCAGGCTGATATCCAGTTACGTAAATTGGATTTGGAAGCACAGCGTTTGGCTGTAAAGCCAGTTCCAATTCCGTGTACTAGACCCTCCCTTAACAACTGCTGGTAGTACAGACACTGAGGATTTTTCTCATGCACCCTCTAGTGATAGTTTTGACGTCAGTAAGTATATAAGACTTGTGCCTCCATTTAGAGAGACAGAAGTCGACTCTTACTTTGTTGCATTCGAACACGTTGCTAGTAAATTAAGGTGACCGAAAGATATGTGGGCTCCATTACTCCAGTGTAACCTTACAGGGAAAGCCCAGGAAGTTTGCTCGTCTCTACCTATAGAAAGCTCTCTTGACTATGACATGGTCAAGTCTGCAGTATTACGAGCGTATAAACTTGTCACTGAGGCCTATCGGCAGAAATTTCGTAGTCATTCGAAAACAGTCAACCAAACTTATGTTGAATTTGTGAGAGAGAAAAGAGTTCTTTTTGAAAAGTGGTGTCTGTCTAGCAAGGTTACTACCCTGGAGGACTTGCAGGAATTAATCTTGCTAGAGGACTTTAAAAATTGTATTCCGGTGAAGATTGTTGTGCATTTAAATGAACAGAAAGTGGCTGCTTTGTCTAATGCTGCAGTTTTGGCCGATGAGTTTGTGCTGACACACAGGAATGTTTTCTCAGCGCACACACATCTGCCAAATCCCCATTTGTGAATGCGGAAAGCTCAGTGGTGCAGCGCCTTGTACATTTGTCTAAAAGTGAGACCCCATCTAAATTTGTTCGTAAGTTTACTAACAGTGGTGATAGGCGGGCTTGTTTTTTCTGCCTTGATCCAAACCATTTGATTGCGGATTGTAAGGCTTGGAAACAAAAAAGTGCGGCTTCCAACCCAAAAACGTAGCACTTGTGCAGACCATGTGTAATGGCAGCTCTCTTAGTGGAGAGAGTTATCAACCTTTCCTATTTGAAGGCACAGTCTCCCTATTGCCTGATTCTGGTGTTAAAACAGTAACAATCTTGCGTGACACGGGTTCAACCCAGTCCTTTATAGCTGCGGATATATTGCCTTTTTCTGCTGATTCATTTACCGGTAATGACGTGTTGATTCTTGGAATCGAGATGCACTGTGTGAATGTGCCACTTCACACAGTGTATCTGCAGTCTGACATTGTGAGTGGCCCAGTCAGCTTAGCTGTGCGTCCACAGTTACCTGTTGAGGGCGTCGATCTGATCCTGGGGAATGACCTTGCGGGTGGCACAGTCTTTCCTAGGCCGATTGTGTCTCATAAACCTAGCGCTACACAGAAACCTGATCTGTCTGAGTATTTCCCCTCTGTTTTTCCAGTCTGTGCAGTTACCTGTGCCCAGTCAAAACAATTTGAGGAAGTAGTGGATTTCTCAAATTCATTTTTGGTTAATGATCCTGACACTGTGGAGTGTGTCCTGTCTGTAACTCCAGACCCTGACACTGATGTAACTTCCAATGAGAAGTTAACCTCTGAAACCCCTCTGAAGGCAGGTAGAGAATGCTTAGCTGCAGCACAAAAAGCAGACCCTTCCCTACTTAAGTGTATAGTGGCCGCAGAACATACTACCCATAAACCCAATACGAGGGTGGTTTTCTTTTGGGAACGTGGACTGTTAATGCATAGGTGGAGGCCCCAGCAAGAAGAGTTAGGCTGGCAGGAAGTGCAGCAAATCGTTTTGCCTTCTGTCTATCAACAACAGGTTTTAAAGCTTGCCCATGAAAATGCCTTGTCTGGACATGTTGGTATAACAAAAACCTACCAGCGCATTACTAGGTACTTTTTTTGGCCTGGTCTTAGGTCAGCAGTATCCAGGTTTTGCAAATCATGTCATACGTGTCAGTTGGCAGGAAAACCCAATCAGAAAATCCTGCCTGCACCTCTCTGTCCTATTCCAGTTGTAACTGATCCATTTGAGCGTTTAATTGTCGATTGTGTTGGACCGCTACCTAAAGCTAAATCAGGGCACCAATACCTTTTGACTATCATGTGCACTACGACTCGCTTCCCTGAGGTTGTTCCTTTAAGGACACTGAAAGCTAAGGTTGTGGTAAAAGAATTGCTCAAATTCTGCACTACTTTTGGATTGCCAAAAGTGATTCAGAGTGACCAAGGGTCAAACTTCACTTTTAAGGTTTTTAAGCAGGCTCTAGAAACCCTTGGTATACGGCACCAAATGTCCACAGCATATCATCCTGAATCCCAAGGTGCACTCGAGCGGTTCCACCAAACCCTGAAGACAATGTTACGCCCGATATTGTGTAGAAACCGGAAAAGACTGGGTAGAGGGCCTTCCCTTTCTAATGTTTGCCGTAAGAGAATCTGTGCAGGAGTCCCTTGGCTTTAGTCCTGCTGAGCTGGTGTTTGGCCCAAAGTCTTGCAAAACTTCATCTGTCTACTGCTCAGACCAAGATGAAGGGTCATTTTGATAAAACGTCTGTGAAGAGAGATTTTAGCCCTGGTGATCCTGTCTTGGTTCTACTTCCAACTCCTGGCTCCATATTGCATGCAAAGTTTGCTGGTCCCTATCTGGTTGAAAGGAAGTTGAATGAGACCAACTTTCTAGTTGCCACTCCTGATAGAAAGTGTAAAAGCAGTGTGTGTCATGTAAATAGGCTTAAGGCGTATGTAGACAGGGATCACTCTGAAGTGGCTCAAGACATGACTGTCTTACCACCAATTTCCTCTACTGCCACTGTAAGTATAGTATCAAAATACTCCATGGAGGAGGATGGCTTGATGTGTAAAGACTTTCTAATTTCCTCTACTCATTTGAAAAATTCTGCTATACTGCAGGATCTTCTGAGTTTTCTTTCTCATCTGACCTATGAACAGTCTAAAGACTTAACCACCTTACTGTGTGCTTTCCCTACTTTGTTTAGTGATGTGTCAGGATGAACTACTGTGTGTGTTAATGACATTGATGTTGGTGATGCTGCCCCCATAAAGCAACATCCATACAGAGTGAGTCCAAGATAACGTGAGATCATGCAGACAGGGGTTGAGTATATGCTGTGCTATGGACTGGCTGTGCCCAGCCAGAGTCCTTGGAGCTCCCCCTGTTTACTTGTCCCAAAACCTGACAACGCCTTTCGATTTTGCACTGATTATAGAAAGGTCAACAACGTTACGAAGCCTGACTCTTTCCCCCTTCCAAGGAGGAAGACTGTGTAGATCGAGTTGGGTTAGCAAAGTTTGTCACCAAACTAGATCTACTAAAGGGTTATTTGCAAGTGCCACCCAGCCAACGTGCTTCTGAGATTTCAGCGTTTGTCATGCCTGACAGCTTCCTACAGTATCAGGTCCTAGCTTTTGGGATGCGAAATGCACCTGCTACGTTTCAGTGTACGATGCATCATGTACTCTCGGATGTGACTAACTGTGAAGTGTATCTGGATGACATTGTGGTATATTCAGATAACTGGACAGATCATGTGAACACACTTGAAAATGTTTTCAAACGTCTATCTGCTGCTTTATTAACCTTAAATCTTGCTAAATGCGAGTTCGCCAAAGGAGTTGTAACGTACTTGGGAAAATGGGTTGGTCAAGGAATTGTAAGACCTGTTGAGGCCAAAATTTCAGCCATTCTTGAATTTCCTGTGACCCGTAACAAACTTGAATCAATATTATATTAAGAAATCAACTCTCAGTAATGGTGAGACAATTGCTTTCTGCCCCTATAGTTGCGCGCACATCTCTGTGATGGAGTTGCACAGAAACCCGTCTATATGTAAATGAAAAATGTTTCCTCATTTTTCATGTTACCTGGACAGAGAAATTCACGTTTATTGTCAGTTTATTGACAGCCCCAGGGCTTTCGTGAAAACTACAGCTTGAACTTCTGCATTTTTTTGTATCCCTGCCCACGGACAGTCGGATCATCAGAGGTTATTAACAGAAAAGTTATTGTAAGGGTAGGTTTAATCCTTAAAATTGTATTGTACTCTGTCTACTCTTAAACAGCATTATAGTAAAAATGGAATACTATGGCAACAGTTTTCTTACTCGACAACATTGTTTTGCTTCGGAAGGAACTGACAGAATGGCAGTTTCTTTCCGTTGTTTCCCTCTGTTTGGCATAAAAGACTGTGTTTGTAGTCATCTAGTTTGAAATGTTGACTACAAACAGAGGTTTTTCAGATTTTCTGTCATGGCGTTCTCTTCATATTTTTGATTATTTGCAGCCTTTAGCCGCTGCTTACAATGTGCTGGGTCCTTCACTGGAAACATCATGTTCATAGCAAAGTGTAAGGGATTTAATTACTGCATGTTGTTTAAAGATGTAGGCCTAACTCATGTTACTCACAAAACATTTACAATCGTCTCCAAAAAATATCCATTGTGGCTGGTTTGGAGGGAAGTTTCAACACTAAAAAACCCACAAACATATTTCCCTTATATTTTGATAGTTTAACTGAACTTGTAGGGTCATAAAAAACAAATAATCTCTCTGGACATACTGCTATGAGGATCATAATCTCAAATCATGAAATAAATAAAAATTGTGAATTTATATACAACTATATAAATAAAATGTCAGCTAAAAAAATGCCATGTCATACAAATAAAAGTAAATAAACAACCCTTTGTTCAATTAACAGTATGTGACAGAATAATTTCATAACTGGATGACAAGGGAAGATTAGTTATTTCCAATCAGTTATCAGTCATATTTCCCATTAAACAAAATAACTGAATCACCAGTGTAGTTTTAGTGATATTTTTGGCTTTGTTGATGTCTGGAAAAAGGAAATGAACCTTTCTTTAAATTACATCAGAGTTTTTAATAAGAAAGAAAAAACATATTGTTTACATCAGTTTTTTTTGTATGTTCCTCAAGAAATTGAATTAAAGATTTAGCAGCACTAGCACAGTCAGTAAAATGTGGATGACAAACATAATCCTTCTTTAAGTACAGTTTTGTTCACCAGGAAGAGAGTTGAGATGTGTAACGTGCAGCAGTTTTAATTAAATCAATCGACAATGAACAGAATAAACTCAGGAGTATAAATGAAGGAGTAAAAAGGAAGACTTTAATCACAATAGGAGAAACACCAACACAAACGAGAACCGACAGACTAAGGGAAAACACAGGGTATATATATATATATATATATATATATATATATATATATATATATATATATATATATATATATATATACACACAGCAAACAAAGGGAGAAACTAACTAGACACACCTGAAACGAGGACTCTAATCAAATCAGTAACCAAGGAAACAAACAAACAAGGACAGGACTAATTAACAACCTATAATACAACTAAGAAACACAGACTACAACAGAACAGGCAAACAGATAAAAAGCACTATAAACAGATATAACCCTGACATTACTCCCCCCTTCCCGGAAGTCCAACCAAGGATGGGGGGCGGGCACCCTGGAGTTCGAGGGCAGGTGCTGGCAAGTTAGGAGGCCTCCAGGGTGGTACCGACAGTGCAGGTGACCACGGCGGAGCTGGCAGTTCAAGGGACCATGATGGTGTGGCCTAGGTGGCCTTGGTCCGGACCCCAGGCTCGGCCACTATGACCAAGGGGATATGCCACTCGGCTCGAGCGGACACTTCAGCGGGCTCGTGGGCTGGAGCCATCAGTGTACTCTGGAGCAGACTCAGGGGCTGGAGCAATCAGCGGACTCTGGAGCAGACTCAGGGGCTGGAGCCATCAGTGGACTCTGGTCAGGGGTTAGAGCCATTACAGGATTCTGGTCAGGGGCTGGAGAAGACACTGGAGCGGACCTAGGGGCTGGAGCCATCTCTGGTCTGCAATACATCCCCTTATACTCCACCAAAACTCCTAAGGGCACAAGTGTGGTGGCCATTTTGGAACGAGGCTCTGGGATGGTGGTCATCTTGGGACGAGGCTCTGGGATGGCGGCCATCTTGATCACTCTGGGATAGTGGCCATCTTAGGACAAAGCTCTGGGATGGTGGTCATCTTGGGACGAGGCTCTGGGATGGCGGCCATCTTGATCACTGGACTGAGGACTTGGACATGGAGGAAGGCAGGCAGATTTCAGCGCTGTTGGAACCTCATCTTTGGACACGGGGAAGTGCCAGAAGACAGAAATGGACGGATCCATTGAAGTGGTATGTGGAGGGAAACGGCGTAGGGTGAGCTGGTGAGGCCACGTGTGTTTCCGATGGGGCTGGATGAGAAAGATACTTATTTACTTTAACTTCAAAATTTGAACTAGAGAATAAGATTTGTCGACTCAACTAGAGAGAAATAACAAGCAGTTTCGCTATAATGAATAGTATCCTCATCCAGTCCCATCCAAAAACAAACACTGAGAGAGGCGTCAGGCCAGCTCACTTGATGGGAAAGTTTGAGAAACTCCTCCACATATATCTCTAAAGGACGACCATTCTGCCTCAGGCCTCACAGGCGGTCCTCAGCCAGGATCATCTTTTTAGGGTCGGTTCTTCTGTTACGTGACATGGTGAATAAATACTTATGAGGAGGAATGCAGAAAGGAAGATTTTAATCACAATAATCCAGGAGAAACACCATCAACACAAACAAGAACTGACAGAGACTAAGGGAAAACACAGGGTATATATACAAGGGTAACAAAGGGAGAAACTAACTAGACACACCTGAAACAAGGACTCTAATCAAATCAGTAACCAAGGAAACAAACAAGGACAGGACTAGTTAACAACCTAGAATACAACTAAGAAACACAGACTACAACAGAACAGACAAACCGATAAAAACAAACTATAAACAGATGTAACCCTGACACAAACAGCCTGTCTTGACCATTGTTAGTTAACTAATCTTAACTAATGGGACCTTATTGTAAAATGTTACTTATTTTCTAACCAGAGACAAAAGACACAGTTGTTATTTTGTTCAAGATACATTTGTATATTATCCAAGCAGATGACATTTGTTAAATTGTTAAATCATATGTTTATAATTCTGATGTAGAGTAATAGTTGACAGTCTTTTGGCATTTCAAATGGTGCAGTTGGTGGAAAAGTCAATCGCTTCATATGGATCATGTGATTCTCATTTTGGCATCTGTTATTACTTTCTTTTCATGAAAACATTTTCATAAATGCAGTCGATCTGTACATGACCCTGACAAAGCAAAACAAATATCATTATTTACTCTAACATTTTTACATGTTATGTTAATATCTACTTATGATGTTTCTCATTAGTTATGTCAGTAATGCAATCCTCTAAAAAAAAGTGTAGAATTACCTGATCAGTTTCTCTAACAATGGATTCACTGGATGCTTTTGCCTTTTGCACCCTGTATTGATGGGAAATTCATAAATCACAAACATGAACATTTGTGGAACATCATATTTAGTCTTTGCATACCTTTTTAAAAGTGTTGCCAGAAGAAATAACAACAGTAAAGCTGAAATTCCTCCTACACAGCCTGCGATCAAAGGCACGGATGATTCTAATGGGTGGCAGATAAAAACAGAAATAAGCAGATGTTGGTGTTCAGTAGATTATACACAATATGAGACAAGGTCAAGTCCGAACTTTTGATTATAATTAGCATGTCAAATTTATAAATTATACTCACCTGCCACAATCAGCTGGATCTCTTCTGACATCTGAATACCATGTTCATTCTTTGCTGTGCAGAAGTACCAGCCTCCACTCTTCCTATTTACAGTAAAGGTCAGTTGTTCTCCTGAAACCAACTGATTCTCCACATTTCCACATTTGTGCCAGAAGAAGACCATGTTATTTGATGGACTGGCCTTGCTTTTGCAGGTCAAAGTCACATTAGTGCCAACAGAGACTGAAGCAGATGGATCGATGGTGATGTGAGTTTCTTTTGGAGGAACTTGAGGGCAAAATACAAACATTTTTAGATAAACTAGATGTTATGATATTACACATCTGAACATAATAATGCTAATGAAAGAGCAAAACTACTCCAAATCTCTTACACAGGACTCGTAGCATCACGGTGGTCCCACAATTGATTCATCAAGTGTATTGCTTGGATATGTAGCAGTGCAGGAGATGTTCTGTGTTCTGTGATCCATGTATGAAGCTTTGAAGGTCATGTGTGAAAACACCTACTGGGTTTTATCAGGTTTCTCCTGTAACTGTGTTGTAATGTTGGCAGATTCAGGGATGTTGGACCAGGATATTGTAGGAGGTTGTTTGGGGCAGGGGGCTTCAGCAGAGCAGCTCAGATTGACTGTTGTTTCCTCCATCACTTCTTTCAGATCAGTGGGTTTAAGTATGAGAGGTTGTGGTGAATCTACAGGGCAAAGTGTATGCAATATAAAATACTGTTAAATATAAGGAAAACATACAATGACTACATACATACTACAAAAAGACAAAATAAATAAATAAATAACCAGCGAGAATATAATCAATATTTTTTTTTCCTTTTCCAAATCCTTAAATAAACCTTGAGAAGAGTATATTTTAAAAGCATAAGCATATATTTTTAATAGTGTATTTTACTGAAAACCACACTGCTCACAGAAATCAGTTTATTCTTTTGAGTTTATTTTCTGTAAAGCCTTACTGAGTTAAAGTCCTGAAATGTAAATTGTTGTTGTCTTTTCATCCCTAGTTTGACAAACATCTGACTGAAAAGGCTTCTTGAACAAAAAAAAATGTAGGGCAATAAAAGACAAAACTAAACCTCTGGGTAAGTTACCATAGTATCTTACTCTGTGAAACTAACCTGATTGGGAGCAGGTTTTCTTCGGTAAACCCAGGGTTTCTTATTAGTAATGATAAAAGTATTTATAATTTTAAAAATATTATCATTTACACTCTGTTATTATTGCATCCTGTTCATGTTTTTTTTTTTCTGCCCATGGAATACCATGAAAATGGATATTAGTTCATTCTGCCAGTTTTCACTTTCACTTTATTATAACAGTGATAAGAATTTAACTTGTATTGACTCTGAAGTATGCAGACGTCTTTTTGTGTGCTGTTGCCATGGTGAATCATAACATCGGAGCTCCATAGACCCTTTTTACATTTCCAGGTTTCTCAGAAGCGGAAGTCGTAATAGTTGGGTAAAATTCTACAGCGGTGAATGAGAGAATACATTAAATATATTTTTTGTGTTTCCATTTGCTCAAATAGCAAAAGAAAAACTCCACAATAGTGTTTTCACAACTTTCAAAAAGAGGAAAAAAAATAGAGAGCGATTGATAATGGCAGTCAGAAGAGATAAAGATGTCATTTTTACTGTCACTCCCATAGCTGCTGTATTAGAAACACCCTCACAGCAGCCTTAACTAGATTTTTGTAATTTGATGCAAAGGTAATATAATACTAAGTATAGTGTTATAAATGTACCTATGTTTTTTAAAAAAAAAAAATGAAAATATAAAAAACTTTGCAGGATTTATGATATTGATGACCGTTGATGAACGCGTCATCACAGTCTGTGAAAAGGGTCCATTGATCATGGCTTTTCATAGTCATAGTGCACGCGCTTAACTCAGAGTCAACCTACTCAGAGTTGATTGAACTCAATTCAGCTGTTCTGAAACCGAAATCTCAGAATTTCCCATCTCAGGGTAAGTCAACTCAGAGTTCAAATTTTGTTCAGAGTTTGTTGAACCTCCTTTCTGGAATACACCCCAGGTTGAGGTTTGCTATTACTGTGATGTCATGTGAGTGACAGACAGATTGTCCTGCCCTCACGCTGAAAAACAGAGAAGGGATGTCATTGCACAATGGCGAGAAAAGATTTTGAGGGCATGTGAATTAAAACAATGATGTGCACAGGGAAATCATTTATAATAAATTCTGCAATATTCCATTAAAAATAAATGGTCAATTTTGATTTCATGGAGATTTCTTTTAAGTCATTCTGAGGACAACAAACTCACAGAGACATGCATCTTATTGCTAGGAGATGCATTACAAATGAAAAGAATTTATGTTGTAGAACTGCCTCAAAATATCAAATATGTTTGATATCCTTTGACTGGATGGAATCAGAGTCTGTGGCCATCATACACTACTTGATTTTCTGTGAAATTTGTCAACTCGGATCTAGACTGGCTCTGACTTTTGGAAATTAGCGTTGACTCATCCAGACTGTAAATCCAGACTGTGTTTTGTGTTCTTGAAATATATTTTATGAATATATATTTTTTTTTTGCGCATAGGAATTGCTTTTTGTAAATATATATCATTTATTTTCATGCACAACAAATTTTTTTGAGCACCTGAATTAAGTTTTATGGGAATTTGCCTATGCATGTGTGCATCATCTTTTGCATGAATTATTAAAGTCACCATGGAATCAAATTATCAATTATTTTTTTATCATTATTATTTAAAAAAATCTTGTGCCCTCACAATCTTTAATCAAAAAACTGGTGTGGGGGCGGGATCAACCTGTCACTCACATGACATGAATGCAATAGTAAACCACAACTATCAATTCTCCATTGACAAAATCAAATCCCACCCTACGTTTTTTTTTTTTCTTGTTCAAGAAGCCATTTTACTCAGATATCATCACTTTTGGGGCAGAAACCTCATATCTCCAAAAACAATACTTTTCAAGAAATGGAAAAAATACTATTTTTTAAATAATTAAACACTGTATTGTCAAAGTTTATATTGTGGGTTTATATATGGTCAGACGCATGTGTCATGTTATTAACATTTTACCAAAATCAAGCTCAAATTGAGTTACAAGGTTTTTTTTACCAGTGAATTTCAGAGATGTTTCGACATACATGTTTAGTCTCGCATAGCCAGACCTTCAGACTGACGGCAGAAGGTCTGGACTCCGTCCTGGATGTCCCTACAATAACAGACCGGCATGCATCTAATAAATTATTCATTTAAAAATGTTGTGCAAGTTTACTGCAACAATGGAGCCACGAACTTCACATACTTTTAAATATCCACTGTTTAGTTGACCATGGTAAGCTGTCATTGTCAAAGTAAACTTGATGGCTTTCTACTTCCACTAGGGGGTTTGGCATAATGACGGCTTTGTTTCCAGGCGGCCCATTAAAGAATGCAACATGCACGTCTCCTGGAAATCCTGTAGAATTCAACCAGATGACGACTTTGAACATTCTGAAGTGTTTCCAGATAAGTGTGCCATATGCATTAGACATTCAGCCAACGGTCCGTGGGCGTGACGTCTTAGGCTGAGACATACTGTATGTATTTTGTCCGTCATTAAAACAGCCACATTTGAGGCAGTAAGTGCATCACATTATGTTATCATCAACTTACAGGGCTTTCGGTTCGATGCACGTGTGTACTGAATGCATTACATTGTAACATTAAGGTCTCCTATTAATCGCAATAAGCTCTGCGTTTTGTTTCTTTCGATAAGAATCAAAGTGTCATCCTTCAAATTCTGTCCACAAAATCACAAAATTTAAACAGAAAGTGCCGTTTTGACACGCTTTGATGTGGAGTGACAGATCTCTGTACAGGCGCCTTAGTTCAACTGGCAACGTTCAACCGCAATCATCTCTTCCTCTTTAATAGCCTACTAGTTACAGAATAAACATGAATGAACATCTAAAGGTATGTTGAAAGATACAGTACAACTTACTGAAATGTATAATATCTTGTGTTATGGCTTATTTAGTTTTTCAACGGCGGAAAGTCAATAAAACAGCTTGTAAACAATATGTCACATAGCATTTACCTCAGAAAAGCCATTCAGTGTCCACAGTTTGTTAGTTCACCAGAGAAATGAACTCTTTCGCTTAATATATGCACTGTATTAGCCCATATATTCATTATATTTTACTTAACCTGTTAGTGATGTCTTGATAATTTAATGTATGTTTAAATAAACTGTCTTGAAAATGACAGCCACTGTATATAAATGATTATATTTCAACAATGAATTGGAGTAAAACTTAATTTTATAATTAGATTTAGAAATTAATACAAAAACTGCCTTATGTGCAACTTACATGTTTGCATACAATTTGTTGTTTGAGTGTTGATTATTATATTTAAAAATAAAAAGCTATTTTATTTAGGCAAATAGTTTGGGCTCAGTTGTTAACCTTTAATATTATAGTAGCATAATATGCAAGAAATCGCTCCCTACATAGTTTATAGCATCAGCAAAGATAATTTTTTTTATCCTTATGAAACTTTTAGTTATAATTTAATTTAATATATTTAAAGACAAAAACACAATTTGTTCAGTAAACCACTGTTTAAAAATAAAAAAAGAAATTTTGTTTAGTTTTCTCCCCACCTGCTGTACCGAATCCGTACTTCAAAACCGAGGTACGTACCTAACTGTGAGTTTTGTGTACCATTACATCGCGTGTCAAACCACCAAACTGCTGAAATCACGTGACTTTGGTGCTCCGAACCGCTGATTCGACACTCTGATTCATAACGCTCTGAAGCTTCCTGAAGCAGTGTTTTGAAATCGGCCATCACTATATAAGTCATTATTTTGTTTTTTTTGGTGCACCAAAAATATTCTCGTCGCTTTATAATATTAATATTGAACCACTGTACTCACATGAACTGATTTAAATATGTTTTTAGAACATTTATGGATCTTGAGAGAGGAAATGTCATTGCTGGCTATGCAGGCCTCACTGAGCCATCGGATTTTAACAAAAATATCTTAATTTGTGTTCCGAAGATGAACGAAGGTCTTACGGGTGTGGAACGGCATGAGGGTGAGTAATAAATGACATTATTTTCATTTTTGGGTGAACTAACCCTTTAAGAGGTTTAGTCAAAAGCTCGTAATACTTTTCATTAGTCAGATATTTTGCAAAAGTCTGGTGACTGACCAATAGTAATGATTAAAATAAAAATGACAAAATACAGAGATACAAGGTTTCTGCCTGACAACAATGATATACGTCACACAGGTAAGAAAAGACTATCACAACTTCTGTTTCATGCAGACTTTAATGAGACCAATCTGACTCCATATAGGCAAATCTTGGTGAAGCATCAAATGTAACATTTTGTTTATTCATGGAGGACACTTTAAATTATTTTAATTACAAAAATAATCAGGGACTTAATCATGAACCATAATCAGTGAGTAATTTTAAAGTGAGTAAAGTTTAAAAATGTCACAAAATAATGAAAATGTTTTACAGTAGAGAGCCACTTACCAGAAACAGAAATGTTGATGGGGTTTTCAGTATATGTGTACTTCCAAACCGATGGCTTTGTTTCCACCCTGAAGTAGTATTTGTCTGAATGATTGTTCATGACATCATAGAAAACAGTGGTACATTCACGCTGACTAAGATTTCCAAGTATCTCTATATGACTGAATCCTTTGATGATGTTTGCATTTCCATTAAAAACTACCAAATTCTCTGGATTGAGAAAAAGATAATTCTTCTTTATCCAGAAGCCAAATATACTTTCTGTGTTCTTTAAACTAATCTCTGACACATTAAATCTACAAGGTATCTGCACACATGAGCCGCTCAGTGCCGTTATTCTGCTGGGCAATTCTGCATTATATTTAGATTCTGAAGACAGAAAAGCAATATAAAGAATATTCTTTTAGGCAATTCTGCATA